>JASWHV010000020.1:23128652-24374652 GCA_030760725.1 Neostapfia colusana
CGACGCTGATAAGGTTGGTGGTGAGACGCGGGATAAGGTCGACGCCGATGAGCCTCCTGTGCTCACCCTTCTTGGCGGCGAATAGGACCGTACCCTTCCCCTGGATACGCACGACGAAGTTGTCGCCAAACTTGATGGTTCCGACAACGTTTTCGTCGAGCTCGGAGAAGACGGCGTGCGAACCCGTCATGTGGTTGGTCGCGCCCGTGTCGAGGTACCAACGAGTGTCGTCAAAGTCGTCGTCGTTGCTACAGTGAGCGAAGACACGTCCCTTCACTATCTCCAGTGGGCGCGTAGGACGTTCCTGTACAGGCTCCTCCTGTACTGAGGCCACCCTTGTCATAAACAAGGCGCCCTCCTCCTCCTTCGCCATGAAAGCCTGCTGCTGCGACTCCTCCTTAGGCTTCGACCGACACTCCCTGGCCCAGTGGCCCTTCTTCCCGCGCTTCCTGCACCGGTCCCGTGGAATATCCTTCCCGGAACCTCCCTTCTTGCCTCCGTTCTTCTTGGGCGGGCCCTTTCGGACGCCCCTCTTAGAAGAACCCACTGCGTAGACTGCTCCTCCCGTTGTGCCTCCCACTCCTCCTGAGTGAGGTACAGATGGCCGTTGTGTACTCTTCCCTTCCGCTGCGTTGAGTCGAAGGCGTTCTCAGCCGCCCTGAGACGCCCCGTCACCTCCGACAAGGTGAGGGTCGACACGTCCAGCAGTGTCGTGATCACCACCACGATCTGTTGGAAGCGTTTTGGAACGCTTCGCAGGAACTTCTCCACGACCCTCTCTTCTCCTATTTCCTCCCCTAGAGACGCAAGCCGTGATAGCAATGCCGCTCAGGCGGAGGGAGAAGTCCTCCACGCTTTCGCCATCCTTGAAGACAACGTCTTCGAACTCCTTCCGGAGTTGCTGTGCTGTTGTCTTCCTCACGCGGTCGGCCCCGACCCGCATGATGGCGATCGTGTCCCATGCCACCTTCGCCGTCCTCTTTTCTCATATCGTCGTGATCATCTCTAGCGGGACAGCGCTAACCAAGATGTCAAGCGCCATCATGTCTTCCTGCTCGCTCACGTTCCCCTCCTCCACGGCCTTCCAAAGCAGCCGTGCCTTCAGCTTGATCTTCATCATGACAGCCCACTCCGTGTAGTTGGTCTTGGTGAGCACGGAGAACCCCGTCCCGGTGTTCACCTCACGAGCTGCCGGTGAGGGTGTTCCAAGGCTGATGGCGCTGCCGCTGCTTGTAGGTGTAGATGACATCTTGCAGAATTCAGCCTAGGGTTGAAAACCGGCTCTGATACCACGGATGTTGCAATTCCAGCCCCAAAACTTCTCTGTTCTTGCTGTACAAACTGATCTGCACTAGCAGATCAATCTGAACTCAGGCTTTGATGGTGCTGAACCAAACCTGATGGCGGCTAGGGTTGAGGAGGGAGGCAGCAGCTTGGGGAAGATGATGCCCTAGGTGTCGGCTGGAACAGCAGGCTGCGGTGGAGAGGACCTGGGCGGCGGCTGGAAACCTAGGCGGCTAGGGTTCCTAAGAGGGAGGCGCAGACCTGAGAGATGAAGAGGGGGCGGCGGCTGCAGCAGGGGAGAGAGGCGGCTAGGGCAGAAAAACTGGAGGAAAATTTTGTTTTATTCAACTCTCTCAATTTTTGGGGTGTTTTGGCTTGTATATATAGCCTGGTATGCTGCTGCTCTCTGCCCCTCACCGATCGGAGGTTGTACGTGTGGAGGATCGGTGGGCACGGGTTGAGGGTTGACCGGCGGCGAGACGCCAGCGATCGCGAGATGAGAAAATACAGCGGTGGCGGCTAGGGTTGGAATCCCCGGCTCCCTGCAGGAAGCCGGAACAATCTGTTTTCCGCTTACCCCTGATCCCATTGTCTTTACAATTATATAACGCTTAAGTTTCTAATAATAGCTGTCTAATAATAGGAAATGTCCTGGGCCCGTTTGGCCTTCCCTGCATGCGCCTGCTAGGCAGGTGCAGTCCTCCTCTGATATTGAACTCCCGTCATAACATCTCTCCCTGCCTCGACAAACAGCTCGTCCTCGAGCTGTACATCCGGGTAGAGAGTCTTGAAGTCGTCCAGGGGCTCCCAGGTGGCGTCGTCCTCCGAAAGGCCTTGCCACCTGACGAGGATGTGCCACGCGCCGCGACGGAGCTGGGCGCGCAGGACCCGTGCAGGGGCTGGCAGCAGTCGCCCGTCCTGAACCGGTGGCAGCACGGCCGGCGTTGATGGTGGCGAGCCGGCGTAGTTGTAAGGCTTTAACAGCCCCACATGGAAGACGTCATGCAGGCGCGCGTCCGCGGGGAGTCGGAGACGATAAGCCACCTGTCCGATGCGCTCGACGATCTGGAACGGCCCCGCGTAGCGTGGGCGGAGCTTGCCCTTGGACGGCGAAGCGAGCGCATGGGTGGGGCGGTGGAGAAGTCGGAGCAGCACCCATGTGCCCACGTCGAACTCCACCTCGTGATGGTGCTCATCGTAGTGGCGCTTGGCGTACTGCTGAGCCTGAAGAAGACGCTCGCGAACCTCCTCCAGGAAAGCGTCGCGGTCCCGCAGCATGGTGTCCACCGCCTCGGTCTGGGCCGCCCCGGCGTGGTGTGGCAGGAGTGGTGGCGGGGGTCGGCCGTACACAACCTCGAACGGCGACGCTCGGAGTGCCGTGTGGTAAGAGGTGTTGTAGCAGTACTCCGCCCAGGATAGCCAGTCGACCCACGAGCGAGGCCGATCACCTGTCGCACAGCGCAAATACATCGCGATGATCTTGTTGACGACCTCGGACTGGCCGTCCGTCTGGGGGTGAAAGGCCGTACTGAGCCGCTGCTTGACACCTGCACATTTAAAGAGATCACGCCAAAGATTGCTGGTGAAGACTGGGTCGCGATCGCTGACGATGGAGCTGGGGAAACCGTGTAGGCGCACGATCCCGTCGAAGAAAGCACGGGCGACGGAGGCGGCGGTGTAGGGGTGGCTGAGCGCGATGAAGTGGGCGTACTTCGAGAAGCGGTCCACCACCGTCAGGACCACGGACTTGCCGTGCACCTTCGGCAGCCCCTCGATGAAGTCCATGGAGATATCTGCCCACACCTGCGACGGAACGTCCAAAGGCTGAAGTAGGCCGGCCGGCGGTGTGGTCGGCGTCTTGTTCCGCTGGCACACATCACAGGAGCGGACGAAGTCGTGCACCAGCTGGCGGTCGCCGGGGATGTAGAAGTCCGCGCGGAGGCGCACAAGGGTCTTCTGGACCCCCTCGTGTCCCGCCGAGTGAGCCAGGGTCACCACCTGGTGGCGCAAGTCGTCGGTGGCAGGTACGTAGATGCGCTTGCCGTGGAGGAGGAAACCGTCGTCGGCAGCCCACGGCTCGCCCAGAGACGCGGCCTCCAGCTGCTGCAGCAGGTCACGTGCGACCGGGTCGGTCGCGGTGGCGCGGCGAATGTCGGCGTAGAGGTCGAAGGAGGGCCCAGAGAGGGCACAGAGCGCCGCAGTCTCCTCGTCGCGGCGGGACAGCGCGTCGGCCGCCGAGTTGAGCCGCCCGGGGCGGTACTCGACGGTGAAGTCAAACCCGAATAGCTTGCTGAGCCACTGGTGCTGAGGCACGGTGGACAGCCGCTGGTCTAGGAGAAACTTCAGGCTGTAGTGGTCGGTGCGGACAAGGAACCGGCGCCCCCACAGGTACAGACGCTAGTGCCGGACGGCTTGCACCAGCCCGATAAGCTCGCGCTCGTAGGCCGCCAGCTTGACATGGCGGGCGGCGAAGGGTCGACTGAAGAAGGCCAGGGGTCCGCCCCCCTGGTGTAGGACGGCGCCAAAGCCGGTGCCGGACGCGTCGCAGTCAACTACGAACTGGCGCGCGAAGTCGGGCATCTGTAGAACCGGCGCCGACGAAAGCGCCCGCTTCAGGGCAGCGAAAGCCTCGTCCGCCTCCGCCGTCCAGGCGAACGCCTCCTTCCGCAGGAGACGTGTGAGTGGTGCCGCGATGGAGCCGAAGTCGCGGATGAACTTCCTGTAGTAGCCGGCGAGGCCCAGGAAGCCACGCACCCCGCGTGGAGAGCGTGGTAGCGGCCACGAGGCGACCGCGGCTACTTTGTCGCTGTCCATGGCGACGCCATCGACGGAGATGACGTGGCCGAGGTAGGCGACGGAGGGGGCCCCGAAGGAGCACTTCGACCTCTTCAGAAAGAGGCCGTGGGCTCGTAGGGCGGTGAGGGCGAGGCCGACATGCTGCAGGTGCTCAGACCACGACGTGCTGTAGATCAGAATGTCGTCAAAGAAAACCAGCACGAACCTGCGGAGGAAGGGGCGGAGCACATCATTCATCAACGCCTGAAATGTCGCAGGGGCGTTGGAGAGCCCGAACGGCATCACCAGGAACTCGAAGTGGCCATGGTGGGTGCGAAACGCCGTCTTCTCGATGTCGGCCGGGTGCATGCGCACCTGGTGGTACCCCGAGCGGAGGTCGAGCTTGGTGAAGTACTTGGCCCCGTGGAGCTCGTCGAGGAGCTCGTCAACCACCGGGATCGGGAACTTGTCCTTGGACGTACGGTCGTTGAGCGCGCGATAGTCGATGCAGAAGCGCCACGACCCATCCGCCTTCTTGACGAGGAGCACGGGTGCCGAGAACGGAGAAGTACTGGGGCGGATGATGCCCTACTCCAGCATGGCGGCGCACTGCCGCTCGAGCTCGTCCTTCTGCAACTGAGGGTACCGGTACGGTCGCACTGCCACTGGTGCGGTCCCGGGCAGCAGGTGTATGCGGTGGTCGTAGGGGCGGGCTGGTGGAAGTCCGCGTGGTGTGTCGAAGACGGCGTCGTGCTGACACAGGAGCTCGTCCAGCAGCGGGTGGTGCGGGTCCGGAGCTACCGCTACCAGCGACCGCTGCTGGAAGGGCGCGCCCGGGGCGCCCACACACTGCCACGTGACGCGGCGGCCCTCGTGCAGGAAGGATACGGCGAGCCCTTCGAAGTCCCAGGTGATGGGGCCCAACGTGCCAAGGAAGTCGACGCCGAGGATGAAGTCGAAGCAGCCGAGCGCGAGGCCCACGCAGGTGATGGAGAACGGCGCCCCGTGGATGTCGACGGGCACGTGGCGTGCTATACCTTCACACGGCACGCGCTCACCGTTGGCCACCGTAACGCGAAGCTGGTCGCCCCCCTGAGGAGCGAGACCAAGGCGCCGCATGGCCGTGCCCTGAAGGAAAGTGTGGGTGGAGCCAGTGTCCAGGAGGGCGAGGAGGCGCTCGCCCTGGATCGTCACGGGCAGGAGCATAGTGTGGTACGTCATGATGCCTGCAAGAGCGTGTACAGAAACCACCAGAGCGTGAGCGTGAGCGTCCGCTGCGGCGGCGGTGTCTGCGGGCAAGGCCGTGGCCGCAGCATCGGCTGCCGCCTCCTCATCGGCGTCGAGGAAATCGTCCACCTCCAGAAAGAACAGGCGGGGGCACACGTGCCCACGCACGTATTGCTCGTCGCAGTTGTAGCAGAGGCCTTGACGACGGCGTTCCTGCATCTCGGCCGGCGAGAGGCGACGGTACGGCCGCACGGGTGCCGTCGGGGCTGCTGCACCCGGTGCTGCAGCGCCGGCTACGGGCGGCGCAGGCAGCGCTGGTGCGCCAGTCGGAGCCGCGGTCGCCCGCGGTTGGCGTGGGGGAAGGGTTGGCCGCGGGGGAGGGCGGGCGCCGCGCTGCTGAGGCGGCGCTGCCGCGGCCAGAGCCCGTGTCTCGAAGGCGCGGGCAAGAAACATGGTCGTCTGGAGGTCGGGGGGGGGGGGGGGGGGGGGGCGCATCGCGACGTCGACCCGAATGTGTTCCGGAAGGCCGCCGACGAAAAGCTCCGCTTTTTGGCGCGTGGAGATGTCCCTGGAATGCGCTAGCACCGTCTGGAAGCGGTCCGCAAACTCCTGGACCGTGGAGTGGAAAGGAAGGCGCCCCAACTCGGCCAGCCGCGAGCCGTATATAGGCGGTCCGAAACGAAAGCAGCAAAGCTCCTTGAAGCGCTCCCAGGACGGCATGCCTTCGTCCGATAGGAGGGCGTAGTACCAGGTCTGAGCGGCGCCGATGAGGTGGTAGGAGGCCATCCACGTCCGCTGCTCCACCAGAGTGCGCTGGCCCCAGAAGAATTGTTCACAGTGTGTCAGCCAATTCAGCGGGTCGACCGAGCCGTCGTATGTCGAGAAGTCGATCTTGTAGGTCCGAGGCTGGAAGGGCGCCGCGCCGAACGTCGCGGGGGCGGCAGCCGGGGGCGCCCCGCCGATCGCTGGAGCTGCAGCCGGCGCGGACCCGAAGGTGGAGCCGTGGAGGATTTGGTCGTCAACGCCGCCACAGAGCGTTCCCGACGCCGGAGCGCCCCCATGGCCGAAGCCCACTGTGATGTGAGGGGTCGAATGGACCGACGGGCGCGCCGGCGCGGAGGAGTAGGTTGGCGGCGCGACGTCGGTGAGCCACGGCGGAAGCGGGGACGGCGAGTGGGGGAACTGAATCTCCTGTATGGGGATGCCGCCGGGGGACACCGCCGGTGCTGACGCGGTGGTGTGCGCCGTGCTGTCCTGCGACATCCCGTAGGGGTAGACGGTGCCCGAGGCGGGAGAGGGTAGTTGCTGCTGCGGGTTGGGCGTCGGCGGTAGCTGCGGCTGCGGGTGAGGCGGTACCACGCCTGGCCGCGGTCCTAAGAGGAAAGCGTGGACGCCGGCCATCATCCTGCCGAGGTCGAGGATGGCCGTGGTGAGCTGCTCGTTGGTCATCACCCCCACGGTGGAGGATGAAGCCCCGGCGGCCAGCGGCAGCGATCCCGCGGCCAGCGATGTAGGCGGGATCGGTGCGGACGTGATCGGCACGGACACGTTGGTCTCCGACGGTGACGCGGTTGAAGCGGGCAGCGGCAGCGACATCGGATCGGAGGTCCCTGATACCAGGTTGGTATGCTGCTGCTCTCTGCCCCTCACCGATCGGAGGTTGTACGTGTGGAGGATCGGTGGGCACGGGTTGAGGGTTGACCGGCGGCGAGACGCCAGCGATCGCGAGATGAGAAAATACAGTGGTGGCGGCTAGGGTTGGAATCCCCGGCTCCCTGCAGGAAGCCGGAACAATCTGTTTTCCGCTTACCCCTGATCCCATTGTCTTTACAATTATATAACGCTTAAGTTTCTAATAATAGCTCTCTAATAATAGGAAATGTCCTGGGCCCGTTTGGCCTTCCCTGCATGCGCCTGCTAGGCAGGTGCAGTCCTCCTCTGATATTGAACTCCCGTCATAACATAGCCCCTCTTACAAGAGTCATAATCTATTACAAAAGGATCTAAATAGTCTATCTCTAAGAAGATTAAACTCAGATTTCTTCTAGAAAGGGGCCCGGCCTGGGCCAGGGCAGACCAGCCCACTTGGCCCAGTTCTGGCCGCCCTGGGTCAGTGGCAGATCAGCCCACAGGCACCTCTCCAGGAGCCACCCTCGACGTGTGATCGACAGTCGCTAGCTTCTTCCTTCAGCACCATGCACCTTACTCCACCAGGTGCCGACTGGGTAGTTGACTCTGGAGCGTCATACCATACCACTCCTAATCCTGGTATACTCTCTTCCACCCACCCCCCAATCCCACTTTTCCTTCATCTATCGTTGTTGGAAATGGGTTTGTTCTTCCGGTCACCTCAGTAGGTGATTCCGGTCTCCCGGGTTCTTTCCAGCTTAAAAACATTCTTGTCGCTCCAGATATCATTCAAAACTTGCTTTCTGTCCGTCGTTTTACCACTGACAACAATGTTTTCATTGAGTTTGATGCTTTTGGTTTGTCTGTGAAGGATCTTTCTACCCGACGACCTCTTTTGCGATGTGATAGCTCAGAGCCCCTATACACACTTCGGCTTCCTACTTCCGCTGCATCACCGCCTTTTGCTTTAACTACGACAGTTTCATCCACCATTTGGCATCGCCGGCTTGGCCACCCTGCTGCAGATGCTATGTCGAAGTTGTCCAGTAGTTCTGTTATCTCGTGTTCTAGGGGCACATATGACTCCCTATGTCATGCTTGTCACCTTGGTCGCCATGTGTGGCTTCCTTTTCCCACTTCTGTGACTCATGTTGAGCACGTGTTTGATCTTATACATTGTGATTTGTGGACATCTCCCATTACCAGTGTATCGGGCTTTAACTATTACTTGGTGATCATTGATGATTTTTCTCACTTTTTCCTGGACTTTTCCATTACGATTGAAGTCTGAGACTTTCGTTACTCTTTCTCACTTCTTCGTTTGGATTTCTACTCAGTTTGGGCGCACCATCCGAGCTGTCCAGTGCGATAACGGATGTGAGTTTGATAACTTTGCGTTTCGTAACTTTCTCTCCGCACATGGGGTACAACTACGCATGTCTTGTTCGTATACCTCTCCACAAAACGGCAAGGCGAAGCGCATGATTCGCACCACAAATGATGTCATGCGCTCCCTGAAGTTCCAGGCATCTATTCCAGCCCGATACTGGATGGAGACTCTCCATACTGCTACACTTCTGATTAATCGTCTTCCCACCAGGCGATTCGTGCCTCCACCCCCTACTTTGCTCTATATGGCATCGATCCTCTTTACGATCACCTTCGAGTTTTCGGGTGCGCTTGCTACCCTAACCTTTCCGCCACTGCCCCGCATAAGTTTGCGCCCCGCTCGACACGGTGTGTTTTTCTCAGATATTCCCTTGATCATAAGGGCACCGGTGCTTAGATCTCACTACTCACCGCCTTTTGATCACTCGGCACGTCGTCTTCGACGAATCCTCTTTTCCTCAGGGTTGTGAACTGACGCCTAGATGCCTAGGCGCCCGCCTAGGCGCCCGCCAGGCAACCAGTTCAGTGTGGCATTTTTGGCTAAGTGTAGAACACTAAGAACAGTAGAAGTAGAACTGCAGGTACATAATTCATAAATCTAACAAGTTCAACAAGCCAACAAGTTCAACATAGGCAACAAGCCAACAAGTCCAACAAGTTCAACATAGATAAAAATAACCATGACAAGTTCAACCATAAGTCCATAACCATGAGACATCATCTAGTCAATATCAAACTTAATATAATTTGGTGCGCCTTCATTTTCTTCATCTTCAGAGCTATCATTAGAAGGAAGTGGTGGTGGTTGACCAAAATCATCCTCAATCTCTAAATCATCGGACACAAACACATTGTCTTGATCAATATCTTCCTCCTCTCCCAAACTTTGGTCTTCTTCATCATTAGTAGAGGACCTTGAGGTTGAAGCTACAAAGCGCCGACGTTTATATGTTGGGGGGCCGGACCGAAGGCGTCAGGGGCCGCATGGCGGTGGCCGGAGGTCGGGGGCTCGGGGCGGGCGGCGTCCGGGGGTCACGAGCTCCGGGCGGCGGCCGGGGGGGGGGGGGGGGGGGGACAACTCTGCGGGTCGGGGACCTCGGGGTCTCTAGGCGGCGGCCGGGGGGTCCGACGGCTGGGGCCGGCGGCGTCCTGGGCCGGGGGTCGGGGCGGCGGCGGGGGGCAGCGTCCGGGTCGGGTTTCTGGGGAGCGGCGGCTGGAATGGAGGAGTGGAGGAAGAAAAGAAAGGAAAAGTGGGTCGGGCCTTACAAAATAGGGTTTGCAAGTCCAACCGCCTTGGGCGTCCGCCTGGAACGACGCGTAGGCGCCCAAGCGTCGGCCGGGCGTCCTAGGCGGGCGCCATGCCAGCTCCAGGCGAGGCGAGCAGGCCAGGCGTCCACCCCGGACCGACTGAAACGCCTAGGCGTCGCATAGGCGATGCCTCAAAAAGACTGCTTTTCCTTTCTCCACCACCACTTTCGGTTCCACCACACAGCTGTATTCTCTTTTTCCCACTGACCCCGAGGCTGCTCCCCAGCTGCCTTGGCCTCTTTCTTCTGCAGGTTCGATACACGCTACGCCACAGGTGCCCCCGACATCACCTGTTGCACCACGTACGACACCGACGCCTCCGGCGTCACCTGCTGCGCCTCGGGTGACTCCTACGTCACCAGCTGCGCCACGCGTGGCCTCAGCTTCCCCGACGTCACCTGCTGTACCTCAGGTGGCCCCGACGTCACCTGTTGCGCCACGCGCGGCATCGACGTCTCCGACATCGCTTGCTGCGCCTCGGGTGACCCCTATGTCACCAGCTGCGCCACGCGCGGCCTCAGCTTCCCCGACGTCACCTGCAGCGAGCCCGACGTCACCAAACACACCAGGAGCAGCACCGACGACTTCTTGCTTCGCCGACCCCGCACTTGTCTACCAGCGACGAGCACGAGGGGAGACCCTGCTCCAGCTGCGCCACGCGCGGCCTCGAGACCCGCTCTCGTCTACCCACGACAAGAGAAGGTTGTTGTACCCGAGTGCCCGGTGTACAACCCTCCTCTTCTCTACATGGATCCTGGTCACGTCCACCCGATGGTGACTAGACATGCATCCGGGAGTCTTCGGCCAGTTGAGCGCTTTGCCGGAGCTGCCTTCTCGTCGACGACATCTCCATCGACCGACTCTTCTTCGATCTCACCCATACCTACTTCCGTGCGTAGCGCCCTCGCGGACCCTCACTGGTGCCGCGCTATGGAGGAAGAGTATGAGGCCCTGCTTGCCAACCGGACCTGGGACCTGGTTCCCCGTCCCGATCGTGGCAATGTTGTCACGGGCAAGTGGGTGTTCACACATAAGAAGAAGGCGGACGGTAGTACCTTGTAGAGGTACAGCTCGGTGGGTACTTCGGGGTTTCACTCAGCGCTCTGGAGTCGACTACGACGAGACCTTCAGCCCGGTGGTGAAGCCGACGACGGTTCGTACCGTTCTGTCGCTGGCTCTCTCGCGTTCTTGGCCTGTCCACCAGTTGGACGTCAAGAATGCCTTCCTCCAGGGTACACTGACCGAGACAGTGTACTGTAGTGAGCCTGCAGGATTTGTTGATTCAACTCACCCAGACATGGTCTGCAAGCTGAACAAATCCCTGTACGGACTGAAGCAGGCACCGCGAGGCTGGTATAGCCGATTCGCCTCCTTCTTGGTCTCACAGGGGTTCGTCGAAGATAAGTCGGACACTTTGCTGTTTGTCTATCGACGTGACAGTGACACTACTTACCTTCTACTGTACGTCGATGACATTGTACTGACAGCGTCTAGTCCGACTCTGCTTTGGCGCACCATTTCTTCTTTACAGCAGGAGTTCGCTATGAAGGACCTGTGTCGTCTCCACTTCCTGGGTATTGCGGTCGAGGACCGACTAGGCGGCTTGTTCCTTCACCAGCGACAGTACTGCCTGGATATCCTCCAGCGAGCAGGCATGGCTGAGTGCAAGCAGTGCTCCACTCCAGTGGATACTCAGGCGAAGCTCTCCGGTACCGACGGGACAGCCATCTCTGACCCCATTGCTTACAAGAGTCTTGCAGGTGCTCTTCAGTACTACACCTTCACCAGGCCGGATATCTCCTATGCGGTTCAGCAGGTGTGCCTCCACATGCATGACCCGAGGGAGCCGCACCTCACCGCTGTGAAGCGGATTCTTCGGTACCTACGAGGTACCCTCGACTACGGCCTCCTCCTTCGACGTGACGCGGCCTCCGAGCTGGTCGTGTACACCGACGCTGCCTGAGCAGGCTACCCGGACACACGACGTTCTACTTCTGGGTACGCCGTCTTCCTGAGCTTTAACCTCGTCTCCTGGTCCTCGAAGCGACAGCCCGTGGTGTCGCGCTCGAGTGCTGAGGCGGAGTATCACGCCGTGGCTAACGGCGTGGCTGAGGCCTCCTGGCTTCAGCAGCTGCTTCAGGAGCTCCACACTCCCATCGCCAGGAGCACCCTGATCTACTGCGACAACGTTAGCGCCGTGTACCTCTCCACCAACCCGGTCCAGCATCAGCGCACAAAGATGTGGAGATCGACCTCCATTTTGTTCGTGAGCGGGTTGCACGTGGCGAGGTTCGGGTACACCATGTTCTGATGACGACGCAGTTCGCCAACATCTTCACGAAGGGCCTCCCGTCGTCGCTGTTCTCCGAGTTTCGGTCCAATCTCAACATCTGCAGTGGCTAGATGTTGTGACTGCGGGGGGTGTTAGACTCTGTAATTATGTGTGGGTTACAGGGGTAGTTTAGTCTTTAGTGAGGGATTAGGGGTAGGGGTAGTTTAGTCTTTTCCGGTTTTCCCCTCACCTAATCCCTCTATATAATCATCCCTATACCCTCATTATTTTCTTCATCTAATACAGCCACCATTAGCCCTCTAATACTCCTACCCCGCGTCGTCGGCCTTCCGCGCGCGTCCCTGCCCTCCTATCCCGCGCTGTCGGCCTTCCTCATGCGTCCCTGCCCTCCTACCCCGCGACGTCGGCCTTCGCCGCGCGCATCCCTCCTACCCCGCGCTGCCGGCCTTCCGTGCGCGTCCCTGCCCTCCTACCCCATGCCGCCGCCCTCTGTCGTGCGCGTCATGACTCTCCTTCCACGCGTCGCCGGCCTCCGCCACGCGCACTTGGGCCATCTCTACCGTTCGTGCCCCTCGTGACGAGGTGTTTGCAGCCCACTACGTCCTCGCCGCCGCTCGGGAGCGTGAGTGGGCTCTTCTACGGTGTTATCCGCGGGAAGCTGTTAGCGTGTGTGTTTACTCATGTTTGTAGGGTCTTTTGGTCCAGTCTCAACATCTGCCACGGGTAGATGTTGTGACTGCGAGGGGGTTCTTATTAGAGTGTCTTTGCGTTTACTCATGTAGGAAGTGTGTTATTGTCCAGTCTCAACATTTGTCGCAGCCAGAGTTTTGACTGCGGGAGGATGTTAGACTGCGTGTATTGTTTGTGTCAAGGGTAGTTTGGTCATTAGCTAGGAGGACTCCTAAATCCTAGCTTGTATCCTTTATATGTAACTGCCGAAGAACAGAGAGGGAGGAGGCCCCTTGGCTGCACCTAGGGCTGCGCAAGGGGGAAACCAGCAGCGAGGAGGCGTGGGGGCAGCTGCGCAGCACGTAACGTGGAGGAAGAGGGAGAGGATCACGGCGGCTAGGGTTAGGGTTCGAAGCCACCGTGATCCAAGGAGAAGAACAGCCCCCAAAAAGGGTAATTCTTATTTCCTAGATGCTCAATACAAGAGGGAGGGGGCTGCTTATATAGGGGGGACAGGACCCCCCCCTGGCCGCGCGGCCCCCTGGCCGCGTGCCTTCCTTCTGGTCGGTTGGGGACAATCCCCCAACCGATCAGGACTCCTTTTCTAATCCTTTATTTTCTTCTTTAATCTATTACCTTCTATCTAAACTAAACTGAATCTATAACTCTATTCTTTTAAATCCTTCCTTATCTAATGAAATCTTCTAGAAAATCTCCCTCTGGTGCGGCTGCAGGACCTGGCCGGCCTAGTTGTGGGCTTTTTGGGCCCCACGCCGACCATATTGGCGGCCCACAAACGCAACCACAACATTTCCCCCCTTCCCGTCAAAGAGCTCGTCCTCGAGCTTGAAGGAGGGGTGCTTCATCTTGAAATCTTCTAGTTGCTCCCATGATGAATCAGCTTCAGAATGTCCTGCCCACTTGACGAGTAACTCCCAGACACCTCTGTTCAAGCGTACCCTTTGTACTTTTTCAGGCGTAGGTACAACACGTCCATGGAGAAGCGGTGGTAGAGGCACCACTTGTATGGGAGCAGGACCTTCAAATTTCTTCAACAGGGACACATGAAAGACATCATGTATCCTTGCTTGAGGAGACAGCTGAAGTTTATATGATACAGTCCCAATGCGCTGAATGATCTGATATGGTCCAAAATATTTTGGTCCAATCTTTGAAGAAGGTGTCGCCATTACTCCCACAGTTGTCCTCTGATGAAGCCGCAGCCAAACCCAATCACCAATCTGAAATTTCACCTCTCGGCGGAACTTATCTTCATAGCTTTTCATGGTGACTTATGCTTGTACACGCCTGTTCTTGATTTCAGCTAAGAATTCATCCCTATCCCTTAGCTGTTTATCCACTGCTGCTACTCTAGATATGCCCGGTTGATAACCAACAAGAGCTAGAGAGTCCCTGCCATAGACCACTCTGAAGGGCGAGCATTTCAGGGCTGTCTGGTAGGAAGTGTTGTAACAATACTCAGCCCAAGGAAGCCACTGCAGCCAAGTCTTCGGTCGGTCACCAACCAAGCAGCGGAGGTACACAGTGATGATCTTGTTGACGACCTCAGATTGGCCGTCAGACTGCGGGTGGAAGGCCGAGCTGAGCTGAAGGCGGACACTAGCTAGCCGGAACAAATCTGACCAGAAGAGGCTGGTGAAGACGGTGTCGCGATCACTGACGATAGAGCAGGGAAAGCCGCGTAGTCGTACAATGTCGCCGAAGAACACCCGTGCCACTGATGCAGCACTGTAAGAGTGGCTCAGGGGAATGAAGTGGGCATACTTGGAGAAGCGATCTACCACCGTCAAGATCACGGATTTCCCACCAACCTTCGGAAAGCCTTCAATGAAGTCCATGGAGATATTACTCCAGACTTCCGAAGGTATAGGCAGCGGTTGTAGCAGGCCGGCTGGATGAAGATGATCAGTCTTGTTGCGCTTGCACGTGGCACATCCGCGGACATACTCACTCACCCGTCGTAGCAAGGACGGGTTGTAGAAGGAGAAGCGCAGCCGATGCACTGTCTTCTGGATGCCCTCGTGGCCCCCATCATGCACCTCAGCTAGGAGAGAGGGCCACAAGGAGGACTTGTCGGGAACGAAGAGCTTCCCCTTGTGAAGTAGAAGGCCGTCACTTCGGCCCAGTCAGCAGGTGTGACTCCCTCTCGGAGTTGGGCACATAGCTGCTGCGCCTGCTGGTCCGTAGCGATCTCCGCGCGAAGCGAGTCGAAGAGAGGAAAGACTGGTGTAGATATGGCGTGAATAGCTATGTCTTCCTCGTCACGGCGGGACAGGGCATCAGCTGCCCCATTCAAGCGCCCCGGTCGGTACTCAACCTGCAGATCATAACCAAAAAGTTTGCTCACCCAAGCATGTTGGGGAATCGTCGTGAGTCGCTGATCCAGGATGTATTTCAGGCTGAAGTGATCAGTCCGAACAGTGAAGAGGCGGCCCCACAAGTAAGGCCGCCAATGGCGTACGGCCTTCACAAGGCCGATCAGCTCACGCTCGTACGCCGGTAGCTTATGATGGTGAGTCGCTACAGCGCGGCTGAAGAATGCTATGGCGCCGTCGCCCTGGTGCAGAACCGCCACGAAGGCGGCGCCGGACGCGTCGCAGTCGACGATGAAGCGCTTGTCGAAGTTCGGCATTTGAAGGAGAGGCGTTGTCATCAGCGCCTGCTTGAGTTGGGAGAAGGCGTCCTGCGCATCATCAGTCCAGCGGAATGCCTCCCGCTTTAGGAGGGCGGTGAGGGGTGCGGCCACCGCACCATACCCCGCAATGAACTTGCGGTAGTAGCCGGTGAGCCCAAGGAAGCCTCGCAAGGCTCGTAAGGACCGAGGTGTAGGCGAACGTTCCACGGCCTCCACCTTGGTCGGATCCATTGCCACGCCGTGAGCAAATATGATGTGTTCTAAGTAGGACACGGTCTCCTCGCCGAAGAAGCACTTAGACTTCTTCAGGAACAGCTTGTGTGCCCGTAGTGTATGGAACACCTGCTTGACGTGCTGAAGGTGTTCGACCCAGGACCTGCCATACACCAATATGTCATCAAAGAAGACAAGCACAAATTTTCTGATGTAGGGGTCGAGGACGTCGTTCATCAATGACTGGAACGTGGACGGCACATTGGCGAGGCCGAACGGCATCACCAAGAACTCATAGTGGCCTCGATGAGTTCGGAATGCTGTCTTTTCGATGTCGTCCAGGTACATGCGCACTTGGATGTAGCCGCTGCGGAGGTCAAGCTTGGTGAAGAACCTCGCGTCGCGGAGCTCGTCCAGTAGCTCGTCAACCACCGGGATCGGGAACTTGTCTTTCAAAGTTCTAGCGTTGAGCTCGCGGTAGTCGATGCAGAAGCGTCACGTGCCGTCGGCTTTTCGGACCAACAGTACTGGCGAGGAAAATGCAGATGTGCATTCTCAGATGATGCCCTGGCGAAGCATCTCGTCGCACTGCTTCTCAATCTCGTCTTTGAGAAGCTGGGGTAGCGGTACGACCAGACAGCTACTGGAGCCATGCCCGGCAGGAGCCTGATTTGGTGGACGTGGCGCCGTGCAGGAGGAAGACCGCGTGGCTCGTCGAAGAGGTCCTGGAAGCCATCCAGGAGGGCGCCCATCATATAAGTAGGTGGTGCTAGTGAGGCACACACTGGGGCTGAACTTCGCAGCCCCGTCCAGATCACCTCACGTTCCCCACGCCACAGTTTAATCGTGAGGTCCTCAAGGTTCCAGAGAATGGGTACTAAAGACTGCAGCCACTGAACTCCTAGAACAAGGTCGAAGCCGTCCAGTGGAAGCGCGTAGCATGTGACGTCGAAGCGATCTCCTGCAATCATCAAGGGTACACGTGGCCAGATGCTTGTACAGGAGATAGAGTCGCCGTTGGCGACTCGGACGCCGACGCTTGGCCGTGGCAACATCATCAGATCGAGCTCCTTGATGAGTGGCTCCCTGATGAAGGTGTGAGTGGATCCAGTGTTGACCAATGCTGTCAGCAGGTTGCCGTGGACGTGGACCTAGAGCTTCATTGTGTTGGCGAGGTTGATGCCGGTCAGGGCGTGTAGGGAGATGCCCATATCAGCAATGGTCGCGTCAACGTCGTCATCGTCGTCAAGCTCCAGAAGGAAGATTCCTTTGCCGACACACTTATGGTCCGGTGTGTACCGCTCAGGGCAGTGATAGCACTCGCCGCTTGCCCGCTTAGCAGCCATCTCATCGGGCGTAAGGCGTTTGAAGCGCGGGCAAGAAGATGCCGTTGTCGATGATGTCGGGGAGGGTGCTGCAGAACCTCCACTTGAAGCCGTGGTAGAGGCGCGGGACACAACATAAGAGCGCGTAGAGCGTTGAGAGGCGGCGCCCCTCTGTATTCCGCTGTCTGTTGTTGCCGCAAGTCGACGTTCAAAAGCTTTGGCCAGACTCATGGCGATCTGTAGATTAGTGGGAAACTGCAGCTCCACATCCGTTCTAAGTGGCTCGCCGAGGCCAGCTGTGAAGAGGTTAATCTGATGGCGTTGGCTGAGGTCCTCGCAACGACAAAGAAGGACCAGGGACTGACGCTGGTACTCCTCAACCGTACCAGTACGGCGGAGATCTTTAATTTCCGCCAGGTCGTTGGAGCGGAGCGGAGGCCCGAAGCGCATGTTGACGAAGTCCGTGAACCGCTCCCAGGACACGATGCCACAATCGCGTTCTAGAGCAGTGTACCACTCGGCCGCGACACCCTCCAGGTGGAGAGACGCGAGCCACACCTTTTCTTCTGGCATCGTACGTGTCCCTCGGGAGTATGTCTCACACTTGGTGAGCCAGGGCAGAGGATCTGTTTCCCCGTCGAACTTGGGAAAATTGACCTTGTGACGGCGCAGCCCGCCGTCGTCGAAGGTCGGGCGCCCCGGGGGGCGCCTGGCACTGTAGTGGTCGTCGTCGCCGCCAGCGCCGCCGCCCCTGCCGCTGCGGGGGAGGTTGCTGCCCTGCGGTGTGTGTTGTTGCAGGTCCTCGTCACCGGAGAGCTCCTGCTCCGGTGCCTTCTCAATGCGCGCAAGGCGCATAGCGTGGCGGTCCAAGCGCTTGTTGATGGTGTCGATCTGCCCCATCATCTTGCTCATCATGTTGCCGAGATCTTGGAGGGTGAAAGTCCCAGAATCGTCCACGGGGCCGGACATGGTTGCTGCCCCGGAGTCTCTGGATACCAAATGCTGAAGAACAGAGAGGGAGGAGGCCCCTTGGCTGTGCCTAGGGCTGCGCAAGGGGGAAACCAGCAGCGAGGAGGCGTGGGGGCAGCTGCGCAGCACGTAACGTGGAGGAAGAGGGAGAGGATCACGGTGGCTAGGGTTAGGGTTCGAAGCCACCGTGATCCAAGGAGAAGAACAGCCCCAAAAAGGGTAATTCTTATTTCCTGGATGCTCAATACAAGAGGGAGAGGGGCTGCTTATACAGGGACGACAGGACCCCCCCCCCTTGGCCGCGCGCCCCTCCTGGCCGTGCGCCTTCCTTGACAATCCCCAACCGATCAGGACTCCTTTTCTAATCCTTTATTTCCTTCTTTAATCTATTACTTCTATCTAAATTAAACTGAATCTATAACTCCTTTATTCTTTTAAATCCTTATCTAATGAAATCTTCTAGAAAATCTCCCTCTGGTGCGGCTGCAGGGCCTGGCCGGTCTAGTTGTGGGCTTTGTGGGCCCACGCCAACCATATTGGCGGCACACAAATGCATCCACAACAGTAACCCCTTGGCATTATCAATGAAGTGAGTTCAGTTATTCCTTCCAATAGAAACGACATACAGTTCTAGTTCAGATCTTAGGAAAAGCAACACTTTAGTCATTCTGATGTAGAGAAGAGGTGAATGAGCTGAACCCTAATGGACCGTCGGCCAGCAGATTAGGACCAAAAAGTTTCTGACCTAGTAATCCTGATCGTCAAAACTCTTGATCGCCCGACTAATCGCCGTAGTCGGACGACTAGTTTTCTAGTCACCTAGATCGAGTCGTGTTAGATATAATCCCGTTTTTCTAGAATAATTGCTGTTAGAGATAGAGTCCTAGTCCAATAAGAGTAGGAGTTAGTATTAGATAAGGACTCTGTAATTTGGGGCTATATATACAGCCCCCCCTCCCCGGTTGAGATTAAGAAGAAGAGAACAGTTTAGAGGAAATTAATCCCCGGATTTCCAACAATTGGTATCAGAGCTAGGGTTTAGGATCTAACCCTGTGCTGCCCCGGGAGAACATGCTCCCGGGGCGGCCAACCCCTAGGCGCGCGGAGGAGGCGGCGCAGGTGGCCGGGCGGGCACAAGCTGCAAGGGCGGCGGGCGCACGGTCTGCGGGAGGCGTCCTCGGCGGCGGCTGTGCTGGCGCGGAGCTGCTGACACCCGGCAGCAAGAAGCGATCGAACGTGGCCAACGGGATCTCACAGGGGGAGCTCGGTGGCTGTCGGAGGGGAGGAGGCCGTGCAGGGCTGCGCGGTGTGCAAGGCAGAAGAGGCGGCGACTGAGCAGAGGGAGGGTACCGCGCCGAGGCAGGCGGATCAAGGGATGAGCGTACCTCAGATGGGCGAGGAGCGCGTCGAGGGTAGGCTGGTAGGCGGTGCAGCGCTCCGGCGGTCCCTGCGGTCGGCTTCCCCGTCGGTCGACGCAGAGGCTCATGACGAGATCGAGCTCGGAGCCACGGGCGCTCGAGTGCCGCAGCGGCTCGGGGTCCTCGGAGACCATGGCGTCACGCGCCTGCTTGAGGAGGAAGGTCCCCAGACCGGGGTTGTCCAAGGCGGGCGAGCGGTCGGAAGGTGGCAACAACAGCGGAACTGGGCCCGCTGTGCTCGAGCTGGGCAACAGCTGCTGCCGCGCGGAAGGCCGCCGTCGAGGAGGCCGAGGTCCTGGTGGTCCAGGGCGGCGTGGAGGAGCGCGGAGACGCATCTGGCGGGGAGGTGAGCCAAGCGGCTGGGCAGAGCAAAGAGGTGGCGGCAGCTCTGCCTTGGAGCACGGCGGCGAGCACTGGAAGCTGGCGGCTGGCTTGGAGAGAGATGCTGCTAGGGTTTGGGAGATAGAGTGGGCCAGCTGGGCTGACCTGGGCCAACAAAGGCCTAGTGTGCTCAGCTGGGCCGGCTTGGCTGAGGTGGGCTAGAGGAAGTCAAGTGCTAGCCCATAATCAAGGAGGTGTCTGCAGAACATGACACATAATTCGACTTTCAGACCAACAGAGGACGAGTTGGTGCTTCACTTTCTCCGACCACAGCTGCGTGGTTTTCCACCGCGTGAGGTGGGCATTGTGATAGAAGCAGACTTCTATGATGTGACGCCGTGGGACCTGTTAGCAAACTACAACCTGCGTGACTTGGGATATTTCTTCACGTTACGCAGGCGGAGCAAGCCTCGAGTACAGCAGTCTAGTGGCGGCGACATCTGGAAGCATAGCGCGACCAAGTGTGCACAGTCAATTTCCAATATGGGAGTTGTGGTGCAATGGCGTATGGTCAAGTTTTGCTTCTACATGCGCGGAGAACTCGGGAAGCGTCGTAGCACGGGATGGATCTTGGAGGAGTACGAGATCACCGACCCGAGGTGCTATCGCCACGACGATGAAGGTGACGAAGAAGAATATTGGGTGCTCTGTCGCGTGCGGAAAAGCAGGCCAATGCGAGGTGTGCTCGAGATGAAGATGTGACCATCTCGAATGTGGTCGGAATGAAGATGTGTCCATTCCGAGATCAAATGCAGGATGAAGATGAGTCCATCCTGGGGTTGAAGATGTGACCAACCTAAATGCGTGTGCAGGATGAAGATGAGCCCATCCTGGGGTTGAATATGTGACCAACCCGAATTTGTGTACAGGATGAAGATGCGGCCATCCTGGGGATGAAGACGTGCCCATCCCAAAATTGAGTTGTGCAGGGTGTAGATGTGACCATCCTGGGGGTGCAGTTGTGTCCATCCCGAAAGTGTGTTTAGGGTGGAAGTGTGTCTCCATCCTAATTAGTGTGAGTGTGATCTAGAAAAACGAGATTAGGGGGTGATTGTTAGATATAATCCCGTTTTTCTAGAATAATTGCTGTTAGAGATAGAGTCCTAGTCCAATAAGAGTAGGAGTTAGTATTAGATAAGGACTCTGTAATTTGGGGCTATATATACAGCCCCCCCTCCCCGGTTGAGATTAAGAAGAAGAGAACAGTTTAGAGGAAATTAATCCCCGGATTTCCAACAAGTCGTTGCTCCTGATCGAGCATCAATGACCGATATGAACGACTAATCGTTGGCCACCTAAATCAAGTAATCTCAATTGCGTCAACGGCTCAACGATTCTTAGTCTTTTAGGCAAAGGGACAGGAACCAAGGAAAATGCAATTGGCAGGCAGAGGATGAAAGGGGTTACGGGCCCATTTCGCATCATAACTCGTGTTTCTGACGGCCTAGTTGCACTTACCATGGAAGGATCTGGAGGAATCTCGGCTCCCTTACCATAAAAAAATAGCAACTAACCATTCAATAGTGCCCAAAAGGGGCTGATACCAAGGGCTCATACATATACATATAGACCCCTATACAAGGGATACATAAAAAAGGCAGCCCGGTGCATGTAGCTCTCGCTTGCATAGGGTCTGGGGAAGAATCCGACCCACTTGGGTCTTTTGTACGTAGCCTTTCCCTGTATTTCTGCAAGAGGCTGTTTTCAAGACTCGAACCCGTGACCTCATGGTCACAAGGCAACAGCTTTACCGCTGCACCAAGGCTCCCCTTCTATACAAGGGATACATAACAAGAAAAATATATACATCTATAAGTAACATGCTATCTGCACAAACTATCAACAACAACACAACAACAACCAAGCCTTTATCCCAAACATGTTGGGATCGGCTATCTGCACAAACTATCATGAAATCTAATTTAACAACTCACAGAGATGCTAGATATCAATCACAATAGATAACTTCAGAAAAGGGTAAAATAATATTTAGCGAAATACCAGAACTTTGTGGTTGTATTTATCAGAAATAGATGATACTCCCTCCGTTTCTTTTTATTTGACACTTAAAAGGGCATACCCAGTGCTGAAATCTCCCACACGTTGTGGGGTCTGGGGAAGGGAATTTCTAGGCAGCCTTCCCCTTGCTTATTTTGCAAGGAGGCTGATTCGAACCCAGGACCTCCAGGACACAAGTGGAGAGACTCTACCACTGCGCCAGGCCTGCCCTTGCTTATTTGACACTTGTTAGTTCAAAAATAAACTAAACAACAAAAAAAAGTAAAGGAGGGAATCTAGCAATAGCTTGTAGATTGATCCTTCCTCTGTTGGGCCTAGGCCCGGCCCAACAGCCTAGGCCCAAGCCCAGCTCGCCCAGGCCCAGGCCCAGCTCGCCCAGGAGGGGGCGCACAGATTGAGTCAGTTCTGATCTGAACAGATCAGAACCAGTTTAGATAGAGTTTGTTTGAGATAGGATTTGATTAGTTTTAAATCTGTTAGGAGTATATCTGTAAAAGGCATAAATAGCCGGGTATTCTCAAGGAAAAAAACACCTCCTCCCAGATTAATCCTCCACCTTTTTCCCTGCGCTGAACTCTCCCTGCTCACGTACCCTTCAGCTGGCAGAACAGATCTGCTACAGTAGATCACCCTGTGCAGCACGTCCAGCAGTCCTTGTGCTCTGTTCTGTACTGCTGTAGGGGTCTGTTCTCTCCTGTAGACACGCCAGGCTCTCCTCTCTGTTCTGTTCTACTTGCTGCTATTAGTCCCTGCTCTCAGGACAGCAAGAACAGCACCCAGGTGGGGTGCTAAACTGCTGCAGGGGATCACCAGCAAGGTGGAACATAGGCAGGTTTTTGGTGTGTTCAACACCGGAATTGCAACAATCGTGGTATCAGAGCCGGTTTCAACCCTAGGCTGAATTCCGCAAGATGTCGTCTACACCTACAAGCAGCGGCAACGCCATCAGCCATGGCACACCCTCACCGGCAGCTCGTGAGGTGAACACCGGGACGGGGTTCCCCGTGCTCACCAAGACCAACTACACGGAGTGGGCTGACATGATGAAGATCAAGCAGAAGGCACGGTTGCTTTGGAAGGCCGTGGAGGAGGGGAACGTGAGCGAGCAGGAAGATATGATGACACTTGACATCTTGGTCAGCACTGTCCCGTCGGAGATGATCACGGCGATCGGAGAAAAGAGGACGGCAAAGGAGGCATGGGACACGATCGCCATCATGCGGGTCGGGGCCGACCGCGTGAGGAAGACAATAGCACAGCAACTCCGGAAGGAGTTCGAAGACGTTGTCTTCAAGGATGGCGAAAGCGTGGAGGACTTCTCCCTCCGCCTGAACGGCATGCTATCACAGCTTACGTCGCTAGGGAAGGAGATAGGAGAAGAGAGGGTCGTGGAGAAGCTCCTGCGAAGCGTTCCAGAACGCTTCCAACAGATCGTGGTGGCGATCACGACACTGCTGGACGTGTCGACCCTTACCTTGTCGGAGGTGACAGGGCATCTCAGGACGGCTAAGAACGCTTTCGACTCGACGCAGCGGAAGGGAGGAGTACACAACGGCCAGCTGTACCTCACTCGGGAGGAGTGGGAGGCACAGCGGAAGGAGGAGCGGTCTACCCAGTCTGCGGGTTCTTCTAAGAGGGGCGGCCGAAAGGGCCTGCCCAAGAAGAACGGAGGCAAGAAGGGAGGTTCCGGGAAAGATATTCCGCGGGACCAGTGCAGGAAGTGCGGGAAAGAGGGCCACTGGGCCAGAGAGTGTCGATCGAAGCCGAAGGAGGAGCCGCAGCAGCAGGCTTTCGTCGCAAAGGCGGAGGAGGAGGGCGCCTTGTTTATGACAAGGGTGGCCTCAGTACAGGAGGAGCCTGTACAGGAACGTCCTACGCGCCCACTGGAGATAGTGGAGGGACGTGTCTTCGCTCACCGCAGCAACGACGACGACTTTGATGACACTCGTTGGTACCACGACACGGGCGCGACCAACCACATGAAGGGTTCGCGCGCCGTCTTCTCCGAGCTCGACGAAAATGTCGTCGGAACCATCATGTTCGGCGACAATTCTGTCGTGCGTATCCAGGGAAAGGGTACGGTCCTATTCGCCGCCAAGACGGATGAGCACAGGAGGTTCACTGGCGTCTACCTCATCCCGCGCCTCACCACCAACCTCATCAGCGTCGGACAGCTGGATGAGGATGGCTACAACATCACGGTGCAAGGAGGAGTGATGCACATACGGGATGAGCAGCAACGTCTCCTCACACGAGTTCAGCGCGACGACAGCAAGCTGTACTCCATCAGGCTCAACATCACACGACCGGTTTGCCTAACCGCGAGGCGTGATGATGTTGCGTGGCGTTGGCACGAACGCTACGGACACGTCGACTTCCAGGCGCTTCGGAAGTTGGCACGAGAGG
This sequence comes from Neostapfia colusana, assembly GCA_030760725.1. Lineage (NCBI taxonomy): Eukaryota > Viridiplantae > Streptophyta > Magnoliopsida > Poales > Poaceae > Neostapfia > Neostapfia colusana. The sequence goes on from JASWHV010000020.1 coordinate 23,152,614, forward strand.
AGATGGTGCTTGGCCTTCCGCAAATTGATCACGTCGATCAATTGTGCGAAGCTTGCTTGGTCGGGAAACAGAGGCGCTCCAGCTTCCCCAATCAAGCTCGGCGGCGCGTGGAGGGCGCGCTCGACCTTGTCCACGGCGACATCTGCGGGCCTATTACGCCGACGACTCCAGGCGGCAAGAAGATGTTCTTATTGCTAGTGGATGACATGAGCCGCTATATGTGGCTCTACCTTCTAGCAACCAAGGACAAGGCGTCCGACTTAATTCAGCACTTCAAGGCGACAGCTGAATTAGAGTCCGGGAGGAGGCTGAAGCTACTCCGTACTGATCGCGGAGGGGAGTTCACCTCACAGGAGTTCGACGAGTACTGCGCTCAGCACGAAGTACAGCGTCAGCTCACAGCCCCGTATATGCCGCAGCAAAATGGGGTTGTGGAGCGGCGCAACCAGACGGTGGTCGGCATGGCAAGGAGCATGTTGAAGGCGAAGGGAATGCCCGGGATTTTTTTTTTGAGGTGAGGCAGTTATAACGGCTGTCTACATCTTAAATCGATCTCCCACCCGCGGCCTCGACGGGAAGACGCCATATGAAGCTTGGCATGGAGAGCGACCAGCCGTCAATTATTTCCGAACTTTTGGGTGTGTGGGGCATGTTAAGAACACGCGCCCCCACCTGAAAATGTTGGAAGACCGGAGTACTCCGATGATTTTTCTTGGCTATGCTACAGGAACAAAGGGCTATCGGATGTATAATCCGGCTGATGGGCGCACATACATATCATGTGACGTGATATTCGACGAGGCGGCCAAGTGGGACTGGGGAGAAGGAGCAGGAGAAGAGGACTACACCGCCTTCCACGTCGACTCCTTAGGTCCAGCACCTGTTGGACCTGCTGTTTCAGCACCCGGAGAGGTGCTGCAGGGTCCGGAGGGGCCGAACAGCACCCCTACAGTGCCCAGGAGGGGCACAGAAGGGTCTGTCCAGACCCTAGGAGTTCCTACGCTAGTCTCCAGACCTGCTGGAGAGAGATCAGCACCTGCAGCGTTGCCCCAAGGACCCCTGCAGGGACTGTCCAGCGCAAATCAGGGCTGGGACAGTCCTGCACAGGGGTCAACAGCAGTGGGGGATTCCGGACTTGAAGATTCCAGCACCTTCGTCACGCCCCGGAATCCTCCACGGCCCATCTGCTTCGCCACACCGCTGTCGGACCCCGGCAGCAACGTCGTCGATGCCTACTATGACAACAGCGCGAAACTACGGTTCCGCACGATGCGCAACATACTTGGAACCCTCACCCCTCCTGGTCGGGCTGAGCGCCCACCAAGCTTGGAGGAGGGGGAGCTCATGTTCACCACCGCGGAGGAGCCCACGTCCTTCGCCGATGCTGAGGAACACCCGTGCTAGAGACGGGCCATGCTTGAGGAGATGGAGTCTATAGAAGAAAACAAGACTTGGCAACTTGTTGATCTTCCTGTAGGACACAAGCCCATTGGCCTCAAATGGGTGTTCAAGGTGAAGAAGGACGAGCATGGGGAGGTGGTGAAGCACAAGGCTCGACTGGTGGCAAAAGGCTATGTCCAACGACAAGGAATAGATTTTGACGAGGTATTTGCTCCTGTAGCTCGTCTCGAATCTGTTCGCTTGCTCCTTGCAGTTGCTGCGCACAAGGGGTGGGAGGTACACCACATGGACGTGAAGAGCGCCTTTCTGAACGGCGACTTGATGGAGGAGGTGTACGTCTCCCAACCCGCTGGCTTCATCATCGACGGAGCCGAACACAAGGTGTATCGGCTCAAGAAAGCTTTATATGGACTTCGTCAGATGCCCAGGGCCTAGAATGCCAAGCTCAACAATAGCTTGCTATCGCTTGGTTTCCAGAAGAGTACGAGCGAGCACGGGATCTATTTCCGTGGAGCTAAAGATGAGAAGCTCATTGTTGGCGTGTACGTCGACGATCTTGTGCTCACAGGAGGAGGCGACCTCAAGAAGTTCAAGGGGAGATGATCAAGAGGTTCAAGATGAGCGACTTGGGTCTCTTATCATATTATCTTGGCCTGGAGGTGCGGCAAACTGATGCAGGGATAAGCGTCAAACTGATGCAGGGATAAGCGTTGGGCAGGCGGCCTACGCTTCCAAACTTGTCTCTAAAGCTGGCCTAGAAGGATGCAACCCCTGTGCATTCCCCATGGAGCAAGGCCTCAAGCTTTATAAGACAAGTGATAGCCTGTTGGTGCATGCAACGGACTATAGGAGCTTGGTTGGAGGGCTGCGATACTTGGTGAACACACGTCCCGATCTCGCCTACTCGGTCGGGTACGTGAGTCGGTTTCTGGAGGAGCCCAAGGAGGATCACTTTGCTGCAGTCAAACGCATTGTACGCTACATAGCGGGTACAATCAACTATGGAGTCTTCTATGCAAGAGGAGGAGACATGGAGCTTATTGGGTACTCGGATAGTGACTATGCGGGAGACGTGGAGGACCACAAGAGCACAAGCGGGGTGCTGTTTTGTCTTGGAAACAGCCCTGTTTCATGGCAGTCCTGCAAGCAAAAGGTAGTGGCTTTGTCCTCATGTGAAGCAGAGTATATCGCAGCAGCTCAAGGGGCATGTCAAGGTGTATGGATGGCACGGTTGATGGAGGACTTAGCTGAAAAATCGAAGGCGCCGGTGCTACGAGTTGATAACAAGTCAGCTATAGACTTGAGCAAGAACCCGGTACACCATGACAGAAGCAAGCACATCGACGTCAAGTACCACTACATACGGGAGTGTGTGGACAGCGGTACTATTGTGCTTGAGCAAATCTCCACTCAAGACCAGATGATGGACATCTTGACCAAGGCCCTTGGAAGACAGAAGTTCGTGAAGATGAGAAAAAGGATCGGGATCCTAGACATGCACAAGCGTCAGGATCAGGAGGAGAATGTAGATTGATCCTTCCTCTGTTGGGCCTAGGCCCGGCCCAACAGCCTAGGCCCAAGCCCAGCTCGCCCAGGTCTGTGTTAGCAGTTGAATTCTTACTCTCATTGGAAGAGAGGATGACACTAGGAGTTGGGGCAATTTTCTTGTCTATTTCTCACACAATGCCATGCCAACCCAAGGGGTTGAGGCTACATATTTATAGCTGCCATGGCAGCCAACAGCCAAGCATATGCCACAAAGATGCTAGTCTAAGATGCTTAGATGTTGTCCTAATATGCTATCTTTGGCTGACACTAAGATGCTGTCCTAGTGTCCTTAGATGCTGTCCTAATTGGGGCCACAAAGACCAAAGGACTAGAGTACAACAAAGACCAAGGACCAAGGACTAAAGTGTAACAAACTAAAGGACTAGGGTACAAGGGACTAGGGGACCAAAGACCAAAGGACTACAAGACTTATTCCAACATTCTCCCCCTAAGTCTTGTACGTCGTCTTCTGAGAGGGTTGGACCATCCCGATCTTGGTGCGAAGTTCAATGAACTTGAGCCTCCCAAGGGGCTTCGTGAGCAGGTCCGCAAGCTGGTCATTGGTGTTGATGTAGTTCGCCTTGATGCTCCCTTCCTCCAAGCATTTTCGGATGAAGTGGTACCTCACCCGGATGTGCTTGCTCCGTTCATGGAAAACGGGATTCTTTGCCAGGGCCAGAAAGGACACGTTGTCCACCCTGAGTTCGACCACTCCAGTGTCTCTGCTGAGGAGATCACCAAGCAGTCGACTAAGCCAGAGCGCCTGAGTCGAAGCGGTGGAGGCCGCTATGTACTCGGCCTCGCAGCTGGACAGGGCCACCACCTGCTGCTTGACCGACTGCCAGCTAACGAGGCACTTGTCGAAGAAGAAGAGGATCCCGCTCGTGCTCTTGCTGGTGTCGATGTCGCCGGCGTGGTCGCTATCGCTGTACCCGACAAGGTGTGCCTCCCCAGGACACCTCGGGTAGTGGAGGCCGTGATCGAGAGTCCCCGCAACATAGCGGATGATCCTCTTCACAGCCTGCTGGTGATCCGTTGTCGGTCGTTGCAGGAACCGACTAACATAGCCGACGGAGAATGCCAAGTCCGGCCGTGTGTGGGTGAGGTAGCGAAGGCTCCCCACAAGACGCCGGTACTGCGTAGCGTCCACCTCCTCCGCCGTGCTGTCGCGGCTCAGCTTCAGCCTCTCCTCCATCGGAGTGAGAGCTGGGTTGCAGTTTGTGAGCCCAGCTAGCTCAACAATGCGCTTGGCGTAGGCGGTCTGTCGAAGTGTGATCCCGGAGTCGGCCTGGTGCACCTCTATCCCAAGGTAGAAGGAGAGAGATCCCAGGTCACTCATCTGGAAGGTGGCTTTCATCTCTTCCTTGAACGCTGCCACCTCCGCATTCTTGGTGCCGGTGATCACCAAGTCGTCGACGTAGACACCCACCAGTAGGGTGTTTCCTCCATTGCCCCGCCGGTAGATGGCCGCTGCGTGCGGGCATTGCCCGAAGCCCATCCTCTTAAGCGTGGAATCCAACTTGGCATTCCACGCCCTTGGTGCCTGACGCAAGCCATAGAGGGCCTTGCGCAGGCGCAACACCTTGTCCTCCTTGTCAGGCGCAACACCTTGTCCTCCTTGTCAGGGACCACAAACCCCGGCGGCTGGTGTACGTAGACCTCCTCCTTCAAGTCGCCGTTGAGGAACACCGACTTGACGTCCATGTGCTGGACACGCCAGCCTTCTTGGGCAGCGAGCGCAAGAAGGAGTCGCACGGATTCCATCCGTGCCACGGGGGCAAAAGCATCGTCGAAGTCGATCCCCTCCTGCTGCACGAAGCCGCGTGCCACCAAGCGAGCCTTGTGCTTGACGATGGCGCCGGCTTCATCCCTCTTCAACTTGAACACCCACTTAAGGGTGATCGCATGGTGACCACGAGGGAGATCAGCAAGCTCCCAAGTGCGGTTCGTCTCAACCGCGTCCATCTCCGACTGCATCGCGGCACGCCATGCAACGTGTCTCTCAGCCTCCGCGAAAGACCGAGGCTCGCCGTCATCGCACGCAAGGTGCAACTGCGCCTCCAGATCTTGATCATCCAGATTGCGAGGGGCCAGTCCCGGCACCGGCTGGTTGCCGAGAATGTTCTCCATCTTGCGATACCACAACTGCTCGCCGTCGTAGCACCCGTCGAGGCGCTCCTCGTCGTGGGAGAGCGGAGTAACAAACTCCACTGGGTCGTGCTCGACACGAGCTGGGGACGAAGTGGGCGTGCCTGGAGGAGTGGCCGTCGGTGCTGGAGTGCGTGGGGTCGCCGGCTGAGGTGGAGGTGGACGGTCGGGGGCTGGGGTAGACACGCTCGGTGGAGAAGAGTTGCCTACTCCCCCAACTCCCTTGAAGTGGACGTAGTCGACGATGAAGTCGTCGTGCGTCGAGGTCGAACCATCATCCACCGCCTTGTCCCATGCCCATCCTCGCCCTTCGTTGAACACAACGTCGCGCGTCGTGCGCACACGCTGTGTCTCTAGGTCGAGAATGCGGTAGGCCTTTGAGCCCTCCGCGTAGCCGATGAACAACCCCGGAGTGCTCCTGTCGTCGAGCTTGCTGATGTGGCCAAGCTCCTTGGCAAACGCGAGGCAGCCGAAGACCCGTAGATGAGAGACCGCCGGCTTGCGCCCATACCAAGCCTCGTACGGCGTCCTGCCGTTGAGAGCCTTGGTGGGCGAGCGGTTGAGGATGTAGACAGCCGTCACCACCGCCTCTCCCCAGAAGATAGCCGGCATGCCCCTCTGCTTGAGGAGAGCCCGAGCCATCCCCACAACCGTCTGGTTGCGCCGCTCGACGACGCTGTTCTGCTGCGGGCTGTAGGGCGCGGAGTAGTGGCGCTGAACACCCTCATCCGCGCAATACGACGCGAATTCAGCCACCGTGAATTCGCCGCCGTTGTCGGTGCGCAGCACACGCAGCTTGCGGCCGCACTCCGCCTCCGCAGTGGCCTGCGCGCGCCTGATGGCGTTCGCAGCCTCTCCCTTGCTGTCAAGGACCACGACCCACATGTAGCGGGAGAGGTCGTCGACGAGCAGCAGGAAGTAGCGTCGTCCTCCTGGTGTAGCTAGTGTCACCGGGCCACACAAGTCCCCGTGAACGAGCTCGAGCCGTTCCTTAGCTCGAAAGCTCGACTGCTGGGGAAAAGGAAGCCGCCTCTGCTTCGTCAATACGCAGACATCGCAGAGCTGCTCCACGTGGTCAAGGCATGGCATGCCTCGCACCATCTCCTTGGCACTGAGCTGCTTTAGGGCCTCGAAGTGAAGATGCCCAAAGCGCTCGTGCCACTGCCATGCCTCGTCGTCCCGACGAGTGGCAAGGCAGACAGGCTGTGCTACCTGCACGTGAAGGACATAGAGTCGATTGGTGCCTCTAGTTACCTTGGCAAGAAGGCGACGATGGCGATCCCAAATCCTCATGACTCCGTCCTTAATCTCCACGCGCGAACCGTTCTCATCCAGCTGTCCCAAGCTGATGATGGAGTTTCTCAACGCGGGGATGTAGTAGACTCCGACGAGCAGCTTGTGCTCACCAGACTCGGCGGTGAGGATGACGGAGCCGACACCCTTGATCTCCACGCCGGAGGCGTCACCAAACTTGACAGAGCCTCGGACATTGGAGTCAAGCTCAACGAAGAACTCCCGTCGACCGGTCATGTGATGGGTGGCGCCGGTGTCGAGGCACCACCCGTCAGTCTTGTCGTTGCTGGAGCCGTCGCCGAGGAAAGCGTGTGCTTTTGGCTCATCAAGATGAAGGAGAGCCGCTGCGATCAATGCCACTAGAGGTGGCTTGATGCTTCCGTGTGCCAGAAGCAACGCTGGCTCCTCCTTTACCTGTGCCACGTGGGCCTCCTTCTCCACTTGTGCCACGTGGGCCTGGCCACGTCGTGGCTGTCGACACTCCCTGGCCCAATGACCAAGCTTGCCACAGTTGTGGCAGGTGTCGTCTCGTGTCGGCTTGTGGTTGCCGACGGTGCCGCCCTGGGCGCCTCCGCGGGCGCCACCCTCGGTACGTCCGCGTGCCCCGGCCTGGGTACCTCCGCGCCCCTTGCGCGACTTGCCGCGCTTGCGGCCGCCTGTCGAGGAAGAGGACTCCCCCTTCTTCCGGTCACCCTGGCCAGCCTCCCACTGCTCGCGAGTGAGATGAAGCTTCCCGCCAATGGTGATAGGCCCCGAGAGAGGTTGTGGTTCGTCGCTGTCGACGACCTTGAGGCGACCTATCGCCTCTTCGATCGACATCGTGGAGAGGTCCAGCAGAGACTCGATCGAGCGAGCGATCTGCTTGTACTTCTCGGGGATGCACCGAAGGAGCTTCTCGACAGCTCTCTCTTCGTTGTAGGTGTCGTCGCCGAACTGCACCAACTTCTGCAACAAAGTGTTGAGACGGAGAGCAAAGTCATCAACGTCCTCACCTGGCTTAAAGGCCAGGTTCTCCCACTCCTTGCGAAGCGCCTGCAGTGTGGACTTGCGGGCGCGGTCGCTGCCGATCCGTGCCGCAGCGATGGCATCCCATGCCTCCTTAGCAGTCCGCTTCTTGGAAAGCGAGAACCGCATCTCGGGCGGGACTGCAGCAATGAGGGCATCCAACGCCTGTCGATCCTCGTAGTAGTCGACGTCGCCGTACTGAACTGCTTCCCACATGTGTCGCACCTGGAGCCGTACCCTCATCACCGCGGCCCACTCGACGTAGTTGGTCTTGGTGAGGGTAGGCCACCCACCGCCGGGACCGACGTCCCTGACAATGGCCTGGACCCCGTGGTGTCCATGGTACCTGTCCGAGGAGGGAGAAACGCGCTGCCTGTAATGGCCGCGTTCTCCGTCAACCCAGCCGCCGCCGCCGGGAGCGCCACCGGCGCGTCCGCGCCCGTCTGGGCTGCGGCTGTCGCGCCCATGGGGGCGCGCGGCTGCTCGCTGCACCTCTCGTGCTCGCGCCGCCTCCCTCACCGGCCTGAGCTCATCGTCGACGCCGCCGCCGACAGAGCTGCTGGAGCTACTGCCGCGCAGAGCCTCCAGCTCCGCTGCCGCCGCACGTGCTACAGCCGCCGCCGCTGCTTCCACTTCCACCCTTGCTGCTGCCAGTTCCGCCGCCGCCAATCTTGCCGCCATTGCCGCCGTCGCCGCAGTCTCTGCCGCCGCCGCTCGCTCGCGCTCCTCTGTCGCGGCGACCTCCGTCTGCCGCGCGCTCGAGGCGACCGAGCGCTGAGACTGTCCGTCGGACATGGCGCACTAGTGGGGAAGGGTTGTTGTGTGTGGAAGACAAGCTGCTGCTCGTCTGTGCAGGAGAGGAATGAGCTGGAACAGCCGGTGTTCCTGCTGCCGGTTGTGGACAGAGAGAGGTGCGGGAAGGGGATGAGCAGGAGATGTTTAAGCTGCAGGATAGAACGGCTCTGATACCAGATGTTAGTAGTTGAATTCTTACTTCATTGGAAGAGAGGATGACACTAGGAGTTGGGGCAATTTTCTTGTCTATTTCTCACACAATGCCATGCCAACCCAAGGGGTTGAGGCTACATATTTATAGCTGCCATGGCAGCCAACAGCCAAGCATATGCCACAAAGATGCTAGTCTAAGATGCTTAGATGTTGTCCTAATATGCTGTCCTTGGCTGACACTAAGATGCTGTCCTAGTGTCCTTAGATGCTGTCCTAATTGGGGCCACAAAGACCAAAGGACTAGAGTACAACAAAGACCAAGGACCAAGGACTAAAGTGTAACAAACTAAAGGACTAGTGTACAAGGGACTAGGGGACCAAAGACCAAAGGACTACAAGACTTATTCCAACAGCCTGGCCCAATAGCCCAGGCCCAGGCCCAGCTCGCCCAGGAGGGGGCGCACAGATTGAGTCAGTTCTGATCTGAACAGATCAGAACCAGTTTAGATAGAGTTTGTTTGAGATAGGATTTGATTAGTTTTAAATCTGTTAGGAGTATATCTGTAAAAGGCATAAATAGCCGGGTATTCTCAAGGAAAAAAACATCTCCTCCCAGATTAATCCTCCACCTTTTTCCCTGCGCTGAACTCTCCCTGCTCACATATCCTTCAGCTGGCAGAACAGATCTGCTACAGTAGATCACCCTGTGCAGCACGTCCAGCAGTCCTTGTGCTCTGTTCTGTACTGCTGTAGGGGTCTGTTCTCTCCTGTAGACACGCCAGGCTCTCCTCTCTGTTCTGTTCTACTTGCTGCTATTAGTCCCTGCTCTCAGGACAGCAAGAACAGCACCCAGGTGGGGTGCTAAACTGCTGCAGGGGATTACCAGCAAGGTGGAACATAGGCAGGTTTTTGGTGTGTTCAACACCGGAATTGCAACATAGCTGAAATGTAAAGACAGAACATCCCTAAGTAGATAAGCATTCTTGTAGAATTTTATAGTATAGCCACTTCTGTGCTTATTAGCATCACAGCTGAGTCCTGCTGTAGAACTGAGAAATTTCACAAGAGTAAGCGACAGAAAGAGGCGAGCTGATAGCTACCTCAAATACAATGCCTGTGTAGTATGCAAGGCCACGAACCACTGATGCATCAAAACAAATCCAATCAGCATAACCATACTGCCCCGCAAATGAGAAGAGTTTCTTCAAGTCAGCAACAGCATCATTATGAGGGCCTAGCACGTCTGCAAGAATATGTCAAGATTAAACAGGAAAAGCGACCACCTTTGCAAAAGATTGATCAATCATCAATGAAAATAAAAGGTATGTAGATATAGATAAACATGTAAAAACTGATAGCCTAACAACAAACTCAACGCAAATACCCCATGTAGGCACATAGCTGCTAAGTTTTTGATACAATATAACTTCCAATTTTAGCCATGTCTTCAAGGGAATATTCAACTAAAGTTAGATGAATCGTGGATTGTTAGTGGCATAGAGAATCAAAAACTGAAAACATGAGGTACCAAGGTTAGGAGAATACCTTCAAGCTTGGATAATGACTTGAGGGAAAGCACTTCAATAATACCTTGTACAGCTTCAGATGACAGCCCAGTCAAAATAAGTTCCCTCTCAATTTCATTCCTAGACAGTTTTCCCAACTGCATAATGCTTATCTTAGAATGCGCAATACATACATTATACCAAGTATGCCAATAAAGGTCAGTGTCACACTAAATTCATTGGTGGAAAACCAGTTTACTCTTAAGAGAGAGTTATAACAGTGTGAGTGTGCAAAAGAGCAGCAGTGATGATCTGTTGATGTAGTCATTTTATAAAACAATGAGGGTTCTGCTACTGATCACCAGTTACTTTAGATTTCCACATGGAGTTAGACAAGAGCTGACGAGGATTGAGGACTAAAATTTATCATCTTATATCCATTTTTTCACATGCACTATGACAAGCATGGGCAAAAGTATCTGCATCATCACTGATAGATTATCATTTGCTCTAGGTAACAACCTAAAACTCAAAATCGGCAAATGATTTTGGAGTTAAGTGTTAGTAATAATCCCGTTTTTCTAGAGTAATTAGTGATAGAGATAGAGTCTAAGTCAAGTAAGAGTAGGAGTCTAGATAGTATTAGATTAGACCTCTATGTATTTGGGGGCTATATATGTGCAGCCACCAAAATTGAGATTAATAACAGAGAAAAGAGAAGAATAATTAAAAAAATTGGAGACTAATTACTCCCGGATTTCCAACAATTGGTAATCAGAGCTAGGGTTCAAGATCTAACCTTGTGTTGCCCCGGGAGGACGTGCTTCCGGGGCGGCCAACCCCCAGGCGCTTCTGTTCAACGGGGTCGGCGGCGACGAGGAAGCGAACGCTGGCGTCGAGGTACGCCACGTAGGCGCGGACGCCGAGTGCTCCCACAACGCGGAGTGTGCCTTGTCGCGGAAGTCCACGAGGAGCGAGAGGAGCGGCTCGCCGGCGCGTCCCGGTGGGCGCCGGGCAGAGGACCTCGTGCTGGAAATGCGGGTCACCCTAGGCGACGAGCCGGTGGACGAGTGAGTGGCACTTAGCGGTGACGACGTAGTCGCGTGTGCGGGCGAGGCGAAGCGCACAGGAGGCGGCCGAGGCGCGACGGCAGCAGGCAGAGCGGTGAGCGGTCGCGGGAGCCTGTGCGTTAGCACGAAGACTAGGCATAGGGGGCAAAGCTCGGTGGCTGCTACTGAGGTCGTGTGGGTGCGCACGAGGTCTTGCGAGGCGCTGGATCCAAAGGTGGCGGCAGCTGCTGTTCTGATTTGGAGGTGCTAGGTTTGGACAAGAATGTGCCTGCTGGGTTAGGCCTGTTGGGCCAAGTGTGCTCAGGTGAGCCGGCTGGGCTGAGGTGGGCCAGAGGAGGTCAAGAGAATCCGGTTAGGATGGGCCAAGTAGCTAGACTGGACTGGGCTGGACTGCATGTTCTTGTGTTGGTCAAGTGTCAGTTCACAACCAAGGAGGTATACGCAGAACATGGCACATGATTCGAAGTTCAAGCTAACGGAGGACGAGATAGTGATCCACTTTCTTCGGCCACAGTTGCTCGGACTTTCACCACGTGAGGCCGGCGTTGTGATAGAAGCAGACCTCTATGATGTAACACCGTGGGACCTCTTGGCGAACTACGACCTACGCGACTTGGGATACTTCTTCACGTTACGCAGGCGGAGCAAGCCTTGAGTACAACGGTCCGGCGGCGGCATCTGGAAGCATAGCACGACCAAGTGTGCACAGTCGATTTCCAACATGTGAGTCGTAGTGCAGTGACGTTTGGTCAAGTTCTGTTTCTACGTGCGTGGGGAACTCGGGAAGTGGTGTAGCACAGGATGGATCTTGGAAGAGTACGAGATCACTGACTCAAGGTGCTATCGCCACGATGATGAAGGTGAAGAAGAATAATATTGGATGCTCTATCGTGTGAGGAAGAGCAGGCCAATTCGAGGTGTGCTCGAGATGAAGATGTGACCATCTCGAGTATGTGATCGGGATGAAAATGCGCTCATTCCGTGATCGAGTGCAGGATAAAGATGAGCCCATCCTGGGGTTGAAGATGTGACTAACCCGAATTTGTGTGCACGATAAAGATGCGACCATCCTGGGGATGAAGATGTTTCCATCCCAAAATTGAGTGATTGAGGTGAAGATGTGACCATCTCGAAAGAGTGTTCAGGGTGAAGATGCGACCATTCCAAAGTCAAGTGTGAGATGATGTGTTCATCTCATGCGTGTGCAGTGTGTAGAGGTGACCATTCTGGGGGTGTAGTTCTGTCCATCCTAAATGGGTATTTAGTGTGGAAGTGTGCTCCATCCTAATTAGTGTGAGTGTGATCTAAAAAACAAGATTAGGGGTGATTGTTAGTAATAATCCGGTTTTTCTAGAGTAATTAGTGTTAGAGATAGAGTCCAAGTCAAGTAAGAGTAGGAGTCTAGGTAGTATTAGATTAGAACTCTAAGTATTTGGGGCCTATATATGTGCAGCCACCAAAATTGAGATATTAAAACAGAGAAAAGAGAAGAATAATTAGAAAAAAAATTGGAGACTAATTACTCCCGAATTTCCAACATTAAGGAGTGTTTTCTAGACTTGACCAGAGTTCAGGGGCCCAAATTACTTGCTCATTTATAAAAGTTTTGGTTCACGGGTATGTAAATTAAAGTGTAGTGACCTGAAGAAGATATAGCATTCCTCCTAATTTGCTTTGCATTTTGGTTTTACGAGTTATATGACTCAACACAATACTAGGCAAGAAAATAACATGGTAAAAGCATTAAATATCAAAATGAATGCGTTCAATGTCATTAGCAGGTTTGGGCGTACTTTATCAACGATAACACAAACTTGAGTGAACAAATGTTCTGGTATGGAGTACATACTCAAAACAGCCTGAAGAACCTGGAGAAAATAAATAATAATCAGCAGAAAAACAGGGAAGCACAAGCAGTGACATATATGAAGATGTTATCAAACGTCGGCATTGTTGCAATTCCGGCGCTGAAACTACCTCTGTTCTTGCTGAACAAGCTGAATCAAGCTTGCGGCTGTTCTGTTTCCCAAAACAGTTGTTGTTATTCCTCTGTTGTTGGCTGAAGATTTTTCTGGTCTGTCTTCAGGGAAGACAGATTGATCTGCTAGGGCAGATCAGCTTGTTCAGCAAGAACAGAGGTAGTTTCAGCGCCGGAATTGCAACATTCGTGGTATCAGAGCCGGTTTCAACCCTAGGCTGAATTCTGCAAGATATCGTCTACACCTACAAGCAGCGGCAGCGCCATCAGCCATGGCACACCCTCACCGGCAGCTCGTGAGGTGAACACCGGGACGGGGTTCCCCGTGCTCACCAAGACCAACTACGCGGAGTGGGCTGTCATGATGAAGATCAAGCTGAAGGCGCGGCTGCTTTGGAAGGCCGTGGAGGAGGGGAACGTGAGCGAGCAGGAAGACATGATGGCGCTTGACATCTTGGTCAGCGCTGTCCCGCCGGAGATGATCACGACGATCGGAGAAAAGAGGACGGCGAAGGAGGCATGGGACACGATCGCCATCATGCGGGTCGGGGCCGACCGCGTGAAGAAGACGACGGCGCAGCAACTCCGGAAGGAGTTTGAAGACGCTGTCTTCAAGGATGGCGAAAGTGTGGAGGACTTCTCCCTCCGCCTGAGCGGCATGCTATCACGGCTTGCTTCGCTAGGGGAGGAGATAGGAGAAGAGAGGGCCGTGGAGAAGCTCCTGCGAAGCGTTCCAGAACGCTTCCAACAGATCGTGGTGGCGATCACGACACTGCTGGACGTGTCGACCCTCACCTTGTCGGAGGTGACGGGGCGTCTCAGGGCGGCTGAGAACGCTTTCGACTCGACGCAGCGGAAGGGAGGAGTACACAATGGCCAGCTGTACCTCACTCAGGAGGAGTGGGAGGCACAGCGGAAGGAGGAGCGGTCTACCCAGTCCGCGGGTTCTTCTAAGAGGGGCGGCCGAAAGGGCCCGCCCAAGAAGAACGGAGGCAAGAAGGGAGGTTCCGGGAAGGATATTCCGCGGGACCAATGCAGGAAGTGCGGGAAGAAGGGCCACTGGGTCAGGGAGTGTCGGTCGAAGCCTAAGGAGGAGCCGCAGCAGCAGGCTTTCGTGGCAAAGGCGGAGGAGGAGGGCGCCTTGTTTATGACAAGAGTGGCCTCAGTACAGGAGGAGCCTGTACAGGAACGTCCTATGCGCCCACTGGAGATAGTGGAGGGGCGTGTCTTCGCTCACCGTAGCAACGACGATGCCTTTGATGACACTCGTTGGTACCTCGACACGGGCGCGACCAACCACATGACGGGTTCGCGCGCCGTCTTCTCCGAGCTCGACGAAAACATCGTCGGAACCATCAAGTTTGGCGATAATTCCGTCGTGCGTATCCAGGGGAAGGGTACGGTTCTATTCGCCGCCAAGACGGGCGAGCACAGGAGGCTCACCGGCGTCTACCTCATCCCACGCCTCACCACCAACCTCATCAGCGTCGGCCAGCTGGATGAGGATGGCTACAGCATCACGGTGCAAGGAGGAGTGATGCACATACGGGATGAGCAGCAGCGTCTCCTCACACGAGTTCAGCGCGACGACAGCAAGCTGTACTCCATCAGGCTCAACATCACACGTCCGGTTTGCCTAACCGCAAGGCGTGATGATGTTGCGTGGCGTTGGCACGAACGCTACGGACACGTCGGCTTCCAGGCGCTTCGGAAGTTGGCACGAGAGGAGATGGTGCTCGGGCTTCCGCAAATTGATCATGTCGATCAATTGTGCGAAGCTTGCTTGGTCGGGAAGCAGAGGCGCTCCAGCTTCCCCAAGCAAGCTCGGTGGCGCGCGGAGGGCGCGCTCGACCTTGTCCACGGCGACATCTGCGGGCCTATCACGCCGACGACTCCAGGTGGCAAGAAGATGTTCTTGTTGCTTGTGGATGACATGAGCCGCTATATGTGGCTTTATCTTCTAGCAACCAAGGACAAGGCGCCAGACTTAATTCAGCAATTCAAGGCAACAGCTGAATTAGAGTCCGGGAGGAGGCTGAAGTTACTCCGTACTGATCGCGGAGGGGAGTTCACCTCACAGGAGTTCGGCGAGTACTGCGCTCAGCACGGAGTACAACGTCAGCTCACAGCCCCGTATACGCCGCAGCAAAACGGGGTTGTGGAGCGGCGCAACCAGACGGTGGTCGGCATGGCGAGGAGCATGTTGAAGGCGAAGGGTATGCCCGGGATATTTTGGGGTGAGGCAGTTATCACGGCTGTCTATATCCTGAATCGATCCCCTACCCGCGGCCTTGACGGGAAGACGCCATATGAAGCTTGGCATGGAGAGCGACCAGCCGTCAATTATTTCCGAACTTTTGGGTGCGTGGGACATGTCAAGAACACGCGCCCCCACCTGAAAAAGTTGGAAGACCGGAGTACTCCGATGATTTTTCTTGGCTATGCTGCAGGGACGAAGGGATATCGGATGTATAATCCGGCTGATGGGCGTACACACATATCACGTGACGTGATATTCGACGAGGCGGCCAAGTGGGACTGGGGAGAAGGAGCAGGAGAAGAGGACTACACCGCCTTCCACGTCGACTCCTTAGGTCCAGCAGGTGCTGGACCTGCTGTTTCAGCACCCGGAGAGGTGCTGCAGGGTCCGGAGGGGCCGAACAGCACCCCTGCAGTGCCCAGGAGGGGCACAGAAGGGTCTGTACAGACCCTAGGAGTTTCTGCGCCAGCCTCCAGACCTGCTGGAGAGAGTCCAGCACCTGCAGCGTCGCCCCAAGGGCCCCTGCAGGGGCTGTCCAGTGCAAATCGGGGCTGGGACAGTCCTGCACGGGGGTCAGCAGCAGTGGGGGATTCCGGACTTGAAGATTCCAGCACCTTCGTCACGCCCCGGCACCCTCCACGGCCCATCTGCTTCGCCACGCCGCCGACGGACGTCGGCAGCAACGTCGACACCTACCACGACGACAACGCTGCACTTCGGTTCCGCACGATGCGCAACGTGCTGGGAACCCTCACCCCTCCTGGTCGGGCTGAGCGCCCACCAAGCTTGGAGGAGGGGGAGCTTATGTTCACCACCGCGGAGGAGCCCACGTCCTTCGTCGATGCTGAGGAACACCCGTGCTGGAGACGGGCCATGCTCGAGGAGATGGAGTCCATAGAAGAAAACAAGACTTGGCAACTTGTTGATCTTCCTGCAGGACACAAGCCCATTGGCCTCAAATGGGTGTTTAAGGTGAAGAAGGACGAGCATGGGGAGGTGGTGAAGCACAAGGCTCGACTGGTGGCAAAAGGCTATGTCCAACGGCAAGGAATAGACTTTGACGAGGTATTTGCTCCTGTAGCTCGTCTCGAATCTATTCGCTTGCTCCTTGCAGTTGCTGCCCACAAGGGGTGGGAGGTACACCACATGGACGTGAAGAGCGCTTTTCTGAACGGCGACTTGATGGAGGAGGTGTACGTCTCCCAACCCGCTGGCTTCATCATCGCGGCGCCTTGAACTTCTTGATTGTGCCGCCTCCTGTAAGCACGAGGTCGTCGGACTGAAGCACACCGACGATAGCTTGCTCCTCTGCGTCTCCACGAAGGTAGATCCCGAGCTCGCTCTACGAGCGAGCTCGGGATCTACTTCCGTGGAGCCGCAGAGGAGAAGCTCATCGTCGGTGTGTACGTCGACGACCTCGTGATTACAGGAGGCGGCACAATCAAGAAGTTCAAGGAGGAGATGATGAAGCGGTTCAAGATGAGCGACTTGGGCCTCTTGTCGTATTATCTTGGCCTGGAGGTGCGGCAGACTGAAGAAGGGATAAGCGTTGGGCAGGCGGCCTATGCTTCCAAACTTGTCTCTAAAGCTGGCCTGGAAGGATGCAATCCCTGTGCATTTCCCATGGAGCAAGGCCTCAAGCTTTGCAAGACAAGTGATAGCCCGTTGGTGCATGCAACGGACTATAGGAGCTTGGTTGGAGGGCTGCGATACTTGGTGAACACACGTCCCGATCTTGCCTACTCGGTCGGGTACGTGAGTCGGTTTCTAGAGGAGCCCAAGGAGGATCACTTTGCTGCAGTCAAACGCATTGTACGCTACATAGCGGGTACAATCAACTATGGAGTCTTCTATGCAAGAGGAGGAGACATGGAGCTTATTGGGTACTCGGATAGTGACTATGCGGGAGACGTGGAGGACCGCAAGAGCACAAGCGGGGTGTTGTTTTGTCTTGGAAACAGCCCCGTTTCATGGCAGTCCTGCAAGCAGAAGGTGGTGGTCTTGTCCTCATGTGAAGCAGAGTATATCGCAGCAGCTCAAGGAGCATGTCAAGGTGTATGGATGGCACGGCTGATGGAGGACTTAGCTGGAAAATCGAAGGCGCCGGTGCTGCGGGTTGATAACAAGTCAGCCATAGACTTGAGCAAGAATCCGGTACACCATGACAGGAGCAAGCACATCGACGTCAAGTACCACTACATACGGGAGTGTGTGGACAGCGGTACTATTATGCTTGAGCAAATCTCCACTCAAGACCAGATGGTGGACATCTTGACCAAGGCTCTTGGAAGACAGAAGTTCGTGGAGATGAGAAGAAGGATCGGGATTCTAGACATGGGCCAGTGTCAGGATCAGGAGGAGAATGTGGGCTGATCTGCCCCTGGCCCAGGCCGGCCCCTCCCTAGCCCAGGGCGGCCTGAACTGGGCCAAGTGGGCTGGTCAGCCCTGGCCCAGGCCGGGGCCCCTTTCTAGAAGGTTTTTGAGTTTAATCTTCTTAGAGATAGATTAAAAGATCCTTTGTAACAGATTAGGACTCTTGTAAGGGGGGGCTATATATACAAGCCAAAAACACCCCAAATTGTGAGAGAGATCAATACAGAAAATTTTCCTCCACTTTTCTAACCCTAGCCGCCTCTCTCCCTCCTGCCCTAGCCGCCGCACAGCTTCTGCCCTAGCCGCCGCCTCCCTCTGCAGCCCTAGCCGCCACCAGGGGCTAGAACCAGCCGCCACCTCTGTTCCCCACCTCTATTCTGCGTTTCTTCAACACCAGAACAGATCCGGCGGCTCCTAATCTCCCCTGTTCTGTTCTGCTGGAACAGAACCTGGCGTGACTCTCTGTTCTGCTCTGTCCAGCGCAGGAGCAGAAGTTGAATCAAGCCTGCGGCTGTTCTGTTTCCCTAAACAGTTGCTGTTATTCCTCTGTTGTTGGCTGAAGATTTTTCTGGTCTGTCTTCAGGGAAGACAGATTGATCTGCTAGGGCAGATCAGCTTGTTCAGCAAGAACAGAGGTAGTTTCAGCGCCGGAATTGCAACATTCGTGGTATCAGAGCCGGTTTCAACCCTAGGCTGAATTCTGCAAGATGTCGTCTACACCTACAAGCAGCGGCAGCGCCATCAGCCATGGCACACCCTCACCGAAAAATCTTCAGCCAACAACAGAGGAATAACAGCAACTGTTTAGGGAAACAGAACAGCCGCAGGCTTGATTCAGCTTCTGCTCCTGCGCTGGACAGAGCAGAACAGAGAGTCACGCCAGGTTCTGTTCCAGCAGAACAGAACAGGGGAGATCAGGAGCCGCCGGATCTGTTCTGGTGTTGAAGAAACGCAGAATAGAGGTGGGGAACAGAGGTGGCGGCTGGTTCTAGCCCCTGGTGGCGGCTAGGGCTGCAGAGGGAGGCGGCGGCTAGGGCAGGAGCTAGGCGGCGGCTAGGGCAGGAGCTGTGCGGCGGCTAGGGCAGGAGGGAGAGAGGCGGCTAGGGTTAGAAAAGTGGAGGAAAAATTTCTGTATTGATCTCTCTCACAATTTGGGGTGTTTTTGGCTTGTATATATAGCCCCCCCCCCTTACAAGAGTCCTAATCTGTTACAAAGGATCTTTTAATCTATCTCTAAGAAGATTAAACTCAAAAACCTTCTAGAAAGGGGCCCCGCCCTGGGCCAGGGCTGACCAGCCCACTTGGCCCAGTTCTGGCCGCCCTGGGCCAGGGAGGGGCCGGCCTGGGCCAGGGGCAGATCAGCCCACAGGCATTTAGGTATTCCAATTTCCAGAGGAGCTCCATTAGATCTCTTTATGAAATAATGCAAGGAACAAAAGTACATACATTAGTGTGAAGCAACACAGCCATGTATCTTATCAGGCCAAACTAATTTATGTGATACATGTAATGAATAAACTTACTAGTCTACTTTTTGGAAGGCCTATGGACAAGAGAGATGAACCAAAAACATGGTAAAGGAATTGCTGAAGATAATGTTGATTATATAGATACAGATGAGCAGGCATAAGGTTACCTTTCGGCTGGACACCCTGATCCCCACATCTGTAGATGTAATCCCAACACGTTCAAAAAAGAGGACAATAGCTTGAAGAAGTTCAGCCTCGGCCTGATTTGAACAGTGAGCCGTCAATGCTGAATCAATCAAATCATAAAAGTAGCTGGATGGAATATAGCAATAAGTGCATCTAGTAGAATCAGCAAGATGGAAAACAGTCATACAAATGAAGGAACCTAATTTTGAGGATGGAATGGGCATACCCGAACTTTAGGCACACCAAAAATATCCATATTCCATTGGTAATGCTCACGCCTTCTTCCTCTGGTCATCCTCTCATACCGCCAGCATTGTCCTATAGTAAACCATTTCAGTGGAAGGGAGACTGATTTTCTAGACAGACAAAAAACAGCAAAAATCACATTTTGATGAACATGGCGATATGAAATTGCTCAGATTCTCAAGGAAGAAAAAAAACAGGTGAGAGTTCAGTTTAGACTCCGGGCAAGAGAGTCGGCTGGGCGTACCCTTGCTTTATGACTAGGCGCACCAGGGAAGGAGTGATCTCAGGCCTGAGAACAACACGGCGACCCCCTTTGTCCTCAAAGTTGTACAGCTGCACAAAAGAAGCAATTCAGCTCAGAACTAGGGATGGCAATTGTACCCGCGGGTTCGGGTACCCGGCGGGTATTGCACCCGACGGGTATGAGTACGGGTACGGTACAGATTTTTACCCGCGGGTACAACCCGTACCCGACCCGTCATTTTGCTGGTACGGGTACGGGTTTTGTTTTTTACCCGCGGGTACCCGTCGGGTTACCCAAATTCTTAAATTTAGGCAAAAAAATAGGAAGTCCAGCCCAAAGCCCATGTGGAACCCTAATCACTAATCACCCCAACCAGCCGACCCTGGTCCCGACTCCCACAGTCCCACTCTCCCAGATTCCCCACACAGCGCCGCAGGCCCCAGGTCGCCCGGGTCGCGGGGTCGCCGCCGCGCCGCTCTTCCGCCGCCCCCTCCTGCCACCGTAGCGCCGCCATCCCGCCACCCCCTCCCTCCTCAAATCCGGCCGCCCTCCCGCCGCCGTTCCGCCGCCACCTCCCGCCTCAGTTCCTGCCGCCCTCCCACCGCCCTCCCGCCGCCCCCTCCCGCCGCCGTAGCGCCGCCCTCCCGCCTCAGATCCGGCCGCTGCCGGCTGCCCTCCCGCCGCCCCCTCCCGCCTCAGATCCGGCCGCCGCCGGCCGCCCTCCCGCCGCCCCCTCCCACCTCAGATCTGGCCGCAGTACCAGGGCACCACCCCCGCGGCCGCCCTCCCGCCAGCTGCTGCCCACGCCTGGTATTCTTTGTTTATGATCATTTTTATTCACTTTAGTTGAGTAACAGCAAAAATTACATATCTATTGATTTTACTCTTATACCCGCCGGGTTCGGGTTCGGGTACCAGTTTTTACCCGCGGGTTCGGGTGGGAAATTTTACACGTGCATATTTCCTGTCGGGTCAGGTTTTCGCACTACCCGACCCGAAACCGACCCGTTGCCATCCCTACCCAGAACAATGAATGCTCCGAAGTTGACATCATCTTTAGTAACATTAATTAAGAAAAGGAAAAAATTGACCTGCTGCGTGATCTCCTCTCCGGCCTTCCGGATGAAGAGCGCCTCTGACTCGAGGACGGGGAAGTCCACCTCCTCGAACGCCATGAGTCGGGAGACCTCCCTGAATTGGTTGAAGAGCCAGGTGCGGAGTCGCATGTCCTCCGGCGGAAAGTCCCTGGTGCCGCGCGGCGGGTTGACGTCAACGATGCCATCACTCGGTGCCGACGGGGCGTCCTCGCCATGGGTCAGCGTGGAGGATGCGGTGGAAGAGAAGAGAAGACGGCGGGTGTGGCTGTGGCGGCGAGGCAAGGAGCCTGGGAGACATGTAGGGTTGAGGATGATGGGGAAGCGCGGGCGGAGCAGGAGGAGGTGGCGAAGCGACGGCGACGGCGACAGCCACCACGCTGCCATTGGTACCCTCCACTGCAATAGCAGATTTGCGGTCAGCAAAGGCCCAACGTGTCGAGGGGGAGATAAGAGTGTAACCGGGCCGGGCTGGATCTGGCCGCGCCGAAGGCCATTAATCCTCGCCAAAACTGTCAATGTCATTTGCTGGGCTTCCTTGGTTGGGCCGCCGGTTTCGTTGCGCTTCCTGTGCTCCCCTCCTCCGGCGAGAAAAGATGTCCTGGGCGGCGGCGGCGGCGAGAAAGCTCGCTGTGACGCCGACGGTCGCCGCCGGCCGAAGAATCTCTAAGTCGCGCGCTCCATCAAATTCAGTCTTCAACGATGGTCTTCTCTACTGGTAGGCAGTTCTTCCCTTCCCTTCCCTTCCAAGTTCTAGGCCCGAACTGACCCGATCTCACTTCTCTTCTTTGCCATTCCATGCCAACCTCTCCTTAAGCTCATTCGGAAGCGCCGCCAGTGTCCGCAAGAGATCGCTGGCTCGGAGGGTCGTATCGATTGGGGCCATCAGCATCGCTGGCGGCCTCGCGCTCAGCGCCGTCAACGACCTCGCTATCTTCCATGGATGCACAACGTCAGCACCTTAATTCCTTTCTTGCTTCCTCTCCTACAAATTCGCCTCGCCTACAGTTAGTAACACTCGTTTGGTTCCGTTATTTTTTACTCGCGGCTTCTAGCTCTTTGTTCCGCTCTTAAGACTCTTAACTAACAGAGGAAAGTGGCCAACAAAAGCAGTAAACTTGTGAGATCTTGGTAGCATATCATTAGTCTTTTCTCTAGAGAAAAAAAATGTGATTTCCTTTCCACACACCCACTGTCATATCTGAGCTAGGGCATTTATGTCTAGTGACTGATGATTCATTTTGTAAACGAAAACTAGTCTGGTTTATTTGGATATGCGTGGTTTATTTGGATCCCTCTTGATAGTAGTACTTATAGGACATGTAATCATGAATTTTTAAGATATACGCAATTAAATTCCATCAACAGTTGAAGTTTGAAGTTTTTTTCCTTTCCTTTTTGTTCATCAACCAGTCCACTATAATTTCTGTTACTCTGTTAATAGGATTTTTGCATTCGAACATAATTTTCCATTGTATTCCATGAATTTTAGAACTTTATATGGACATGTACGATGTCCTCTAAGACTAATATATGATGATTTCAGTCAGGCAATTGAGAAGGCTAGTGACGACCCAAAGTTTGTACAAGCAGTTGGGATGCCTATAGTTAGAGGACCTTGGTATGATTCTTCTCTTGAGGTGGGCCACCGACGAAGATCTGTTTCATGCACATTCCCTGTATCTGGACCACACGGGTCAGGATTTTTGCAAATTAAGGCAATCCGAAATGGAGGTTAATTTTTATTCTCAGACCCAACGATTTATTGTCAGTGTTTTCATGGCATCTGTCTTTTTGGTGTCTGTCTTTTTTTTGGTAAAATTGTACTATACATGTTCAATTCACTCATTTACTGTGCCTGATTGTTTGTCTATCTAAAATAAAAGTGAACGTCAAAACTGTTTTGTTGTGCAGAGGATGGCCTGCTTTCCTTTTTGCGACATCACGACTGGGAGATACTTGCACTGGAGGCTCATTTCCATGTACCTTCAGATGGTGATGAGGAGAACACTTTAGTAAAATTGGATCTTGCGAGCAATTGTGCTCTGCCCAGTACTAGCGAGGAGTATGAACAACCTGGGAGTGGCAATCAAGCTGATTAGGCTTCCATATTCTTGGATAGCATCTGCTTGCTACCTTTGTGGCCTCAGTTGCCAAAGAAGATCCTGGAGACACCTTGACAAGGTAGGGTTAGCTGGTCTTGTCAAACTTTTAATCTGGACTGAATGTAAAAGTGATATTGTGTTTACAGGGCACATAATGTATCAGATAAGATGTCCCTAAAACCTGGGCACCTAGGTGGTATCCTATCTGAATGGATTCCAATCCATTACTAATTGAAATGAAGTGTTAAAGTCCCTCTTTGTACCAGATCGAATTGAATAGGGAAAGAGAAGGGCAGTCTTCTTGTTGTTCCAAATATAGCAGTAGCAACAGCAGAAATTTGTGGGAGTCATGGCCATTTGCAAGCACACATCAAGCATGTGGTTTTATTGGCCCTCCTCCAATTGTAGCCAGCCACTCGTTGCTAACCATATATGTGAGGCCTGTCTAGTTTTGGCCAGGAACTGCTAGCTGGCGTGGGTCGATATGATGTGGCAAGGAAAACTGGACAAGGAAGACCGAGGTTATTGTAATTCGGAAGATTATTAGCTAGTTCTTGCATTTCCTTTCTGGAATGCTCTTATCGATTCATCGACGCGATCCATCAATCCAGAACTTGGGCGCGTGTGTGCATATCTGGTGGTCGCTGCCTTCCTCATCTCGCCGGCCGACCGAGCGCATGGCTTGCCCGCCGCTGCATTTCCATTGCATAGGGTGAAAAAAAAAAACCCGATCGAGTTGAATTGAATTGAGCTGAATGCTTGGGCAAATTCGACCGGCTCCATCGAATTTGCTCAAGCATTCGTTTCCGTTCCTGGTGCAAGTTGGAAATCAAGGTGGCCGCGCCGGGAAGCAGCAATGGGCATCTTATGTTGCTTCCAGTCCCACTCCCGCGGCAGGAGCGGCAATCATGGAGGAGGAGACCACGCTGCGGAAGTTACTTCCTCGTCGTTGGCCTCCTCGTCGTCTCCCGCGTCGTCGTCGTGCCGCAATAATAATGGCCGTTCCGAGCGGCATGCCGGTGAGGAGAAGAGCACCACAGACGACGATAACAGCGTCGACAACAGCAACCTCATCGCCCTCGTCAACGAGATCGTCGGCGAGTCCGGTACGTACCTTGGTGACCTGCCTTAATATTGGTTGCATCGCATGAGATTGATTTCTCGTTTTCCGGATCATATTATAAGAGGGAAAAATTAACAACTAATGATCGACGATGAATCACGGGCGGGGTGCATGCAGTGAGCTACCGTCACAAGCGTGTGGCGGAGGAGATCCTCAAGATGGGCAAGGCCGGCAAGGTGACGGCGCGCGCCTTCACGTACGCCGAGCTGTCGGAGGCCACCGGCGGCTTCCGCGCGGAGTCGCTGCTCGGCGAGGGCGGCTTCGGCCCCGTCTACCGCGGGCGCCTCCCGTCGGGGCCGGAGGTGGCCGTCAAGCAGCTGGACCGCAACGGCATGCAGGGCACGCGCGAGTTCCTGGTGGAGGCGCTCATGCTCAGCCTGCTCAAGCACCCCAACCTGGTGACGCTGCTGGGCTTCTGCACCGACGCCGACCACCGCATGCTGGTGTACGAGTACATGCCGCGCGGCTCGCTGGAGGACCACCTGCTGGACCTGCCCCCGGGGCGCGCGCCGCTCGACTGGGCCACGCGCATGCGCGTCGCGCAGGGCGCCGCGCGGGGGCTCGAGTACCTGCACGACGTCGCGCGCCCGCCCGTGATCTACCGCGACTTCAAGGCGTCCAACATCCTCCTGGACGCCGGCTTCCGCGCGCGCCTCTCCGACTTCGGGCTCGCGAAGGTGGGCCCCGTCGGCGACAAGACCCACGTCTCCACGCGCGTCATGGGGACCTACGGCTACTGCGCCCCGGAGTACGCGCTCACCGGCAAGCTCACCACCATGTCCGACGTCTACAGCTTCGGCGTCGTCTTCCTCGAGATCATCACCGGCCGGCGGGCCATCGACACCGCCAGGCCGCCAGACCAGCACAACCTCGTCCAGTGGGCCGGGCCGCGATTCAAGGACAAGCGCCGATTCGCCGAGATGGCGGACCCGCTGCTTCAGGGGAAGTACCCCACCAAGGGTCTCTACCAGGCGCTCGCCATCGCGGCCATGTGCCTCCAGGAGGACGCCACCATGCGCCCAGCCATCAGCGACGTCGTCACCGCGCTCGAGTACCTCACCGTCGCAGGCGGAGGCACCGCGGATGACGAACCGGCTCCCAATCCGACTCTGGCTCCCAAGCAGCAGCAGCAGCAAACCGATGACTACGCAGAAGTGTAACATACGTCTGACTAGAAATTTACCAATATTCAGTTCCATGCCGTTGGGTACTGCGCGGTGTGCATATTGTATATGCATCTTAAGTATATGCATGCATGCACATCGATACATACTGTATTTTGTGTTGCCCGATCGAGTGGTGGGAGAAGGAAATTAACGACCAATTAGCACGCATACTGTTAATATTGATGCATGATTACTGTATCCGAGCGGATTTTTGTTGCATGATTACTGTATCCGAGCAGATTTTGTTGCAGGGGCATATGATTGATTATCATCATGCATTGGATGATTTCCTATGTACAGGATTGGTGTTGAGGCTTTAAACGGCGTTAGTAGACTCTCACCTTTCCTCCTTCCACAACTCAAAAGCGATGTGCTTTACCTTTTTCAACGGACCCACAATTCTTCTCATATTTCTCATATCTTGACTTAATTGTCATTCATGGAGCATATTCACTGTGGAGAAATCTAAAATATAAACCAAAGTGGTACGAAGATTTTTGAAAAGTCGTAGATTTTTCCGGTACAAATTGGAATCTACACTAATCCCAGATTTATCAGTTTTCTCATTCAACTATTAGAAAAAATTACCCACTTGCCACTGGCTACACATCCGAATCATTTTATTTCTTTTCCTTTCTCTCAGCTCACAATGCCTTTTTTACAACTCACAACAAAAATCAAATTTTTAGAATACACGTGAAGACTACATCTACTCCCAATCTATGTTGTAGAGTTGCGCCGCTTTAGCCACCTTAGGGCTTTGGCCCTAGTGTTAGGTAGGGTTGTCAACGAGCCGGGCTCAACCGAGCTGGTCCTCTCAGAATCGAGCTCGGTAAAAATCTGAGCGGATCTCGAGTTGAGTCTGGAATTCATTCTGTCGAAGTGTGTAGCCGACACTTCCCCCGGGCCTGCTCTCGGCAGCCTGCGGAGGTTCTTTTTCGGAGGGGCTAGTCACTCACAGAGAGCTTACGCGTTAGGGACGATGGAGGGAGAAGCTTGACATAGGGATTTTTACGTGGTTCAGGCCGCCGGAGCGTAAAACCCTACGTCCACGGTGAGCAGAGGTGCTCGTTGTATTGCTTGTTGCTTAGAACCGGAGTTCTGAGCTTGGGGATGACCTAAGTGTTCGGATGCTGGAGCGTAAGTGTGCAAAGAGTCGAACCCTCAGGTGCGAATGGCTGAGGTGCGAACCCTGCGTGAGAGTGTGTAAAAGGTGAACCCTTGCTAACGTTGCCTACCCGAGCCTTTTATAGTCCAAGGCTTGGGTGGCTTACAAGGTGGGCCCGGGACCCGACAGGTGGTCCCGGGGAGATTGCCTGTCATCTACCGTATCTGCAGTTACGCCGGTAGTTATCTCTGCAGAGGGCTTCCGAGTCTTCGTTCTGCCGCCCTGCCCATGTCGCAAGCTAGTCGTAGTGGTTGATGATGGCAGGGGCGGCAGGGATGTCTTGTCGCTGTGTTTATTGGTGTACAACCTTTGACGCGGCACGCCTGTCTTCACTGCGATGTGATTGGACGCAACGACACCTGACAGAGGCGTGCTCCGCGTCTCCGCGCCTTGGGAAGGCGCGGGTCTTGAATACCTTGTACGGGCAAGGTATGGCGCGTCTTTACTCTTGCTGCCTACCGTGCGGGGCGGGCAGCGTTGCTCTGCTGGCCACGTGGCGAACCCGGAGCTCTCCTCTTAGGAGAGCGAGGTCCGGCCCCACTGGACACGTGGAGCCTTCGGAGCTCTCCCTGCGGAGGGGGGAGGTCCAGCTCTGCTGGCCACGTGGCGGGCCCGGGGCTCTCCTCTGAGGAGAGGGAGGCTCGGCCCCGCTAGACACGTGAAGCCTTCGGAGCTCTCCCCGCGGAGGGGGGAGGTCCAGCTCTGCTGGCCACGTGGCGGGCCCAGAGCTCTCCTCTGATGAGAGGGAGATCCGGCCCTGCTGGACACGTGGAGCCTTCGGAGCTCTTCCCCCGGAGGGGGGAGGTCCGGCTCAGTTGGCCACGTGGCGGGCCCAGAGCTTTCCTCTAAGGAGAGGGACGTCCGGCCCCGCTGGGCACGTGGCGCCTTCGGAGCTCTCCCTACGGAGAAGGGTGAGGTCCTTAGGCAGTTTCCCCTGTGCGCGGGGGTACCCCATATTGAGGGTACCGACAGTGGCCCCCGAGCCCATCTCGGGGGGATAACGAGCCCGAGGTGAGGCTCCTGTCTCTTCCGCTCCACGCACCTTCTCGAAGACCCACATTGACCGTTGCCAGGGCAAAAACAGTCGCGGGATCATGGGGGCGTGTGCCCCTTTTGATGGCTTCTTTTACTGCGGCGGTTCCCAAGGCTGCCATTTCTACATGTCGCAGCGCCTTTTCGGGAACCGCCGAATTGTCTTGCCGGCTCGTCTCCTCGGGAGACTGACTTCTTGGCCCACCGCTTCAGCTGGACGGATTGGGTCCACTTGTCACCGACGCTCGATCTTGGAGCTGAAGCGGTTGTCCAAGCAGCGTATTCGAAGAGTTTCGAATCGCTTTGAATCGCGCCTGGGGAATTTAAAAGGGGATCTCACCCACATCGCGGCTTCCCTTCGCACTTCCCTGCGCTTGAATCTGCGTTGATTCTTTGAGCTCTTGCGCCCTTGTCTTCCCTGTTCTCGAGCTTCCATCTGCCATGGCCACCAACTTGTGTCCGGAGAAGAAACGCGCCCGGTCTCCTCCGTCGGCGGCGTTTGAGCCAAGTCAGGGATCTAGGGCGCCTGTGCGTCCTTCTCTTGGAGATGGTGTCTCATCTGGTGACGACTCCAAAAGGTCTCGGGCTTCCCATTCCGACGGGACTCCGCTCGAGCGGCGGTGGCCCGAGGGTCCCCGGGCGTCACGCCCTCCGTCCTCAGGCGGTGGAGCTTCAAGGGGGAGTGCTGGCGCGACGATGCCCAGGGGCGAGTCTAGAGCTTAGGCGCCCCGGACCTCGGGAGCTAGATCGACGCCTAGGGGGGCTTCAGAAGCGTCCCCTGCTCCGCCGGTCCGGGTGACTGCGGGGCAGCCCTCGGCAGCGACGGCGGGCTCTAGTGAACCTACCCCGGCTTGGAAGCCAGGGTTCAGAGCCCGTTGGAGCGCTTGGTTCCTCAGTAAGGGTCATCTACCGGGTTCCAGAGCCTGCATTCTTTTCTTCTTCTCTTAACCCGAGAGCCTCCCATGTTTGTAGGGACTCATCGAGTACCGATAACGTCTCCGTTTCCCGGCCATTCCCGACTGATGGGGGATATGCGCCACAGCGCCCGGAAGCTGAAGCGGCTCCGGTGGCCCCCCAAGCAGGCGCAGGCTCCTCTTGCGCCGACCGGTCCGGCTCCTGCGGCAGCGGCGACAATTCCCGCTCATCCCCCTTCGCCAACTCGGGAGCCAACTATTGATGGAGGTTCGGTGGGACCGGCTGGCGGTGTCCCGCCTTCTGTTGTCGAAGCTGGAGAAGCTGCCACGGGCCCTACGGCTGGCAGTGAACCGGAGTGCACCGGGAGCAGCCTCGCCGTAGTGCCGGCTTCTCCTGATCAGCGCCTCATCCCTGTCACTGAAGCGTCAACTCCTCTTGATGACGACGTGATGGAGGAGGTCAGGGGCGCGGCTTCGGTCTCTGCCGCCCCGTTGCCTCTGGCGGATGCTTTTAAGCTCGCCTAGACGAGCGTCCGGCAGATCATGACCGCCTCAGCCGTGAACGGGAGGAGCAGGTAGGAGAGAGGGATCGCCTCCTCAGCTGGGGGCGCCTTTTGAGAGAGCGGACCGAAGAGATCAGGGCGGAGCTTGACTCGAGGCAGATGTCTTTCGATGTCATGGAGGCGCTCCTTGACCGTCAGAAGAAGGTCGTCGACCGCCTGGACTCCGAGACTCGGCGGCTCCACCAGGAGGCCCTCGAGGCACATGCCCGGGTCGAGGCGAACTTCTCTACTTTGGAGGAGGTGCGGCTGAAGCTGGCACGCCGTGAGCGCGTCGTCACTGACCGGGAGCAGGCTGTGGCGGCTGAGGCAAGGAAGGTCACCGCGCAGCTGACGGCTGGCGAGGGCGACCTGAAAGCCCAAGCTAAGGAGCTGGAGACCCGGAAGACAGACCCGGAGTTGGAGCGGCTTGCCCAGAGTCTCCAGCTCCGGGAAGATTCTCTGGCCGCCAAGGAGAAGGAATTCTCCGAGGGGGGCCTCGACGCCTTGCTGGCAGCCCGTCGCGAGATGGAGGAGCTCCAAGCCTTGCGGTCCTCCGAGGCCCGGGCGGTCTGGAGCTTCTCGACCAGGCAGGATCCGCCCTGGTCCCCCTTGGCTTAAGCCCGGTGAGGGCAGTGGCTCCGGCGCAGAAGGTGGCCGAGGTGATCCCTGCGCTCGAGTCCATTGGCGCCAAGCTGGACAGGCTTGAAGCGGTGGTCGCCGGTGAGCTCGATGTGGAGGGACGGGGCCTGGCAATGGAGGTTGCTACGCACGTGCTGGCGTGCTTCCGGAGCCGGGATCCCTCCCTCTCTCTAGAGCCAGTGAGGCAGGGCCCCGCCGCGGAGCGGGAGGAAGCTGCCAGGGCTGAAGTCGGGGACGTGGCCACCCTTGTAGCCTCTAGGTTCCGGCGCGAGCCAGGGGAATCCTAGGGCTTGTATCTTTTCTTTTTCTTTTTGTTGAGTCTGTAGTCGAGCTCATGGAGCCTTGAATGAATAGTCCCTTGTTGTTTTCTGTGTCTGTGTTCTTTTATCTTCTTCTTGGCTTGGCCTGCCCGAGTTCTTAGCTCCGCAAGGTACTCAGAGGTCTTCACTAATCTTGAAGTCTTGCACAGACACCTCCCTCGGGTCCTTATTGAGTTAAGGGCCCCAGGGGTCTTCGGAGCTAGCCCTGTGAGAACGGGGAGGTCCAGATCTGCCGACCACGTGGCGGGCCCGGAGCTCTCCTCTGAGAAGATGGAGGTCCGACCCCTCGGGACACGTGGAGCCTTCGGAGCTCACCCCTGCGGAGGGGGTGAGGCCCGGCTCTACCGGCCACGTGGCGGGCCCGGAGCTACCCTCTGAGGAGAGGGGAGCTCCGGCCCCGCCGGACACGTGGAGCCTTCGGGGCTCGCCCCTGCGGAAGGGGCGAGACCCGGATCCTCCGGTCTTGCGCTGGAGTAGTCGATAGCTCCGGCCCTCCCCTGTGCGGTTCCCGTAGCTAAAACCTGAAGGTCCTGCACACAGGTATAGGAAGCGTAATTCTCCTCGAGGGCTTTCCCTTCCCCGTCTCCTAGTCTTATTTGGCTTACGGTCTTGGTCCGGTATACGGGGCTTGGGCAATTGTGTGCACGAGGCGCCGCGGGTCTGGCTCCCTCCGAGGTCACGGTACGACCGTCCGACCCCTAGTACCGGACCTAACGCCGGGGAGGCAGAGTGTACAGGCTTTCGGTACGGAACCAGGCAAAGCGGTTGTACTCCCCTGGACCTATGAAGGACAGGGCGCGCACACTTTGGGTCGGAACTAGGCAAAGCAGGCTACGCACCGCACCCTAGACCCCCCATGCACAGCGCAAGCCTTTCCTCGAGGTGACCAACTAGCACTGCAACACCTGACTGGGGGAGGCCCGAAAGGCCCCTTGGCCATGGGCGGGTGCCTCAAGCGCAACCGCCTTCGGTAGGATAGCAACTGCTGACTATGGATGAGAGCGGGAAAGGGGAGCTAAATGTACGGTGAACATACATGGAAAGTGTGGTCATAGAAATTAATGCGTAATTTAAATGAGCACGTAAGTAAGAGTGTGGTAGAACATGTTTCTGTGTAAATGCCCATAGGAGGAAGGCAGGCTGAACATGGAGGCAACGACCCGCCCCATTAAGAAGGGAAGCAAGACTCTACGCGCTTGGGGTCGGAACCAGGCCAAGTTGAACGTAGTCCTGGACCGTCCCCTGAGGCTTAGCTGCTCCGAGCGCTGTTCCTGGAGCCTATGGGATCTATTACAGAAAGGAAAAGGCATGTTCTACTAATGCTCTAGGGATAGAACTTACTGTGATGTTTCACGTTCCAAGGGTTCGGGAGCGGATCCCATCCTTCGTGGAGAGGCGTATGTATGTGGGGCGGCAACTTTCGTGACTCAGAAGGGACCTTCCCGGCTGAGGGAGAGTTTATAGGTCCTTCGTGAGAAAGTGTGCGCCGCGGCACCAGGTCGCCCTCTTGTAGCTCCCAGACGCATTTGGTCCTTTGGCGGTAGCGCCGGAGCACCAGCCTGGGTCGTCCGTTGTGGAGTGTTGCTTGTAATCGTGCCTCGTCGACGAGGTCGATATCTTCACGCCGGAGCTGGTCCTGCGCGGCTTCTCCCGTGAGCCCCGCGGTACCTTCCTTGGCTCAGGCCGACAAGAGGTAGGCGGACCCGGGCTCTTCTTGGGGGGCCCATGATGTCTTCTTCCATTGGCTCAGGCTGACAGGAGGTTGACGGATCCTGGGCGGCCCCCGGGAGGTGAGGCCGAGACACGGAGACGTGCGCTCGGGTGGAGTTGGCCCGGTTCTGCACCGCCAGGGGCTGGTGCTTGGGTTGCTACAATTGCTTGGAGCTT
This sequence comes from Neostapfia colusana, assembly GCA_030760725.1. Lineage (NCBI taxonomy): Eukaryota > Viridiplantae > Streptophyta > Magnoliopsida > Poales > Poaceae > Neostapfia > Neostapfia colusana. The sequence continues at coordinate 23,184,278 of JASWHV010000020.1, forward strand.
TTCCAAGGCTGATACTGCAACAGTGCAGTCTCCACATATCTTTGGGGCAGTCGTAGTGGGCTACCGCCATGACTCGTCGTCGCTGGAGTTGGAGTCCTCATAGTTGTTGTCGGTACCTGAGATATGGGGTACCCCCGCGCACAGGGTGAAATGCCTAAGGTGCTCGCCCTTCTCCGCAGGGAGAGCTCCGAAGTTGCCACGCGTCTGGCGGGGCCGGACCTCCCTCTCCTCAGAGGAGAGCTCCGAGCCCGCCACGTGGCATACAGAAGCCGGACCTCCCCCTCCGCGGGAGAGAGGTCCGAAGACGCCACGCGTCCAGCGGGGCCGGACCTCCCTCTCCTCAGAGGTGAGCTCCGGACCCGCCACGTGGCTGGAAGAACGGTGCTGCCTGCCCCCGAGCGGTGGGCAGCGGGCGTAACGGCGCCCCTCACCTTGCCCGTACAAGGTATTCAAGGCCCGCGTCTTCCCAAGATGGGGAAACGCGGAGCACGCGCCTGTCAGGTGCCGTTGCGTCCAGTCGCATCACAGACTGGCGCGCGGTATCAGAACCTGCCAGGTAATAAACGCCGCGACAAGACATCCCATGCCGCCTGCGCCGTCATCAACCACTATGACTAGTGCGCGGCATGGGCAGGGCGGCAAAATGAAGACTCAGAAGCCTTCGACCAGAGGCAACCACCGGCGTAACTACAGATACGGTAGATAATAGACAATGTTCCCGGGACCACCTGTCGGGTCCCGGCCCGGCTTCCCTTGTAAGCCGCCCGAGCCTTGGACTATAAAAGGCCCGGGTAGGCGTCGATAGCAAGGGTTCGCATTCTGCAACTCATACGCTAGCCATACACTCTCAAGCTGTAACTCACCCCCAAGCTCAGGCCCCCGGCCCTGAGCAGCAAGCAATACAGCGAGCTCCATAGCTCGCCGTGGACGTAGGGTTTTACGCTCCGGCGGCCTGAACCACGTAAAACTCACCGCGTCAAGCTCTTACTAACTCGTCCATCCGCGCAAGCTCTCCGCAAGGGACTAGCCCCACCGAAAAAAGAACCTCCGCGGGCTGCCCAGTGCAGACCCGGGGGAAGTGTCGACCGAACACTTCGACATTTGGCACGCCAGGTAGGGGGCTTTTCTCCTAGCGCGACGAGTTTCCGCCGACGAAGATGACCAAGCTTCCTTCAGCGGCAAACTCTCCCCCTCCGCATTCACGGCGAACCGTGACCAGTGGGGAGTACATGTCGACACACTCAGGATGGAGTGTGTCGGCACAAGCTGGTAGCCAGCAGCCGACTCCGGCGATGCAGGCTCCGACCAGTGTGAGGTCTTCTGCAGCGCTGAGCGTACACCATGGAGGTGCGCTAGCTGCAGCAAGAGCACTGACCCACCTGCGGGGGATGCGCCCCATTCAGCGACCCAACAGTGGGTCCGCGAAGTGGACCGCCTCGTCGTCGCCGCCGCGAACCCTCGGTTTTAGCGAGGGCGACGCCCCGGTCAACCGGCTGTGTCGCTGACGCGCACGCCAACGGTTGACTGGCAAACGGTGGATTCCAGCTCCTCTAGGCTCTCGTCGACGGACCTGAGGAGGGAGATGGAACGGTGCCACTTGGGCCAGGATGCCCGAGTGTACCTCGAGCGACGTCGAGAAAGGCGCCGCAACCATGAGGCTGGCGACAGCATGACGTCGGCCTCAACACAGCCTGGAGGGCAGATCTTCGCCACGCGAGCCCTGCCTCAGGCATACGCCGCGCAGCATATGCCACAACCATATGCGCCGCAAGCAGCGCCCCCGGTCTATGGTGCAGCCTTGCCCATGCCGGGATACACGGTGCCAAGTGCGAACCAAGCGTTCGCACTGCCAATACCTGCGGCAGCAGGAGCAGGATGTGCAGCTCTTGCACCCCACCTTCGCTTCGCGAGGTGGCCACGCAAGTTTCGCCCGCACCTGCCTGAGAAGTACGACGGTAGCATCAACCCGGCGGAGTTCCTCCAGATCTACTCCACCGCCGTACTTGCCGCAGGAGGGGATGAGGCTGTCATGGCCAACTACTTCCCCGTCGTCTTGACCGGCCCAGCTCGGTCTTGGCTCATGAATCTACCTCAGGGGTCCATAACTTCCTAGGGAGAGCTCTGCCGATAGTTCGTCGCCAACTTCGGCAGATCCTACACCCGTCCCGGCACGGAGCTTGACCTCCACGCCGTCAAGCAACAGCCTGGGGAGTCGCTGCGCTCTTTCATCCAGTGGTTCTCCCAGGTACGCAACACCATCCCACATATTCAAAGTGCTTCTGTGGTGGTGGCGTTCCGTCAGGGTGTCCGGGACGAGAAAATGCTTGAAAAGCTCGCGACCAGAGAGGTCCGCGACGTCTCTGAGCTCTTCAGCCTGGCGGACAAATGCGCCAGAGCAGCTGAAGGGCGGAACTGGCACGCTTTGCCGACCTCCGAGTCAGGAGGACAGCCCGGGTCTGGCGCTGCTGCCTATGGGAGTGGCAAGAAGGCCAAGAACTGGGGGAGTGGCAAGATGAAGTCACCGTTCACGGCCCCCGTCGCCGCAGCTGCGACGACTAGTGGAGCTCGGGGGCCACGCCCCGACAAAAGGCAGCGACAATCACCGGCCCAAGACAGTGACCAGGGCGGGCTATGCCCCGTGCATGGCACCGGTAACCATACTGCTGCCGAGTGCTGGGATATCCAGAGGCTCGCAGAGCGCTTCCGCAAAGGAAGACAGCAGAGGGCTGAAGCACCGTCCTACCCTCAGAGGGATGGCAAACAGAAGGTCGATGCCCCAGTCACCGCTGCCCATCAGGTGGGGTTCCAGGAGCCTCAGCGTGTCATAAAGACAGTGCATAACGGTGAGGACTCCAGTTCCGACAGTGACGGGCCAGGGTGTTAGCCAACTGCGGTGCACCTCCGTGCCTCGAACATACCTCTCGGGGGCCGCCCAAGGTCTGTCAACCCCTTGAAGGCCTTGCCAGAAGGGGAAGACGCCTTAGGTCATCCAAGACGAGCCCGGGTCCACCTACCCCTTGAAGGCCTTAGCCAGAAGGGGAGAACTCCCCGGGGGCCCCTAGGAGAAGCCGCGCAGGACCTGATCCAGCGCGAAGATAACAACCTCGTCGACAAGACTCGGCTGCAGGTAACACCCCACAACGCGCGACTCGGTTGATGCTCTAAGCACTACCGCCAAAGAACCGAACGCATCGGGGGCCTGCAGGAGGGCAACCTGGTGTAGCGGCACGCTCTATTCCAAGAAGGACCCATAAGCTCTCCCCTAGCAGGGAAGGTCCCTTCCGAATCATGAAAGCTGCCGCCCCAGGTACACATGCCTTTCAACCGAGAGTGGGATCCGTTCCCAAAAATCCTTGCCATGAAGCAACACTGTAAGTCCTACTTCCCGAGCATCAGTAGAATAGGGTTATTCCCTTCTGTAATGGATCCCATAGAATTTAGGAACAGAGCTTGGGGCAGCTAAGTCTCAAGGGACGGTACAGGACTACGTCCAGTTTAGCCTGGTTCCGACCCTAAGCGCGTAGAGTCTTGCTTCCCTTGCACACGAGGCGGAATATTGCCTCCATGTACAACAAGAATTCCACCTATGGGCATGAATACAGAAACCTATTCTACTTAGCTCCCTCTCATGAGCTCATTTAAATTATGCATTAATTTTTATGATCGCACTACCTATGTATGTTCATCGTACATCTAGCTCCCCCTCTCCCGCGCTCATCCATAGTCGGCATTCGCTATCCTACCGAAGGCGGCCGCGCTTGAGGCACCTGCCGATGGCCGAGTGAGTCTCTCGGGCCTCCCCCAGTCAGGTGTTGCGGTGTCAGTTGGTCACCTCTAGGAAAGGCCTGCGTTGTGCATGGGGGGTCCAGGGTGCGTATCCAGCTTAGCAGGCCATGAGCCCAAAGCATGCGCATCCTGCCCACCGGAGGTACAGGGGAGTTCAACCGCTTTGCCTGGTCATGAACCCAAAGCACGTGCACCCTTCTTCCCCAGCGCATGGCCCGGTACTAGGGATCGGACGACCGTACCCGGACCTCGGAGGGAGCCGGAGCTCCGGCGCCCCGAGCACAGAATTGCCCAAGCCCCGTATAACGGATCAGGATCGTAAGACGAATAAGACTAGGAGATGGGAGGGGAGGACCCCCCCGAGGAGAATTACGTTTCCTCTACCTGTGTGCAGGACCTCTAGGTTATGGCAACGGGGACTGCATGAAGCGGGGGGGGGGGGGGAATGGAGCTACCAACTACTCCGGCCTAGGACTGGAAGGACCGGGCCCTGCCCCTTCAGCAGGGGCAGGACCCGAGGGCCCCACGTGTCCAGCAGGCCCGAAGCTCTCGCCTCCCCTGAGGAGGGCTCCGGGCTTGCCACATGGCAGGCGGAAACCGGACCTTCCCCCCTGGTGGGAGGGCTCCGAAAGCCCTACGTGTCCAGCATGGCCGGAGCTCCCGCCCCTTGAGGAGGGGCTCCGGACCCGCCACGTGGCAGGCAGATTTCGAGCTCCCCATGGGGCGAGATCCGGAGACCCCCGGGGGCCCCTAACACGGTTAGGACCCGGGGAAGGTGTCTATGCGGAGCTCCGAGATTGGAGATGGCCTCTGAGTACCTTGCGGAGCTAAGGACTCAGTCAGGCAAAGCCAAGAAGGAGAGAAAAAGCATCACAGACACAGATATCTAAAAGAGTCGAACTAAGAGAGGCTCCATGAGCTGGACTACAGACTCGATAAAAAGGGAGAAACAAGTCCTAAGGACCTCCCGGCTCCCGCCGGAACCTTGCGGCTACAAGGGCGGCCACATCCTCGACTTCTGCCCTGGCATCTTGCTCCTGCTCTGCGGCTGGGCCCTCTCTCGCTGGTTCTAGCGAGAAAGAGGGGTCGCGGCTCTTAAAGCATGCCAGCACATGTGAGGCGACCTCTAAGGCTAGGCCACGCCCCTCGGCCTCAAGCTCGCTGGCGACCACCGAGTCTAGCCTGTCTAGCTTGGCGCCGATCGACTCCAGCGTGGGGATCACCTCCGCCACCTTCAACGCAGGGGCCACGGCCCTCACCGGACTGAAGCCAAGAGGGATCAGGGCGGACCCCACTCGATCCACGAAGCTCGAGACCGCAAGAGCCTCGGAGGACCGCAAGGCCGAAAGCTCCTCCACCTCGCGGCGGGCCGCCTGCAGAGCCTCCAGGTTCCTCTCGGAGAATTCCTTCTCCTTGGCCGCCAGGGAGCTCTCCCGAAGATGGAGAGTCTTGGCGAGCCGCTCCAACTCAGCAGCCTTGAAGTTGGCGGTCAACTCCCGATCCAAGACCGCCCGGCAATCACGGGAGACCTGTTCCTCCCTCAAGTCGAGGTCTGCCTTCAGGATCTTCAGCTCCTCGATCTGAGCTCGAAGGTCATCCTCGCCTGCCGCCAGCTGCGCGGCGACCCTCTCCACCTCAGCTGCCATGAAACGCTCCCGTTCCTCAACGGCGAGTTCACGGCGCTCCAATTGCTGCCGTATCTCCACAGTAGCAGAGAGGCTCTCTTCGGCCCGGGCGTGTGCCTCCAGAGCCTCCCTGTTGATCCGCCGCGATTGGGTGTCCATGCGGTCGACAGCCCGCTTCATCCGGTCGAGGAGCACTTCCCTGAAGTCGAGCAACTCCCGCCTGGAGTCGAGCTCGCTCTTAACCTTCGCGGTCCTCTCCCGCAAAAGGTTCGCCCAGGTGAGGAGGCGATCCCGTTCAACCGTATACTCCTCCCGCTCGCGACCTAGTGCAGCCAAGACCTGCCGAATGCTTGTCTCGGCAAGCGCGAAGGCATCCGCCAGGGGCAATGGAGCAACAGAGGCCGGGGCAGTCCCCCCGACCTCCTCCATTACCTCATCCTCAAGAGGAGTCGACGCACCAGCAACCGAGACGAGACGCCGATCAGGAGAAGCTGGCTCCGAGGCTCTGGCGACCGGACCTGCCGGGCTCTCTTCAGCTTCTGGCTCCTTGACCAGTGGAGAGGGGCGAGCTGGGGAAGGCGGTGCTGGAGTAAAGGTCGGGTCGCCTGGTGCAGGGTCGACCTACGCTGGCTTGGGGGCCGCGGTGGCCGTCTCGGCAGGAAGAGACGCCGCCGCCGCGGAGTCCGGGCACACCGGAACAGGAGAAGTTCGCGCTGGCCAGGGGGCCGTGGCAGTTGCCCCTGGCTCCGAGCGCTACGGCACAGACTCCCCGCAAGTCGGGGATGGCCGGGAAGCGCGGACACTCCAGCAGACTCTGAACCCCGACTTCCGAGCGGGGGTAGGACTCCCAGAGCCCGCTACCGTCACTGACGGCCGCTCCGCAGTCGCCTGAACTGGCGGAATAGAGGACGCCCCAGAAGCTTCCCTCAACGCATCAGCCCGGGGCCTCTTCGAGTCGCCACCGGAGGGAGTGCCAGGCACCCCAGATTCCTGACTTGGCGCCGACGCCGTCGCTGGAGGAGATCGAGCGCGCTTCTTCTCTGGTGGCGAGTTGGAGGCCATGGCTAGGGAGGACAAAAGCACAAGAGTCCGAGAAGAAACGCTGGGAGGTGCGAAGGGAAACCGCAATGCGAGTAAGATCCCCTCTAAAGACCTTCCCGGGTGCAATCCCAAGCGATTCGGAACTCTTCGAATACACCGCGTCGGCAACCGCTTCGGCTCCTAGACCGAGCGCCAATGACAGGTGGGCCCAAGCCGCCCGACCGGAGCGGTGGGCCAAGGAGTCAGTCTCCTAAGAAGACAAGCCGGCAAGGCTCTTCGGCGGTTCCCGAAGAAAGCGCCGCATCATGCAGAAGTGGCAGCCTTGGGAACCGCCGCAGTAAAGGTAACCATCAAGTGGGCGCACGCTCCCACGATCCCGCGACTGTTCGTGCTCCGGCAGCGGTCAATTCGGGACTTAGAGAAAGTGCGCGGATCGAAAGAGACAGAGGTCCCACCTCGGGCTCGCTATCTCCCCCGAGATGGGCCCGAGGGCCACTGTCGGTACCTGAGATATGGGGTACCCCCGCGCACAGGAAGAAATGCCTAAGGAACTCGCCCTTCTCCGCAGGGAGAGCTCCAAAGGCGCCACGCGTCCGGCGGGGCCGGACCTCCCTCTCCTCAGAGAAAAGCTCCAGGCCCGCCACGTGGCATACAGAAGCCGGACCTCCCCCTCCGCGGGAGAGAGGTCCGAAGGCGCCACGCGTCCAGCGGGGCCAGACCTCCCTCTCCTCAAAGGAGAGCTCCGGGCCCGCCGCGTGGCCGACAGAAGTCGAGCCTCCCCCTCCGCGGGGAGAGGTCCGGAGGCTCCACGTGCCCCGCAGGCCGGACCCTTCTCTTCTCAGAGAAGGGCTCCGGGCCCGCCACGTGGCCAGAAGAACGGTGCTGCGTGCCCCCGAGAGATAGGCAGCGGGCGTAAAGACGCCCCATACCGTGCCCATACAAGGTATTCAAGTCCCGCGTCTTCCCAAGACGCGGAGACACGGAGCACGCCTCTGTCAGGTGCCGCTGCGACCAGTCGCATCACAGACTGGCGCGCGGTGTCAGAACCTGCCAGCCAATAAATACCGCGACAAGACATCCCATGCCGCCTGCGCCGTCATCAACCACTACGACTAGCATGCGGCATGGGCAGGGCGGCAAGATGAAGACTCAGAAGCCTTCGACCAGAGACAACTACCGGCATAACTGCAGATACGGTAGATTATAGACAATCTTCCCGGGACCACTGTCGGGTCCCGGCTCCCCTTGTAAGCCGCCCGAGTCTTGGACTATAAAAGGCTCGGGTAGGCGACGATAGCAAGGGTTCGCACTTTGCAACTCATACGCTAGCCATACACTCCCAAGCTGTAACTCACCCCCAAGCTCAAGACTCCGGCCCTGAGCAGCAAGCAATACAGCGAGCTCCATAGCTCGCCGTGAACGTAGGGTTTTACGCTCCGGCGGCCTGAACCACGTAAAATTCACCGTGTCAAGCTCTTACTAACTCGTCCATCCACGCAAGCTCTCCGCAAGGGACTAGCCCCACCGAAAAAAGAACCTCCGCGGGCTGCCCAGTGCAGGCCCGGGGGAAGTGTCGACCGAACACTTTGACAAATACCTTGTACGGGCAAGGTATGACGCGTCTTTACTCTTGCTGCCTACCGTGCGGGGGCGGGCAGCGCTGCTATGCTGGCCACGTGGCGGGCCTGGAGCTCTCCTCTAAGGAGAGGGAGGTCCGGCCCCGCTGGACACGTGGAGCCTTCGGAGCTCTCCCCGCGGAGGGGGGAGGTCTAGCTCTACTGGTCACGTGGCGGGCCCGGGGCTCTCCTCTGAGGAGAGGGAGGCCCGACCCTGCTGGACACATCGAGCCTTCGGAGCTCTCCCCGTGGAGGTGGGAGGTCCGGCTCTGCTGGCCACGTGGCGGGCCCAGAGCTCTCCTCTGAGGAGAGGGAGATCCGGCCCCGCTGGACACGTGGAGCCTTCGAAGCTCTCCCCCCGGAGGGGGGAGGTCCGGCTCAGTTGACCACGTGGCGGGCCCGGAGCTTTCCTCTGAGGAGAGGGACGTCCGGCCCCACTGGGCACGTGGCGTCTTCGGAGCTCTCCCTGCGGAGAAGGGCGAGGTCCTTAGGCAGTTTCCCCTAAGCGGGGGTATCCCATATTGAGGGTACCGACACATTCGATTATGCAATTAAACTAGAATTCAACTTGATAAGCCTCGTTTAAATAGTTAGGCTCGTCTGAAGCTTGTAAAAAGTCGAGTTCAAGCTTGAGAGACTCGTTTAAATAATAAAAATAAATAACAGTAGGAAAAAATAACAAATAACGTTTATAATATTAAAATTATCTAAACGAGCTTTATCGAGCTCGAATAACACACATGTAAAAATTCTCAATGTCTATGATTGTTCCGGTGAAAAGCTAAAACAATCATAGCGTCTCTACTGATGAATAACACACGAAGATATATAGGCCGGGGAACAGATTATGCTATTAGTATATTATTTGACTTAAAAAGCTTGACGGAAAGTGTGGCTCAGAACGAAGGAATAGGAGTTGTTTCCTCACTGTGTCTTTGCACATGCAAAAACTTAACATTGCTATACCTTCTTAATATACATCACCACTTATGGGGTTTTCAAAAAAAATATATGAATAATGAAAAATCGAGTGAACCATATTTCTATGGAAGCGGATTGACCGCGTAAGCCAGAAGGCCCGGAATGTGTTGCATTCAGACGTTCTCAAGGTTTCCTTCCAGGTTTAAATACAAGCAACGCGTTGTCTAAAACCATAATTTTTCCCGCTCTTTTCTCGGGAAGGACCGACGGAGAGGATATATGAGTAAGTCAACATTAAGGAAGCTAGCTTCTAGATGATCCCCGGTTGTTGGCTCAACACGCACAATATTGACTTGATCTGTGCCAAACCAACAACTACGAGCAGGCACTTCAGGTCAGCTAAAGAGAAACACGCTTGCGTATATGATGACCACATAACAAATTAATTATATATCTCCAAGTCTCCAAGCACGGTCATCGACAATGACACGCAGTCATTGACTAGGACCCCTCGAAATGATATACCTAACGCACGAAGCTGGTCAGAGATTTTTGCTTCGACCCGTGCGTTCCAAGAGAACCGTCGTATTTTGTAGTTATAGTACGCACAGCAGGGAGCTGGTCTACGACATGTGTACTGTTCAACACGAGGAACGGACAGCCAGACGCAGCTAGCCGCCTATTTGGAATTCAACCCGTTTCTCATCGATCTGCTTCCTTGTGCAAGCGACAGCCCAGTCTTGAACATCAAGGCTAGCTAGGGTTGTTAATATATAGTAAAACAGAGTAAACAAGGGCAGGTTAGGCTACTACGGAAAGGCTCTAATTAAACTAGGGTATAGAGTAGACGAGAGCAATGTAACATGACGGGGGTTGGAGTCAATCTAATGCGCGTCTGTCTGAACGATAAAAGTCAGAGAAGCCAACAACCCCATCACATTAATTTACATCCGCGGCCGGGACCAAGTACTTAGCAGCATCGTCGTGACAATTGAACTGGTCATGCATTATTGCATACCAGTTATTAGCACTAGCATGCACGCCTCTCAGATTAATAATAAGCTGCATGCTCCGATATGTTCCAACAAAATTTGCAACGACGACGACGCGTTTATATACCTGCCACACCTACCGCGAGTTGAGTATATATATATGCACGCAAGCCCAACCCAAAGGATCATCAAGGAACCAAGCATCCATCCCATCTAGCTAGGCAGCTTCTGCGATCGACCGAGCTCTATATATCACAAGCTTTGACCAGCTGCTAGCAGCTCCTCTCCTCTGCTCGATCGCCCCTTCCAGTTAGCAGCCATGGCAAGATCAGCTCTCCCCGTGATCGTGGCCATCGTGGCGGCGGCCGTGTTCGGCATGGCGTCGGCGGCGACCTACAACGTCGGCGAGCCGGGCGGCTCCTGGGACCTTTCGACCAACTACGAGAACTGGGTCTCCTCCAAGAAGTTCCACCCCGGTGACGAGATCGGTCAGTACCTCTGCTTGCATGCATGAGCTAATTTGTTCGTCTTTCGTTATTCATACATAGACGACTCATCTATCGATCATCTCGTTGTGATAATCTGCATGCAGTGTTCAAGTACTCGCCCCAGTCCCACGACGTGGTGGAGGTGAACAAGGCGGCCTACGACTCGTGCTCCACCTCCAACTCCATCGCCAGCCACACCACCGGCAACGACGTCATCGGCCTCACCGCCACCGGCACGCGCTACTTCATCTGCGGCTTCCCCACCCACTGCTCCAACGGTATGAAGCTCAAGGTGGACGTCGTGCCCGGCGCCAGCTCCGCGGCCCCGGCCGGCGCTCCGGGCGCCTCCTCCTCGCCGCCGTCGACGCCCTCCGGAGGATCCTCTGCCGCTACCAAGGCCACCGCCACCGGTTTCGGCCTCGCTGCTATCATGATCGCCGCTGGCCTCATGACCTAGATCATTTTCCTCACTTTTGATATGTCTTCTTCTGATACGTACAACGCACACTTTCCTTTTCATTAGTCATTATCATTACTTTTCGTGTATTTTTTTGGGGGAGATCTACGTACAGTACATGAGAGAGGGACGATCTGAGGACGTCATTTAATTAAGAGGAAGAGGGCACTACAAGTCTACAACTACCGGTACCGCACAGGATTAGTAAACTTCGTGACAAGCTAATGTTCACATAACATTACATTACAACGGAAATTGATAAACTAAAAGAGACCCTAACATTACGCTAACTGAGGGATAAGAAAATTGGCCATGCCTCGGAGGTCCGCCTGAATGAGATCCTCTGGCTAGAGCCGTATTTGTCGTCTCGTCGTCCATTCAGATAAGATGGTTCATTAAGGACTTATAGAGCCGTTTCAACTCGTCCGCGTCGCGGTCGGCCAGCCTAGTCACATATCTCCTCTGTTTTAAAATATTTAAAGCTGATTAGTTTAATATTAAATTAATCAACATTAAATATTTTGAAACAGAGGGAGTAGCAAAACGAGTGAGCAATTAAGCCGGAGCACCGACCGGTCGATGGGCTCTCTGCAGACTTTGGAGAGAGACTGGATGCCTCCACTGCCATTGAAGAACTCGATGTCTTCCAGCAACCGTGGACGCCCAAAGATGGATTCCAGCAAACTTGGCAGCGGTGGCATGTCGCAGTCCAGCACAACTTCAAGGATCCGAACAACCTCACCCATGATCGGCCGGTCAGCTTCGTCGTCCTGAATGGACCAGCAGGCCGCCATGCAAGCTCTCTCAACCTCCCTAAGATTGGCATCATCGCACAACTTCTCATCAAGCATAGTCCTGACATCTCCCTTGCAGCTCGAATCACCATGCCTGGTCGTGTACTCCTCTCATTCGAGTTTCTCCTTCGTGAAACAAGTTCCAGCAGCACCATGCTGTAGCTGTTGATGTCGACCATGGTCGTGACTGCCGTCTCGCTGATCCATTCAGGCGCGAGGTACCCAATAGTTCCACTCATGGTGGTCAGTACCAAGCTGAAATCCCGATCCATTAACTTGGTCATCCCGAAATCGGCTGAAATCACTTGTGATAATGTGTGAAATTTCTCAAAATAGTAGTATTTTATGTTAGATGAAAGCGATAATTTCTTGAGAAAATCTGAAAAAATAATTGCGCGGAACAACAGCGATAAATACCGGCACAAAATTTGACGCGAAAAAATCACAGGTACCGATCTGTTGCCGGAGTAACAACTGAAGTTGTTGTTGCAGACTTGCAGGCGTGACGAGTCATTGTAGCATTGGTGGCAACGTTAGGCAGCAGCGCCCGATATCTTGACGGTAGGCGACCCGTGGTGAAGAACGTGAGAAGTCGTGTGGAGCACTTCCCAAAAACCTTGTCCACCTGACTCATCGGGCGAGAGCCCCACCATGTCGGGTCCAAAGTCGAAGGTTGTAGGAGGACACCGGCAGTTTTGTCACCTAGAGGCACCTGCCTGGTTGATTGTTGTGGTGGAGGAAGGAGACGCGGGTGCTGGGTTTCATTATAAAGGAAGGAGTTGTAGCAGGCGATCCCATCCAATGAGGAGCAATACGCAGAGGTAAGTTACGTAATCTTTAAATTATTCACATTAGTTTTGCTAAGTAACATCTAATGAACTGTTAGTGTCCCTTGGTTACATGGACGAACTTAAGATTACCGAGCCCTTTGCAGGTATTGGGCTAGCGATGAGTTCATCGCTAAGTCCAAGAAGGCTTGAGATGCCAGAGGGAGCTCAGGGAAGCACGGTATGGGCATCTAGAGTTTTGTGCGAATGGCTAAACAGATGGTAAGTTTCTTGGTGGTTTTTATTACATTCATAATGTAGTATTGTTCGTACTAACATATGCTCACAGGAAAAGGAGGCCGACGTGCGATCGAGTGCTACTGCGTTCTATAGGAGAGGTCACGCTGACCCTTCTCAGCCGGAGCAGTGTAGTCAGTACGCAGCGGATCGCCTGGTAAGTTTTATGACCTCTCAAATTAGTTGACACTATATATGTTGTTGAACTTATACAAGTTCATTGTTTTTCAGACTATGTATGTGCAAGAGGCTCTGAGGATACACGGCGAAGGGTTCGATTGGGAAAACTCCCCCAACATCGACCCTCAAGCCGCGTATGCAAGCGGAGGTGGAAAAGCACACGGAAGGTGAATTCATTTACTTTCATTATTTTCAATTCAAGATTATTTAATTTTACCTTGAATTGATTTGTTTTTTGTAGGCTTGCCATATTCTCTGGAGTCGTCAACTCTAGGGAGGCACGATCTGCGAGAGGTAGCTCCTCGCAGTCTTCGGCTACTGGCGCAGGCTCCTCCAGCCGCCGTGTCACCAAGAGAGATCTCGAGGTCATGACACTTCGGAAGAGCTTGGCCCGGCAGGAGGAGGCCTTGGCGAGAGAGCGAGAGAACAACAAGGCTGCCATGGCGTACCATGCGTCCTATATGGCACAGATGCAAGCGGAAATGAAGTAAGGAACATACAATTGTACTTTAATTACATTGCATTTCATTCGGTTTTGTAAATCGTAATGTTTGAAATGACAGGCGCTAGCTCGACAGCAAGGGCAGCAAATCCAGATACCGTTGTGGCAGCCACCTCCGTTCGTGCTGCAGCCGTCGCCACCACAGGAGCAGTTTCCTGGAGTACAGGTACAAAAAGGAAGTTACATTAAGTTTAACTAAACAATTAAATACGAGAACACCGTTGTAAACTTGTACATATGTCACTGTGTTTCGCAGGGATCAGAGACGGAGGCTCAGACTCCATCGCCGCAGCTAAGGGCGCCAGGTTCGCCGCGGCAGGATGACTGCTTCGCTCCCGGAGGTAGTGGAGGGGCTAGTAATCAATAGACTTGTGATTTTGTTTTTGATTATGTGGATGTCAGACTTCGTGATTGTGGATGTGTACTATTGCACCTTATTGTGATTTTGTATGTCAAACTGTTTTGTTGTTGTTATGTTGTTGTGGATGTGTAGCTGGCCATCGAGCCAGGTTAGCCATTTTTTGTTTTTTTTTTTAAAAATGGAAAAGTTTATATACGACGGCCTATATTGTTTATATACAACGATCGCTATACAGGGCCGTCATAAATAAGCCTAAATTATATACTACGGCTAGGCCCAGGCTGTCGTATATAAGCTCTTATATACGACAGCCAGGGCCGAGCCGTCGTATATAAAGGCTCCGGCCCACTGGCCCAAGTCTTCGAAACGGGCCGTTGTATATAAGGGGTCGTCATATATATACTGTTATATACGACGGCGCCGTCGCATATCACTATATATACGACAAAATATATACGACGGCAACAAATCGTCGTATATAAACACCTGTCGTCGTATATAGATTATATACGACGACTTCTACTTTATATACGACGGTTTTGACCGTCGTATGCTGACGGGAATCCTGTAGTGGGTGATTATCAATTGGAGTTGTTTCTTGTCTCCACGTTTGCTTGAAGTGTGGGTCGTATAGGCTAAGGAGCCTGGTATTTTTCGGTGCATGTTTTACATGTATCGAGACTATCTTGTGAGGACCCGGGGTCTTGACATCCAGGATCTCGCTGAGAGGTGTTGTGATAGACAACACCGGATAACACACAGAATAAGACATCAGGCGGAAGCTAAATTTTATTACATAAACTTGTTTAGAATCATATTTACATCAAAATAACGTTATAGCCTACACTCACGGGCGTAGACTATGCAAAAGAGTTCACGTTCAGCCCGTAAACGTGTCCTCGCTAGCACACACGCAACCCACTATCCACAAGGTGGCGTGCACGGCTCCCACTTGACGGTAGTACCCTCTGGGGGACCTGTATCCTCCTTGGGAGCCTCTTCCTCCTCATACACTCCTGCAAACGCTTCAACAACAAGTAGTGAGCACGAAAGCTCAGCAAGACTGACCCGACACCATTAAACATGCAACTCTACATGCTGGAGTTTAGGTGTACAATAGGAAGAAAAAATATTGCTTAAAGACTCGCCTAATTAGTTGAATCCTATTTTCAAGTTTTAGCCTCATGTGAGTGGAAACCATATTCTAAGCCACATAGGAAGTCCACAATCAACACAAGAAACACATTTCTCCTATGTGCACTGCCTATGGTTGAAAAAGAACTTTGACTTGCTCTAGTCTAAATCACATCATTAGCAATACATGTATTACTTCAACACAACAACATTAATTCATGACAACTATCCTGTTATTTCTACGTCACGGTACAGTGAACAAGTGGTACTCACTGACCGCGAGGGACAGTGATTATAATCAATTTACACCTGCAAGGTTACCCGAATAACACGTCACGTACGCTCGTACTCGATGTTGCCTACAATAACTATCTGGACATCGTACGCAACCACCTTTCACTTGTTAGCCAAGTGTTGAACTGGTCCTATCGTTCCTGAAATTGCCTAGAGGAGGGTGAATAGGCTAAAATATCTGAAATGACTTAACTAAACAAAATTAGACCACAAGGGCCGGACTAGTCTGGCTCAGGGGTGGACTAGTGTGGTCAAACTGTTAGAAAGACCTAAAACTTGATTTTTATGGGTTTTCTTCAGATTTTAGTTTAACTAAGTGTGGATAAACCAACTAGCAATCCTATACGACAAGTGTGATAGAATATTGAAATAGATTGCAAGATTGTAATGATGTATATCTAATAGCGAAATAATCAAAGTAAACCCTAAGCAATCTTGACGTTCAATGAAATGTAAATGCAAGAGAGACGCCAAGAAATTTTTCCAGAGGTTCAATTCCACTCAGGAATCTACATCCCTGTTGAGGAGTCCACAAAGGACCGGGTCTAACAACCCTTTCCTCACCAAGTTGTCACTAAGGCCAACCGGATTCTTCACTATCTCATGGGTGAACTTACAAAGTTTTGGGGCTGCTCACAATCCGAGGCTCCCACTTGATCACTTTCACAAACTTCAAAGATCTCACAAGCCACAGATCACACCAAGTGCACAGGATCACTCCAAGAGCCTAAACGCGAAGTTATTCCTTCTCCTCTTCTCACACACCCAAATTAACTCAAGATTTGATTCAAGAGGGTGAGTAGGCAATGGAGAAGGCTTGGAGAGGCTCTAGAAAGGCTGTGGCGGTGCCAGGGTTCCAGGGGATTGTAAATGAAGTCGGGGCATCTCCTTTTATAGAAGTCCCGAAGCCAACCGTTGCCACCTACCAAAAGTACGGACTAGTCCGCCTCAAACCGGACTAGTCCGATCTCACACAGGAACTCTTTGTCCGGGTGAGAACGGACATGTCTGGAGGACCCAGACTAGTCCGACACTCAGGCGGACAAGTCCGGTCCACCAACACTTAGCCGTGGGAGCTCTTATCTCACAACCATTCGGACTAGTCCGCCTCAGAACGGACTAGACCGAACTCACACAGGGACTCTTTGTTCGGGTGAAAACGGACTAGTCTGGCTAGCCTGGACTAGTCCGCCCACTGAGGCAGACAAGTCTGGTCTACAAGGACTTAGTCCCAAAACACTCTCACCAAGAGAGAAACATACTAGTCCGTCCCCAAACGGACAAGTCCGAACTCAGTCAGGAGCTCTTAGTCCGCTCCGAAACGGACTAAGCCGTAGGACATCCGGACTAGTACGGCCTCTGGCCCGGACAAGTCCGACCTGCCCAAGTTTACCTTTCTTGCACTCTCCACTAAGGACTTAACACTTCTAACGCTTTGAGCTCTCTTCTATGATCTCATTGCACTTGACACATACACTCTCACTTTTACACGACTAGCCTACTAAAGGCTCAAGTGAAACCCTAATTTCTACTCTTCGAGTCTTCGACGCCGTTCTTCATCTTTTTCTTTTTTGAGAGTTTAGGTGTCTGCCTTGGAAATGTCCTGTGCTTATGATCATCTCAGCTTATTAGTCTCTTAATTTGTCGTCATCAATCATCCAAAACCCACGGGGATACCTAGATGCACTTACAATCTCCCCCTTTTTGGTGATTGATGACAACACATTAAGGTACAACGTAGGAGAAAAAAATTTGATTTTCATAACAAGTGTACATATGCAAAACTCCCCCTGAATGTATGCAAGAGTAAAAGAGGGGAGTTGTCATACATTCACATGCTATGGTGGGGTGCCTACGTGTTGTGCTAAAAAAATATGATAAGACAATAAGCATAAAACAGCCATAAAATCCAACACGTAGTGTTACACAAAAGATAGTCATGCATAAAACATAGATAGCCATGTCCAAAGATCTATTACAAGATAGTCATGTCCAAAGATCTATTACAAGACTAGAAGATGATTAAAAATATCCTTTTCCCATATCTCCCCCTTTGTCATCTTCTTCGTCTTCTTCCTCATCACCATTTTCTTCGCTCTCCGTGGCCTCTGTATCCTCTTCCTCGTTGTCGGCGGCAATGGATGGAGGCACGGCCTTGGAGGAGCTTCCATCTTCCCTGGACTGGGCGAGCTCATCAGCGGTGAACTCTGGATATGGAGTGAGTTTCCCATCACTCTCCTCGGGAGGAGACATGGGTACCTCAAGATTGTCACACACAACCTTGAGATACTTCTCCTGACGCCTCTCCATGCATCGAGTCCGGACCTCCACACGCCGACAAGAGGCGAAAAGTGCGTTGAAGCACTTGAAGAGATCCGCTCATGGATCACGGAGGAGGAGCTGATGGGGGAGCCGCTGAGCTAGAAGGGGCCGCTGAGCTGGAAGGAGGTTGAGCATTTTTCCTTCTTGAGGGTTCTCGCACAATGGGGGGTAGCTGATGTGGATATCACTCCTGCAGATATACATAACACTCACATGGTAGACATGCAAGGTCCAATTACTAGAGCTCGAGCACGACAATTGAATTTAGAGGTGAGCTCGTTCCTGAATAATTCTTTATATGTGAAAATTTTGAGAGTATGTTGCTACCTAATGGATTAATTATGATTAGGAACCATGGAGAGGACATGGAGATATATGGAGAGGGTTTTGGAGGCGTGGAGGACCAGAAAATACGCCAACAAGAAGTTAGAGACCGAGTCCAACTCAAACTCGAGTCCAACTCGGGCCCAGGAGCAGTCCACGTTAAAATGGATGCACAGGAAGCATACGGACTCCGTTTTTGACGTTCTACATATGCACGGAAAGCTGAGAGGATAAACTTTCCAATGGAACTGGCCCAACGTCAAAATTCCCTTGGAGTCGATGGGAAACTTTGAAACAATATAAAGTTTAGAGTCTATCAGGGTGTTGCATCACCTAGTTGGGCCATTGGGCCTTATATCGAGTCCAAGTCCATTATGTACGTGTCTTAGGGTTAGGTCACGACCCCAGCACCCCTGGTCGTCCTCCACCTCCTCTATACCTCCTAGCCGCCGTCACAAACAGCTGAGTTTTGCTTAGATTATTCTGTCAAGAACAGTTTCACCGTTCATCGGTTTGTGAGACCCCAACTTGAGTGCTTCATATCTTTCAGCAATTTGGTTGCATTTTTCCTTGTTCTTGCTTGTGTTCTTCGATTCACGGGCAAGGATTAGCCTTCTTGGCAAGGTCAACCGCGCAATATCGGTTGATAACTTGAGGAGACGTGGTGCTGCGATTGCAGGGTTCAGAACGTGTTGTTCGGAAGCCGGATCAATTTGTGTCAAGTCTCCACCAAATCGAGAGTTATCAGAACCTTTCGGAAGATCGGGGCCTCTATACACATCAAGTGGTATCAGGGCTTTAGGTGCACCGTCAGGTTCGTCTTCCCCTAGTTTTGTTTATCTTGAACTCGTCCTATCATCCACGAAAAAGCCAAAAAAATTATAGTCATAGGTTTTCCCATCCCAGACCAGGTTTAGCCTTTTGCACAATTCTGTTTTGGAGCCCGTAGTGTTGAATTTGTGTCCTAGTTCGTGTTTTGTTGCTGGTTTAATCGTTTTTTGCTCCTACTTTGTTATTCCATCCGCTGCATTCCATTGAAACCCTAGCTGCCACAATCATTATCAAATCGATCATCATAACTATTCATTGTACTAGGGTTATCCTTGTTCTTCAGTTTTCATCACATATTACCTGAGTTTATCCTCCTTGATATATGCACACCATCCCACACGTTGTCACCATCATATCCAATTTTTTTTCTCACCACCGTTTCCAATTCAGCTCCACCAAAAACATAATCTTGTGGTGTTGTCTTAAAACATCCATAACCTTGGCATTGGGTTAAATTACATTGCCCAGATTCACTTTGGAAGATTGATTATTGGCATCTAAAGGCTCAGGCTCAACAATAATCATAAAGAAACATATTGAATTTCTGTTGTCCACATCTTCTTTTTTCAAGTGAGCTGAAAATTTGTGCGACGTGTATATTAGTGCTCCTGATTTCACGACAGATATATAAAAAAATCAAAGAAAAAGTATAGAAAAGAAAATTTGTGAAGAGGAGCACAAATATCAAAACTTTGGTGTGTTATTTTGCCTTGTGGTGCAATTGTTCCTGCTCAATTATTGTCCTTATCATTCATACTTCTTGCTGTCTTGTTCATAACATCCGGGATAAGACACGAGTAGGCCAACAACTAGGACAAGTGTTTGGACATCTATTCAGCATTACTATCTGTTATTGAATTGTGTGCTACTCACATATATTTGGCCATCCAAACTCCACATTCGTCCTTTCGAACAGCACAAGTTCTTGACCCTTGCAATCGCTGAATCACGTCGTCCATGTATCCTTTGCCTTGTTGTGGTAAGAAACTTGTAAGAGCTTGGTAAGACTCGACCCATTGCTTTGTGAGTTCCAACATCATTGCGTAGTAGTTGATAGGGATAATCTTATTGTTTTCCATATTATTCTTGCTAACAATGTCAGATCATGTTGATCCTACGGAGTGTGTTTTGAAAAGTGAGATGAAGGGTTACATAGAACAAATGATGAAGTCTATCAAGGAAGTAATTGCACAAGGGGTAAAAGAATATCTTGCTGAACAAAGAATACCCACACCCTTGAGAGGTTGGACAAACGCTTAAACTCGCTAGTTGGAAGGATTGATGATATGGAGACCCACCTACCATTCAGCCATGATGCTACCCACCACAACAACTTTGAAGAAGAAGAAGACATGTTGTGTGATGTCAATGGAGAGGTGGATACACGTGCTGCGCAGAATGTACATCTACGTCAACGCCTTCGTCAAAACACTCATGGTATGGTAGGAAACAACATGTGTGGTAACAATAACCGCCTCTTGATGACCCTTTTTCTAAAGTTAAATTTTCCATACCTTCATTTTCTGGTGCTTATGATGCTGAGGCATATCTTGATTGGGAAATGACGGTTGAGCAGAAATTTAATTTCCACCTTGTTCCTAAATAACATAGAGTTCGACAAGCCACTAGTGAGTTTAAGGATTTTGCTATAATATGGTGGAATGAACTAGGTACCACACGCTTACAACCTGATACATGGTAACGTTTAAAAGAAGCTATGCGTAATTGTTTTGTTCCTCCATCTTACCAACGTGACTTACGAAAGAAATTGCAGCGCTTAGAGCAGGGAAATAATTCTGTCCAAGATTATTATGCGGAGCTTCAAAAGGGTATGATACGATGTGGGGTAGTAGAGGACACTGAAGATAAAATTTGTCGTTTCTATGGGGAGTTGAGACGTGAGATACAAGATATTGTTGATTATAAGGAATTTAATACTGTCAACCAGTTGTTCCAGCTTGCTATGCTTGCAGAAAAGGAGTTACAGGGTCGTCAACAAAAGAACAAGAGCAGCAGCGGTACCTCCTACACTCCACGCACGACAACATCTTCGGGGGCGTCCAAGTCATTCCGTTTTGATGCCCTTTCACCAAAACCAGCAGTCAAGCTTCCTTCTGGCAGCAACAACGTTTCAGCAGCACCGAAACCACCACCTGCACGACCTGCAGATTCAGGTAAAAATTCCATGCAGGTACCCGCCAAAAGTGCTTTATCCGTTGCTTCAACAGGACGCACTTTCGGCATTCAGTGTCACCGCTGCCATGGTCTTGGTCATGTGCAAAAAGATTGTCCTAGTCAGCGGGCATACATGGCTACAGAAGAGGGAGGATACATCAGCACCTCCGATGTCGAAGACAATAATGATGATGAAGCTGCCACGGACAATGATGAGGGACATGTTTTTGGGAGTGAAGACACATCAGCCTACATGAACATCATTGTGCAGCGGGTGCTGAACACACAGGTACACCAACTTGATAGATTACAACGCCATAATTTGTTTCAGATTTTCTTTTTCATCAAGAACCGGCGAGCACGTGTTATCATTGATGGAGGAAGCTGCAACAACTTGGTGAGTTCTGAATTGGTCAAGAAGCTTAGCTTGAATACACGACCACAACCACATCCGTACTATATTCAATGGTTGAATAATTCTGGAAGAGCTAAGGTAACACAAACTTGCAGAATTCCATTTTCCATTGGTACATATGTTGATTCCGTTGATTGTGATGTGGTACCCATGCAAGCGTGTTCACTTTTATTGGGTCGACCTTGGGAACATGATAAGGATGCTTTGCACCATGGTAGAAGTAATAAATATACTTTTATGCATAAAGGAAAGAAAATTACTTTGCTACCTTTGACTCCTGCTGAAATTATACAAGCTGATAGGGGGAGAGCTGGAATTTCTAGTAGTTCTAAATCGAAAAATCAACAAGTCATTAATTCTGTGTTACCACCAAATAATGATAGATCTACACCTAGTTCTAAGACTGAGGGAATTAAATTGAAGGGTCGTGTAATGCTTGCTACAAAATTAGACCTTGCTAAAATTTCTGATCATGATATTTGCTGTGCAAACAAGTTTTGTTCTCCATTGATGATATTGCTAGGTCTTTGCCTCCAGCAGTTACTAACTTGTTGCAAGAGTATGAGGATATTTTTCCAGCTGAGATACCCCCGGGACTTCCACCTTTGAGAAGGATTGAACATCAAATTTATTTGATTCCAGGTGCAATTTTGCCAAACCGTGCTGCATATAGGACCAACCCCGAGGAGACTAAGGAAATTCAGCGGCAAGTCCAAGACCTTTTGGACCGTGGGTATGTACGTGAAAGCCTTAGTCCTTTGTGCTGTTTATGTACTTTTGGTTCCTAAGAAAGATGGTACTTGGCGTATGTGTGTTGATTGTAGAGCCATTAACAATATTACTATAAGGTATCGTCATCCTATTCCTAGGCTAGACGACATGCTTGATGAGTTGTGCGGTTCTATAATTTTCACTAAGATTGACTTGCGTAGTGGTTACCACCAAATAAGAATGAAATTGGGAGATGAATGGAAAACAACTTTCAAAACCAAATTTGGGTTGTATGAGTGGTTAGTAATGCCTTTTGGTTTAACTAATGCACCAAGTACATTCATGCGTTTGATGAATGAGGTTTTGAGAACTTTTATTGGAAAATTTGTGGTGGTTTACTTTGATGATATCTTGATTTATAGCAAGTCATTGGATGAACATATGGATCATTTAAGTGCTGTTTTTAATGCTTTGAGAGATGCACGTTTATTTGGTAACCTTGAGAAGTGCATCTTTTGTACGAATCGAGTTTCCTTTCTTGGCTATGTTGTGACTCCACAGGGAATTGAGGTGGATGAGATGAAAATTTAAGCGATCAAGAGCTGGCCAATACCTCAAGCCATCACACAGGTAAGGAGTTTTCTTGGTCTTGCAGATTTCTACCGATGTTTCGTCAAGGATTTTAGCACTATTGCTGCCCCATTGCATGAGTTGACTAAGAAAGGTGTGGTGTTCCATTGGGGGAAAGCACAAGAGGAGTCCTTTGACACCTTGAAGGACAAGTTTACACACGCACCATTGCTGCAACTTCCTAATTTTAGTAAGACTTTTGAACTTGAATGTGATGCTAGTGGAGTTGGCTTTGGTGGTGTCTTACTGCAAGGTGGTAAACCGGTTGCATACTTTAATGAAAAACTTAATGGTCCTGTCCTGAATTATTCCACATATGATAAAGAATTTTATGCTCTCGTACGATGCTTACAGACATGGCGTCATTATTTATGGCCTAAAGAGTTTGTTATTCGTTCTGATCATGAATCGCTAAAGCATATTCGTTCTCAAAATAATCTGAATCGTAGACATGCAAAATGGATTGAATTTATTGAGTCTTTTCCTTATGTCATTAAACATAAGAAAGGGAAGGATAATTTGATCGCTGATGCATTGTCTAGATGATATAATATGCTGTCCCAACTTGATTGTGGAATTTTTGGACTTGAATCAATTAAAGAACAATATGCACTTGATGCTGATTTTAAAGATGTGTTGCTGCATTGTAGAAAAGGTCATACCTGGAATAAATTTGTACTGGATGATGGATTCTTGGAGCTAACCGCCTATGCATTCCAGGTGGTTCCATTCGTCTTTTGTTATTACAGGAGGCACATGGTGGAGGTTTGATGGGCCATTTTGGCGCAAAGAAGATGAAGGATGTTGTGGCCACACATTTCTTTTGGCCAAAGATGAGGAGAGATGTAGAGCGGTTTGTGGCTCACTACACCACATGTCAGATGGCTAAGTCCCGTTTGAATCCACATGGTTTATACATGCCTCTTCCCACTCCTTCCATTCCTTGGACGGATATCTCTATGGACTTTGTTTTGGGATTGCCTAGGACTAAGAGGGGGAGGGACAACATTTTTGTTGTGGTGGATCGTTTTTCTAAGATGGCACATTTTATACCGTGTCAGAAAAGTGATGATGCTGTACATATTGCCGACCTTTTTTTTTCAAAGAGATTGTTCGTTTGCATGGTATGCCTTCTACTATTGTTTCAGACCGTGATGCTAAATTTTTTAGTCACTTTTGACGCACCTTATGGAACAAGTTGGGTATAAAACTGTTGTTCTCTACAACATGTCACCCACAAACTGATGGGCAAACAGAAGTAGTGAACCGCACTTTGGGCACCATGTTGAGAGATGTTTTGAAGAAAAATTTAAAGATGTGGGAAGAATGTTTGCCACATGTGGAGTTTGCATATAATCGGGCAACACATTCTACCAACAAGGTAAGTCCTTTTCGGGTAGTGTATGGATTCAATCCTCGTGCTCCTATTGATATCTTGCCTTTACCTACTAGTGAGAGAACTCATAATGATGCAAAGGAACGTGCTGATTTTATTTTGAAAATTCATGAGACCACTAAACACAATACTGAAAAGATGAATGAAAAATATAGAATTGCTGGTAGTAAAGGTAGGAAGAAAGTTAGACTTGAACTGGGTGATTTAGTTTGGTTACACTTGAGAAAGGATAGATTTCCAAAACTGAGAAAGTCTAAATTGATGCCTAGAGCTGATGGTCCTTTTAAAATACTTGAGAAGATTAATGATAATGCATATAAACTTGAGTTACCTCCTGAGTTTGGGGTTAGCCCCACCTTTAACATTTCAAATTTGAGGCCATATTTGGGAGAAGAAGATGAGCTTGAGTCGAGGACGACTCCAATGCAAGAGGGGGAGGATGATGTGGACATCACTCCTGCAGATATACACAACACTCACATGGTAGACATGCAAGGTCCAATTACTAGAGCTCGAGCACGACAATTGAATTTAGAGGTGAGCTCGTTCCTGAACAATTCTTTATACGTGAAAATTTTGAGAGTATGTTGCTACCTAATGGATTAATTATGATTAGGAACCATGGAGAGGACATGGAGATACATGGAGAGGGGTTTGGAGGCGTGGAGGACCAGAAAATACGCCAACAAGAAGTTAGAGACCGAGCCCAACTCAAACTCGAGTCCAACTCGGGCCCAGGAGGAGTCCACCTTAAAATGGATGCACAGGAGGAATACGGAATCCGTTTTTGACGTTCTACATATGCACGGAAAGCTGAGAGGATAAAATTTCTAATGGGACTGACCCCATGTCAAAATTTCCTCGGAGTCGACGGGAAACTTCGAAACAATATAAAGTTTAGAGTCCGTCAGGGTGTTGCATCACCTAGTTGGGCCATTGGGCCTTGTATCGAGTCCAAGTCCATTATGTACGTGTCTTAGGGTTAGGTCACGACCCCAGCACCCTCCTGGTCGTCCTCCACCTCCTTTATACCCCCTAGCCACCATCACAAACAACTGGGTTTTGCTTAGATTATTCTGTCAAGAACAGTTTCGCCGTTCATTGGTTTGTTAGACCCCAACTTGAGTGCCTCATATCTTTCAGTAATTTGGTTGCATTCTTTCTTGTTCTTGCTTGTGTTCTTTGATTTGCAGGCAAGGATTAGCCTTCTTGGCGAGGTCAACCGCGCAATATCGGTTGATAACCTGAGGAGACGTGGTGCTGCGATTGCAGGGTTCAGAACGTGTTGTTCGGAAGCCATATCGATTTGTGTCAAGTCTCCACCAAATCGAGAGTATCAGAACCTTTTGGAAGATCAGGACCACTATACACATCAGTAGCTGAGGATGGAGAGGTCGATGAGTGACATCCTTGACAAAGACTATCCCCAACACCTTCTCAATTAAGCACATGATATACGGT
Organism: Neostapfia colusana; assembly: GCA_030760725.1. Classification (NCBI taxonomy): domain Eukaryota; kingdom Viridiplantae; phylum Streptophyta; class Magnoliopsida; order Poales; family Poaceae; genus Neostapfia; species Neostapfia colusana. The sequence goes on from JASWHV010000020.1 coordinate 23,209,798, forward strand.
GCATACCCACATGAGTTGTTGGGAGTGTGAGAGATGTTAAAGATATCATCGTAAATGTTCTCAACAAGGTTGAACTTCTCTTCACCATCTATCAAGAGAAGGAGATGCCTTAAGTTTCCTTGAATCACCCCTGGATCTCCATCCTTAGGGGCTATAGTTCTCCTCAAAATCCGGTTGAGGATGCTATAGAATGGCTTGATGTTCCTAGCAAGCCCGGCCTCATAGGGAACATGACTAGGATACATATAGTCAAGCTGATCCCTGTCCACTGCCTTGAGGTTGGAAATAATAATCTCATGGTCCAAGTGCTACTGAAGGCCAAGTATCTGGGCAAACCTCTCATAGGTGACTGAATACTGCTCTCCATGAGTCATCCAGGTGATTTTTCTATCACCGTAGGTGGAGAAGTACACAGTGGTGTAAAACTGCACGATCACCTTAATGTTCCAGTCATACTTGAAGCCCATGATTTTCTTGATTCCATGGCGCTCTGTAGCTTCAATCACGACATCAAAGGCTTTGTGCTTCCGTTTGGCCATGTAGTCCCAATCTACCCATTGAGCTTAGACGACTAGGGTCTTCATCTTTAGGTATAGTAAGAGGTAGTAATCGCAGTGGAAGTCACACTAAAAACTAGGGTCGGCTTTGTGCTTCTCATAGTCAAAGATGTTATCCATCCTCAGCCTTCTTGCCTTCTCGGCCCCCTTTCCTTTCAATGCAAATGTTGGATTGTTGGGCTGCTGGTTTGGATCTCTAGCAGGGGCAGCCATCTTCAAGGGGCCGATGGGTTTCGGTTGTCCTTTCTCCCTGATTACTATCCCTCCTGCCCTGTTTGTCGGTGGTTTGGCAGTTGCCTTTTTGTTCTTGGGCTCCTTAGGAAGTGGAGCCATGCCCTTCTTCAGATCACGAGGAACCTTACACTTGGATTCCTTCTCCTTCTCCTTTTCCCGCTCTTTATCTCCCAAAGTGACCATCCTCTTCCTCTTGGGCTCTAAGGCACTAGCAGCTTGGGAGCTTTGGGGTTCACGTTCGGCCCTTTTCTTTCTCCATTGATCTTCAAGGAATCTTCAATGGCTTGGGCAATTTGTGCCTCCTCGTTGAGATCATGTTTATTTTTTGTTGTTGCCTCTCGACGGACGACTTCTTTAGCCGCTTGGGCCTCCTTTGCCGCCCTCTCTTCGGCAATGTGCCGAAGAAGGGCTTGTCGAGTTTTGTTTGGAGTCCGACATATTGCCTGAGAAACAAGAGATAAGAGGTCAAGGAAGTGGAATATTGCGAAAGAATTCACTAAAAATGGCTAAAGTTGGAGTTTGTCCTGTGTAAACCAGGCTTGTCCGTTAAAGGGCCGGACTAGCCCGCCCAAGAACGGACTTGTCCGCCCAAACCCGGACTAGTCCGGGTTATACAGGAAGAACCCTAACCCTAACCATTTTTCGCAAAAACTTTGAATTAAGTTGCAATGCTCCTAGGCTACGATCGCATTGACACTAGGAACGACATTTGTGAAGAGGTTTCTAGCAAAAGACCTAAGAATGAAGAAAAGAAAGGATTTTTGGTTAGGTCAAGAATACCTCTTCAAAACTTCAAATGTGATGAAATGGAAGTCGAAGCTTGAGCAACAAAGCACGGAGAAGGATTTTCCGCACTCCTTAGGCCTCCAATCCGTGGATTTGATGAGATTTTTGGTGAAGGAAAGCGAAAATCACCAATTGGGGGCGTTTTCGGCTTGAGAGAGGTGAAAGTGAGAGTGTGAAGGGTGAGAGAGGAGTCTGGCCGCCCCTAGGAGGTTAAGTCCCCAGGGGCCGGACTAGTCCGGCCTGGTGCGTGGACAAGTCCAGTTGGCGGACCAGAGTCGGACTTCTCTAGGGCCGGACTTGTCCGGCCTCCCAGGTGGACTAGTCCGGTTTGGACTTGTCCACTGAAAAGTCCGACATTGACAACACAGACTTGTCCGTCCCGTGGGTGGACTAGTCCGTCTATATGCTGAAATTCATATAATTTGAATTTTAGCTCAAGAATATGATCCCTTTTTGGACAAGTTTTTGCAAATATCTTTGGCAAACATGGTCAATAAGCATACATCAAACAAATAATGACCATATTTGACAAAGAATCATTTTGAACATAGTTTTCATGGAGTAAAGGGAATTAGGGTAGTATGTTGAAAACATGCGGATTTTTGAAGTTTATAACCAAGCAACAAACAGATGTGCACGCCTCAAGCAACGTTTCGAGAATCTAGGATATTCAGTTCACTCCTTAGGTCACAAAAGCATTTCTCATCAAGGGGTTTTGTGAAGATGTCTGCCAATTTCTTCTCACTCCTAACATGAGAGATAACGATATGTCCCTTGATAGAGTGATCTCGCAGGAAATGGTGACGGATATCAATGTGTTTGGTTCTAGAATGCTCCACAGGATTGTGAGCAATCTTGATGGAACTCTCATTGTCACATAGGAGTGGAATATGGATCAAAGTGTAATTATAGTCCCTAAGAGTTTGTCGCATCCATAGGAGTTGTGCACAACAACTCTCGGCTGCAACGTACTCTGCTTCGGCTGTGGATAAGGCAATGGAGTTTTGTTTCTTTGAAGACCACAAAACCAAGGACCTACCAAGGAATTGGCAAGTTCCTGACATGCTCTTACTATCTACCTTACAACCGGCATAATCCGCATTGCAGTATCCAATGAGATTGAACTTGGATCCCTTTGGATACCAAAGTCCTAGGTTAGGAGTGTGAACCAAATATCTAAGAATCCGCTTAACGGCCGTCAAGTGACACTCCTTAGGAGCGGCTTGGAACTCGAAATACTTTTTGGTCCACACTTGGACCATCTTCATTAAGGTCAAGATGTCTGTTGGTTCCCATGGGAGTCTTGATGGGTTTGGCTTTGTCCATGTCAAACCTCTTAAGTATGTCTTGAGTATACTTGGTTTGACTTATGAACGTTCCTTCCTTGAGTTGTTTGACTTGGAATCCTAGGAAGAACTTCAATTCTCCTATCATTGACATCTCGAACCTTTCGGTCATTATCTATGAAAACTCATCACAAAAAGCTTTATTAGTAGAACCAAATATAATGTCATTGACATATATTTGGCACACGAATAAGTCATCGTTAAACTGCTTAGTGAAGAGTGTATAGTCGGCTTTTTCTATCCTAAAACCATTTTAATAAGAAAATCTCTAAGACACTCATACCAAGTTCTAGGAGCTTGTTTGAGGCCATAGAGGGTTTTCCGAAGTTTAAAGACATGGTTAGGATACTCATCGTCCTCAAATTCAGGTGGTTTCTCCACGTACACTTCCTCCTTGATCGGACTGTTGAGGAAAGCACTTTTCACATCCATTTGGTATAGCTTGATATCATGGTGAGTAGCAAAAGCAAGCAAGATACGAATTGATTCAAGCCTAGCTATGGGAGAAAAAGTTTCATCATAATCTAAACCTTATACTTGAGCATATCCCTTTGCAACAAGTCTTGCCTTGTTTTTTGTTACAACCCCATGCTCGTATTGCTTGTTGCGGAATACCCACTTGGTTCCCACAACATTTGCGTTGGGTCGCTTCACAAGTTCCCACACTTGATTTCTTTCAAAATTATTGAGTTCCTCTTGCATGGCTACCACCCAATCCGGATCTTGTATTGCTTCTTCTACCTTGCGGGGCTCCAAGGAGGAAACAAAAGAGTAATGTTTAAAAAAAGTTAGCCATTCGAGAGCGAGTGGTCACCCCTTTGAAGATATCTCCTAGTATGTTGTCAACGGGACGATCCCGTTGAACACTTTGGTGCACTCTTGGATGAGGTGGTTGAACTATTTGATCTTCATCTTCATTGTCGCTCTTTTCTTTGTCTCCCCCTTATTCCAATCCTCCTTCTTGATTTTGATCGTTTTGATCTTGTTGAGGTTGGCCTTGCTCATCTTGAGCTTGATCATGAGAGGGAGACATATCTTCGTTTGTTGGGTGATCATTTGAGTCTTGAGGATGTTCTTGAGGAAAAATGTCTCCAAGTGCCATCCTTTTAAGTGCTTCTTGTGGAGCCTCTTCTCTATCTAGCACACTTTGATCAACTTGCTCCACTTGGGAGCCATTAGTCTCATCAAACACTACGTCTTTCGGTATTTCAACAATTCCGGAGGATTTGTTGAAGACACGATAGGCGTAGGTGTTTGAGTCATAACCAAGCAAGAAACCTTCATTAGACTTTGAAGCAAACTTCAAAGTCCTAGGCTTCTTGTTTAGAATATAACACTTGCTCCCAAAGACACTAAAATAAGAGATGTTTGGTTTGTTACCGGTTAGAAGTTCGTAAGACGTCTTCTTCAAAAGTCGATGAAGATACAACCGGTTTATGGCATATGGCAAGCGGTGTTAACAGCTTCCGCCCAAAACCGGTCCAACGTCTTGTACTCATCAAGCATGGTTCTTGCCATCTCAATAAGAGTTTTATTCTTCCTTTCAGCCACCCCGTTTTGTTGAGGGGAGTAGGGGACTGAAAACTCATGCTTGATGCCTTCTTCATCCAAGTATTCTTCCACTTGAGTGTTCTTGAACTCGGTGCCGTTATCGCTCCTTATGTTCTTGATTCTTAAGGAGAACTTGTTTTGAGCTCTTCTTATGAATTTCTTGAGCACATTTTGAGTTTCGCCTTTGTCATGCAAAAAGAACACCTAAGTGAAACAAGAATAATCATCTACAACAACAAGACCATATTTGTTACCGCTGATGCTTATGTAGGCGATTGGACCGAAGAGGTCCATGTGAAGTAGCTCCAAAGGTCTTGTAGTCGTCATGACATTTTTGGATGGATGTTGAACTCCAACTTGCTTTCTGGCTTGACAAGCACCACATGGTCTGTCCTTATCAAAAACAACGTTTTTCAAGCCTCGAATGTGTTCTCCCTTTAGAAGTTTTTCCAAGTTTCTCATCCCAACATGGGCTAGCCATCTATGCCAAAGCCATCCTATGTTGGTCTTCGCCATTAAGCACGTGTCAAGTTGAGCTTTGTCCGTAGTGAAATCCACAAGATAAAGGTTTCCCTTGAGCACGCCCCTAAAGGTAATTGAGTCATTACTTCTTCTCAAGACAGTCACACCCTCGTTAGTGAAAATGCAATTATAACATTTATCACATAGTTGGGATATGGATAGAAGGTTATAATCAAGGGAGTCAACATGCAAAACATTTGAAAGAGTATGATGGGGAGAGATGGAAATTTTACCGGTGGCAAGGATTTTCCCTTGGCTATTGTCCCCAAAGTATATTACTTCACTTGGATCTTCGTTTTCCTCATATTCCACAAACATCCTTCTCTCTCTGGTCATATGGTTTGTGCATCCACTGTCGAGTACCCATTTTGATCCACCGGAGGAGTAATCCTACGAAATAGAGTTATGCCTTGCCTTTTGGTACCCAAACGGAGTTGGGTCCTTTCATGTTAGTCAAGAGGCACTTGGGCACCCACACACAAGGTTTTGGACTCTTGCGGAGTGGCCCAACATACCTAGCATAGATCTTTCCAAATTTGTTTCTCAATAAAACATATGAAGCATCAAAGTCATGGAACAAAGGATGAGGTTCATTTTTTGGTGTGTTAGATGAGTTTGCAATGTTCTTTACATTTTCTTTATTGAATGAACCCCCTCCTTGATAAATACAATCAAGTCTTTCCCATTCTTGGGAGTTTTAGCATGTTACTTCCACTCCCAAGAATAACCAAGACCATCTTTGACATGTGGAGATCTTACATTGGTATATGCACTTCGTGCATATGCCAATTTTTCCTTGTCAAAGATCCCACCTTTCGGTGATTGCTTGTTTTGTGCCAACTTGAGTTCATCTTTGAGTTTTAGGATTAAGTTTGAGCACTTGCAAGTTTGAGTTGCTTCGGAAGATTTCTTTGAGGAGGGTGGAATCATAGAGGAAGAAGGTTCATTGATCTTGAGAGACTCAACTTGTGTTTCAAGGATCTTGTTGACTTTTGTCAAGTTAACAATTTCATCCTTGAGCACAATAGTTGTGTCCTCAAGATTTGAGAAAGTTTCCTTGCTCAAAGCGAGTTCAAGCTCAAGTGCCTTGCTTCTTTCCCTTTCAACCTCAAGGAGCTCTTCAATCTCATGACATCTCTCCTTTTCAAGGATGAGTATGTCTTTTTGACGGTTGATGAGTTCATCCTTCTCAAAGATTTCTTCCGACAATAATCTCATCTTTTTCAAGGTGCTCCTACTTAGATCCTTGAGCATGGATTCATTCTCACTACTACTATCAAAGCTATCAAGTGAAGAGGTAGAGGAGGATGGTTTAGATTTAACCTTTCTTCTTCCCTCCTTAGCCATGAGACATGTAGACTTGAAGTCTTCAAGGTTTAGGAAGAGCTTGCTCCTTCCAATGGCAAGTGTTGCCACTTTCTCTTCATCCTCAGAGGATGAGTCATCGTTTGAGTCCCATTCCTTCCCAAGGTGAGCATGTACTGATGGCTTCTTCATCTTGAAGAATTTCTTCTCTTGATACTTTTCATCCCTCTTCTTCTTATTCTCTTCATATGGACAATCCACAATGAAGTGTCCATATTCACCACAGTTGTAGCATGCTCTTTTTGTCTTGGGCTTGGACCTTTCCTTGTTCCTGTTCTCATAATGGTGGCTCCCCTTCCTTCTTCTCATCATCCTCTTGAATTTTATTGATAAAGAGCGCATCTTCTTCATCGGTGTTGAGACCCTCATCATCACTTGCTTCGAAGTCTTGTGATGAGGATGTTGCTTTGAAAGCAACATCTTTCTTCTTTGAGTAGGCGAGCCTTTGGAGGTCGCTGTAGAACATGGCTTCCTTCTCCATCATCTCGTTGTTGATGATTCTTCCAAGCACTTCCTCCGGGGTCATTTGAGCATATCCTAGGCTCTCACGGATCAAGGAGCAAAGAGCAATGTTTCGAGACATGAATGCCCGAAGCATCCTCTTCACAACCTCATGATCCGTCCAACGGGTGCATCCATAAGATCGGATCTTGTTGACGAGGACCTTGAGACAGTTGTACATGTCTTGAGGGGACTCACCATCCATGATGGTGAACCTCCCAAGCTCTCCTTCTATCATCTCGATCTTGGCCTCCCTAATGACCCGGTTGCCTTCATGCGTCGTCTTGAGTGTGTCCCATATGTCTTTGGCCACCTCCAATCCATCGACTCGATTGAACTCTTCTCGAGTCAAGGATGAGGTGATGACCCCAACTGCTTGAGCATTGCGATGAAGTAGGATGGCTTGCTCCAGAGTAACGTATTCTTCATTCCTTGGAAGATGGACACCCGTTAAGATAATTTGCCACAAGCTAGGGTTTAAGGATATTAGATGCATCTTCATATTATGCTTCCACATTGAGTAATCATTTCCATCAAATTGAGGAGGTTTGCCAAGAGGAATAGATAAGTAATGATTGTTGGAAGTTAATCGTTCATAGTTGAAAGGATATTGGGAGTAGTCCGGTTGACCACTCCTTTCTTGATCCTTTGGCTTCTTCTTCTCTTTACTTGAGTGACCTAGCTTCTCGCGAAGTCGTGCCTTAAGCTGGCGAACTTCTTCATCGTCACTCGAGTGGTCTTGCAACATGTCCGTGTTCTTTCTTGTCATATATGTTGTCACCTTGCGACGTCGGCGGAATCTCGTATCCCTCCACTCTGGCCATCTTCTCTCCGAGTGGTTAGACTCTTGATGGAGAGACCTGCTCTGATACTAATTGAAATTGCCTAGGGGGGTGAATAGGCTAAAATACTTGAAATGACTTAATTAAACAAGATTAGACCACAAGGGCCGGACTAGTCTGGCTTAGGGGCGGACTAGTCTGGTCAGCTTGTTGGAAAGCCTAAAAGGGGCCTGACTAGTCTGGCTCAGGGGTGGACTAGTCTGGTCAAACTGTTTGAAAGACCTAAAACTTGATTTTTATGGGTTTTTCTTCAGATTTTAGTTTAACTAAGTGTGGATAAATCAACTATCAATCCTATACGACAGGTGTGATAGAATATTGAAATAGATTATAATGATGTATACTCTAATAGCGAAATAATCAAAGTAAACCCTAAGCAATCTTGACGTTAAATGAAATGTAAATGCAAGAGAGACACCAAGAAATTTTTCCCGAGGTTCGATTTCACTCAGGAATCTACGTCCCCGTTGAGGAGTCCACAAAGGACCGGGTCTAACAAACTTTTCCTCACCAAGTCGCCACTAAGGCCAACCCGGTTCTTCACTATATTAGGGGTGAACTTACAAAGTTTTGGGGCTGCTCACAATCCGAGGCTCCCACTTGATCACTTCCACAAACTTCACAGATCTCACAAGCCACAGATCACACCAAGTGCACAGGATCACTCCAAGAGCCTAAACGCGAAGTTATTCCTTCTCCTCTTCTCACACACCCAAATTAACTCAAGATTTGATTCAAGAGGGTGAGTAGGCAATGGAGAAGGCTTGGAGAGGCTCTAGAAAGGCTGTGGCGGTGCCAGGGTTCCAGGGAATTGTAAATGAAGTCGGGGCATCTCCTTTTATAGAAGTCCCGAAGCCAACCGTTGCCACCTACCAAAAGTACGGACTAGTCCGCCTTGAACCGGACTAGTCCGATCTCACACAGGAACTCTTTGTCGGGTGAGAACGGACATGTTTGGAGGACCCAGACTAGTCCGACACTCAGGCGGACAAGTCCGGTCCACCAACACTTAGCCGTGGGAGCTCTTATCTCACAACCATTCGGACTAGTTCGCCTCAGAACGGACTAGACCGAACTCACACAGGAACTCTTTGTTCGGGTGAAAACGGACTAGTCTAGCTAGCCCGGACTTGTCCGCCTCAGGACTAGTCCGTCCACTGAGGCGGACAAGTCCGGTCTACCAGGACTTAGTCCCAAAACACTCCCACCAAGAGAGAAATGGACTAGTCCGTCCCCAAACGGACAAGTCCGAACTCAGTCAGGAGCTCTTAGTCCACTCCAGAATGGACTAAGCCGTATGACATTCGAACTAGTCCGGCCTCTGGCCCGGACAAGTCTGGCCTGCCCAAGTTTACCTTTCTTGCACTCTCCACTAAGGACTTGACACTTCTAACGCTTTGAGCTCTCTTCTATGATCTCAATGCACTTGACACACACACACTCTCACTTTTACACGGCTAGCCTACTAAAGGCTCAAGTGAAACCCTAATTTCTACTCTTCGAGTCTTCGATGTCGTTCTTCATCTTTTTCCTTTTTGAGAGTTTAGGTGTCCGCCTTGGAAATGTCTTGTGCTTATGATTATCTCATCTCATTAGTCTCTTAATTTGTCGTCATCAATCATCCAAAACCGACCGGGATACCTAGATGCACTTATAGTCCCGAGCAGGAGGTCCGTACGCAGAGCAACCTACATGCCCGGTAGCGGATTTGCATCTTGAGCTCTCAGCCAACCCCTTTGGACGACAAGCAATGCCTCAACATATCGCTACCCGAATTACATCAGTTTCCCGGTTCCCATATAGCCGGTATGCCTTCGGTACAGTTCTATCTTGTTCAACAGACCCGTACACGGCTCGGTCCTCAACCGACACAAGCAGAGCTACGACAACACAGGCCCCAACATCCTGGTGCTCCTACTCTCTGCTCGGTGTCATGTGAATCATTGTCTATCTCTCTAACCGAGTGGTATGCCTTTAAGTCTATTCTCGCGAGTAGTTCCGACTACTCAACTTGTACCAAATCCTATACCATTGTAAGCATTGCTGTGGCTACTCAAGATTCAAAACCTAGACTCAAACCCCCTGGTTATATTGGCTATGGAATTGGATTTGCAAACACTTTTGACTCTGAAATTTTTACTGTGGTTTGGTGACTACCTAAACAGAGACTTGGCCAAATTTCATTTGATATAAAGCTCATTTGATCTTTGCACAGATAATGTATAAATGGCCATTATTAGAGTTTCTAAGGTTTTTTAGGGATTTTTATGGAGCAAGCCATTACTTTCTGGGAAGTAGAGTTTATGATGGTTCTAACGGAGTTGGTTTCATGTAATTTGGAGAATCATGGAGAAAGTTATGAGCTAATTTAGTTCATAAAAAATCAGAATATATTTCTGAACATTTTCCATTTTCTCTGGGTCAGTTCACCTAATCACACAATTAAGTGGACTAAATAAACTTGGATGGATCTGAAATTCGGCATGAGACTCAAGGATATTAAAATGATCATAGCCAAATTTGAGATTTTCCCACAAAGTGGATCTCTAGTTAAAATTCCCAACAGTTTAAATTTAGGAAATTAATTCTGGAAAAAATAAAGATTTTAAAAAGATGAAACTTGTTTTTTCTGGAAAGTATTCATAGAGCTGAATCCAACAAAATTTGGTTCACTAAGTTTGGACATTCCTAGCAAAAGTTATGGGTGTTTGAACTTTGAACATTTTCTAGAATTCTTTTGCTACAGAAAAAACTTTCTCCCGGCTGACAGTGGGGCCACCCGGTCAGAGGCTTCTTCAACCTGGCGCCGAGGGCTCGCGTGCACTGGAAGGAGTGTGGCACACACAGTTCTTCGCGTAGGATCGATCATTTTCGATGAAATTTTGCCCTACACGATCCTCAGTGCATAGCCTAGCAGCCAGGTAAGTTTGTGCACTATGAAAATGCCAGGAAATAGGTTGGCACCGGCGGCGGCGATCGGTGGCGTGGCGCCGACGGTGAACGCTGTGTCCCAAGCCTCTTCCAATGACCTAAGTGTCCGAAGAGCATCCCTAGAGGTCGTGGAACATGATGCTATACCCCAATCCCACGGAAAACGGCCGGAACTATGAGCTCGACGGTGACCCGAGCCATTTTGGCCGCCGACGGCGAGATCACGTCGCTCAGCTCGTAGGAGGGACGGTTTCTCGTGGTTTTGGCCGGGGGTGGTCGCTAGGGCCTCTGGTTTCTGGGTGTTGTACATGATTAAGGATTGTCAAGTGTTCATGGAAAATTTCCCGTCTTAAGTGCCCTCGGTTCTGCACGGCGACCGACGCAAAAGTTGAAATTCCGACTAGCCGGTGCTAGGAGGGAGATAGGGGGTTCGGGAGAAGCAACTAGACTGCCGTGCTAACCTTTGGGTGCATTTGATCGGGCTGGAGCGGCTCTGAGCTGGCCGGGCGACGGTGATTAGTGGTGGCGCGGTTGTGTTGAACAGAGGAAGAAGAACTAGCTCGGTGCAGCTCGGAGGACGCCGATCACGAGCTGTTAACGCGTTAAGGACGTCGAGTGAAGGCCGGCACAGCTTCTGAGCTGCTCAGCTGATCGTCAAACCCACCGGAGCGGTTGATCGCTGATGGAGGCAGAGGAGAGGCCGTGCACGTTCTGTTTTTGGTCGAGCATGCGGGCAGGGGATGAAACACTCGGTGAAATGGGTCTGGGATCGTCCGAGGGTGAGGATAAGAAGGCCTGGGAGCTGCTCGGTGGCCAAAGGCAGCAAGCAGCTGCTGGCAGTGACGTTCTCCCGTGGCGATCTCGTGAGCGCGTGCAAGAAACCGAGCACAACGGCTGTGGAGGCGGTTTTCCCTCGTGTAACTGACAGTGGGCTCCACAGTTTTCAATTTATCCTAAAAAAATTCAATTGTCACTGTTGCATAAATTTTGGGACTTCCATGCCCTCTTAAGTTCAATAAAACCACACAATAACCATTTGAATTTGAATAATTCAAAGTGTAGAGTGATTTGAGTAAAATTGCAGCAAATGTGGAAGCTGAAATTCAAATTCAGTTTGAATTTGCTCCAAATAGCTCATGTCAAGATCAATCCCAAATGGGATGGAATTTGGTGTATGATCTCATAAAAATGTGTTGAGTTTGAATATGAATCCCTCTTTTGAATTTATGTGATGAAAGTAGTTTGAATTTGAATTTAAGTTCAAACTAGCCCTTTTAATAATTGTATCCAAAATTAACTCAAAAAGGTTTGGATTTGCATGAAACTTGGGATGAACATTCCTAATAACGTTTAGGAGGTAATTGTGAGCTCAGCCTCTCATGTATATATGTGAGAAATCCTGTTTTTGGATGTAGTGACTTCTTCCTCTAATAATCTATTTATGGTGATTACTTGCTCTTCAAATGTGTTAATTTGATTACCACAAATGAGTTGTGGTGTGTGTGATGAAGAACATTTTTTGCAAGTCAAAATCTTGGTCCTTTACATATCTCTAACAAGAATACCAAAAAATGAAGCTCTATTTTTCATTTAGGTCTTTAGCCTTTAATGTGACCTATATAGTATCTTCTCCAACAGTTAACCTAGTTGGGTCTCCATGTGGGGAATCCCTATTTTTGGTGCATCAGTGAGGTGCAGCTCAAAATGAGCTTCAGTAATGGGTCAGCTGTTAGGAATGTTTAGATTACTACTCAAAATTCAAAATAGGTTTGAGTTGCCATTTAGACTAGTTGTTGGAGATAGACTTAGAGCCAGCCAAGTAGAGCTGAGCTGAGCTGAGCTGCGAGTAGACTGATAACAGGCTTAAAAAAATTAACTGATGATGAGGAGGATGGGACTGAATTAGGATCGAGTTAAATTTATACTTATTATTAGTTAAATTCTAATAGGTGCTGAAATAAATTGTGTGGGGCCCTTTATCAAGCCTAGCTGCGAGTGCGTGGTGCTGGCGGATGTATTGGAGCTCCACATGAAGCAGCAAGCAGTTCAGGGTTCTGGAATTGCGTTCTGCAATTGTAGCCTCAACCGGCCGATAGCCCATATCACTGCATCTGGCACATCAGGTTTCAAGCTACAGCACGTCTTGATCCTCGAAAAAAACTCGAGCTTCTGTAAGCAATTAAAAAAAGAAAAAACCAGTGGTGTTTTAGAAGATCAGAACCTTGATTTCGTCATAATTATTTGGACCAGTAGTACATCATAATTATTTGGACCAGTAATACTGTATAGAAATAAGCATACGCCTTCTTCTACGACTCTTTTCATGCGATGCATTATTATACCTTACTGCCATGCCACGCTTGTTTCTACTTTCACGACACATATACAAGCACTGGATCCCACGCCACGGTAATTTGCTTGTTACATGGGGTTGACCACCCTGCACGTCTTCCTGATCTCGCCCTGGTCTCCCTCCTTGAGGTCCAGTTGCCCCATCTTGAGCATCCCCTGCTGGAACGCGTAGAAGAAATATGCCTGGTTCGCCGCGAACGTGTTAACCAGCGCCTTCGTCTCCGGCGACTCGAACAGCGTCTGGTCCGAGGTCAGCAGCCCCCGCCGTGACTGCAGCTCCCGGAAGTACACGCCGTCGAACGCGTTGCTCGTCCGGTCAAACGGCGCCGTCGCCGAGTCCCCGTTCGCGCCGCCGCAGGTGGCGCCCAGCTTCGACGCCAGCGACGCGTCCAGCGTCGCCGCCTCGCCCTGCAGCCGGTTCCGGAACGCCGCGCAGTGCGCCAGGCCCAGCGTGTGCCCGCCGGATAGCGCCACCATGTCCTGCACAGTGAACCCGTGGGAGCCGAACAGCTGGATGAGCACCGACGCGTTCAGGACCGGCGCGGGGAGCGCGATCGTGTCGGCGGCGTTCGACCGGGCCCCGTCACGCCGCCCGCTGGGCACGCCGTAGTAGGGTCCGCCCGCCATGAACACGGCGTCCCGCGCGGCCAGCGCGAGGATGTCGGCGCAGGACACCACGCCGGGGCACTGCGCCTCCAGCACCTCCTTGATGCGGTCGATCACCTCGTACCCGCGCAGGCTTTTGTTCGCCAGCGCGTCCTTCTCCGCCGTGTTCCCGTCCGTCGAGTCAATCAGCACAGACGCGTCGCAACCCTATTACATGCATGATATATATTTGAGCGTTCGTCAACAACACATCTGTATGAGTGTATGACGTGTCAAAGAGCATGCCTGTCAAACAATGGAAGATGAGAGCAAAACCGCTATACTAATCTAATACTACGAACCTGCACAAAGCAGTCATGAAAATGCAGCCTGAGGAGGCCGGCGGCGAGGGTGGGATCATTCCTGAGAGCCTCACTGACGACGCCGCGGACGATCCACTCTGCGAACGGGCAGCTCATGCCGTAGTAGTCCATGCTGAGCGCGGCGACGCCGGGCCGGGCCAGGAGGACGGCGGCCACCTGCACGGCGAGAAGCAACCTGACATGGTTATTGGCCGCGCCCATCCTCAGCGAACCTTCACCTCGAGCGACAAGAGGGAGAAGAGAAGATGGCCGAGTGAGCACTTGCTGTGGAGAGCGAAGCGGGAGCAGCTTATTATTTATAACGCGCCAATGCCCCCCAGCATGATCGTTCGGATTAATGGCTACTTTTAAATTTGTATTTGAAACGTGATGTAAATATGATGTTAACACTTACCACTAATGCTAGTGCCAGCTATAGTGCACTACATGGATGAATCCAAAACCTGGCCACTACCACTAGGAGGTGCATCACCAGTCACCAGTGCCATGCAACTGAAACATAAGAATTGCCATTGACAGATAGCTTGCACGCAACGAACAGAAAACTGATGTGTGAAGCGTAACGTTTGCTGCAATGGGAAGATTGATCGTGCCATCATGGTGGGCGTATCCTGAATCCTGCTGAGGCGAGTCAGGCGACCCATCTCTATGACCAAATATTATCTTCTTGCCTGTCACCATCGCAAATATAAGTGGGTCACTGTCTCATCCGCTTTCTTTCTCACTGGAATCAATATGCGCATGGCACAATTCAAGTCAAGCGGAAGTGTTCTTCAGTTATACAGTTATCTATCCGTGAAGATGCAGTGCCTGGCAATTCAGTAGTACACATCTATCAAGTGCTGGTGAAAGTGAAATATCTCTTACTGAATCCTCTCCTCCTTTCACTGAAACCAACCATGTCACGGCAGTTCATTAACAGGCAAGTCAAATCGAAATGTTTTGCTTCATCAGTTTTAACAGTTGTTTATCCATGCAGTGCCTGCTGACCAGCACATCCCGTCGTAGTGCTGGTGCATGAAGGCGTTGTAGCAATGCACGCCGCCTCGCCAATGGCAGCACTGACGGCCCATGCATCGTCAGAGATCGGAGTTGACATTGCCTTGTTGTTCACCGAACGAGTGCCAGGCGCGCGTGCTCCAGCCCGCGAACCTGCGCGTGCGTCACCGAGCATTACTCGCTTTGTATATAGTATGTACGACACTCGAGGAGATGTTTTCCAGCAAATTCAGATAAGTTGAAGGCGTTTGGTCCACGAGTTCTGCATAGTGGTTTTATCATTAGCGCCACTGATCGAAGTAGTGATACCGAGGAGGCAAAAACATCTGCAGGTTGTGATGAGTTATCTTGTTACTAATTGAGTGGACTGGGCATTTGCATCTATCTTGCTGCCTCGTGCAGAATGTCATGGAGTAATCCTTATTGCAATCTGACGTGTTTCGTTGACGCTTGCATTTTACAAAGGCAGGCTCCTTTCAAAATGCAGGGATTTCCCGTGTTTCACTGAAATTTCAGAGATCCAATCCGAAGCAGTCTGCTGGAACCGACTGCGTTGTACAAATGGACACGAGAAACTGATGTCATTCATACATGGTATATATTGATAGAAGTGACAATCATCTAAGGAAACTACTAGATATGATATAAGTACTGGCCTCTCTCTCTCTGTGTAATGTCACCTAACAAATATGGCTTCCCTCTTGGATCGGGTGTTTTTTCACCCAAGCTCATGCCAGGGATCTAACCTTCGAAGCGAGCAGCCTGTTTTACAGGCGATGGCCAGGCGAGCTTCTAGCAGCTTGTGTAAATGTGTTCTCAGAACTAGTTATGACATGACTCATTCTTCACACAAACACGATCCTTCTTTCATACATGCACTACAGTATTCCCGTAAGCATACGACGGCCAAAACTGTCGTATATAAATCCAAAGCCGTCGTATATAATCTATATACGACGGCTGGAGGTTATATACGACAGTTTATGGCCGTCGTATATACCTAGTTGTATATAACATATATACGACGGCCTCTAATATACGACAGCCCATTTCGTAGAGAAGGACCAGTGGGCTGGTGTTGGTGATATGCCCAAGAGGCAATCATAACAATTCGGATAAAGGCCTGATGGATATCTGATCCATATGAAATTAGGGTACTAATGGGCCTGTGACCTAAAAGCCCATTAGCGCGCCTATAAATATGAGGGGTAGGGTTAGTGACAGAGGACTCCACGAGATAGCAGTCCCAGCCGCCGCCCCTCACAGGTCAGCTGCCGAAACCCCTGCCGCGCGCACGGTGCTAGCACACCGACGCACGACGTTCCTCCCTGTACGTGTGGACTCCGTGGAGGCGCTGCTGTTACTGCTGCGCTGATCGGCTATGACGCGCATCTACGATCCGCTGCGCTGCGCGTCTAGTGGTAACAATCCATGACCTTCTTACTCGCATGTTTCCTGGGTGATACGGTCGAATTGCTAGAGTAGCGCATCCCTATTTCCCTACAGTGGTACCAGAGCCGGCTTGCGTAGTTTTTGGTCTGGATCTTAGATGCGATCTACTGAGACAAGTTTATATGATGAATTTTTATAGTTCGGCTTTTGGGGTTTGGAATTGGTTAGAGTAGATTGCCATCATATGACTAAAGGATTAGTTCGTGCTCCTTCTCTGCTGTGTGCGCAACCTGTCCCTACCGGCTGGAATCACCATCGAGACTAATAGTGTACATAGCTAACAGATTGAGCCAACAGATCACGGTCATGTGTCGCGATCTTCTCGTGGATAACCAGTCACAATGAAAATTAGCGGGACTGCCGTTGCTATCTGCTATAGTGACATCATTAAGTTGTTTCGCAATAGACATCGTTCTACGCTTAACTTGTTTTTGCAGGGAATGATGTGAATGGTATGGCCTAAATATGATGTGATAATCTGTGTGTAAAATTCGTGCAGCCTGCGTGTTGCAAATTTAACACAACCGGGTTGAGGTTGTCACATATTTGTATAACGACCTGCGTGTCGCCCTGTGATGCCTGATCTCTCATATATTAGATGTATTAGCTTCTTTTATATTCATTGAGAAACCTCAAGCATGATGGCGATGGTGATCACCATAAGAAGGGAGACATGGCGGTGTAGATCATGATGGAACCATGGTGATGGAGACCACTATGATCCTAAAGGCCATACTATTCACATATATGATATGATCGTATGCCTGTGATGTTTTACTATTCTTTTCATGCTTTTCATATGGTGGATGTTTTGTCATGATAGAATAGCTTCCCTCGGAAAAGTTGAGTATTTGATGCCATTTACCTATAGCTGCACCTATGTTGTTTTGATCGTTGTATGGTAGGTTTGCCAAAGAAAAATACCGTCATCTATCATAATGAATAGGGTGAATGTTAGACATTCACATGCATAGTATTGGTTTACTCAACAAAGCTATCAAAACGGTTTTGGTCTTTATGGCATAGTGTTGGGAGCCGGGGCATTGGATGTCACCCAACAAACAAGAATCATATAGAGATATGATTAACAATGGTTGTTTACCTATGTCACTAATTTTCTAGCAGTGAAGCCAAAGCTCACTAGGAATTAGTGAATATGGATCTTGGACCACTATATGTCGTTAGAGGGAGGACGATGCTCATATAGTGGTGGTGTCTTTTATTAAACTGTTAATAAAAGATTGGTACATAACATAGTGCTAAAACCTTGCATATTTATTTTCTATTGTAGATCATGTCTGCTAGTAATAATTCCGATTTCAATTTGCGATCTGTGCTTGAGAAAGAAAAGCTCAATGGAGCTAACTTTATTGATTGGTACCGCAACCTGAGAATTGTTCTCAGGCAAGAGAAAATTGAGTATGTTCTTGAGCAACCATACCCCAATGACCTCCCCGATGATGCAAATGTCGCAACTCGCAGGACTTATGAGAAGCACTGCGATGATGCACTTAATTCAAGTTGCCTCATGCTTGCCACAATGTCCCCTGATCTACAGAAACAATATGAGCATGCAGATGCTTATTCTATGATTCAGGGACTACGTGGAATGTTTGAGAACCAAGCAAGGGCTGAGAGGTACAACATCTCAAAGTCCTTGTTCTCATGCAAGCTGGCAGAAGGTAGCCCGGTCAGTCCCCATGTAATCAAGATGATTGTTTACATTGAGAGTTTGGACAAACTTGGTTCTGAACTCAAGGATGACCTGGCTATTTACGTTATTCTCCAGTCACTCCCACCGAGCTATGAGCCATTTATATTGAATTATCAAATGAATGGCATGGAGAAAATGTTGGCTGAATTGCATGGGATGCTTAAAACAGCCGAGGAAAGCATTAAGAAAAACACCACTCATGCGATGATGGTTCAAAAGGAGAATAAAAAGAGGAAGCGTGTGATGCATCCTAAAGGCAAGGGAAAGGTTCCCAATGAGTCTTCAAGCTCAAAGCCAAAGGGCAAATCAGGCCCTTCTCCTAATGATGAATGCTTCCACTGTCATGCTAAGGGGCATTGGTCTAGGAACTGCAAGAAGTACTTGGAGGATAAGAAGAAGAAAGGGAGTGATACTTCCACTTCAGGTATAAATGTTATAGAAATCAATATTGCTACATCTTCTAGTGAATCAAGGGTATTTGATACCGGATCAATGATTCACACTTGCAAATCATTGCAGGGTCTAAGTGAGACTAGAAGATTTGCAAAAGGCGAGTTGGATGTTCGGGTCGGCAATGGAGCAAAGGTTGCTGTCATAGCTATCGGAACTTATCACTTGTCATTACCCTCAGGATTAGTTTTGGAATTAAATAATTGTTATTGCATTCCTTCTTTGAGCAAGAACATTATATCTTCTTCATGTTTGGAAGAAGTTAATGGTTATGAGATTATAATAAAGAACAAATGTTGTTCTATTTATTATAATAATATTTTATATGCTCAATGTCCATTAGTGAATGGATTATATGTTCTTGATCTTGAGGATAAAACAGTCTATAACATTAATACAAAAAGGGCTCGACGAAATGATCTAAATCCCACTTTTATTTGGCATTGTCGCTTAGGTCATATAAATGAGAAACGCATTGAGAAACTCCATAAAGATGGTTTGTTAAGTTCATTTGATTTTGAATCACTTGACACATGCGAGTCTTGTTTGCTTGGGAAGATGACCAAAGCACCCTTCACTGGTCAAAGTGAGAGGGCAAGTGACTTGTTGGGACTAATACATACTGATGTATGTGGACCAATGAGTTCGGTAGCTAGAGGTGGTTTTCAGTATTTCATTACTTTTACCGATGACTTTAGTAGATATGGATATGTCTATCTAATGAGGCACAAGTCTGAATCTTTTGAAAAGTTCAAAGAATTTCAGAATGAAGTACAAAATCAGTTGAGCAAGACAATTAAACTTCTACGATCTGATCGTGGGGGTGAATATTTGAGCCATGAATTTTATGATCATTTAAAACAATGTGGAATTGTTCCACAGTTGACTCCACCTGGAACGCCCCAATGGAATGGGGTGTCCGAGCGGAGGAACCGAACCTTGTTAGACATGGTTAGATCGATGATGAGCCATACTGATCTTCCACTATCCTTTTGGGGTTATGCTCTTGAAACTGCTGCGTTTACACTAAACAGAGTCCCAACTAAGTCTGTTGAGAAGACACCATATGAGATGTGGACCGGGAAACATCTCGGATTGTCTTTCCTCAAAGTTTGGGGATGTGATGCTTATGTCAAACGTTTGACGTCAGACAAACTTACTCCCAAATCAGACAAATGCTTCTTTGTGGGATATCCTAGGGAAACCAAAGGATATTATTTTTATAATAAAATGGAGGGTAAAGTGTTTACTGCTCGCAATGGTGTCTTCTTGGAGAAAGAGTTTCTCTCAAAAGGAGTTAGTGGGAGCAAGGTGCATCTTGAAGAAATTCAAGAAATATCTAAAAATGTTTCGACACCCTCTAATCCTATACAGGATGTACAAGATGTTGTACAACCACTTCATGAAACACCAACCCCACGAAGGTCTACAAGAGTACGTCGTGCAACTGAAAAGTTGACACTCCTAACCACGGAACCACATGACATGGTATTGTTGGACAATAATGAGCCTGTGACCTACACTGAAGCAACAATGGGACCCGACTCTGAGAAATGGCTTGGAGCCATGAAATCCGAAATAGAATGCATGCATGAGAATCAAGTTTGGAACTTGGTTGATCCAATCGATGGTGTGAGACCGATCGATTGCAAATGGATTTTCAAGAAAAAGACTGATATGGATGGAAAAGTTCACATCTATAAAGCACGATTGGTGGCGAAAAGTTTCAAACAAATTCAAGGTGTTGATTATGATGAAACATTTTCACCCGTCGCTATGCTAAAGTCTGTTCGGATTCTCCTAGCAATCGCTGCATATTTTGATTATGAAATATGGCAGATGGATGTCAAAACAACCTTTCTTAATGTGAGTCTGACTGAGGATGTGTACATGACACAACCTGAGGGTTTTGTTGATCCTAAAAATGCTAGAAAAATATGCAAACTTCAAAAGTCCATCTATGGATTGAAACAAGCATCTCGGAGTTGGAATCAACGTTTTGATGAAGTGGTCAAAGGGTTTGGTTTCATCAAGAACGTAGAAGAACCTTGTATTTACAAGAAGGTTAGTGGGAGCGCACTTATATTTCTGGTCCTATATGTAGATGACATATTGTTGATCGGAAATGACATTCCAGTACTAGATGCTGTTAAATCCTCATTAAGGAAAAGTTTCTCAATGAAGGATTTAGGAGAGGCAGCGTACATTTTGGGCATAAAGATCTATAGAGATAGATCTAAAAGGTTAATTGGATTAAGCCAAGACACATATATTGACAAGATATTGAATCGGTTCAATATGCAAGGTTCTAAGAAAGGTTTCTTGCCAATGTCACATGGCATCACTCTAAGCAAAAGTCAGTGTCCTTCGACGCCTGATGAGCAAAAGAGGATGAGAGCGATTCCTTATGCTCCGGCTATTGGATCTATCATATATGCCATGTTGTGTACACGCCCAGATGTATCCTATGCTCTAAGTGTTACGAGCAGGTATCAATCAGATTATGGTGAGGCTCATTGGACAGTTGTCAAAAACATTCTTAAGTACTTGAGAAGAACTAAGGATGTATTCCTAGTGTTTGGAGGTGAAGAAGAGCTCGTTGTAAGAGGTTACACCGATGCTAGCTTCCAAACAGACAAGGATGACTCTAGATCGCAATCCGGTTTTGTGTTCTGCCTCAATGGAGGGGCAGTGAGCTGGAAAAGTTCCAAGCAAGACACAGTAGCAGACTCAACGACGGAGGCGGAGTATATTGCAGCTTCTGAAGCTGCAAAGGAAGCTGTTTGGATCAGAAAATTTGTTTCTGAGTTGGGTGTTGTTCCTAGTGCGTCCGGACCTGTGGATCCCTATTGCGACAATAATGGAGCCATTGCACAGGCAAAGGAGCCTAGATCACACAAAAGATCCAAACATATACTACGACGCTATCATCTGATTCGAGAGATTATCGACCGAGGTGATGTGAGTATATGCAAGGTGCATACGGATTTGAATATGGCAGATCCGTTGACAGAGCCTCTTCCACAATCAAAGCATGAGACGCACACGAGATCTATGGGTATGACATGTATCATAGCTATGTTTATGTACGATTTGAGTAACTATTGTTATATGAGATAATGATAGTACGCAAACTAGCACATGTATTAATTGATGATCACGTTTCACGGATCATAGATATGGAGATATCAAATTAATAATGTGAACACATGTTAGTGAACATGGTGTTGGATAGACCCATTCCGAGACACTGTTGGGATTGTTATTTACATATGTGCCATCAGTTGGTCTTGAGTGATACACCTGCTAGATTCTTTGACCTGAGATTGCCATTGTTTCTCACTATGTGTAGTTGTGCACTTTGAAACTATCAAACGCTACTCCGTAACTGGGTGGTCATAAAAATAGTCTTCAGGTGCATGATGAAGCATGGAATGAGATGTGTGCGGATCAAGATGGGATTTGCCCCTCCTAAATAACAAGAGAGATATCTCTGGGCCCCTCGAGATAGTTGGATTGAAAGTGCATAGCCATGCCAAAATGATTAAAGAGTTAATCATTATGACTAAAAGTTAGTCATAGATTGGATCCACTATTTGATCGAGTGAATGGTCGAGCTATCACAAGGATGACACGTATCTCGCCTTGAGCTTGACTGGTATCGTGTGGCAAAGGAATTAGCATGTAAATGTATCTAGGTTCAGCCGATATGATCTTTATGTACATTCGGGAGTCAGTATGTCCTGCTAGGTACCTCCACTGACTTGTGTTTGAAAACGGTTTTCATTCATAACCGACTGTACATGAACCTAACGGGTCGCACACTTTAGGGGATGGAATATTGAAAAACTTGGCTATATGATTGTCTCTAGTGCAAGTGGGAGATTGTTGGTGATATGCCCAAGAGGCAATCATAACAATTCGGATAAAGGCCTGATGGATATTTGATCCATATGAAATTAGGGTACTAATGGGCCTGTGACCTAAAAGCCCATTAGCGCGCCTATAAATATGAGGGGTAGGGTTAGGGACAGAGGACTCCACAAGATAGCAGTCCCAGCCGCCGCCCCTCACAGGTCAGCCGCCGAAACCCCTGCCGCGCGCACGGTGCTAGCACACCGACGCACGGCGTTCCTCCCTGTACGTGTGGACTCCGTGGAGGCACTGCTGTTACTGCTGCGCTGATCGGCTACGACGCGCATCTACGATCCGCTGCGCTGCGCGTCTAGTGGTAATGATCCATGACCTTCTTACTCGTATGTTTCCTGGGTGATACGGTCGAATTGCTAGAGTAGCGCATCCCTATTTCCCTACAGGTGGGCCTTTATATACAACGGTTCTGGGCCTTGGCTGTCGTATATAAGCTCTTATATACGACGGTCTGGGTCTAGCCATCGTATATTATTTAGGCTTATATATGACGGTCTGGGCCTAGCCGTCGTATATTGTTTAGGCTTATATATGACGACCCTGTATAGATACCATCGTATATAATTCATACAGGCCATCGTATATAAGGTTTTCCATTAAAAAAATAGAAAATGACTAACCTGGCTCGATGGCCAGCTACACATGCAGTCACAAAACAGATTCACATCCACATCCACAATCACAAAGTGCAATAGTACACATCTATTTTACGACGTCTAACATCCACAATCAAAAACAAATTCACAAAGCCATTCATTACTAGCCCCTCCACTACCTCCGGGGGCGAAGAAGTCATCCTGCCGCGGCGAACCTGGCGCTCGTAGCCGCGGTGTTGGAGTCTGAGCCTCCGTCCCTGATCCCTGCGAAACACAGTGACATATGTATAAGTTTACAATGGTGTTTTTGTATTCAATTGTTTAGTTGAACTTAATGTAATTTCCTTTTTATACATGTACTCTAGGAAACTGCTCCTGTGGTGGCGTCGGCTGCAGCACGAACGGCGGTGGCTGCCACAACGGTATCTGGATTTGCTGCCCTTGATGTCGAGCTAGCACCTGTTATTTTAAACATTACAATTTACATTTTATTGAAATGCAATGTAATTAAAGTACAATTGTTAGTTTCTTACTTCCATTGCCGCTTGCATCTGTGCCATATAGGACGCATAGTACGCCATGGCGGCCCTGTTGTTCTCTCGCTCCCTCGCCAAGGCCTCCTCCTGCCGGGCCAAGCTCTCCCGAAGCGCCATCACCTCGAGATCTCTCTCGGTGACACGATGGCCGGAGGAGTCTGCGCCAGCAGCAGAAGAGCGCGAGGAGCCGCCTCTCGCAGGTCGTGCCTCCCTAGAGTCGACGACTCCAGAGAATATGGCAAGCTTACAAAAAACGAACCAATTGAAGGTAAAATCAAATAATCTTGAATTGAAAACAATGAAAGTAAATGAATTCACCTTCCGTGTGTTTTTCCACCTCCACTTGCATACGCGGCTTGAGGGTCGATGTTGGGGGAGTTTTCCCAATCGAACCCTTCGCCGTGTATCCTCACAGCCTCTTGCCCATACCTGATATGCCCACGCCTACCACACCATCAAGTATACCGACTACATCAAGCAAGATGGAACAATCATCAAGTCAAACTGCACCAGCTCATGTCTTCGATGGACCAATTACTCGTAGCCGAGCTAAACAGCTACAACAAGAGGTGCACGCGCTATTTTGTGAAATTCTATTTATTAATGAGAATTATATACTTCCTAAATCGTACATGTTTCTATTACTCAGGTTCACCAAGGAGGATGACAAGGACACGCCGAGACTGAACCAGAGAGGAGAACTACGTCGAACCAGTTCGGCCTGGCAGAACTGTCATGAAGAAACAATCATATCTCTTGATTCATAGAAGCTGTGAAGGTCCATGAGTACTTGTTGGAAAGGTGTTGAAGTCAACTTTCTAATGCCACTAAGTGCCGAGTGCGTTAGAGCTCCCAGCTTGGCAGCCAAGTGCTTTTGGTGCAGACTGTTCAGAAGATCAATAGTCAGCCTGATATCCAAGTTTCCGTGGGAAACTGTATCACTCTACAATATTTAATGAAGCATGCTACACATGGTGTGAAAGGTTATCGAATTAGCTTTCCAACGCATCTGGTCTCGTGTCTTTTAGATGTCCCTAGGTGGAGTTATGATTAAAACATTGGAGACCACTCAAAAGGCCAGAAGACATGCGGGAAATTGATTACCACTGCATGAATGATCAAGCCAGTTTGCCTTCCACCTTTCCACGTGGCTTTTTCAGTTCATATCTATTTTTAGACTAGTTGTTGGCATAAATACCGCTCTTTTTGTAAGCCAAGAGACACTTTTTGATGAATTAAGATTAATCCAGTGATATTTGCAGCCGAGCTGCTTGAGTGTCTTACTCAACGCTTGTTCTTCCTTGTTCTTCTTGAACTTGTGGAGAGATCTCTCTGAGATCCACTAATTCGTGCTCTGCGGGTTCCAGTACGGCTGCCCCGTCTTGTGTGGATTAGCTCCGGTTGTGGTTCTGCGGTCGTTCGGAGATCGAGTCGAAGTCTTCGCGGTTCCGGTGTCTCTCTCCCTGTCGCTTGGTCGCATCCAACCTTGGTCAGGTATAAAGCTAGTTATCCGCGCTGTTTCTACAGCAAGTTATCTTGTTCTTGAGCCTCCTGTCGTGAAGATCGGGCCACCCTTCGCCGAACCAAATTCGGTGGATATCATGTGGTAATCAGAGCTATCGTTGTCACAGTAGGTTCGTTTTTTTATCACCCACCCTCCCACCCTTTTTCAATCTGTTACAGTTTTCGCCATCTACATATTCATCACTGTGTTTATCTTTTACATATATTTGTTTGTCCTATAGTCCAAAGCCTAAAAAAAATACCTATAGCCCTTTTGACGGTACTGTTATCTTGTGTTTGTGTTCTTCCAGTTGCTCGTCACCACCGTTTACCTATATCTTTTGTAATCAGCACCCCTGTTAGTGTTATAAAAAAAGAAGAGCCAAAAAAAAAGAGAGCACAAGTGAAAAGATTCTGAAGAATTTTGTGTTACGGTTGGGTGTTGAAATTTTCAGTTTTCATATCCAAGTTGGTGGTAATCTTGATAGCAGCAATTTTTTTTATCTTTTGAGCATATCTTTTTCACTTGATTGGCAGTACCGTAGCCCTCCTTGTTCAGCCACCTATAGCTCCACCAAAAACCTGAACCGGGACTTTCGATTTGTACTCCTTACGGCCTCTTTACCACCTCCGTTGAAGCTGTCACACCAGCACCATCACAGTTCTTAAGATCAGGCAAGAACTTGAGTAAGTAAGAGGTGAGATCGAGTGTGTCCACACACACACACACACACACACACACACACACACACACACACACACACACACACACACACACACACACACACACATATATATATATATATATATATATATATATATATATATATATATATATATATATATATATTCTTTTTTTTGCTGCTCCTAACATGGCAGACTCAGATTCAAGTGTTCATGGTGGACACCATGGTGATAGGGAACCCCCTGTCTCACGGGATGAGATGCATCGCATGGCTGATTCACTCATGGAGGCCATGGGCAGGCTCCTCGATGAGCGTCTTCCCGTGGCTGGAGGACGTCGAGCATGTCATGATCAAGAAGACCGTCATCGAGAGGAGTCCGGAGATGAGAACTCTGGTTTCGGCCATGGATTCAATCGCTTCGGAGATGGCCCTGACGGATCTGGTGGTGGTCGCCATGCTGATTTTAATAATTACCATGGTGGGCGTCGCACACATAGGCGCAATGCTGATGGTCGCCGCGTGCATTTTGAAGACGAAGAGTTTGAAGATCAAGATCATGAAGAAGGATCTCATGATGATGAAAATCCTTTCTGTCAAGGTGGCAGGTTTGATCGGCGTCATCATCGCCGGCCTGCTGATTTTGAAGAAAGGGAATACCATCGTGGTCGACGTCCTTATGACAACCCAGATAACATCGCTCGTATCAATTTGAGTATTCCAAAGTTTACTGGAAAGGAGAATCCTGATGAATTTCTTGAATGGGCTGAGCAGTGTGATTAAATATTCCGAGTACATAATCTTTCGGCTCAGCGTCGTGTGAATCTTGCTTCGGTGAAACTCTCTGGATACGCTCTCACTTGGTGGAACCAAGTGCAGGAGAATCAACGTGATTTGGGACGCGGATATATCAATACATGGGAGGAGATGAAGCAAGTGATGAGAAGGCGATTCGTGCCATCTAGCTATCAGCGTGATCTCAGGAACCGGTTGCAAATGTTAAAGCAAGGGAAGAGATCAGTTGATGAGTATTTCAAGGAGATGGAACTACTGTTGGTGCGGGCTGGAATAAGAGAAGATGCAGAGTCAACAATGGTAAGATTTCTAGGAGGTCTTAATGAAGAAATTTATGGTTTTGTGGAGATGTTTCCATATCGTACATTGCAGGATCTTGTTGATCAAGCTATGCAAACAGAGAAGAAGATTCAGCAAGAGTCACGTGGAAAATCGTATCGCAGTTATTCTATTGCTGCCCCATGGCGCAAACAGCAGTCAAGTACTTCCTATGGTGGTGGACGATCTCAATGGACTGCAGCCAAGTCTTCTCAATCATTTGTTCCATCGAAGATGGCAGCCTCCACCGCGTCATCACCAACAACTCAGCAGCGACCCGCTGCAAGTTCAGCAGCCCACAGCAATGTCTCGGGAGCTACATCTTCTTCTCGAAGCAGAGAAATTGTATGCCATAAATGCCACGGCCGTGGGCACATTGCTGCCCAATGCCCAAGTAAGAGGGCCATGTTGTTGAATGAGAAAGGTGAATGGGAATCCGAGAGTGATCCGGAAGATGCTGTACCGATATGTGATGAAGAAATTGAGGAGGAAGGGAATGAGATCCAGCCTGAAGAAGGAGAACATAATTGCTTTATTTCTCTACGAGTGCTTAGTGTAACAGCAGAAAAGGAAGACAACGGGCAGCGACATAATTTGTTCCATACCCGTGGACTAATCAAAGATAAGGTGTGTCGCATCATTGTTGATAATGGCAGCTGCAACAATATTGCTAGCCAAGAATTGGTGGACAGATTGGGACTGAAACCACGGCGTCATCCTAGTCCATACAAGATGCAGTGGCTTAATGATTGTGGTGCACTACGTGTCAATCATACTGTGACTGTACCATTCTCTGTTGGTAAATACAATGATCATGTGGAGTGCGACGTGGTGCCTATGCAAGCCTGCCATCTTCTGCTCGGTCGACCATGGCTATATGATCGTGATGTCCAGATTTTTGGAAGGACCAACAAGCTGTCTTTTGTGTACAAAGGAGAGCGAATTTCCTTGCTTCCTTTGACACCGGAAGAAATTTTGAAGGATGATATCAGGAAGAAACAGCGCGAGAGCGAGCACCAGAGCCACAAAAATAGTAAGGAAGAGTGTCCACAGCCAAATCAAACCTCACAGCTGCAAGGAACCCAGAAACCGGAAAAGAGGGTTTAATAATGATGGCTAGGAAGGGGGATATCAAAGCATTGAGTGAACCCGATGCCATGTTCTTTGTACTTATGTACAAGGACACTTTTCTTTCTACTAATGCCTTACCCTCTACCCTGCCAAGTACTCTTTTGAATGTCTTGCAGGAATATGAAGATGTCTTTCCGGACGAAGTACCACCAGGACTGCCACCTAAGAGAGGGATCGAGCATCAAATTGACTTGGTTCCTGGTGCGTCACTTCCGAACAGGGCTGCATACCGCACCAACCCAGAGGAGACAAAAGAAATTCAGCGACAAGTGGAGGAATCGATGAAAAAAGGGTATGTACAGGAAAGTCTTTCCCCTTGTGCTGTCCCTGTTCTTTTAGTGCCTAAGAAAGATGGGTCTTGGAGACTGTGTGTGGATTGCCACGCAATTAACAACATCACAGTAAGATATAGGCATCCCATTTCTCACTTAGGTGATATGCTTGATGAACTTAGTGGTGCTAATTTTTTCACTAAAATTGATTTAAGAAGTGGCCATCATCAGATTCGTATGAAAGAAGGAGATGAGTGGAAAACAGCCTTTAAAACAAAATTTGGATTGTATGAATGGTTAGTGATGCCTTTCGGTATAACTAATGCACCTAGTACATTTATGCGATTAATGAATCATGTGCTTAGAACTTTCATTGGTAAATTTGTTGTGGTTTATTTTGATGGCATCCTAATCTACAGCAAGACTCTTGAAGAACATGTTGCACATATCCAGAGCGTGCTTGCTGTCCTGCGTAAACAAAAATTGTACGCTAACCTTGAGAAGTGCACCTTCTGCACCAACAAGGTAGTTTTCTGGTTTTGTTGTTTCAGGACAAGGCGTGGAGGTGGATGCTGAGAATGTCAAGGCTGTACACGAATGGATGCCTCCACAGAACGTGAGCCAAGTGAGAAGCTTCCTTGGACTTGTTGGTTTCTACCGGCGCTTCGTGAAAGATTTCAGCACGATCGCTGCTCCAATCAATGAGCTGACCAAGAAAGACGTACCTTTCAAATGGGGAGAAGCACAACAAAAGGCTTTTGAAGAATTAAAGAAGAAGCTCACAACATCCCCAGTCCTTGCACTTCCTGATTTCAACAAGACATTTGAAATTGAATGTGATGCAAGTGGAGTTGGGATTGGAGGCGTGCTGATGCAAGAAAAGAGACCAATTGCATTCTTCAGTGAAAAGCTAAGTGGTCCGACTTTGAATTATTCAGTTTATGATAAAGAATTATATGCTCTCGTTCGGAGTTTGGAAACTTGGCAACACTACCTTTATCCTAAAGAATTTGTAATACATTCAGACCATGAATCATTGAAACATATTAAGGGACAACTAAAACTGAATAAATGACATGCTAAGTGGAGTGAATTTATTGAGTCCTTTCCTTATATTGTCAAATATAAGAAAGGTCAAGACAATATTGTAGCTGATTCTTTATCGCGACGTCATGCTTTGCTCACACAACTTGATGCTAAAATTCTCGGATTGGAAAGTATAAAGGAATTATATGCCACTGATTCGTACTTTGCTGAACCATATGCCAAGTGCCGTAATGGCAAAGGATGGGGAAAGTATCATGTGCATGATGGATTTTTATTTCGCACTAACAAACTTTGTATTCCAGATTGCTCTGTTCGACTTTTACTCGTGCAGGAAGCTCATGCAGGTGGACTTATGGGCCATTTTGGAGCCAAGAAGACGGAGCAAGTGCTGGCTGACCATTTATTTTGGCCAAAAATGCGATGAGATGTAGAAATACATGTTCTTCGCTGCGAAAACTGCCACAAAGCTAAGTCTCGTATGAACCCTCCTGGTTTATATACTCCTCTTCCTATTCCTAATGCACCTTGGGAGGACATTTCAATGGATTTTGTTCTTGGGTTACCACGGACCAAAAGGGGAAGGGATTCAATTTTTGTCGTGGTTGATCGTTTCAGCAAAATGGCACATTTTATTCCTTGCCACAAGAGCGACGATGCTTCCCGTATTGCTGAATTATTTTTCAGGAAATTGTGCGACTACATGGAATGCCACGTACCATTGTGTCGGATAGTGACACCAAGTTCTTGAGCTACTTTTGGAAGACATTGTGGGGGCAAACTTGGGACAAGACTGTTGTTCTCCACAACATGTCATCCGCAAACGGACGGCCAAACTGAAGTTGTGAATCGAACACTATCAATGTTGCTCTGAGCTGTCCTTAAGAGGAACCTGAAACTATGGGAAGAAAGCTTGCCACATGTTGAGTTTGCATACAATAGGGCAGTACACTCGACCACTAGATTTTGTCCATTTGAAATTGTATATGGATTCACACCCACTGCTCCCATAGATCTTTTGTCTTTACCCATGCAGGAACGTGTGAAATTCAATGCAAGCAAGCGAGCTGAATTTGTCAAGAACATTCATGATAGGGCTCAGGCCAATATCGAAAAGATAACCAAGAAGTATGAGAAGCACGCTAACAAGGGTCGCAGGAAGGTGTTGTTCGAACCAGGGGACTTGGTTTGGGTGCACCTTCGAAAGGATCGTTTTCCAGAGCTGCGCAAGAGCAAGTTGCAACCCCGGGCTGACAGACCATTCAAAGTTCTACGCAAGATCAACGACAACGCTTATGAAATTGATCTGCCAAGTACTTATGGTGTGAGTACCAGTTTCAATGTGTCCGACCTCTCTCCATTCTTTGGATTGGAAGAGTCGAGGACGACTCTTTTTCAACGGGGGGAGGATGATATGCCCACGCCGACCACACCATCAAGTATACCGACTACATCAAGCAAGATGGAACAATCATCAAGTCAAGCTGCACCAGCTCATGTCTTCGATGGACCAATTACTCGTAGCTGAGCTAAACAGTTACAACAAGAGGTGCACACGCTACTTTGTGAAATTCCATTTATTAATGAGAATTATATACTTCCTAAATCGTACATGTTTCTATTACTCAGGTTCACCAAGGAGAATGACAAGGACACGCCGAGACTGAACCAGAGAGGAGAACTACGTCGAACCAGTTCGGCCTGGCAGAACTGTCATGAAGAAACAGTCATATCTCTTGATTCATAGAAGCTGTGAAGGTCCATGAGTACTTGTTGGAAAGGTGT
Source organism: Neostapfia colusana (assembly GCA_030760725.1). Taxonomy (NCBI): domain Eukaryota; kingdom Viridiplantae; phylum Streptophyta; class Magnoliopsida; order Poales; family Poaceae; genus Neostapfia; species Neostapfia colusana. The sequence continues at coordinate 23,240,961 of JASWHV010000020.1, forward strand.
TGAAGTCAACTTTCTAATGCCACTAAGTGCCGAGTGCGTTAGAGCTCCCAGCTTGGCAGCCGAGTGCTTTTGGTGCAGACTGTTCAGAAGATCAATAGTCAGCCTGATATCCAGGTTTCCGTGAGAAACTGCATCACTCTACAATATTTCGTAAAGCATGCTACACATGGTGTGAAAGGTTATCGAATTAGCTTTCCAACGCATCTGGTCCCGTGTCTTTTGGATGTCCCTAGGTGGAGTTATGATTAAAATATTGAAGACCAATCAAAAGGCCAGAAGACATGCGGGAAATTGATTACCACTGCATGAATGATCAAGCCAGTTGGCCTTCCACCTTCCCACATGGCTTTTTCAGTTCACATATATTTTTAGACTACTTGTTGGCATAAATACCGCTCTTTTTGTAAGCCAAGGGACACTTTTTGATGAATTAAGATTAATCCAGTGATATTTGTAGCCGAGCTGCTTGAGTGTCTTACTCAACCCTTGTTCTTCCTTGTTCTTCTTGAACTTGTGGAGAGATCTCTCTGAGATCCACTAATTCGTGCTCTGCGGGTTCCAGTACAGCTGTCCCGTCTTGTGTGGATTAGCTCCGGTTGTGGTTCTGCGGTCGTTCGGAGATCGAGTCGAAGTCTTCGCGGTTTCGGTGTCTCTCTTCCCGTCGCTTGGTCGCATCTAACCTTGGTCAGGTATAAAGCTAGTTATCCGCGCTGTTTCTACAGCAAGTTATCTTGTTCTTGAGCCTCCTGTCGTGAAGATCGGGCCACCCTTCGCCGAACCAAATTCGGTGGATATCAATACCTAGTCTGAAAAACAATGAAATTGTGTAAGTTCAACAACATATATAGTGTCAACTAATTTGCGAGGTCATGATTCTTACCAGGCGCTCCGCTGCATACTGACTGCACTGCTCCGGCTGAGAAGGCTCAGTGTGACCTCTCCTATAGACCGCAGTAGCACTTGGTCGCACACCGGTTTCCTTTTCCTGTGAACATATGTTAGTACGAACAATACTACATTATGAATATAAAAAAACCACCAAGAAACTTACCATCCGTTTAGCCATCCGCACGAAACCCTGGACGCCTATACCGTGCTTCCCCGAGCTCCCTCTGGCATCTCGAGCCTTCTTGGACTTAGTGATGAACTCATCGCTAGCCCAATACCTGCAAAGGGCTCGATAATCTTCAGTTCGTCCCTGTAAGCAAGGGACACTAACCTACACACATGCGTAGTTTATTAGATATTACTTACCAAAAGTAATGTGAATAATTTAAAGAATACGCAACTTACCTCTGCGTACTGCTCCTCCGTCAAAAGTAATGTGAAATTCTAAGTGTTCGGGGGGCGTACATAGAATTGGAATAAACGACCACTACAGGATTCCCGTAAGCGACGATCGGCGAAGGCGACGGACGGCGACGGCCGCGGCTCGGGGAGCCCGGCGGCGCGGGGCGGCTGCGCGGGGAGAGCGGCTGGCGGCGCGGGGCGGCTACGGCGTCGGGGCAGCTGCGGCGTGGGGGCGGCGGTGCGGTGCCGGCGGCGTGGGGGCGGCTATGGCGTGGGGGCGGTGGCGTGGAGGCAGCAGTGCACGGCGATGGCAGAGCGGAGCGGCGCGGCGCGGGGAGGGCGGCGGAGTGGGGCTGCGCGTGTGGGGCGGCGGCGAGGGCCGGCGTGTGGGGCGGCGGCGCGGGTTGAGCGGCGGGGTGAGGAGAAAAAAGTTGTTGGGCCCGTCGGGCTGTATATATGAACTATATACAACAGACAAAGTAACATACGACAGCGAGTCGCACAGGCTGTCATAAATAAGGATATATACGACAGCCTAGGGTTGGCTGTCGTATATAAGCTCTATTACGACAGCCGTAATAAGATACGACAGCCAGCCGCACGGGCTGTCGTAAATAAGGCATATATACGACAGCCTAGGGTTGGCTGTCGTATATAAGCTCTATTTACGACAGCCAATTAAAAAACGACGGCTGTACCTTCGTATATAACCTTATATACGACGTCCTGTTCAGACCGTCGTATATAAGTTTATATACGACGGCTGGCCGTCATATGTTAAGCCGGCTGTCGTATGCTAACCTCTTTCCTATAGTGATGCATGATTGCCTAACCAGACACCAAAGATTCATTACCGGACTTGTAATCTTTATAGATCAGTGCCGATGAACAATTTTCCGTTTCAGGTAGTATGCTACCTCTTGAAGAGGGTTTTTACTGTCCAAAATAATGGTCACTATTTTTTTTGAAAACTTATGGTCACAATTTATCAAGAATACTTACTAGTATTTTTATCTGATGGTATAATCCGTTATCTTCTACCCACTACGACTGGCTAGTGTTTTATTAAGCTGATGATAATTCTAGAAAAATAAGAGATCTGGACTGTTGGTGATATGCCCAAGAGGAAATCGTAACAATTTGGTTAATGCCTGTTTGATATTTGATTCATAAGCAATTAGGGTACTAATGGGTCTGCGATCTAGAAACCCATTAGTACGCCTATAAATACGAGGGATAGGGTTAGCACTACAGCGATACGACTCACTTACGACGGCCGAAACCGTCATAAGTAAGGTCAAAACCGTCGTAATTAGCTTAGTTACGACGGTTTCTAGCCGTCGTCACAGTTTGGTCGTAAGTTAAGTAACTTACGACGACCACGGCGGCCCGTAGCCTTCGTATTTAAGAGTCTGGGCAACGTGGTGGGCTAGATCATACCACTTACGATGGCCTGAACCCGGCCGTAGGGCCCAGGCCATCGTAAGTTAGTTGGGCTTACTTACGATGGCCACAACAGCCGTCGTAAGTAACATGAGCTAACTTACGACGGCCTGTATACAGACCGTTGTAAGTTATGGTTTTAATTAAAAAAACAGAAACTAGCTACGCTAGCACAGTTGCCAGCCGAGATAAATCACACAATTATTTACACATACAAACAATACAATACATAATCAACGGTTCATTCATAAAGTCCAAAGAAATCAAAAACACAAAATGGCTACACACTCCCCTTACGATTACCTCTAGAGCCGTGAACGGGCTGGTGCCGGTAGCTGCGAAGATGGAGTATGCGCCTCTGTCGGTGAACCCTGCAAAGTAAATAAAAGTTAGGCATGTCTATTCCTCTCTTTCCCTCATTCTCTCTCTCTTTCACTCTCAGTACTCCTCTTTCACTCTCTCTCTCGCTCTCGTTGTCTCTCTCCCCATCCCCCTCTCCATTCTCTCTCTCTCTCACTCTCGTTGTCCCTTTCCCCATCCCCCTCTCCCCACCCCCTCTCTGTCATTCTCTCTCTCTCTTTCACTCTGAGTACTCCTGTTTCACTCTCTCTCTCTCCCTCTTGTCCCTCTCCCCATCCCCTCTCCCTTGTCTCTCTATTCCACTCTCTCTACTCCTCTTTCACTCTCTCCCCATCCCTCTCTCTCTTTCACTATCTCCCCTATCTCTCCCCTCTTTCACTCTCTCTCTCTCCCTCTCTCTCTTCCCCCCCACTCTCTCTCTCCCTCTCCCCATCCCTCTATCTCTTTCACTATCTCTCCCCCTCTCTCTATCTCTTTATCTCACTCCCTGTATTAAATAGTATTAAAGATTTATAAAGTGTCCAGGGTACTTGTGCTAGGGGCGGCTGTGACGAGGGCGCCTGTTGGTACCCTGCAGACCGGGTACCCCCGCGTAGTGGGTGAAAGACAGCATGGGCCCCGCCTTCCTACCGAGGTGGGCCCTAGCATAAGCCACGTGCCCTAGGCCCCATGGACAGCCCTAGGGCTACCATGTGCTCTTGGGCTCCGGAGCTGACACGTGCCTTGGGCTCTAGTCCGAGCCTCCCCTCTAGGGTGGGACTGGAGCTGCCACGTATCCGGAACCTCCGAGCCACGCCTCACTACCGGCCGAGGATGGCCCCGGAGCCGCCATGTGTCCAATGGTGCCGAGCCCGACCTCCCGCCAGGGAGGGCTCCAACGCTGCCACGTGTCCGGAACCTCCGAGCCGCGTCCCTTCTCGCCGGGGAGAGCTCTGGAGGTGCCACGTGCTCTACGGCTCCGGGCCCGACCTCCAGCATGGGAGGGCTCCGGTGCTGCCACGTGGGCAACGACTCCAAGCGTCCCTTCTCGCCAAGGAGAGCTCCGGAGGTGCCACGTGTCCTACGGCTCCAGGCCCAACCACCAGCCTAGAATGGCTCCGGTGCTGCCATGTGTCCAATGATTGCGGACCCCTCGCTACTCCGCAAGATGGCTCCGGTGCTGCCATGTGTCCAATGACTCCGGACCCCTCGCTACTCCGCAAGATGGCTCCGGTGGCGACACGTGTCCTGGGGACCAGCCACCCGGACGCCGCGCCGACGAGAAACGGGCATATGGCCAAGGAGTAAAGAGGAAGATGCGCTGCTAGGCCGTGCATTCAAGGTTTGCACCTTCCCCAGAAGCATGGCGCATGTCGCATGCCTCCGTCCTTTGTCCGTTCACCATTACGGTGAAAGACAGGGTGGCGAGGCGTGATGGCGGAATAGTGCCGCCCAGTAGAGCGAGGAGACGCGGCGAAAAGACGGGTACTTCATCATCACCTGCTACCCGGTTAGAGGCGTCCGGCGGAACAGGCGACGCGCCTTAACTCCTCCGATAGCGACAGTGCATATAGCTATAAATGCCCTAGCTCATGTATAGGGTACAGATAGCAGCGGGGCCACCTGTCGGGCCCCGGGCCACATTGTAACTGCCCTGGCCTTGGGCTATAAAAGGACCGGGGCAGCCTCCGGGCAATGGGTTCTGCGTTCGCAACTCTGGTTCCACATTCGCAATTGTGGTTCTGCGTTCGCAACCTCACACACTCACGCGCAAATTGTGGTTCCGCATTCGCAATTGTGGTTCCGCGTTCGCAATTGTGGTTCCGGGCCCGACCTCCAGCATGGGAGGGCTCGGTGCTGCCACGTGGGCAACAACTCCAAGCGTCCCTTCCCGCCAAGGAGAGCTCCGGAGGTACCGCATGTCCTACGGCTCCAGGCCCAACCTCCAGCCTAGGAGGGCTCCGGTGCTGCCATTTGTCCAACGACTCCGGACCCCTCGCTGCTCCGCAAGACGACTCTGGTGGCGACGCGTGTCCCAGGGACCAGCCACCCGGATGCCGCGCCGACGAGCAACGGGCAGATGGCCAAGGAGTAAAGAGTAAGGTGCTCTGCAAGGCTGTGCATTCAAGGTTGCCACCTTCCCCAGAAGCATGGTGATGAGTGGTTTAGGCCCGATCTTCCGATAGGTAGGTCGATTGAGGTGGAGAACTCGACGTTGATGATCTGCAGCACTCGAGCAGTTCGAACACCCCTGCAATCACTACACCACTGCTCCGTTGGTTATCAACCGTGCAGCACACGCTTGACCTCGCCAAGAAGGCTAATCCCTGCAGGTGCAACCGAGAACACGAGCAAGAACGTAGAAGATGTGATCTGAAAATCACGAAGTTGGGGTTTCACACAAATCGTAGAACAGCAGCTGTTTATCTAAGCAAAACCCACCAAATATGGCTGGCGGCTGCAGTATTTAAAGGCTAGGGTTCGACCATAATACCTTTAGATGCGTCCCTAATGGACTCATACAGGATACAAGGCCCAAAAGCCCAATACGGTGGTGCAACACCGGACAGAACTCTGAATTCAACTTGTTTCGACAACTCCCAACGACTCCTGGCTAATTTTAATGTGGGACCAGAACCATTGGAAAGTTTATCTTCTCATCTTTCCATGCATATGTAGAACGTCAAAAACGGAGTCCGTATGCATCCTGGGCGTCCGTTTTAAGATGTACTGCTCGTGGACTCCGAGTTGAACTCGAGTCCGGGTTGGTGACTGTTTCCATCAACTTGTGGACATCCCATATGATTCTCCATGTCCCCAAATCCTCCTCCATTTACTTGTTGATCATGTCCATAGTTCCTAATAACAATTAAATCATTCAATAGCAATCCATTCTCAAAATCACATGGGTAGGAAGTTAGGAACGAGTTCACCTGCTGATTTAGTAACCGTGCTCGTCCTCTTGTGATTGGTCCTTGTATATCAATGTGAGTATCCACTGTTGTGATGTCTTCATCATCCTCCCCCTCTTGAATCGGAGTCGTCCTCGACTCAAGATCATCTTCTTCCCCCAAGTATGGTCGTAAATCTGAAATGTTAAATGTGGGACTAACCCCAAAATCGGGAGGCAACTCAAACTTATATGCATTGTCATTGATCTTTTCAACAATCTTAAAAGGACCAGCAGCTCGTGGCATAAGTTTAGATTTTCTCAAGTGAGGGAATCGTTCTTTTCTCAAATGTAGCCATACCAAGTCCCCTAGTTCAAGTTTTACTTCTTTTCTACCTTTACTACCAGAAATTCTATACTTCTCATTCATCCTTTCAATATTTTTCTTTGTAGTTTCATGCATCTTAAGAATGAATTCAGATCGTTGTGTAGCATCCAAATTTATAGTTTCAGAAGGAGGCAAAGGTAATAAATCAATAGGAGCACGGGGATTGAAATCATACACTACCTGGAATGGGCTTACCTTTGTAGTAGAGTGAACTGACCTGTTGTAAGAAAATTTTATATGTGGTAAACAATCCTCCCAACCCTTTAAATTTGTTTTTAAAACAGCCCGCAACATAGTGGATAGAGTACGATTTACTACCTCAGTTTGTCCATCGGTTTGTCGGTGACATGTGGTTGAAAACAGCAGCTTGGTTCTCAATTTTGTAGAACTCGCAATGTATGACGAACTCCTTAGACCACAAGTAATGTTGCCAAGTTTGTAGAACTCGCACTAAGGCATACAATTCCTTATCATAAGTAGAATAATTCAGAGAAGGACCATGCAATTTTTCACTAAAAAATGCAACGAGTTTACCTCCTTGTATGAGAACACCTCCAATACCAATGCCGCTTGCATCACATTCTAGCTCAAATGTCTTGTCAAAATCAGGAAGTTGTAGCAATGGTGCTTGTGTAAGCTTTGATTTGAGAACATCAAAAGCTTGTCGCTGCTGTTCGCCCCATCGAAACTGCACTCCCTTCTTCGTCAGTTCATGGAGAGGTGCTGCAATGGTGCTGAAATCCCACACAAAACGTCGATAAAAACCTGCAAGACAAAGAAACCTACGCACCTGCGTGACGGTCGATGGAGTTGGCCAGCTAGTGATCATCACAATTTTTGTCTCATCCATCTCAATTCCCTGCGATGAAACGACATATCCAAGAAACGGAACTCGATTGGTGCAAAAGACGCACTTTTCGAGGTTACCAAACAAACGTGCATCTCTCAAGACACTGAAAACAGCACGTAAATGATTAAGATGTTCATCATATGACTTTCTGTAAATGAGGATATCATCGAAGTAAACCACCACAAATTTTCCAATAAAAACACGTAAAACCTCGTTCAATAATTGCATAAAAGTGCTAGGTGCATTAGTTAAACCAAAAGGCATTACTAACCACTCATAAAGTCCAAACTTAGTTTTAAATGCAGTTTTCCATTCATCTCCTAGTGCCATTCTAATTTGGTGATAACCACTACGCAAGTCAATTTTTGTGAAAATAATAGCACCACTCAATTCATCAAGCATGTCATCTAATCGAGGAATAGGATAACGATATCGAATGGTGATGTTATTAATCGCTCTACAATCAACACACATGCGCCAGCTACCATCTTTCTTAGGAACCAAAAGAACAGGAACAGAACAAGGGTTAAGGCTTTCACGAATATACCCACGGTTCAAAAGATCTTGAACTTGTCGCTGAATTTCCCTTGTCTCTTCCGGATTCGCCCTGTACGCCGCACGATTTGGCAAACTTGCCCCTGGAATCAGGTCGATCTTATGTTCAATGGCCCAAATAGGTGGTAATCTAGGGGGTATCTCGGGGGGAAACACATCCGCAAAATCCTGCAAAAGGTTAGCAACAGCAGGGGGCAATGCAATGGACACTTCATGAATTGAAAACATGGCTTCTTTGCATACTAAAGCGTAGTACATCCCCTTGGTATTAAATAAATCAGCAAGGTCAGATTTAGTTGTGAGTAACGAAGGTGATTTTAACTTAAGTACTTGCTGTTTTTCAGAGTCTAGTGATTTTGTTGCCTTATCATCACGTGTTTTACTTTTCTCAAAATGTACAATTTTAGCAGGAGTCATAGGAAGCAAAGTGGTTTTCTTTCCTTTATGCATCAGAGTATATTTATTAGTTCTACCATGATGAATAGCATCCGTATCAAATTCCCAAGGACGTCCCAACAAAAGAGAACAAGCATCCATAGGTACGACATCAAAATCAGCAAAATCATGGTAAGAACCAATCGAAAAATGTACCCTCGCTGTTTGTGTTACCCTAACCTTACCGCTGTTGTTGAACCACTGAATGTGGTATGGATGAGGGTGTGCTCTTGTTGTCAACCTAAGTTTCTTGACCACATCGGTGTTCACCAAGTTGTTGCAGCTGCCGCCATCAATTATAGTGTGCACGCGGCTGTCCTTGACGATGAGAAACATGTGAAAAAGATTGTGTCGTTGTAGCTTGTCATCCGCCTCAACTTTGGAGCTCAAAGCACGCTGCACAATTATGCTTCTATAATTTTCCGTTGCTGCAATACCAAGTACCTCTTCATCTGTGCTATAGTGGCCATCTTTTGGTCCTGCAACGTTAGTAGCAACAGAATATTCATCTTCAACATCCGAAGTAGTATCATACCCACCATCATCTCGTGCTATGTATGCTCATTTGCTAGGGCAATCTTTCATCACATGACCAACTCCCTGGCAGCGGTGACACTTAATGTTGGAAGTTTGACTTGTGGAAGGAGTGGAAGACGTAGGCTTGAACGGTGTCGTCTTTCTGCCCTCCGGCACGCGAGGAAATGGAGCAGTAGATGAAGTTCGTTGGCCACCATTGGATGGTGTAGTGGAAGTAGGAAAACTCGAAGATGGTGCTGTTTTGGATGGTGTAGATGTCGAACGCGGTGTAAATGTGCTCCTCATGCGTTGGTGCTGCTGCTGTTGGCGGCCCTGCAATTCTTTTTCTGCCAACATAGCCAGCTGAAATAATCTGTTAACAATATCATATTCCTTATAATCAACAATGTCCTGAATTTCACGCCTCAACCCTCCATAAAAATGAGCTATTTTATCATCCATGTCCTCTGCTACTCCACAGCGCAACATACCCTTTTGTAACTCTTGATAATACTCCTCTACGGACATGTTACCTTGGTCTAAGCGCTGCAATTTTTGTGAAGGTCCCGCTGAAAAGAAGGAGGAACAAAACGAATACGCATAGCTTCCTTTAATCTATCCCATGTTGGAGGATCAGTTCTAGTTTTAACAAGTTTATTCCACCATATGATAGCAAAATCCTTAAACTCACTAGTGGCTTCACGAACTCTATGTTGTTCAGGAACAAGGTGGGCATTAAATTTCTGCTCTACTGTCATCTCCCAATCAAGATATGCCTCAGCATCATAAGCACCAGAAAAAGAGGGTATAGTAAATTTGACTTTAGCAAAAGGATCATCAAGAGGGCGATTAAAATTCTTAAGACGATCATTGTAATTATAACGATTATTACCTCCCATACCTCGTAGATAACGTGGAAGTCGTGGTTGATTGTTATGATCTTCCATATTATAAGCATCGTCTTCACGATCTTCAGTGAGAGGCAGCCGTGCCTCAAGAGTATCCATCCGAACAACAAGATCAGCAAGTTGGCGATTCAAGGTCGTCAATGACGCCTCTGTCGATGCTTGGGTTTTGGTGAACATATCTGTCATTTCTCTCATCATGTCATGCAGCTAAGCATGTTGAACACATTCATCATCCCTTTTATCTTCTGCCATTGTTAGTAGTAAACAAAAGACAACAAAAAGATGTTATCCCTATCAACTACGAAGGGTAGTGGCAATGTGAAAAGTGGAAGGAAGGAAACAATCTCTCTCTCTCTCTATCTCAAGTGTCTTACCACGTTCTTACAAGTGTTCTTACTGACACAGCAGGTGGTAAACGGTGGACGGTGAGAAACAATGAAGCGTAGAGTGATTGCAAAGGTACCTGTTCTGCTCAAGAGGAAAAGTGGAGCTTGGATGGCACAATATAGTGGCTAATAAGCAAAGAAAATCGTTAACAACAAAACAAAGTTGAATAAGTATTCAATGTAGGAACTGTTGCTGGTTAACAAGTGTTCTAGGCCTAGCACAACACAAGGCGGTAGAGAGGCAAATAGAAGATCAGGAAGATACAAGCAATAAGTACAGCACAAGTGTATAGGCCAACTGTTTCAAGTGTTTGCTGTCAATGCTTTAATATTTGTGCTCTATTCACTATTTTTTTTAATATTTTTCTGATATTTTTTGTTTACTTGAGAGCACAAAAATAGGAAGCACACAACTTTTCAGCTCAATTGGATGTAAGATGTGGCCTATAGAAAATCAGGAAGATTCTTTAAAATTTATGCTGAAACTTCGGAGGCCGGATAGTCTATCTTCCGAGGGGAATTTGGCGAAACAAATCTTGCCGAACACGGCAAATCAGTGGAGAATCGGTTGCAAAATTTCGAGTAGATCAATTTGAAAAAAAATCGCCCGATTTCGAGTTCATATGCAAAAGTTATGGCCGTTTTAAGGTAGGCTACCCGAGTTACTATTTTTTTATGTTGATTCAAACTCGGTTTTGAAAAAGATCTCGCAATAGGATGTGAAAAACAATCGGAATTTAGCAACGACGGCTGATGGGATGTTGTGTGATGAATCAAGGAGGACTGGCACAATGGTTTGTCACCCGTTCTAGGGCTGGCGAGGCTGGAGTTCACGCAAGGCGGCTAGCTAGGGCAAACCGATGATCTTGGTGGCTCGGTTTGTTGTTTAGGGATTATGGAATAGGTGAGCAGCAAGAAAACACAAGGAAGAAAAACGATAACTACGACCCAAAAACACAAAGCTAAACCAGCAACAAGACACGACCACACGAATGCAAACTCAACAATGCAAACTGAAAAACGAAAACTTGCAGGCACTATAGTCTAGGAATCGGTAACACGATATGGTTTTTTGTGGACTCTAGGTATAAAAACAAAAACTAATCTAGTGGGAAATCAAAGTACCTCACAGGCAACCTGAAATCTGATACCAAATGATGAGTGGTTTAGGCCCGATCTTGCGAAAGGTAGGTCGATTGAGGTGAAGAACTCGACGTTGATGATCCGCGGCACTCGAGCAGCTCGAACACCCCTGCAATCACTACACCACTGCTCCGTTGGTTATCAACCATGCAGCACACGCTTGACCTCGCCAAGAAGGCTAATCCCTGCAGGTGCAACCGAGAACACGAATAAGAACGTAGAAGATGTGATCTGAAAATCACGAAGTTGGGGTTTCACACAAACCGTAGAACGGTGGCTGTTTATCTAAACAAAACCCACCAAATATGGCTGGTGGCTGCAGTATTTAAAGGCTAGGGTTCGACCATAATACCTTTAGACGCGTCCCTAATGGACTCATACGGGATACAAGGCCCAAAAGCCCAATACGGTGGTGCAACACCGGACAGAACTCTGAATTCAACTTGTTTCGACAACTCCCAACGCCTCTCGGTGAATTTTAATGTGGGAACAGAACCACTGGAAATTTTATCTTCTCATATTTCCATGCATATGTAGAACGTAAAAAACGGAGTCCGTATGCATCCTGGGCGTCCGTTTTAAGATGTACTGCTCTTGGACTCCGAGTTGAACTCGAGTTCGAGTTGGTGACTGTTTCCATCAACTTGTGGATGTCCCATATGATTCTCCATGTCCCCAAATCCTCCTCCCTTTACTTGTTGATCATGTCCAGGGTTCCTAATAATAATTAAATCATTCAATAGCAATCCATTCTCAAAATCACATGGGTAGGAAGTTAGGAACGAGTTCACCTGCTGATTTAGTAACCGTGCTCGTCCTCTTGTGATTGGTCCTTGTATATCAATGTGAGTATCCATTGTTGTGATGTCCTCATCATCCTCCCCCTCTTGAATCGGAGTCGTCCTCGACTCAAGATCATCTTCTTCCCCCAAGTATGGTCGTAAATCTGAAATGTTAAATGTGGGACTAACCCCAAAATCGGGAGGCACCTCAAGCTTATATGCATTGTCATTGATCTTTTCAACAATCTTAAAAGGACCAGCAGCTCGTGGCATAAGTTTAGATTTTCTCAAGTGAGGGAATCGTTCTTTTCTCAAATGTAGCCATACCAAGTCCCCTGGTTCAAGTTTTACTTCTTTTCTACCTTTACTACCAGAAATTCTATACTTCTCATTCATCCTTTCAATATTTTTCTTTGTAGTTTCATGCATCTTAAGAATGAATTCAGATCGTTTTGTAGCATCCAAATTTATAGTTTCGGAAGGAGGCAAAGGTAATAAATCAATAGGAGCACGGGGATTGAAACCATACACTATCTGGAATGGGCTTACCTTTGTAGTAGAGTGAACTAACCTGTTGTCAGCAAATTCTATATGTGCCCCATCTACCCGGGCTAGAACCCCGTCTCCTCAGGCTCAGTGGGAGGCTGCATGGCTCTTTCCCCACACCTTCATATGGCGGTGTGGCCACACAAGTTCCGGCCACACTTGCTGGAGAAGTTCGACGGGACAGTCAACCCCGTCGAGTTTCTGCAGATCTACTCCATGGCTATCCTGGCCGCAGGAGGGGATGAGGCCATCATGGCCAACTACTTCCCCGTGGCCTTGACCGGGTCTTCCCGGTCATGGCTCATGAACTTGCCCCTGGAGTCTATAACCTCCTGGGAAGAGTTGTGCCATCAGTTCACGGCCAACCTCGGGAGTTCCTACACATGACCGGGCACGGAGGCTGACCTCTACGCCCTACAACAGCAACCGGGGAGTTGCTGTGCTCCTTCATCTAGCATTTCTCCCAAGTTAGGAACACCATCCTTCGCATCTCCAATGCCTCCGTCTTTGTCGCCTTCCGGTAGGGCGTCCGCGACAAGAAGATGCTTGAGAAGCTTGCCACCCATGACGTGCATGACGTTTTCGAGCTCTTCAGCTTAGCGGACAAGTGTGCAAGAGCTGCGGAGGGTCGCAATTGGCACATACTGCCTGGTAAGGGGAAGTCCAATGAGTTCGCCACTGGAGCCGCAGCCCAGAGCAGCGGCAAGAAGAAGAAGGCCGGCGGCAGGGACAAGCCGCTGGTCGGAGCCCCCACTGCGGCAGCAGTAGGAGTTGCAGGGGGCCGGGGGCCATGCACTGACAAGCACCCGCGATAGCTGTCCAACAACGACAACAGCGAACAAAGGTGCACGGTCCACAACACCAAATGGCACAGCGCCATCGAGTGCCAGGAGATCCAGAAGCTGGTGGAACGCTTCCGAGAGCTCTGACAGCAGCACTAGGATGGCACACCCTTCTGCAAGCGGGAGGGCAAGCAAAAGGCTGACCCGTAGGTCAGCAACGACCAGGAGATGGAGTTCCAAGATGCCAAGCGGGCGTTGAAGGTCATCTATGACCAAGGAGAGGGATTCGACTCTGACAAACAGTGAGCGATGCAAGATGCTCTATGCCTAACCAGGCGTTTCCCCCCTTTCGTCGTGCGACAAGGGCTCACCTGACGTCCAGACATACGGTGAAGCCACGCAGGATCAACTTCTGCGTGAAGAGTAGGCAGCCCAAGGTAGGGCTACCTGGTGCCTCAGCCAATGCTTTCTCGAGGAGGGGTGACAACCCCCCCCCCCCCCCCCAGCTGGGAGGGTCCCTCCCGACCAGTACAAGTACGCCACTCTAGGTGCACCCACCTGGCTGCAGGGGATGAGTATCTCTACCCAGACCACGAGACATAGAACACCTCTGTAAGTAGTGGTAGGATATTTTTCTTTTTTCTCTTTCTTGTAAGGGTGTCAAAGTGTCTAGGAACAATGCTTAGAACAGCTAAAGTCCCGGAAGAGTCCAACTACTCTTGTTATCCAGGGTGGGTCGCTACCTTCTTACACGGCCTGTTACCTCCTATTGCCCAAAGGAAGACAGAAATAAGAAAAAGTGTATCCTACCCTGCACACTTTATTTACAGCTTGTGCTAGTTCATACATATCAACTGTAAACGGCATGTACGGAGCCTGTCCCACACACTTGTCCTATGTCCCATGCCACTGGAAGGTCTCCTCGCTGAAAGGTTAACGCCCGCGAGAGGTTCAGGGTGTGTAGCCTGCTATGCCTGGTTCCGTACCCTTAGCGTGCACATTCTGCCTCCCCAGCGCTACAACAGAGTACTTGGGGTCAGAAAGAACACGCTTACGGACAAGAGAAGTAACCGGACCCTAGACATTGCCCCAATACCCTTTTCGTGTTTTCTTTCCATACTGCTCCGGCCGTGCGGCCAGTCACTTTCTCCTGTGGTCAACCATAGCAAGAGCTGTGCTATCCTTCCGCAGAGGGGTCCGCTTGAGGTACCTGTGACGTACTCGGGGTCCTGTGGTTGTCTCATTGCTCGGGGGCACTATGGCGCCGAATGGTCCTCCCTTGAAAGGCTTACGCCAGTGGGAGGTCCAGGGTGTGTAGCCTGCTATGCCTGGTACCGTACCCCTAGCGTGCACACCCTGCCTCTCTAGTGCTACAGCTCAGTACCGGGGAACCGGACGGCCCATACCCCTGAGCAAGGCTTTAACCATGTTCTGGACGACCCACATCGAATTACCCAAGCCCCGTAGCTCGGCTGAGGATCGTAAGCCACAGTAAAGCTATCGGACAAGGAGTGACCAGAGAGCACGACTACTCCCTCTTTCTGTCATGTGTGCAGGTCCGCACAGGTCCTTGACGTCTCGGACCTCTAAGGGGGCTCGATGTCGACGCCTTGCCTAATCTGGTAGATGTTGGACCTCTGCAGCAGCGAGCAGGAGACTCGGAGCACCAGCTACGGTAAGCCCAAGACTAGGGCTGAATTTTCCTTGAGTCCTTACGCTGCCTGGGACCTGGAAGGAGTGGTAGCCACACTACCAAAGTGCTTTGGGTCCTTACGCTTCTAAGGGCCCGTAGGAACAAGCTTGGGACATTGGTAAAGAGCTACCCATGTAAGCTAAGTCGTTCTAGACCTTTATGCTCTCTTGCCCTACTTTATGCACGTCTACATTTTTGCAGCTGCCTTTCAAGCTTGCCTATATTTTTACATGCCTCTCGATGTGTACATAGTTGTGTTTCTGTGTCTTGCTCTTGGCCAAAGTTATACTGTCCCGCTACAAGGCGAAAACGCAAGAGGCACCTGTGTTGTCTCCGGATCCCCTTGGTTACCTTCCTGCTCGGGTCCGGTGGCGCCAGAAGGATGCCTCCCCCTTCGGAGTGCCTGGCCAGCGGGAGGTCTAGGGTGTGTAGCCTCCTTAGCCTGGTCCTATACCCTAAGCGTGCACACTCTGCCTCTTCAGTGCAGCACCCAAGTGCTGGGGTCCCGGATGGCACACCACCCTTGGAAGGATGGTAACCAGGGTTCGTACACTACTACATCGAATTGCCCAGGTCCTGTAGCTTAGCAGAGGATCATAAGCCACAATGGGACCAGCAAAAAGGGAAAATACAACTACACGACATGGTTACCCCTTTCTTCTAGTGTTGTGCAGGCCATAGGGCTCCGGTCCGTGGGTTGGTTCTGGAACACCAACTTTTCGAGGGGGCCACTCTCGGACCCCAAAAGCTAGCATCACCCGAAGGTACGGAGTTGGTGTCTTGCGCCTTTTTGGCAGGCGTCCCCAAACACTTGGGCACACCTGCGAGGGGGCCACCACGACTGGTCAAGGCTGGCAAGTCGGCCGGACCCCTGCAACGCGCAAGAAGGAAGCGGGTACACATCTACAGCAAGCAACAAGGAAGCATAAGCCACTTTGGCAAATCAGAGAGCCTCCGGTCCTTGCGACATCAAGGACGAGGGGGCCTCGTGAAAGCTAAAAGTGGTCCTGCCAACCGGACCCTGCGCCGAGTGGCTGAAGGATGGAAGGCCAACAAAAGGATTTTTCATTCATAAACATAGAAATATAAAACAAGAGAATGAAAGACTTGAAACAAAGATACTTTCATTGATAACGCAGTTCTGACATACAAAAGGAAATACAAGACAACTAAGGAACTCAACAG
The DNA here is from genome assembly GCA_030760725.1 of Neostapfia colusana. NCBI lineage: Eukaryota > Viridiplantae > Streptophyta > Magnoliopsida > Poales > Poaceae > Neostapfia > Neostapfia colusana. The sequence continues at coordinate 23,257,092 of JASWHV010000020.1, forward strand.
CTACAAGTCAAGTAGTTTCCTGCTCCGTGGCTTGCTTGGTTGTCTCTCGAGCCAATCTCTGCGCAGTGAGACAATCACCTGCTGTTAGACCGAGGACGGCAGCAATGCATGCTGGACCAAGGCAACAGTGACATCCAGTGTCGTGTGGGAAAAAACGCTATCTATGGCAGATTTTGCTGTCTACAACAGTACCTGGAGGAAGGCTTGATCACTCTGGACTAACCTTCCTCCGGTACCGGCAGGAAGCACTCCTTCGGCAAGGCACCTAGAGGACATGCCCCACTCGACACTGGCGTAGGGACTCACTTCGAGTCGAGGACCCGGTCCCTGACCACCGGCACACCATCAGGATGGCTTGTGCTTATATCCGAGGCCATCAAGGAGAGGGATGCCCCAGAGAACCTCACCGAAGGCCGCACACACACACACATCTCGCAGAAGTGGATGAAGATGGCTACCAGTGAGAAAGCATTTGGTGGGCGAAGGTGTCTGGAAGCAGAGACTTCCAGCGCGCAAGAGGAGAACAAAGGCCACATGGTGAGGGGGGTGCCATCCTACACCGCAAGGCCTCATTTTATACCTAGCCGCGACGATTGGGTTCCCACCACTGCACGCCGCGGGTTATTCGCCTCCCCCAATGATGGGCTGGATCTAGGTCCACTCGTCAGATACTAGGGCCAGGAGGATAACCTGTCGGGAACGTCCAACGGTTCCTAAGGAGAGCGATGCGACCAACTCATCGGTTGGCGCAGTAAATGACCCGAGGCAACCCCTCGAGCATGCCACCATAGCACTCGCCCCCACCAATGACAGGTAGGGCCGAGGTCCACCAGTAAGACACTAGCGAGACAGGCGAGAAAAAACTGGGGAACGTCCGGCGGTTCCCGAGTAAAGCGGCACAGTACTTTGGCGGTTCACGAGGCAACCCCTCAAATGCATCGTCGTGACCGGTCAAATCGGGAGTGGACAAGACGATGCGCTGTTGCTTTTACTGAGTGCGCCCACCACGCCGAAGACAAGCAACCTTTTCATCTCCCAGGTACAGCCACTCGTCCACTACGAGAAAATCTAGCCACCACTTTGATTCCCAAATCGCAGGTTCAAAGCCACCACGCGGGAGAGATGGGGGCCCCACGTGCGGGCTCAATGCCTCTCCTGAGATGGGCCTGGGGGCCACTGTCGATGCCCTGCATACCGGGTACCCCTGCGTAGTTGGTGAAAGACAGCCTGGGCCCCGCTTTCCTGCTGAGGCGGGCCCTAGCGTAAGCCACATGCTATGGGCCCCATGGACAGCTCTGGGGCTACCACGTGCGCTTGGGTTCCGGAGCTGACACGTGCCTTGGGCTCTGGTCCAAGCCTCCCAACTGGGGTGAGGACAGAAGCTGCCACGTGTTCGGAACCTCCGAGCCACGCCTCACTACCAGTCGAGGATGGCTCTGGAGCCGCCATGTGTCCAATGGTGCTGGGCCTGACCCCCTGCTAGGGAGGGCTCCGATGCTGCCACGTTTCCGGAACCTCCGAGTGGCGTCCCTTCTCGCTGGGGAGAGCTCCGGAGGTGCCACGTGCCCTACGGCTCTAGGCCCGACCTCCAGCATGGGAGGGCTCAGGTGCTGCCACATGGGCAACTACTCCAAGCGTCCCTTCCCGCCAAGGAGAGCTCCAGAGGTGCCACGTGTCCTACGGCTCCGAGCCTGACCTCCAGCCTAGGAGGGCTCCGGTGCTGCCACGTGTCCAACGACTCCAGACCCCTCGCTGCTCCGCAAGACAGCTCCGGTGGCGACGCGTGTCCCAGGGGTCATCCACCCGGACGCTGCACCGACGAGCAAGGGCAGATGGCCAAGGAGTAAAGAGGAAGGTGCGCTGTTAGGCCGTGCATTCAAGGTCTGCGCCTTCCTCAGAAGCATGGCGCATGGCACACACCTCTGTCCTTTGTCTGTTCACCATTACGGTGAAAGACTGGGCGGCGAGGCATGATGGCGGAACAGTGCCACCCAGAGGCACAGAGCCACCCAGCAGAGCAATGAGAGCAGCGACAAGATGGGTACTTCGTCATCACCTGCTACACGATCATAGGCGTCCGGTGAAACAGGCGGTGCGCCTTAACTCCTCCGATACCGACAATGCATATAGCTATAAATGCCCTAGCTCATGTATAGGGTATAGATAGCCGTGGGGCCACCTGTCGGGCCCCAGGCCACATTGTAACTGCCCCGTCCTTGGGCAATGAAAGGACCGGGGCAGCCTCCGAGCAAAGGGTTCCGTGTTCGCAACTCTAGTTCCGCGTTCGCAACCTCACACACTCATACGCGCAAGCAATACAACAATCACACCGTGAACGTAGGGTATTACGCTCCGGCGGCCCGAACCACGTAAATCCTTGTGTTCCTCTCGCCATTGTGCTCCGACCTTCGATACCACTAGCCCCTCCTAAAAAAGAACCTCCGCAGGCTGCTTCCGAGCAGACCGGGGGAAGTGCCGTAGGAAAACACTTCGACATTTGGTGCACCAGGTAGGGGCTTTCTTGTTTTTGAAGTTGTTCATGAAGCTCACAATGGTGAACATCCAGTCTCTCAGAGGTTCTTCCCGCCCCTCGTGCTGCCAGCGGCCGAGGGAGGAGAAAGCGTCCTCCAGTCCCAAAGCCGAACCGTCTGCGCCGAGGCCAGTCCCTACAACGATGGTGCTTCCAAGCAGACCGGGACACGAAGGAAAACACTTCAACAACGCCTGTGGCGGCTGCGGACACGAAGGAAACACGAGTTCCTGGCCACTCTGTCTAGCTAAGGCCTGTCATTGCAACATATTAGAACACATGTATATTACTAAAATGCTAAAAAATTAAAATACAGTAATGCAAACTACTTACCTCCACCACTGCCTGCATCTTGGCCATGAGGTTGGCCTGGTACTCCTTGGACGACCCTCGTCCTGTCGAGATCCTCTTGAGTCCGCGCAAGCCTATCCTTCATGGCACGGAACTCCAAGTTCCTCTGCGAGAGATGACCACTTGATGGCCCAACGGACAAAGCCTCCGTCGATGGAGTGCCTCTCGAAGGTCGCGCCGTCCTCGAGTCTACAACTCTATCGAAAATGGCAAACCTACGAAAGATATAAAAATAATAAGTAGAAGACGGAAGTTTTAAAAAAATGAAACAGTTGACCAACTCACCGTCCATGGGCCTTCCTGCCGCCGCTTGCCTACACAGTTCTAGGCTCGATTGGCACGTTTTACCAATCGTAGCCTTCGCCGTGTATCTTCTTCACCTCCTGCGCATACTTTTCCTAAAAAATAAAGAAATGATGCAAGCGTGTTAGTACTAGTATTACTTATAATTAAATTGATGAATTTTGAAAACTTACCAGTCGGTCGGTCGCGACCTGACTACACCGCCCAGGATGGGAAGGGTCACTTCCCCTATGAACTCTCTTCCACACCTCGGTCGGTGTTGGCTCCTGACCGGTCTCATCTTGTAGATACGTGTTAGTTGAAGAAATATATTATCAGCACATGAACAAATTTCAATATACTTACCATGCGTTTATCACGTAGCCGTCACCGCTGTAGTTGTGCTGGCCGTCTGTCCCTCTGCAAGGTCGAGCCCTCGTGGACTTAGTGATGAAGTCCTGGCTAGCCTAGTACCAACAAAGAGCTTGGTACGCGTTGGGTTGGCTCTCTAACCAGCTAATACTAACCTGCACATATTTAATATTTCATCAATATTATTAACATAAGTAATTATTGGAAATAGTTAACAATAACAAAGTACCTCTGCATACTGCTCATCAGCTAAGAGCGTCTGCTCGCACCTGACGAGGTACCTGAGAAGACCAAGTCCCAGGGCTGGGTGAGGAACCCTCTCACCCCCTTCCTCCCCTTCCCCTTTTCCATTTGACGATGACATCCTGATGTAAGAAGTAATTGATAAATATACTAAGATAATATACAAAATTCATGATAAGTCAGTGAAGAAAACATTACTTCATCAATTTCAAAATTCATCAACGTCACGATCATGTACCCTACCCCGTAAACCAGACCATCAATCTTCTTTTTTGAGAGTCTGGACCAGATTTCCTTTTCGTTTTCGCATATCATAAGTCTCAACATCTTGAGCGTCTCCAACCAAATGAGGACTCACCTTATGTACCACCCACCAAGCATCGAGTTTTTTGCATGGATATGGTAGATACTACACTTGCTCCACTTGGTGAGCAAGAACAAATGAATTGTATCCTCGTAGCCGTTCCTTGTGTTTGACTTCCATCATGCCAAATTGTTTTTTTCGAATTCCATGATTTTTATCAAACCAATCATAGTCAAAGAATACTGCTCAAAGATCCTTATTACCGATGAAAGCAAATTCAAGAATTTTTTTAGTGATCCCATAATAATTAGTTTCACGTCCTTGAGAGTCAATTGCTCTCGCCATAACTCCAGTATTTGAAGTTGCGGCGAGTGGATGATGAGATTCAAATTGAGTTGTACGGAATCGGAATCCATTGACGTCATATTGACCGTAACTTATAACTTTAACCAATCCGTAGGATAGTTGTCGCAAATCTTCATGGATGTTGGCATCTTTCATGCATTGTCCAAAATATGAAGTTATAAGAAAACTTTGTAAATACTTGTAAGTTATAAGAAAAAATTGTAAATACTCGTAAGTTATAAGAAAAGGTTACATGATCACGAAACCAGGATAGGAAGTTAGGTATTCCGTTTATCCCATCTCATCGCATTGCTTCTACTTGTTTGCTCGTAGGTTGATGTTTTCGTGTCCAATTCTGTTTGTGAAACTCTCGATACAAAAAGAAAATTTTAGAACAGATCTGTTCCATTTATGATAAGTAGCATAAATGTAGGACAAACACTTACTCGAAATATTTGTCCATCTCATCTATATTGGCATACTTGTAGAGGTAATCAACATTCCTTTCTTCTGCGGTAGAGTTGTAGGAATTGCAACTATCAACTGCAGTGCCTCTTGTTGCAAAAATGGAGATGTCGCTACAAGGAGGTTGCTCATCCATATTGTACCACATTGCCGAAGTATTGACATTGTGTTCCCCTGCAAAGTAAACACTTGAAAAATATCCTACTTCCTTAAAAGTAAATTCTTCGGCAATGCACCCTTCTACCTTCGCCCTGTTACGAACCATTGGTTTCATATATCTTAGCGCTATTTCAATATGATACATCCACTTATATTGCACGGGACCGCCCACTTTAGCTTCATATGGAAGATGAATAAGGAGATGTTGCATTGGATTGAAAAAGCCTGGAGAATTTTTTTCCATATTACATAATAATACCGGTATCTCCTTCTCCAAATTACTCGTCATCTCTATCGTTATTTCTTTAGCACAGAGCTGTCTATAGAAGTGGATAAGCTCGGCTAGCACCTTCCACCCCGCATCATCAAAATAGCCTTGCAACATAACAGGTAGAAGTCTTTCCATGATTATGTGATAATCATGACTCTTCAACCCAACTAGTTTTCCCATTTTCACATTCATAGCTCGTTTGAGACTAGCTGCGTAACCATTTGGGAATTTCAAACTTTTCAACCATTCGAGTACTTCTTTCTTTTCTTTGGGTCGAAGGCAGAAGGAAGCATGTGGTTTACCACCACTTTTAGAAAGCTCAAGAGTTGGACGGTTACAAAGCTCAGCCTGATACTTTCGAGCCTTTATGTTTTCTTTCGTTTTACCCGTCATGTTCATGCATGTGCTTATGATACATTCCCCCATGTTACGCTCTTGATGCATGACATCAATGTTGTGCATTAGTATCAATGACTTCACATATGGTAGCTCCCATAGTCCACATATATGAGTCCAATTGTGATCATCTCCGAAATCAAGAAAATATCTAGGACGATCTTTATCTAGCAACAGTTTATCCAACATATCAGATATTTCCAACCCGTTAAAATGTTTCGGTGGTCCTTTAGTGACAACGGTGTCCTTTCTGAATACATTCCTTTGTTGCCTAAACATGTGATTCGAAGGAAGCCAACGTCTGTGACAATCGAAGTAACATATCTTTCCTCCATGAGTAAGTTGAAAACAATCAGTGTCAAAAGCACATATCGGACACGTCAAACGACTGTGAGTGCTCCATCCATAAAACATGCCATACGCCGGAGAATCATAGACAAACCATAAATAAGCAACTCGAAGGTTGAATCGTTGCTTCTTGTAATTGTCGTACACTTCAACTCCTATCCATAACATTTTCAATTCTTCGATCAGCCATTTCAACATCATTTTGAGATGTGACCCAGGATAATCCGGCCCAGGAAAAATGAGGCTAAGGAACATGAACTCATACTTCATACAGAGGGCCAGTGGTAGATTGTACGGAATGACAAAGACAGGCCAACATGAGTATGGTGAAGCCTTTGTATTGAACAAAGAGAATCCTTCTATCGCCAATCCAATCCGAACATTTCTCGCATCAAGGCCAAACTCTGGATCAAACCGGTCCAGCGCCTTCCATGCCTAACCGTCAGATGGGTGCGTCATGACTTCTTTGTTCTGACGTGCACCTTCTTTGTGCCATCTCATGTGTCTGGCAGATTTTTTTGAGCGAAACAAACGCTTCAACTGAGGTGTCACGGGTAAGTATCGAAGCTGCTTAAAAACCACTTATGTCGTCACATTTTCACCATCTTCATTAACGACTTTGACATACCTCGATTCACCACAGTTTAAACATTTCTTCTCTTTGGCATGTTCTTTCCAGAAAAGCAATTTCTTCGCGTGATACATATCTTTAGGCACTTCATGGGGCCGTAAAAGGATATCACTGATCAATTTGATGAGGTCATTGTAATAGTTATTATAAAAGAGGTACTTAGACTTAATTGCCATAATTCTAGTCATCATTGTCCGTGTGTTCATGCAATGGCTGTTCTGAAGCTTTGAGAAGCTCGAAGAACGCTTCAACCTCCGTTGTAGGTGGATCCTCTGTAAGGTCTGGTTATTTAGCTTCTAGCATCTCATCCATCCTATCATCCCCCGTAATATCATCATTGTCCTCTTCCACTTCTTGTGCAGCTTTAGAAGCTATCTCGCCGTGAAAGGTCCAGACCTCATAACATGGCATGTAACCATTTCGACACAAATGTATCGAAAGTTCCACTTTGTCCAAAAACTTGGTATTCTGGCATTTCGTACATGGGAACCGCACCTTATCTGTATTTGACAACAAAAATGTTCAATCTACAAAAGCATCTGTCTTGGCAAACCACTCATCTGAGTGATTACCAGATCTGCTCTTCCAACCAGTATACATCCAACTGCGGTCTTCACCCATGTTTTACTCTGCAGTATAAAGCGAGAGAAATTACATTCACTTTATATCTATTGGAAAGGATAGGTCCTAAACCCACCCAAGAGTGACCGAAAGGAGCGTGCTTATACCGAGACGTGGGGTACGAATCTAGACAACATTTCGGCAGCATAACCTGCTATTCTCCAACCGCGCGCCCGATAATGGTGCAGCAGAGAACATTAGGGTTACGCCGTTGAAATTTCGTCCGAATCCAGACCCCACGTCTCGTCATAAGCACGCCCCCTCGGTCACTCCCAGGCTGTCCAAAAAGGGACAATTCTAAACCTACACGCCTCACATGCGTAATGCATGTGAGACGGACCAGTTCGAAATGGGTGACACATACTGTATATGTTACGTTAATCTTACATTTTGGAGTGATTTACGAGAGAGAGGTAAGAACGAGAGAGAGGAGGAAAGAACGGGATCGATTAGGGCTAAAAATGGCCAGAGAGTACTCGGCGACGGCGGCAGGCGGCGGAGAAACTCCGACTGTGACGCCCGGTCCCGTAAAACACGGAACCCAGCTAATGCATATGTGTGCCCAGGATGTTCATCACACATACACATGTAATCCACAAACTGAATTCAGAATATAACCACAAATAAATATGGTTTAAGTACTTTATTACATAGACTCATTGTCTCACTCATGAATCTCTAACTTATTCTTGCAGCGTAAGTCTCTAAACGATAGCGGAAACAACTAAACAGCAGCGGCTCCATCTTCAACACCACAGGCAAGTTGACGGTAGTTCACACGCCTAGTACTCCACATGGTCCTCGAAGTACTCTTCTCCTGTAGCTGATGTTTTGTGTGATAATGCAAGGGTGAGTACATGTCGTACTCAACAAGTGCTTGAAAAGTATGACATGTAGCTTACAACAAGGTAGGAATAAAAAGGCTCATTGCAGCTAGCAAATTTTGTGGTGGCCCCATTCTCCCACCTACGGGCCCCCTCTTGTGCCATGCAGTTCCGAGGGCGGTCCTGTAAGTGCATCTAGGATATCCCTTGTGGGTTTTGGCTAATTGATGACGAACATATGAGATCCTAATGAAACTATTAAGATGATTGCAGGATAAACAAAGTGAACTGGCTCGGCACACACAAAAAGGTAAAAAATAGAGAGGTGCTCGAAAAGGAAGACGTTAGTGGAATTTAGAAGAGCAAAGTAGATATAAATGTATAGGTTGTGTGTGAGAGAGACACATCCCAAGAGCTCATGACTTTGCGTAAGGGTAAGGGGTTTAAAAATCAACTAAAATCCACTGAAAACCGGACTAGTCCGTTCATGGACCGGACTAGTCCGTTTAACTTTCTGGAAGACGCAAACATAGTGCACCGGACTAGTACGATTTGTGAACCGGACTAGTCCGGTCAGCTTACTGGAACTCAACCGGACAAGTCCGGTTTTGGACCGTACTAGTCCGGTCATGTCTCTGTTGTCCTCTTTAGAGAACTGCGGACTAGTCCATCCAAGCAACAGGACTAGTCCGCTGAAGTTTCTGAAACCACATTTCACATATCACCGGACAAGTCCGGTTTTTGGACCGGACTAGTCCGGTTAACCCACTGGAAGTAGACCGGACAAGTCCGATCATATAGCGGACTAGTCCGGTAGTAGGTTTAACAACGGTAACTTTTTGGGAAACCCTATAAAAAGAGGTCCTTCGTCTTTTCCCAGGCAAGACACGACACATATTGTCAAAAGCTTGAACCCTAGCACCGCCACCTGACCCAAGAGCCCAAAAACACATCTCTCCATACATCTAAGGTGCAAAAAGGCCAAGATCAATCAAATACTTGGATTTGGGATTGAGAGATCGTCGTTCTTTCGTTGTGAGCTCTTGGGGTTTGATTTCTCTACACTCATATTCTGCATTGTAATCTTTTTGAGTGTATTTGATCACCTTCTCACTGTAATTCTTGTGGGAGCCCTCAACGTGTGAGGTTGCCCCACAAACTCGGTGATTACCCGTGATAGTGGAGTCAAGTCGGCCTTTGTGGTGACTTGAAGAGGGAAAGGGATGGGAACCCGGCTCTGTGTGAGCTTCCTCAACGAGGACGTAGATCTCTTGGTGAGATCGAATCTCGGTAAAAATTTGTGTCTTTTGTCTCTCATTTGTTTTACATCTTGACATATTAGATCACTAGTTTGCTAGTCATCGTTTGAGTTCCTTACAAGTTTGCACGTGCATCCATACAATAAATTTAATTTATAAAAACTGTTGTTCTCATTCCGCTGCTATAAGATTAAATTTGTGAGACACACTTAATTAACTCAAGTAATTCAGCACACCGGACTAGTCCGCCCACACAACCGGACTAGTTCGGTCGGTCAAGTTTCTGATAACTTTATTAAGTGTGCAGGAATTCTTTAAAGGCCTATTCACTCCCCCTCTAGGCCACATTCAATTGGTATCAGAGCCAAGTTCTCCATCAACGAGACTCACATCTCGGAGAGATCAATGGCCTCTGAGAAGAACAACGATATCCCGAAGACGAGCAACAACGATGAGGAGCAAGAAGCCAAAGCCTTAGATGTGCTGAAAGAAAGTCCACATGACGATGAAGAAGTGAGGCAGCTAAAAGCACTCCTGAGAAAGAAACTGCTGGCACAAAAAGGAAAAGAGGAAGAAAAGACGATGGGGAGTGGTCATCACGACTACTCCCGGTATCCTTACAACTACAACCGTCTCAATTCAAATAATCATTATCTCTCTATTTCTATGGGAAGGCCCCCACAGTTTGATGAAAGTGACTACACCATGTGGAAGTACAACATGAAGATGCATCTGATATCCCTGAACTCTAGTCTGTGGCACATTGTTTGCACAGGCATTGATATTCCGGACACGGATGATGAACTCACTCCAGAACAAGAACAAGAGATTCACAAAAACGCACAAGCCGTCGCCGTGATCACATAATCACTAAGCAGAGAGGAATTCACCAAGTTCGATGGGTTAGAAAGTGCAAAAGAAATCTGGGATACCCTCAAGACAGCTCATGAAGGAAATAGGTCTGTACGTGAAGCCAAAATTGAGATGCTAGAAGGAGAGTTGGGGAGATTTGCTATTGAAGAAGGCGAATCACCTCAAGACATGTACAATCGGATGAAGGCACTCATCAACAAAATTCGTGCCTATGGAAGTAAGAAATGGACTGATCACGAGGTGGTCAAAAGGATGATAAGAGCCTTCATGCCAAGAAACGTCACACTTTGCTCAATGATTAGAGAAAGCGCCGGGTTTCACAAAATGACTCCCGATGAGTTATTGGGAAAGATCATAAATCATGAAATGATGAAGAAAGAGGCTCAATATGTCAAAGACTTAGCCGAGCTCACCTCTTCTAAAAAGAAAGAAGTTGCTCTCAAAGCAACGTGCAGATCCAAACTCAAAGAAACTCGTGAAGACCAAGACGACGGTGATACAAGCGACGAGAGCACCGATCTTGATGACGGAGAAATGGTACTCTTCATCAAAAAGTTCAAACGCATGATGAAGAGAAGACACGACAACAATTCACATGAAGGCAAAAGCAAGGATAAAGGAAAATCCAAGGCTCGATGCACTTGCTACAACTGCGGAGAGTATGGTCACTTCATGGTGGACTGTACTTATGAAGAAAACAAAAAGAAGAAGGAAACAAGATCTCAAGGAAAGAAAAATTTCAGAAAAAGAAGACAAGCCCATCAAGCTCACATTGGGAAGGAGTGGGACTCAAACGACGAGTCCTCCTCCGATGAAGAAGAAGAGATGGCCACTATCGCAGTCAAGAAACCAACTATGAGAGCTACACTCTTTCCGAACATGGGAGGACGGGACATGAACAACCACACTTGTCTTATGGCTAAGGAAGGCAAGAAAAAGGTTCGACTTACTCCTCCTGTGCTAAATTCCTCCATTGATGACTTTGATAGCTCTAGTGATAATGAAGAATTGTTTAGAGGGCTAAGTAAAATTGCTTTAAAGAAAATGGAAATGTTGTCAAACAAAATCTTTGAAAAGGAGGAACTTGTCAACCGACAAGAAGATATGCTCATCCTTGAGAGGAAGAGATATCAAGAAGTTGAAAAGCTTCTTGAGCTTGAAAGAGAGAAGAATGAGTCACTTGAGTTAGAGCTAGCCTTGAGTAACGAAACTTACTCAAAGTTAGAAAACTCGCACATTGCAATCAAGGAAGAACTTGCTAACTTGTCAAAAGTTAACAAAATCCTTGAGGTGCAAGTTGATTAGCTCAAACAAAGTGACTCCTCTTCCTCCAAAGACATGAGCTCGACAACAATAAGAACCTGCACTTGCTCTAGTAAGAAGAATGTAATTTCTAATGCTTCAACCCCACATGACATGTATTCTTCTCAAAATGGCATCTTTGATAAGGAGAAGATCAAATATGCACGAAGTGCATATATGATCACTAGACCTCTCAATGTCAAAGATGGTCTTGGCTTTGACAGAAACAAACACATGTCCACTCCTAATCATGCTAAGAATAGGATCATTTTTGTTAAAGAAAAATCCCATGAATCTGAGATACAAACACTGTTCCATACATTTGATGCTTCTTATGTTCTCATGAAAAACAAGTATGGAAAAGTCATTGCTAAATATACAGGGCCATGCCACAAGAACTTGAAAACTTGTGTGTGTGGGTGCCCAAGACTCTTGTGACTAACCTGAGAGGACCCAAGCAAGCTTGGGTACCTAAAACCCAGAAATAATTCTATTTTGCAGGCTTACTCCTCCGGCGGATCTAAGTGGGTGCTAGATAGCGGATGCACAAATCATATGACCGGAGAGAGAGGTATGTTTGTGGAATACGAGTGCAACAAGGATCCAAGTGAAGGTATATACTTTGGAGACAACAGCCAAGGAAAGGTCCTTGGTAGTGGTAACATTGAAATATCCTCTCAACACACCTTATCTAATGTTTTACACGTAGACTCTCTAGATTATAATCTTTTATCAATATCTCAACTATGTGACAAAGGTTACAACTGTTTATTCACTAATGAGGGTGTGACCGTCTTTAGAAGAAGCGATGGCTCGATTGCATTCAAGGGATTGTTGAAGGGAAAGCTTTATCTTGTTGACTTCAACAAAGATAAAGCCAAACTCAACACTTGCTTGGTTGCAAAGACCAACATGGGATGGCTGTGGCATAGACGGCTAGCCCATGTTGGAATGAGAAATCTGCAGAAACTTCTAAAAGGTGGTCACATCCGTGGTCTTAAGGATGTGGTTTTTGAAAAAGACAGGCCGTGCAGCGCTTGTCAAGCAGGAAAACAAGTTGGAGCACCACACCCCGCCAAGAATGTGATGACCACCACTAGACCGCTGGAACTTCTCCACATGGATCTCTTTGGTCCAATTGCGTACATCAGCATCGACGGTAACAAATACGGTTTAGTAATTGTTGATGATTTTTCAAGATTTACCTGGGTATTTTTCTTGTATGATAAATCATAAACTCAGGGAATCCTCAAGCAGTTCTTGAAAAGAGCTCAGAATGAATTCTCATCAACCGTAAAGAATATCAGAAGTGACAATGGGACAGAATTCAAGAACACCCAAGTTAAAGAATATCTCAATGAAGAAGGTATAAAGCATGAATTCTCGGCACCCTACTCTCCTCAACAGAACGGGGTGGCCGAAAGGAAGAACAAAACATTAATCGAAATGGCGAGAACAATGTTGGATGAATACAAGACGTCAGACCGATTTTGGGCAGAAGCGGTGAACACCGCTTGTCATGCCACAAATCGGTTGTACCTTCATTGACTACTGAAGAAAACTCCATATGAGCTACTCACGGGTAAAAAGCCTAATGTTTCTTATTTCAAAGTTTTTGGTTGCAAATGTTTTATCCTGAACAAGAAACCAAGGGCCTCGAAGTTCGCTTCGAAGTCCGATGAAGGATTCTTGCTCGGATATGAATCGAATGCCTACGCTTATCGTGTCTTCAACAAGGTGCCCGGCCTTGTTGAAGTAGCACGTGACGTAGTGTTCGATGAAACTAACGGCTCACAAGTGGAGCAAGTCGATAAGTCTATGCTAGATAAGGAGGAAGCCCCATGTGAAGCGCTGAAGAAAATGGCACTTGGTGATATCCTACCACGAGAGGAGACACAAGACGAACTTCAACAAGGAAGCAATGATCAAGGGGGAGCTCCTATACAAGATCAGGTTGAGGAAGGTCAAGAAGATCAAGATGATCATGGAAGCAATGATCTAGGGGGAGACATTACACATGAAGACAATGAAGAACAAGCAACTATACAAATTCCACACCCAAGAGTACATCAGTGTGTGCAAAGGGACCATCCTGTCAACAATATCATTGGAGATATTGCTAAGGGAGTAACTACTAGATCTCAAATTGCAAATTTTTGTGAACACTATTCTTTTGTGTCTTTTCTGGAGCCATACAGGGTAGAAGAAGCCTTAAGGGATCCAGACTGGGTGATTGCGATGCAAGAGGAGCTGAACAACTTCAAAAGAAATGGAGTGTGGGAGCTGGTGGAAAGACCAAGGGCGAACATCGTTGGAACCAAATGGGTCTTTCGGAACAAGCAAGATGAACATGGAGTAGTGACAAGAAATAAAGCGAGGTTGGTGGCCAAAGGTTATTCTCAAGTGGAAGGTTTGGATTTTGATGAAACCTTCGCTCCTGTAGCTAGACTTGAGTCCATTCGCATTTTATTGGCATATGCTACTCACCATAATTTTAAGTTGTATCAAATTGACGTCAAGAGTGCCTTTCTCAATGGTCCGATAAAGGAGGAAGTCTATGTGGAGCAGCCACCGGGGTTCGAAGATCAGGAGTATCCCAACCATGTTTATAAACTGCGTAAGGCTCTCTATGGCCTCAAACAGGCTCCTCGAGCCTGGTATGAGTGCCTTAGAGATTTTCTGATTCAAAATGGTTTCAAAATTGGTAAAGCTGACTATACACTCTTTACTAAACATTTTGATGATCATTTATTCGCATGTCAAATTTATGTTGATGACATTATCTTTGGATCCACTAACGAGTCCTTCTGTGAAGAATTTAGCAAAATAATGACAGACAGGTTCGAGATGTCAATGATGGGTGAATTGAAGTTCTTCCTGGGATTTCAAGTAAAGCAACTGAGAGAAGGTACATTTATAAGCCAAATTAAATATACACAAGACATTCTCAAGAAATTCAATATGGACAAAGCCAAGCCCATCAAGACACCCATGGCCATCAACGGACATCTCGACCTCAATGAAGACGGTCCAAATGTGGACCAAAAGGTATATCGGTCCATGATTGGCTCCTTACTATACTTATGTGCATCTAGGCCAGATATTCTGCTTAGTGTTTGCATGTGTGCAAGGTTTCAAGCCGCACCTAAAGAGTGTCACTTAATTGCTGTAAAAAGAATCCTAAGGTACCTTGTGCACACACCCAACTTGGGCCTTTGGTATCCCAAAGGATCCAAGTTTAACTTGATAGGGTATTCCGACGCCGACTATGCAGGATGCAAAGTCGATAGAAAGAGCACGTCAAGGACTTGTCAATTTCTTGGTAGGTCCCTAGTTTCTTGGTCATCTAAAAAGCAAAACTCCATTGCTCTTTCCACAGCGGAAGCAGAGTATGTTGCAGCCGGTAGTTGCTGTGCGCAACTGCTTTGGATGCAACAAACTCTTAGGGACTACAGCTACAATCTAAGTCATATCCCGCTTCTATGCGATAATGAAAGTGCTATAAAGATTGCACACAACCCTATAGAGCACTCAAGAACTAAGCGCATAGACATCCGTCATCACTTTCTTAGAGATCATTCATTAAAAGGTGACATAGCTATTTCACATGTTAGGACTGAAAAACAACTTGCAGATATTTTTACCAAACCATTAGATGAGAAAAGGTTCTGTGAACTAAGAAATGAGCTAAACATTCTTGACTCTCGAAATGTGGCTTGAAACATTGCATACCTGGTTGCAACTTAAATTGTTCCTCAGTATTGTCAAAAATGCTCCTCCTCTCCTTTCTACTCATAAAACTATTTTTAATGAAGAAATCTTGTGGATTATGACCATTGTTCGATTGCTGATTGCCTACTGGTCGTAATCACCAAGACTAATTGCAAAATTATTGTCCTTGAATCACTATTAATTAACTATATATGTATCAAGTCTGTTGGAAACGTACTAGTCCGATTTCCAACCGGACTAGTCCGGACTGACAACAACTAGGTTAACTCAGGGGTACCGGACTAGTCCGCTACCATGACCGTACTAGTCTGGTCAGTCGTATATAGAAGCACTTGGCCGGCCCAGATCTCTCTCTCACTCCTCATTAGGCCTGCTCTCCCTCTCCTCTTCCAAACCCTAGCCCCCAAAGTGATTTTCTGGTTGAACCCTCAAAATCGAGTTTTTCTCCGCGAAAAAGACTCCCCTTGACGAGTGGTCCCCCTACTCAGGACTCATCCGGACTGATTTCCACTTCTTCGACGCAAATCTTCAAATCTTGGTAAATTTCCCCTTTTAAACCAAAATCTCAACTTTTCTAGTTCTAGCTAGTTTTCTTTGATTTCAAAAGGATGTGCATTGCCTCAATAGATGTATTCCTACCATGTTCCTACCTTTATGCCCTTACATAGGAGATTTGATTCAAATGAAACATTAGGGTTCTTATGCCAGGCCGGACTAGTCCGGTGCACAGAGGCGGACAAGTCCGGTCCACCGGACAAGTCCGCTCTCTGAAACCGGACAAGTCCGGTCTCTGACAGTTGAACCCCTACGTTCCCATTTGAAGTCAATAATGAGTCCATTTGCATCTAATCCTTGAACTCCCTATCAGGCATCATGTCTTCAGGCTCAGATGACAGCTCCTTCCACATTGATGAAGACATTCAACGCGAGAAAGTGAGGAGGACCAAGGAGAGAGTTATGAAGAAGAGACATGATGTCAATGTCCACTCTCCACCCTCCGACGACAATCAACCTAAGAGGAGGAAAGTCATTGGCAAAAGGCCTCTAAGGAAAGATGCTGCTGAGGGCTCGTCAGGGCCAAAAAGAATTCTCAATAAAGGGAAGGGACTTGCTAGTAGTCCCCTTGGGCCCTTGAAGATGAAAAACTCAATTCACCGCAACAGGCAGCCTTCAAGTGAGGATTTCACTGGAAAAGGAAGTGAGCTAGCTGATAATTTCAGGAAGATTCAAGTGTATGACCGACCTAAGCAATGCTCTGACCCGAGGTTCTGGAGCAACTTCCATGCAGACTACTACGAGCATGTGTACATGAAGATGAAGAACCCTGTAGTAGAGAGTCAATGGCTAAATGTTGAATATCTGAAGTCAAAGAGGTATCCCGCCTTTCGTGAGATGGTGGAAGCATTAGAGAGGCACAGTCTGACGGACCTGCTATCCTTTGAGTATGACTGGAACAATGAAGTAATTACCCAGTTTTACTCCACTCTCTACTTTCCTCGGGATGATGGAGACAGTCTTACTTGGATGACTCATGGTTAAAGGTATAGTGTCACGTATGATGAATTTGCTAGGATTCTTCACCTCCAAAACACTTTGGATCATGAACTGGTCATTCATAATCTGAAACCCCTGGAGAAGGAGGAACTTGAATTTCTCTATGACACAAGGATGCCATATGTTTCTCCCACCATCAAATATCTAAACCCCTTCTTTGTGGTCCTAAATAGAGTCTTGAGAAAGATGATAGCTCCGAAGGATGGATATGCAGGAACTATACAAGGAACCTTGAGGACTCTCATGAAGGTCACTAGTGGGAGGAGACCATTCAATGTCTTTGAGTATATCTACAACGACATTGTGAACATCTCAATTACCCCCAATAGGTCTTGTGGATACGCACCGTATATCATGTACATGATTGAGAAAGTGACGGGACTCGAGTTTGTCAAGGATGTCAAGCATACGGGGTTGAAGCCGCAAAAACCCACCGAGTACACTCTCCCTCCGGCTCCAACTGCCCCGTCCTCTCCACCAGTGGAGAGGAGATCAAAGCAAGCTCATGATGACACTAGGTCTGCAGCTGCTCCTCCTGGTTCTCCACCTGCCCAAGAATCATCTAGCGGCATCCTCAAGATGCTCTCCTCCATCTTTGCCTGCTGCCGTAAGATCGAAGACAGGCAACGCAAAGAAAAGCTTGCAAGGAAGAAACATCAACAGTACGTCAATGCCAATATCAAGTCTATCTGTGCAAAGCTTGAGATTGAGCCCGTTGGATCACCGCCCGCCTCCGAGGACTCAGAGGAAGATCCTGCTTCCGTGGATGCTGAAGATGAAGATCAGACTGAGACTGACGGAGGAGGCAGCGATGAGTGATTCCCCTCAATTTTTCCCTTTTTGGTGCCTTGATGCCAAAGGGGGAGAGATTAAGATGGAAGATTGAGATTAGACTTGGACTATTTCTATCTAGTATTAGTTATTAAGATCTTTTGTGATCAATGACATGTACCCATTTTTAAAATCTTGTAATGCACTATTTCTTTTCTTATGTGTGATGTACTATGCTCTAATGCCCACTTACATGTTCACTACTGTTTGTCTTTAATTTATCACATTTTGTTTATCACACACCTATGAGGCACCCCACCATAAGGTGTGTGCATATGTGAGAAGCTTTTTCTTGAATTCTTTATTATTCTCATATGTGCACACTTTATGAAAATCAACTTTTTATTCTCAATTGTGATATCTCAAATAGTTATCATCAATCACCAAAAAGGGGGAGATTGTAAGTGCATCAAGGATATCCCTTGTGGGTTTTGGCTAATTGATGATGAACATATGAGATCCTAATGAAACTATTAAGATGATTGCAGGATAAACAAAGTGAACTGGCTCGGCACACACAAAAAGGTGAAAAATAGAGAGGTGCCCGAAAAGGAAGACGTTAGTGGAATTTAGAAGAGCAAAGTAGATATAAATGTATAGGTTGTGTGTGAGAGAGACACATCCCAAGAGCTCATGACTTTGCGTAAGGGTAAGGGGTTTAAAAATCAACTAAAATATACTGAAAACCGGACTAGTCCGTTTATGGACCGGACTAGTCCGTTTAACTTTCTGGAAGACGCAAATATAGTGCACCGGACTAGTACGATTTGTGAACCGGACTAGTCCGGTCAGCTTACTGGAACTCAACCGGACTAGTCCGGTCATGTCTCTGTTGTCCTCTTTAGAGAACTGCGGACTAGTCCATCCAAGCAACAGGACTAGTCCGCTGAAGTTTCTGAAACCACATTTCACATAGCACCGGACAAGTCCGGTTTTTGGACCAGACTAGTCCGGTTAACCCACTGGAAGTAGACCGGACAAGTCCGATCATATATCGGACTAGTTCGGTAGTAGGTTTAACAACGGTAACTTTTTGGGAAACCCTATAAAAAGAGGTCCTTCGTCTTTTCCCAGGCAAGACACGACACATATTATCAAAAGCTTGAACCCTAGCGCCGCCACCTGACCCAAGAGCCCAAAAACACATCTCTCCATACATCTAAGGTGCAAAAAGGCCAAGATCAATCAAATACTTGGATTTGGGATTGAGAGATCGTCATTCTTTCGTTGTCAGCTCTTGGGGTTTGATTTCTCTACACTCATATTCTGCATTGTAATCTTTTTGAGTGTATTTGATCACCTTCTCACTGTAATTCTTGTGGGAGCCCTCAACGTGTGAGGTTGCCCCACAAACTCGGTGATTACCCGTGATAGTGGAGTCAAGTTGGCCTTTGTGGTGACTTGAAGAGGGAAAGGGTTGGGAACCCGGCTCTGTGTAAGCTTCCTCAACGAGGACGTAGATCTCTTGGTGAGATCGAACCTCGGTAAAAATTCGTGTCTTTTGTCTCTCATTTGTTTTACATCTTGACACATTAGATCACTAGTTTGCTAGTCATCGTTTGAGTTCCTTACAAGTTTGCACGTGCATCCATACAATAAATTTAATTTATAAAAACTGTTGTTCTCATTCCGCTGCTATAAGATTAAATTTGTGAGACACACTTAATTAACTCAAATAATTCAGCACACCGGACTAGTCCGCCCACACAACCGGACTAGTCCGGTCGGTCAAGTTTCTGATAACTTTATTAAGTGTGCAGGAATTCTTTAAAGGCCTATTCACCCCCCTCTAGGCCACATTCAGGTCCTCTCTCGACTCCCATTCCCCGCGCCTTCCACGGTCCATAACAAACTAGCAACACACCTAATTAGTCAGCTAAGCCGCATCCATATTTGGCCTTGTGGTGGCACTGTTTTCCTGGCATGTGCTGGCATGAACCGGTCCTTAGATCTATGGCAAGTAAACCACCATCTCATTCATCAACATCCACAAACCAAGCTTGCCTAGATCTCCCCCGATTCCATATTCATTATCATCATCAAGTTCTCATATCATTATTCATATGAG
Source organism: Neostapfia colusana (assembly GCA_030760725.1). NCBI lineage: Eukaryota > Viridiplantae > Streptophyta > Magnoliopsida > Poales > Poaceae > Neostapfia > Neostapfia colusana. The sequence continues at coordinate 23,276,853 of JASWHV010000020.1, forward strand.
TGCAGTAGCTAACCATGTTTTCAACTTAGCTTCCCGTATCCCGTGGATTTAAGTGAAGCAAAAAGGAAAAATGACCATACCCGACTCATCAGCTTTCACAGCGACAAGGATGGTTAACAAAACTAGTAAACTCCTATAAAAGGGTGTCCCATCAAGTTTACTCAAGCATACACGTTTTCGTAAACAAAACGATTTCAAAACATGGGATCAATATGGTCAAGGGGCACTTGCCTTGCTCCCGAGGCTCTTGTTGCTCAAGCGTCTCGAAGTCTTGGTGCTGTAATTCTTTGTAGATGGCTTCCTGAGCTTGTCCTTCTACTCAACGACCACACCCATACAAAGTTTACAGCAATCAATCATCATGCACAAACTTTACTCAAGATGCAATGGATGCAAATCCTATGGTGCTGTTTCATTAAACCAGTTTGTACGTGTTCTTGCATGTTTTAATGGTTTCCATGGGGTTTTATGATGAACAAGGGTGTAGGGATCAAGTGTGGACGTGGTGATGATCTTGACTCAAGATCTAGATCAATTCCACCGTCAAAAACTGATCAAAACGTGATCTGTCCACACGAAAAAGCTTTGCTCGAAGGGAGCGAAGAGAACGGATGCGTAGAACAGCTACTGTGTCGTAAGATGGTAACGAAGACCTACCTCGCTTCCCTTCGATGACAGGGCCTTCCTCCTAGCAACAGCAGCAGCGGGGGCTCACCGGCGACTGAACTCCGGCGAGGGGGTCTAACTCGGCGAGTTGGGGGCTAAGGCCTCTAAGTCACCGACTTGGGAGGAGGAAAAAGAAAAGGTGTTGCGGCCAGGGGTTTTTTTGGGTTCTATTTATAAGGGGAAAAAGAGGAGTCCTACTCAAATCGGAGCTCAAATCAGAGTCCAACTCAACTTTGGATCTTAACAAACTTATCTCCAATTGATTTGGTGCGGCAGCAATATGGGGGAATTTAGAAATTCTTGGGGAGATTGTGTCGGTACCCTCAGTACCTGGTATTCCAGCGCACAGGAGGAAAAACCCGCCTAAGGGCCTTGTATCTCCGTTAGGGTGAGCTCTAGAGGCGCCACGTGTCCAGCGGGGGCCGGTCCTTGCTTCCCTTCAGAGGCGAGCTCCGGACCTGCCACGTGGCCACTGCGAGGGTGAGCTCCGAAGGCACCATGTGTCCAGCGGGGCTGGGCCTCCCCTCTCCTCAGAGGCGAGCTCCGGGGAAGCCACGTGTCCAGCGGGGCCGGACCTCCCTTCTCCTCAGAGGCGAGCTCTGGTGGCGACATGTGTCCAGCAGGCTGGGGCCTCTCCTCTCCTCAGAGGCGAGCTCCGGTGGCAACACGTGTCCAGCGGGCCGGACCTCCCTCGTCCTCAGAGGAGAACTCCGAGGGTGACACGTGTCCTGCGGGGCGGGACCTCATCCCTTGAAAGTTGCCTAGAGGGGGGGGTGAATAGGCTAATAAAACCTGAAATTCAAATAAACAGCGGATAAAACCAGAGCAGGCCGGACTAGTCCGGTATGAGGTCGGACTAGTCCGGTCTAAGCCTAATTTGTGATTTAGGTTTCCTTTTAAGTTTGTTTGAGCGGAAAATATGTGGTAGTCAAATGATATCACTAATTAGTTGAAAATGATTAGATTGCAAAATAATAGAACAATTTGCGGGAGATAACACAATGAAAGCTTGACCAATAATTCTAGTGAGCAATTTAAATAGTGGAGAGATCAAGTGACACGATTTATCCCGAGGTTCGATTCCACAAAGGAATCTACATCCTCGTTGAGGAGTCCACCAAGGACCGGGTCTTTTTCAACCCTTCCCTCACCGAGCGATCACCAAGATCAAGCCCGGGTTTTCTCACTATCAATCGAATGTAATTACAATGATCTTAGGGGCTACTCACACTTTGAGGCTCCCTACACCAACCAAGTAGTTCTAGAATTCAAAGTACAACTGTTAAGAACTCAAAATAACAGTTAGAGTGCAAAGGAATCAAACCGAGAGCTCAAACGTCGGTCACCACTTCTTTCCTCTCACAAAAACCGCTAACACCTTAAGATCCAATCTTAGGGGTCTAGAAGGTGAGGAAGGAGGCTTAAAAGAGCTCTAGGAATGTGTTTTCAACGCTTGAGTTCGTGTCTCTTCTATTCTTAGCCGGGGGGGGGGTCTCCTTTTATAGAAATCCCGGCATTTAGCCGTTACCAACTAAAGTCCAGACTAGTCCGGTCCCAACCCCGGACTAGTCCGATCTTGAGGGACCACTCACGTCACGGCTTACCAAATAAAGTTTTAGTGACCGTTGAATTCAAACGGTCATGAAACCCCGGACTAGTCCGGCCAAGAGCGGACTAGTCCGGTCTCAGTCAGGAACCTTTGTTCCGTATGAGAACGGACTAGTCTGGTAAGGGCGGACTAGTTCGGCGCGAGGGGCGGACTAGTTCGGTCTTACCAGACTTAGTCTAGAAGACTCTCTCAACTGGAGCTGCGGACTAGTCCAGTTAACCTCGGACTAGTCCGAGCTCACACAGGAGCCTTTGTCCCGTCCTATTTCGGACTAGTCTGAAAAGATCGGACTAGTCTGGCCTGTGGAGCGGACTAGTCCGATGACACTCAGAGACTCCTTCTCCGGATATAAGCGGCTTAGTCCGCTTAGCGGACTAGTCTGGCCTCTTGGGCGGACTAGTCCGACCTTCTGAGACTTAGTCTCATAATGGCTCAGACTCACATAACAACGGACTAGTCCGGCCTTTATCAGACTAGTCCGAGCTGACTCAGGAACTCTTTGTCCGGTCTAAAACGGATTAGTCCGCTTCTGAATGGACTAGTCCGGCCATTTGTCGGACAAGTCCGGTCTTCCCTTTTCTTCATGTCTATGAATACCTCATCTCTTGATTCTAACGTTCTATCCTTCGTTTGAGCTCTCTAGTGATTCTTAAGCACTCTAAAGGAGAAGACCCTATACACAACTAAAAAATGTGAAGATTAATAGAAAATGCTATTTTCAACTCTTCCAAGTCTTCTTCTTTTTTCTTTTACTTCTTGAGAGACTCCACATCCATTTCTTTGATAAACACCTGTGCTCATACTCAGTAGAAACTTATTAGCATCTTAATTGTCATCAATCAACCAAAACCACGGGGATTATCTAGATGTACTTTCAATCTCCCCCTTTTTGGTGATTGATGACAACTCATTAAGATTTTCGCAAAGTAGATATAGTAGATTGTTTCCATAAAGATTTGCTCCCCCTAGATGTGTGCATAATGGATTATCAAGAACGAGAGAAAAATGTGCACAAGAGTGAGTTTATGGGGAATTTTATGCTTACATGTGTTGTGATGGTGGGACTAAGTATAAGCAGTAACCACATTTAGAAAGATATAACATTTATGAGCAAGCAGGCATAATGTGAAGAGATAAAGTAACATAGTCATTACAAAAGCAACATAACGTGGCGTAATGTAGCGTAGTTATTACAAGCCATCATGAAATGAGTGTAATAAGCAAGACTAGACTATGACTATGACTAGAATACTCCCCCTTGTTCTCCCCCCCTTTGGCATCAAGGCACCAAAAAGGAAGGAAAAGGAGAAAACCTAATCACTATCATCGTGATCTTCGTCTTGGTCACTCTGGGTCTCTTCATCCTCATCCTCTTCTTCATCGTCATCCTGGTGATGGGTGTGGGAGGTAGGAGGAGCAGTTGAGGTGGATCCAAAGTAGGCAAGCTCATCCTCCGTGAGGGTGGGAAACTCTGTCACGTCGTCATCATCTGATGACGGTGGAGACATAGGTATCTCCATCTTGTCGCACATGGCCTTGAGATACTTCTCTTGGCGTTGCTTCATCTTCTGTGTGCGAACTTCCACCTTCCGGCACGAGGAGAAGATGGCCTTGAAGATCTTGAGCAGTCCACTAGAGGAGCCACTCGATAATGGAGGAATGGATGGTCCGGCAGAAGATGATGGAGCTGCAGTAGATCCCCTGCCCATGGATGCAGGAGGGCGAGGAAGAGGAGTTGGCATCTGAGGACGGAGCTTCCGGAAGCTTCACATCCTTTGCAAACTCTAGCCCTGTGACTTTTTCAGTCATGCACATGATGTATGGTGGTGCATAGCCACAGGATCTGTTTGGGGTGTGGGAGATGTTGAAGATGTCGTTGTAGATGTAGTCAAAGACATTGAATTTCTCTTCTTCATTGAGCAGCTTCAATAGGTTTCGGAGGTACCCCTGTATCATCCCCGCATCTCCATCTTTTGGAGCTAGAGTCTTCCTCAGAACTCTGTTCATCACTCCAAAGAAGGGTTTGATGTTGTGGGTGGAGGATGCTTCATAGCAGAGATAGGAGGGGTACATGAAGTCCAAGTCATCCTTTCCCAGAGTTCTCTCATTGTGAACTATTATCTCATAGTTCAAATGCTCCCCAAGTCCTAGGATGCGAGCAAACTCATCATAGAGGACCGAGTATACTACACCATTTGTCATCCATGTTATTTTCTTGTTTCCGTAGGTGTGGAAGTAACAGGTGGTGTAGAACTGGACTATGACCTCAATGTTCCAGTCATATTGAAAAGCCATCAAGTCTTTGATCCCATGCCGCTCTGTTGCTTCGATTACTGCATCAAAGGCTTGCTGTTTCTTGTCGGCTATGTATGGCCAGTCCACCCACTGAGCATCAACTACCGGTGTCTTCATTGGGAGATAGACATGCCGGTAGTAGTCACAGTGGAAGTCACACCAGAAGCGAGGGTCTGGTGTATACTTCTCATACTTATAGACCTCCTCCTCCCAGAACCTTCTTGCCTTGTCGGCTCCTTTCCCCTTGAAGGTTGCACTCGCCAAATTGGGTTGACGGTTTGGATTGTGCATGGGAGGTGCCCTTTCAAGGGGCCCAACAGGTCCCTGTGGGGGATTTTCCCTTCCCCGTCTAGGGTTGTCACGAATGACGAGTCCCCTGTTGGCTAGAGCTTTCTTTCTGGAAGGATCAGCTGCTTTGCCTTTTCCTTTGTCCTGGGTTGTTTTTTTGTGGCTCGGCAGGCTGTTTGTCCTTTAGAGTGACTAGTCTCTTCCTCCTCAGAGGGTCAACGGACTGGTAGGATTGAGCTACCATGTCAGCCCGTTTCTTCGTCCGAACTTCCCTTGCAGCAGCCTCTACTGCTTCTGCCTCGGCTGCCGCGCGATAAGCGGCTTGACGAGCTGCTTCGGCCTCGGGATTTGGAAGAGGGCTTTCGTTGGATCCTGACATGATCTGGTGAGAAAAGAAGTTTTTAGTTGATGGAGTACTGCGTTTGAATTGGTTTACAAACCCAAAGTTAGAGGTTAAGACTGTATCATCCGGACTTGTCCGGGCAGGAGCCGGACTAGTCCGCTCAGGCCGGACTTGTCCGGTTGGAGTCCGGACTAGTCCAGACTTTACAGTTTTAAACCCTAACTAATGTGATTTGCTTATCAATTCGTCAAAGTAGGTGCAATACTACGGGGGTTTGAAATGATATGGTCTAGGAAACTCAGAGAGACCCTAAGGTACCCAAGATATGTTCTAGGAATAGGATTTTTTTGTGAAAAATCAAGGCTAGGTCAAAAGTACCTTGGAGTGAAGGAACGTGATGAAATCCGCGGTTCGAAGGAGCGAAGATGGTCGGAGAAGAGTTCCTCGCACTTCACAAGCCTTGAATCGAGGATGCCTTCGAGGGATTTGAGGAAGAACTCCAAAATCGCCAATGGGGGCGAGTTTTGGAGGAGAGGTGGAGTGAAGGTGAATGAGGGAGAGAGAGGGGGGGCAGCCTGATCCTTGGAGGTTAAGTCTCTAGGGGCCGGACTAGTCCGGTCTGTCGGACTATGTTCGGACTAGTCTCTAGTCCGTACTTGTCCGTGTTCCGGGCGGACTAGTCCGTTGTGGACTTGTCCACTGCTCCTCGGACTTCTTTTAGAATGCCCGGACTTGTCCGGCCACTAGGTCGGACTAGTCCGGCTTTTTAAAGTCTAAAAATTCTTATATATATATCAGAATTTTGCCTTGGTGATTTTACTTGTACTTGCTATATGGTCCACATATATATATATCAAACACATAATTATGTGATAACAATATAGCCAAAGATAATATGAGATGAAAATAGAGGAGGTACAGGTTTCCACAATCATGCACATTTTTGAAGGTTGTAAAAGAGTTTTTGAGAACTTCTATTTGCACAATCAGCTTACATTCCTATAGTCTAATATATTCAGCTCATTTCGAAGTTCACAAAATCGTTTTTCATCTAGTGGTTTGGTAAAGATATCGGCTAGTTGTTTTTCAGTTCTTACGTGTGAGATAGCTATGTCCCCCTTTATAGAGTGATCTCTTAAAAAGTGATGCCAAATGTCTATGTGTTTGGTTCTAGAGTGCTCAACGGGATTGTGGGCTATCTTAATAGCACTCTCATTTTCACAAAGGAGTGGAATGTTGTTCATATTGTGTCCATAATCCCTTAAAGTTTGTCGCATCCAAAGAAGTTGAGCACAACAACTTCCGGCTGCGACATACTCCGCCTCTGCTATGGAGAGAGCGATGGAATTTTGTTTCTTGGATGACCATGATACTAGAGACCTACCCAAAAATTGACAAGTTCCTGAGATGCTTTTTCTATCTATTTTACATCCGGCGTAATCCGCATCGGAGTATCCGATGAGATTAAACTTAGACCCCTTTGGATACCATAATCCTAGGTTGGGTGTGTGAACTAGATATCTTAGGATCCTTTTAACGGCTGTTAAATGGCATTCTTTGGGTGATGCTTGAAATCTTGCACATAAACATACACTAAGCATGATATCGGGTCTAGATGCGCGAAGATAAAGTAATGAGCCAATCATGGAGCGATATACCTTTTGATGCACCCTTGGTCCATCTTCATTGAGGTCAAGATGCCCATTTGTTGCCATTGGTGTCTTGATAGGTTTTGCTTTGTCCATGTCGAACTTCTTGAGTATGTCTTGTGTGTACTTTGTTTGACTAATGAACGTGCCTTCCTTGAGTTGCTTGACTTGAAATCCGAGGAAGAACTTCAACTCTCCCATCATGGACATCTCAAACCTATCTGTCATTATCTTGCTAAACTCATTGCAAAAGGATGTGTTAGTAGAACCAAATATAATGTCATCGACATATATTTGGCATACAAAAAGATCGTTGTCTACATTCTTTGTGAACAGTGTATAATCTGCTTTGCCTATCTTAAAGCCGTTATCAATAAGAAAGTCTCTAAGACATTCGCTCTAGGAGCTTGTTTAAGGCCATAGAGAGCTTTATGCAATTTAAACACATGATCAGGATATTCTCGGTCTTCAAAGCCGGGAGGTTGCTCCACGTACACCTCCTCCTTGATTGGACCGTTTAGAAAGGCACTTTTCACATCCATTTGATAGAGTTTAAAATCATGATGAGTAGCATAGGCTAATAGAATACGAATAGATTCAAGCCTAGCTACGGGAGCAAAGGTTTCATCGAAATCCAAACCTTTGACTTGAGCATATCCCTTTGCTACAAGTCTGGCCTTGTTTCTTGTCACCACTCCGTGTTCATCTTGTTTGTTGCGGAACACCCACTTGGTGCCTACCACATTTGCGTTTGGTCTTTTCACTAGCTCCCATACTTGATTTCTTGTAAAGTTGTTTAATTCTTCTTGCATGGCTACTACCCAATCCGGGTCCTTGAGTGCATCTTCCACCCTAAATGGTTCCAAGGACGACACAAAAGAGTAATGTGCACAAAAGTTGGCTATACGAGAACGTGTTGTTACCCCTTTTGTGATATCTCCAAGGATGTTATCAACGGGATGATCTCGTTGAATGCTTTGATGAACCTTTGGGTGAGGCACTTGATTTCTTGAGTGGTTTTCTTCATCTTCATCTTCTTCTCCCCCTTGATCAACGCCATGGTTTTGATTTTCTTCTTCCTCAAACTAACCGTCTTGATCTTGGGGTGCTTGGTTTTGATCTTGAGTGAGAGGTGCCACTTTTGATGAGCTTGTAGCATCTTGTCCTACGTTTTCTTGGGGACATATTTTTCCAAGCCCCATTCTTCTTAGTGCTTCACTTGGTGCCTCTTCTTCATCTAATACACATTGATCAACTTGCTCCACTTGGGAGCCATTAGTTTCATCAAACACCACGTCACATGCAATTTCAACGCACCCGGAGGTTTTGTTGAAGACACGATAAGCGTAGGTGTTTGAGTCATAACCAAGTAGGAAACCTTCATCGGATTTCGAAGCAAATTTTGAAATCCTAGGCTTCTTGTTAAGAATATAGCATTTGCTTCCAAAGACTCGAAAGTAGGAGATATTGGGTTTGTTACCGGTTAGGAGCTCGTATGTGGTTTTCTTTAAGAGTCGATGAAGGTAGAGGCGGTTTGTAGCATGACAAGCGGTGTTGATTGCTTCCGCCCAAAATCGATCCGAGGTCTTGTATTTGTCGAGCATGGTTCTTGCCATCTCTATGAGTGTCCGGTTCTTCCTTTCAGCCACCCCATTTTGTTCGGGAGTATAAGGGGGTGAAAACTCATGTTTGATGCCTTCTTCATCCAAAAATTGTTCCACTTGAGTGTTCTTGAATTCAGAACCGTTGTCACTTCTAATCTTCTTAGTCTTTGAAGAAAACTCGTTTTGAGCTCTCTTCAAGAACTTCTTGAGGATTCCTTGAGTTTCTCCCTTATCATGCAAGAAAAATACCCAAGTGAAACGAGAATAGTCATCAACAATTACAAGACCATACTTGTTACCGCCAATGCTTATATAGGTGACAGGACCGAAGAGGTCCATGTGAAGCATCTCCAATGGTCTTGTTGTCGTCATCACGTTCTTGGCGGGGTGAGCTGTTCCAATTTGCTTTCCTGCTTGGCACGCACTACATGGTCTATCCTTTTCAAAAACAACACCTTTTAGTCCACGGATGTGATCCCCCTTTAGAAGTTTTTGTAAGTTCTTCATTCCAACATGGGCTAGTCTTCTATTCCACAGCCATCCCATGTTGGTTTTTGCTATTAAGCATGTGTCAAGCTGAGCTTTACTTGTGAAAAAATCCACCAAGTAGAGCTTTCCTTTTAACACACCCTTAAAGGCAATTGAGTTGTCACTTCATCTAGAGACGGTCACATCCTCGTTAGTAAACAAGCAATTATAATCTTTCTCACATAGTTGAGATATGGACAATAGGTTATAATCCAATGATTCAACGTGTAGAACATGTGAAAGAAAGTGTTGAGAAGAGATTGCGATTTTACCAATACCTAGTACCCTTCCTTGGTTGTTGTCACCAAAATAGATGCCTTCATTTGGATCATCATTTTCTTCATACTCAACAAACACTTTCTTCTCTCCGGTCATATGGTTAGTGCATCCACTATCTAGCACCCATTTAGTGCCACCGGAGGAGTAAGCCTTGCGTTTTCCTTCCTTTGCCATGAAGCATGTGTGACTTCGGCTTTTCCAATCACCCTTGTTTGGCAAGAGTGATTTCTTCATGGTTGACCTTTTGATGGCTACAGTTGCCACTTTTTCTTCATCTTCGGAGGAAGATTCTTCATTTGAGTCCCATTCTTCTCCGATGTGGGCTTGTGAATATGTCTTCTTCTTTGTGAAGAATTTCTTGTCTTGTGGCTTCCCATCCTTTTTCTTTCTCTTGTCATCTTCCTTGCTATGGGGGCAGTTCACAATGAAATGCCCATGTTCTCCATAGTTGTAGCAGGTCTTCTTTGTTCTTGACTTGCCTTTGTCTTTGCTCTTGTTCTCATAGTGATGGCTTCTCCTTCATCTCATCAACCTTTTGAATCTTTTGATGAAGAATGCCATTTCTTCATCATCCATATCTGTGCTTTCATCATCACTTTCTTCATCTTCACTTGTGAGTTGTGTTTCTTTTGCCTTTGACTTGGATGTGGCCTTGAGAGCAATGCCCTTCTTCTTGGATGAAGTGATTTTGACTAAGTCGTTGATGTGTTGGGCTCCCTTCTCCATCATCTCATGGTTAATGATTTTCCCTAGCACTTCATCCGGAGTCATCAAATGAAAGTTTGGACTTTCCCGGATTAGGGTGCAAAGGGTCACATTGCGAGGCAAAATGCTCGTATCATTCTTTTAACCACCTCATGGTCATTCCATTTCTTGCATCCGTACGCCCGACTCTTGTTAATAAGAGTTTTGAGTCGGTTGTACATTTCTTGAGGTGTTTCGCCTTCTTCCATGGCAAACCTTCCCAGCTCTCCTTCAATCATCTCAATCTTAGCTTCCCTCACGGATCGGTTTCCTTCATGTGCGATCTTGAGGGTGTCCCAAATATCTTTCGCGAGCTCCAACCCATCTACCTTGTTAAATTCTTCAATGCTCAAAGATGAGTTGAGCACGGCTGCTGCTTGTGCATTGCGATGGATTTGTTGTTCTTGTTCTAGAGTGAGTTCATCCTCGTCTTCGGGGATATCTATACCTGTACATACCACATGCCAAAGACTTGGGTTCAAGGAAATCAGATGCAACTTCATGTTGTGTTTCCACATTGTATAGTTAGTTCCATCAAAGTGTGGTGGTTTGCCTAGAGGAATTGATAAATAACTGGAATGAGAATTTAGTCGTTCATAGTTAAAAGGATATCGCGAGTAGTCTTGTTGACTACTCTTGAGTTTCTTCTCTAACTTCTCCTTCTTTTTCATTTTGGACTCCTCCTTCTTCTTTTTGAGGAGTGCCAGAAGACGAAGAACTTCTTCATCTTCTTCTGAGCTTGTAATGTCTTGTGGAGGAGCAACTGCGTAAGGTGGGTTAGACCCTTGTTCTTCAAAGTTGCTTGAGCTTGCTCCTTTTCCCTTGTTGAGATCAATTTGGCTACCGACCTTGTCCCCCATCTCCTCTCCAAGCGGTTAAGCTTTTTGTGGAGAGTTAGGCTCTGATACCAATTGAAAGTTGCCTAGAGGGGGGCTGAATAGGCTAATAAAACCTGAAATTCAAATAAACAGCGGATAAAACAAGAGCAGGCCGGACTAGTCCGGGATGAGGTCAGACTAGTCCGGTCTAAGCCTAATTTGTGATTTAGGTTTCCTTTTAAGTTTGTTTGGGCGGAAAATATGTGGTAGTCAAATTATATCACTAATTAGTTGAAAATGATTAGATTGCAAAATAATAGAACAATTTGCGGGAGATAACACAATGAAAGCTTGACCAATAATTCTAGTGAGCAATTTAAATAGTGTAGAGATCAAGTGACACGATTTATCCCGAGGTTTGATTCCACACAGGAATCTACGTCCTCGTTGAGGAGTCCACCAAGGACCGGATCTTTTCCAACCCTTTCCTCACCGAGCGATCACCAAGATCAAGCCCAAGTTTTCTCACTATCAATCGAATGTAATTACAATGATCTTAGGGGCTACTCACACTTTGAGGCTCCCTACACCAACCAATTAGTTCTAGAATTCAAAGTACAACTGTTAAGAACTCAAAATAACAGTTAGAGTGCAAAGGAATCAAATCGAGAGCTCAAACGTCGGTCACCACTTCTTTCCTCTCACAAAAACCGCTAACACCTTAAGATCCAATCTTAGGGGTCTAGAAGGTGAGGAAGGAGGCTTAAAAGAGCTCTAGGAATGAGTTTTCAACGCTTGAGTTCGTGTCTCTTCTATTCTCAGTCGGGGGGTCTCCTTTTATAGAAATCCCGGCATTTAGCCGTTACCAACTAAAGTCCGGACTAGTCCGGTCCCAACCCCGGACTAGTCCGATCTTGAGGGACCACTCACGTCACGGCTTACCAAATAAAGTTTTAGTGACCGTTGAATTCAAACGGTCATGAAACCCCGGACTAGTCTGGCCAAGAGCGGACTAGTCTGATCTCAGTCAGGAATCTTTGTTCCGTACGAGAACGGACTAGTCTGGTAAGGGCGGACTAGTCCGGCACGAGGGGCGGACTAGTCCGGTCTTACTAGACTTAGTCTAGAAGACTCTCTCAACTGGAGCTGCGGACTAGTCCAGCTAACCTCGGACTAGTCCGAGCTCACACAGGACCTTTGTTCCGTTCTATTTTGGACTAGTCTGAAAAGATTGGACTAGTCCGGCCTGTGGAGCGGACTAGTCCGATGACACTCAGAGACTCCTCCGGATCTAAGCGGCTTAGTCCGCTTAGCGGACTAGTCCGGCCTCTTGGGCGGACTAGTCCAGCCTTCTGAGACTTAGTCTCATAATGGCTCAGACTCACATAACAACAGACTAGTCTGGCCTTTATCGGACTAGTCCGAGCTGACTCAGGAACTCTTTGTCCGGTCTAAAACGGATTAGTCCGCTTCTGAACGGACTAGTCCGGCCATTTGTCGGACAAGTTCGGTCTTCCCTTTTCTTCATGTCTATGAATACCTCATCTCTTGATTCTAACGTTCTATCCTTCGTTTGAGCTCTCTAGTGATTCTTAAGCACTCTAAAGGAGAAGACCCTATACACAACTAAAAAATGTGAAGATTAATAAAAAATGCTATTTTCAACTCTTCCAAGTCTTCTTCTTTTCCTTTTGCTTCTTGATAGACTCCACATCCATTTCTTTGATAAACACCTGTGCTCATACTCAGTAGAAACTTATTAGCATCTTAATTGTCATCAATCAACCAAAACCACGGGGATTATCTAGATGTACTTTCATCCCTTCCGCAGGGGTGAGCTCCGAAGTCGACACGTGTCTGGCGTGGCAGGACCTCATCCCTTCCGTAGGGGTGAGCTCCGAAGTCGACACGTGTCTGGCGGGGCCGGACCTCATCCCTTCCGCAGGGATGAGCTCCGAAGGCGCCATGTGTTCCGCAAGGCCGGACCTCATCCCTTCCGTAGGGATGAGCTCCGAAAGCGCCACGTGTCCGACGAGGCCGGACCTCATCCCTTCTGCAGGGATGAGCTCCGAGGGCGCCAGCTGGGGGACGTGTCGGCAGCGCACTTCGAAAAATTGGAATTGGTTTATTTTGGCTATCTTTTTTTCCCATTCCCCATCATTTTTATGATTTTTCTACATTTTCTACTTCTTTTATAATATTTCTCTATATGAAAAATATATGCAATGCATGGAGTGAATTTTGAGGGTGTTACACCAACGATCTTGTTCTCCGACACAGATGGACAAAAAATCTTGGAACATGATCGTTCGGCTTCATAAAAATCTAAGAAGCGCTAAACTAGTTGGCTACGTCGGCGGCGGCCATACCCATGGCACCAACAACGCTTCTTGATCGAAACCATACGACTCTCGACGGTTGTCTCGGCGGCGGCCATGGCCATGACCATTGACCTTTAAATGGGTCATGTCGGGCCATATATGGGTTGTGCCGGGCTGAGCCGGCCCGAAGCCCATTTATTATTTATATATCGATATTATACACTTAAGCAATCAAATAACACCAAATTAAGAACTAACTCAAAATTTTAAAAGAAATATTAAACTAACTTAATAGTCAACTAAACCAAAATTAAGTAATCTAATTAAGTAATAAATCAAATCATTAACTAACGTAATTAATAAAAAAACTAAATTAAGAACTAAATAAACTTAATGAATTAAATTAATTACTAAATGAACTAAACTAATTACTAAATTAACTAAATTACTTACTAAATGAACTAAATATACTAAATTAATTACTAAATGAACTAAATTAATTACCAAATGAACTAAATAAACTAAATTAATTACAAAACAAACTAAATGAACTAAATTAATTGCTAAATAAAACGTACCTCGAAGTGGCGGCGAAGCGGGGCGGGCTTGCGGCCGGCGCGGCGCGGGGAGGTGGCACGACCGGGGGAGCGCGGGGCTGCGCAGGAGGCGGGGTGGCGTGGGGAGGCGCGCAGGGGCGGCGTGGGGAGGCGAGCAGGGGCAGCGAGGCGGCCGGGAGAGCGCGGGGCAGCAGCGCCGGGCGGCTCGGGTGGCAGGGCGGCGCGGGCAGGCTCGGGAGCCTCGGGCGGCGCGCGGTGGCGGTGCGGTCTCAGGCTGAATGAGCCCGAGCCCCAGCCGGGGCGGCGGTTAAAACCTTCAACTTACAATGGCCGTGTAACTTACGACGACTCAGGTTATGACCGTCGTAAGTTACACTTAGTTTACAACGGCGCTGTAACTTACGACGGCTTAGGATTACGGGTGTCGTAAGTTATGTGTAACTTACGACGGGCCCGTAACTTATGACAATCAAGGGTCCATGGCTGTCGTAAGTTAGTTTACTTACGACGGCCCGCATCGACCGTCGTAAGTTAGGTTACTTACGACGGCTAGCGTTCATAAATAACATGGTCGTCGTAATGTGTGTAACACCCTCAAATTCATTTCCATGCATTCCATACATTTTTCATGTAGAGAAGCATTATAAATGAAGTAGAAATGGAGAAAGAACCCTAGAAATGGAAAAAGAACTATAGAAATGGGGAAAGAACTATAGAAATAGAGAAAGAACCATAGAAATGGTGAAAGAACCATAGAAATGGAGGAAGGAACCATAGAAATGGAGAAAGAACCATAGAAATGGAGGAAGGAACCATAGAAATGGAGGAAAAACCATAGAAATGGAGAAGGGAATATAGAAATGAAGAAGGGCAATGTAGAAATGGATAATGGAACATATAAATGGAGAGGGGAATGTAGAAATGGAGAATGGGACATAGAAATGGAGAGGGGAATGTAGAAATAGAGCAAGTGACATAGAAATGGTGAGGAATGGAAAAAAAGATAGCTAAAATGAGCCATTCCAAAATTTCCCTAAATTTCCCCCAAAATTTCTAGATTCCGCAATTCCCAAAAACGGAATTTTCCCCACATTTTGGGGATAAAATCCCCAAGGCTGCCGCACCACAAGAGATAAGTTTGTTAAGATCCAAAAAAATTGAATAGGACTCTTATTTGAGCTCCAATTGGAGTAGGACTCTCCTTTTCTCCCTTATAAATATAACCCCCACCCCCTTGGCCGACCCCTCTCTCTTTTGGTCGTCCCCACCCCCCTGCTGCCAAGCCCCCTTCCTTGCTGCCAAGTCGCCAAGTCCCCCCCCCCCCCCCCCCCCCCGCCAGAATTTGGCCGCTGTCAAGCCCTGTCACGCCTCGCCGTCGCCGGAGAAGAAGCCCGACGATCTGTCCCGCCCTAATCTTCCATAGAAAAATTCCCCACTGCTGCCATTGCTAGGAGGAAGGCCCTGCCACCAAAAGGAAGTGAGGCAGGTCACTATTACCCATCTTACGATGTCGCCGCTGCTTCTACACATCCATTTTCTTCGCCCCCTTTGAGCAGAAACTTTTACATGTGGACAGATCATGTTTTGATCGATTTTTGACGGTGGAATTGATCTAGATCTTGAGTCTAGATCATCACCACATACACACTTGATCTCTACACTCTTGTTCATCATAAAACCCCATGAAAGCCCATTAAAACATGCAAGAACACATACAAACTGGTTTAATAAAACAGCACTATAGGATTTGCATTCATCTAGCCCATTGCATCTTGAGTAAAGTTTGTGCATGATGTTTGATTGCTGTAAATTTTGTATGTGCGTGGTTGTGAGTAGAAGGACAAGCTCAAGAAGCCATCTACGAAGAACTACAACACCAAGACTTCGAGATGCTTGAGCAACAAGAGCCACGGGAGCAAGGCAAGTGCCCCTTGACCATATTGATCCCATGTTTTTGAAACTGTTTTGTTTGCGAAAACTTGTACGCTTGAGTCAATTTGATGGGACACCCTTTTATAGGAGTTTACTAGTTTTTTTAACCATCTGTGTCGCCGGGAAAGTTGATGAGTCGGGTATGGTCGTTTTTCCTTTTTGCTTCGCTTAATTCACGGGATACGGGAAGCTGAAATAAAACATGTCTAGCTACTGCACTCATATGAATAATGATGATAAGATCTTGATGATGTTAATGGGCATGGAATCGGAGAGATCTAGGCAAGCTTGGTTCGTGGATGTTGCTGAATGAGATGGTGGTACTTGCCGTAGATCTAAGGACCGGCTCACGCGAGAATATGCCAGGAAAACAGTGCCACCACAAGGCCAAGTATGGGTGCGGCTTAGCTGGTTAATTATGTGTGTTGCTAGCTTGTTATGGACCATGGATGGCACGGGGAATGGGAGTCGAGGAGGACTGCCCTGGGAACTGCATGGCACAAGAGGGGGCCCGCGGGTGGGATAATGGTGATTCGAGCCTGCCGGTGAAACCTCAATGAGTCCATACATCTAGTAGCTCCTTTGTAAAGGCTATTTTTTGATATCTTGGCCATACACCGATGGTTGTGTACTGGTATAATGGAGGTTCTGCAGTCACCGACAGGTGACAAAATCACAAACTTGTGGGTAAAGTGGTGCCACCTCTGCAGAGTGTAAAACTATCATGATGGCCGTGCTTCCGATCACAAGCACCTGACCATCTTCCATGATTAGAGGGAAAACTTGGGATGGTTATTCGATATGGTTATGGTATGGTCATTGGGATTGGTTTTGGGACTGTTTTGAGTCATGACAATGAGTTTGGTTTTGATTATATGAATATGAGATGGATATGAATATTTATGAGCATGAGATGAACTTGAGAAAGATTAATGGCTGGATGAGACTTGATAAACGGTGAATTATGATGAAAGAATATTGCTGTTTTACTTGGTTATATTGGGATTAAATTCATCTAGAGATAGTTGTTGTTTTTACCATGTTTTGTGAAATAAAATTTGCTTGCTGCAGTGAGCCTTTTTATTCCATACCTTGTTGTATGCTACATGTCATACTTTTTCCGCACTTGCTAAGTACGGCATGTACTCAGCATTATCACATAAACATCAGCTACAGGAGATGAGTACTTTGAGAACAATATGGAGTACTAGGCGTGCGAACTACCATCAACATGCCTGTGGAGTCGAAAATAGAGCCTGCTGTCTTTAGTCACTTTCCGCTGTCGTTTAGAGTCTTCCGCTGCAAGAATAAGATAGACATTCATGAGTGAGACATTGGGTCATTGTAATAAAGTACTTAAACACTATTTCTTCGTGGTTATATTCTGAATTTAGTTTATGGATTACATGTGTATGTGTGATGAACATCCTGGGCACACATATGCATTCACTTGGTTCTATTTTCAGAACCGGGTGTCAAGATTGGTATCAGAGCCACGTTGACCATAGGACGCAAGCCTAGGTAGAATGGACACTCTAAAACACATAGGTGTACCCCTCTAAACTTCTATTTTCGAAAATTGCTTTCTGCTGCACTTTACTTGTCAATTCAGCCACCACAAAGTGCTATTTTCAGCCCCTCTTTTCTCTTCTTTTGGACAGCAACACTTTTGCTCTCTTGCTCCATAGCTTCTGATGTTTTGGAGTTATTTCTTCCTTCTCTAAAGTTTCTCATGTCCTATTTATAGATGCCAGTGATCAGGAGCATGGCACGCATAAGTACTCGTCCACCACCATGTGGGAGTGCTCTTAACCCCATTGAGGTGTCTGATGGACTATATTGGGAGGAAGTGAAGACGGAACCTCATGATGAAGAGGAAGTCAATAGGTCTATGCATGAGAAAGAGGACCCGGAAGAGGTGGAACCATTCAAAGACGATATGGAGGATGATACACAAGAACAACATTGGTACGCCCCTCAGGAGGTGTTTCACGCGGGCTTACACCTTGTGGATCCTCATGAAGCTATGACGGGAGGAGATGAACCCGAGGAGGAGCCACCCCTTGCTGATACCAATAATGAAGGTGATGAATGGGCCAACCATTCAGTTCAAGAATTTCGGTCCGACGGAATGGAAGGAGGACACACATCTAGGGACCTCAAAGAATTTCTGGATTGCTGCAGCCTATACCCGGAATATCTTCTCAAGAAAGTCCCTCGTCTCGGACATGAAGAGTGGAAGGCTGAAGTAACCATCCTATCTAACGGTAGGGTTGTCACTCGGCACTTCGCACCCACATGGAGAGCTACAAGGGCAGAATCTATCGACGATGCTGCATGGGAAGCACTCACCGAACTGTGCTATGCCTTCCATGAGCAGATTGAGGACACAACTTTTGAGCTGCACCCGTACCGGAAGAGTGGTACAAGGGAGATCATTGGACCCCATGTAACAGCTCTTTCCAACCCACAAGCTTCTGACAAGTCTCAGAGGTTGCTCGTGGAGTTAGGAAACCGCTACGCAAGCGCACAAGAAGAGATCCGTTACCTTCGCAAGAAGCTGTATTTGCTGGAGAAATAAGAGGAGACTCGTGCCAACACGGGAGCAAATGGAGCACCAGCGTCATCTAACCCTACATGGACAGCCGACTCACCATGGCGTGCGCCCATGTATGGACCACCCCCGTCATACGGAGAGAACAACACCGGTTCTCACGATTAAGTTTAGGTTTCCCATTGAATAAGCTGTAATAGGAATGTTAAGACCATAGTAGCTTGAATAAGAATGGTGTGCTGAATTTTTGTGATGATTTCTTGTGTTTATCTGCTGATGTGAGTTGTGGGATGCTTCGGCGAATGTCCGCATCCACATATAGTGGAGAGATGTGAGACGCTTCGGCACGTGTTCACATCCTCATATAGGCTGAAATTAATAAAATAAGTTACTTAGTTCATACACCATGATGCATATAGTTCGGAAATCACTTCTTTCAAATCTGAATTCTGGCTTCTACAAATATAGTATGTTCGAAAATAAGCCTTAAAATAAGGGGGTAGACTTTCTTGCCAACTTTATTGCCTTGGATTCCCAAGGGATTGACATAATAGTTGGAATGGATTGGTTAAGCAAGCACAACGGAGTGATTCAATATGCTGAGAGGAGCGTGCTGTTGACAAATGAGCACAGTACTCGTATTGAGTTCGAGGTAGCCCAACCGGCAACCGAGAAGGCAGCGCTGAACCACATCGAAGAAGTGACGTTGGAAAGCATTCCGGTGATTCAAGAATATTCAGATGTGTTCCTGGAAGAACTTCCAGATATGCCACCTGACCGGAACATTGAATTTGCTATTGATTTAGTACCCGGAACTGCGCCTATAGCGAAGAGGCCGTGTATGCTGCCTGCTAATGAATTAGTGGAGCTCAAGAAGCAAATTCAGGAGCAACTAGAAAAGGGTTTTATACGCCCAAACTCGTCACCGTGGGGAACCCTCGTGCTCTTCGTGGACAAGAAAGATGAAACCCATAGGATGTGTGTGGTCCCCCAACGAAGTGACGATCAAGAATAAATACCCGCTGCCCCGCATAGAGGACCTGTTCGACCAAATGAAAGGGTGCCCGAATTTTCTCCAAGATTGATCTTCGGTCGGGATACTTCCAGATGAAGATTAAACCCTCCGACATACCCAAGACTACATTTCGAACACGGTATGGCTCGTATGAATATACCGTTATGTCTTTTGCGTTAACGAATTGATATCCACCGAATTTGGTTCGGCGAAGGGTGGCCCGATCTTCACAACAGGAGGCTCAAGAACAAGATAACTTGCTGTAGAAACAACGCGGATAACTAGCTTTATTCCTGACCAAGGTTGGATGCGACCAAGCGACGGGGAGAGAGACACCAAAACCGCGAAGACTTCGACTCGATCTCCGAACGACCGCAGAACCACACCCGGAGCTAATCCACACAAGACGGAGCAGCCGTACTGGAACCCGCAGAGCACGAATTAGTGGATCTCAGAGAGATCTCTCCACAAGTTCAAGAAGAACAAGGAAGAGCAAGGGTTGAGTAAGACCCCTCAAGCAGCTCGGCTGCAAATATCACTGGATTAATCTTAATTCCTCAAAAAGTCTTTCTTGGCTTACAAAAAGAGCGGTATTTATGCCAACAACTAGTATAAAAATAGATGTGAACTGAAAAAACCACGTGGGAAGGTGGAAGGCCAACTGGTTTGATCATTCATGCAGTGGTCATCAATTTCCCGCATGTCTTCTGGCCTTTTGAGTGGTCTTCAATGTTTTAATCATAACTCCACCTAGGGACATCCAAAAGACACGGGACCAGATGCGTTGGAAAGCTAATTCGATAACCTTTCACACCATGTGTAGCATGCTTCACGAAATATTGTAGAGTGATACAGTTTCTCACGGAAACTTGGATATCAGGCTGACTATTGATCTTCTGAACAGTCTGCACCAAAAGCACTCGGCTGCCAAGTTGGGAGCTCTAAAGCACTCGGCACTTAGTGGCATTAGAAAGTTGACTTCAACACCTTTCCAACAAGTACTCATGGACCTTCACAGCTTCTATGAATCAAGAGATATGACTGTTTCTTCATGACAGTTCTGCCAGGCCGAACTGGTTCGACGTAGTTCTCCTCTCGGGTTCAGTCTCGGCGTGTCCTTGTCATCCTCCTTGGTGAACCTGAGTAATAGAAACATGTACGATTTAGGAAGTATATAATTCTCATTAATAAATGGAATTTCACAAAGTAGCGCGTGCACCTCTTGTTGTAGCTATTTAGCTCGGCTACGAGTAATTGGTCCATCGAAGACATGAGCTGTGCAGCTTGACTTGATGATTGTTCCATTTTGCTTGATGTAGTCGGTATACTTGATGGTGTGGTCAGCGTGGGCATATCACAAATGCACCCGCGTACTTTATGTACCTCATGAATAAGGTCTTCATGGAGTACTTGGACAAGTTCATCGTGGTCTTCATCGACGATATCATGGTGTATTCGAAAAGCGAGGAAGAACACGAAAAACACTTGAGGTTGACATTGCAGAAACTGTGAGAGCATCAATTGTATGCCAAGTTCAGCAAGTGTCAATTTTGGCTAAAGGAGATATCGTTCCTAGGCCACATCATCTCCAGGGGAGGAGTATCGGTTGATCTCGGAAAAGTGGGAGACGTTTTAAAGTGGAACCAACCGCAGAATGTGAGAGATATTCGGAGTTTTCTTGGGCTGGCTGGATACTACCGCCGGTTCATCAAGGATTTCTCCAAAATAGCGAAGCCTATGACTGAATTGCTAATGAACGGAAAAGCATTTCAGTGGACACCAGCATGTCAAGAAAGCTTTAAGGAGCTCAAGAAGAGACTAACCACAGCGCTAGTTTTGCTATTGCCGGACGTGAGCAAAAGCTTCAACATATATTGTGACGCATCAAGACAAGGGCTTGGATGTGTGCTCATGCAAGAAGAACAAGTGGTTGCCTATGCGTCAAGGCAATTAAAGAAACATGAGCTGAATTACCCCACACATGACTTGGAACTTGCAGCCGTGGTACATGCCTTGAAGATTTGGAGGCATTACATCCTTGGCCATTGATTTGAGATCTATACGGATCACAGAAGCCTCAGGTATATATTCACGCAAACGTATCTGAATTTGAGGCAACGTCGATGGTTGGAACTCATCGAGGATTATGATGTTGGAATCAACTATCACTCCGGAAAGGCCAATGTAGTAGCTGATGCGTTGAGCCAAAAAGGAGCATGTCACCAACTCACGGTTTCGGAGCTGCCACCTGAGCTGCGCAAGGAGTTCGAGCAGTTACATCTCGGGTTCTTGAACAAGATGGAGGTGATAGAACTGAACTCCTCGCTGGAACAAGAGATACGAGATGGCCAAGCAACGGATGAGGAAATCAAGAAAATCAAGGAAAGAATCTGACAAGGCATAGAAAAGGATTTCAAGGAAGACGAGAAAGTCACCCTTTAGTTACGGAAAAGGATTTGTGTGCCTAACGTGAAGCACATCCGCGACACGATACTAAAGGAGGCACATGACTCACCTTATTCCATACACCCCAGCTGTACAAAGATGTACAAGGACCTGAGAACTTGCTATTGGTGGGATGGTATGAAAAGGGACATAGCTGAATATGTTGCCTTATGCGATACATGCCAACGGGTGAAGGCCGAACATCAAAGACCTGCTGGACAGTTGCAGCCATTGAAAGTACCCGAGTGGAAGTGGGAAGACGTCAGCATGGATTTCATCGTCGGATTGCCACATACTCAATTGGGTTACGACTCTATTTGGGTTATCATGGACCGATTGATGAAAACAGCCCATGTCCTTCCTGTTAGTACCAAGTACAGCGTCGCACAACTAGCCGAGCTGTACATGGAGCAAATCTTGTGTCACCATGGAGTTTCGAAGAGGATAGTTTCAGATTGGGGTTCTCAATTTACCTCTAGGTTCTGGAAGAAGCTGCGTGAAGCCATGGGTACACGACTGAATTTCAGCTCCGCTTATCACCCGCAAAAAGATGGGCAAACTGAGAGGACAAATCAAATTTTTGAAGACATGTTGAGAGCTTGCGCCTTGAAACATGGGCGTAGTTGGGATAGGAGCCTGCCATACGCTGAATTCTCATACAACAACAGCTATCAAGCCAGCTTGAAGATATCACCTTTCGAAGCATTGTGTGGTAGACGGTGTAGAACACCACTGTTCTGGAATGAGACCGGAGAGAGCCAAGTGTTTGGACCCGAAGTGCTGCAAGACGCCGAGAAGCAAGTCCAAACGATACGAGAAAACTTGAAGGCTGCTCAGTCACGACAAAAGGTTATGCGGACAATAGGCGAAGGAGATTGACCTTTGAAGTGGGAGACTTTGTGTATCTTAAGGTATCGCTTATCCGAGGCCAACGGCAGTTCAACGTCAAAGGCAAGTTAAAACCTCGCTACATCAGGCCATTCAAGATTTTTGGCAAGCGAGGAGAAGTAGCCTATCAACTAGAGATGCCAACGCACCTCTCTGACGTGCACAACGTGTTTCACGTATCCCAACTAAAGAAGCGCTTAAGAGTACCGGAAGAACAAGTACCAATGGATGAGCTCGAGCTTCAAGAGGATCTGACCTACGCGGAGTACCCCGTCAAAATTTTGGACGTGAAGGAAAGGGACACGAGGAACAAAGTGATCCGTTGGTGCAAGGTACAGTGGAGCCATCACACGGAAGCCGAAACTACATGGGAGCGTGAGGAAGATCTCAAGGCAGAATTCACTCATCTATTCTCCACTCTATCGAATCTCGAGGGTGAGATTCACTTTAAGGGGTTAGGTTTGTAACACCCTCAAATTCATTTCCATGCATTGCATACATTTTTCATATAGAGAAGCATTATAAAAGAAGTAGAAATGGAGAAAGAACCCTAGAAATGGAGAAAGAACTATAGAAATGGAGAAAGAACTATAGAAATGGAGAAAGAACCATAGAAATGGAGAAAATAACCATAGAAATGGAGAAAGAACCATAGAAATGGAGGAAGGAACCATAGAAATGGAGAAAGAACCATAGAAATGGAGGAAGAAACCATAGAAATGGAGGAAAAACCACATAAATGGAGAAGGGAATATAGAAATAGAGAATGGGGCATAGAAATGAAGAAGGGCAATGTAGAAATGGAGAATGGGACATAGAGATGGAGAGGGGAATGTAGAAATGGAGAATGAGACATAGAAGTGGAGAGGGGAATGTAGAAATGGAGCAAGTGACATAGAAATGGTGAGATGGGAAATAGATAGCTGAAATGAGCCATTCCCAAATTTCCCACAAAATTTCTAAATTCCCCAATTCCCAAAAAAGGGAATTTTCCCCACATTTTGGGGATACAATTCCCAAGGCTGCCGCACCACAAGAGATAAGTTTGTTAAGATCCAATAAAAATTGAATAGGACTCTTATTTGAGCTCCAATTGGACTAGGACTCTCCTTTTCCCCCTTACAAATATAACCCCCACGCCCTTGGCCGACCTCTCTCTCTTTTGGTCGTCAACCTCCCTGCTGCCAAGCCCCCTTCCTTGCTGCCAAGTCACCAAGTTCCCCCCTTGCCGGAATTTTGCCACCGTCGAGCCCCGTCATGCCTCGCCATCGCCGGAGAAGAAGCCCGAAGATCTATACTCCCTAATCTTCCATAGAAAAATTCCCCGCTGCTGCCATTGCTAGGAGGAAGGCCCTCCACCAAAGGGAAGTGAGGTAGGTCACCATTACCCATCTTACGACGTCGCCGCTGTTTCTACGCATCCGTTTTCTTCGCCCCCTTGAGCAGAAACTTTTACATGTGAACATATCGCGTTTTGATCGATTTTTGACGGTGGAATTGATCTAGATCTTGAGTCAAGATCATCACCACGTCCACACTTGATCTCTAAACTCTTGTTCATCATAAAACCCCATGAAAGCCCATTAAAACATGCAAGAACACGTACAAACTGGTTTAATAAAACAGCACCATAGGATTTGCATTCATCTACCCCATTGCATCTTGAGTAAAATTTGTGCATGATGTTTGATTGCTGTAAATTTTGTATGTGCGTGGTCGTGAGTAGAAGGACAAGCTTAAGAAGCCATCTACGAAGAACTACAGCACCAACACTTCGAGACGCTTGAGCAACAA
The DNA here is from genome assembly GCA_030760725.1 of Neostapfia colusana. Lineage (NCBI taxonomy): Eukaryota > Viridiplantae > Streptophyta > Magnoliopsida > Poales > Poaceae > Neostapfia > Neostapfia colusana. Next base: position 23,301,182 of record JASWHV010000020.1, read on the forward strand.
GAGCCACGGGAGCAAGGCAAGTGCCCCTTGACCATATTGATCCCATGTTTTTAAAACTGTTTTGTTTGCGAAAACTCGTACGCTTGAGTCAACTTAATGGGACACCCTTCTATAGGAGTTTACTAGTTTTGTTAACCATCCTTGTCACCGGGAAAGTTGATGAGTTGGGTATGGTCGTTTTCCCTTTTTGCTTCGCTTAATTCACGGGATACGGGAAGCTGAAATAAAACATGTCTAGCTACTGCACTCATATGAATAATGATGATGAGATCTTGATGATGTTAATGGGCATGGAATCAGGGAGATCTAGGCAAGATTGGTTCGTGGATGTTGCTGGATGAGATGGTGTTACTTGCCGTAGATCTGACCGGCTCATGCGGGAATATGCCAGGAAAACAGTGCCACCACAAGGCCAAGTATGGGTGTGGCTTAGCTGATTAATTAGGTGTGTTGCTAGCTTGTTATGGACCGTGGATGGCGCAGGGAATGGGAGTTGAGGAGGACTGTCCTGGAAACTGCATGGCACAAGAGGGGGCCCATGGGTGGGATAATGGTGATTCGACTCTGCCGGTGAAACCTCAGTGAGTCCATACATCTAGTAGCTCCTTTGTAAAGGCTATTTTGTGATCTCTTGGCCATACACTGATGGTTGTGTACTGGTATAATGGAGGTTCTGCAGTTGCCGACGGGTGACGAAATCACAAACTTGTGGGTAAAGTGGTGCCACCTCTGCAGAGTGTAAAACTATCATGATAGCCGTGCTTCCGGTCACGAGCACCTGGACAACTTCCATGATTAGTGGAAAAACTTGGGATGGTTATTCGGTATGGTTATGGTATGGTCATTGGAATTGGTTTTGGGACTGTTTTGAGTCATGACAATGAGTTTAGTTTTGGTTATATGAATATGAGATGGATATGAATATTTATGAGCATGAGATGAACTTGAGAAAGATTAATGGTTGGATGAGACTTGATAAATGGTGAATTATGATGAAAGAATGTTGCTATTTTACTTGGTTATATTGGGATTAAATTCATCTAGAGATAGTTGCTGTTTTTACCATGTTTTGTGAAATAAAATTTGCTTGCTGCAATGAGCCTTTTTATTCCATATCTTGTTGTAAGCTACATGTCATACTTTTCCTGCACTTGCTGAGTACGACATGTACTCACCCTTGCATTATCACATAAACATCAGCTACAGGAGATAAGTACTTCCAGGACAATGTGGAGTACTAAGCGTGCGAACTACCGTCAACATGCCTGTGGAGTCGAAGATGGAGCCTGCTGTCCTTAGTCACTTTCCGCTGTCGTTTAGGGTCTTCCGCTGCAAGAATAAGATAGACATTCATGAGTGAGACATTGTATCATTGTAATAAAGTATTTAAACACTATTTATTCATGGTTATATTCTGAATTCAGTTTGTGGATTACATGTGTATGTGTGATGAAGATCCTGGGCACACACTTGGTTCTATTTTTGGAACCGGGTGTCAAAATGTGTTAGGTTTCCTGTAGTGTAGGGACTGAGAACTCCACCAGGTGACAGCCCTAGCCGCCACCCCTCGCAGGCCTCACGCAGAGATCCTTGCCGCGCGCGCGATGCTAGCACACCGGCGCATGATGTTCCTCCCCGTACGTGTGGACTCCGTGGAGACGCTGCTACTACTGCTGCGCTGATCGGCTACGACGAACGCGATCGTCTACCTGCTGCCATGACAAGGACAAGGAAGAGGCGAACGTGGCCATCTACTTCCCCTACACCGATGCATGTCTACGTTCCGCTGCGCTGCGCGTCTAATGGTAATGATCTATGACCTCTGTACTCGCATGTTTCCTGGGTGACGCGGTAGAATCGCTAGAGTAGCGTACCGCCGATTTGCTAACAGCGGCATCAGAGCCGACTTGCATAGTTTTTGCTCTGGATCATGTTAGTAGATGCGATCTACTGCAGACATGTTCATATGATGAATTTTTATTACACGGTTTTTGGGGTTTAGAATTGGTTACAGTAGATTTTGATCGTATATGACTAAAGGGTCAGTTCGTGCTCTTTCTATGTTGTTTGCACAACCTGTCCCTACAGGCTGGAATCACCATCGGGACTAATCGCTTACATAGCTAACGGATTTAGCCACCACGGTCATGAGTCGCGACCTTCTCATCAATAACTAGTGACATTGAAAATTGAGGCATTCTGAATGGCTCATATTTGGGTTGATTTGCTCAATCCGATGAGATTTTCAGAGTGATTTCATAGATTCGGGACCACGTTGTTGTCTGCTATAGCGATTACATAATATCATTTGGCGCTAGAAACCGTTCTACACTTAACTCATTTTTGCAGACAATGATGTGAATGGTATGCCCTTATTGTGATGTGATGATCTGTCCGTAATATTCATGCAGCCTGCGTGTTGCAAATTTAACACAATCGGGTTGAGTTTGTCATATAATTGTATAACGACCTACGTGTCGACCTGTGATGCTTGATCTCTCACGTAATTTATTTGGTAGCTATTAGTTATATTAGCTTCTTTTATATTCATGGAGATGTCTTCAAGTATGGTGGAGATGGTGATCACCACAAGAAGGGAGCCACGACAGCTTAGATCATGATAGAACCATGGTGATGGAGACCACTATGATTCTAAAGGTCATACTATTCACAATGTGATATGATCATATGCCTATGATGTTTATTTATTACTCCCTTCGTTCTAAAATAAATGATGTTTAAGACAACTAATTTAGTGCAAATTGAACTATATTTCTTATCCTAAACGTCATTTATTTCAGAACAGACTGAGTAGTATTCTTTTCATGCTTTTAATATGGTGGATTTTTTGTCATAATAGAATAGCTTCCCTCGCAAAAGTTGAGTATTTGATACCATTTACCAATAGCTGCACCTATGTTGTTTCGATCGCTGTGTGGTAGGTTTGCCAATGCAAAATAGCATCATCTATCATAATGTATATGGTGAATGTTGCACATTCAAATGCATAGTGTTGGTTTACTCAACAAAGCTATCAAAATGATTTTGAGCTTTATGGCATAGAGATGGGAGCCGGGGCATTGGATGTCACCCAACAAACAAGAGTCATATAGATATATGATTAACAATTCTTTTTTACCTATGTCTCTAATTTTCTAGCAGTGAAGCCAAAGCTTACTAGGAATTAGTGAATATGGATATTGGACCACTAATGTCGTTAGAGCGAGAACGATACTCATATAGTGGTGGTGTATTTTATTAAACTGTTAATATAAGATTGATACATAACATAGTGCTAAAACCTTGCGTGTTTATTTTCTATTGTAGATCATGTCTGCTAGTTACAATTCGGTTTCAATTTGTGCTATGTGTTTGAAAAGGAAAAGCTCAATGGAGCTAACTTTATCAATTGGTACCGCAACCTCAAAAATGTTCTTAGGCAAGAGAAAACCGAGTACGTTCTTCTGCAACCATACCCCGATGACCTCCCAGGTGATGCAACTGCTGCATCACGTAGAGCTTATCAGAAGCACTGCGATGATGCACTTAACGTAAGCTGCCTCATGCTAGCCACTATGTCCCCGGATCTGCAGAAACAGTATGAGCATACAAATGCTTATTCTATGATTGAGTGACTGAGTGGAATGTTTGAGAACCAAGCTAGGTCTGAGAGATACAACATCTTAAAGTCCTTGTTCTCATGCAAGCTGGCGGATGGTAGCCCTGTCAGCCCTCATGTAATGAAAATGATTGGTTACATTGAGATTTTGGGCAAACTTGGTTCTAAACTCAAGGAAGATCTGGCTATTGACATTCTCTTGTCGCTCCCACCGAGCTACGAGCCATTTATATTGAATTTTTAAATGAATAGCATGGAGAAAACATTGGCTGAATTGCATGGGATGCTTAAAACAGCCAAAGAAAACATTAAGAAAAATGCCACTCGTGTGATGATGGTTCAAAAGGAGAATAAAAAGAGGAAGCGTATGACGCATCCTAAAGGCAAAGGCAAGGGAAAGGTTCCCGATGAGCTCTCAAGCTCAAAGTCTAAGCCAAAGGACAAATCTGGCCATTCTCCTGATGATGAATGCTTTCACTGTCATACTAAGGTGCATTGGTATAGGAACTGCAAGAAGTACTTGGAGTATCTGAAGAAGAAGGGAAGAGAGACTTCCGCTTCAGATATAAATGTTACAGAAATTAATATTGTATTATCTTCTAGTGAATCATGGGTATTTGATACTGGATCGATGATTCACACTTGCAAATCATTACATGGTTTAAGTGAGACTAGTAGATTCGCAAAAGAAAAGTTGGATATTCATGTCGGCAATGGAGCAAACATTGTGGTCATAGCTATCGGGACCTACCACTTGTCATTACCCTCAGGGTTAGTTTTAGAATTGAATAATTGTTATTGCATTCCTACTTTGAGCAAGGACATTATCTCTTCTTCATGTTTAGAAGAAGTTGATGGTTATGAAATTGTATTAAAGAACAAACGTTGTTCTATTTATTATAATAATATTTTCTATGCCTAATGTCCATTGGTGAATGAATTATATGTTCTTGATCTTGAGGATAAAACTATCTGTAACAGTAATAGCAAAAGGGCTCGACGAAATGACTTAAATCCCACTTTTATTTGACATTGTCGCTTAGGTCATATAAATAAGAAACACATTGAAAAACTCAATAAAGATGGTTTACTAAGCTCATTTGATTTTAAATCATTTGACACATGCGATTCTTGTTTGCTTAGGAAGATTACCAAAGCACCATTCACTGGTTAGAGTGAGAGTGCAAGTGACTTGTTGGGACTTATACATACAATGTATGTGGACCAATGAGTTCAATAGCCAGAGGTGGTTTTCAATACTTCATCACGTTTACCGATGACTTTAGTAGATATGAATATGTCTATCTAATGAGGCACAAGTCTGAATTCTTTAAAAAGTTTAAATAATTTCAGAATGAACTACATAATCAATTGGGTAAGACAATTAAACTTCTACGATCTGATCGTGGGGGTGAATATTTGAGCCATGAATTTTATGATGATTTTAAACAATGTGGAATTGTTCCACGGTCTACTCCACCTGGAATGCCTCAATGGAATTGGGTGTCCGAGCGGAGGAACCGACCCTTGTTATACATGGTTAGGTCGATGATGAGCCAAACAGATCTTCCACTATACTTTTGGGGTTATGCTATTGAAACTGCTGCGTTTACACTAAACAGGGTCCCAACTAAGTCTGTTGAGAAATGTGACACCCTCACCTCGGGTGTCAGCATATGTTCGTGTCCTATGAAAAGGAAACATTTTAATGAAAAATAGGAACAAAGAGAATTATCAAAAGAATAGCCAATAAAGCCCTCAGAGAGCGCCGAAGGCAACTTCCGCGGCCAGCAGGCCACGTGGCGTGATCGGAGCTCATCCCTGCGAAGTGGAGAGAGGCCGCCGCCAAACTGGCTACGTGGCAGGCTCGGGGCTCGTCTCCGCAAAGGGGAGAGGTCCGATCCTGTGGGACACGTGTTGCCCACGGAGCTAGCCTCAGCGGAAGAAGCAAAAGCATTTCCGCAGGACACGCGTCATCCTCGGAGCTAGTCCTCGCGGAAATCAGAGGACCAGTCGCGCGGGATACATGTCAATCTCGGAGGAGCTTATCTCCGGAAGGACCGTCGCAGCTAAACACGTGTCGGCCTTGGGGCATGTCCCTGAGAAAAGGAGAGCGGAAAGACCGGCACCCACACGTGGCGTGCGCGGAGCTCACCTCCGAAGAAGAGGGAGGTCTCGATCGATTGACACGCGGCAGAACCGGAGCTCGTCCCTGCAGACGAGGAGATACCAGGCCCGGAGGACACGTGGAGCTTCCGGAGCTCATCATCACGGAGGTAACGAGTTCTGGAGCGGCTGTTACGCGTAAGGACACCGGTACGCAACAGAAACCGATCTAAAATCCACGATGATTACCAAAGATGAGACGTTAGGATCCAACAAAGATCTGAGTAAGACTCTTATTCGGGATCCGATCAGATTAGGACTCTTCTCTTCCCGATTATAAATAGAACCCAAAACCTCTGGCCGAAACCACAAACTTCTCTTTCAAAACTTGAGCCGACGACTTGGAACCCTAGCCCTAACTCGCCGAGCGAAACATCGCCGAAGCACAACAAGGGAGATCATTGGAGGAGAACCAAGCGGTCTGAGGAGGACCCCGAAGACAAGAAGAGCGTGAGGTAGGACTTCAATACCACCTTATGACATCATTGTGTACATCTCTTTGCATCTGTTCTTCGATTCCTTTCGAACAGAAGCCTACTCGTGGGCAGATCACTCGATGATCAGTTTGATCTAAAAGACAAGACCATCGCCACGTTTACCTTTGATCCGAACACCTCTGACCATGCAAGCCATGCAAGAACACGTACATATCAATCTAATAAAACTAATCATAGGATAGCATGCATGTGCATCATTGCATCTAGTTTAAGGTTTGTGCATGATATTGATTGTTGTGAATTTTGTATGCATGTGAATCCTACATAGCAGGACAAACTCAGGAAGCTGTCTACGACGAGCTGCAGCAACAAGGTTTTGAGAATCAAGAACAACCGGAACCGCAAGAACAAGGCAAGTGCTCCTTGACCATGTTGATCCTATGTTTTTGGTAAAACTATTTTGTTTTGCGAAAAAGTGTGTGTGCTGAGTCAAACATGATGGGAAACCCTTTTATAGGAGTTTACTAGTTTTGGATAAACCACCCTTGTCGCCAGGGAAGTTTATGAGTCGGGTATGGTTTTTGCTTTATGCTTCGGTGAGTCTCTGGGATCGGGAAGCGAGATAGATGTGTCTAGCTAACTGCACTTGTACTGATAATAAGTAACTGATGAGGTTAATGAACATGGATCGGAGGGAGATCTAGGCAAGCCTGGGTTTGTGAATGAGGTAGCATGAGATGATGGTTTTACTTGCCATAGATCTAAGGACCGGTTCATGCATGCACATGCCAGGATAACAGTGCCACCACAAGGCCAAGTATGGGTGCAGCTTAGCTGAGTAATTAGGTAAGTTGCTAGGGTGTTATGGACTGTGGAAGGCGTGGGGAATGGGAGTCGAGTGAGGACTGCCCTGGGAACTACATGGCACAAGAGGGGGCCCGTGGGTGGGAGAATTAGAGATTCTAGCCTGCCGGTGAAACCTTAGTGAGTCCATACATCTAGTAACCCCTTTGTAAAGGCTATTTTGTGATCTCTTGACCATACACCGACAATTGTGTACTGGTCAAATGGAGGTTCTGCAGTCGCCGACGGGTGACGAAATCACAAACTTGTGGGTAAAGAGGTGCAAACTCTGTAGAGTTACTAAAAACTATCATGATAGCCGAGCTTACGGTCACAAGCACCTGGCTAAACTGCCATGATTAGATGGGATGGTTACTGGGATGGTTATTGGAATGGTTATTGGGAAGGTTCTTGGTTATGGTTTGGTTTGGGACTGTTGAGTCCGGGAGGTGAGATGGTTGCATGACTGATGGGTCATGACATGAGATTGGTCTCGGTGTGAGACGAGGTTGTTTTACGAGGTGAGATGGTAGCGAATACGAGGAGGTATTCGTGAGTGTGAATAAAAGATTGGTTAATGTTTGGATGGAACACGGGAAGTGATGGAGGTATGTTGGTAATTTAATACGTGTTGGGATTACATTTAAACTTGAGTTGTTGTTTTATCATGGTTTTACAGAACTGCTTTTCTGCAAATAAACCTTTTTATGCCTACCTTGTTTATGAGCTGCATATCATGTGTTTTCCCGCACTTGCTGAGTACATCATTGTACTCAAACTTCCATTATTATTTCATCATCAACAGCAAGAGAAGGCAACTATGAAGACCAAGTGGAGCATTATGGCGTGTGATCTGTTCTCAACCTTGCCTGTGGAGGGAGTAGAGATGGAGCCACTTCTGCTTAGTTTTCCTTCCGCATTAGTTTTTTCTTCCGCATTTAAATAAGGACTTCCGCTGCATAGAAATAAGACTTCCGCTGTAAGCATGAGTCCAAGACTCATGAGATATTGTAATAAACCCTGTTATTCGTGGTAATATATAATCTGAATTCAGTTTGTGGAACGTATGTGTATGTGTGATGAACATCCTGGGCACACATATGCATTAGTTCTCGGTTCCGTGGTTTTTCGCACAGAATTGAGGGCGTCACAGATTGGTATCAGAGCCATGGGTTGGTAGCAGGTTACACGCCTAGATAGAAAGCCTTAGATAGATAATAGAACTACGGGTTAAACCCCAGGAAGGAGTTACAAGCGCCCTAGGGTGAATAGCCTAGATTGGCCCTTAAAACCACCTTGACATAGGAAACCATCCTTGAATAGGAGTTGAGTGGGCCCTTGTGATGATTATTTGTGAATATGTGCTTAGTGTGAGTTGTGGGACGTCTCAAAAACGTTGTCCATATCCACACGTAAGAAGAAGGAGGTGTGAGATGTTTCGGCACTTGCTCACATCCTCATAAGGGCTAATATATATAGTCCAACTCACCTTGATGCATATAGAAAGGACCTACCTAACTTTCTAACCTTCTATTCTATTTCGTTCTCTCTCACAGATGGTGAGAGGAAACGCCATCCGAAGGAACGTCCAGGAAGATGACCACGAGGAAGTTCCTGCTAACCCCGGAGCTGGCGAAAACAACCTAGAAAGGTTGATGGCCATGCAAAACCTGCTTATGCAAACCATGATCCAAACTTTGGGTCAGTTGCAGGACAACCAAAACTCCGTTCCGGCACCACCGCCGGCTCATAACAGGTTGGGAGAGTTCATGAGGACTCGACCACCCACCTTTGCTCAAGCAAGCGATCCAATGGAGGCCGATGATTGGTTGAAATCCATGGAGAAGAAGCTTGCCATTGTTCAGTGCAACGACCGAGAGAAGGTTCTCTTTGCATCGCACCAACTGATGGGAGCAGCTGCTGACTGGTGGGATGCCTTGAGCAACGCCCATGCCAACCCGGAGACAATCACTTGGACCGAGTTCAAGGAAAACTTCCGCTCTCACTACATCCCTGTTGGTGTAATGATGCTCAAGAGGCAGGAGTTTGAAGGTCTCCGCCAAGGACAGAAAAGTGTGAATGAATATCTCAACAAGTTCATACAACTGTCCCGGTATGCCCCCGAAGATGTCAACTCAGATCAGAGGAAGCAGTACCTGTTCATGAGAGGGTTGAACAATGAGATCCAAGTTCAGCTCCTCAACAATGACTACGTAAGCTTCCAGAAGCTAGTTGATAAGGCTATTGTGGTGGAAAACAAGATCCGAGAGATCGAGCGCGAGTGCAAAAGGAAGATGCCATACCAGCCCTAAGGGAGCAACGTACGACCTAGGTACATGCCCCCTGCACCGCAGTATGGATCGACCACTCCTACGTACCGCCCTGGCCAGCCACCACAGCAACGGCTCGTTGCACCGGCACCTCGTGTGCCCATGCCTCCTGCGCCCTGGCCTAACAATGGCGCTCCTGTTCAAAACCCCCGCCCCAACGTACCTGTTGCCGTAGGCAACAGGGCATGCTTTGCATGCGGGGAAGTAGGCCACTTCGCTAACCAGTGCCCGAAGAGAGGCCCTGGACAGCAAGGTAACGTGCCCAAGCAGAACCAGCGACCAAACGGAGGGGACAACCAAGGGAACCGTGGACCGCAGAACTATGCTCGTGGCCACGTTAACCATGTCACTGCTGAGGAAGCACAACAGGCTGAGGACGTCACAATTGGTATGTTCCTTGCCAACTCCAACCCAGCCACCATTTTATTTGATTCTGGAGCATCACATTCCTTCATATCATCCAAATATGTTGCCAAACATCATCTACCCGTATCCCACTTAGAATGTGCTATGTTAGTTAATTCTCCCGGAGGAGAAATGAGGACTAGTATAGTATGTCCTAAGGTAAGCCTTAAAATAAGGGGGGTAGACTTCCTTGCCAACCTTATTGTCTTGGACTCCCACAGAATTGATATCATACTCGGAATGGACTGGTTAAGCAAGCACAATGGAGTAATCCAATGCGCTGAGAGAAGCGTGCAGTTGACAAACAAACACGGTATCCGTGTCGAGTTTGAATCAGCCCAGAAAGCAACCGAACGGGCGGATTTGAACCATGTTGAAGGAGTAGCATTGGACAACATTCCAGTGGTTTAGGAATTTCCGGACGTGTTCCCGGAAGAACTTCCAGGTATGCCACCTGACCGGGACATCGAGTTTGCCATAGATTTGGTACCTGGAACTGCACCCCTAGCTAAGAGACCATGTAGGATGCCCGTCAACGAGTTAGTTGAACTCAAGAAGCAAATTCAAGAACAGTTGGAGAAGGGTTTTATCCGTCCAAGTTCGTCACCATGGGGAGCCCCGGTACTTTTCGTGGACAACAAGGACGGAACCCAAAGAATGTGCGTGGACTACAGATCTCTCAACGAGGTGACAATCAAAAATAAATACCCTCTGCCCCGTATAGAGGACCTGTTCGATCAAATGAAAGGAGCCCAGGTATTCTCCAAGATTGATCTTCGGTCGGGATATTTCCAGCTGAAGATTAAGCCCTCCGATATACCTAAGACAACCTTTCGGACACGGTATGGTTCATATGAATATACCGTTATGTCTTTTGGATTGACGAATGCACCCGCATACTTCATGTACCTTATGAACAAGGTTTTCATGGAGTACTTGGACAAGTTCGTCGTGGTTTTCATCAACGACATTATGGTGTATTCAAAAAGTAAGGAGGAGCATGAAGAACATCTGAGATTGACCTTGCAGAAGTTGCGCGAGCATCAGTTGTATGCCAAGCTCAACAAGTGTCAATTTTGGCTAAAGGAAATATCTTTCCTAGGCCACATCATCTCCAAGGAAGGGGTATCGGTTGATCCTGGAAAGGTGGGAGATGTTCTGAAGTGGGACCAACCGAAGAGCGTGAGGGATATTCGAAGTTTCCTTGGAATGGCAGGATACTATCGGCGCTTCATTAAAGACTTCTCTAAGATAGCAAAACCTATGACGGGGTCGCTAATGAAGGGAAAAGTCTTTCAATGGACACAAGCCTGCCAAGAAAGTTTTGAGGAGCTCAAGAAAAGGCTTACCACGACACCAGTTCTGGTATTGCCAGACGTAAGCAAGAGCTTTGACATATATTGTGACGCATCCAGACAAGGGCTCGGATGTGTGCTCATGCAGGAAGGACAAGTGGTAGCCTATGCCTCACAACAATTAAAGAAGAATGAGCTTAACTATCCTACGCACGATTTGGAGTTAGCAGCAGTGGTGCATGCATTGAAGATTTGGAGACATTATATCCTTGGTCATCGATGTGAGATCTATACGGATCATAAAAGCCTCAAGTACATATTTACACAAACGGACTTGAATTTGAGGCAACGTCGATGGTTAGAACTCATCAAGGATTATGACGTGGGAATCAATTACCACCCCGGGAAGGCCAATGTAGTAGCTGACGCATTGAGCAGAAAGGGAGCATGCCACCAACTCACGGTTCGGGAGCTACCACCCGAACTACGTAAGGAGTTCGAACGGTTACACCTCGGATTCTTGAATAACATGGAAATAATGGAGATCCAATCCTCATTGGAGCAATAAATAAGAAAGGGCCAAGCAACGGACGAGGGGATCAAGGAGATCAAGGAAAGAATCCGACAAGGGATAGAGAAGGATTTCAAGGAAGATGAAAAGGGTACGCTTTGGCTTGGGAAAAGGATTTGTGTGCCAAACATAAGACACCTTCGCGACATGATATTGAAGGAGGCACATGATTCACCCTATTCCATACATCCAGGGAGCACCAAAATGTACAAGGACTTGAAAACTTGCTATTGGTGGGATGGTATGAAGAGGGATATAGCCGAATACGTTGCCCTATGCGAGACATGCCAACGGGTAAAAGCCGAACATCAAAAACCCGCTGGATTGCTGCAACCTTTGGGAATACCCGAATGGAAATGAGAGGACATCAGTATGGACTTCATTGTCGGATTGCCACGAACTCAGTCAAGATACGACTCCATCTGGGTCATTGTGGACCGGTTGACAAAAACCGCCCATTTTCTTCCGGTAAAAACCAGTTACAACGTTGCACAATTGGCAGAGTTGTACATGGAGCAGATCGTGTGCCGTCATGGAGTTCCGAAGAGGATAGTCTCAGATCGAGGTTCTCAGTTTACCTCTAGATTTTGGAGGAGGCTGCAGAAAGCCATGGGGACACGACTGGATTTTAGCTCCGCCTATCACCCACAAACAGATGGGCAAACTGAGAGGACGAACCAAATTTTGGAGGACATGCTGAGAGCTTGCGCCTTGAAACGTGGGCGTAGTTGGGATAGGAGTTTACCGTATGCCGAGTTCTCCTATAACAACAGCTATCAAACTAGCTTGAAGATGTCACCTTTCGAAGCCTTATATGGCAGACGGTGTAGAACACTGCTGTTCTGGAACGAGACTGGAGAGAACCAGGTGTTTGGACCCGAAGTACTACAAGAGGCTGAAAAGCAAGTCCAAACGATGCGGGAGAACTTAAAGGCTGCTCAGTCACGACAGAAAGGCTATGTGGACAATAGGCGTAGGAAGTTGACCTTTGAAGTAGGAGACTTCGTATACCTTAAGGTATCGCCTATCCGAGGCCAACGACGTTTTAACGTCAAAGGCAAACTAGCGCCTCGCTACATCGGATCATTTAAGATTTTGGACAAGCGAGGAGAAGTAGCCTATCAACTAGAGCTCCCACACCACCTCTCCGACGTACATGACGTGTTTCATGTATCCCAGCTCAAGAAGTGTTTGAGAGTACCAGAGGAACAAGTGTCAATGAGAGAACTTGCACATCAAGAGGACCTGACTTACGCAGAATACCCTGTCCGAATCTTGGACGTAAAGGAAAGGGTCACCGAAACAAAGTGATTCGATGGTGCAAGGTACAATGGAGCCATCACACTGAAGCTGAAGCCACATGGGAACGTGAAGAGGATATCAAGGCGGAATTCCCCCATCTATTTTCTACTAACGAATCTCGAGGGCGAGATTCAATTTAAGGGGGGTAGATTTGTGACACCCTCACCTCGGGTGTCAGCATATGTTCGTGTCCTATGAAAAGGAAACATTTTAATGAAAAATAGGAACAGAGAGAATTATCAAAAGAACAGCCAATAAAGCCCTCAGAGAGCGCTGAAGGCAACTTCCGCGGCCAGCAGGCCACGTGGCGTGATCGGAGCTCATCCCTGCGAAGTGGGGAGAGGCCGCCGCCAAGCTGGCTACGTGGCAGGCTCGGGGCTCGTCTCCGCAAAGGGGAGAGGTCCGATCCTGTGAGACACGTGTTGCCCACGGAGCTAGCCTCTGCGGAAGAAGCAAAAGCATTTACGCAGGACACGCGTCATCCTCGGAGCTAGTCCTCGCGGAAATCATAGGACCAATCGCGCGGGATACGTGTCAATCTCGGAGGAGCTTATCTCCGGAAGGACCGTCGCAGCTAAACACGTGTCGGCCTCGGGGCATGTCCCTGAGGAAAGGAGAGCGGAAAGACCGGCACCCACACGTGGCGTGCGCGGAGCTCACCTCCGAAGAAGAGGGAGGTCTCGATCGATTGACACGCGGCAGAACCGGAGCTCGTCCCTGCGGACGAGGAGATACCAGGACCGGAGGACACGTGGAGCTTCCGGAGCTCATCATCACGGAGGTAACGAGTTCTGGAGCGGCTGTTACGCGTAAGGACACCGGTACGCAACAGAAACCGATCTAAAATCCACGATGATTACCAAAGATGAGACGTTAGGATCCAACAAAGATATGAGTAAGACTCTTATTCGGGATCCGATCAGATTAGGACTCTTCTCTTCCCGATTATAAATAGAACCCAAAACCTCTGGCCGAAACCACAAACTTCTCTTTCAAAACCTGAGCCGACGACTTGGAGCCCTAGCCCTAACTCGCCGAGCGAAACATCGCCGAAGCACAACAAGAGAGATCATTGGAGGAGAACCAAGCGGTCTGAGGAGGACCTCGAAGACAAGAAGAGCGTGAGGTAGGACTTCAATACCACCTTACGACATCATTGTGTACATCTCTTTGCATCTGTTCTTCGATTCCTTTCGAACAGAAGCCTACTCGTGGGCAGATCACTCGATGATCAGTTTGATCTAAAAGACAAGACCATCGCCACGTTTACCTTTGATCCGAACACCTCTGACCATGCAAGCCATGCAAGAACACGTACAGATCAATCTAATAAAACTAATCATAGGATAGCATGCATGTGCATCATCGCATCTAGTTTAGGGTTTGTGCATGATATTGATTGCTGTGAATTTTGTATGCACGTGAATCCTACATAGCAGGACAAACTCAGGAAGCTGTCTACGACGAGCTGCAGCAACAAGGTTTCGAGAATCAAGAACAACCGGAACCGCAAGAACAAGGCAAGTGCTCCTTGACCATGTTGATCCTATGTTTTGGGTAAAACTATTTTGTTTTGCGAAAAAGTGTGTGTGCTGAGTCAAACATGATGGGAAACCCTTTTATAGGAGTTTACTAGTTTTGGTTAAACCACCCTTGTCGCCAGGGAAGTTTATGAGTCGGGTATGGTTTTTGCTTTATGCTTCGCTGAGTCTCTGGGATCGGGAAGCGAGATAGATGTGTCTAGCTAACTGCACTTGTACTGATAATAAGTAACTGATGAGGTTAATGAACATGGATCGGAGGGAGATATAGGCAAGCCTGGGTTTGTGAATGAGGTAGCATGAGATGATGGTTTTACTTGCCATAGATCTAAGGACCGGTTCATGCATGCACATGCCAGGATAACAGTGCCACCACAAGGCCAAGTATGGGTGCGGCTTAGCTGAGTAATTAGGTAAGTTGCTAGGGTGTTATGGACTATGGAAGGCGCGGGGAATGGGAGTCGAGTGAGGACTGCCCTGGGAACTGCATGGCACAAGAGGGGGCCCGTGGGTGGGAGAATTGGAGATTCTAGCCTGCCGGTGAAAGCTTAGTGAGTCCATACATCTAGTAACCCCTTTGTAAAGGCTATTTTGTGATCTCTTGACCATACACCGACGGTTGTGTACTGGTAAAATGGAGGTTCTGCAGTCGCCGACGGGTGACGAAATCACAAACTTGTGGGTAAAGAGGTGCAAACTCTGCAGAGTTACTAAAAACTATCATGATAGTCAAGCTTACGGTCACGAGCACCTGGCTAAACTGCCATGATTAGATGGATGGTTACTGGGATGGTTATTGGAATGGTTATTGGGAAGGTTCTTGGTTATGGTTATTGGTTATGGTTTGGTTTGGGACTGTTGAGTCCGGGAGGTGAGATGGTTGCATGACTGATGGGTCATGACATGAGATTGGTCTCGGTGCGAGACGAGGTTGTTTTACGAGGTGAGATGGTAGCGAATACGAGGAGGTATTCGTGAGTATGAATAAAAGATTGGTTAATGTTCGGATGGAACACGGGAAGTGATGGAGGTATGTTGGTAATTTAATACATGTTGGGATTACATTTAAACTTGAGTTGTTGTTTTATCATGGTTTTACAGAACTGCTTTTCTGCAAATAAACCTTTTTATGTCTACCTTGTTTATGAGCTGCATATCATGTGTTTTCCCGCACTTGCTGAGTACATCATTGTACTCAAACTTCCATTATTATTTCATCATCAACAGCAAGAGAAGGCAACTATGAAGACCAAGTGGAGCATTATGGCGTGTGATCTGTTCTCAACCTTGCCTGTGGAGGGAGTAGAGATGGAGCCACTTCTGCTTTGTTTTGCTTCCGCATTAGTTTTTGCTTCCACATTTAAATAAGGACTTCCGCTGCATAGAAATAAGACTTCCGCTGTAAGCATGAGTCCAAGACTCATGAGATATTGTAATAAACCCTGTTATTCGTGGTAATATATAATCTGAATTCAGTTTGTGGAACGTATGTGTATGTGTGATGAACATCCTTGGCACACATATGCATTAGTTCTCGGTTCCGTGGTTTTTCCCACAGAATTGAGGGCGTCACAAGAAGACACAATATGAGATGTGGACAAGGAAACATCCCGGATTGTCTTTCCTTAAAGTTTGGGGGTGTGATGCTTATGTCAAATGTTTGACGTCAGACAAACTCACTCCCAAATCAGACAAATGCTTCTTTGTGGGATATCCTAGGGAAACCAAAGGACATCATTTTTATAATAAAATAGAGGGTAAAGTGTTTACCGATCGCAATGGTGTCTTCTTGGAGAAAGAGTTTCTCTCAAAAGGAGTTAGTGAGAGCAAGGTGCATATTGAAGAAATTCAAGAAATACCTGAAAATGTTTCAACACCCTCTGATCCTATACAGGATGTACAAGATGTTGTGCAACCAGTTGATGAAACACCAGCCCCACAAAGGTCTACAAGGGCACGTTGAGCGACTCAAAAGTTAACTCTTCTAACCAAGGAGCAGCATGACATGGTATTGTTGGATAATAATGAGCTTACGACCTATAATGAAGCAATGAAGGGACCCGATTCTGGTAAATTGCTTGGAGCCATGGAATCCGAAATTGAATCCATGCATGAAAATTAAGTTTGGAACTTGATTGATCCAATCGAAGGTGTGAGACCTATCGATTGTAAATGGATTTTCAAGAAAAAGACTGACATGGATGGAAATGTTCACATCTATAAAGCGCGATTGGTGGCGAAAGGTTTCAAACAAATTCAAGGTGTTGATTATGATGAAACCTTCTCATCCGTCGCAATGCTAAAGTCTGTTCGGATTCTCCTAGCAATTGCTGCATATTTTGATTATGAAATATGGCAAATGGATGTCAAAACAATATTTCTTAATGAAGGTCTGACTAAGGATGTGTGCATGACACAATCTGAGGGTTTGTCGATCCTAAAAATCATAGTAAAATATGCAAACTTCAAAATTCCATCTATGGATTGAAGCAAGCATCTCGGAGTTGGAATCTACGTTTTGATGAAGTTGTAAAAGGGTTTGGTTTCATCAAGAACGTAGAAAAATCTTGTATTTATAAGAAGTTTATTTGGAGCGCACTTTTATTTCTGATCCTATATGTAGATTACATATTATTGATCGGAAATGACGTTGAAATGCTTGATAATGTTAAATCCTCAATAAGAAAAAGTTTTTCAATGAAGGATTTAAGAGAGGCAACGTACATTTTAGGCACAAAGATCTATAGAGATAGATCTAAAAGGCTAATTGGATTAAGCCAAGATACATATATTGACAAGATATTAAATCGATTCAATATGCAAGATTCCAAGAAAGGTATCTTGCCAATATCACATTACAGTACTCTAAGCAAGAGTCAGTGTCCTTCGACACTTGATGAGTAAAATAAGGATGAGGGTGATTCCTTATGCTTGGGCTATTGGATCCATCATATATGCCATGCTATGTACACGCCCAGATGTATCCTGCTCTAAGCATCATGAGCATATATCGATCATATTATGGTGGGACTTATTGGACCGTTATCAAAAACATCCTTAAGTACTTGAGAAGAACTAAGGATGAGTTCTTAGTGTTTGGAGGTGAAGAAGAGCTCGTTGTAAAAGGTTACATCGATGGTAGCTTCCAAACTCATAAGGATGATTCTAGATTGCAATCCGGTTTTGTATTCTGCCTTAATGGAGGGGTAGTGAGCTGGAAAAGTTCCAAGCAAGATACAGTAGCAGATTCAATAACAGAGGCAGAGCATATTGCAGCTTCTGAAGCTGCAAAGGAAGCAGTTTGGATCAGAAAATTTTGTTTCTGAGTTGGGTGTTGTTCCTAGTGTGTCCAGTCCTATGGATCTCTATTGTGACAATAGCGGAGCCATCGCACAGGCAAATGAGCCTAGATAACACAAAAGATCCAAACACATATTACGACGCTATCACCTCATTCGAGAGATAATCGACTGAGATGATGTGAAGATATGCAAGATGCACACGGATTTGAATGTTGCAGATCCATTGACAAAGCCTCTTCCACAATCAAAGCATGAGGCACACACGAGATCTATAGGTATTAGATACTTACATCAGTGATCATAGTGTATAGTGGGAGACTTGTGTCATAACTATGTTTATGTACTATTAAATAAATTGTTATATGAGTAATCATTATTTACTTTAATCATCAAGTATATGACTTGTTTGTAAAACTCTTTGTTAATAATAATGTTACTCTAAATGATCCCTAGTCTATCATTATATGAGATAATAATGTCGTACAAACTAGCACATGTATTAATTGATGATCACATTTCATGGGTCATAGATATGAAGATATCAAATTAATAATGTGAACACATGTTAGTAAACATGGTGTTGGATTGACCCACTCCGAGACACTGCTGGGATTATTATTTTCATATGTGCCATAAATTGGCCTTGAGTGATACACCTGTTAGACCCTTAGACCTGAGATCGCCATTGTTTCTCACTGTGTGTAGTTGTGTACTTTGAGACTACCAAACGCTACTCCGTAACTGGATAGTCATAAAAGTAGTCTTCGGGTACAAAATGGAACATAGAATGGGATGTGCGTGGATCAAGATGGGATTTGCCCGTCCTTAATAACAGGAGAGATATCTCTGGGCCTCTTGAGATAGTTGGATTTGAAAGTGCATGGCCATGCCAAGGTGATTAAAAGTTAATCACAATGATTAAAAGTTAATCATGGAATGAATCCACTATTCGATTGAGTGAATGGTCGAGCTATCACAAGGATGACACGCATCTCGCCTTGAGCTTGACTGGTATCGTGAGGCAAAGGGATTAGCATGTGAATGTATCTAGGGTGAACCGCTATGATTTTTATGTACATTCAGAAGTCAGTATGTCCTGCTAGGTAGCTCTATTGACTTGTGGTTAGAAACGGTTTCCATTCACAACCGACTACACATGAACCTAACGGGTCACAGACTTAAGGGGTTGGAATATCAAAAAGCTTGGCTAAATGATTATCTCCAGTGCAAGTGGGAGATTGTTGCCAAGAGGCAATAATAACAATTCAGGTTAAGGCCTGTTGGATATTTGATCCATAAGCAATTAGGGTACTAATGGGTCTGTGACCTAAAAGCCCATTAGTACGCCTATAAATACGACGGGTAGGGTTAGGGGCTGAGGGCTCCACTAGGTGACAGCCCTAGCCGCCACCCCTAGCAGGACTCACGCCGAGACCCTTACCGCGCGCGCGTTGCTAGCACACCGGCGCACGGCGTTTCTCTCCGTACGTGTGGACTCCGTGGAGGCGCTGCTGCTACTGCTGCGCTGATCGCCTACGACGAACGTGATCGTCTACCTGCTGCCGTGACAAGGACGAGGAAGAGATGAATGTGGCCGTCTACTTCCCCTACAAAGACGCACATCTACGTTCCGCTGGGCTGCGCGTCTAGTGGTAACAATCTATGACCTCTGTACTCGCATGTTTCCTGAGTGCGGGGTAGAATTGTTAGAGTAGCGTACCGCCAATTTCCCAACATAGACTAGTACTCCATCCGTTTTGAATTATTTGATGTTGTTTAGTTTAAAATTGAACTAGCCAATGTCAAATAATTCAAAATGGAGGAAGTAAATCTTTTTTAGTAGAGGGGACGGTTGTAACACCCCAAATTTTGATTCAAAACCCTAAACCATGTTCAGAGGGGAATTTAGAAATTTTTGGACGTGTTGCATGTTTTGCAAAAATTCAAATTCAAACTGGAATTCAAATTATACTCAAAACAGAAAAGAAATGGAAAAAGAAAAAGAGAAAACGGGAAAAAACTGGCCAGTGGGCCGAAACCCGCCAGCCGGCCCAGCTACTCCCGCGTCAGCCCGCCCCCGCGCGCGCCCGCGCTCTCTCACACAGACAGGTGGGACCCACCTGTCATCCCTAACCCCGAGCCCCCGCGACCCCGGACTTTTCTCCCGAGCGCGCGAAATCGCAACCGACCGGGAAAGCCCGTCCCGCAGCCGAATTCTGGTCCCAGAGGACTCCAACTCGATCACAACAGACCCACCGCCCTCCCCCGGCTATAAAAAACCCCGATCCGATCAGTTTTCCTCACGCGATCGCCGATTTTCACTCCGGTGAGCACCGAGACATCGCCGGTGAATTCTGGCCGATCTAAGCTCGGAAACTCTGATCTAACTCGCTGGTTTTGATCCACCGCCTCCGGGGAACTTTGCAGGTGCAGAAAACCCGAAGACTTACGGTGTAAATCCAGCGCCGACGAGCTTCGCCGTGGTTTTGCCTCGGACCTCGCCGCCGATCACTTTCCAGGATCCCCGAGCTCGAGAAAACCCCCGAGGTGAGA
Source organism: Neostapfia colusana (assembly GCA_030760725.1). Lineage (NCBI taxonomy): Eukaryota > Viridiplantae > Streptophyta > Magnoliopsida > Poales > Poaceae > Neostapfia > Neostapfia colusana. The sequence goes on from JASWHV010000020.1 coordinate 23,321,546, forward strand.
TCCCTGACCTCCCCTCTACCGATCTAGGCCATAAGATCACAGTTCTAGGCAGAATTCTCGAGGATCCGAAACTTTCCGGCGAGATCGCCGCTTCCCGCCGCCGTGCGCCGCCGGCAGCGCCGCCCGCGCTCGATCGGAGCGACGTGGCCGCTTGTGCGCCGTTTATTTTAAATCGCACGGTAGACTTTAAAACCCCGCGTACCGGTTCGATGTTATAATCTCAGCCGTCGGTTTAAAATCGGACGGTCCACGTCAGCCCCGCGTTATAAAGACTAGAATTCTTACGTGCTACCCCCTGGGGTTCTCTGGAATTGAGAGCTAGCCCCGGAAACTTCAGATCTAGCCCCTGGAACTCCAGAAAATCATGTAAATCCGTTTAAAAATCAGTTTTAACCCCTGGACTTAATAGAAATTAGGAAAAACACCTCTGATAAGTGTAGCTAGACCCCTGGAAATTATGAAAATAATATTATAGACCCTGTAATGGGGTGAATTCATTATTTTAGCCCTGTTTAGTATTTGATTTAGAAAATTGAATATGTAACTAGAGTTTAAAAATTAAAAAGTGGGACAAACAAATTGTCAAAATTAATTAAAAACTTTCTCAGTACTTAGAAAACTTTGGAGTGAGATAAAAATATATTTTTGGGCTGAAATAAATCTGTTTCATCTATTATTCACATTTATTAGTATAGGGACACATTTTTAAGTAAAGAATAGTTATAGAAAAATAGGGAAAGTAATTATGAAATGGTCTACATCATAAGCCAAGGTCGAAATATGATTTTAAGTTATTTAGGACCAGAACCTAATCTGTTTAGGTGATGTGTATTACTAATTTAATAATAAAATACACAATTTGTAGTAAAAAGGTGAAGTAGTTGAATATAAGAAATTTATTGGAAACCCATATAAATAGTATGTAAGTATAAAGGTGGACACAAAAGTAGGAATCATATACACATGGTTAAAAGTGCATGCAAGCCACAACTCAACACACATAAAGTAACCACAACACATATAATGGTAAAGAACTTTTATAAATATGAATGTGTGGTTTGTATGAAGTAAGAAGTGTGAACTATGTCTTATGATTGTTGTTCTTCTTTTGCTATGTGTGATGGTATGAAGTAGAACCTGCTCAAGAGCAAGTTAACCCTTTCCAAGATCAGGACTACCCATTTCAAGAGCAGCAAGAAGGAGGCAAGTGTCCTTGACCACTTTGATCCTATGCTAGGATGTGTAGGTAGAATTATTTGCATTGTCAAGTTAAATATGAAACCCATGCTAGGAAAGTTTCCCTAGAATTGCATTGCCTTGTTTCCTTGAAGCTTGGGTTGGGATTTATTTTGTCATGTCATTTATTTACATGCATTTGCTTAGCCATGCTTAGAATGGGATATTTGGGAAATGAGATCATCAGTTTATATTACCATACTCTTGAATGAGACATTGTGAGTTATGTAGAGGTAGGGATCAAGGCAAGTTGGATGTTTTGGTTGTGTGCTGGGTGCACGAGACTTGGGTTTGTGTTTAGTACTTGCCTGGATCCTAAGGACCGGTTCATGGAGCATGTAACCCGGCTTTACAGTGCCAACCACATGCTGAGATGGGGCAGCTTGGCCAATTAATTAGGTGTATCCCCGGCGTAGTATGGGTGTGTTGGATGGTGCGGGGAATAGGTGTCAGCTGGACTACCATATGAACCGCAAGGCTCAAGAGGGGGCCACTGCAGCGGGGTTGGAGCCTCTTGTATGCTGTTAGGGGTGAAACCTCAGTGGGCCCACGCTCGTCGGGAATCCCTTTGTAAAGGCTTCGTAGTGATCTCCTGGCTACACACCTGGGAAGTGTGAATGTGGATCGTAGCCACTGGCATAATGGAGGTTCTTTTAGTCCACCCGGCAACGGGGGATGAAATCACTACTTGTGGGTACAGTGGTACAAACTCTGCAGAGTCAAAACTGTCTTGACAGCCGTGCTCATGGTTAAGAGCGGCCTGGACTTATTCATGATTAGAGGATTGATGGTTTTGGATGTTAAGCGGGGAGCTTAACATTGGAAATGATGTTATGGTTATTGGATTATGATGATGGGATGGGAGATTTGGACCATTTCACCTGTGTAGTAATGTAGGTGCTTAATAAGCTAAGGTGATAGGTATTAATTGCGTAGTGCTTTAACCATGAGTTCAACCTCTCCTTGTTCTAGCCATGCATGATATAATTTTCCCACACTTGCTGAGTACCATTGGTACTCAACCTTGCATATTTGTTGGTTTATATTGCTGCTCAGGTCAAGAATATGAGGTGGTGAATAATGACCAAGATTTTGGACCCGAGGAAGGATTTTAGGTTCATGAAGACCCCCGGGCAACGCCTGTGATGGAGCCCTAAAAGAATAATATTCCGCTGCTAGTTTATTTACTTGTGATGAACTTATTATTGTCCATCGAGACATTTACTATGTAAGACTTACTTATATTCGACACCTGGCTTGTAATAAATGATGCTTCACTATTTGTCATCACATGTATGAGAAAATGATCCTGGCATATATGTGATATTCACTTGGTTGTTTCTTCGGAAAAACCGGGTGTGACAGAGGTGGTATCAGAGCCAAGGTTGCCCGTAGGAACGTGGACCTAGGTAGAAATGGATGTATTTAAGGGCCCTATTTTCTTAAAAACTATTTTCCAAGGTGTGGGTGGAAAAGTGTTATTAAAGGAATCATTTTCTTCATCTTACCCCAAATTTTTATTCAAAATGGGCTTTTTGTTTAAAAAGTTTCTCTAACCTAAGTTTTAATTCTTTTTGTTTTAGATGGTTCGCATGATTCGCACCGCTCGTAAGTCCACAGGAGGGAGAGTTCCCGTAGTGGCCCTTGCCGAAAGAGAGGAGAGTCGTCCAGTGACGTACCTTTCCTACGGATTGGCGGTAGGAGATTTGTTGCGCCGTCTTCGACGTATGCTCGAAGCCGCCGGCAATACGGGCAAGCTAATCATCCACTATAACTCCACCAGGACCATCCGTGAGAAGAGGGAAGAATGGAGTTCGGAGATGAGGATCATACACGAGAATCAGCTGCTTAAGATTCACCACTCTCCAGCTTGTCGAGCAACACAAGTTGACGCGGAGAGAGATGTCACCTGGGAGGCCATCACCTGCCAGAGTCACATCTATCGTCGCCACTTGGACGAAACTGAGTACATGTATGTCCTCCAACGTGAGAGTGGTACCACGGAGTACAAGTACCCACCGGTGCAGCAAGGGACTTCCTATGAGCACATGGACTTGTGCTTGGAGGATGCTGCTATGCTCAGCACTCGACTGCAGGAGTGTCAACAAGAGCTTCAGGATGTCCGAGACACCCTGAAGGAAACGGAGGCGTTGCTGCGAGCTTGCTTAAAGGCGAGAGAAAGAGGAGATGGGAATGAACTGTGTGTCACCGTGAATGATACATGGACTCCTGACTCCCCGGATCGCCGAGCAATCAGGCGTCGTCGCACTTCTCCACCAGCAGCCTCCCCACCCAAAGCAGAGTCAGAAGGTAGCCGAAATGAGGAGGAAGATCCCGAGGAGCTAGCTCAAGAGGACGAGTAGTGTAGAGTCTTTCCCCTAGCTAGCAAGAGGTCGAGTAGTCGAGTCGTTACATAGTTAATGGTGTGATAATGCTTGGTGTGTGACGTGAGTTGTGGAAGCCATGAGAAATTGTCCACAGCCTCGTCTTCAGATTGTTTTGCTTTGGTGTGTGAACCCACAGGAAATAATAGTGCATTTATTTGGTGTGAGATATAAACCCTCGTAAAACTTTAACAAAGCCTCAACACCTCAAAGTACCAACAAATGAAAGTAGTGAGATGATACTAAATGGTATCAAATTAACATATGTTGATTCTGCCAGATGGCCGGAAGAGGAAAAGGACGTGCTGCCAACCCCGCCAACAACAATGATGAGGCATGCAACCCTCATCTTTCTGGAGGCCAGGACAGGGGTGGTCGCCGGGAAGAAGTTGATCCTCTCCACCAAATGCTGGAGAATCAAAATCAGCTTATCCAGAACTTGACTCAAGTGGTGGCCAACTTGCATCAAGTTCCACCTCCACAAGCGGCACCACGCCAACCAAGGTTGAGTGAGTTTCTATGAACTCAACCTCCAAAGTTTGCAAGTGCTGCTGAACCTCTGGAGGCAGATGATTGGCTGAAAACCATTGAAAGTAAGATGAGGATAATACAATGCCAAGGGTATGAGAGGGTGCTGTTTGCCTCTCATCAATTGAATGGACCTGCTGCTGATTGGTGGACCGCCTATGTGACTGCCCATCATGACCCTGAGAACATCACTTGGGAAGAGTTCAAGCGTAGCTTCTGCAACCACTACATCCCAAGAGGTGAACTCAAAAACAAGAGGAAAGAGTTTCTGGGACTGCAGCAGGGAAACATGACGGTGAGGGAATACCTCACTAAATTTACTCAACTATCCCGTTATGCTCCACGAGACATAGAGACTGATGAGCAGAAACAAGATTGTTTCGTGGAAGGACTTACCGCAGAGATGCAGTGTGCCATGTCCTCCAATGAGTATGAAAGTTTTCAAAAGATGGTGGACAGAGCATTTATGGTGGAAAGGAAGCTAAAGGCCCTGGAAAATGAGAATAAGAGGAAGGCTGGGTGGTCACATCAGGCCTCAGGGAGCAACACCCGCCCACGTATGATGCAGCAACCTACGGGGCAGAAAAGCCGTGCTGCGGTACCCTATTCAGCACCAAGAGGGTACAACCCAAACTACAGGCCTCCCGCAGCACCAGCACAGCCGCAACGTCAGTTTGTGCAGCAGCCTCGCCCCGCATATCCACCTCGACCAGCAGTGCAAGGACCCCCGAACCAACCCCAAGACAACAAAGGCCAAGCACCTAAGGTTGGGGTGCAATGTTTTAGCTGTGGTGAAGTGGGGCACTATGCCCATAAGTGCCCGAAGAAGAAGCCTGCGCCGCCACAACAGCAGAATGTAGTGAGAGGACGGGTGAACCACGTCACTATGGAGGAAGCACAAGAGGCGCCCGACGTGGTAGTTGGTAAGTTTCCTGCCAATTTACACCTTGCAACTCTGCTGTTTGATTCTGGTGCTACCCACTCGTTCATTGCTCAAGGGTTTGTTAAGAAGCATGACCTAGCAACCACACAAATGAACCATATGCTAGCGGTAAACTCTCCAGGTGGAGAAATAAGGACAAGACAAGTGTGTCCCAAAGTGAGCCTAGACATTAATGGGGTAGTATTCACGGCTAACCTCATAGTGATAGATTCACAAGGGATAGATATTATTTTGGGTATGGATTGGTTGACCAAACATAAAGGAATTATCCATTGTTCGACCAGAACGGTGGAACTAACTCACCCCAGTGGTACCAGAGTAAAGTCCATAACAATACACGAGCCTAGGAGGGACATTAAGTTAAATCAAGTGGAGGTGAAAGTTGAGGAAATTAGGACTATCAGGGAATATCCAGATGTTTTTCCGGAGGAATTGCCAGGTATGCCTCCCGACCGTGACGTGGAATTCGCAATTGAGCTAGTACCGGGAACAGCCCCGATATACAAGAGACCTTATCGGATGGACTCCAAGCAGCTAGAAGAGCTCAAGGATCATTTGAGAGAATTGACGGAGAAGGGGTATATTCGCCCTAGTTCCTCACCATGGGGAGCTCCGGTGATATTTGTGCCCAAGAAAGACGGAACCCAAAGGTTATGCGTGGATTACCGTGCCTTGAATGAGGTAACCATCAAAAACAAGTACCCATTACCCCGCATTGAAGACTTGTTTGATCAGTTGAGGGGAGCTTGTGTGTTCTCGAAAATTGATCTCAGGTCGGGGTACCACCAACTCAAGATAAGGCAATCTGATATTCCCAAGACAGCTTTCGTATCTCGGTACGGACTGTATGAATACACTGTCATGCCTTTTGGGCTAACCAATGCCCCGGCATATTTCATGTACCTCATGAACAAGGTATTCATGGAATATCTGGACAAATTTGTGGTGGTTTTCATAGATGATATTCTCGTCTTCTCCAAAAATGAAGAAGAACATGAGAAACATCTAAGGTTGGTGTTACAGAGGCTGAGAGAACACCAACTATATGCCAAGTTGAGCAAGTGTGAGTTTTGGCTGAAGTGAGTTCCCTTTGTAGGACATATAATCTCGGAGGGAGGAATCTCCGTAGATCCCGCCAAAATCGAGGATATCCAGAAGTGGAAGACCCCTGAAAATGTCGGGGAAGTTCGAAGCTTTTTGGGATTGGCTGGATACTATCGACGGTTTATTGAGGGATTCTCCAAGATCTCGAGACCTCTCACCAAACTGTTGGAAAAGGGAATCACATTCACCTGGACGCCACAGTGCGATACGAGCTTTCAGGAGCTAAAGAAGAGATTGACAACAGCCCCAGAGTTGGTTATGCCAGATATGCAGAAGAATTTCACAGTGTACTGCGATGCCTCTGGAAATGGGTTGGGATGTGTTCTCATGCAAGAAGGACATGTCGTGGCATATGCATCCCGGCAGCTTCGGAAGCACGAGAAGAACTATCCTACACATGATCTAGAACTAGCTGCAGTGGTACACGCATTGAAAATTTGGCGGCACTATTTGATGGGGAAGAGGACAGAGATATATACGGATCATAAGAGTTTGAAGTACATATTCACACAGCCAGATCTCAACCTCCGACAAAGGAGATGGTTAGAGCTAATCAATGACTTTGATGTGGGCATCAACTATCATCCTGGGAAAGCAAACGTCGTGGCCGATGCTTTGAGTCGGAAAGTGCAGGTCAATAAGTTGAGCTTGAAGGACATGCCCGCAGAATTGAAGGACGAGGTTATAAGGCTCAATCTGTGTCTAGTAAATAGTGGTGAAGCCATCGCCATGGAAGTGGAATCCACACTCGAGCGAGACATACGCGATGGCCAAAAGAATGATGAGAAGATACAGGAGATCAGGCGGCTCATTAAGGAAAATAAAGCTCCTGGTTTTAGAGAGGATGAACAAGGAACGGTGTGGCACGGGAAAAGGATCTGTGTGCCAGAAGTAAAAGAGATCCGTGGATTAATTTTGAAGGAGGCTCACGATTCCGCCTATTCCATTCATCCTGGGAGTACGAAGATGTACCAGGACCTCAAGGACAGGTATTGGTGGTATGGCATGAAGCGAGATGTTGCTGAACATGTTGCCCTATGTGACACATGTCAGTTGGTGAAAGCAGAACATCAACGACCCGCGGGATTATTGCAACCACTCAAAGTGCCTGAATGGAAATGGGAAGAAATCAGCATGGATTTTGTTGTGGGATTGCCTAGGACCCAATCCAGGTATGATTCAATATGGGTCATTATTGATAGGCTAACCAAGGTAGCTCATTTCATTCCTGTGAAAGAAAGCTACAGCGGATCCAAATTGGCAGAATTGTACATGTCAAGGATTGTGTGTTACCATGGAGTGCCAAAGAAGATAGTGTTGGACCGAGGGACACAGTTCACCTCGAGGTTTTGGCAAAAGTTGCATGAAACCATGGGAACCCATCTGAACTTCAGTTCTGCCTATCATCCCCAAACTGACGGGCAGACGGAAAGAACCAATCAGATCCTTAAAGATATGTTAAGAGCATATGCACTCAAAAACAATAGGAGTTGGGACAAGAACTTACCGTATGCGGAGTTTTCCTATAACAACAGCTATCAAGCTAGTATGAAGATGTCACCGTTTGAAGCTTTGTATGGAAGAAAGTGCAGAACTCCCCTATTTTGGAACCAAACAGGAGAAAGCAAAGTGTTTGGTCCAGAAGTGCTACAAGAAGCCGAGGCGAAGGTGAGGGAGATTCGCAACAACTTGAGGATAGCACAAACACGCCAGAAGAGTTATGCTGATGTACGAAGAAGAGAACTCGTTTTCAACGTGGAAGACTATGTTTATCTCAAGGTGTCCCCTATCAGAGGACTTCGTCGGTTCAAGGTGAAAGGGAAGTTGTCACCTCGATACATCGGACCCTTTCAAGTTTTGGAAAGAAAAGGCGAAGTGGCGTACCAACTAGAGTTACCGGTTCATCTATCGGATGTGCACGATGTATTCCATGTGTCACAACTCAAGAAATGTCTGAGGATGCCTGAAGAGGTGTTACCAATGAATGAAGTGGATGTAGCTGAAGATTTGTCTTATGCCGAGCAACCATACAAGATTTTGGAGACGATGGAACGCCTCACCAGAAACAAGAGAATCCGGATGTGCAAGGTGAAGTGGAAGCATCACTCAGCAAAGGAAGCTACCTGGGAACGGGAAGATGAGCTCAAGGCACAATTTCTGGAATTGTTTTCTTAGAAACACAAATCTCGAGGACGAGATTTCTTTTAAGGGGGGTAGAGCTGTAACACCCCAAATTTTGATTCAAAACCCTAAACCATGTTCAGAGGGGAATTTAGAAATTTTTGGACGTGTTGCATGTTTTGCAAAAATTCAAATTCAAACTGGAATTCAAATTATACTCAAAACAGAAAAGAAATGGAAAAAGAAAAAGAGAAAACGGGAAAAAACTGGCCAGTGGGCCGAAACCCGCCAGCCGACCCAGCTACTCCCGCGCCAGCCCGCCCCCGCGCGCGCCCGCGCTCTCTCACACAGACAGGTGGGACCCACCTGTCATCCCTAACCCCGAGCCCCCGCGACCCCGGACTTTTCTCCCGAGCGCGCGAAATCGCAACCGACCGGGAAAGCCCGTCCCGCAGCCGAATTCTGGTCCCAGAGGACTCCAACTCGATCACAACAGACCCACCGCCCTCCCCCGGCTATAAAAACCCCCGATCCGATCAGTTTTCCTCACGCGATCGCCGATTTTCACTCCGGTGAGCACCGAGACATCGCCGGTGAATTCTGGCCGATCTAAGCTCGGAAACTCTGATCTAACTCGCTGGTTTTGATCCACCGCCTCCGGGGAACTTTGCAGGTGCAGAAAACCCGAAGACTTACGGTGTAAATCCAGCGCCGACGAGCTTCGCCGTGGTTTTGCCTCGGACCTCGCCGCCGATCACTTTCCAGGATCCCCGAGCTCGAGAAAACCACCGAGGTGAGATCCCTGACCTCCCCTCTACCGATCTAGGCCATAAGATCACAGTTCTAGGCAGAATTCTCGAGGATCCGAAACTTTCCGGCGAGATCGCCGCTTCCCGCCGCCGTGCGCCGCCGGCAGCGCCGCCCGCGCTCGATCGGAGCGACGTGGCCGCTTGTGCGCCGTTTATTTTAAATCGCACGGTAGACTTTAAAACCCCGCGTACCGGTTCGATGTTATAATCTCAGCCGTCGGTTTAAAATCGGACGGTCCACGTCAGCCCCGCGTTATAAAGACTGGAATTCTTACGTGCTACCCCCTGGGGTTCTCTGGAATTGAGAGCTAGCCCCGGAAACTTCAGATCTAGCCCCTGGAACTCCAGAAAATCATGTAAATCCGTTTAAAAATCAGTTTTAACCCCTGGACTTAATAGAAATTAGGAAAAACACCTCTGATAAGTGTAGCTAGACCCCTGGAAATTATGAAAATAATATTATAGACCCTGTAATGGGGTGAATTCATTATTTTAGCCCTGTTTAGTATTTGATTTAGAAAATTGAATATGTAACTAGAGTTTAAAAATTAAAAAGTGGGACAAACAAATTGTCAAAATTAATTAAAAACTTTCTCAGTACTTAGAAAACTTTGGAGTGAGATAAAAATATATTTTTGGGCTGAAATAAATCTGTTTCATCTATTATTCACATTTATTAGTATAGGGACACATTTTTAAGTAAAGAATAGTTATAGAAAAATAGGGAAAGTAATTATGAAATGGTCTACATCATAAGCCAAGGTCGAAATATGATTTTAAGTTATTTAGGACCAGAACCTAATCTGTTTAGGTGATGTGTATTACTAATTTAATAATAAAATACACAATTTGTAGTAAAAAGGTGAAGTAGTTGAATATAAGAAATTTATTGGAAACCCATATAAATAGTATGTAAGTATAAAGGTGGACACAAAAGTAGGAATCATATACACATGGTTAAAAGTGCATGCAAGCCACAACTCAACACACATAAAGTAACCACAACACATATAATGGTAAAGAACTTTTATAAATATGAATGTGTGGTTTGTATGAAGTAAGAAGTGTGAACTATGTCTTATGATTGTTGTTCTTCTTTTGCTATGTGTGATGGTATGAAGTAGAACCTGCTCAAGAGCAAGTTAACCCTTTCCAAGATCAGGACTACCCATTTCAAGAGCAGCAAGAAGGAGGCAAGTGTCCTTGACCACTTTGATCCTATGCTAGGATGTGTAGGTAGAATTATTTGCATTGTCAAGTTAAATATGAAACCCATGCTAGGAAAGTTTCCCTAGAATTGCATTGCCTTGTTTCCTTGAAGCTTGGGTTGGGATTTATTTTGTCATGTCATTTATTTACATGCATTTGCTTAGCCATGCTTAGAATGGGATATTTGGGAAATGAGATCGTCAGTTTATATTACCATACTCTTGAATGAGACATTGTGAGTTATGTAGAGGTAGGGATCAAGGCAAGTTGGATGTTTTGGTTGTGTGCTGGGTGCACGAGACTTGGGTTTGTGTTTAGTACTTGCCTGGATCCTAAGGACCGGTTCATGGAGCATGTAACCCGGCTTTACAGTGCCAACCACATGCTGAGATGGGGCAGCTTGGCCAATTAATTAGGTGTATCCCCGGCGTAGTATGGGTGTGTTGGATGGTGCGGGGAATAGGTGTCAGCTGGACTACCATATGAACCGCAAGGCTCAAGAGGGGGCCACTGCAGCGGGGTTGGAGCCTCTTGTATGCTGTTAGGGGTGAAACCTCAGTGGGCCCACGCTCGTCGGGAATCCCTTTGTAAAGGCTTCGTAGTGATCTCCTGGCTACACACCTGGGAAGTGTGAATGTGGATCGTAGCCACTGGCATAATGGAGGTTCTTTTAGTCCACCCGGCAACGGGGGATGAAATCACTACTTGTGGGTACAGTGGTACAAACTCTGCAGAGTCAAAACTGTCTTGACAGCCGTGCTCACGGTTAAGAGCGGCCTGGACTTATTCATGATTAGAGGATTGATGGTTTTGGATGTTAAGCGGGGAGCTTAACATTGGAAATGATGTTATGGTTATTGGATTATGATGATGGGATGGGAGATTTGGACCATTTCACCTGTGTAGTAATGTAGGTGCTTAATAAGCTAAGGTGATAGGTATTAATTGCGTAGTGCTTTAACCATGAGTTCAACCTCTCCTTGTTCTAGCCATGCATGATATAATTTTCCCACACTTGCTGAGTACCATTGGTACTCAACCTTGCATATTTGTTGGTTTATATTGCTGCTCAGGTCAAGAATATGAGGTGGTGAATAATGACCAAGATTTTGGACCCGAGGAAGGATTTTAGGTTCATGAAGACCCCCGGGCAACGCCTGTGATGGAGCCCTAAAAGAATAATATTCCGCTGCTAGTTTATTTACTTGTGATGAACTTATTATTGTCCATCGAGACATTTACTATGTAAGACTTACTTATATTCGACACCTGGCTTGTAATAAATGATTCTTCACTATTTGTCATCACATGTATGAGAAAATGATCCTGGCATACATGTGATATTCACTTGGTTGTTTCTTCGGAAAAACCGGGTGTGACAACGGTGATTCTCAACGAAGGTGCCGGGAACGGCAGGTTCATCAGCGGCCGAAAGGGAGCCGTCGACGTGGTTGGTATGATAACTATCCTCCATAGAATAAAATGTAAAATAGTAAATGTGACACCCGGTTCCGAGAATAGAACCAAGTGAATGCATATGTGTGCCCAGGACGTTCATCACACATACACATGTAATCCACAAACTGAATTCAGAATATAACCACAAATAAATAGGGTTTAAGTACTTTATTACAATGACTCAAGGTCTCACTCATGAATGTCTATCTTATTCTTGCACAGGAAGACTCTAAACGACAGCGGAAAGTGACTAAAGACAGCAGGCTCCATCTTCAACTCCACGAGCATGTTGACGGTAGTTTACATGCCTAGTACTCCACATGGTCTTCGAAGTACTCATCTCCTGTAGCTGATGTTTATATGGTAATGCAAGGGTGAGTACATGTCGTACTCAACAAGTGCGGGAAAAGTATGATATGTAGCTTACAACAAGGTATGGAATAAAAAGGCTCATTGCAGCAAGCAAATTTTATTTCATAAACATGATAAAATCAGCAACTATTTCTAAGTGAAATTTATCCCATCATAATCAAGTAATTCAGCAACCTTCTCTCATCATAATTCACCATTTATCAAGTCTCATCCAGCCATTAATCTTTCTCAAGTTCATCTCATGCTCATAAATATTCATAACCATCTCATATTCATATAACCGAAACCAAACTCATTGTCATGACTCAAAACAGTCCCAAAACCAATCCCAATGACCATACCATAACCATACCGAATAACCATCCCAAGTTTTCCCTCTAATCATGAAAGTTGGCTAGGTGCTTATGAGCGGAAGCACGGCTATCATGATAGTTTTACACTCTGCAGAGGTGGCACCACTTTACCCATAAGTTCGTGATTTCGTCACCCGTCGGCGACTGTAGAACCTCCATTATACCAGTACACAACCGTCGGTGTATGGCCAAGAGATCACAAAATAGCCTTTACAAAGGGGCTACTAGATGTATGGACTCACTAAGGTTTCACCGGCAGGCTCGAATCACCATTCTCCCACCCATGGGCCCCCTCTTGTGCCATGCAGTACCCAGAGCAGTCCTCCTCGACTTCCATTCCCCGCGCCATCCACGGTCCATAACAAGCTAGCAACACACCTAATTAATCAGCTAAGCCGCACCCATACTTGGCCTTGTGGTGGCACTGTTTTCCTGGCATATTCTCGCATGAACCAGTCCTTAGATCTACGGCAAGTTCCACCATCTCATCCAGCAACATTCACGAACCAAGCCTGCCTAGATCTCCCTGATTCCATGCCCATTAACGTCATTAAGATCTCATCATCATTATTCATATGAGTGCAGTAACTAGACATGTTTTATTTCAGCTTCCCGTATCCCGTGAATTAAGCGAAGCAAAAAGGAAAAATGATCATACCTGACTCATCAACTCTACCGGCGACAAGGATAGTTAACAAAACTAATAAAGTCCTATAAAAGGGTGTCCAATCAAGTTGACTCAAGCATACGAGTTTTCGCAAACAAAACAGTTTCGAAACATGGGATCAATATGGTCAAGGGGCACTTGCCTTGCTCCTGTGGTTCTTGTTGTTCGAGCGTCTCGAAGTCTTGTTGCTATAGATCCTCGTAGATGGCCTCTTGAGCTTGTCCTTCTACTCACAACCATGCACATACAAAATTTACAACAATCAAACATCATGCACAAACTTTACTCAAGATGCAATGGGGTAGATGAATGCAAATCCTATGGTGCTGTTTTATTAAACCAGTTTGTACGTGTTCTTGCATGTTTTAATGGGCTTTCATGGGGTTTTATGATGAAAAAAGATGTAGAGATCAAGTGTGGACATGGTGATGATCTTGAATCAAGATCTAGATCAATTCCACCGTCAAAAACCGATCAAAACGTGATCTGTCCATGAGTAAAAGTTTCTGCTCGAAGGGGGCGAAGAAAACGGATGCGTAGAAACAGTGGCGACATCGTAAGCTGGGTTATGGAGCCCTACCTCACTTCCTTTTCGTGGCAGGGCCTTCCTCCTAGCAATGGCAGCAGTGAGGAATTTTTCTCTGGAAGATTAGGGCAGGACAGATCGTGGGGCTTCTTCTCCAGCGATGGAGGGGCTAGATGGAGCTCGACGGCGGCCAAATTCCGGCAAGGGGGGAACTTGGCGACTTGGCAGCAAGGAAGGGGGCTTGGCAGCAGGGGGACGTCCAAAATAGAGAGGATTTCGGCCAGGGGGTGGGGGTTATATTTATAAGGGAGAAAAAGGGAGAGTCCTACTCCAATTGGAGCTCAAATAAGAGTACTATTTAATTTTTCTTGGATCTTAACAAACTTATCTCTTGTGGTGCGGCAGCCTTGGGGATTTTATCCCAAAAATTGTGGGGAAAATTTCCCTTTTGGGAATTGGGGAATTTAGAACTTTTGGGTGAATTTGGGAATGGCTCATTTCAGCTATCTTTTCCCCATTCCTCACTATTTCTATGTCACTTGCTCTATTTCTACATTCCCCTCTCTATTTCTATGTCACATTCTCCATTTCTACATTCCCCTCTCCATTTCTATGTCCCATTCTCCATTTCTACATTCCCCTCTCCATTTCTATGTCCCATTCTCTATTTCTACATTGCTCTTGTCCATTTCTATGCCCCATTCTCCATTTCTTTGTTCCCTGCTCCATTTCTGTGGTTTTTCCTCCATTTCTATGGTTCCTTTCTCCATTTCTATGATCCTTTCTCGATTTCTATGGTTCCTTCCTCCATTTCTATGGTTCTTTCTCTATTTCTATGGCTCTTTTCTCCATTTCTATGGTTATTTCTCTATTTCTATAGTTCTTTCTCCATTTCTATAGTTCTTTCTCTATTTCTATAGTTCTTTCTCTATTTCTACTTCTTTTATAATGTTTCTCTACATGAAAAATGTATGCAAAGCATGGAAATGAATTTGAGGGTGTTACAGTAAATTAATTAAATGTATTACCGAAGGCACGAGCACGATGTACTGCTCTGTGGACTGTTGTTACCGAAGGCGGCAGGGTTGCCGAGGATGGCTCGGAACACCCAGAAGTTGTCGACGACGTAGGTGAACCGTGAGCCGACGAGGTTAGCCGTTAGCGTAGAGGCTGTCGAGCATGGTCCTCAGGTTGGCGTTGAGCGGCACCACGAGGTCGTCCACCTCCAGCGAGCACATGACCATGAGGCTCTGCGCCAGCACGCTCGGGATGCAGCCAATCGCCCTCACACGGCGGCAACGACGAACCTCCTTGCCCCGGCCTTGTTCAGCCTCTGTGCACGACGTACTGGCATTAGCTTTGTAGTAAGGTGATAGTGATGTGGGTGAGAAGGGTAACAATGATCATAGCAATTACTTCTTTTGTTTCAAATTATTTAATATTAGTTAGTTTAAATTTAAACTAACTGACATGAAATATTTCAAAATGGAAGGAGTAGTTATTAGGGATGAAGACGAACGGATATGCACGGATGAAATGCTTTTCCATATCCATATCCATATTAAAAATTTCGGAAACGGATCGGATCGGATATTATCGGAAACGGATATGATATCGGATATGTCGGATGTATCGGAAACGGATTCATCGGATCGGAAAAATATGGATATCGGACGGAATTCGGATATTTGTTTCGGAAAAACAATTCACAAGTAACATATAATTTATAGTTCATACATCTAATACAAAGTACATCCACATTAAATTCATATATGGTTCGTACATGAAACTTGAAACAAATAGTTCATACATAATACTTAATACATAAATGGTTCATACATAGACATAGTGCATATTTTCCAATCTTCATCACCGCTAGATGAAAAAATCAGCAACATCATTCATTTCATCGGGATCACTTTCTATGTTCTCGTCCTATGAAATAATAAAGCAATAAGTGAAATAATGTTATGTAAAATGATTCTACTAATTTTATTTATAATAAACAAACCTGAATTTCATTGATACTCATCGTCTCCGCAAAATCATCACCAATAGTAAGTATACTTTTACGATCTGAAATATATGAAAACGACATAATCAAGTCTAAACCCTCAAAAAATAAGAAACATTAAGCTAAAACATAAACAAACTTCTCACCTTTTCTTGCTGCAGCAATCCAACTCTTGGTGCAAATCAAAGCTTGTACAATTTCAGGATCAAGTCGATTACGGTGTGGATCAATCACACGTCCACCAGCACTAAAAGTCGATTCTGAAGCAACTGTTGACACTTGTATAGCTAACACATCTCGAGCCATTTGAGAAAGAATCGGATATTCATTTTCTTGATGCTTCCACCATGATAAAATATCAAATGCAGAAGATCCACTATGCTTATATAGTGGTGCAGCCATATATTTTTCTAGATCATTTGAGCATTCTTCAGCTTGAACATATGACTCATTTAGAAACTGTTCTAACTCTTGAGCTTCAGCATCCATAAAGGAGTCGGATATTATACTTTTGTTAGTATCTAGTGTCTTTGAAGGAGGTGTTTGTGCAACATAAAACTGATACATGTGTCTCATTATAGTAACAAATTCCTCAATCATAGAATGATATGACAAATCACCATAGAACTTTCTTGTGTAGAACTCTATTACTTTTCTCTTGTACCTTAGAAAGAAATATTTTATTTCAGCAAATAATTTGAAACTCTAATAGCATGCTTAATGGTGATAACATAAACAGAATGTACCTTGGATCAAGAAAATTTGCCACTGCAAGAGCCACATTTGATTTTTGCCAATATTTCTCAAACTTCTTGCCCATAGGAATGGACATTTCACGAATAGTTACATCTTGATGTTTAGACCACTCGACAAGCATACTTTTAATCTCACAAAAGCCTTTGTAAAATAAGTTGGCAGTTGGATATAACGTACCGGATAGAAGTTCAGTTAACTCATGAAATTTTCTCAAAGCATGACATAATGTGTTTGCTTTTATCCAATTATCAGCAGACGGACATATGTGGTCATACTTTCGCCGATCAACCCTCTTGAGCCTCATAAAAGCTTCCTATAAAAGAGATAAAAAATATAAGATATGGTTAGCACCTTGTTGAAGAAAGTTCAAGAAATTTAAAAGTTCAAGGAAGTAGACCTTGTAGTATAAAGCATCCCTCAACATCAAATAAGTTGAGTTCCACCTTGTTGATACATCAAGTGAGATCCCTTTGTTAGTTTCCAATCCCTCAGCAATTGCACACTTTATCAATTCCTCCCATTGTTGTGGAGAACCCGTCACAGCTCGGACCAGTGATTTGATATTTGCAATAATACTAGAAATGACACTCAACCCATCTCTAGCAACTAGGTTTAAAACATGGTTAGCACATCTCACATGAAAAAAGGCACCGTCACACACTAAATAAGAAGTGCCACCATTGGTCTTCAAATCATCTATTATATCTTTAACCGCTACTTCATTAGATGATGCATTATCCAGAGTCAATGAGAACAATTTCTTCTCTAGATTCCATTTAACCATGCATTCAGTGAAGGATACATACAACTTTTGTCTTGTGTGTCTCCCTTCTACATGAAAGAAATCAATGATCCTCTTTTGAATTTGCCAATCATCATCTATCCAATGCACTGTGACACACATATATCCTTTGTTTTGATTTGATGTCCACATATCCATTGTTGTACTGAATCTACACTTAAAGGACTTAAGATATGCAAATAACTTGCTCTTTTCTTCAGAATATATATCCAAGATATCTTTTCTAACACTAATGCGAGATTTCAATGAAAAACTAGGACGCAAAGACTTGAGAGCGTCCACAAGATACTCATGCTCCACAATGTTAAAAGGATACTCGCGCATGATAATTGCCAAATTGAATTTTCTTATGCTAACCTCGGGATCATACTTGTAGGGTTGAACATAATGCAAGTCTTTTTCATGATCTTTTCCTGTTGCTAGCTGTTGTTGACCTTTCACAACATTGTGTGCAGTTTTTAGATGTGTCCAAAATCTACTTGTTCCCATGGTGCTCTCACATCTATATTTTGTCTTGCATCTTGGAAAGTTGCAAGATGCCCATTTCTGCACATATTGCTTGCCATTGACTATTACAGTCTTGTCCTCCTTAGTAAAATGTTGCCACACTTCTGAAGTGGCTTTCTTAGCCTTCTTTGTAGCTCTTCCATTACCATCATCATCATCATCACTAGCAACAACTTTAACATTGTCACTAGCAACAACATTTACACTTGAAGAAGATGCGGCAACATTACTACTAGCAGTAGCAATAGACATTCCTGCATACGAATTTTTTTATTGTCATACACTTGAACAAATAACTAATTTTTCTAATAAATGAGTAATAACTATACCGGTCGGTAGTATTGGAGAGGACCCCAAAAGAAGATGACGTGTAGGAGCTGATTTCGAAGCCGGCGCGTTAGTGGGTGTCTCTTCCATTGTTGGACTAAACGACAAAGTGAGTTAAGTAGTTAACACCACTACCGCTAATCATAAAAATTGCAGAAAATAAATATACAACTACCTCGTCGACGCTAGGGACAAACGCGGAGGTCGGTGCAAGGAGCTGTTGCCTGTTGGGGCGGAAGGAGAACCGAGCGGTGCTGCCAGTGCCAACCGAGGCGCGCCTAAGGCCTGACTGCCCGCAGTCGTCGAGGGGGGGGGGGGAGACCAGCCCCGGCAGTCGTCGGGGGGGGGGGGGGGGGGGGGGCGGCAGGCACCGAGCGCCCGGGCCGGCAGGTCGCCCGCGGGGGGGGGGTGGGGTGGGGGGGGGGGCGGACACGAGCCCGCAGTCGGTCCGCGGGGGGGGGGGGGGGTGGGGGGGGGCGGACACGAGCCCGCAGTCGGTCGGCAGGGGGGGGGCTCCGGCAGGTCGCCCGGGGTGCGCTCAAGGTTCAGCTGGGCGGGCGAGCTCCTGCCTGCCCTAGGTTGTCGTGGCGGCGGGGGGGGGGGGGATCCAAACTGAAATGAGACAGGCGTGGGCGCGTGGGCTGGGCCGGCTGGCTGCGGCCTGCGGAGGCTAAATTGGGTCGGATATGTCTCGGACATTGTTCGGATATATCCGACCCAATATGGATATCCGATAAAACGGACGGATTTTAACGAAAACCATATCCGATCCGATATCCGATTTACAATATCCGAATCCATATTCGTATCCGAAAAAAATCTGACCAAAATGGATATGGATCGGATATCTTCAAAAACGGTTGCGGACGGATCGGAAAATATCCGATCCGTTTTCATCCCTAGTAGTTATTAAGGTGAGCTGGGCGGTGTACAGTCCCCGGACGTGGAGGTCGGCGAACTGCTGCTGGTTGTAGCGGTGCCTCCTGTCGTAGGTGTCCATGAGGTAGTTAGTTGTTCAGGTAGTCGTTGCTACCAATACCCACGAACAGGATGGACCGCGCCAGCCTGCCGGCCGCTGCCTCCGCGCCGACCGCACCGGCGATCTGCGCCACCGTCGACTCAAGGTGCTCGTTGAACGGTATCTGCCCCACCTGCACGATGCAATCGTTCAATGTACACTAAGAATGGCACTGGACCGACCTTTTTCTTCCTCTCTCGGTCTCTCCTACCGTTTCCCTCCCGTGCTCATCGTGACCCGCTTCCCGCTGCCCAGTCCCCACTACCGCTTGCTTCCCTCGCGCCGCCGTCACTGCCCAGCTACGCTAGAGCGGCGGTGGGGCAAGCTCGCTGGGCGTGGAGCCGCCTCCCCCTCTGCATCGCGCCATCCCTGGCGGCGGACGGCCTCCCGGACCGACAAAGTCAGGCCCGTGGCACCCGTCCGGCCTCCTTCCGCCTCTCCTACGCTCCAGTGCCGCTCCTGATGCACCTTGACCCCCGCTGACCAATGCGTCTGGGCTAGAAGCTGCTGCACTGCTTAGGCTCGACATCGAGCCCCGAACCAACGCCGTGATGACCCAAAGCCACCCTGGTGCCTGGTTTGCCACCTAAGGCGACGGTGTTCCTAACCGAGCCCGCCACTGAGGTCGCCCAACTGCCTTGCTCGTCTCTGCTCGCCCAAGGTCCGGCCGCAATCATCGTCCATCTCGGCTCACCGTGCCGCCGCATCATGCCGGCCTCGCGCTCCCTGCCACGGCGTGCTGCCGCTGTTTGCTAGATGAACACTCATGAGTGGGTCTAACATGTCAGAAAGAAATTTGGGGTTTGTTTTTGATAGTCACGCTGGACAGCTGGAGGTAGAAAGAAAGAGAGGAGGAGGAAAGGAAAGAAATAAAGGAAGAAAAAAGAGAAGGAAAGAGGGAAAAAGGAAAGAAAAAAGAAGGGAGGGAAAAAGGAGAAAATAAAATAAAAGAAGAAGAAGAAAGGGAAAAGCAAGTGAAAAATAAATTTGGTGATTCTGTATAAATTGCAAACATGATATTATTAACATAAAAGTAATTATATGAAATATAAGATAGTTGCATTACCTAATATAAAATAGATGATAATTGATATAGAGGTTTGATTTAGAGGTGAACGAGTGCAGAGAAAAGAACTGTAAAGATAAGAATCTTTTAGAGTTGACTGTTGTCGGTACCCTGCAGACCGGGTACCCCCGCGTAGTGGGTAAAAGACATCCTCGGCCCCGCCTATCTGCTGAGGCGGGCCCCAGCGTAGCCACGTGACCTTGGCCCCAAAGGTCAGCCCTAGGGCTGCCACGTACACTTGACTTAGCCGACACGTGCCCTAGGCTCCGGTCCGAAACTCCCCGCCGAGGTGAAGTCCGGGGATGCCACATGTCTCCTGCCTCATAACCTCCTCCCTGCCAAGGTGACCTCCGGAGCTGACACGTGCCATGGGATCCGGTCCGAATCTCCCCGCTGAGGTGAGGTCCGAGGCTACCACATGTCTCTTGGCTCAGAGTCGTCTCCCTGCTGAGGATAGCCCAGAGCTGATACGTGCCCTGGGCTCCGGTCCGAGCCTCCCCGCTGAGGTGAGGTCCGAGGCTGCCATGTGTCTCTTGGCTCAAAGCCACCTCTCTCGCGAGGACAGCTCCGGAGTTGACACGTGCCCTGGACTCCGGTCTGAGCCTCCCCGCTGAGGTGAGGTCCGGATCTGCCACGTGTCTCTTAGTTCAGAGCAACCTCCTTGCCGAGAACAGCTCCGGAGCTGACACGTGCCCTGGGCTCCGGTCCGTACCTCCCTGTCGAGGTGAGGTCTAGAGCTGCCACATGTCTCCCGACTCCAAACCCGTCGATAAGGGCTCTGAAGCCGCCACGTGCCCCACGATCCGTCGTGGGCCGTGGGTCAATGAAGTCAAGAAGGAAGTGCGCTGTCAGGCTTTGCATTCAAGGCTTGCGCCTTCCCTAGAATCATGGCGCACTACACACGCCTCTGTCCTCTGCCTGTTCGCCATTATGGTTACAAGACGGGACGACAAAGCGTGACAGCAGTACAGTGCCACCCAACGGCACCAAGCCGCCCAAGTAGGGCGAGAAGACGTGACAACAAGATGACATCTTCATCATCACCTGACACACGGACAGGAGCGCTCAGCGCGCCAGACGGCGGGACTTAACTCCCCCGTCGACTACTCTACTTAGAGGACGAAGCCCTAGATCATGTATAGCGTTCACATAGCTTTGAGGCCACCTGTCGGGCCCCAAGCCACATTGTAACCACCCCGGCCTTGGACTATAAAAGGATGCCGGTACGTAAAAGAAACCGACCTGAATTCCACGATGTTACTAAAGATAAGACGTTAGGATCCAACAACGATCTGAATAAGACTCTGTAACACCCCAAAATCCTGTTAAGAGAGGAATTTAAAAAAATTTGGACGTGTTGCATGTATTGCAAAAATTCAAATTCAAACTAGAATTCAAATTGAACTCAAAACAGAAAAGAAATAGAAAAAGAAAAAGGAAAACAGAAAAAAAACCGGCCAGTGGGCCGAAACCCACCAGCCGGCCCACCGATCCCGCGCCAGCCCGCAGCCGCTCGCGCCCCCTTCTTCCCACTGACATGCGGGGCCCGCCAGTCTTTCTTCTTCCTCGCGCTCGCGCCCGCGCTCGGCCGGACTCTCTCACCCCGAATCAAAACCGACCCGGATTCCTGCGTATCCCAGCCGAATTTCGTTCGTGGGCGACGCAAACTCGAGCACAACCGAACGCCGCCCTTTCACCGTCTATAAAAACCCCGGCATCGTCCCGTTTTCCCCACGATCTGCCGATTTTCTCTCCGGTGAGAACCCGAGCCCCTCCGGCGAATTCTGGCCGATCTACGCTCGGGAATTCTGATCTAACTCGCTGGTCTTGATCCACCGCCTCCGGGGAACCTCGCAGGTGCAGAAAACGCGGTGGTTTGCGGTTCAAACACAGCGCCGACGAGCCTCGCCGTGAATTCACCTCGGACCTCGTAGCCGACTATCCACCAGGACCTCCGAGCTCAAGAAAATCCCCGAGGTGTGATCCCCGACCTCCCCTCTACCGATCTATGCCATAAAATCACAGTTCTAGGAAGAATTTACGAAGATCCGAAACTCTCCGGCGAGATCGCCGCCTCCCGCCATCGTGCGCCGCCGGGCAGCGCCGCCCGCGCTCGATCAGAGCGACGTGGCCGCTTGTGCGCCGTTTATTTTAAATCGCACGGTAGAGTTTAAATCCCCGCGTACCGGTTTGATGTTATAATCTCAGCCGTCTGTTTTTAAATAGGACGGTCCACGTCAGCACCACGTTATAAAGACTGGAATTCTTACGCGCTACCCCCTGGGGTTCTCGGAAAATAAGAGCTAGCCCCGGAAACTTCTGATCTAGCCCCTGGAACTTCAGAAAATCATGTAAATTCATTTAAAAATCAGTTTTAGCCTCTGGACTTAATAAAAATTAGGAAAAACCCCTCTGTTAAGTGTAGTTAGACCCCTGGAAATTCTTAAAATAAATTAATGGACCCTGTACTGGGGTGAGTTTACCTTTTTAACCCTATTTGATATAAAAGTTAGAAATTTGAATATGTGGCTAGTATTTAAAATTTAAAAGGTGGGACAAACATAGGGTCAAATTCAAATTAAAAACTTTCCCAGTACATAGAAAACCTTGGAGTGAGATAAAAATAGATTTTTGGCTGAAATGAATCTGTATAATTGATTATTCACATTTATTAGTTAGAGGGACACATTTTTAAGTAGAGAATAATTCTGAAAATTAGAAAAATAAATGTAAAATAGTTTACATCACAGGAAAAGATTAAAAAAATATATTATTAGCTATTTTGGATCAGAACCTATTCTGTTTAGATGATGTGTCTTACTATTTTCATAATAAAGTACATATTTAGGCATAGGAAGTAAATTTGAAAATATAGCAAGCTAGGTATAAATAATTAGAAAATGATAAATGAAGTTTCCAAAGTCCAAAGAATTCAGTTTAGGGTTGGTAGAAGTTCTGAAGACACATATGGAGTAGGAAAATACCTTTCATGTATACTTGGTAGCTAAAAGGTGTAGTAATTGAATATAAGGAATTTATTTAAATTGGAAACTCATATATATAGTATGCAAGTATAAATGTGAATACAAAAGTAGGAATCATATACACATGATTAAAAGTGCATGTAAGCCAAAGATCAACACACATAGAGTAACCACAACACATAGAATTTGTGAATGACTTTTATACATGTGAATGTGTGGTTTGTATGAAGTGGAAGTGTGAATTATGTCTTATGGGTTGTAGTTTTTCTTTTGCTATGTGTGATGGTATGATGTAGAACCTGCTCCAGAGCAAGTTCTTCCTTTCCAAGATAAGGACTACCCATTCCAAGAGTAGCAGGAAGGAGGCAAGTGTCCTTGACCACTTTGATCCTATGCTAGGATGTGTAGATAGAATTATTTGCATTGTCAAATGAAGTATGAAACCCATGCTAGGAAGTTTCCCTAGAATTGCATTACCTTGTTTCCTTGTAGCTTGGGTTGGGATTTATTTTATCATGTCATTTTTTATTATGCATATGCTTAGCCATGCTTAGAATGGGATATTTGGGATATGGGATCATCAGTTTATTTTTACCATACTCTTGAATGAGATATTATGAGCTATGTAAAAGTATGGATCAAGGCAAGTTGGATGTTTTGGTTGGTGTTGGGTGCACGAGACTCGGGTTTGTGTTTAGTACTTGCCTGGATCCTAAGGACTGGTTCATGGAGCATGTAACCTGGCTTTACCGTGCCAACCACATGCTGAGATGGGGCAGCTTGGCCAATTAATTAGGTGTATCCTCGGCGTAGTATGGGTGTGTTGGATGGTGCGGGAATAGGTGTCAGCTGGACTACCATATGAACCGCAAGGCTCAAGAGGGGGCCACTGCAGCGGGGTTGGAGCCTCTTGTATGCTGTTAGGGGTGAAACCTCAATGGGCCCAAGCTCGCCGGGAATCCCTTTGTAAAGGCTTCGTAGTGATCTCCTGGCTACACACCTGGGAAGTGTGAATGTGGTTCGTAGCCACTGGCATAATGGAGGTTCTTTTAGTCCACCCGGCAACGGGGGATGAAATCACTACATGTGGGTACAGTGGTGCAAACTCTGCAGAGTCAAAACTGTCATGTCAGCCATGCTCATGGTCAAGAGTGGCTTGGACTTATTCATGATTAGAGGATTGATGGTTTTGGAAGTTGTGGATGTTAAGCGGGGAGCTTAACATTGGAAATGATGTTATGGTTATTTGATTATGATGATGGGGTGGGAGATTGGGACCATTTCACCTGTGTAGTAATGTAGGTGCTTAATAAGCTAAGGCGATAGATATTAATTCCGTAGTGCTTTAACCATGAGTTCAACCTCCCCTTGTTCTAGCCATGCATGACATAACTTTCCCACACTTGCTGAGTACCATCGGTACTCAACCTTGCATATTTGTTGGTTTATATTGCTGCTCAGGTCAATAGAATGATGTGGTATTTAATGATCAAGACTTTGGACCGAAGAAGGTTTCTAGGTTCATGGAGTCCCCCGGGCTACGCCTATGACGGAGCCCACGAGAATAATATTCCGCTGCTATTTTATTTACTTGTTATGAACTTATTATCGTCCATCGAGACATATGTTATGTAAGACTTATTTATATTCGACACCTGGCTTGTAATAAATGATGCTTCACTATTTGTCATCACATGTATGAGAAAATGATCCTGGCATACATGTGATATTCACTCGGTTGTTCTTCGGAGAAACCGGGGGTGACAGAAGTGGTATCAGAGCCAAGGTTGCCCGTAGGAACGTGGACCTAGGTAGAAATGGACGTATTTAAGGGCCCTATTTTCTTAAAAACTATTTTTACAAGGTGTGTGTTGAAAAGTGTTATTTAATGGAGGCACTTTCTTCATCTTACCCCAACTTTCATTCAAAATAGGATTTTTGTTTAAAAGTTTATCTAACCTAAGTTTAAATGCTTTTTGTTTTAGATGGTTCGCATGATTCGCACCGCTCGCAAGTCCACAGGAGGGAGAGTTCCCGTAGTTGCCCTTGCCGAAAGAGAGGAGAGCCGTCTGGTGACGTACCTTTCCTACGGATTGGCAGTAGGAGGCTTGTTGCGCCGTCTTCGACGTATGCTCGAAGCCGCCGGCAATACGGGCAAGCTAATCATACACTATAGCTCCACCAGGACCATCCGGGAGAAGCGGGAAGAATGGAGTTCAGAAATGAGGATTATCCATGAAAATCAGCTGCTTAAGATCCACCGCTCTCCAGCTTGTCGAGCGACACAGGTCGATGCGGAGAAGGATGTCACCTGGGAGGCCATCACCTGCCAGAGTCACATCTATCGTCGCCACCTGGACAGGACTGAGTACATGTATGTCCTCCAGCGTGAGAGTGGTACCACGGAGTACAAGTACCCACCAGTGCAGCAAGGGACTTCCCATGAGCACATGGGCTTGTGCTTGGAGGATGCTGCTATGCTCAGCACTCGACTGCATGAGTGTCAGTAAGAGCTTCAGGATGCTGCGAGCCTGCTTGAGGGCGAGAGAAAGAGGAGATGGAAATGAACTGTGTGTCACCGTGAATGATACATGGACTCCTGACTCCCCAGATCGCCGGGCAATCAGGCGTCGTCGCACTTCTCCACCAGCAGCTTCCCCACCCAAAGCAGAGTCAGAAGGCAGCCACAATGATGAGGAAGACCTCGAGGAGCTAGCTCAGTGAATACGAGTAGTGTAGAGTCCTTCCCTTAGTTTAGCAGGATGTCGAGTAGTCGAGTCGTTATCTTAGTTAATGTTGTGTGTGACGTGAGTTGTGGAAGCCATGAGCAATTGTCCACAGCCTTGTCTTCAGATTGTTTTGCTTTGGTGTGTGAACCCACATGAAATAATATTGCATTTATTTTGTGTGAGATATGAACCCTCAGAAAAGTATAACAAAGCCTCAACACTTCAATGTACAAACAAGTGAAAGTAGTAAGATGATACGTAATGCTTTAAATTAACATTGGTTGATCATGCCAGATGGCCGGAAGAGGAAAGGGTCGTGCTGCCAACCCCGCCAACAACAACGATGAGGCCTGCAACCCTCATCTTTTTGGAGGCCAAGACAGGGGTGGACGCCGTGAAGGAGTGGATCCCCTCCACCAAATGCTTGAGAATCAAAATCAGCTCATCCAGAACTTGACTCAAGTGGTGGCCAACTTGCATCAAGTCCCACCTCCACAAGCTGCACCACGCCAACCAAGGTTGAGTGAGTTTCTAGGAACTCAACCTCCAAAGTTTGCAAGTGCTGCTGAACCTCTGGAGGCAGACGATTGGCTAAAGACCATTGAGAGCAAGATGAGGATCATACAGTGCCAAGGGTATGAGAGGGTGCTGTTTGCCTCTCATCAATTGCATGGACCTGCTGCTGATTGGTGGACCGCCTACGTGGCCGCCCATCATGACCCTGAGAACATCACTTGGGAAGAGTTCAAGCGTAGCTTCCGCAACCATTACATACCAAGGGGTGAACTCAAAAACAAGAGGAAAGAGTTCTTGGGACTGCAGCAAGGTAACATGACTGTGAGGGAATACCTCACTAAATTTACCCAACTCTCCCGTTATGCCCCACGGGATATAGAGACTGATGAGCAGAAACAAGATTTTTTTGTGGAAGGACTTACCGCAGAAATGCAGTGTGCAATGTCCTCAAATGAGTATGAAAGCTTCCAAAAGATGGTGGACAAAGCGTTTGTGGTAGAAAGGAAGCTGAAGGACTTGGAAAATCAGAATAAGCGGAAGGCCGGGTGGTCACATCAAGCCTCAGGGAGCAACACCCGGCCACGTCTGATGCAGCAACCCGTAGGGCAGACGAACCGTGCTGCGGTACCCTACTCAGCACCAAGAGGGTACAACCCGAACTACAGGCCTCCGGCAGCATCAGCACAGCCACAACGTCAGTTCGTACAGCAGCCTCGCCCTACATATCAACCTCGACCAGCAGTGCATGGACCCCCAAACCAACCCCGAGACAACAAAGGCCAGGCACCTAAGGTTGGGGTGCAATGTTTTAGCTGTGGTGAAGTGGGGCACTACGCCCATAAGTGCCCAAAGAAGAAGCCCACGCAGCCACAACAGCAGAATGTAATAAGAGGACGGGTGAACCACGTCACCATGGAGGAAGCGCAAGAGGCACCGGACGTGGTAGTTGGTAAGTTTCCTGCCAATTTACACCTCGCAACCCTGTTGTTTGATTCTGGTGCTACCCACTTGTTCATTGCCCAAGGGTTCGTTAAGAAGCATGACCTAGCAACAACACAAATGAATCATATGCTAGCAGTAAACTCTCCAGGTGGAGAAATAAGGACAAGACAAGTGTGTCCCAAAGTGAACCTAGACATTAATGGGGTAGTATTTACTGCTAACCTCATAGTGATCGATTCACAAGGGATAGATATTATCTTGGGTATGGATTGGTTGACCAAACATAAAGGAATCATCCATTGTTCGACCAGAACGGTGGAACTAACGCACCCTAGTGGCACAAAAGTAAAGTTTATAACAATACAAGAGCCTAGGAGGGACGTTAAATTAAGTCAAGTTGAGGTGAAAGTTGAGGAGATCAGGACCATCAGGGAATATCCAGATGTTTTTCTGGAGGAGTTGCCAGGTATGCCTCCCGATCGTGAAGTGGAATTCGCAATTGAGCTAGTGCCAGGAACCGCCCCGATATACAAGAGACCTTATCGGATGGACTCCAAGCAGCTGGGAGAACTCAAGGATCATTTTAGAGAATTGACGGAGAAGGGGTATATTCGTCCTAGTTCCTCACCTTGGGAAGCTCCGGTCATATTTGTGCCCAAGAAGGACGGAACCCAAAGGTTATGCGTGGATTACCGTGCCTTGAATGAGGTGACCATCAAGAACAAGTACCCATTACCCCGCATTGAAGACTTGTTTGATCAGTTGAGGGGAGCTTGTGTGTTCTCGAAAATTGATCTCAGGTCGGGATACCACCAACTCAAGATAAGGCAATCTGATATCCCCAAGACAGCTTTCGTATCTCGGTACGGACTGTATGAATACACTATCATGCCTTTCGGGCTAACTAATGCCTCGGCATACTTCATGTATCTCATGAACAAGGTATTCATGGAATATCTGGACAAATTTGTGGTGGTTTTCATAGATGACATTCTCGTCTTCTCCAAAAATGAAGAAGAACATGAGAAACATCTAAGGTTGGTGTTGCAGAGGCTGAGAGAACACCAACTATATGCCAAGTTGAGGAAGTGTGAGTTTTGGCTGAAGAGAGTTCCCTTCTTAGGACATATAATCTCAGAGGGAGGAATCTCCGTGGATCCCGCCAAAATCGAGGATATACAGAAGTGAAAGACCCCTGAAAATGTCGGGGAAGTTCGAAGCTTCTTGGGATTGGCTGGATACTGTCGACGGTTTATTGAGGGATTCTCTAAGATCTCGAGACCCCTTACCAAACTGTTGGAGAAGGGAATCACATTCACATGGACGCCACAGTGCGAGACGAGTTTTCAGGAGTTAAAGGAGAGATTGACAACAACCCCTGTGCTAGTTATGCCAGATATGCAGAAGAACTTTACGGTGTACTGCGATGCCTCTGGAAATGGGTTGGGATGTGTTCTCATGAAAGAAGGGCATGTCGTGGCTTATGCATCCCGACAACTCCGGAAGCACGAGAAAAACTATCCTACACATGACCTAGAACTAGCCGCAGTGGTACACGCATTGAAAATTTGGCGGCACTATTTGATGGGGAAGAGGACAGAGATATATACGGATCATAAGAGTTTGAAGTACATTTTCACACAGCCAGATCTCAACCTCAGACAAAGGAGATGGTTAGAGCTAATCAATGACTTTGATGTGGGCATCAACTATCATCCTGGGAAAGCAAACGTCGTGGCCGATGCTTTAAGTCGGAAAGTGCAGGTCAATAAGTTGAGCTTGAAGGACATGCCTGCAGAATTGAAGGACGAGATTATAAGGCTCAATCTATGCCTTGTGAATAGTGGTGAAGCCATCGCCATGGAAGTGGACTCCACACTAGAGCAAGACATACGCGATGGTCAAAAGAACGACGAGAAGATACAAGAAATCAGGCAACTCATCAAGGAAAATAAAGCTCCTGGTTTCAGAGAGGATGAACAAGGTACGGTGTGGCACGGGAAAAGAATCTGCGTGCCTGAAGTAAAAGAGATTCGTGAATTGATTTTGAAGGAGGCTCACGATTCCGACTATTCCATCCATCCTGGGGGTACGAAGATGTACCAGGACCTCAAGAGCAGGTATTGGTGGTATGGCATGAAGCGAGATGTCGCAGAACATGTTGCCCTATGTGACACATGTCAGTTGGTGAAAGCAGAACATCAACGATCTGCGGGATTATTGCAACCACTCAAAGTGCCTGAATGGAAATGGGAAGAAATCGGTATGGATTTCATAGTGGGATTTCCTAGGACCCAATCAGGATATGATTCAATATGGGTCATCATCGACAGGCTAACTAAGGTAGCTCATTTCATCCCCGTGAAAGAAAGCTACATCGGATCCAAATTGGCAGAATTGTACATGTCAAGGATCGTGTGTTACCATGGAGTGCCAAAGAAGATAGTGTCGGATCGAGGGACACAGTTCACCTCAAGGTTCTGGCAGAAGTTGCATGAAACCATGGGAACCCATCTGAACTTTAGTTCTGCCTATCATCCCCAAACTGATGGGCAGACGGAAAGAACCAATCAGATTCTTGAGGATATGCTGAGGGCATGTGCACTAAAAAACAATCGGAGTTGGGACAAGAACTTACCGTATGCGGAATTCTCCTATAACAACAGCTATCAAGCTAGTATGAAGATGTCACCGTTTGAAGCTTTGTACGGGAGGAAATGCAGAACTCCCCTATTTTGGAACCAAACAGGGGAAAGTAAAGTGTTTGGTCCCGAAGTACTACAAGAAGCCGAGGCGAAGGTGAGGGAAATTCGCAACAACTTGAGGATAGCACAGACATGCCAAAAGAGCTATGCCGATGTACGAAGAAGAGAGCTCGTTTTCAACGTGGGAGACTATGTCTATCTCAAGGTGTCCCCTATCCGAGGACTTCGTCGGTTCAAGGTGAAAGGGAAGTTGTCACCTCGATACATCGGACCCTTTCAAGTTCTGGAGAGGAAAGGCGAAGTGACGTATCAACTAGAATTACCGGCTCGCCTATCGGATGTGCACGACGTATTCCATGTGTCACAACTCAAGAAATGCCTAAGGACGCCTGAAGAGGTGTTACCCATGAATGAAGTGGACGTAGCTGAGGATTTGTCTTATGTCGAGCAACCATCCAAGATTTTGGAGACAATGGAACGCCTCACCAGAAATAAAAGAATCCGGATGTGCAAGGTGCAGCGGAAGCATTACTCAGAAGAGGAAGCCACCTGGGAGCGAGAAGATGAGCTTAAGGCACAATTTCCGGAATTGTTTTCTTAGAACCACCAATCTCGAGGACGAGATTTCTTTTAAGGGGGGTAGAGCTGTAACACCCCAAAATCCTGTTAAGAGGGGAATTTAAAAATTTTTGGACGTGTTGCATGTATTGCAAAAATTCAAATTCAAATTGGAATTCAAATTAAACTCAAAACAAAAAAGAAATAGAAAAAGAAAAAGGAAAACAGAAAAAAACCGGCCAGTGGGCCGAAACCCACCAGCCGGCCCACCGATCCCGTGCCAGCCCGCAGCCGCGCGCGCCCCCTTCTTCCCACTGACATGCGGGGCCCGACAGTCTTTCTTCTTCCTCGCGCTCGCGCCCGCGCTCGGCCGGACTCTCTCACCCCGAATCAAAACCGACCCGGATTCCTGCGTATCCTAGCCGAATTTCATTCGTGGGCGACGCAAACTCGATCACAACCGAACGCCGCCCTTTCCCCGTCTATAAAAACCCCGGCATCGTCCCGTTTTCCCCACGATCTGCCGATTTTCTCTCCGATGAGAACCCGAGCCCCTCCGGCGAATTCTGGCCGATCTACGCTCGGGAATTCCGATCTAACTCGCTGGTCTTGATCCACCGCCTCCGGGGAACCTTGCAGGTGCAGAAAACGCGGTGGTTTGTGGTTCAAACACACCTTCGACGTGCCTCGCCGTGAATTCACCTCGGACCTCGTCGCCGACTGCCCACCAGGACCTCCGAGCTCAAGAAAACCCTCGAGGTCAGATCTCCGACCTCCCCTCTACCGATCTATGCCATAAAATCACAGTTCTAGGAAGAATTTACGAAGATCCGAAACTCTCAGGCGAGATCGCCGCCTCCCGCCGCCGTGCGCCTCCGGGCAGCGCCGCCCGCGCTCGATCAGAGCGACGTGGCCGCTTGTGCGCTGTTTATTTTAAATCGCACGGTAGAGTTTAAATCCCCGCGTACCGGTTCGACGTTATAATCTCAGCCGTCTGTTTTAAATCGGACGGTCCACATCAGCCCCGCGTTATAAAGACTAGAATTCTTACACGCTCCCCCTGGGGTTCTCGGAAAATAAGAGCTAGCCCCGGAAACTTCTGATCTAGCCCCTGGAACTTCAGAAAATCATATAAATTCATTTAAAAATCAGTTTTAGCCCCTGGACTTAATAAAAAATAGGAAAAACCCCTCTGTTAAGTGTAGTTAGACCCCTAGAAATTCTTAAAATAAATTAATGGACCCTGTAGTGGGGTGAGTTTACCTTTTTAACCCTATTTGATATAAAAGTTAGGAATTTGAATATGTGGCTAGTATTTAAAATTTAAAAGGTGGGACAAACATAGGGTCAAATTCAAATTAAAAACTTTCCCAGTACTTAGAAAACCTTGGAGTGAGATAAAAATAGATTTTTGGCTGAAATGAATCTGTATAATTGATTATTCACATTTACTAGTTAGAGGGACACATTTTTAAGTAGAGAATAATTCTGAAAATTAGAAAAATAAATGTAAAATAGTTTACATTAGAGGAAAAGATTAAAAAATATATTATTAGCTATTTTGGATCAGAACCTATTCTGTTTAGATGATGTGTCTTACTATTTTCATAATAAAGTACATATTTAGGCATAGGAAGTAAATTTGAAAATATAGCAAGCTAGGTATAAATAATTAGAAAATGATAAATGAAGTTTCCAAAGTCCAAAGAATTCAGTTTAGGGTTGGTAGAAGTTCTGAAGACACATATGGAGTAGGAAAATACCTTTCATGCATACTTGGTAGCTAAAAGGTGTAGTAATTGAATATAAGGAATTTATTTAAATTGGAAACTCATATATATAGTATGCAAGTATAAATGTGAATACAAAAGTAGGAATCATATACACATGATTAAAAGTGCATGTAAGCCAAAGATCAACACACATAGAGTAACCACAACACATAGAATTTGTGAATGACTTTTATACATGTGAATGTGTGGTTTGTATGAAGTGGAAGTGTGAATTATGTCTTATGGGTTGTAGTTTTTCTTTTGCTATGTGTGATGGTATGATGTAGAACCTGCTCCAGAGCAAGTTCTTCCTTTCCAAGATCAGGACTACCCATTCCAAGAGCAGCAGGAAGGAGGCAAGTGTCCTTGACCACTTTGATCCTATGCTAGGATGTGTAGATAGAATTATTTGCATTGTCAAATGAAGTATGAAACCCATGCTAGGAAGTTTCCCTAGAATTGCATTACCTTGTTTCCTTGTAGCTTGGGTTGGGATTTATTTTATCATGTCATTTATTATTATGCATATGCTTAGCCATGCTTAGAATGGGATATTTGGGATATGGGATCATCAGTTTATTTTTACCATACTCTTGAATGAGATATTATGAGCTATGTAAAAGTATGGATCAAGGCAAGTTGGATGTTTTGGTTGGTGTTGGGTGCACGAGACTCGGGTTTGTGTTTAGTACTTGCCTGGATCCTAAGGACTGGTTCATTGAGCATGTAACCTGGCTTTACCGTACCAACCACATGCTGAGATGGGGTAGCTTGGCCAATTAATTAGGTGTATCCTCGGCGTAGTATGGGTGTGTTGGATGGTGCGGGAATAGGTGTCAGCTGGACTACCATATGAACCGCAAGGCTCAAGAGGGGGGCACTACAGCGGGGTTGGAGCCTCTTGTATGCTGTTAGGGGTGAAACCTCAGTGGGCCCAAGCTCGTCGGGAATCCCTTTGTAAAGGCTTCGTAGTGATCTCTTGTCTACACACCTGGGAAGTGTGAATGTGGTTCGTAGCCACTGGCATAATGGAGGTTCTTTTAGTCCACCCAGCAGCGGGGGATGAAATCACTACATGTGGGTACAGTGGTGCAAACTCTGCAGAGTCAAAACTGTCATGACAGCCGTGCTCACGGTCAAGAGCGGCTTGGACTTATTCATGATTAGAGGATTGATGGTTTTGGAAGTTGTGGATGTTAAGCGGGGAGCTAAACATTGGAAATGATGTTATGGTTATTTGATTATGATGATGGGGTGGGAGATTGGGACCATTTCACCTGTGTAGTAATGTAGGTGCTTAATAAGCTAAGGCGATAGGTATTAATTGCGTAGTGCTTTAACCATGAGTTCAACCTCCCCTTGTTCTAGCCATGCATGACATAACTTTCCCACACTTGCTGAGTACCATCGGTACTCAACCTTGCATATTTGTTGGTTTATATTGCTGCTCAGGTCAAGAGAATGATGTAGTGTTTAATGATCAAGACTTTGGACCGAAGAAGGTTTCTAGGTTCATGGAGTCCCCCGGGCAACGCCTGTGACGGAGCCCACGAGAATAATATTCCGCTGCTATTTTATTTACTTGTTATGAACTTATTATCGTCCATCGAGACATATGTTATGTAAGACTTATTTATATTCGACACCTGGCTTGTAATAAATGATGCTTCACTATTTGTCATCACATGTATGAGAAAATGATCCTGGCATACATGTGATATTCACTCGGTTGTTCTTCGGAGAAACCGAGTGTGACAGACTCTTATTCGGGATATAATCAGATTAGGACTCTTCTCTTCCCGATTATAAATAGAACCCAGAACCTCTGGCCGAAACTACAAACTTGTTTTTCAACTCCTGAGCCGATGACTTAGAGCCCTAGCCCTATCTCGCCGAGTAGACCATCGCCGAAACCCAGCAAGGAAGATCGCCGGAGGAAAGCCAGAAGGGTCTGAGGAGGACCTCGAAAACCGAGAAGAACGTGAGGTTGGACTACTATACCACCTTATGACATTGTTGTGTTTTCTTTGCATCTGTTCTTTTGTTCCTTTCGAACAGAAGCCTTCTCTTGGACAGATCACTTGATGATCAGGTTGATCTAAAGACAATATCATCGCCACGTCCACCTTTGATCCGAACACCTCTGCCCATGCAAGCCATGCAAGAACACGAACAAACCAATCTGATAAAAACCTATCATAGGATAGCATGCATGTGCATCATCGCATCTAGTCTTAAGGTTTGTGCATGATATTGATTGCTGTGAATCTTGTATGCACGTAATCCGACCTAGCAGGACAAGCTCAGGGAGCTGTCTACGACGAGTTGCAGCAACCAGGTTTTGAGATCCCAGAACCACCGGAACCGCAAGAACAAGGCAAGTGCTCCTTGGCCATATTGATCCTATGTTTTGGGTGAAACTGTTTTGTTTTGCGAAAAGGTGTGTGTGCTGAGTCAAACATGATGGGAAACCCTTTTATAGGAGTTTACTAGTATTGGTTAAACCACCCTCGTCGCCAGGGATGTTTATGAGTCGGGTATGATTTTTGCTTTATGCTTCGCTGAGTCTATGGGATTGGGAAGCGAGATAGATGTGTCTAGCTAACTGCACTCGTAATGATAATGAGAAACTGATGATGTTAATAAACTTGGATCGGAGGGAGATCTAGGCAAGCCTGTGTTTGTGAATGAGGTAGCATGAGATGGTGGTTTACTTGTCGTAGATCTTAGGACCGGTTCATGCATGCACATGCCAGGATAACAGTGCCACCACAAGGCCAAGTATGGGTGTGGCTTAGCTGAGTAATTAGGTAAGTTGCTAGAGTGTTATGGACTGTGGAAGGCGCGGGGAATGGGAGTCGAGTGAGGACTGCTTTGGGAACTGCATGGCACAAGAGGGGGCCTGTTGGTG
The DNA here is from genome assembly GCA_030760725.1 of Neostapfia colusana. NCBI lineage: Eukaryota > Viridiplantae > Streptophyta > Magnoliopsida > Poales > Poaceae > Neostapfia > Neostapfia colusana. Next base: position 23,356,863 of record JASWHV010000020.1, read on the forward strand.
GGAGAATTGGAGATTCTAGCCTACCGGTGAAACCTTAGTGAGTCCATACATCTAGTAACCCCTTTGTAAAGGCTATTTTGTGATCTCTTGACCATACACCAACGGTTGTGTACTGGTATAATGGAGGTTCTGTAGTCGCCGACGGGTGACGAAATCACAAACTTGTGGGTAAAGAGGTACAATCTCTGCAGAGTTATTAAAACTATCATGATAGCCGAGCTTACGGTCACGAGCGCCTGGCTAAACTGCTATGATTAGTTGGGATGGTTATTGGGACGGTTCTTGGTTATGGTTATTGGTTATGGTTTGGTTTTGGGACTATTGAGTCCGGATGATGAGATGGTTGCGTGACTGTTGAGTCACGACAACGAGATTGGTCTCGATGTGAGACGATTTGTTATGAGATGTGATGGTAGCGAATACGAGAAGGTATTCGTGAGATGGTAGCAAATACGGGGAGGTATTCGTGAGTAAGGATAATGTGGATTAATGTTCGGATGGAACACGAAAAGTGATGGAGGTATGTTGGTAATTAAATACATGCTGGGATTACATTCATCTAAAGTTTAGTTGCTGTTTTATCATGGTTTTTTTTAAATCTGCTTTTCTGCAAATGTGCCTTTTTATACCTACCTTGCTGTGAGCTACATATCATGTTTTCTCGCACTTGCTGAGTACATCATTGTACTCAAACTTGCATTATTATCTCCTCATAAGCAGCAGAAGAAGACTACCACGAAGACCAAGTGGAGCATTAGGGCGTGTGATCTGTTCTCAACCTTGCCTGTGGAGGGAGTAGATATGGAGCCACCTTTGCTTAGATTTGCTTCCGCATAGTTAAATCGCTTCCGCATTAGAATAAAGATTTCCGCTGCATAGAAATAAAGACTTCCGCTGTGAGCATGAGTCCAAGACTCGTGAGGCTTTGTAATAAACCCTGTTATTCGTGGTAATATATATTCTGAATTCAGTTTGTGGATCATATGTGTATGTGTGGAGAACATCCTGGGCACACATATGCATTAGTTCTTGGTTCCGTGGTATTCCACAGAATTGAGGGCGTCACAGAAACACCCTCTTACACTGGTGTAGGGGTCGAGGCCGCCCTCCCCCCGAAACACACCAAGGGCTCATCCCGTGTCCAGACATACGACGAAGCCACGCATGACCAGCTTGCGCGTGAAGATATCAACCTCGTCGATGAGGTAACATGGCTTGAGGCTGTTCGAAATGTGTTACACCGCTAAGCGCCCCGGCTATATCAGCAACGGTATGCACAGAGTAGACAACCCATGGTACGGCCACCTGGTGCTTCGGCTAACACTTTCTCGAGAAGGGGTGACAAACCCTCACCCAGCTGGTGGGGTCCCTTCCGAGCAGCACAAGTATGCCGCCGCAAGTGCGCCCACCCAGCCATGGAGAATTTGTACCTCTACCCAATCCGCAGAACATAGAACACCTCTGTAAGTTCTATCCTTAGCGCAGTGGTAGGGTATTTTTACTTTTTTTTTCTTTTTTATAAAGGTGTCATAGTGTCTAGGAACAGTGCTTAGAACAGCTAAGCTCCGGAGGGGTCCTGCTACTCTTGTCATCCGGGGCAGATCGATGCCTTCTTGCACGGCATGTTTCCTCCTATCACCTGAAGGAAGCCAGAAATAAGAAAAAAATATCCTACCCTGCGTACCTTCTTTACAGTTTGTGCTTACTCATGTATATCAATTGTAAATTGCATGTCCGAAGCCTATCCTACGTACTTGTCCTAGGTCCCGTGGCACAAGAAGGTCTCCTCACTGAAAGGTTAATGCCCGCGTCCAGGACGCGCAACCTGCTTAGCCTGGTTTAGTACCCTAAGCCTGTCGCACTGCCTCACGTGCGCTACAAATGAGTACTTGGGGGCTAGAAAGAACACGCCTACGGACAAGAAAAGTAACCAGACCCAGGACATTGCCCCCATTCTTTTCGTGCTTTCTTTCCATACCACTCCGGTCGTGTGGCCAGTCAGTTTCTCTTGTATTCAACAGTAGCAAGGGTTGTGCTATCCTTCTGTAGGCGGGTCTGCTTGAGGTACCTGTGGCGTACCCGGGCTCCTGTGGTTGTCTCATTGCTCGGGGGGCCTATGGTGCCGAATGGTCCCTCCCCTAAAAGGCTTACGCCAGCGGGAGGTCTCGGGTGTGTAGCTTTCTATGCCTGGTTCTGTACCCCTAGCATGCACATCCTGCCTCTCCAACGCTACAGCTCAGTATCGGGGAGCCGAACGGCTCATACCCCCGAGCAAAGTCTTAACCGTAACTTGGGGACCTTTGGTTGTTTCATTGTTTGGAGGCCCTATGGCGCCGAATGGCCCTCCCCTGAAAGGCTTACGCCAGCGGGAGGTCCAGTGTGTGTAGCCTGCTATGCCTGGTTCCATACCCCTAGCGTGCACACCATGCCTCTCCAACGCTACAGCTCGGTACCGGAGAACCGGACGGCTCATACCCCTAGCTAAGGTTTTAACCATAGGCCGGACGACCCACATCGAATTACACAAGCTCCGTAGCTTAGCTGAGGACCGTAAGCCATGATAAAGCTAACTAACAAGGAAGAGTGACCACAGAGCACGATTACTCCCCTTTTCTGCCATGTCTGCAGGTCTGCACAGGTCCTTGGCGTCTCTATGACACCCGGTTCTGAAAATAGAACCAAGTGATTGCATATGTGTGCCCAGGATGTTCATCACACATACACATGTAATCCACAAACTGAATTCAGCATATAACCACAAATAAATAGTGTTTATGTACTTTATTATAATGACTCAAAGTCTCACTCATGAATCTCTAACTTATTCTTGCAGAGGAAGACTCTAAACGACAGCGGAAAATCAATAATGACAACAGGCTCCAACTTCAACTCCACAGACATGTTGACGGTAGTTCGCACGCCTAGTACTCCACATGGTCCTCGAAGTACTCATCTCCTGTAGCTGATGTTTATGTGGTAATGCAAGGGTGAGTACATGTCGTACTCAGCAAGTGCCGGAAAAGTATGACATGTAGCTTATAACAAGGTATCAATAAAAAGGCTAATTGCAGCAAGCAAATTTTATTTTACAAACATGATAAAACAGCAACTATTTCTAAGTGAAATTTATCCCAACATAACCAAGTAATTTAGCAACGTTTTCTCATCATAATTCACCACTTCTCAAGTCTCATTCAGCCATTAATCTTTCTCAAGTTTTGTAACACCCCAAAATCCTGTCAAGAGGGGAATTTAAAAATTTTTGGACGTGTTGCATGTGTTGCAAAAATTCAAATTCAAACTGGAATTCAAATTAAACTCAAAACAGAAATGAAAAGAAAAAGAAAAAGAAAAAAAACAAACCTTCCCGGCCATTGGACCGAAACCCACCAGCCGGCCCACCCAACCCCCGCGCCAGCCCGCAGCCGCGCGCCCGCGCCCCTTCTCGCAGACAGGCGGGACCCACCTGTCATCCCTAACCCCCGCTCGTCCGAACCCGGGACTGTTTTCCCCGCCGCTCGATCGCAATCGACCGGAAAACTGCGCGTTCCCAGCCGACTCCCGGTCCCAGAAGACTCCAGCTCGATCTAAACCAACCCGCCGCCCTCCCACGTCTATAAAAACCCCGACATCGTCCCGTTTTTCCCCACGATCCGCCATTTTTCTCTCCGGTGAGAACCCGAGCTTCTCCGGCGAATTCTGCTCGATCTACGCTCGGGAATTCTGATCTAACTCGCTGGTCTTGATCCACTGCCTCCGGGGAACCTCGCAGGTGCAGAAAACTCGGTGGTTTGCGGTTCAAACACAGCGCCGACGAGCCTCGCCGTGAATTCACCTCGGACCTCGTCACCGATCACTTTCCAGGACCTCCGAGCTCAAGAAAACCCCCGAGGTGAGATCCTCGACCTCTCCTCCACCGATCTATGCCATAAAATCACATTTTTAGGAAGAATTGACGAAGATCCGAAACTCTCCGGCGAGATCGCCGCCTCCCGCCGCCGTGCGCTGCCGGGCAGCGCCGCCCGCGCTCGATCAGAGCGACGTGGCCGCTTGTGCGCCATCTATTTTAAATCGCACGGTAGAGTTTAAATCCCCGTGTACCGGTTCGATGTTATAATCTCAGCCGTCTGTTTTAAATCGGACGGTCCACGTCAGCCCCGCGTTATAAAGGCTGGAATTCTTACGCGCTACCCCCTGGGGTTCTCGGAAAATAAGAGCTAGCCGCGGAAACTTCTGATCTAGCCCCTGGAACTTCAGAAAATCATGTAAATTCATTTAAAAATCAGTTTTAGCCCCTGGACTTAATAAAAATTAGGAAAAACCCCTCTATTATGTGTAGTTAGCCCCCTGGAAATTCTTAAAATAATATAATAGACCCTGTAGTGGGGTGAGTTTACCTTTTTAACCCTATATGATATTAAATTTAGGAATTTGACTATGTGATTAGTATTTAAAATTTAAAAGATGGGACAAACACATTGCAAATTCAAATTAAAAACTTTCCTAGTACTTGGAAAACTTTGGAGTGAGATAAAAGTAGATTTTTGGCTGAAATGAATCTGTTTAATTGATTATTCACATTTATTTGTTATAGGGATATATTTTAAGTAGAGAATAATTCTGAAAATTAGTAAAATAAATGTAAAATAGTTCGCATCAGAGGAGAAGTTCAAAAATATATTATTATATATTTTAGACCCAAATCCTATTCCGTTTAGATGAGGTGTCTTACTATTTTTAATGATAAAGTTCACATTAGGTATAGGAAATAAATCTGAAAATATAGCAAACTAGGTATGAATAACTAGAAAATGATAAATGAAGTTTCCAAAATCCAAAGAATTCAGTTTAGGGTTGGTAGAAGGACTGAAGACACATATGGAGTAGGAAAATACCTTTCATGCATACTTGGTAGCTAAAAGGTGTAGTAATTGAATATAAGGAATTTATTTAAATTGGAAACTCATATATATAGTATGCAAACCTAAATGTGAATACAAAAACAGAAATCATATACACATGTTTAAAAGTGCATGTAAGCCAAAAATCAACACACATAGAGTAACCACAACACATAGAATTCTGAATGGCTTTCATAAATGTGAATGTGTGGTTTGTATGAAGTGGAAGTGTGAACTATGTCTTATGACTTGTTGTTTTCTTTTGCTATGTGTGATGGTATGAGTAGAACCTGTTCCAGAGCAAGTTCTTCCTTTCCAAGATCAAGACTACCCATTCCAAGAGCAGCAGGAAAGAGGCAAGTGTCCTTGACCACTTTGATCCTATACTAGGATGTGTAGATAGAATTATTTGCATTGTCAACTGAAAATATGAAACCCATGCTAGGATGTTTCCCTAGAATTGCATTACCTTGTTTCCTTGTAGCTTGGGTTGGGATTCATTTTATCATGTCATTTATTATCATGCATATGCTTAGCCATGCTTAGAATGGGATATTTGGGACATGAGATCATCAGTTTATTTTACCATACTCTTGAATGAGATATTATGAGTTATGTAGAGGTAGGGATCAAGGCAAGTTGGATGTTTTGGTTGGTGCTGGGTGCACGAGACTCGGGTTTGTGTTTAGTACTTGCCTGGATCCTAATGACCAGTTCATGGAGCATGTAACCTGGCTTTACCATGCCAACCACATGCTGAGATGGGGCAGCTTGGCCAATTAATTAGGTGTATCCCCGGCATAGTGTCACACCCGGTTTTTCTGAAGAACAACCAAGTGAATATCACATGTATGCCAGGATCATTTTCTCATACATGTGATGACAAATAGTGAAGCATCATTTATTACAAGCCAGGTGTCGAATATAAGTAAGTCTTACATAGTAAATGTCTCGATGGACAATAATAAGTTTATCACAAGTAAATAAACTAGCAGCTGAATATTATTCTTGAGGGCTCCGTCACAGGCGTTGCCCGGGGGTCTCCATGAACCTAGAAACCTTCTTCGGGTCCAAAGTCTTGGTCATTATACACCACCTCATTATCTTGACCTGAGCAACAATATAAACCAACAAATATGCAAGGTTGAGTACCAATGGTACTCAGCAAGTGTGGGAAAATTATGTCATGCATGGCTAGAACAAGGAGAGGTTGAACTCATGGTAAAAACACTATGCAATTAATACCTACCACCTTAGCTTATTAAGCACATACATTACTACACAGGTGAAATGGTCCCAAATTCCCATCCCATCATCATAAACCAATAACCATAACATTATTTCCAATGTTAAGCTACCCGCTTAACATCCTTAACTTCCAAAACCATCAATCCTCTAATCATGAATAAGTCCAAGACGCTCTTGACCGTGAGCACGACTGTCATGACAGTTTTAACTCTGCAGAGTTTGTACCACTGTACCCACATGTAGTGATTTCATCCCCCGTTGCCGGGTGGACTAAAAGAACCTCCATTATGCCAGTGGCTACGAACCACATTCACACTTCCCAGGTGTGTAGCCAGGAGATCACTACGAAGCCTTTACAAAGGGATTCCCGACGAGCGTGGGCCCACTGAGGTTTCACCCCTAACAGCATACAAGAGGCTCCAACCCCGCTGCAGTGGCCCCCTCTTGAGCCTTGCGGTTCATATGGTAGTCCAGCTGACACCTATTCCCCGCACCATCCAACACACCCATACTACGCCGGGGATACACCTAATTAATTGGCCAAGCTGCCCCATCTCAGCATGTGGTTGGCACGGTAAAGCCAGGTTACATGCTCCATGAACCGGTCCTTAGGATCCAGACAAGTACTAAACACAAACCCAAGTCTCGTGCACCCAGCACACAACCAAAACATCCAACTTGCCTTGATCCCTACCTCTACATAACTCACAATATCTCATTCAAGAGTATGGTAAAATAAATTGATGATCTCATATCCCAAATATCCCGTTCTAAGCATGGCTAAGCATATGCATAATAAATAATAACATGATAAAATAAATCCCAACCCAAGCTACAAGGAAACAAGGTAATGCAATTCTAGGGAAACTTCCTATCATCGGTTTCATATTTCAATTGACAATGCAAATAATTCTAGCTACACATCCTAGCATAGGATCAAAGTGGTCAAGGACACTTGCCTCCTTCTTTCTGCTCTTGAAATGGGTAGTCCTGGTCTTGGAAAGGAATAACTTGCTCTTGAGCAGGTTCTACATCATACCATCACACATAGCAAAAGAAAAACAACAATCATAAGACATAGTTCACACTTCTACTTCATACAAACCACACATTCACATTTATGAAAGTTCTTTACCATTATATGTGTTGTGGTTACTTTATGTGTGTTGAGTTGTGGCTTGCATGCACTTTTAACCATGTGTATATGATTCCTACTTTTGTGTCCACATTTATACTTACATACTATATATATGAGTTTCCAATAAATTTCTTATATTCAACTACTACACCTTTTCACTACCAAGTGTGTATGAAAAGTATTTTTCTTCCCCATATGTGCCTTCATAATTTCTACCAACCCTAAACTGAACTCTTTGGATTTTAAAAACTCCATTTATCATTTACTAGTTGCTATATTTTCAGATTTATATTCCTATGCATAATTGTGTATTTTATTATGAAATTAGTAATACACATCATCTAAACAGAATAGGTTCTGGTCCTAAATAATTTAATAACATATTTTGACCTTTGCCTCTGATGTAAACTATTTCATAATTATTTTCCCTATTTTCTAAAACTATTTATTACTTAAAAATGTGTCCCTAATTGTGAATAATAAATTAAACAGATTCAATTCAGTCCAAAATATGTTTTTATCTCACTCCAAAATTTCCTAAACACTGAGAAAGTCTTTAACTTAATTTTGACAATATGTTTGTCCCACTTTTTAATTTTTAAACACTAGTTACATATTCAATTTTCTAAATTAAATACTAAACAGGGCTAAAATGATGAACTCACCCCATTACACGGTCTATAACATTATTTTCAGAATTTCCAGGGGTCTAGCTACACATATCAGAGGTGTTTTTCCTAATTTTTATTAAGTCCAGGGGCTAAAACTGATTTTTAAATGAATTTACATGATTTTCTGGAGTTCCAGGGGCTAGATCTGAAGTTTCCGGGGCTAGCTCTTATTTCCCGAGAACCCCAGGGGGTAGCACGTAAGAATTCCAGTCTTTATAACGCGGGGCTGACGTGGACCGTCCGATTTTAAATCGACGGCTGAGATTATAACATCGAACCGGTACGCGGGGATTTAAACCCTACCGTGCGATTTAAAATAAACGGCGCACAAGCGGCCACGTCGCTCTGATCGAGCGCGGGCGGCGCTGCCGGCGGCGCACGGCGGCGGGAAGCGGCGATCTCGTCGGAAACTTTCGGATCCTCGAGAATTCTGCCTAGAACTGTGATCTTATGGCATAGATCGGTAGAGGGGAGGTCGGGGATCTCACCTCGGGGGTTTTCTTGAGCTCGGAGGTCCTGGAAGGTGATCGGCGGCGAGGTCCGAGGCAAAACCACGGCGAAGCTCGTCGGCGCTGTGTTTACACCGCAAGTCACCGAGTTTTCTGCACCTGCAAGGTTCCCCGGAGGCGGTGGATCAAGACCAGCGAGTTAGATCGGAGTTTCCGAGCTTAGATCGGCCAGAATTCACCGGAGAAGTCTCGGTTCTCACCGGAGTAAAAATCGGCGATCGCGTGGGAAAAACAGAACGAGGCCAGGGTTTTTATAGACGGGGGAGGGCGGCGGGGTGGTTTAGATCATGTCCGCGTCGGCTACGAACAGAACTCAGCGGGGTTTACGTCGAAATCCCGATCGGTTTCGATTCGGGCGCGGGGGAGTTCGGCGCGGCGCGAGGTAGACGAAGATCGGTGGGTCCCGCCTGTCAGTGTGAGAGAGCGCGGGCGCGCGGCTGCGGGCTGGCGCGGGGTAAGTTGGGCCGGCTGGTGGGTTTCGGCCCACTGGCCGGTTTTTTTCTGTTTTCTCTTTTTCTTTTTCCATTTCTTTTCTGATTTGAATTTAATTTGAATTCCAGTTTGAATTTGAATTTTTGCAAAACATGCAACACGTCCAAAAATTTTTAAATTCCCCTCTTAACATGATTTAGTGTTTTGAATCAAAATTTTGGGGTGTTACAGCTCTACCCCCCTTAAAAGAAATCTCGTCCTCGAGATTGGTGTTTCTAAGAAAACAATCCCGGAAATTGTGCCTTGAGCTCATCTTCCCGCTCCCAGGTGGCTTCCTCTTCTGAGTGATGCTTCCACTGCACCTTGCACATCCGGATTCTTTTATTTCTGGTGAGGCGTTCCATTGTCTCCAAAATCTTGTATGGTTGCTCGGCATAAGACAAATCCTCAGCTACGTCCACTTCATTCATGGGTAACACTTCTTCAGGCGTCCTCAAACATTTCTTGAGTTGTGACACATGGAATACATCGTGCACATCCGATAGATGAGCCGGTAACTCTAGTTGATACGCCACTTCGCCTTTCCTTTCCAAAACTTGAAAGGGTCCGGTGTATCGAGGTGACAACTTCCCTTTCACCTTGAACCGCGAAGTCCTCTGATAGGGGACACTTTGAGATAGACATAGTCTCCCACGTTGAAAACGAGTTCTCTTCTTCGTACATCGGCATAGCTCTTTTGGCGTGTCTGTGCTATCCTCAAATTGTTGCGAATTTCCCTCACCTTCGCCTCAGCTTCTTGTAGTACTTCTGGACCAAACACTTTACTTTCCCCTGTTTGGTTCCAAAATAGGGGAGTTCTGCACTTCCTCCCGTACAAGGCTTCAAATGGTGACATCTTCATACTAGCTTGATAGCTGTTGTTATAAGAAAACTCCACATACGATAAGTTCTTGTCCCAACTCCTATTGTTTTTGAGTGCACATGCCCTTAGCATATCTTCAAGGATCTGATTGGTTCTTTCCGTCTGCCCATCAGTTTGGGGATGATAGGCAGAACTAAAGTTCAGATGGGTTCCCATGGTTTCGTGCAACTTCTGCCAGAACCTTGAGGTGAACTGTGTCCCTCGATCCGACACAATCTTCTTTGGCACTCCATGGTAACACACGATCCTTGACATGTACAACTCTGCCAATTTGGAGCCGCTGTAGCTTTCTTTCACGGGGATGAAATGAGCTACCTTGGTTAGCCTATCAATGATGACGCATATTGAATCATACCCTGATTGGGTTCTAGGCAATCCCACGATGAAATCCATGCTGATTTCTTCCCATTTCCATTCACGCACTTTGAGTGGTTGCAATAATCCCGCGGGTCGTTGATGTTCTGCTTTCACCAACTGACATGTGTCACATAGGGCAACATGTTCCGCGACATCTCGCTTCATGCCATACCACCAATACCTGCTCTTGAGGTCCTGGTACATCTTCGTACTCCCAGGATGAATGGAATAGTCGGAATCATGAGCCTCCTTCAAAATCATTTCACGGATCTCCTTTACTTCTGGCACATAGATTCTTTTCCCGTGCCACACCGTTCCTTGTTCATCCTCTCTAAAACCAGGAGCTTTATTTTCCTTGATGAGCTGTCTGATCTCTTGTATCTTCTCATCATTCTTTTGGCCCTCGCGTATGTCTCGCTCGAGTGTGGAGTCCACTTCCATGGTGATGGCTTCACCACTATTTACTAGACATAGATTGAGCCTTATAACCTCGTCCTTCAATTCTGCAGGCATGTCCTTCAAGCTCAACTTATCGACCTGCACTTTCCGACTCAAAGCATCGGCCACGACGTTTGTTTCCCAGGATGATAGTTGATGCCCACATCAAAGTCATTGATTAGCTCTAACCATCTCCTTTGTCTGAGGTTGAGATCTGGCTGTGTGAAAATGTACTTCAAACTCTTATGATCCGTATATATCTCTGTCCTCTTCCCCATCAAATAGTGTCGCCAAATTTTCAACGCGTGTACCGGTGCGGCTAGTTCTAGGTCATGTGTAGGATAGTTCTTCTCATGCTTCCGAAGCTGCCGGGATGCATAAGCCACGACATGTCCTTCTTGCATGAGAACACATTCCAACCCGTTTCCAGAGGCATCGCAGTACACTGTGAAATTCTTCTGCATATCTGGCATAACCAACACTGGGGCTGTTGTCAATCTCTTCTTTAGCTCCTGAAAGCTCGTCTCGCACTGTGGTGTCCAGGTGAATGTGATTCCCTTCTCCAACAGTTTGGTGAGAGGTCTCGAGATCTTGGAGAATCCCTCAATAAACCGTCGATAGTACCCAGCCAATCCCAAGAAGCTTCGAACTTCCCCGACATTTTTAGGGGTCTTCCACTTCTGGATATCCTTGATTTTGGCAGGATCTACGGAGATTCCTCCCTCCGAGATTATATGTCCTAAAAAGGGAACTCTCTTCAGCCAAAACTCACACTTGCTCAACTTGGCATATAGTTGGTGTTCTCTCAGCCTCTGCAACACCAACCTTAGATGTTTCTCATGTTCTTCTTCATCTTTGGAGAAGACGAGAATGTCATCTATGAAAACCACCACAAATTTGTCCAGATATTCCATGAATACCTTGTTCATGAGGTACATGAAGTATGTCGGGGCATTAGTTAGCCCGAAAGGCATGACAGTGTATTCATACAGTCCGTACCGAGATACGAAAGCTGTCTTGGGAATATCAGATTGCCTTATCTTGAGTTGGTGGTATCCCGACCTGAGATCAATTTTTGAGAACACACAAGCTCCCCTCAACTGATCAAACAAGTCTTCAATGCGAGGCAATGGGTACTTGTTCTTGATGGTTACCTCATTCAAAGCACGGTAATCCACGCATAACCTTTGGGTTCCGTCTTTCTTGGGCACAAATATCACCGGAGCTCCCCATGGTGAGGAACTAGGGCGAATATACCCCTTCTCCGTCAATTCTCTCAAATGATCCTTGAGTTCTTCTAGCTGCTTGGAGTCCATCCGATAAGGTCTCTTGTATATCGGGGCTGTTCCCGGTACTAGCTCAATTGCGAATTCCACTTCACGGTCGGGAGGCATACCTGGCAACTCCTCCGTAAAAACATCTGGATATTCCCTGATAGTCCTGATTTCCTCAACTTTCACCTCCACTTGATTTAATTTAATGTCCCTCCTAGGCTCGTGTATCGTTATGAACTTTACTCTTGTGCCACTAGGGTGAGTTAGTTCCACCGTTCTGGTCGAACAATGGATGATTCCTTTATGTTTGGCCAACCAATCCATACCCAAAATAATATCTATCCCTTGTGAATCTATCACTATGAGGTTAGCAGTAAATACTACCCCATTAATGTCTAGGTTCACTTTGGGACACACTTGTCTTGTCCTTATTTCTCCACCTGGAGAGTTTACAGCTAGCATATGGTTCATTTGTGTGGTTGCTAGGTCATGCTTCTTAACAAACCCTTGAGCAATGAACGAGTGGGTAGCACCAGAATCAAACAGCAGAGTTGCAAGGTGTAAATTGGCAGGAAACTTACCAACTACCACGTCGGGTGCCTCTTGTGCTTCCTCCATAGTGACGTGGTTCACCCGTCCTCTCATTACATTCTGCTGTTGTGGCGGCGCAGGCTTCTTCTTTGGGCATTTATGGGCGTAGTGCCCCACTTCACCACAGCTGAAACATTGCACCCCAATCTTAGATGCCTGGCCTTTGTTGTCTTGGGGTTGGTTTGGGGGTCCTTGCACTGCTGGTCGAGGTGGATATGCGGGGCGAGGCTGCTGCACAAACTGACGTTGCGGCTGTGGTGGTGCTGCGGGAGGCCTGTAGTTTGGGTTGTACCCTCTTGGTGCTGAATAGGGTACCGCAGCACGGCTCGTCTGCCCTGCAGGTGGCTGCATCAGACGTGGGCGGGTGTTGCTCCCTGAGGCTTGATGTGACCACCCGGCCTTCCTCTTATTCTCATTTTCCAGGGCCTTTAGCTTCCTTTCTACCACAAATGCTCTGTCCACCATCTTTTGGAAGCTTTCATACTCATTTGAGGACATTGCACACTGCATCTCTGTGGTAAGTCCTTCCACCAAACAATCTTGTTTCTGCTCATCAGTCTCTATGTCTCGTGGGGCATAACAGGATAGTTCAGTAAATTTAGTCAGGTATTCCCTCACCGTCATGTTTCCCTGCTGCAGTCCCAAAAACTCCTCCCTCTTGTTTTTGAGTTCACCTCTTGGGATGTAATGGTTGCGGAAGCTACGCTTGAACTCTTCCCAAGTGATGTTCTCAGGGTCATGATGGGCGGCCACGTAGGCGGTCCACCAATCAGCAGCAGGTCCATGCAATTGATGAGAGGCAAACAGCACCCTCTCATACCCTTGGCATTGTATGATCCTCATCTTACTTTCAATGGTCTTCAGCCAATCATCTGCCTCCAGAGGTTCAGCAGCACTTGCAAACTTTGGAGGTTGAGTTCCTAGAAACTCACTCAACCTTGGTTGGCGTGGTGCAGCTTGTGGAGGTGGAACTTGATGCAAGTTGGCCACCACTTGAGTCAAGTTCTGGATGAGCTGATTCTGATTCTCCAGCATTTGGTGGAGGGGATCAACTCCTTCACGGCGACCACCCTGGTCCTGGCCTCCAGAAAGATGAGGGTTGCATGCCTCATCGTTGTTGTTGGCGGGTTTGGCAGCATGTCCTTTTCCTCTTCCGGCCATCTGGCAGAATCAACCAATGTTAATTTGAAAGCATTTAGTATCATCTTACTACTTTCATTTGTTTGTACTTTGAAGTGTTGAGGCTTTGTTATACTTTTACAAGGGTTCATATCTCACACCAAATAGATGCACTATTATTTCATGTGGGTTCACACACCAAAGCAAAACAATCTAAAGACGAGGCTGTGGACAATTGCTCATGGCTTCCACAACTCACGTCACACACCAAGCATTAACACACCATTAACTACGTAACGACTCGACTACTCGACATCCTTCTAATTTAAGGGAAAGGCTCTACGCTACTCGTTTTCTTGAGCTGGCTCCTCGGGATCTTCCTCATCATTTCGGCTGCCTTCTGACTCTTCTTTGGGTGGGGAGGCTGCTGGTGGAGAAGTGCGACGACGCCTGATCGCTCGGCGATCCGGGTAGTCTGGAGTCCATGTATCATTCACGGTGACACACATTTCATTCCCATCTCATCTTTCTCTCGCCTTTAAGCAGGCTCGCAGCAACGCCTCCGTTTCCTTCAGGGTGTCCCGGACGTCCTGAAGCTCTTGTTGACACTCCTGCAGTCGAGTGCTGAGCATAGCAGCATCCTCCAAGCACAAGTCCATGTGCTCATGGGAAGTCCCTTGCTGCACTGGCGGGTACTTGTACTCCGTGGTACCACTCTCACGTTGGAGGACATACATGTACTCAGTTTTGTCCAAGTGGCGACGATAGATGTGACTCTGGCAGGTGATGGCCTCCCAGGTGACATCTTTCTCCGCATCGACCTGTGTTGCTCGACAAGCTGGAGAGTGGTGGATCTTAAGCAGCTGATTTTCATATATAATCCTCATCTCCGAACTCCATTCTTCCCTCTTCTCACGGATGGTCCTGGTGGAGTTATAGTGGATGATTAGCTTGCCCGTATTGCCGGCGGCTTCGAGCATACGCCGAAGTCGGCGCAATAATCCTCCTACTGCCAATCCGTAGGAAAGGTACGTCACCGGACGGCTCTCCTCTCTCTCGGCAATGGCAACTACGGGAACTCTCCCTCCTGTGGACTTGCGAGCGGTACGAATCATGCGAACCATCTAAAACAAAGAGAATTTAAACTTAGGTTAGATAAACTCTTAAACCAAAAATCCTATTTTGAATGAAAGTTGGGGTAAGATGAAGAAAATGACTCATTTAAATAACACTTTTCAATCCACACCTTTGAAAAATAGTTTTTAAGAAAATAGGGCCCTTAAATATGTCCATTTCTACCTAGGTCCACGTTCCTACGGGCAACCTTGGCTCTGATACCACCTCTGTCACACCCGGTTTTTCCGAAGAAGAACCAAGTGAATATCACATGTATGCCAGGATCATTTTCTCATACATGTGATGACAAATAGTGAAGCATCATTTATTACAAGCCAGGTGTCGAATATAAGTAAGTCTTACATAGTAAATGTCTCGATGGACAATAATAAGTTCATCACAAGTAAATAAACTAGCAGCGGAATATTATTCTTGAGGGCTCCGTCACAGGCGTTGCCCGTGGGTCTCCATGAACCTAGAAACCTTCTTCGGGTCCAAAGTCTTGGTCATTATACACCACCTCATTATCTTGACCTGAGCAGCAATATAAACCAACAAATATGCAAGGTTGAGTACCAATTGTACTCAGCAAGTGTGGGAAAATTATGTCATGCATGGCTAGAACAAGGAGAGGTTGAACTCATGGTTAAAGCATGGCTAAGCATATGCATAATAATCAATAACATGATAAAATAAATCCCAACCCAAGCTATAAGGAAACAAGGTAATGCAATTCTAGGGAAACTTCCTATCATGGGTTTCATATTTCAATTGACAATGCAAATAATTCTAGCTACACATCCTAGCATAGGATCAAAGTGGTCAAGGACACTTGCCTCCTTCTTGCTGCTCTTGAAATGGGTAGTCCTGGTCTTGGAAAGGAATAACTTGCTCTTGAGCAGGTTCTACATCATACCATCACACATAGCAAAAGAAAAACAACAATCATAAGACATAGTTCACACTTCTACTTCATACAAACCACACATTCACATTTATGAAAGTTCTTTACCATTATATGTGTTGTGGTTACTTTATGTGTGTTGAGTTGTGGCTTGCATGCACTTTTAACCATGTGTATATGATTCCTACTTTTGTGTCCACATTTATACTTACATACTATATATATGAGTTTCCAATAAATTTCTTATATTCAACTACTACACCTTTTCACTACCAAGTGTGTATGAAAAGTATTTTTCTTCCCCATATGTGCCTTCATAATTTCTACCAACCCTAAACTGAACTCTTTGGATTTTAAAAACTCCATTTATCATTTACTAGTTGCTATATTTTCAGATTTATATTCCTATGCATAATTGTGTATTTTATTATGAAATTAGTAATACACATCATCTAAACAGAATAGGTTCTGGTCCTAAATAATTTAATAACATATTTTGACCTTTGCCTCTGATGTAAACTATTTCATAATTATTTTCCCTATTTTTTAAAACTATTTATTACTTAAAAATGTGTCCCTAATTGTGAATAATAAATTAAACAGATTCAATTCAGTCCAAAATATGTTTTTATCTCACTCCAAAATTTCCTAAACACTGAGAAAGTCTTTAACTTAATTTTGACAATATGTTTGTCCCACTTTTTAATTTTTAAACACTAGTTACATATTCAATTTTCTAAATTAAATACTAAACAGGGCTAAAATGATGAACTCACCCCATTACAGGGTCTATAATATTATTTTCAGAATTTCCAGGGGTCTAGCTACACTTATCAGAGGTGTTTTTCCTAATTTTTATTAAGTCCAGGGGTTAAAACTGATTTTTAAATGAATTTACATGATTTTCTGGAGTTCCAGGGGCTAGATCTGAAGTTTCTGGGGCTACCTCTTATTTCCCGAGAACCCTAGGGGGTAGCACGTAAGAATTCCAGTCTTTATAATGCGGGGCTGACGTGGACCGTCCGATTTTAAACCGACGGCTGAGATTATAACATCGAACCGGTACGCGGGGATTTAAACCCTACCGTGCGATTTAAAATAAACGGCGCACAAGCGGCCACGTCGCTCTGATCGAGCGTGGGCGGCGCTGCCGGCGGCGCACGGCGGCGGGAAGCGGCGATCTCGTCGGAAACTTTCGGATCCTCGAGAATTCTGCCTAGAACTGTGATCTTATGGCATAGATCGGTAGAGGGGAGGTCGGGGATCTCACCTCGGGGGTTTTCTTGAGCTCGGAGGTCCTGGAAAGTGATCGGCGGCGAGGTCCGAGGTAAAACCACGGCGAAGCTCGTCGGCGCTGTGTTTACACCACAAGTCACCGAGTTTTTTGCACCTGCAAGGTTCCCCGGAGGCGGTGGATCAAGACCAGCGAGTTAGATCGGAGTTTCCGAGCTTAGATCGGCCAGAATTCACCGGAGAAGTCTCGGTTCTCACCGGAGTAAAAATCGGCGACCGCGTGGGAAAAACAGAACGAGGCCAGGGTTTTTATAGACGGGGGAGGGCGGCGGGGTGGTTTAGATCATGTCCGCGTCGGCTACGAACAGAACTCAGCGGGGTTTACGTCGAAATCCCGATCGGTTTCGATTCGGGCGCGGGGGAGTTCGGCGCGGCGCGAGGTAGACGAAGATCGGTGGGTCCCGCCTGTCAGTGTGAGAGAGCGCGGGCGCGCGGCTGCGGGCTGGCGCGGGGTAAGTTGGGCCGGCTGGTGGGTTTCGGCCCACTGGCCGGTTTTTTTCTTTTTTCTCTTTTTCTTTTTCCATTTCTTTTCTGATTTGAGTTTAATTTGAATTCCAGTTTGAATTTGAATTTTTGCAAAACATGCAACACGTCCAAAAATTTTTAAATTCCCCTCTTAACATGATTTAGTGTTTTGAATCAAAATTTTGGGGTGTTACACGTAGTATGGGTGTGTTGGATGGTGCGGGGAATAGGTGTCAGCTGGACTACCATATGAACTGCAAGGCTCAAGAGGGGGTCACTGCAGCGGGGTTGGAGCCTCTTGTATGCTGTTAGGGGTGAAACCTTAGTGGGCCCACGCTCGTCAGAAATCCCTTTGTAAAGGCTTCATAGTGATCTCCTGGCTACACACCTGGGAAGTGTGAATGTGGTTCGTGGTCACTGGCGTAATGGAGGTTCTTTTAGTCCACCCGGCAACGGGGGATGAAATCACTACATGTGGGTACAGTGGTGCAAACTCTGCAGAGTCAAAACTGTCATGACAGCCGTGCTCACGGTCAAGAGCGGCTTGGACTTATTCATGATTAGAGGATGATGACTTTGGAAGTTGTGGATGTTAAGCGGGGAGCTTAACATTGGAAATGATGTTATGGTTATTTGATTATGATGACGAGTTGGGAGATTGGGACCATTTCACCTATGTAGTAATGTAGGTGCTTAATAAGCTAAGGTGATAGGTATTAATTGCGTAGTGCTTTAACCATGAGTTCAACCTCTCCTTGTTCTAGCCATGCATGACATAACTTTACCACACTTGCTGAGTACCAACGGTACTCAAACTTGCATATTTGTTGGTTTAAATTGCTGCTCAGGTCAAGGGGATGAGGTGCTGTTCAATGACCAAGACTTTGGACCCGAAGAAGGATTCTAGGTTCATGGAGTCCCCCGGGCAACGCCTGTGACGGAGCCCACAAGAATAATATTCAGCTGCTATTCTATTTACATGTTATGAACTTATTATCGTCCATCGAGACGTATGCTTTGTAAGACATATTTATATTCGACACCTGGCTTGTAATAAATGATGCTTCACTATTTGTCATCACATGTATGAGAAAATGATCCTGGCATACATGTGATATTCACTCAGTTGTTCTTTGGAGAAACCGGGTGTGACAAGTTTGTCTCATACTCATAAATATTCATAACCATCTCATATTCATATAACAGAAACCAAACTCATTTTCATGACTCAAAACAGTCCTAAAACCATTCCCAATTACCATACCATAACCATACCAAATATCCATCCCAAGTTTTCCCTCTAATCATGTGAGTTGGCCAGGTGCTTGTGACCGAAAGCACGCCTATCATGATAGTTTTATACTCTGCAGAGGTGGCACCACTTTACCCGCAAGTTCGTGATTTCGTCACCCGTCGGCGACTGCAGAACCTCCATTATACCAGTACACAACCGTCGGTGCATGGCTAAGAGATCACAAAATAGCCTTTACAAAGGGGCTACTAGATGTATGGACTCACTAAGGTTTCACCGGCAGGCTCGAATCACCATTCCCCCACCCACGAGCCCCCTCTTGTGTCATGCAGTTCCCAGGGCAGTCCCTCTCGACTCCCATTCCCCGCGCCATCCACGGTCCATAACAAGCTAGCAACACACCTAATTAATCAGCTAAGCCGCACCCATATTTGGCCTTGTGATGGTACTGTTTTCCTGGCATGTGCTGGCATGAACCGGTCCTTAGATCTACGACAAGTAAATCACCATCTCATTCAGCAACATCCACGAACCAAGCTTGCCTAGATCTCCCCCGATTTCATGCTCATTATCATCATCAAGTTTTCATCATCATTATTTATATGAGTGCAGTAGCTAACCATGTTTTAATTCAGCTTCCCGTATCCCGTAGATTAAGCGAAGCAAAAAGGAAAAACAACCATACCCGACTCATCAACTTTCCCGGCGACAAGGATGATTTAACAAAACTAGTAAACTCCTATAAAAGGGTGTCCCATCAAGTTGACTCAAGCGTACACGTTTTCGCAAACAAAACAGTTTCAAAACATAGGATCAATATGGTCAAGGGGCACTTGCCTTGCTCCCGTGGCTCTTGTTGCTCAAGCGTCTCGAAGTCTTGGTGCTGTATATGCTCGTAGATGGCCTCTTGAGCTTGTCCTTCTACTCACGGCCACGCACATATAAAATTTACAGCAATCAATCATCATGCACAAACCTTACTCAAGATGCAATGGGGTAGATTAATGCAAATCCTATGGTGCTGTTTTATTAAACCAGTTTGTACATGTTCTTGCATGTTTTAACGGGCTTTCATGGTGTTTTATGATGAACAAGGGTGCTGGGATCAAGTGTGTATGTGGTGATGATCTTGACTCAAGATCTAGATCAATTCCACCGTTAAAAACCGATCAAAACATGATCTTTCCACACGTAAAAATTTCTGCCTCGAAGGGAGCGAAGAAAATGGATGCGTAGAAACAGCGGCGACATCGTAAGATCGGTAATGGTGACCTACCTCACTTCCTTTTGGTAGCAGGGCCTTCCTCCTAGCAATGGCAGCAGTGGGGAATTTTTCTATGGAAAATTTTTGTAGGACAGATCGTCAGGCTTCTTCTCCGGCGACGGCGGGGCTCGACGGCGGCCAAATTCCGGCAAGGGGGGGGACTTGGCGACTTGGCAGCAAGGAAGGGGGCTTGGCAGCAGGGAGGACGTCCAAAATAGAGAGGATTTTGGCCAGGGGGTGGGGGTTATATTTATAAGGGGGAAAAGAGGAGTCCTACTCCACTTGGAGCTCAAATAAGAGTCCTATTCAATTTTTTTGGCTTTTAACAAACTTATCTCTTGTGGTGCGGCAGCCTCGGGGATTTTATCCCCAAAATGTGGGGAAAATTCCCTTTTTCGGGAATTGGGGAATTTATAAATTTTGGGGAAATTTTGGGAAATTTGGGAATGGCTCATTTCAGCTATCTTTTTCCCATTTCTCACCATTTCTATGTCACTTGTTCCATTTCTCCATTCCCCTCTCCATTTCTATGTCCCATTCTCCATTTCTACATTCCCCTCTCCATTTCTATGTCCCATTATCCATTTCTATATTTCCCTCTCCATTTCTATGTCCCATTCTCCATTTCTACTTTGCCCTTCTCCATTTCTATGCCCCATTCTCCATTTCTATATTCCCTTCTCCATTTCTGTGGTTTTTCCTCCATTTCTATGGTTCCTTCCTCCATTTATATGGTTGTTTCTCCATTTCTATGGTTCCTTCCTCCATTTCTATGGTTCTTTCTCCATTTCTATGGTTCTTATCTCCATTTCTATAGTTCTTTCTCCATTTCTATAGTTCTTTCTCCATTTCTACTTCTTTTATAATGTTTCTCTACATGAAAAATGTATGCAATGCATGGAAATGAATTTGAGGGTGTTACAAACCTACCCTCCTTAAATTGAATCTCGCCCTCGAGATTCGATAGAGTGGAGAATAGATGAGGGAATTCTGCCTTGAGATCTTCATCACGCTCCCATGTAGTTTCGGCTTTTGTGTGATGGCTCCGCTGTACCTTGCACCAACGGATCACTTTGTTCCTCGTGACCCTTCCCTTCACGTCTAAAATTTTGACGGGGTGCTCCACGTAGGTCAGATCCTCTTGAAGTTCGAGTTCATCCATCGGTACTTGTTCTTCCGGTACTCTTAAGCACTTCTTGAGTTGGGATACGTGAAACACGTCATGCACGTCGGAGAGTTGCGTTGGCAGATCTAGTTGATAGGCTACTTCTCCTTGCTTGCCCAAAATCTTGAATGGCCCGATGTAGTGAGGTGCTAACTTGACTTTGACGTTGAACCGTCATTGGCCTTGGATAGGCGATACCTTAATATACACAAAGTCTCCCACTTCGAAGGTCAATTTCCTTCGCCTATTGTCCGCATAACCTTTTTGTCATGACTGCGCAGCCTTCAAGTTTTCTCGTATCGTTTGGACTTGCTTCTCCGCGTCTTGCAGAACTTTGGGTCCAAACACTTGGCTCTCTCCGGTCTCATTCCAGAACTGTAACACCCTCAAATTCACTCCATGCATTGCATACATTTCTCATATAGAGAAACATTATAAAAGAAGTATAAAATGTAGAAAGAATCATAAAAATAATGGGGAATGGGAAAAAAGATAGCCGAAATGAGCCAATTCCAATTTGTTGAAGTGCGTTGCCGACACGTCCCCCGGCTGGCGCCTCTAGAGCTCTCCCCTGCGGAGGGGGAAGAGGCCCGGCACTGCTGGTGATGTGGCGCCTTCGGAGCTCATCCCTGTGGAAAGGGGTGAGGTCCCGCCGAAGGACACATGACGCCTTCGGAGCTCATCCCTGCGGAAGGGGTGAGGTCCGGCCAAAGGACACGTGGTACCTTCGGAGCTCATCCCTGCGGAAGGGGTGAGGTCCAGCCGCTGGACACGTGTCACCCTCAGAGCTCGTCTCTGAGGAGGAGGGAGGTGCGGCCCCCTGGACACGTGTTGCCACCCGAGCTCGCCTCTGAGGAAAGGAGAGGCCCCGACTCGCTGGACATGTGTCGCCATCGGAGCTCGCCTCTGAGGAGAAGGGAGGTCCGGCCCCGCTGGACACGTGGCGTCCCCGGAGCTCGCCTCTGAGGAGAGGGGAGGCTCGGCCCCACTGGACACGTGGTGCCTTCGGAGCTCACCCTGGCAGTGGCCACGCCGCAGGTCCGGAGCTCGCCTCTGAAGGGAAGCAAGGACTGGCCCCCGCTGGACACATGGCGCCTCCAGAGCTCACTCTGACGGAGATACGAGGCCCTTAGGCGGGTTTTTCCTCCTGTGAGCGGGAATACCCGGTACTGAGGGTACCGACACAATCTCCCAAAAAATTTCTAAATTTCCCCATATTACTGCCGCACCAAATCAATTGGAGATAAGTTTGTTGAGATCCAAAGTTGAGTTGGACTCTGATTTGAGCTCCAATTTGAGTGGGACTCCTCTTTTTCCCCTTATAAATAGAACCCAAAAAACCCCCTGACCGCAACACCTTTTCCTTTTTCCTCCTCCCAAGTCAGTGACTTAGAGGCCCTAGCCCCCAACTCGCCGAGTTAGACCCCCTCGCCGGAGTTCAGTCGCCGGTGAGCCCCGGCTGCTGCCTTTGCTAGGAGGAAGGCCCTGTCATCAAAGGGAAGTGAGGTAGGTGTTCGTTACCATCTTATGACACTGTAGATGTTCTACGCATCCGTTCTCTTCGCTCCCTTTGAGCAGAACTTTTTCGTATGGACAGATCACGTTTTGATCGGTTTTTGACGGTAGAGTTGATCTAGATCTTGAGTTAAGATCATACCACGTCCACGCTTGATCCTGACACCCTTGTTCATCATAAAACCCCATGAAAGCCCATTAAAACATGCAAGAACACGTACAAACTGGTTTAATGAAACAGCACCATAGGATTTGCATCCATTGCATCTTGAGTAAAGGTTGTGCATGATGATTGATTGCTGTAAATTTTGTATGTGTGTGGTCGTTGAGTAGAAGGAAAAGCTCAAGAGGCCATCTACGAAGAACTACAGCGCCAAGACTTCGAGACACTTGAGCAACAAGAGCCACGGGAGCAAGGCAAGTGCCCCTTGACCATATTGATCCTATGTTTTGAAACTGTTTTGTTTGCGAAAACGTGTATGCTTGAGTCAACTTGATGGGACACCATTTTATAGGAGTTTACTAGTTTTGTTAACCCTTCTTGTTGCCGAGAAAGTTGATGAGTCGGGTATGGTCGTTTTTCCTTTTTGCTTCGCTTAAGCTATGGGATACGGGAAGCGGAATTAAAACATGGTTAGCTACTGCACTCATAAGAATAATGATAATGAGAACTTGATGATGATAATGAACATGGAATCGGGAGAGATCTAGGCAAGCTTGGTTCATGGATGTTGCTGAATGATATGGTGGTTTTACTTGCCGTAGATCTAAGGACCGGTTCATGCCAGCACATGCCAGGAAAACAGTGCCACCACAAGGCCAAATATGGGTGCGGCTTAGCTGACTAATTAGGTGTGTTGCTAGTTTGTTATGGACCGTGGAAGGCGCGGAGAATGGGAGTCGAGAGAGGACTGCCCTGGGAACTGCATGGCACAAGAGGGGGCCCGTAGGTGGGAGAATGGTGATTCGAGCCTGCTGGTGAAACCTTAGTGAGTCCATACATCTAGTAGCCCCTTTGTAAAGGCTATTTTGTGATCTCTTGGCCATACACCGACGGATGTGTACTGTTATAATGGAGGTTCTGCAGTCACCGACGGGTGACGAAATCACAAACTTGTGGGTAAAGTGGTGCCACCTCTGCAGAGTGTAAAACTATCATGATAGCCGTGCTTACGGTCACAAGCGCCTAACCAACTCACATGATTAAAGGGAAAACTTGGGATGGATATTCGGTATGGTTATGGTATGGTCATTGGGATTGGTTTCGGGACTGGTTGAGTCTTGACAATGAGTTTGGTTTTGGTTATATGAATATGAGATGGTTATGAGTATCTATGAGCACGAGATGAACTTGAGAAAGATTAATGGTTGGTTGAGACTTGATAATTGGTGAATTATGATGGAGGAATGTTGATGTTTTACTTGGATACTTGTTGGGATTAAATTCACCAAGAAATAGTTTCTGTTTTTACCATGTTTACGAAATAAAATTTGCTTGCTGCAATGAGCCTTTTTATTCCTACCTTGTTGTAAGCTACATGCCATACTTTTCCCGCACTTGCTGAGTACGACATGTACTCACCCTTGTATTATCACACAAAACATCAGCTACATGTCACACCCGGTTTTTCCGAAGAACAACCGAGTGAATATCACATGTATGCCAGGATCATTTCTCATACATGTGATGACAAATAGTGAAGCATCATTTATTACAAGCCAGGTGTCGAATATAAATAAGTCTTACATAGCAAATGTCTCGATGGACAATAATAAGTTCATCACAAGTAAATAAACTAGCAGCGGAATATTATTCTTGAGGGCTCCGTCACAGGCGTTGCCCGGGGGTCTCCATGAACCTAGAAACCTTCTTCGGGTCCAAGGTCTTGGTCATTATACACCACCTCATTATCTTGACCTGAGCAGCAATATAAACCAACAAAATATGCAAGGTTGAGTACCAATGGTACTCAGCAAGTGTGGGAAAATTATATCATGCATGGCTAGAACAGGGAGAGGTTGAACTCATGGTTAAAGCACTACGCAATTAATACCTATCACCTTAGCTTATTAAGCACCTACATTACTACACAGGTGAAATGGTCCCAATCTCCCATCCCATCATCATAATCAAATAACCATAACATCATTTCCAATGTTAAGCTCCCCGCTTAACATCCACAACTTCCAAAACCATCAATCCTCTAATCATGAATAAGTCCAAGCCGCTCTTGACCGTGAGCACGACTGTCATGACAGTTTTGACTCTACAGAGTTTGCACCACTGTACCCACATGTAGTGATTTCATCCCCCGTTGCCGGGTGGACTAAAAGAACCTCCATTATGCCAGTGGCTATGAACCACATTCACACTTCCCAGGTGTGTAGCCAGGAGATCACTACGAAGCCTTTACAAAGGGATTCCCGACGAGCGTGGGCCCACTAAGGTTTCACCCCTAACAGCATACAAGAGGCTCCAACCCCGCTGCAGTGGCCCCCTCTTGAGCCTTGCGGTTCATATGGTAGTCCAGCTGACACCTATTCCCCGCACCATTCAACACACCCATACTACGCCGGGGATACACCTAATTAATTGGCCAAGCTGCCCCATCTCAGCATGTGGTTGGCATGGTAAAGCCAGGTTACATGCTCCATGAACCGGTCCTTAGGATCCAGGCAAGTACTAAACACAAACCCGAGTCTCGTGCACCCAGCACACAACCAAAACATCCAACTTGCCTTGATCCCTACCTCTACATAACTCACAATATCTCATTCAAGAGTATGGTAAAATAAACTGATGATCTCATATCCCAAATATCCCATTCTAAGCATGGCTAAGCATATGCATAATAATAAATGACATGATAAAATAAATCCCAACCCAAGCTACAAGGAAACAAGGTAATACAATTCTAGGGAAACTTCCTAGAATGGGTTTCTTTTTTTTCAATTGACAATGCAAATAATTCTATCTACACATCCTAGTATAGGATCAAAGTGGTCAAGGACACTTGCCTCCTTCCTGCTGCTCTTGAAATGGGTAGTCCTGATCTTGGAAAGGAATAACTTGCTCTTGAGCAGGTTCTACATCATACCATCACACACAGCAAAAGAAAAACAACAATCCATAAGACATAGTTCACACTTCCACTTCATACAAACCACACATTCATATTTATGAAAGTCATTCACCATTATATGTGTTGTGGTTACTCTATGTGTGTTGATTTGTGGCTTGCATGCACTTTTAATCATGTGTATATGATTTCTACTTTTGTATTCACATTTATGCTTGCATACTTTATATATGAGTTTCCAATTTAAATAAATTCCTTATATTTAATTACTACACTTTTTAACTACCAAGTATGCATGAAAAGTATTTTCCTACTCCATATGTGTCTTCAGAATTTCTACCAACCCTAAACTGAATTCTTTGGATTTTAAAAACTTCATTTATCATTTACTAGTTGCTATATTTTCAGATTTATTTCCTATGCCTAAATGTGAACTTTATTATGAAAATAACAAGACACATCATCTAAACAGAATAGGTTCTGATCTAAAATATTTACTAATATATTTTTGACCTATTCCTCTGATGTAAACTATTTTACAATTATTTTCCCTATTTTCTAGAACTATTCTTTACTTAAAAATGTGTCCCTAAATGTGAATAATAATTAAACAGATTCACTTCAGCCCAAAATATGTTTTTATCTCACTCCAAAGTTTTCTAAATACTGAGAAAGTTTTTAATTTAATTTTGACAATATGTTTGTCCCACTTTTTAAATTTTAAACACTAGCCACATATTCAATTTCCTAAATTAAATATTAAACAGGGCTAAAAAGATAAACTCACCCCACTACAGGGTCTATAATATTATTTTAACAATTTTCAGGGGTCTAGCTATACATAACAGAGGAGTTTTTCCTAATTTTTATTAAGTCCAGGGGCTAAAACCGATTTTTAAATGAATTTACATGATTTTCTGAGGTTCCAGGGGCTAGATCAGAAGTTTCCGGGGCTATCTCTTATTTCCCGAGAACCCCAGGGGGTAGCACGTAAGATTTCCAGTCTTTATAACGCGGGGCTGACGTGGACCGTCCGATTTTAAACCGACGGCTGAGATTATAACGTCGAACCGGTACGCGGGGATTTAAACTCTACCGTGCGATTTAAAATAAACGGCGCACAAGCGGCCACGTCGCTCTGATCGAGCGCGGGCGGCGCTGCCCGGCGGCGCACGGTGGCGGGAGGCGGCGATTTCGCCGGAGACTTTCGGATCTTCGAGAATTCTTCCTAGAACTGTGATCTTATGGCATAGATCGGTGGAGGGGAGGTCGGGGATCTCACCTCAGGGGTTTTCTTGAGCTCGGAGGTCCTGGAAAGCGACCGGCGACGAGGTCCGAGTTGAAACCACGGCGAGGCTTGTCGGCGCTGTGTTTGAACCGCAAGTCACCGAGTTTTCTGCACCTGTAGGGTTCCCCGGAGGCGGTGGATCAAGACCAGCGAGTTAGATCGGAATTTCCGAGCGTAGATCGGCCAGAACTCGCCGGAGGGGCTCTGTTTCTCACCGGAGTAAAATCGGCGGATCGCGTGGGAAAAACAGAACGAGGCCGGGGTTTTATAGACGGGGAAGGGCGGCGGGGTGGTTTAGATCGAGTTTGCGTCGCCCCCGATCGAAATTCGGCTGGGATATGCGAGAATTCCCGATCGGTTTCGATTCGGGTGAGAGAGTCCCGGCGCGGGCGCGAGGAAGAAGAAGGCTGGCGGACCCCGCCTGTCAGTGGAGGAAGAGGCGTGCGCGGCTGCATGCTGGCGCGGGTGCTGGTTGGGCCGGCTGGTGGGTTTCGGCCCACTGGCCGGTTTTTTTCTGTTTTCTTTTTTTCTTTTTTCTATTTCTTTTCTGTTTTGAATTTAAATTGAATTCCAGTTTGAATTTAAATTGTTGCAAAACATGCAACACGTCCAAAAAATTTTAAATTCCCCTCTTAACATGATTTAGGGTCTTAACAAGATTTTTGGGGTGTTACAGCTCTACCCCCCTTAAAAGAAATCTCGTCCTCGAGATTGGTGGTTCTAAGAAAACAATTCCGGAAATTGTGCCTTGAGCTCATCTTCCCGCTCCCAGGTGGCTTCCTCTTCTGAGTGATGCTTCCACTGCACCTTGCACATCCGGATTCTTTTATTCCTGGTGAGGCGTTCCATTGTCTCCAAAATCTTGTACGGTTGCTCGGCATAAGACAAATCCTCAGCTACCTCCACTTCATTCATGGGTAACATCTCTTCAGGCGTCCTCAGGCATTTCTTGAGTTGTGACACATGGAATACATCGTGCACATCCGATAGGCGAGCCGGTAATTCCAGTTGATACGCCACTTCGCCTTTCCTCTCCAGAACTTGAAAGGGTCCGATGTATCGAGGTGACAACTTCCCTTTCACCTTGAACCGACGAAGTCCTCTGATAGGGGACACCTTGAGATAGACATAGTCTCCCACGTTGAAAACGAGCTCTCTCCTTCGTACATCGGCATAGCTCTTTTGGCGTGTCTGTGCTATCCTCAAATTGTTGTGAATTTCCCTCACCTTCGCCTCGGCTTCTTGGAGTACTTCTGGACCAAACACCTTACTTTCCCCTGTTTGGTTCCAAAATAGGGGAGTTCTGCACTTCCTCCCGTACAAAGCTTCAAACGGTGACATCTTCATACTAGCTTGATAGCTGTTGTTATAGGAGAATTCCACATACGGTAAGTTCTTATCCCAACTCCGATTGTTTTTTAGTGTACATGCCCTCAGCATATCTTCAAGAATCTGATTGGTTCTTTCCGTCTGCCCGTCAGTTTGGGGATGATAGGCAGAGCTGAAATTCAGATGGGTTCCCATGGTTTCATGCAACTTCTGCCAGAACCTTGAGGTGAACTGTGTCCCTCGATCCGACACTATCTTCTTTGGCACTCCATGGTAACACACGATCCTTGACATGTACAACTCTGCCAATTTGGATCCGCTGTAGCTTTCTTTTACGGGGATGAAATGAGCTACCTTGGTTAGCCTGTCGATGATGACCCATATTGAATCATATCCTTATTGGGTCCTAGGCAATCCCACGATGAAATCCATGCTGATTTCTTCCCATTTCCATTCAGGCACTTTGAGT
Source organism: Neostapfia colusana (assembly GCA_030760725.1). NCBI lineage: Eukaryota > Viridiplantae > Streptophyta > Magnoliopsida > Poales > Poaceae > Neostapfia > Neostapfia colusana. The sequence goes on from JASWHV010000020.1 coordinate 23,385,603, forward strand.
GGTTGCAATAATCCCGCGGGTCGTTGATGTTCTGCTTTCACCAACTGACATGTGTCACATAGGGCAACATGTTCCGCGACATCTCGTTTCATGCCATACCACCAATATCTGCTCTTGAGGTCCTGGTACATCTTCGTACTCCTAGGATGAATGGAATAGTCGGAATCGTGAGCCTCCTTCAAAATCAATTCACGGATCTCCTTTACTTCAGGCACACAGATCCTTTTCCCGTGCCACACCGTACCTTGTTCATCCTCTCTAAAACCAGGAGCTTTATTTTCCTTGATGAGTTGTTTGATCTCTTGTATCTTCTCGTCTTTCTTTTGACCCTCGTGGATGTCTCGCTCTAGTGTGGAGTCCACTTCCATGGCGATGGCTTCCCCACTATTTACCAGGCATAGATTGAGCCTTATAACCTCGTCCTTCAATTCTGCAGGCATGTCGTTCAAGCTCAACTTATTGACCTGCACTTTCCGACTTAAAACATCGGCCACGACGTTTGCCTTCCCAGGATGATAGTTGATGCCCACATCAAAGTCATTGATTAGCTCTAACCATCTTCTTTGTCTGAGGTTGAGATCTAGCTGTGTAAAAATGTACTTTAAACTCTTATGATCCTTATATATCTCTGTCCTCTTCCCCATCAAATAGTGTCGCCAAATTTTCAACGCGTGTACCACTGCGGCTAGTTCTAAGTCATGTGTAGGATAGTTTTTCTCGTGCTTCCGAAGCTGCCGGGATGCATATGCCACGACATGCCCTTCTTGCATGAGAACACATCCCAACCCGTTTCCAGAGGCATAGCAGTACACTGTGAAATTCTTCTGCATATCTGGCATAACCAACACTGGGGTTGTGGTCAATCTTTTCTTTGGCTCCTGAAAACTCGTCTCGCACTATGGCGTCCATGTGAATGTGATTCCCTTCTCCAACAGTTTGGTGAGGGGTCTCAAGATCTTGGAGAATCCCTCAATAAACAGTCGATAGTATCCAGCCAATCCGGAGAAGCTTCAAACTTCCCCGACATTTTCAGGGGTCTTCCACTTCTGTATATCCTCGATTTTGGCAGGATCCACGGAGATTCCTCCCTCCGAGATTATATGTCCTAAGAAGGGAACTCTCTTCAGCCAAAACTCACACTTGCTCAACTTGGCATATAGTTGGTGTTCTCTCAGCCTTTGCAACACCAACCTTAGATGTTTCTCATGTTCTTCTTCATCTTTGGAGAAGACGAGAATGTCATCTATGAAAACCACCACAAATTTGTCCAGATATTCCATGAATACCTTGTTCATGAGATACATGAAGTACGCCGGGGCATTAGTTAGCCCAAAAGGCATGACAGTGTATTCATACAGTCTGTCCTGAGATACGAAAGCTGTCTTGGGAATATCAGATTGCCTTATCTTAAGTTGGTGGTATCCCGACCTGAGATCAATTTTCGAGAACACACAAGCTCCCCTCAACTGATAAAACAAGTCTTCAATGCGGGGTAATGGGTACTTATTCTTGATGGTTACCTCATTCAAGGCACGGTAGTCCACGCATAACCTTTGGGTTCCGTCCTTCTTGGGCACAAATATCACCGGAGCTCCCCATGGTGAGGAACTAGGACGAATATACCCCTTCTCCGTCAATTCTCTTAAATGATCCTTGAGTTCTTCTAGCTGTTTGGAGTCCATCCGATAAGGTCTCTTGTATATCGGGGCTGTTCCAGGTACTAGCTCAATTGAGAATTCCATTTCACGATCGGGAGGCATACCTGGCAACTCCTCCGGAAAAACATCTGGATATTCCCTGATGGTCCTGATTTCCTCAACTTTCACCTCAACTTGATTTAATTTAATGTCCCTCCTAGGCTCGTGTATTGTTATGAACTTTACTCTTGTGCCACTAGGGTGAGTTATTTCCACCGTTCTGGTCGAACAATGGATGATTCCTTTATGTTTTGTCAACCAATCCATACCCAAGATAATATCTATCCCTTGTGAATCTATCACTATGAGGTTAGCAATAAATACCACCCAATTAATGTCTAGATTCACCTTGGGACACACTTGTCTTGTCCTTATTTCTCCACCTGGAGAGTTTACGGCTAGCATATGTTTCATTTGTGTTGTTGCTTGGTCATGCTTCTTAACAAACCCTTGAGCAATGAACGAGTAGGTAGCACCAGAATCAAACAGCAGGGTTGCAATGTGTAAATTGGCAGGAAACTTACCAACTACCACGTCGGGTGTCTCTTGTGCTTCCTCCATAGTGACGTGGTTCACCCGTCCTCTCATTACATTCTGCTGTTGTGGCTGCGCGGGCTTCTTCTTTGGGCACTTATGGGCGTAGTGCCCCACTTCACCACAGCTAAAACATTGCACCCCAATCTTAGGTGCTTGGCCTTTATTGTCTTGGGGTTGGTTTGGGGGTCCTTGCACTGCTGGTCGAGGTGGATATGCGGGGCGAGGCTGCTGTACAAACTGACGTTGCGGCTGTGCCGGTGCTGCAGGAGGCCTGTAGTTCGGGTTGTACCCTCTTGGTGCTGAGTAGGGTACCGCAGCACGGTTCGTCTTCCCTGTAGGTTGCTGCATCAGACGTGGGCGGGTGTTGCTCCCTGAGGCTTGATGTGACCACCCGGCCTTCCTCTTATTCTCATTTTCCAAGGCCTTTAGCTTCCTTTCTACCACAAATGCTCTGTCCACCATCTTTTGGAAGCTTTCATACTCATTTGAGGACATTGCACACTGCATCTCTGCGGTAAGTCCCTCCACGAAACAATCTTGTTTCTGCTCATCAGTCTCTATGTCCCGTGGGGCATAGCAGGATAGTTGAGTAAATTTAGTGAGGTATTCCCTCACCGTCATGTTTCCCTGCTGCAGTCCCAAGAACTCCTTCCTCTTGTTTTTGAGTTCACCTCGTGGGATGTAATGGTTGCGGAAGCTACGCTTGAACTCTTCCCAAGTGATGTTCTCAGGGTCATGATGGGCAGCCACGTAGGAGGTCCACCAATCAGCAGCAGGTCCATGCAATTGATGAGAGGCAAACAGCACCCTCTCATACCCTTGGCACTGTATGATCCTCATCTTGCTCTCAATGGTCTTAAGCCAATCATCTGCCTCCAGAGGTTCAGCAGCACTTGCAAAATTCGGAGGTTGAGTTCCTAGAAACTCACTCAACCTTGGTTGGCGTGGTACAACTTGTATAGGTGGAACTTGATGCAAGTTGGCCACCACTTGAGTCAAGTTCTGGATGAGCTGATTCTGATTCTCCAGCATTTGGTGGAGGGGATCAACTCCTTCACGGCGACCACCCCGGTCCTGGCCTCCAGAAAGATGAGGGTTGCATGCCTCATCGTTGTTGTTGGCGGGGTTGGCAGCATGTCCTTTTCCTCTTCTGGCCATCTGGCAGAATCAACCAATGTTAATTTGAAAGCATTTAGTATCATCTTACTACTTTCATTTGTTTGTACTTTGAAGTGTTGAGGCTTTGTTATACTTCTCTAAGGGTTCACTTCTCACACAAAAATAAATGCAATATTATTTCATGTGGGTTCACACACCAAAGCAAAACAATCTAAAGACGAGGCTGTGGAATATTGCTCATGGCTTCCACAACTCACGTTACACACCAAGCATTAACACCCCATTAACTACGTAACGACTCGACTACTCGACATCCTTCTAATTTAAGGGAAAGGCTCTACGCTACTTGTTTTCTTGAGCTGGCTCCTCGGGATCTTTCTCATCATTTCGGCTGCCTTCTGACTCTGCTTTGGGTGGAGAGGCTGCTGGTGGAGAAGTGCGACGACGCCTGATCGCTCGGTGATCTGGAGAGTCAGGAGTCCATGTATCATTCACGGTGACACACAGTTCATTCCCATCCCCTCTTTCTCTCGCCCTCAACCAGGCTCAAAGCAACGCCTCGGTTTCCTTCAGGGTGTCACGAACATCCTGAAGCTCCTGCTGACACTCCTGCAGTCGAGTGCTGAGCATAGCAGCATCCTCCAAGCACAAGTCCAAGTGCTCATGGAAAGTCCCTTGCTGCACTGGTGGGTACTTGTACTCCGTGGTACCACTCTCACGCTTGAGGACATACATGTACTCAGTCCTGTCCAGGTGTCGACGATAGATGTGACTCTGGCAGGTGATGGCCTCCCAGGTGACATCCTTCTCCGCATCGACCTGTGTCGCTCTACAGGCTGGAGAGCGGTGGATCTTAAGCAGCTGATTTTCGTGTATAATCCTCATCTCTGAACTCCATTCTTCCCTCTTCTCACGGATGGTACTGTTGGAGTTATAGTGGATGATTAGCTTGCCCGTATTGCCGGCGGCTTCGAGCATACGTCGAAGACGGCGCAACAAGCCTCCTACTGCCAATCCGTAGGAAAGGTACGTCACCGAACGGCTCTCCTCTCTTTGGGCAAGGGAAACTACGGGAACTCTCCCTCCTGTGGACTTGCGAGAGGTGCGAATCATGTGAACCATCTAAAACAAAAAGAATTTAAACTTAGGTTAGATAAACTCTTAAACAAAAATCCTATTTTGAATGAAAATTGGGGTAAGATGAAGAAAGTGACCCATTAAATAACACTTTTCAACACACACCTTGTAAAAATAGTTTTTAAGAAAATAAGGCCCTTAAATACGTCCATTTCTACCTAGGTCCACGTTCCTACGGGCAACCTTGGCTCTGATACCACTTCTGTCACACCCGGTTTTTCCGAAGAACAACCGAGTGAATATCACATGTATGCCAGGATCATTTCTCATACATGTGATGACAAATAGTGAAGCATCATTTATTACAAGCCAGGTGTCAAATATAAATAAGTCTTACATAGCAAATGTCTCGATGGACAATAATAAGTTCATCACAAGTAAATAAACTAGCAGCGGAATATTATTCTTGAGGGCTCTGTCACAGGCGTTGCCCGGGGGTCTCCATGAACCTAGAAACCTTCTTCAGGTCCAAAGTCTTGGTCATTATACACCACCTCATTATCTTGACCTGAGCAGCAATATAAACCAACAAAATATGCAAGGTTGAGTACCAATGGTACTCAGCAAGTGTGGGAAAATTATATCATGCATGGCTAGAACAAGGAGAGGTTGAACTCATGGTTAAAGCACTACGCAATTAATACCTATCACCTTAGCTTATTAAGCACCTACATTACTACACAGGTGAAATGGTCCCAATCTCCCATCCCATCATCATAATCAAATAACCATAACATCATTTCCAATGTTAAGCTCCCCGCTTAACATCCACAACTTCCAAAACCATCAATCCTCTAATCATGAATAAGTCCAAGCCGCTCTTGACCGTGAGCACGGCTGTCATGACAGTTTTGACTCTGTAGAGTTTGCACCACTGTACCCACATGTAGTGATTTCATCCCCCGTTGCCGGGTGGACTAAAAGAACCTCCATTATGCCAGTGGCTACGAACCACATTCACACTTCCCAGGTGTGTAGCCAGGAGATCACTACGAAGCCTTTACAAAGGGATTACCGACGAGCGTGGGCCCACTGAGGTTTCACCCCTAACAGCATACAAGAGGCTCCAACCCCGCTGCAGTGGCCCTCTCTTGAGCCTTGCGGTTCATATGGTAGTCCAGCTGACACCTATTCCCCGCACCATCCAACACACCCATACTACGCCGGGGATACACCTAATTAATTGGCCAAGCTGCCCCATCTCAGCATGTGGTTGGCATGGTAAAGCCAGGTTACATGCTCCATGAACCGGTCCTTAGGATCCAGGCAAGTACTAAACACAAACCCGAGTCTCGTGCACCCAGCACACAACCAAAACATCCAACTTGCCTTGATCCCTACCTCTACATAACTCACAATATCTCATTCAAGAGTATGGTAAAATAAACTGATGATCTCATATCCCAAATATCCCATTCTAAGCATGGCTAAGCATATGCATAATAATAAATGACATGATAAAATAAATCCCAACCCAAGCTACAAGGAAACAAGGTAATACAATTCTAGGGAAACTTCCTAGAATGGGTTTCTTTTTTTCAATTGACAATGCAAATAATTCTATCTACACATCCTAGTATAGGATCAAAGTGGTCAAGGACACTTGCCTCCTTCCTGCTGCTCTTGAAATGGGTAGTCCTGATCTTGGAAAGATATAACTTGCTCTTGAGCAGGTTCTACATCATACCATCACACATAGCAAAAGAAAAACAACAATCCATAAGACATAGTTCACACTTCCACTTCATACAAACCACACATTCATATTTATGAAAGTCATTCACCATTATATGTGTTGTTGTTACTCTATGTGTGTTGATTTGTGGCTTGCATGCACTTTTAATCATGTGTATATGATTCCTACTTTTGTATTCACATTTATGCTTGCATACTTTATATATGAGTTTCCAATTTAAATAAATTCCTTATATTTAATTACTACACTTTTTAACTACCAAGTATGCATGAAAAGTATTTTCCTACTCCATATGTGTCTTCAGAATTTCTACCAACCCTAAACTGAATTCTTTGGATTTTAAAAACTTCATTTACCATTTACTAGTTGCTATATTTTCAGATTTATTTCCTATGCCTAAATGTGAACTTTATTATGAAAATAACAAGACACATCATCTAAACAGAATAGGTTCTGATCTAAAATATTTACTAATATATTTTTGACCTATTCCTCTGATGTAAACTATTTTATAATTATTTTCCCTATTTTCCAGAACTATTCTTTACTTAAAAATGTGTCCCTAAATGTGAATAATAAATTAAACAGATTCACTTCAGCCCAAAATATGTTTTTATCTCACTCCAAAGTTTTCTAAATACTGAGAAAGTTTTTAATTTAATTTTGACAATATGTTTGTCCCACTTTTTAAATTTTAAACACTAGCCACATATTCAATTTCCTAAATTAAATATTAAACAGGGCTAAAAAGACAAACTCACCCCACTATAGGGTCTATAATATTATTTTAACAATTTTCAGGGTTCTAGCTATACATAACAGAGGAGTTTTTCCTAATTTTTATTAAGTCCAGGGGCTAAAACTGATTTTTAAATGAATTTACATGATTTTCTGAAGTTCCAGGGGCTAGATCAGAAGTTTCCAGGGCTAGCTCTTATTTCCCGAGAACCCCAGGGGGTAGCACCTAAGATTTCCAGTCTTTATAACACGGGGCTGACGTGGACCGTCCGATTTTAAACCGACGGCTGAGATTATAACGTCGAACCGGTACGCGGGGATTTAAACTCTACCGTGCGATTTAAAATACACGGCGCACAAGCGGCCACGTCGCTCTGATCGAGCGCGGGCGGCGCTGCCCGGCGGCGGGAGGCGGCGATCTCGCCGGAGACTTTCGGATCTTCAAGAATTCTTCCTAGAACTGTGATCTTATGGCATAGATCGGTGGAGGGGAGGTCGGGGATCTCACCTCGGGGGTTTTCTTGAGCTCGGAGGTCCTGGAAAGCGACCGGCGATGAGGTCCGAGTTGAAACCACGGCGAGGCTCGTCGGCGCTGTGTTTGAACCGCAAGTCACCGAGTTTTCTGCACCTGCAGGGTTCCCCGAAGGCGGTGGATCAAGACCAGCGAGTTAGATCGGAATTTCCAAGCGTAGATCGGCCAGAATTCGCCGGAGGGGCTCGATTTCTCACCGGAGTAAAATCGGCGGATCGCGTGGGAAAAACAGAACGAGGCCGGGGTTTTTATAGACGGGGAAGGGCGGCGGGGTGGTTTAGATCGAGTTTGCGTCGCCCCCGATCGAAATTCGGCTGGGATACGCGAGAATTCCCGATCGGTTTTGATTCGGGTGAGAGAGTCCCGGCGCGGGCGCGAGGAAGAAGAAGGCTGGCGGGCCCCGCCTATCAGTGGGAGGAAGAGGCGCGCGCGGCTGCGGGCTGGCGCGGGTGCCGGTTGGGCCGGCTGGTGGGTTTCGGCCCACTGGCCGGTTTTTTTCTGTTTTCTTTTTTTCTTTTTTCTATTTCTTTTCTGTTTTGAATTTAAATTGAATTCCAGTTTGAATTTAAATTGTTGCAAAACATGCAACACGTCCAAAAAATTTTAAATTCCCCTCTTAACATGATTTAGGGTCTTAACAAGATTTTTGGGGTGTTACACTACAGGAGAAGAGTACTTCGAGGATCCTGTGGAGTATTAGGCGTGTGAACTACCGTCAACTTGCCTGTGGAGTTGAAGATGGAGCCGCTGCTGTTTAGTTGTTTCCGCTATCGTTTAGAGACTTCCGCTGCAAGAATAAGTTAGAGATTCATGAGTGAGACAATGAGTCTATGTAATAAAGTACTTAAACCCTATTTATTCGTGGTTATATTCTGAATTCAGTTTGTGGATTACATGTGTATGTGTGATGAACATCCTGGGCACACATATGCATTAGCTGCGTTCCGTGTTTTATGGGACCGGGCGTCACAGATTGGTATCAGAGCCACGTTGACCGTAGGACACAAGCCTAGGTATAATGGACACTCTGAAACACATAGGCACACCTCTCTAAACTGCTATTTTCGAAAATTGCTTGCTGATGCACCTTCCTTGTCAATTCAGCCACCGCAAAATGCTATTTTCAGCCCTCTTTCCTCTTCTTTTGGACAACAACACCTTTGCTTTCTTGCTTCATAGCTTCTGAAGTTTTGAAGTATTTTCTTCCTCCTCTTAAGTTTTCCATGTCCTATAGGTGTCGGTTGTGGTGCCCCTGTTCCGAGAGAACCTCGGAACCGGACTGATGCATATGTGTGCCCAGGATGTTCATCACACATACACATGTAATCCACAAACTGAATTCAAAATAATACCACGAATAATAGGGTTTTATTACAATGTCTCATGAGTCTATAACTCATTCTAACAGGAGAAGTCTTTAATCTAGCAGCGGAAGTCTTCTAGACTATTAAGGAAGCATTCTAAACACGGCAGTGGCTCCATCTCCTACTCCACAGGAAAGTTGACGGTAGATCACACACCTAATACTCCACATGGTCTTCAAAGTATTCCTCTCCTGTTGCTGATGATGTATGATAATGCAAGGGTGAGTACATGTCGTACTCAGCAAGTGCGGGAAGTATGATATGTAGCTTACAACAAGGTAGGTATACAAAGGCTCATTGCATAAAGCAAAGTTTATTTCACAAAACATGATAAAAACAGCAACTATCTTTAAGTGAATTATATCCCAACATGTATCCAATCAAAACGTCAACATACCTCCATCATATTTCACCTCTTTTCATGTCTCATTAGACATTCATCCATCTTAACTTTTTCTCATGCTCATGAATACCATCTCGTATTCATTACCATCTCATCTCATATTAAATTCCATCTCATACCGAGACCAATGCTCATTGCCATGACTCAACAGCATGAAACCAATCTTATTACCAGGACTCAACAGTCCCAAAACCATATCCAAATACTAAACCAATATCCAAACCAAATACCATCCCAATAACAATCCCATCTAATCATATGAGTTGGCCAGGCGCTTGTGACCGGAAGCACGGCTATCATGATAGTTTTACACTCTGCAGAGGTGGCACCACTTTACCCACAAGTTTGTGATTTTGTCACCCGTCGGTAACTTCAGAACCTCCATTATACAAGTACACAACCGTCGGTGTATGGCCAAGAGATCACAAAATAGCCTTTACAAAGGGGCTACTAGATGTATGTACTCACTAAGGTTTTACCAGCAGGCTAGAATCTCTAATTCTCCCACCTACGGGCCCCCTATTGTGCCATGCAGTTCCTAGGGCAGTCCTCTCTCGACTCCCATTCCCGACGTCTTCCACGGTCCATAACAATCTAGTAACTTACCTAATTAGTCAGCTAAGCCGCACCCATACTTGGCCTTGTGGTGGCACTGTATTCCTGGCATGTGCTCGCATGAACCGGTCCTTAGATCTACGGCAAAAAAACCACCATCTCATTCTGCCACTTCCACAAACCAATCTTGCCTAGATCTCCCCTGATTCATGTCCATTATCAACATCAAGTTCTTGTTATCATTATATGAGTGCAGTAGCTAGACACATTCTATCTCGCTTCCCATATCCCGTGGACTCAGCGAAGCAAAAACAAAAACGACCATACCCGACTCATCAACTTTTCCAGCGACAAGGGTGGTTAACAAAACTAGTAAACTCCTATGAAAGGGTTTCCCATCAAGTTGACTCAAGCACACACACCTTTTCGCAAACAAAACAGTTTCAAAATCATGGGATCAATATGATCAAGGGGCACTTGCCTTGTTCCTGTGGTTTCTGTTGCTCTGGGATCTCGAAGTCTTGGTGCTGTATTCCTTTGTAGATAGCTCCCTGAGCTTGTCCTTCTACTCATGATCACAAACATACAAGATTCACAACAATCAATCATCATCCACAAACTTTACTCAAGATGCAATGGTGCATATGCATGTTAATCCTATGGTGCTGTTTTATTAGATCAGTTTGTACATGTTCTTGCATGTTTGCATGGGTTCGCATGGGGTTTTACGATGAACAGAGGTGTAAGGATCTAGTGTGGACATGGTGATGATCTTGACATAAGATCTAGATCAAACTGATCAACACGTGATCTGTCCACACGAAAGAGCTTCTGTTTCAAAGGAATCGAAGAAACAGATGCAAAGGAAACCGCGATGATGTCGTAAGGTGGTAACGAAGATCTATCTCTCTTCTCCTTGGTGTCGGGGCTTTCCTCTTAGCAAGACAGATCGTCGGGGCTCTCTTTCGGCGACGGGGAGCGTGTCAGAGCTCGTCGGCGGTCTCTCCGGTGGTCAAACCCCACCGAAGGGGTTAACTCGGCGAGCTGGGGGCTAGAGCTCTAAGTTGTCGGCTTGAGAAGATGTTACGACCAAGGGGTTGTTTTGGGTTCTATTTATAGCTGGAAAAGAAGAGTCCTACTCCGATTGGATTTCAAATAAGAGTCCTATTTTATTTGTTTTTGGATCTTAACAACTTATCTCTAATCGATTTGGTGCGGTATCAGTCATGGAAGAATTCATGTCGGTTTCCTCAGTAACGGGTACTCGCGCACAGAGAAAAACCGCTTCAAATCGCGTCCTTCCGCAGGGATAAGCTCCGGAGGCTCCACGTGTCCAGCGGGGGCCTGGGCTTCCCTTTTCCTCAGGGACGAGCTCTGGTTGTGCCGCGTGTCACGCGGGCGGGACCTCCCTCTTCCTCGGAGGCGAGCTCCGCGTGCGCCACGGGTCTATTGGACGGAACCTCCCTCTCCCTCAGAGGTGAGCTCCGCGTGCGCCACGTGTCTGGTGGGTCGGGACCTCCCCTCTCTCTAGAGACGAGCTCCGCGTATGCCACGTGTCAGTGCCGGACCTCCCCTATCTTCGGAGGTAGCTCCGAATGTGCCACGTGTCAGTGCCGGACCTCCCCTCTATTCGTAGGTGGGCTCCAGTAGTGCCACGTGTCCTAGCAGCGCCGGACTTCCTTTCTACTCAGGGATGAGCTCCGAGGTCGACACGTGTCCATCAGTGTCGTACCTCCCTTCTTCTCGGAGGTGTGCTCCGAGAATGACACGTGTCAAGCAGGGCGGGACCTCTCGGAAGCGAGCTCCGAGGCTGACGCGTGTCCTGCGGTACCTTCTCCTCGGAGGTGAGCTCCGAGGATGACACATGTCCACCGGGACGGACCTCCCAGAGGCAAGATCCGGAGGTGACACGTGTCCAGTAGTGTCGAACTTCTTGGAGGTGAGCTCCGGAGGTGACACGTGTCCCACAGTGTCAGACCTCTCGGAGGTGGGCTCCGAGGGTGACACGTGTCTGACGGGGCCGGACCTCTCGGAGGCGAGTTCCGAGAGCGACACGTGTCCCGTGGGTTGGACCTCTCGGAGGTGAGCTCCGAGAGCGACACGTGTCCCGTGGGTTGGACCTTTCTTGTCCGCAGTGACTAGCCCCAAAGGCGACACGTGTCCTACGGGCTGGCCTCGCTTCTCCGCAAAGGCTAGCTCCGGGGGCAACACGTGTCCCCCGGGGTCGGACCTCGCCCCTTCCACAGAGGAAAGCTCCAATCCTGCCATGTAGCCAGTTAATGTCGGACCTCACCCCTTTTTGCAGGGATGAGCTCCGAAGGCGTTACGTGGCCAGCGGGCCGCGGAAGTGTCTAGGGCGCTCCTCGGTGAACTAGAATTTGCTCTTTTTGGCTATCTTTTTTATTCTTTTTCTGTTTCCACTTCTTTTAAAATGTTTTCTCTACTTAAAATATGAATGCATGCAGAAATCGAAATTGAGGGTGTCACAAACCTAGCCCCCTTAAATTGAATCTCGCCCTCGAGATTCGATAGTGGAGAATAGATGAGGGAATTCTGCCTTGAGGTCTTCCTCACGCTCCCATGTAGCTTCGGCTTCTGTGTGATGTCTCCATTGTACCTTGCACCAACGGATCACTTTGTTCCTCGTGACCCTTTCCTTTATGTCCAAAATTCGGACAGGGTGCTCTACATAGGTCAGATCCTCTTGAAGCTCAAGTTCATCCATTGGTACTTGCTCTTCCGGTACTCTCAAGCACTTCTTAAGCTGGGATACGTGAAACACGTCATGCACGTCGGAGAGGTGCATTGGGAGCTCTAGTTGATAGGCTACTTCTCCTCGCTTGCCCAAAATCTTAAATGGACCGATATAGCGAGGTGCTAACTTGCCTTTGACGTTGAAACGTCGTTGGCCACGGATAGGCGATACCTTAAGGTACACGAAGTCTCCTACTTCAAAGGTCAACTTCCTTCGCCTATTGTCCGCATAGCCTTTTTGTCGTGACTGAGCAGCCTTCAAGTTCTCCCGTATCATTTGAACTTGTTTCTCAGCCTCTTGCAACACTTCCGGTCCAAACACTTGGTTCTCTCCGGTCTCGTTCCAAAACAACGGCGTTCTACACCGTCTACCATACAATGCTTCAAAAGGTGACATCTTCAAATTGGCCTGGTAGCTATTGTTGTACGAGAACTCGGTGTACGGCAAGCTCCTATCCCAACTACGTCCATGTTTCAAGGCACAGGCCCTCAATATGCCTTCCAAAATTTGGTTTGTCCTCTCGGTTTATCCATCGGTTTGCGGGTGGTAAGCGGAGCTAAAATCCAGTCGTGTACCCATAGGTTCATGCAACTTCCTCCAGAACCTAGAGGTAAATTGGGTACCTCGGTCTGAAACTATCCTCTTCGGGACTCCATGACGGCACACGATTTGCTCCATGTATAGCTCAGCTAGATCTGCAACTCGGTAAGTGGTTTTAACAGGAAGAAAATGAGATGTTTTCGTCAATCGGTCCACGATAACCCAGATGGAGTCGTTACCCGATCGAGTACATGGTAATCCGATGATGAAATCCATACTGATGTCTTCCCACTTCCACTCGGGTACTTTCAATGGTTGCAACAGTCCAGCGGGTCTTTGATGTTCAGCCTTCACCCATTGGCATGTGTCGCATAGGGCAACATACTCATCTATGTCCCTTTTCATTCCATCTCACCAGTAACAAGTCTTCAGGTCCTTGTACATCTTTGTACTGCCGGGATGTATGGAATAAGGTGAATCATGTGCCTCTTTTAATATCATGTCGCGGATATGCTTCACGTTAGGCACACAAATCCTTTTTCCTAACCAAAGTGTACCCTTCTCGTCTTCCTTGAAGTCCTTCTCTATGCCTTGTTGGATTCTCTCTTTGATCTCCTTGATTTCCTCGTCAATTGCTTGGCCATCTCGTATCTCTTGTTCCAGCGAAGAGTGGAGTTCCATCACTTCAATCTCGTTCAAGAACCCGAGATGTAACAGTTCGAACTCCTTGCGTAGCTCGGGTGGTAGCCCCCGAACCGTGAGTTGGTGACATGCTCCCTTTCGGCTCAATGCATCAGCCACTACATTGGCCTTTCTGGAGTGTTAGTTGATTCCACATCATAATCCATGATGAGTTCCAACCATCGACGTTGCCTCAAATTCAAATCCGTTTGGGTGAATATGTACTTGAGGATTTTATGATCCATATAGATCTCACATCGGTGGCCAAGGATATAATGTCTCCAAATCTTTAATGCATGCACCACGGTTGCGAGCTCCAAATCATGTGTGGGGTAATTCAGCTCGTGCTTCTTGAGTTGTCTTGATGCATAGGCTACCACTTGTCCTTTTTGCATGAGCACACATCCAAGCCCTTTTCTGGATGCGTCACAATATATGTCGAAGCTCTTGCTCACGTCCGGCAATACCAAAACCGGTGCTGTGGTTAGCCTTTTCTTGAGCTCCTCAAAACTTTCTTGGCATGCTGGTGTCCATTGGAAGGCTTTTCCCTTCATTAGCAATTCCGTCATAGGTTTTTATATCTTGGAGAAGTCCTTAATAAACCATCGGTAGTATCCGGCCATCCCAAGGAAACTCTGAATATCTCTCACATTCTGCGGTTGGTTCCACTTCAGAACATCTCCCACTTTTCCGGGATCAACCGATACTCCTCTCTCGGAGATGATGTGGCCTAGGAACGATATCTCTTTTAGCCAAAATTGACACTTGCTGAACTTGGCATACAATTGATGCTCTCACAGTTTCTGCAAGGTCAATCTCAAATGTTCTTCATGTTCTTCCTTGCTTTTTGAATACACCATGATATCGTCGATGAAAACCACGACGAACTTTTCCATGTACTCCAGGAAGACCTTATTCATGAGGTACATGAAATATGCGGGTGCATTCCTTAACCCAAAAGACATAACGGTATATTCATACGAACCATACCGTGTTCGAAAGGCAGTCTTGGGTATGTCGGAGGGCCTAATCTTCAGCTGGAAGTATCCCGACCGAAGATCAATCTTGGAAAAAACTCGGGCTCCCTTCATTTGGTCGAACAGGTCTTCTATACGGGGCAGTGGGTATTTATTCTTGATCGTCACCTTATTGAGAGACCTATAATCCACACACATCCTTTGGGTCCCATCCTTATTGTCCATGAAGAGCACGGGGGCTCCCCACGGTGACAAACTCGGTTATATAAAACCCTTTTCTAGCTGCTCCTGAATTTGCTTCTTGAGTTCCACTACTTCGTTAACAGGCATCCTATATGGTCTCTTTGCTATAGTTGCAGTTCCAGGTACCAAATCAATGGAAAACTCAATGTCTCGGTCAGGTGGCATACCTGGAAGTTCTTTCGGGAACACGTCCGAGAATTCTTGAACCACCGGAATACTTTCCAATGTTGTTCCTTCGACGTGGTTCTACGTTGCCTTCTCGGATGCTGGTTGGGCTGACTCGAACTCGATGCGAGTTCCGTGCTCGTCTGTCAACTGCACGCTCCTCTCGGCACATTGGATCACTCCGTTGTGCTTGCTGAACCAATCCATTCCGAGTATTATGTCAAGCCCTTGGGAATCCAAGACAATGAGCTTGGCAAGGAAGTCTACCCCCCTTATTTTAAGGTTTACTTTCAGACATACTATATTAGTCCTCATCTCTCCACCGGGAGAATTAACTAACATAGTATATTTCATGTGTGATATGAGTAGATTATACTTGGCAACGTACTTGGATGATATGAATGAATGTGATGCTCCGGAATCAAATAAAATGGTGGCTGGGTTGGAGTTGGCAAGGAACATACCAATCACGACGTCCTCAGCCTGTTGCGCTTCCTCAGCAGAAACAAGGTTCACGTTGCCACGAGCGTAGTTCTGCTGTCCACGGTTGCTTTGCGTAGCTCCTCCGTTCGGCTGTGGGTTCTACTTGGGTGCGTTACTTGGCTGTCCAGTACCTTTCCTCGGGCACTGACTTGCAAAGTGTCTTGTTTCTCCGCATGCGAAGCATGCCTTGTTGCCCAGGACAGCAAGGATGTTGGGGTGGGGGTTTTGAGCATAAGCGCCCATGTTGGGTCGGGGCGTAGGAGACAAAGGCACACGAGGTGCTTGCATAACAGGACGTTGCTGTGGTGGTGGATTAGGGCGAAAAGTAGAGGTGGACGAGCCATACTGCGGTGCAGCTGGGGGCATGAACGGGGACGTGCATTGCTCCCTTGCGGCTGGTATGGCATCTTTCTTTTGCCCTCTTGCTCGATCTCTCGGATCTTGCTCTCAACCACTATGGCTTTGTCAACTAGCTTCTGGAAGTTAGCATAGTCATTGTTGAGGAGTTAAACTTGGATCTCATTGTTCAACCCTCTCATGAACAAGTACTGCTTCTGTTGGTCCGAGTTGACATCCTCGGGGGCATACCTTGACAGTTGCGTGGACTTGTTGAGGTACTCATTCACGCTCTTCTTGCCTTGGCGGAGACCTTCAAACTCTTGCCTTTTTAGCATCATGACTCCCACAGGGACGTAATGAGAGCGGAAACTCTCCTTGAATTCAACCCAAGTAATAGTCTCCGGGTTGTCATGAGCGTTGCATAGAGCATCCCACCAGTCAGCGGCTGCTCCCATGAGTTGGTACGATGTGAAGAGAACTTTCTCTTGGTCATTGCACTGAACTATGGAAAGCTTCTTCTCCATGGACTTCAACCAATCATCGGCCTCCATGGGGTCATTAGCTTGAGAAAAAGTGGGTGGTCGAGTCCTCATGAACTCTCCCAATCTGTTGTGAACCGGCGGTGGTGGCGGTGGTGGTGGCGGGGGTGCAGGAACGGGGTTGTTGTTGTTTTTGGCTTGCAGCTGACCCAAAGTTTGGATCATGGTTTGCATAAGCTGGTTTTTCATAGCCATCAACCATTACAGGTTATTTGCACCAGCCCCCGGGGTTACCATTCTCAGGAACCTCAACGTGATCCTTCTCTTGGTTGCCACGGACGTTCCTCCTTTGGCGGCCAGCGTTTTCTCTCACCATCTGTGAGAGAGAGTTGAGTAGAATAGAAGTTAGAAGTTTAGATATATCCCCCAACTATATGCATCAAGGTGGATGGACTATATATCATCCTATATGAGGATGTGAACAAGTGCCGAAGCATCTCACATCTCTCTACTATGTGTGCACATGGACAACGCTGAAACGTCCCACAACTCACACTAAGCACACAAGCACAACAATCATCACAAAAGTTTCAACACGCAAGTCCTATTCAAGCTTATTCAATGGGAGTCCTATGTGGTTTGGGGTGATACCAATCTGTGACTTTGTCCTATGGTCAATGGGGTTCTAATGCCAATCTATGCATTCCACCTAAGCTTGTATCCTATGTTCAACGTGCCTCCTAATCCAATCTGCGACTAGGCTTGCGTCCTATGGTCAACGTGGCAGCACCAATCTGTGAATTCTATCTAGGCTTGCGACCTACGGTCAACCGTGGCTCCTAAAACCAATCTGTGATCAATCTAGGCTTGTGACCTACAGTCAACCGGACTGATGCATATGTGTGCCCAGGATGTTCATCACACATATACATGTAATACACAAACTGAATTCAGAATAATACTATGAATAATAGGGTTTTATTACAATGTCTCATGAGTCTCTAACTCATTCTAACAGCGGAAGTCTTTAATCTAGCAGCGGAAGTCTTCTAAACTATTGCGGAAGCATTCTAAACACGACAGCGGCTCCATCTCCTACTCAACAGGCATGTTGACGGTAGATCACACGCCTAATACTCCACATGGTCTTCAAAGTATTCCTCTCCTGTTGCTGATGATGTATGATAATGCAAGGGTGAGTACATGTCGTACTCAGCAAGTGCAGGAAGTATGACATGTAGCTTACAACAAGGTAGGTATAAAAAAGGCTCATTGCATAAAGCAAAGTTTATTTCACAAAACATAATAAAAACAACAACTAGATTTAAGTGAATTATACCCCAGCATGTATCCAATTAAAACATCAACGTACCTCCATCATATTTCACCTCTTTTCATGTCTCATCAGACATTCATCCTTCTCAACTTTTTCCCATGCTCATGAATACCATCTCGTATTCATTACCATCTCATCTCATATTAAATTCCATCTCATACCGAGACCAATGCTCATTGCCATGATTCAACAGTCATGAAACCAATCTTATTACCAGGACTCAACAGTCCCAAAACCATATCCAAAGACCAAACCAATATCCAAACCAAATACCATCCCAATAACCATCCCATCTAATCATGTGAGTTGGCCAGGCGCTTGTGACCGGAAGCACGGCTATCATGATAGTTTTACACTCTGCAGAGGTGGCACCACTTTACCCACAAGTTTGTGATTTCGTCACTCGTCGATGACTGCAGAGCCTCCATTATACCAGTACACAACCATCAGTGTATGGCCAAGAGATCACAAAATAGACTTTACAAAGGGGCTACTAGATGTATGGACTCACTAATGTTTCACCAGCAGGCTAGAATCTCCAATTCTCCCACCTACGGGCCCCCTCTTGTGCCATGTAGTTCCTAGGGCAGTCCTCTCTTGACTCCCATTCCCCGTGCCTTCCACGGTCCATAACAATATAGTAACTTACCTAATTAGTCAGCTAAGCCGCACCCATACTTGGCCTTGTGGTGGCACTGTATTCCTGGCATGTGCTCGCATGAACCGGTCCTTAGATCTATGGCAAGTAAACCACCATCTCATTCTACCACTTCGACAAACCAAGATTGCCTAGATCTCCCCCGATTCATGTCCATTATAAACATCAAGTTCTTGTTATCATTATATGAGTGCAGTAGCTAGACACATTCTATCTCCCTTCCCATATCCCGTGGACTTAGCGAAGCAAAAACAAAAACGACCATACCCGACTCATCAACTTTTCCGGCGACAAGGGTGGTCAAAAAAACTAGTAAACTCCTACGAAAGGGTTTCCCATCAAGTTGAGTCAAGCACACACACCTTTTCGCAAACAAAACAGTTTCAAAATCATGGGATCAATATGGTCAAGGGGCACTTGCCTTGTTCCTGTGGTTTCTGTTGCTCTGGGATCTTGAAGTCTTGGTGTTGTATTCCTTTGTAGATAGCTCCCTGAGCTTATCCTTCTACTCACGATCACACACATACAAGATTCACAGCAATCAATCATCATGCACAAAGTTTACTCAAGATGCAATGGTGCATATGCATGTTAATCCTATGGTGCTGTTTTATTAGATCAGTTTGTACGTGTTCTTGCATGTTTGCATGGGTTCGCATGGGGTTTTATGATGAACAGAGGTGTAAGGATCTAGTATGGACGTGGTGATGATATTGACTCAAGATCTAGATCCAATTGATCAACACGTGATCTGTCCACACGAAAGAGCTTCTGTTTTGAAGGAATCGAAGAAACAGATGCAAAGAAAACCGTGATGATGTCGTAAGGTGGTAACGAAGACCTACCTCTCTTCTCCTTGGTGTCGGGGCATTCCTCTTAGCAAGACAGATCGTCGGGGCTCTCTTTCAGCGACTGCGAGCGTGTCAAGGCTCGTCGGCGGTCTATCCGATGGTGAAACTCCGGCGAAGGGGTTAACTCGGTGAGATGGGGGCTAGAGCTCTAAGTTGTTGACTTGAGAAGATGTTACGACCAAGGGGTTGTTTCGGGTTCTATTTATAGCTGGAAAAGAAGAGTCCTACTCTGATTGGATTTCAAATAAGAGTCCTATTTGATTTGTTTTTGGATCTTAACAACTTATCTCTAATCAATTTGGTGCGGTATCAGTCGTGGAAGAATTCGTGTTGGTTTCCTCAGTAACGGGTACTTGCGCACAAAGAAAAACCGCTTCAGAATCACGTCCTTCCGCAGGGATAAGCTCCGGAGGCTCCACGTGTCCAGCGGGGGCCTGGGCTTCCCTTTTCCTCAGGGGCGAGCTCTGGTTGTGCCGCGTGCCAGGCGGGCGGGACCTCCCTCTTCCTCGGAAGCGAGCTCTGCGTGCGCCACGTGTCTGGCGGGCGGGACCTCCCTCACCCTCAGAGGTGAGCTCCGCGTGTGCCAGGTGTCTGGTGGGTCGGGACCTCCCCTCTCTCTAGAGACGAGCTCCGCGTATGCCACGTGTCAGTGCCGACCTCCCCTCTCTTCGGAGGTAGCTCCGAATGTGCCACGTGTTAGTGCCGGACCTCCCCTCTCTTCAGAGGTGGGCTCCAGTAGTGCCACGTGTCCTAGCAGCGCCGGACTTTCTTTCTGCTCAGGGATGAGCTCCGAGGTTGACACGTGTCCATCAGCGTCGAACCTCCCTTCTTCTCGGAGGTGTGCTCCGAGAATGATACGTGTCAAGCAGGGCGGTACCTCTCGGAGGCGAGCTCTGAGGCTGACGCGTGTCCTGCAGTACCTTCTCCTCAGAGGTGACCTCCGAGGATGACACGTGTCCATCGGGACGGACCTCCCTGAGGCAAGCTCCGAAGGTGACACGTGTCCAGTAGTGTCGATCCTCTCGGAGGTGATCTCCGGAGGTGACACATGTTCTGCAGTATCGGACCTCTCAGAGGTGGGCTTCGAGGGTGACACGTGTCTGGCAGGGCCGGACCTCTCGGAGATGAGTTCCGAGAGCGATACGTGTCCCGTGGGTTGGACCTCTCGGAGGTGAGCTCTGAGAGTGACACGTGTCCCGTGGGTTGGGCCTTTCTTCTCCGCAGTGACTAGCTCCGAAGGCGACACGTGTCCTGCGGGCTGGCCTCGCTTCTCCGCAGAGTATAACTCCGGGGGCAACACGTGTCCCCCGGGGTCGGACCTCACCCCTTCCGCAGAGGCAAGCTCCGAGCCTGCCACGTAGCCAGTTAATGCCGGACCTCACCCCTTTTTGCAGGGATGAGCTCCGAAGGCACCACGTGGCCAGCGGGCCGCCGGAAGTGTCTACGGCGCTCCTTGGTGAATTGGAATTTGCTCTTTTTGGCTATCTTTTTTATTCTTTTTCTGTTTACACTTCTTTTCAAATATTTTCTCTACTTAAAATATGAATGCATGCAGAAATCGAAATTGAGGGTGTCACACCGGTGATTAGGAGCACAACACGCATAAGCACTCGTTCACCACCACATGGGAGTGCACTTAACCCCATTAAGGTGTCCGATGGACCACCCCTGTCACACGGCGGGAACAGCACCAGTTCACATGATTAAGTTTAGGATTTCCATTAAATAAGCTGTAATAGGAACGTTTAAATCGTAGTAGCGAATAGGAGTGGTGTGTTGAACTTTTGTGATGATTGCTTGTGTTTGTGTGCTGGTGTGAGTTGTGGGACGCTTTGGCGAATATCCACATCCACACATAGTAGAGAGATGTGAGATGCTTCGGCATGTGTTCACATCCTCACATAGGCTGAAATTAATGAAATAAAATATTTAGTTCATGCACCTTGATGCATATAGTTGGGGGATCAATCTAAAATTTCCTTTTCTATTCTACCCAACTCTCTATCACAGATGGTGAGGGAAAACGCCAGCAATCAAAGGAGGAACGTTCGTGGCAACTATGAACCACAAGAGGATGGCCACGTTGAAGTTCTTGAAAATGACAACCCCGGGGCTGGAGCAAACAACCTGGAATGTTTGATGGCTATGCAGAACCAGCTTATGCAAACTATGATACAAACTTTGGGACAGCTGCAAGCCAACAACCATAACAACCCTAACCCCGTTCCTGCACCCCCACCACCACCACCGCCACCACCGCCGGCTCACAACCGATTGGGAGAGTTCATGAGGACTCGACCACCTACTTTTGCATAAGCTAATGATCCCATGGAGGCTGATGATTGGTTGAAATCCATGGAAAAGAAGCTTGCTATTGTTCAGTGCAATGATCGGGAGAAAGTTCTCTTCGCATCGCACCAACTTATGGGAGCAGCCGCTGACTGGTGGGACGCTCTTTGCAATGCTCATGACAACCAGGAGACTATCACATGGATTGAACTCAAGGAGAGTTTCCGCTCTCATTACGTCCCTGCTGGAGTCATCATGCTTAAAAGGCAAGAGTTCGAAGGTCTCAGCGAAGGAAAGAAGAGCGTGAATGAGTACCTCAACAAGTTCACACAGCTGTCAAGGAATGCTCCCGAAGACGTCAACTTGGATCAAAGGAAGTAATACTTGTTCATGAGAGGATTGAACAATGAGATCCAAGTTCAGATGCTCAACAATGATTATGCAAACTTCTAGAAGCTTGTTGACAAAGCTATAGTGGTTGAGAGCAAGATCCGTGAGATTGAGCAAGAGAGCAAGAGGAAGATGCCATACCAGCCACAAGGAAGCAATGTACGTTCCCGTTTCATGCCCCCAGCTGTGCCACAGTATGGCTCTTCCGCTTCTACTTTCCTCCCTGTAAACCCACCTCGCCCTAATCAACCACCGCAGCAACGTCCTGTTGTGCAAGCACCTCGTATGCCCTTGCCTCCTGCGCCCCGTCCCAACATGGGCGCCTATGCTCAAAAGCAGCCTCGCCCTAATGTTCCTGCCGTTTTGGGAAACAAAGCATGCTTTTCATGCGGAGAGGCGGGACACTTTGTAAGTCAATGCCCGAGGAAAGGCCTTGGACAGCCGACCAACACACCAAAATAGAACTCACGACCAAGTGGAGGAGCTACGCAAGGTAACCGTGGGCAGCAGAACTACGCTCGTGGCAACGTGAATCATGTCTCCGCCGAGGAAGCGCAACAAGCTGAGGACGTCGTGATTGGTATGTTCCTTGCCAACTCCAACCCAACCACTGTTTTATTTGATTCCGGAGCATCGCATTCATTCATATCGTCAAGTATGTTGCCAAGTATAATCTGCCCATATCACACATTAAATATACTATGTTGGTTAACTCCCCCGGTGGAGAGATGAGGACTAATATAGTATGTCCGAAAGTAAACCTTAAAATAAGGGGGGTAGACTTTCTTGCCAACCTCATTGTCTTGGATTCCCAAGGGATTGCTATAATACTTGGAATGGATTGGTTAAGCAAGCACAACGGAGTAATCCAATGTGCTGAGAGGAGCGTGCAGTTGACAAATGAGCATGGTACTCGTATTGAGTTCGAGTCAGCCCAACCGGCAACCGAGAAGGCAGTGTTGAACCATGGCGAAGAAGCAACATTGGAAAGCATTCCGGTGGTTCAAGAATTCTCAGATGTGTTCTGGGAAGAACTTCCTGGTAAGCCATCTGCCCGGGACATTGAATTTGCCATTGATTTAGTACCTGGAACCGCACCTATAGCGAAAAGGCCATATAGGATGCCCGTTAATGAACTAATAGAACTTAAGAAGCAAATTCTGGAGCAGCTAGAAAAAAGTTTTGCCCGAATTTTCTCCAAGATTGATCTTCGGTCAGGATACTTCCAGCTAAAGATTAAGCCCTCCAACATACCCAAGACAGCATTTCGAACACGGTATGGTTCGTATGAATATACCATTATGTCTTTTGGGTTAACGAATGCAATCGCATATTTTATGTACCTCATGAATAAGGTCTTCGTGGAGTACTTGGACAAGTTCGTCGTGGTTTTCATCGACGATATCATGGTGTATTCAAAAAGCAAGGAAGAACATGAAGAACATTTGAGATTGACCTTGCAGAAACTGTGAGAGCATCAATTGTATGCCAAGTTCAGCAAGTGTCAATTTTGGCTAAAAGAGATATCGTTCCTAGGCCACATCATCTCCGAGAGAGGAGTATCGGTTGATCCCGGAAAAGTGGGAGATGTTCTGAAGTGGAACCAACCGCAGAATGTGAGAGATATTCAGAGTTTCCTTGGGATGGCCGGATACTACCGACGGTTCATCAAGGATTTCTCCAAAATAGCGAAGCCTATGACTGAATTGCTAATGAAGGGAAAAGCATTTTAGTGGACACCAGTGTGCCAAGAAAGCTTTGAGGAGCTCAAGAAATGGCTAACCACAGCGCCGGTTTTGGTATTGCCGGACGTGAGCAAGAGTTTCGATATATATTGTGACGTATCAAGACAAGGGCTTGGATGCGTGCTCATGCAAGAAGGACAAGTGGTAGCCTAGGCGTCGAGACAACTGAAGAAACACGAGCTGAATTACCCCACACATGACTTGGAACTTGCAGCTGTGGTGCATGCATTAAAGTTTTAGAGACATTATATCTTTGGCCACCGATGTGAGATCTATACGGATCAGAAAAGCCTCAAGTACATATTCACGCAAACGGATCTGAATTTGAGGCAACGTCGATGATTGGAACTCATCAAGGATTATGATGTTGGAATCAATTATCACCCCGGAAAGGCAAATGTAGTAGCTGATGTGTTGAGCCGAAAGGGAGCATGTCACCAACTCAAGGTTCGGGAGTGTCAAACCCTCAATTTCATATCCATGCATGCATAATTCATATAGAGAAACATTTTAAAAGAAGTAGAATGGGGGAAAGAATCATAAAAATGGTGGGGTATGGGAGTAAGATAGCTGAAAAGAGCCAATTCCAGTCCGCCGAGGAGCGCCATCGACACTTCCCGCGGCCTGCTGGCCACGTGGCGCCTTCGGAGCTCATCCTTGCAGAGGGGGATGAGGTCCGGCACCGCTGGCCACGTGGCAGGCTAGGAGCTCGCCTCTGCGGAAGGGGCGAGGTCCGGCCTGCTGGACACGTGTTGCCTCTGGGGCTTGTCGCAGCGGAGAAGCGAGGTCCAGCCCCGCAGGAAACGTGTTGCCTCCGGAGCTAGTCTCTGCGGAGAAGCAAGGCCCAACCCCGCGGGACACGTGTTGCTCTCGGAGCTCACCCCCGCGGAAGGAGTGAGGTCCGGTCCCGATGGACACGTGTCATCCCCGGAGCTCACCTTCGAGGAGAAGGGAGGTCTGACACCACGGGACACGTGTCATCCTCGGAGCTTACCTCCGAGGAGAAGGGAGGTCCGACACTACGGGACACGTGTCAACCTCGGAGCTCGTCTCTGAGGATAAAGGAAGTCCGACGCTGCTGAAGACGTGACACTCTCGGAGCTCACCTCTGAGGAGAGGGGAGGTCCGGAACTGACACGTGGCACTCTCGGAGCTCGCCTCTGAGGACAGGAGAGGTCTGGAACTGACACGTGGTGCATGCGGAGCTCGCCTCTGAGGAAGAGGGAGGTCCCGCCCGCCAGACACGTGGCGCACGCGGAGCTCACCTCTGAGGGAGAGGGAGGTCCCGCTCGCCAGACACGTGGTGCACCCGGAGCTCATCTCTGTGTAAAAGGGAGGCTAGGTCCCCGCTAGACACGTGGAGCCTCCGGAGCTTATCCCTGCAGAATGACGAAATCCTTAAGCGGTTTTCCCCCTGTACGCGAGTACCCGGTACTGAGGAAACCGACACAATTTCTTCCACGTTGATACCGCACCCTAATCAATCGAAGATAAGTTGTTAAGATCCAAAACAAATTGAATAGGGCTCTTATTTGAAATCCAATCAGAGTAGGACTCTTCTTTTCTCTTATGAAAAGAACCCAAAACCCCCTGGCCGCAACCACGTACCTATTCTTGCCCTCCCGAGTCAACGACTTGGAGGTCCTAGCTCCCAACTCGCCGAGTTAACCCCCTTCGCCAGAGTTTAGTCGCCGGTGAGACCGCCGACGAGCCCCGTCGAGCCTCGCCACCGCCGGAAGAGAGCCGACGATCTGTTTCTGCTGACGTTGCTAGGAGGAAGGCCGAGGTAGGTCTTCGTTACCACCTTATGACATCATCGTGTTTTTTTTCGCATCTGTTTCTTCGAATGGAAGCTTTTACGTGTGGACAGATCACGTGTTGATCGGTTTTTGACGATGGAATTGATCTTAAATCTTGAGTCAAGATCATCACCACGTCCACACTTGATCCTTATAACCTTGTTCATCGTAAAACCCCATGCAAAGCCATTAAAAGATGCAAGAACACATACAAACTGAATTAATGAAATTGCACCATTGGATTTGCATGCACCTACACCATTGCATCTTAAAGTAGAGTTTGTGCATGATGATTGGTTGCTGTGAAACTTGTATGTGCGTGATCGTGAGTAGAAGGACAAACTCAGGGAGCTATCTACGAAGGACTACAGCACCAAGACTTCGAGATCCGTGAGCAACAGAAGCCACAAGAACAAGGCATGTGCCCCCTGACCATACCGATCCCATGTTTTGAAACTATTTTGTTTGCGAAAACGTGTGTGCTTGAGTCAACTTGATGGGAAACCCATTTATAGGAGTTTACTAGTTTTGTTAACCACCCTTGTCGCCGGGAAAGTTGATGAGTCGGGTATGGTCATTTTTGCTTCGCTAATCCACGGGATATGGGAAGCGACATAGAATGTGTCTAGCTACTGCACTCATATGAACAATGATAATAAGAACTTGATGTTGATAATGATCATGAATCGGGGGAGATCTACGCAAGCTTGGTTCGTGGATGTGGTAGAATGAGATGGTGGTTTACTTGCCCTAGATCTAAGGACCGGTTCAAGCTAGCACATGCCAGGAATACAGTGCCACCACAAGGCCAAATATGGGTGCGTCTTAGCTGACTAATTAGGTAAGTTGCTAGGTTGTTATGGACCGTGGAAGGCGCGGGGAATGGGAGTCGAGAGAGGACTGCCCTGGGAAGCGCATGGCACAAGAGGGGGCCCGTAGGTTGGAGAATGGTGATTCGAGCTTGCTGGTGAAACCTTAGTGAGTCCATACATCTAGTAACCCCTTTGTAAAGGCTATTTTGTGATCTCTTGACCATACACCGACAGTTGTGTACTGGTATAATGGAGGTTCTGCAGTCGCCGACGGGTGACGAAATCACAAACTTGTGGGTAAAGTGGTGCAAACTCTTAAGAGAGTAAAACTATCATGATAGCCATGCTTACGGTCACAAGCGCCTGGCCAACTCACATGATTAGATGGGATGGTTTGGGATGGTTATTTGGAGGTTATTCGGTATGGATGTTTGGTATGGTTATGAGAATGGTTTCGGGACTGTTGAGTTTTGCACATGAGATGGTTTTGGAGATATGAATATGAGATGGTTATGGATATGAACCTGAGATGGTTATTATGAGCATGAGAAAAAGTTGAGAAAGATTTATGGTTGGATGAGACAAGTAAAGTGATGAATTATGAAGGAGGTATGTTGATGTTTTAATTGAATACATGTTGGGATTAAATTCACTTAAAGATAGTTGCTGCTTTTATCATGTTTGTGAAATAAACTTTGCTTTCTGCAATGAGCCTTTTTATTCCTACCATGATGTAAGCTACATGTCATACTTTTCCCGCACTTGCTGAGTACGACATGTACTCACCCTTGCATTATCATACAAACATCAGCAACAGAAGAGTACTTCGAAGACCATGTGGAGTATTAGGCGTGCGATCTACCGTCAACTTGGCTGTGGAGATGGAGATGAAGCCTGCTGCTGTTTAGTTGCTTCCACTATTGTTAGAGACTTCCGCTGCTAGAATAAGTTAGAGACTTCCGCTGCTAGACTAAATTAGAGATTGATGTAATAAAGTACTTAAACCCTAATATTCGTGGTTATATTCTGAATTCAGTTTGTGGATTACATGTGTATGTGTGATGAACATCCTGGGCACACATATGCATCAGCTGGGTTCCGTGTTCTACGAGACCAGGTGTCACAGATTGGTATCAGAGCCACGTTAGGACGCAAGCCTAGGTAGAATGCACAGATTAGAGCCACGTTGACCATGGGACGCAAGCCTCGGTAGAATGCATAGATTGGCATCAGAACCACCTTGACCGTAGGATGCAAGCCTAGGTAGAATGGACACCCTAAAACACATAGGAACGTTTAAACCATAGAAGCTTCAATAGGGATTGGTGTGCACTTTTGTGATGATTGCTTATGTTTGAGTGCTTAGTGTGAGTTGTGGGACGCTTCAGCGTTGTCCATATCCACACATAGTAGAGAGATGTGAGATGTTTCGGCACTTGTTCACATCCTCATATAGGCTAATATATATAGTCCATCCACCTTGATGCATATAGTTGGGGGGATCAATATAAACTTCTAACTTCTATTCTACCCAACTCTCTCATAGATGGTGAGAGAAAACGCCGGTCATCCAAGGAGGAACATTCGCGGCAACCATGAACCACAAGAGGATGGCCACAATGAAGTTCCTGAGAATGCCAACCCTGAGGCTGGTGGAAACAACCTTGAGCGGTTGATGGCTATGCAGAACCAGCTCATGAAAACCATGATCCAAACTTTAGGACAGCTGCAAGCCAACAACTATCCTAACCCCGTTCCTGCACCACCACTGCCGGCTCACAATAGATTGGGAGAGTTCATGAGGACTCGACCACCTACTTTTGCACAAGCTAATGATCCCATGGAGGCCGATGATTGGTTGAAATCCATGGAGAAGAAGCTTGCCATTGTTCAGTGCAATGATCGAGAGAAAGTTCTCTTCGCATCGCACCAACTTATGGGAGCAGCTGCTGACTGGTGGGACGCTCTTTGCAATGCTCAAGTCAACCAGGAGACTATCACTTGGACTGAGTTCAAGGAGAGTTTCCGCTCTCATCACGTCCCTGTTGGAGTCATGATGCTAAAAAGGCAAGAATTCGAAGGTCTCCGCCAAGGCAAGAAGAGCGTGAATGAGCACGCAGCTGTCGAGGTATGCCCCTGAAGATGTCAACTTGGATCAAAGGAAGCAATACTTGTTTATGAGAGGGTTGAACAATGAGATTCAAGTTCAACTGCTCAACAATGACTATGCAAACTTCCAGAAGTTAGTTGACAAAGCTATAGTGGTTAAGAGCAAGATCCGTGAGATCGAGCAAGAGGGCAAGAGAAAGATGTCATACCATCCACAAGGGAGCAATGTACGTCCCCGTTTCATGGCCCCAGCTGCACCGTAGTATGGCTCGTCCGCTTCTACTTTTCGCCCTAATCAACCACCACAGCAATGTCCTGCTATGCAAGCACCTCGTGTGCCTTTGCCTCCTGCGCCCCGACCCAACGTGGACGCTTATGATAAAAACCACCCTCGACCCAACGTCCCTGCTGTCTTGGGCAACAAGGCATGCTTTTCATGCAGAGAGACGGGACACTTCGCAAGTCAGTGCCCGAGGAAAGGCCTTGGACAGCCAAGCAACGCGCCCAAGCAGAACCCACGGCCGAATGGAGGAGCTAATCAAGGCTACCGTGGGCAGCAGAACTACGCTCAGGGCAATGTGAATCATGTCTCCGTTGAGGAAGCACAACAGGTTGAGGACGTCGTGATTGGTATGTTCCTTGCCAACTCCAACCCAACCACTGTTTTATTTGATTCTGGAGCATTGCATTCATTCATATCATCCAAGTATGTTGCCAAGTATAATCTACCCATATCACACTTGAAATATACTATGTTGGTTAACTCTCCCGGTGGAGACATGAGGAATAATATAGTATGTCCGAAAGTAAATCTTAAAATAAGGGGGGTAGACTTCCTTGCCAACCTTATTGTATTGGATTCCCAAGGGCTTGACATAATACACGGAATACATTGGTTAAGCAAGCACAACGGAGTAATCCAATGTGCTGAGAGGAGCGTGCAGTTGACAAACAAGCACGGTACTCGTATTGAGTTCAAGTCAGCCCAACCGGTAACCGAGAAGGCAACGTTGAACAACATCGAAGAAGCAACATTGGAAAGCATTCCGGTGGTTCAAGAATTTTCGGACGTGTTCCCCAAAGAACTTCCAGGTATGCCACCTGACCGGGACATTGAGTTTGCCATTGATTTGGTACTTGGAACTGCACCTATAGCAAAGAGGCCATATAGGATGCCCGTTAATGAACTAGTGGAACTCAAGAAGCAAATTCAGGAGCAGCTAGAAAAGGGTTTTATACGCCCAAGCTTGTCACCGTGGGGAGCCCCCGTGCTCTCGTGGACAAGAAGGATGGGACCCAAAGGATGTGTGTGGATTATAGGTCTCTCAATGAGGTGACAATCAAGAATAAATACCCTCTGTCCTGTATAGAGGACCTATTTGACCAAATGAAAGGAGCCTGAGTTTTCTCAAAGATTGATCTTCGGTCGGGATACTTCCAGCTGAAGATTAAGCCCTCCGACATATCCAAGACTGTCTTTTGAACGCGACATGGTTCGTATGAATAAACCGTCATGTCTTTTGGGTTAACGAATGCACCTGCATATTTCATGTACCTCATTAATAAAGTCCTCATGGAGTACTTGGACAAGTTCGTCGTGGTTTTCATCGACGATATCATGGTGTATTCGAAAAGCGAGGAAGAACATGAGAAGCATTTGAGATTGACCTTGCAGAAACTGCGAGAGCATCAATTGTATGCCAAGCTCAGCAAGTGTCAATTTTGGCTAAAGGAGATATCATTCCTAGGCCACATCATCTCCGAGGAAGGAGTATCGGTTGATCCCGAAAAAGTGGGAGATGTTCTGAAGTGGAACCAACCGCAAAACATGAGAGATATTCGGAGTTTCCTTGGGATGGCCGGATACTACCGCCGGTTCATCAAGGATTTCTCCAAAATAGCAAAGCCTATGTCTGACAAGCTAATGAAGGGAAAAGCATTCCAATGGACACAAGTGTGCCAAGAAAGCTTTGAGGAGCTCAAGAAAAGGCTAACCACAGCGTCGGTTTTGGTATTGCCGAACGTAAGCAAGAGTTTCGACATATATTGTGACGCATCAAGACAAGGGCTTGGATGTGTGCTCATGCAAGAAGGACAGATGGTAGCCTATGCGTCGAGACAACTAAAGAAACACAAGATGAATTACCCCACACATGACTTAAAACTCACAGCTGTGGTGCATGCATTGAAGATTTGGAGACATTATATCCTTGGCCACCGATGTGAGATCTATACAGATCACAAAAGCCTCAAGTACATATTCATCCAAACGGATTTGAATTTGAGGCAACGTCGATGGTTGGAACTCATAAAGGATTATGATGTTGGAATCAACTATCACCCCGGAAAGGCCAATGTAGTAGCTGATGCATTGAGCTGAAAGGGAGCATGTCACCAACTCACGGTTCGGGAGCTACCGCCCGAGCTGCGCAAGGAGTTCGAACGGTTACATCTCGGGTTCTTGAACGAGATGGAAGTGATGGAACTCAGCTCTTCGCTGGAACAAGAGATAAGAGATGGCCAAGCAACCGATGAGGAAATCAAGGAGATCAAGGAAAGGATCCGACAATGCATAGAAAAGGACTTCAAGGAAGACAAGAAGGGTACGCTTTGGTTAGGGAAAAGGATTTGTGTGCCTAACGTGAAGCACATCCGCGACACGATATTAAAGGAGGCACATGACTCACCTTATTCCATACATCCCGGCAGTACAAAGATGTACAAGGACCTGAAAACCTGCTATTGTTGGGATGGTATGAAAAGGAACATAGCTGAGTATGTTGCCTTATGCGACACGTGCCAACGGGTGAAGGACGAACATCAAAGACCCCCTGTACTGTTGCAACCACTGAAAGTACTCGAGTGGAAGTGGGAAGACATCAGCGTGGATTTGATCGTCGGATTACCACGTACTCAGTCGGGTTACGACTCCATCTGGGTTATCATGGACCGATTGACGAAAACAGCCCAGTTTCTTCCTGTTAAAACCACGTATCGCGTCGCAGAACTAGCTGAGCTATACATGGAGCAAATCGTGTGCCGTCATGGAGTTGCGAAGAGGATAGTTTCATACCGGGGTACCCAATTTACCTCTAGGTTCTAGAAGAAGCTGCATAAGGCTATGGGTACACGACTAGATTTTAGCTCCGCTTATCACCCGCAAACCGACGGGCAAAACTGAGAGGACAAATCAAATTTTGGAGGACATGTTGAGAGCCTGCGCCTTGAAACATGGGCGTAGTTGGGATAGGAGCTTGCCGTATGCTGAGTTCTTATACAATAACAGCTATCAAGCCAGCTTGAAGATGTCACCTTTCGAAGCATTGTACGGAAGACGGTGTAGAACGCCGCTGTTCTGGAACGAGACCGGAGAGAACCAAGTGTTTGGACCCGAAGTGCTGCAAGAAGCTGAGAAGCAAGTCCAAACGATACGGGAGAACTTGAAGGCTGCTCAGTCACGACAAAAAGGTTATGTGGACAATAGACGAAGAAAGTTGACTTTCAAAGTAGGAGACTTCGTGTACCTTAAGGTATCGCCTATCCGAGGCCAACGACGTTTCAACGTCAAAGGCAAGTTAGCACCTCGCTACATCGGGTCATTTAAGATTTTGGGCAAGCGAGGAGAGATAGCCTATCAACTAGAGCTCCCAACGCACCTCTCCGATGTGCATGACGTGTTTCACGTATCCCAACTCAAGAAGTGCTTGAGAATACCAGAAGAACAAGTACCAATGAATGAGCTCGAGCTTCAAGAGGATCTGACCTATGTAGAGCACCCTGTCCAAATTTTAGACGTAAAAGAAAGGGTCACGAGGAACAAAGTGATCCGTTGGTGCAAGGTACAATGGAGCCATCACACGGAAGCCGAAGCTACATGGGAACGTGAGGAAGACATCAAGGCAGAATTCCCTCATCTATTCTCTACTCTATCAAATCTCGAGGGCGAGATTCAGTTTTAAGGGGGTAGGTTTGTGACACCCTCAATTTCGTATCCATGCATGCATGCATAATTCAAATAGAGAAACATTTTAAAAGAAGTAGAACGGGAGAAAGAATCGTAAAAATGATGGGGTTTGGGAGTAAGATAGCTGAAAAGAGCCAATTCCAGTTCGCCGAGGAGCGCCATCGACACTTCCCGCGGCCTGCTGGCCACGTGGCGTCTTCGGAGCTCATCCCTGCGGAGGGGGATGAGGTTCGGAACCGCTGGCCACATGGCAGGCTAGGAGCTTGCCTCTGCGGAAGCGGCGAGGTCCGGCCTGCTGGACACGTGTTGCCTCCGGGGCTTGTCGCTGCGGAGAAGCGAGGTCCAGCCCCGCAGAACACGTGTTGCCTCCGGAGCTAGTCTCTGCGGAGAAGCAAGGCCCAACACCACGGGACACGTGTCGCTCTCGGAGCTCACCCCCGCAGAGGGAGTGAGGTCCGGTCCCGATGGACACGTGTCATCCCTGGAGCTCACCTTCGAGGAGAAGGGAGGTCCGACACCACGGGACACGTGTCATCCTCGGAGCTTACCTCCGAGGAGAAGGGAGGTCCGACACTATGGGACACGTGTCGTCCTTGGAGCTCATCTCCGAGGAGAAGGGAGGTCCGATGCTGTTGGACACGTGTCGACCTCAGAGCTCGTCTCTGAGGAGAAAGGAAGTCTGACACTGCTGGACACGTGGCACTCTCGGAGCTCGCCTCTAAGAAGAGGGGAGGTCCGGAACTGACACGTGGCACTCTCGTTGCTCGCCTCTGAGGAGAGGAGAGGTCCGGCACTGACACGTGGCGCACGCGGAGCTCGCCCCTGAGGAAGAGGGAGGTCATGCCCACCAGACACGTGGCGCACGCGGAGCTCACCTTGAGGGAGAGGGAGGTCCCGCCCGCCAGACACGTGGCGCACCCGGAGCTCGTCTCTGTGGAAAAGGGAGGCTAGACCCCCGCTGGACACGTGGAGCCTCCGGAGCTTATCCCTGCGGAAGGACAGAATCCTTAAGCGGTTTTTCCCCTATACGCGAGTACCCGGTACTGAGGAAACCGACACGATTTCTTTCACGTTGATACCGCACCCAAATCAATTGAAGATAAGTTGTTAAGATCCAAAACTAATTGAATAGGACTCTTATTTGAAATCCAATTGGAGTAGAACTCTTTTTTCCTCTTATAAATAGAACTCAAAACCCCCTGGCCGCAACCACGTACCTATTCTTTCCCTCACGAGTCGGCGACTTGGAGGTCCTAGTTCCCAACTCGCCGAGTTAACCCCCTTCGCCAGAGTTTAGTCGCCGATGAGACCACCGACGAGCCCCGTCGAGCCTCGCCACCGCCGGAAGGGAGCCGACGATCTGTTGCTGCTGCCGTTGCTCGGAGGAAGGCCGAGGTAGGTCTTCATTACCACCTTACGACATCGTCGCGTTTTCTTCGCATCTGTTTGTTCAAACAGAAGCTTTTAGTGTGGACAGATCACGTGTTGATCGGTTTTTGAAGGTGGAATTGATCTAGATCGTGAGTCAAGATCATCACCACGTCCACACTTGATCCTTATACCCTTGTTCATCGTAAAACACCATGCAAAGCCATTAAAACATGCAAGAACACGTACAAACTGAATTAATGAAACTGCACCATAGGATTTGCGTGCACCTACACCATTGCATCTTAAAGTAGAGTTTGTGCATGATGATTGATTGCTGTGAAACTTGTATGTGCGTGATCGTGAGTAGAAGGACAAACTCAGGGAGCTATCTACGAAGGACTACAGCACCAAGACTTTGAGATCCATGAGCAACAGAAGCCACAGGAACAAGGCAAGTGCCCCTTGACCATATTGATCCCATGTTTTGAAACTGTTTTGGTTGCAAAAACGTGTGTGCTTGAGTCAACTTGATGGGACACCCTTTTACAGGAGTTTACTAGTTTTGTTAACCAACCTTGTTTCCAGGAAATTTGATGAGTTAGGTATGGTCGTTTTTGTTTTTTGCTTCGCTAATCCACGGGATATGGGAAGCGAGATAGAATGTGTCTAGCTACTGCACTCATATGAACAATGATAATAAGAACTTGATGTTGATAATGAACATGAATCGGGGGAGATCTAGGCAAGCTTGGTTCGTGGATGTGGTAGAATGGGATGGTGGTTTACTTGCCATAGATCTAAGGACCGGTTCATGCTAGCACATGCCAGGAATACAGTGCCACCACAAGGCCAAATATGGGTGCGGCTTAGCTGACTAATTAGGTAAGTTGCTAGATTGTTATGGACCGTGGAAGGCGCGGAGAATGGGAGTCGAGAGAGGACTGTCCTGGGAACCGCATAGTACAAGAGGGGCCCGTAGGTGGGAGAATGGTGATTCGAGCCTGCTGGTGAAACCTTAGTGAGTCCATACATCTAGTAACCCCTTTGTAAAGGCTATTTTGTGATCTCTTGACCATACACTGACGGTTGTGTACTCGTATAATGGAGGTTCTGCAGTCGCCGACGGGTGACGAAATCACAAACTTGTGGGTAAAGTGGTGCAAACTCTTAAGAGAGTAAAACTATCATGATAGCCGTGCTTACGGTCACAAGCGCCTGGCCAACTCACATGATTAGATGGGATGGTTTGGGATGGTTATTGGGAGGTTATTCCGTATGGATGTTTGGTATGGTTATGGTATGGTTATGAGAATGGTTTCAGGACTGTTGAGTTTTGAACATGAGATGGTTTTGGAGATATGAATATGAGATGGTTATGGATATGAACCTGAGATGGTTATTATGAGCATGAGAAAAAAGTTGAGAAAGATTTATGGTTGGATGAGACATGGAAAGTGGTGAATTATGAAGGAGGTATGTTGATATTTTAATTGAATACATGTTGGGATTAAATTCACTTAAAGATAGTTGCTGCTTTTATCATGTTTGTGAAATAAACTTTGCTTTCTGCAATGAGCCTTTTTATTCCTACCATGATGTAAGCTACATGTCATACTTTTCCCACACTTGCTGAGTACGACATGTACTCACCCTTGCATTATCATACAAACATCAGCAACAGAAGAGGAGTACTTCGAAGACCATGTGGAGTATTAGGCGTGCGATCTACCGTCAACTTGCCTGTGGAGATGGAGATGAAGCCCGCTGCTGTTTAGTTGCTTCCACTATTGTTAGAGAGTTCCGCTGCTAGAATAAGACTTCTGCTGCTAGAATAAGTTAGAGACTTCCGCTGCCAGAATAAGTTAGAGGTTGATGTAATAAAGTACTTAAACCCTATTATTCGTGGTTATATTCTGAATTCAGTTTGTGGATTACATGTGTATGTGTGATGAACATCCTGGGCACACATATGCATCAGCTGGGTTCCGTGTTCTATGGGACCGGGCATTACAGGGAGCTACCGCTTGAGCTGCGCAAGTAGTTCGAATGGTTACATCTCGAGTTCTTGAACGAGATGGAAGTGATGGAACTCAACTCTTTGCTGGAACAAGAGATACAGTATGTCCAAGCAACGGATGAGGAAATCAAGGAAATCAAGGAAAGAATTTGACAAGGCACAGAAAAGGATTTCAAGGAAGACGAGAAGGGCACGCTTTGGTTAGGAAAAAGGATTTGTGTGCCTAACATGAAGCACATCCGTGACACGATATTAAAAGAGGCACATGACTCACCTTATTCCATACATCCCGGCTGTACAAAGATGTACAAGGACCTGAAAACTTGCTATTGGTGGGATGGTATGAAAAGGGACATAGCTAATATGTTTCCTTATGCGACATGTGCCAACGGGTGAAGGCCGAACATCAAAGACCCGCTGGACTGTTGCAGCCATTGAAAGTGCCCGAGTGGAAGTGGGAAGACATCAACATGGATTTCGTTGTCGGATTGCCACGTACTCGGCCGTTTACGACTCCATTTGGATTATCGTGGACCGATTGACGAAAATAGCCCATTTTCTTCCTGTTAGAACCACGTACCGCGTCGCAGAACTAGCCGAGCTGTATATGGAGCAAATCGGGTGTCGCCATGGAGTTCCGAAGAGGATAGTTTCAGATCGGGGTTCTCAATTTACCTCTAGGTTCTGGAAGAAGCTGCATGAAGCCATGGGTACACGGCTGAATTTCAGCTCCGCTTATCACCCGCAAACTGACGGGCAAACTGAGAGGACAAATCAAATTTTGGAAGATATGTTGAGAGCTTGCGCCTTGAAACATGGACGAAGTTGAGATAAGAGCTTGCCGTATGCTGAATTCTCATACAATAACAGCTACCAAGCCAGCTTGAAGATGTCACCTTTCGAAGCATTGTATGGTAGACGGTGTAGAACGCCGCTGTTCTGGAATGAGACCGGAGAGATCCAAGTGTTTGGACCCAAAGTGCTGCAAGACGCCGAAAAGTAAGTCCAAACGATACGAGAAAATTTGAAGGCGGCTCAGTCACGACAAAAAGGTTATGCGGACAATAGGCGAAGAAAATTAACCTTCGAAGTAGGAGACTTCATGTACCTTAAGGTATCGCCTATCCGAGGCCAAAGACGGTTCAACGTAAAGGGCAAATTAGCACCTCGCTACATCGGGCCATTTAAGATTTTGGTCAAGTGAAGAGAAGTAGCCTATCAACTAGAGCTGCCAACACACCTCTCCGACGTACACGACGTGTTTCACGTATCCCAACTCAAGAAGTGCTTAAGAGTACCGGAAGAACAAGTACCGATGGATGACCTCGAGCATCAAGAGGATCTGACCTATGTGGAGCATCCCGTCTGAATTTTGGACGTGAAGGAAAGGGTCACGAGGAACAAAGTGATCCGTTGGTGCAAGGTACAGTGGAGCCATCACACGGAAGCCGAAACTACGTGGGAGCGTGAGGAAGACCTCAAGGCAGGATTCCCTCACTTATTCTCTACTCTATCGAATCTCGAGGGCGAGATTCAGTATAAGGGGGGTAGGTTTGTAACACCCTCAAATTCACTCCATGCATTGCATGCATTTTTCATATAGAGAAATGAATGTAGCCTAGAGGGGGGGTGAATAGGCTTTTCGACGCTTTGTTGATCCCTGAAACACTTAGTAGGTTTATCAAATACAAGGAAATCGGACTAGTCCGGTAGAATGCGGACTAATCCATTTTCTACTCAGAGATATATCGGACTAGTCCGGTACTGTGCAGACTAGTCCGGTATGCGTGGACTAGAGATATTAAAATTGATCAATATTTTCACTTCTAGTACTTTATGCAGCGGAAATTAATTTCATACTTAGATGTATTGCAAAGTGAAACAATGAATATCCGAGATCAACTTTGGTTTCAATATTTCAATGTAAATTTCACAAGATTAATTAAACACTAGAATATGATAAACAATAAATGAACAAGAGTAGGAGACAAGTGTTTATCCCGAGGTTTGATTCCACGAAGGAAATCTACGTCCCCGTTGAGGAGTCCACTAAGGACCGGGTCTTCACTAACCCTACCCTCGTTGAATCGCCACGGAGGCCGATTCTCTTTCATTAATCACAAAGGGCAAATAAATCGTTCAATGGGCCTTCTCACAAGTTGAGGGCTCCCCAAGAATTACAATGAATGAACACAACCAAACACACTCAACAGATGAACAATTAACGAACAAGTGTGTGCGAGAGATCAAACCCAAGAGCTCAAGATGTGTAGAGCAAGTCTCTCCTTTGATCAATTGCTAATCCCCAAAGAATTGCTCCTTTTTGGGTTAGAATGTGTGGAGAGATGTGAATTTTGGGCTCTTGGGAGGTGTGACGGCACAGGGGGTCGAAGTTTTTTGGTGGTATGACCGTACACCTCTTTTTATAGTAGGGTTTCCAATGGTTACGTTAGGGTTTGCGATGTCCGGACTAGTCCGTGGTTGACTCCGGACTAGTATGGTGTGCGGTGTGTGGAAAACCCTAAGTGTTGTGACATACCGGACTAGTCCGTAGTAGTGCTGACTAGTCCGATGTCTACTCAGAGATATATCAGACTAGTCTGGTCCATAATGGACTAGTCTGTTTTGTGATCAGAAAGAAAATCGGACTAGTCCGGTTGATATGGACTAGTCCGCACATGCTGAATTTTTGCAGTTAGTGTGATTTCTTCCACTTGAGCTCTTGGGGTGTGTTTCTCCAACACACTCTATACTAAGTGATCTAATATTTTCAGCTCTTGAGCTCTTATCAATTTGGATCCTCCTTCTCCTTTCTTTTTGCTCTTTCTTCCTAATTTCTTTGAAAACATGCGCTCATCTCAACAATTTTGTTAGGGTCTCGTTTGTTTGTCATAAATCAACCAAAACCCACAAGGGATGCCTAGATGCACTTCCAAGAAATATTATAAAAGCAGTATAAAATGTAGAAAGAATCATAAAAATGATGGGGAATGGGAAAAAAGATAGCCGAAATGAGCCAATTCTAGTTTGCCGAAAAGCGCTGCCGACACGTCCCCCGGCTGGCGCCTCCGGAGCTCTCCCCTACGGAGGGGAAAGAGGTCCGGCACTGCTGGTGATGTGGCGCCTTCAGAGCTCATCCCCGCGGAAAAGGGTGAGGTCCCGCCGAAGGACACGTGGCGCCTTCGGAGCTCATCCCTGCGGAAGGGGTGAGGTCCAGCCGCTGGACACGTGTCGCCCTCGGAGCTCGTCTCTGAGGAGGAGGGAGATCCGGCCCACTGGACACGTGTTGCCACCGGAGCTCGCATCTGAGGAAAGGAGAGGCCCCGACTCACTGGACACGTGTCACCACCGGAGCTCGCCTCTGAGGAGAAGGGAGGTCCGGCCCCGCTGGACACGTGGTGTCCCCGGAGCTCGCCTCTGAGGAGAGGG
Source organism: Neostapfia colusana (assembly GCA_030760725.1). Classification (NCBI taxonomy): domain Eukaryota; kingdom Viridiplantae; phylum Streptophyta; class Magnoliopsida; order Poales; family Poaceae; genus Neostapfia; species Neostapfia colusana. The sequence continues at coordinate 23,424,813 of JASWHV010000020.1, forward strand.
GAGGCCCGGCCCCGCTGAACACGTGGTGCCCTCGGAGCTCACCCTGGCAGTGGCCACGTGGCAGGTCCGGAGCTCGCCTCTAAAGGGAAGCAAGGACCGGCCCCGGCTGGACATGTGGCGCCTCCGGAGCTCACCCTGACAGAGATATGAGGCCCTTAGGCGGGTTTTTCCGCCTGTGCGTGGGAATACGCGGTACTGAGGGTACCGACACAATCTCCCCAAAAAATTCTAAATTTCCCCATATTGCTGCCACACCAAATCAATTGGAGATAAGTTTGTTGAGATCCAAAGTTGAGTTGGACTCTGATTTGAGCTCCAATTTGAGTAGGACTCCTCTTTTTCCCCTTATAAATAGAACCCGAAAAACCCCCTGACCGCAACACCTTTTCCTGTCCTCCTCCCAAGTCGGTGACTTAGAGGCCCTAGCCCCCACCTCGTCGAGTTAGACCCCCTCGCCGGAGTTCAGTCACCGGTGAGCCCCCGCTGCTGCCATTGCTAGGAGGAAGGCCCTGTCATCAAAGGGAAGCGAGGTAGGTCTTTGTTACCATCTTATGACACCGTAGCTGTTCTACGCATCCATTCTCTTCGCTCCCTTCAAGCAGAACTTTCTCGTGTGGACAGCTCACGTTTTGATCGGTTTTTGATGGTGGAGTTGATCTAGATCTTGAGTCAAGATCATCACCACATCCACGCTTGATCCCGACACCCTTGTTCATCATAAAACCCTATGAAAGCCCATTAAAACATGCAAGAACACATACAAACTTGTTTAATGAAACAGCACCATAGGATTTGCATCCATTGCATCTTGAGTAAAGGTTGTGCATGATAATTGATTGCTGTAAATTTTGTATGTGTGTGGTCGTTGAGTAGAAGGACAAGCTCAAGAGGCCATCTACGAATATGTGACACCCTCATTTTTGGTTCCTGCATGTATTCATGTTTCATGTAGAGGAAACATTTTAAAGAAGTGGGAACGGAGAAAGAATCAAAAAGATAGTCAAAAAAAGAGCCAAATCCAATTCACCAAAAGCACCGAAGACAACTTCTGCGGCCCCCTGGCCACGTGGCGCCTTCAGAGCTCATCTCCGCAAATGGGGAGAGGTCCGCCCCCGTGGGACACGCGTTGCCCCCGGAGCTAGCCTCTAAGGAGAAGCGAGGCCAGCCCGCAGGACACGTGTCACCTTCGGAGCTAGTCACCACGGAAATCAGAGGACCAGTCACGCGGGATACGTGTCGATCTCGGAGCTCACCTCCAAAAGGTCAGGTTCTATTAGACAGGTGTCGCCACCGGAGCTTATCTCTGGGAGGTCCGTCACCGTTGGACACGTGTCAACCTCATAGCTCATGTCTGAGAAGAAAGAAAGTCTGGCGCTGTTAGGACACGTGGCACATCCGGAGCCACTTCCGAAGAGAGGGAGGGTCCGACACTGATACGTGGCGCACGCGGAGCTCACCTCCGAAGGAGAGGGAGGTCTCGCTCGCTTGACACGCGGCACAACCGGAGCTCGTCTCTGCGGAAAAGGGGAGACCAGGCCCCGGTGGACACGTGGAGCTTCCGGAGCTCATCACCGCGGAGGTAACGAGTTCTGGAGCGGTTTTGCTTCTGTACGCATGGGAATACCGGTACGGGAGGAAACCGACATGAATTCCACAATGTTACTGCACCGAATCAATCTAAGATAAAGTTGTTGAAAATCTAGGAAACAATTTGAAAAGGACTATTATTCGAGATCCAATCAGATTAGGACTCTTCTCTTCCCGGTTATAAATAGAACCCGAAACAAACCCCTTGGTCATAACATCTTCTCCTGAGCCGACGACTTAGAACCCTAGCCCCCAACTCACCGAGTAAACCCATCGCCGGAGTTTGGTCAATGTAACACCCCAAAATCCTGTCAAGAGGGGAATTTAAAAATTCTTGGACGTGTTGCATGTGTTGCAAAAAATTCAAATTCAAATTCGAATTCAAATTAACTCAAAACAGAAATGAAAAAGAAAAAGAAAAAGAAAAAAAAACAAACCTTCCCGGCCAGTGGGCCGAAACCCACCAGCCGGCCCATCCAACCCCCGTGCCAGCCCGCAGCCGCGCGCCCGCGCCCCCTCTCGCAGACAGGCGGGACCCACCTGTCATCCCTAACCCCCGCTCGTCCGAACCCGGGACTGTTTTCCCCGCGCGCGCGTGATCGCAACCGACCGGAAAACCGCGCGTTCCCAGCCAACTCCCGGTCCCAGAAGACTCCAGCTCGATCTAAACCAACCCGCCGCCCTCCCCCGTCTATAAAAACCCCGGCATCGTCCCGTTTTTCCCCACGATCCGCCGTTTTTCTCTCCGGTGAGAACCCGAGCTCCTCCGGCGAATTCTGCTCGATCTACGCTCAGGAATTCTGATCTAACTCGCTGGTCTTGATCCACCGCCTCCGGGGAATCTCGCAGGTGCAGAAAACTCGGTGGTTTGCGGTTCATACACAGCGCCGACGAGCCTCACCGTGAATTCACCTCGGACCTCATCGCCGATCGCTTTCCAGGACCTCCGAGCTCAAGAAAACCACCGAGGTGAGATCCCCAACCTCCCCTCCACCGATCTATGCCATAAAATCACAGTTTTAGGAAGAATTGACGAAGATCCGAAATTCTCCGGCAAGATCGCCGCCTCCCGCCGCCGGGCAGCGCCGCCCGCGCTCGATCAGAGCGACGTGGCCGCTTGTGCGCCGTCTATTTTAAATCGCACGGTAGAGTTTAAATCCCCGCGTACCGGTTCGATGTTATAATCTCAGCCGTCTGTTTTAAATCGGACGGTCCACGTCAGCCCTACGTTATAAAGGCCGGAATTCTTACGCGCTACCCCCTGGGGTTCTCGGAAAATAAGAGCTAGCCCTGGAAACTTCTGATCTAGCCCCTGGAACTTTAGAAAATCAGGTAAATTCATTTAAAAATCAGTTTTAGCCCCTAGACTTAATAAAAATTAGGAAAAACCCCTCTGTTATGTGTAGTTGGCCCCCTGGAAATTCTTAAAATAATATAATAGACCCTGTAGTGGGGTGAGTTTACCTTTTTAACCCTATATGATATTAAATTTAGGAATTTGACTATGTGTTTAGTATTTAAAATTTAAAAGATGGGACAAACACATTGCAAATTCAAATTAAAAACTTTCCTAGTACTTGGAAAACTTTGGAGTGAGATAAAAGTAGATTTTTGGCTGAAATGAATCTGTTTAATTGATTATTCACATTTATTAGTTATAGGGATATATTTTTAAGTAGAGAATAATTCTGAATATTAGTAAAATAAATGTAAAATAGTTCACATCAGAGGAGAAGTTCAAAAATATATTATTATATATTTTAGAACCAAAACCTATTCTGTTTAGATGAGGTGTCTTACTATTTTTATGATAAAGTTCACATTTAGGTTTAGGAAATAAATCTGAAAATATAACAAACTAGGTATGAATAACTAGAAAATGATAAATGAAGTTTCCAAAAATCCAAAGAATTCAGTTTAGGGTTGGTAGAAGGACTGAAGACACATATGGAGTAGGAAAATAGCTTTCATGCATACTTGGTAGCTAAAAGGTGTTGTAATTGAATATAAGGAATTTATTTAAATTGGAAACTCATATATATAGTATGCAGACCTAAATGTGAATACAAAAATAGAAATCATATACACATGTTTAAAAGTGCATGTAAGCCAAAAATCAACACACATAGAGTAACCACAACACATAGAATTGTGAATGGCTTTCATAAATGTGAATGTGTGGTTTGTATGAAGTGGAAGTGTGAACTATGTCTTATGACTTGTTGTTTTCTCTTGCTATGTGTGATGGTATGAGTAGAACCTGTTCCAGAGCAAGTTCTTCCTTTTCAAGATCAGGACTACCCATTTCAAGAGCAGCAGGAAGGAGGCAAGTGTCCTTGACCACTTTGATCCTATACTAGGATGTGTAGATAGAATTATTTGCATTGTCAATTGAAAATATGAAACCCATGCTAGTATGTTTCCCTAGAATTGCATTACCTTGTTTCCTTGTAGCTTGGATTGGAATTCATTTTATCATGTCATTTATTATTATGCATATGCTTAGCCATGCTTAGAATGGGATATTTGGGATATGAGATCATCAGTTTATTTTACCGTACTCTTGAATGAGATATTATGAGTTATGTAGAGGTAGGGATCAAGGCAAGTTGGATGTTTTGGTTGGTGCTGGGTGCACGAGACTCGGGTTTGTGTTTAGTACTTGCCTGGATCCTAAGGACCAGTTCATGGAGCATGTAACCTGGCTTTACCGTGCCAACCACATGCTGAGATGGGGAAGCTTGGCCAATTAATTAAGTGTATCCCCGGCGTAGTATGGGTGTGTTGGATGGTGCGGGGAATAGGTGTCAGCTGGACTACCATATGAACTGCAAGGCTCAAGAGGGGGCCACTACAGCGGGGTTGGAGCCTCTTGTATGCTGTTAGGGGTGAAACCTCGGTTGGCCCACGCTCGTCGGGAATCCCTTTGTAAAGGCTTCGTAGTGATCTCCTGGTTACACACCTGGGAAGTGTGAATGTTGTTCGTGGCCACTGGCATATGGAGGTTCTTTTAGTCCACCTGGCAACGGGGGATGAAATCACTACATGTGGGTACAGTGGTGCAAACTCTGCAGAGTCAAAACTGTCATGACAGCCGTGCTCACGGTCAAGAGCGGCTTGGACTTATTCATGATTAGAGGATGATGGCTTTGGAAGTTATGGATGTTAAGCGGGAAGCTTAACATTGGAAATGATGTTATGGTTATTTGATTATGATGATGGGATGGGAGATTGGGACCATTTCACCTGTGTAGTAATGTAGGTGCTTAATAAGCTAAGGTGATAGGTATTAATTGCGTAGTGCTTTAACCATGAGTTCAACCTCTCCTTGCTCTAGCCATGCATGACATAACTTTCCCACACTTGCTGAGTACCATCGGTACTCAACCTTGCATATTTGTTGGTTTATATGGCTGCTCAGGTCAAGAGAATGAGGTGGTGTATAATGATCAAGACTTTGGACCCGAAGAAGGTTTCTAGGTTCATGGAGTCTCCCGGGCAACGCCTGTGATGGAGCCCACGAGAATAATTATTCCGCTGCTAGTTTGTTTACTTGTGATGAACTTATTATTGTTCATCGAGACATTTGCTATGTAAGACTTATTTATATTCGACACCTGGCTTATAATAAATGATGCTTCACTATTTATCATCACATGTATGAGAAAATGATCCTGGCATACATGTGATATTCACTTGGTTGTTCTTTGGAAAAACTGGGTGTGACAGAAGTGGTATCAGAGCCAAGGTTGCCCGTAAGAACGTGGACCTAGGTAGAAATGGACGTATTTAAGGGCCCTATTTTCTTAAAAACTATTTTTCAAGGTGTGTGTTGAAAAGTGTTATTTAATGGAGTCACTTTCTTCATCTTACCCCAACTTTCATTCAAAATAGGATTTTTGTTTAAAAGTTTATCTAACCTAAGTTTAAATGCTTTCTGTTTTAGATGGTTCGCATGATTCGCACCGCTCGCAAGTCCACAAGAGGAAGAGATCCCGTAGTTGCCCTTGCCCAAAGAGAGGAGAGCCGTCCGGTGATGTACCTTTCCTACGGATTGGCAGTAGGAGGCTTGTTGCGCCGTCTTCGACGTATGCTCCAAGCCGCCGGCAATACGGGCAAGCTAATCATACACTATAGCTCCACCAGGATGATCTGTGAAAAGAGGGAAGAATGGAGTTCAGAGATGAGGATTATCCATGAAAATCAGCTGCTTAAGATCCACCGCTCTCCAGCTTGTCGAGCGACACAGGTCGATGCGGAGAAGGATGTCACCTTGGAGGCCATCACCTGCCAGAGTCACATCTATCGTCGACACCTGAACAGGACCGAGTACATGTATGTCCTCCAGCGCGAGAGTGGTACAATGGAGTACAAGTACCAGCCAGTGCAGCAAGGGACTTCCCATGAGCACATGGACTTGTGCTTGGAGGATGCTGCTATGCTTAGCACTCGACTGCAGGAGTGTCAGCAGGAGCTTCAGGATGTTCGGGACACCCTGAAGGAAACCGAGGCGTTGCTTCGAGCCTGCTTGAGGGCGAGAGAAAGAGGAGATGGGAATGAACTGTGTGTCACCGTGAATGATACATGGACTCCTGACTCCCCAGATCGTCGGGCGATCAGGCGTCATCGCACTTCTCCACCAGCAGCCTCCCCACCCAAAGCAGAGTCAGAAGGTAGCCGCAATAATGAGGAAGATCCCGAGGAGCCAGCTCAGGAATACGAGTAGTGTAGAGTCTTTCCCTTAGTTAGCAAGATCTCGAGTAGTCGATTCGTTACCTTAGTAAATGGTGTGTTAATGCTTGGTGTGTGACGTGAGTTGTGGAAGCCATGAGCAATTGTCCACAGCCTCGTCTTCAGATTGTTTTGCTTTGGTGTGTGAACCCACATGAAATAATAGTGCATTTATTTTTGTGAGACATGAACCCCCAGAAAGTATAACAAAGCCTCAACACTTCAAAAAAAAAACAAGTGAAAGTAGTAAGATAATACGTAATGCTTTAAATTAACATTGGTTGATCATGCCAGATGGCCGGAAGAGGAAAGGGTCGTGCTGCCAACCCCGCCAACAACAACGATGAGGCCTGCAACCCTCATCTTTCTGGGAGTCAAGACAGGGGTGGACGCCGTGAGGGAGTTGATCCCATTCACCAAATGCTTGAGAATCAAAATCAGCTCATCCAGAACCTGACTCAAGTGGTGGCCAACTTGCATCAAGTTCCACCTCCACAAGCTGCACCACGCCAACCAAGGCTGAGTGAGTTTCCAGGAACTCAACCTCCAAAGTTTGCAAGTTCTGCTGAACCTCTGGAGGCAGATGATTGGCTAAAGACCATTGAGAGCAAGATGAGGATCATACAGTGCCAAGGGTATGAGAGGGTGCTGTTTGCCTCTCATCAATTGCATGGACCTGCTGCTGATTGGTGGACCACCTACGTGGCCGCCCATCATGACCCTGAGAACATCACTTGGGAAGAGTTCAAGCGTAGCTTCCGCAACCATTACATACCAAGGGGTGAACTCAAAAACAAGAGGAAGGAGTTCTTGGGGTTGCAGCAAGGTAACATGACTGTGAGGGAGTACCTCACTAAATTTACTCAACTCTCCCGTTATGCTCCACGGGATATAGAGACTGATGAGCAGAAACAGGATTGTTTCGTGGAAGGACTTACCGCAGAAATGCAGTGTGCGATGTCCTCCAACGAGTATAAAAGCTTCCAAAAGATGGTGGATAGAGCGTTTGTGGTAGAAAGGAAGCTGAAGGCCTTGGAAAATGAGAACAAGAGGAAGGCCGGGTGGTCACATCAAGCCTCAGGAAGCAACACCCGCCCACGTCTGATGCAGCAACCCGCAGGGCAGACGAACCATGCTGCGGTACCCTACTCAGCACCAAGAGGGTACAACCCGAACTACAGGCCTCCGGCAGCACCAATACAGCCACAACGTCAGTTCGTACAGCAGCCTCGCCCTACATATCAACCTCGACCAGCAGTGCAAGGACCACCAAACCAACCCCAAGACAACAAAGGCCAGGCACCTAAGATTGGGGTGCAATGTTTCAACTGTGGTGAAGTGGGGCACTACGCCCATAAGTGCCCAAAGAAGAAGCCCACGCAGCCACAACAGCAGAATGTAATGAGAGGACGGGTGAACCATGTCACCATGGAGGAAGCGCAAGAGGCACCTGACGTGGTAGTTGGTAAGTTTCCTGTCAATTTACACATTGCAACCCTGTTGTTTGATTCTGGTGCTACCCACTCGTTCATTGCCCAAGGGTTTGTTAAGAAGCATGACCTAGCAACAACACAAATGAACCATATGCTAGCAGTAAACTCTCCAGGTGGAGAAATAAGGACAAGACAAGTGTGTCCCAAAGTGAACCTAGACATTAATGGGGTAGTATTTACTGCTAACCTCATAGTGATAGATTCACAAGGGATAGATATTATCTTGGGTATGGATTGGTTGACCAAACATAAAGGAATCATCCATTGTTCGACCAGAACGGTGGAACTAACTCACCCTAGTGGCACAAGAGTAAAGTTTATAACAATACAAGAGCATAGGAGGGACATTAAATTAAATCAAGTTGAGGTGAAAGTGGAGGAGATAAGGACCATCAGGGAATATCCAGATGTTTTTCCGGAGGAGTTGCCAGGTATGCCTCCCGATCGTGAAGTGGAATTCGCAATTGAGCTAGTGCCTGGAACAGCCCCGATATACAAGAGACCTTATCGGATGGACTCCAAACAGCTGGGAGAACTCAAGGATCATTTGAGAGAACTGACGGAGAAGGGGTATATTCATCCTAGTTCCTCACCGTGGGGAGCTCCAGTGATATTTGTTCCCAAGAAGGACGGAACCCAAAGGTTGTGTGTAGACTACCGTGCCTTGAATGAGGTAACAATCAAGAACAAGTACCCGTTACCCCGCATTGAAGACTTGTTTGATGTAACACCCCAAAATCATGTTAAGAGGGGAATTTAAAAATTTTTGGACGTGTTGCATGTTTTGCAACAATTTAAATTCAAACTGGAATTCAATTTAAACTCAAAACAGAAAAGAAATAGAAAAAAAGAAAAAGGAAAACAGAAAAAACCGGCCAGTGGGCCGAAACCCACCAGCCGGCCCACCCAGCACCCGCGCCAGCCCGCAGCCGCGCGCGCCCTCTTCTTCCCACTGACAGGCGGGGCCCGCCAGCCCTTCTTCTACCTCGTGCCCGCGCCCGCGATCGGCCGGACTCTCTCTCACCCCGAATCCAAACCGACCCAGATTTCTGCATATCCCAGCCGAATTTTGCTCGTGGGCGATGCAAACTCGATCACAACCGAACGCCGCCCTTCCCCCGTCTATAAAAACCCCGGCCTCGTCCCGTTTTTCTCACGCGATCTGCTGTTTCTACTCCGGTAAGAACCCGAGCCTTCTCCGGCGAATTCTGGCCGATGTACGCTTGGAAATTCCGATCTAACTCGCCGGTCTTGATCCACCGCCTCCGGGGAACCCTACAGGTGCAGAAAACTCGGTGACTTGCGGTTCAAACACAGCGCCGACGAGCCTCGCCGTGGTTTCGCTTCGGACCTCGTCGCCGATCGTTTTCCAGGACCTTCGAGCTCAAGAAAACCCCCGAGGTGAGATCCCGACCTCCCCTCCACCGATCTATGCCATAAAATCACAGTTCTAGGAAGAATTCTCGAAGATCCAAAAATCTCCGGCGAGATCGCCGCTTCCCGCCGCCGTGCGCCGCCGGGCAGCGCCGCCCGCGCTCGGTTAGAGCGACGTGGCCGCCTGTGCGCCGTCTATTTTAAATCGCACGGTAGACTTTAAATCCCCGCGTACCGGTTCGGCGTTATAATCTTAGCCGTCTGTTTTAAATCGGACGGTCCACGTCAGCCCCGCGTTATAAAGACTGGAATTCTTACGTGCTACCCCCTGGGGTTCTCGGGAAATAAGAGCTAGCCCCAGAAACTTCTGATTTAGCCCTGGAACTTCAGAAAATCATGTAAATTCATTTAAAAATCAGTTTTAACCCCTGGACTTAATAAAAATTAGGAAAAACTCCTCTGTTATGAGTAGCTAGACCCCTGAAAATTGTTAAAATAATATTATAGACCCTGTAGTGGGGTGAGTTTACCTTTTTAACCCTGTTTGATATTTAATTTAGGAAATTGAATAGGTGGCTAGTATTTAAAATTTAAAAAGTGGGACAAACAGATTGTCAAATTTTAATTAAAAACTTTCTCAGTACTTAGAAAACTTTGGAGTGAGATAAAAATATATTTTTGGGCTGAAATGAATCTGTTTAATTTATTATTCACATTTACTAGTTATAGGGACACATTTTTAAGTAACGAATAGTTCTGAAAATAGGGAAAATAAATGTAAAATAGTTTACATCAGAGGAAAAGGTCAAAAATATATTATTAAATATTTTAGATCAGAACCTATTCTGTTTAGATGATGTGTCTTGTTATTTTCATAATAAAGTTCACATTTAGGCATAGGAAATAAATCTGAAAATATAGCAACTAGTAAATGATAAATGAAGTTTCTAAAATCCAAAGAATTCAGTTTAGGGTTGGTAGAAATTCTGAAGACACATATGGAGTAGGAAAATACCTTTCATGCATACTTGGTAGCTAAAAGGTGTAGTAATTTAATATAAGGAATTTATTTAAATTAGAAACTCATATATATAGTATGTAAGCATAAATGTGAATACAAAAGTAGGAATCATATACACATGGTTAAAAGTACATGTAAGCCAAAGATCAACACACATAGAGTAACCACAACACATATAATTGTGAATGACTTTCATAAATGTGAATGTATGATTTGTTTGAAGTGGAAGTGTGAACTATGTCTTATGGATTGTTGTTTTTCTTTTGCTATGTGTGATGGTATGATGTAGAACCTGCTCCAGAGCAAGTTCTTCCATTCCAAGATCAGGACTACCCATTCCAAGAGCAGCAGGAAGGAGGCAAGTGTCCTTGACCACTTTGTTCCTATACTAGGATGTGTAGATAGAATTATTTGCATTGTCAATTGAAAATATGAAACCCATGCTAGGACGTTTCCCTAGAATTGCATTACCTTGTTTCCTTGTAGCTTGGGTTGGGATTCATTTTATCATGTCATTTATTATTATGCATATGCTTAGCCATGCTTAGAATGGGATATTTGGGATATGAGATCATCAGTTTATTTTACCATACTCTTGAATGAGATATTGTGAGTTATGTAGAGGTAGCGATCAAGGCAGGTTGGATGTTTTGGTTGTGTGCTGGGTGCACGAGACTCGGGTTTGTGTTTAGTACTTGCCTGGATCCTAAGGACCGGTTCATGGAGCATGTAACCTGGCTTTACCGTGCCAACCACATGCTGAGATGGGGCAGCTTGGCCAATTAATTAGGTGTATACCCGGCGTAGTATGGGTGTGTTGGATGGTGCGGGGAATAGGTGTCAGCTGGACTACCATATGAACCGCAAGGCTCAAGAGGGGGCCACTGCAGCGGGGTTGGAGCCTCTTGTATGCTGTTAGGGGTGAAACCTCAGTGGGCCCACGCTCGTCGGGAATCCCTTTGTAAAGGCTTCGTAGTGATCTCCTGGCTACACACCTGGGAAGTGTGAATGTGGTTCGTAGCCACTGGCATAATGGAGGTTCTTTTAGTCCACCCGGCAACGGGGGATGAAATCACTACATGTGGGTACAGTGGTACAAACTCTGCAGAGTCAAAACTATCATGACAGCCGTGCTCACGGTCAAGAGCGGCTTGGACTTATTCATGATTAGAGGAGTGATGGTTTTGAAAGTTGTGGATGTTAAGCGGGGAGCTTAACATTGGAAATGATGTTATGGTTATTTGATTATGATGATGGTATGGGAGATTGGGACCATTTCATCTGTGTAGTAATGTAGGTGCCTAATAAGCTAAGGTGATAGGTATTAATTGCGTAGTGCTTTAAACATGAGTTCAACCTCTCCTTGTTCTAGCCATGCATGACATAACTTTCCCACACTTGCTGAGTACCATCGGTACTCAACCTTGCATATTTTGTTGGTTTATATTGCTGCTCAGGTCAAGATAATGAGGTGGTGTATAATGACCAAGACTTTGGACCCGAAGAAGGTTTCTAGGTTCATGGAGACCCCGGGCAACGCCTGTAATGGAGCCCACAAGAATAATATTCCGCTGCTAGTTTATTTACTTGTGATGAACTTATTATTGTCCTTCGAGACATTTGCTATGTAAGACTTATTTATATTCGACACCTGGCTTGTAATAAATGATGCTTCACTATTTGTCATCACATGTATGAGAAAATGATCCTGGCATACATGTGATATTCACTTGGTTGTTCTTCGGAAAAATCGGGTGTGACAAGAAGTGGTATCAGAGCCAAGGTTGCCCGTAGGAACGTGGACCTAGGTAGAAAGGGACGTATTTAAGGACCCTATTTTATAAAGAACTATTTTTATAAGGTATGTGTTGAAAAGTGTTATTTAATGAGTCACTTTCTTCATCTTACCCCAATTTTCATTCAAAATAGGATTTTTGGTTAAAATGTTTATCTAACCTGAGTTTAAATGCTTTTTGTTTTGGATGGTTCGCATGATTCGCACCGCTCGCAAGTCCACTGGAGGGAGAGTTCCCGTAGTTGCCCTTGCCGAAAGAGAGGAGAGCCGTCCGGTGACATACCTTTCCTACGGATTGGCAGTAGGAGGCTTGTTGCGCCGTCTTCGACGTATGCTCGAAGCCGCCGGCAATACGGGCAAGCTAATCATCCACTATAACTCCACCAGAACCATCCGTGAGAAGAGGGAAGAATGGAGTTCAGAGATGAGGATCATACACGAAAATCAGCTGCTTAAGATCCACCACTCTCCAGCTTGTCGAGCGACACAGGTCGATGCGGAGAAGGATGTCACCTAGGAGGCCATCACCTGCCAGAGTCACATCTATCGTCGCCACCTGGACAGAACTGAGTACATGTATGTCCTCCAGCGTGAGAGTGGTACCACAGAGTACAAGTACCCACCAGTGCAGCAAGAGACTTCCCATGAGCACATGGACCTGTGCTTGGAGGATGCTGCTATGCTCAGCACTCGACTACAGGAGTGTCAGCAAGAGCTTCAGGATGTTCGGGACACCCTGAAGGAAACGGAGGCGTTGCTGCGAGCCTGCTTGAGGGCGAAGAAAGAGGAGATGGGAATGAACTGTGTGTCACCGTGAATGATACATGGACTCCTGACTCCCCAGATCGCCGGGCGATAAGGCGTCGTCGCACTTCTCCACCAGCAGCCTCCCCACCTAAAGCAGAGTCAGAAGGCAGCCGAAATGACGAGGAAGATCCCGAGGAGCCAGCTCAAGAAAACGAGTAGCGTAGAGCCTTTTCCTTAAAAGCAGAAGGATGTCGAGTAGTCGAGTCGTTACGTTAGTTAATGGTGTGTTACTGCTTGGTGTGTGACGTGAGTTGTAGAAGCCATGAGCAATTTTCCACAGCCTCGTCTTCAGATTGTCTTGCTTTGGTGTGTGAACCCACATGAAATAATATTGCATTTATATTTGTGTGAGATATGGAACCTCAGAAAAGTATAACAAAGCTTCAACACTTCAAAGTACAAACAAGCGAAAGTAGTAAGATAATACGTAATACTTTAAATTAACATTTTGTTGATCATGCTAGATGGCCGGAAGAGGAAAAGGTCGCGCTGCCAACCCCGCCAACAACAATGATGAGGCCTGCAACCCTCATCTTTCTGGAGGCCAGGACAGGGGTGGTCACCGTGAAGGAGTTGATCCCCTCCACCAAATGCTGGAGAATCAAAATCAGCTCATCCAGAACTTGACTCAAGTGGTGGCCAACTTGCATCAAGTTCCACCCCCACAAGCTGCACCACGCCAACCAAGGTTGAGTGAGTTTCTAGGAACTCAACCTCCAAAGTTTGCAAGTGTTGTTGAACCTCTGGAGGCAGATGATTGGCTAAAGACCATTGAAAGCAAGATGAGGATCATACAGTGCCAAGGGTATGAGAGGGTGCTGTTTGCCTCTCATCAATTGCATGGACCTGCTGCTGATTGGTGGACCGCCTACGTGGCCGCCCATCATGACCCTGAGAACATAACTTGGGAGGAGTTCAAGCGTAGCTTCCGCAACCATTACATCCCAAGAGGTGAACTCAAAAACAAGAGGAAGGAGTTTTTGGGACTGCAGCAGGGAAACATAACGGTGAGGGAATACCTCACTAAATTTACTCAACTATCCCGTTATGCCCCACGGGACATAGAGACTGATGAGCAGAAACAAGATTGTTTCGTGGAGGGACTTACCGCAGAAATGCAGTGTGCAATGTCCTCAAATGAGTATGAAAGCTTCCAAAAGATGGTGGACAGAGCGTTTGTGGTAGAAAGGAAGCTAAAGGCCTTGGAAAATGAGAATAAGAGGAAGGCCGGGTGGTCACATGAAGCCTCAGGGAGCAACACCCGCCCACGTCTGATGCAGCAACCTGCAGGGCAGACGAACCGTGCTGCGGTACCCTACTCAGCACCAAGAGGGTACAACCCGAACTACAAGCCTCCGGCAGCACCAGCACAGCCGCAACGTCAGTTTGTACAGCAGCCTCGCCCCGCATATACACCTCGACCAGCAGTGCAAGGACCTCCAAACCAACCCCAAGACAACAAAGGCCAGTCACTTAAGGTTGGGGTGCAATGTTTTAGCTGTGGTGAAGTGGGGCACTATGCCCATAAGTGCCCAAAGAAGAAGCCCGCGCAGCCACAACAGCAGAATGTAATGAGAGGACGGGTGAACCACGTCACTATGGAGGAAGCACAAGAGGCACCCGACGTGGTAGTTGGTAAGTTTCCTGCCAATTTACACATTGCACCCCTGCTGTTTGATTCTGGTGCTACCCACTCGTTCATTGCTCAAGGGTTTGTTAAGAAGCATGACCTAGCAACAACACAAATGAATCATATGCTAGCCGTAAACTCTCCAGGTGGAGAAATAAGGACAAGACAAGTGTGTCCCAAAGTGAACCTAGACATTAATGGGGCAGTATTTACTGCTAACCTCATAGTGATAGATTCACAAGGGATAGATATTATTTTGGGTATGGACTGGTTGACCAAACATAAAGGAATCATCCATTGTTCGACCAGAACGGTGGAACTAACTCACCCTAGTGGCACAAGAGTAAAGTTCATAACAATACACGAGTCTAGGAGGGACATTAAACTAAATCAAGTTGAGGTGAAAGTGGAGGAGATCAGGACCATCAGGGAATATCCAGATGTTTTTCCGGAGGAGTTGCCAGGTATGCCTCCCGATCGTGAAGTGGAATTCGCAATTGAGCTAGTGCCTGGAACAGCCCCGATATACAAGAGACCTTATCGGATGGACTCCAAGCAGCTGGGAGAACTCAAGGATCATTTGAGAGAATTGACGGAGAAGGGGTATATTCGCCCCAGTTCCTCACCATGGGGATCTCCGGTGGTATTTGTGCCCAAAAAGGACGGAACCCAAAGGTTATGCGTGGATTACCGTGCCTTTAATGAAGTAACCATCAAGAACAAGTACCCATTACCCCGCATTGAAGACTTGTTTGATCAGTTGAGGGGAGCTTGTGTGTTCTCGAAGATTGATCTCAGGTCGGGATACCACCAACTCAAGATAAGGCAATCTGATATTCCCAAGACAGATTTCGTATCTCGGTACGGACTGTATGAATACACTGTCATGCCTTTCGGGCTTACTAATGCCCCGGCATACTTCATGTATCTCATGAACAAGGTATTCAAGGAATATATGGACAAATTTGTGGTGGTTTTCATAGATGACATTCTCGTCTTCTCCAAAGATGAAGAAGAACATGAGAAACATCTAAGGTTGGTGTTGCAAAGGCTGAGAGAACACCAACTATATGCCAAGTTGAGCAAGTGTGAGTTTTGGCTGAAGAGAGTTCCCTTCTTAGGACATATAATCTTGGAGGGAGGAATCTCCGTGGATCCTGCCAAAATCGAGGATATACAGAAGTGGAAGACCCCTGAAAATGTCGGGGAATTCGAAGCTTCTTGGGATTGGCTGGATACTATCGACGGTTTATTGAGGGATTCTCTAAAATCTCGAGACCCCTCACCAAACTGTTGGAGAAGGGAATCACATTCACATGGACGCCGCAGTGCGAGACGAGTTTTCAGGAGTTAAAGAAAAGATTGACGACAGCCCTAGTGCTAGTTATGCCAGATATGCAGAAGAACTTTATGATGTACTGCGATGCCTCTGGAAACGGGTTGGGATGTGTTCTCATGCAAGAAGGGCATGTCGTGGCTTATGCATCCCGGCAGCTTCGGAAGCACGAGAAGAACTATCCTACACATGACCTAGAACTAGCCGCAGTGGTACACGCGTTGAAAATTTGGCGGCACTATTTGATGGCGAAGAGGATCGAGATATATACGGATCATAAGAGTTTGAAGTACATATTCACACAGCCAGACCTCAATCTTAGACAAAGGAGATTGTTAGAGCTAATCAATGACTTTGATGTGGGCATCAACTATCATCCTAGGAAAGCGAACGTCGTGGCCGATGCTTTAAGTCGGAAAGTGCAGGTCAATAAGTTGAGCTTGAAGGACATGCCTGCAGAATTGAAGAACGAGGTTATAAGGCTCAATCTATGCCTTGTGAATAGTAGTGAAGCCATCGCCATGGAAGTGGACTCCACACTACAGCGAGACATCCGCGAGGGTCAAAAGAAAGACGAGAAGATACAAGAGATCAGACAACTCATCAAGGAAAATAAAGCTCCTGGTTTTAGAGAGGATGGACAAGGAACGGTGTGGCACGAGAAAAAAATCTGTGTGCCAGAAGTAAAGGAGATCCGTGAATTGATTTTGAAGGAGGCTCATGATTCTGACTATTCCATTCATCATGGGAGTACGAAGATGTACCAGGACCTCAAGAGCAGGTATTGGTGGTATGGCATGAAGCGAGATGTCGCGGAACATGTTGCTCTATGTGACACATGTCAGTTGGTGAAAGCAGAACATCAACGACCCGCGGGATTATTGCAACCACTCAAAGTGCCTGAATTGAAATGGGAAGAGATCGGCATGGATTTCATCGTGGGATTGCCTAGGACTCAATCAGGATATGATTCGATATGGGTCATCATTGACAGGCTAACCAAGGTAGCTCATTTCATCCCCGTGAAAGAAAGCTACAGTGGATCTAAATTGGCAGAGTTCTACATGTCAAGGATCGTGTGTTACCATGGAGTGCCAAAGAAGATTGTGTCGGATCGAGGGACATAGTTCACCTCAAGGTTCTGGCAGAAGTTGCACGAAACCATGGGAACCCATCTGAACTTTAGTTCTGCCTATCATCCCCAAACCGATGGGCAGACGGAAAGAACCAATTAGATTCTTGAAGATATGCTGAGGGCATGTGCACTCAAAAACAATCGGAGTTGGGATAAGAACTTATCGTATGCGGAGTTTTCCTATAACAACAGCTATCAAGCTAGTATGAAGATGTCACCGTTTGAAGCCTTGTACGGGAGGAAGTGCAGAACTCCCCTATTTTGGAACCAAACGGGGGAAAGCAAAGCGTTTGGTCCGGAAGTACTACAAGAAGCTGAGGCGAAGGTGAGGGAAATTCGCAACAATTTGAGGATAGCACAGACACGCCAAAAGAGCTATGCCGATGTACGAAGAAGAGAGCTCGTTTTCAACGTGGGAGACTATGTCTATCTCAAGGTGTCCCCTATCAGAGGACTTTGTCGGTTCAAGGTGAAAGGGAAGTTGTCACCTCAATACATCGGACCCTTTCAAGTTCTGGAAAGGAAAGGCGAAGTGGCGTATCAACTAGAGTTACCGGCTCGCCTATCGGATGTGCACGATGTATTCCATGTGTCACAACTCAAGAAATGCCTGATGACGCCTGAAGAGATGTTACCCATGAATGAAGTGGACGTAGCTGAGGATTTGTCTTATGCCGAGCAACCATACAAGATTTTAGAGACAATCGAACGCCTCACCAGAAATAAAAGAATCCGGATGTGCAAGGTGCAGTGGAAGCATCACTCAGAAGGGGAAGCCACCTGGGAACGGGAAGATGAGCTCAAGGCACAATTTCCGGAATTGTTTTCTTAGAACCACCAATCTCGAGGACGAGATTTCTTTTAAGGGGGGTAGAGCTGTAACACCCCAAAATCATGTTAAGAGGGGAATTTAAAAATTTTTGGACGTGTTGCATGTTTTGCAACAATTAAAATTCAAACTGGAATTCAATTTAAACTCAAAATAGAAAAGAAATAGAAAAAAGAAAAAGGAAAACAGAAAAAAACGGCCAGTGGGCCGAAACCCACCAGCCGGCCCACCCAGCACCCGCGTCAGCCCGCAGCCGCGCGCGCTCTCTTCTTCCCACTGACAGGCGGGGCCCGCCAGCCCTTCTTCTACCTCGCGCCCGCGCCCGCGATCGGCCGGACTCTCTCTCACCCCGAATCCAAACCGACCCGAATTTCTGCATATCCCAGCCGAATTTCGCTCGTGGGCGACACAAACTCGATCACAACCGAACGCCGCCCTTCCCTCGTCTATAAAAACCCCGACCTCGTCTCGTTTTTCTCACGTGATCTGCTATTTTTACTCCGGTAAGAACCCGAGCCTTCTCCGGCGAATTCTGGCCGATCTACGCTCGGAAATTCCGATCTAACTCGCTGGTCTTGATCCACCGCCTCCGGGGAACCCTGCAGGTGCAGAAAACTCGGTGACTTGCGGTTCAAACACAGCGCCGACGAGCCTCGCCGTGGTTTCGCTTCGGACCTCGTCGCCGATCGTTTTCCAGGACCTCCGAGCTCAAGAAAACCCCCGAGGTGAGATCCCCGACCTCCCCTCCACCGATCTATGCCATAAAATCACAGTTCTAGGAAGAATTCTCGAAGATCCGAAAATCTCCGGCGAGATCGCCGCTTCCCGCCACCGTGCGCCCCGGGCAGCGCCGCCCGCGCTCGGTTAGAGCGACGTGGCCGCCTGTGCGCCGTCTATTTTAAATCGCACGGTAGACTTTAAATCCCCGCGTACCGGTTCGGCGTTATAATCTCAGCCGTCTGTTTTAAATCGGACAGTCCACGTCAGCCCTGCGTTATAAATACTGGAATTCTTACGTGCTACCCCCTGGGGTTCTCGGGAAATAAGAGCTAGCCCCGGAAACTTCTGATCCAGCCCTTGGAACTTCAGAAAATCATGTAAATTCATTTAAAAATCAGTTTTAGCCCCTGGACTTAATAAAAATTAGGAAAAACTCCTCTGTTATGAGTAGCTAGACCCCTGAAAATTGTTAAAATAATATTATAGACCCTGTAGTGGGGTGAGTTTACCTTTTTAACCCTGTTTGATATTTAATTGAGGAAATTGAATAGGTGGCTAGTATTTAAAATTTAAAAAGTGGGACAAACAGATTGTCAAAATTTAATTAAAACTTTCTCAGTACTTAGAAAACTTTGGAGTGAGATAAAAATATATTTTTTGGCTGAAATGAATCTGTTTAATTTATTATTCACATTTACTAGTTATAGGGACACATTTTTAAGTAAAGAATAGTTCTGAAAATAGGGAAAATAAATGTAAAATAGTTTACATCAGAGGAAAAGGTCAAAAATATATTATTAAATATTTTAGATCAGAACCTATTCTGTTTAGATGATGTGTCTTGTTATTTTCATAATAAAGTTCACATTTAGGCATAGGAAATAAATCTGAAAATATAGCAACTAGTAAATGATAAATGAAGTTTCTAAAATCCAAAGAATTCAGTTTAGGGTTGGTAGAAATTCTGAAGACACATATGGAGTAGGAAAATACCTTTCATGCATACTTGGTAGCTAAAAGGTGTAGTAATTAAATATAAGGAATTTATTTAAATTGGAAACTCATATATATAGTATGTAAGCATAAATGTGAATACAAAACTAGGAATCATATACACATGGTTAAAAGTACATGTAAGCCAAAGATCAACACACATAGAGTAACCACAACACATATAATTGTGAATGACTTTCATAAATGTGAATGTATGATTTGTTTGAAGTGGAAGTGTGAACTATGTCTTATGGATTGTTGTTTTTCTTTTGCTATGTGTGATGGTATGATGTAGAACCTGCTCCAGAGCAAGTTCTTCCTTTCCAAGATCAGGACTACCCATTCCAAGAGCAGCAGGAAGGAGGCAAGTGTCCTTGACCACTTTATTCCTATACTAGGATGTAGATAGAATTATTTGCATTGTCAATTGAAAATATGAAACCCATGCTAGGATGTTTCCCTAGAATTGCATTACCTTAATTCCTTGTAGCTTGGGTTGGGTTTCATTTTATCATGTCATTTATTATTATGCATATGCTTAGCCATGCTTAGAATTGGATATTTGGGATATGAGATCATCAGTTTATTTTACCATACTCTTGAATGAGATATTGTGAGTTATGTAGAGGTAGGGATCAAGGCAAGTTGGATGTTTTGGTTGTGTGCTGGGTGCACAAGACTCGGGTTTGTGTTTAGTAATTGTCTGGATCCTAAGGACCGGTTCATGGAGCATGTAACCTGGCTTTACCGTGCCAACCACATGCTGAGATGGGGCAGCTTGGCCAATTAATTAGGTGTATACCCGGCGTAGTATGGGTGTGTTGGATGGTGCCGGGAATATGTGTCAGCTGGACTACCATATGAACCGCAAGGCTCAAGAGGGGGCCACTGCAGCGGGGTTGGAGCCTCTTGTATGCTGTTAGGGGTGAAACCTCAGTGGGCCCACGCTCGTCGGGAATCCCTTTGTAAAGGCTTCGTAGTGATCTCCTGGCTACACACCTGGGAAGTGTGAATGTGGTTCGTAGCCACTGGCATAATGGAGGTTCTTTTAGTCCACCCGGCAACGGGGGATGAAATCACTACATGTGGGTACAGTGGTACAAACTTTGCAGAATCAAAACTGTCATGACAGTCGTGCTCACGGTCAAGAGCGGCATGGACTTATTCATGATTAGAGGAGTGATGGTTTTGGATGTTGTGGATGTTAAGCGGGGAGCTTAACATTGGATGATGTTATGGTTATTTGATTAGGATGATGGTATGGGAGATTGGGACCATTTCATCTGTGTAGTAATGTAGGTGCCTAATAAGCTAAGGTGATAGGTATTAATTGCGTAGTGCTTTAAACATGAGTTCAACCTCTCCTTGTTCTAGCCATGCATGACATAACTTTCCCACACTTGCTGAGTACCATCGGTACTCAACCTTGCATATTTTGTTGGTTTATATTGCTGCTCAGGTCAAGATAATGAGGTGGTGTATAATGACCAAGACTTTGGACCTGAAGAAGGTTTCTAGGTTCATGGAGACCCCGAGCAACGCCTGTAATGGAGCCCACAAGAATAATATTCCGCTGCTAGTTTATTTACTTGTGATGAACTTATTATTGTTCATCGAGACATTTGCTATGTAAGACTTATTTATATTCGACACCTGGCTTGTAATAAATGATGCTTCACTATTTGTCATCACATGTATGAGAAAATGATCCTGGCATACATGTGATATTCACTTGGCTGTTCTTCAGAAAAACCGGGTGTGACATTTGATCAGTTGAGGGGAGCTTGTGTTTTCTCGAAAATTGATCTCAGGTCGGGATACCACCAACTTAAGATAAGGCAAGCCGATATTCGAAAGACAGCTTTCGTATCTCGCTACGGACTGTATGAATACACCGTAATGCCTTTCGGGCTAACTAATGCCCCGGCATACTTCATGTATCTCATGAACAAGGTGTTCATGGAATATCTGGACAAATTTGTGGTGGTTTTCATAGATGAGATTCTCGTCTTCTCCAAGGATGAAGAGGAACATGAGAAACATCTGAGGTTGGTGTTGCAGAAGCTGAGAGAACACCAACTATATGCCAAGTTGAGCAAGTGTGAGTTTTGGCTGAAGAGAGTTCCCTTCTTAGGACATATCATCTCGGAGGGAGGAATCTCCGTGGATCCCACCAAAATCGAGGATATACAGAAGTGGAAGACCCCTTAAAATGTCGGGGAAGTTCAAAGTTTCTTGGGATTGGCAGGATACTATCGACGGTTTATTGATAGATTCTCTAAGATCTCGAGACCCCTCACCAAACTGTTGGAGAAGGGAGTCACATTCACATGGACGCCGCAGTGCGAGACGAGTTTTCAGGAGTTAAAGAAAAGATTGACAACAACCCTAGTGCTAGTTATGCCAGATATGCAGAAGAACTTTACGGTGTACTGCGATGCCTCTGGAAACGGGTTGGGATGTGTTCTCATGCAAGAAGGGCACGTCGTGGCTTATTCATCCCGGCAGCTCCGGAAGCACGAGAAGAACTATCCTACACATGACCTTGAACTAGCCGCAGTGGTACACGCGTTGAAAATTTGGCGGCATTACATGATGGGGAAGAGGATAGAGATATATACGGATCGTAAGAGTTTAAAGTACATTTTCACACAGCCAGATCTCAACCTCAGACAAAGGAGATGGTTAGAGCTAATCAATGACTTTGATGTGGGCATCAACTATCATCCTGGGAAAGCAAACGTCATGGCAGATGCTTTAAGTCGGAAAGTGCAGGCCAATAAGTTGAGCTTGAAGGACATGCCTGCAGAATTGAAGGACGAGGTTATAATGCTCAATCTATGCCTTGTGAATAGTGGTGAAGCCATCGCCATGGAAGTGGACTCCACACTAGAGCGAGACATACGCGAGGGTCAAAAGAATGACGAGAAGATACAAGAGATCAGACAACTCATCAAGGAAAATAAAGCTCCTGGTTTCAGAGAGGATGAACAGGGAACGGTGTGGCACGGGAAAAGAATCTGTGTGCCAGAAGTAGAGAAGATCCGTGAATTGATTTTGAAGGAGGCTCACGATTCTGACTATTCCATTCATCCTGGGAGTACGAAGATGTACCAGGACCTCAAGAGCAGGTATTGGTGGTATGGCATGAGACGAGATGTCGTGGAACATGTTGCCCTATTTGACACATGTCAGTTGGTAAAAGCAGAACATCAACGACCCGTGGGATTATTGCAACCACTCAAAGTGCCTGAATGGAAATGGGAAGAAATCGGCATGGATTTCATAGTGGGATTGCCTAGGACCCAATCCAGATATGATTCAATATGGGTCATCATCGACAGGCTACCCAAGGTAGCTCATTTCATCCCCGTGAAAGAAAGCTACAGCGGATCCAAATTGGCAGAATTGTACATGTCAAGGATCGTGTGTTACCATGGAGTGCCCAAGAAGATTGTGTCGGATCGAGGGACACAGTTCACCTCGAGGTTCTGGCAGAAGTTGCACGAAACCATGGGAACCCATCTGAACTTTAGTTCTACCTATCATCCCCAAACTGACGAGCAGACGGAAAGAACCAATCAGATTCTTGAGGATATGCTGAGAGCGTGTGCACTCAAAAACAATCGGAGTTGGGACAAGAATTTACCATATGCGGAGTTCTCCTATAACAACAACTATCAGGCTAGTATGAAGATGTCACCGTTTGAAGCTTTGTACGGGAGGAAGTGCAGGACTCCCTATTTTGGAACCAAACAGGGGAAACAAGAAGCCGAGGCGAAAGTGAGGGAAATTCACAACAACTTGAGGATAGCACAGACTCGACAAAAGAGCTACGCCGATGTGCGGAGAAGAGAGCTCATTTTCAATGTGGGAGGCTATGCCTATCTCAAGGTGTCCCCTATCCGAGGACTTCGTCGATTCAAGGTGAAAGGGAAGTTGTCACCTCGATACATCGGACCCTTTCAAGTTCTGGAGAGGAAAGGCGAAGTGGCGTATCAACTAGAATTACCGGCTCGCCTATCTGATGTGCACGATGTATTCCACGTGTCACAGCTCAAGAAATGTCTGAGAACGCCTGAAGAGTGTAACACCCCAAATTTCTAGTCAAAACCCAAATTTTGATTTAAAACCCTAAACCATGTTCAGAGGGGAATTTAGAAATTTTTGGACGTGCTGCATGTTTTGCAAAAATTCAAATTCAAACTGGAATTCAAATTATACCCAAAACAGAAAAGAAATGGAAAAAGAAAAAGGAAATCGGGAAAAAACTGGCCAGTGGGCCGAAACCGCCAGCCGGCCCAGCTACCCCAGCGCCAGCCCGCCCCCGCGCGCGCCGCGCTGCCTCTCGCCGACAGGTGGGACCCACATGTCATCCCTAACCCCGCGACCCCGGACTCTCTCCCGCGCGCGCGATCGCAACCGATCGGGAAACCCGTCCCCGCAGCCGAATTCCGGTCCCAGAGGACTCCAACTCGATCACAACAGACCCACCGCCCTCCCCCGGCTATAAAAACCCCCGATCCGATCAGTTTTTCCCACGCGATCGCCGATTTTCACTCCGGTGAGCACCGAGACTTCGCCGGTGAATTCTGGCCGATCTAAGCTCGGAAACTCTGATCTAACTCGCTGGTTTTGATCCACCGCCTCCGGGGAACTTTGCAGGTGCAGAAAACTCGGAGAGTTGTGGTGCAAACACAGCGCCGACGAGCTTCGCCGTGGTTTTGCCTCGGACCTCGCCGCCGATCACTTTCCAGGACCCCCGAGCTCGAGAAAACCCCCGAGGTGAGATCCCTGACCTCCCCTCTACCGATCTAGGCCATAAGATCACAGTTCTGGGCAGAATTCTCGAGGATCCGAAACTTTCCGGCGAGATCGCCGCTTCCCGCCGCCGTGCGCCGCCGGCAGCGCCGCCCGCGCTCGATCAGAGCGACGTGGCCGCTTGTGCGCCGTTTATTTTAAATCGCACGGTAGACTTTAAAACCCCGCGTACCGGTTCGATCTTATAATCTCAGCCGTCGGTTTAAAATCGGACGGACCACGTCAGCCCCGCATTATAAAGTCTGGAATTCTTACGTGCTACCCCCTGGGGTTCTCTGGAATTGAGAGCTAGCCCCGGAAACTTCAGATCTAGCCCCTGGAACTTCAGAAAATCATGTAAATTCATTTAAAAATCAGTTTTAGCCCCTGGACTTAATATAAATTAAGAAAAACACCTCTGATAAGTGTAGCTAGACCCCTGGGAATTATGAAAATAATGTTATAGACCCTGTAATTAGGTGAGTTTACTTTTTAATTCTGTTTAGTATTTAATTTAGAAAATTGAATATGTAACTAGTGTTTAAAAATTAAAAAAGTGGGACAAACATAATTGTCAAAATTTATTAAAAACTTTCTCAGTACTTAGAAAACTTTGGAGTGAGATAAAAATATATTTTTGGACTGAAATAAATCTGTTTCATCTATTATTCACATTTAATAGTATAGGGACACATTTTTAAGTAAAGAATAGTTAAAGAAAAATAGGGAAAATAATTATGAAATAGTATACATCAGAAGCCAAGGTCAAGATATGATATTAAATTATTTAGGACCAGAACCTAATCTGTTTAGGCAATGTGAATTACTAATTTAATAATAAAATACACAATTATGCATAGGAATATAAATCTGAAAATATAGAAACTAGTAAATGATAAATGGAGTTTCTAAAATACAAAGAATTCAGTTTAGGGTTGATAGAAATTGTGAAGGCACATTGTATGCAAGTATAAATATGGACACAAAAGTAGGAATCATATACACATGATTAAAAGTGCATGCAAGTCACAAATCAACACACATAGAGTAACCACAACACATATAATGGTGAATGACTTTCATAAATATGAATGTGTGGTTTGTATGAAGTAGAAGTGTGAACTATGTCTTATGATTGTTGTTTTTCTTTTGCTATGTGTGATGGTATGAAGTAGAACCTGCTCAAGAGCAAGTTAACCCTTTCCAAGATCAGGACTACCAATTTCAAGAGCAGCAAGAAGGAGGCAAGTGTCCTTGACCACTTTGATCCTATGCTAGGATGTGTAGATAGAATTATTTGCATTGTCAAGTTAAATATGAAACCCATGCTAGGAAGTTTCCCTAGAATTGCATTACCTTGTTTCCTTGAAGCTTGGGTTGGGATTTATTTTGTCATGTCATTTATACACATGCATATGCTTAGCCATGCTTAGAATGGGATATTTGGGAAATGAGATCATCAGTTTATATTACCATGCTCTTGAATGAGTTATTGTGAATTATGTAGAGGTAGGGATCAAGGCAAGTTGGATGTTTTGGTTGTGTGCTGGGTGCACGAGACTTGGGTTTGTGTTTAGTACTTGCCTGGATCCTAAGGACCGGTTCATGGAGCATGTAACCCGGCTTTACAGTGCCAACCACATGCTGAGATGGGGCAGCTTGGCCAATTAATTAGGTGTATCCCCGGCGTAGTATGGGTGTGTTGGATGGTGCGGGGAGTAGGTGTCAGCTGGACTACCATATGAACCGCAAGGCTCAAGAGGGGGCCACTGCAGCGGGGTTGGAGCCTCTTGTATGCTGTTAGGGGTGAAACCTCAGTGGGCCCACGCTCGTCGGGAATCCCTTTGTAAAGGCTTCGTAGTGATCTCTTGGCCGCACACCTGGGAAGTGTGAATGTGGAACGTAGCCACTGGCATAATGGAGGTTCTTTTAGTCCACCCGGCAATGGGGGATGAAATCACTACTTGTGGGTACAGTGGTACAAACTCTGCAGAGTCAAAACTGTCTTGACAGCCGTGCTCACGGTTAAGAGCGGCCTGGACTTATTCATGATTAGAGGATTGATGGTTTTGGAAGTTAAATGGGGAGCTTAACATTGGAAATGATGTTATGGTTATTGGATTATGATGATGGGATGGGAGATTGGGACCATTTCACCTGTGTAGTAATGTAAGTGCTTAATAAGCTAAGGTGATAGGTATTAATTGCGTAGTGCTTTAACCATGAGTTCAACCTCTCCTTGTTCTAGCCATGCATGATATAATTTTCCCACACTTGCTGAGTACCATTGGTACTCAACCTTGCATATTTGTTGGTTTATATTGCTGCTCAGGTGAAGATAATGAGGTGGTGTATAATGACCAAGATTTTGGACCCGAGGAAGGTTTTTAGGTTCATGAAGACCCCCGGGCAACGCCTGTGATGGAGCCCTAAAAGAATAATATTCCGCTGCTAGTTTATTTACTTGTGATGAACTTATTATTGTCCATCGAGACATTTACTATGTAAGACTTACTTATATTCGACACCTGGCTTGTAATAAATGATGCTTCACTATTTGTCATCACATGTATGAGAAAATGATCCTGGCATACATGTGATATTCACTTGGTTGTTTCTTCGGAAAAACCGGGTGTGACAGAGGTGGTATCAGAGCCAAGGTTGCCCGTAGGAACGTGGACCTAGGTAGAAATGGACGTATTTAAGGGCCCTATTTTCTTAAAAACTATTTTCCAAGGTGTGGGTGGAAAAGTGTTATTAAAGGAGTCATTTTCTTCATCTTACCCCAACTTTCATTCAAAATAGGATTTTTGTTTGAGATTTTATCTAACCTAATTTTAAATTCTTTTGTTTTAGATGGTTCGCATGATTCGCACCGCCCGTAAGTCCACAGGAGGGAGAGTTCCCGTAGTGGCCCTTCCCGAAAGAGAGGAGAGTCGTCCCGTGACGTACCTTTCCTACGGATTGGCAGTTGGAGATTTGTTGCGCCGTCTTCGACGTATGCTCGAAGCCGCCGGCAATACGGGCAAGCTGATCATCCACTATAACTCCACCAGGACCATCCGTGAGAAGAGGGAAGAATGGAGTTCGGAGATGAGGATTATACACGAGAATCAACTGCTTAAGATTCACCACTCTCCAGCTTGTCGAGCAACACAAGTTGACGCGGAGAGAGATGTCACCTGGGAGGCCATCACCTGCCAGAGTCACATCTATCGTCGCCACTTGGACAAAACTGAGTACATGTATGTCCTCCAACGTGAGAGTGGTACCACGGAGTATAAGTACCCACCGGTGCAGCAAGGGACTTCCCATGAGCACATGGACTTGTGCTTGGAGGATGCTGCTATGCTCAGCACTCGACTGCAGGAGTGTCAACAAGAGCTTCAGGATGTCCGAGACACCCTGAAGGAAACGGAGGCGCTGCTGCGAGCTTGCTTAAAGGCGAGAGAAAGAGGATATGGGAATGAACTGTGTGTCACCGTGAGTGATCCATGGACTCCTGACTCCCCGGATCGCCGAGCAATCAGGCGTCGTCGCACTTCTCCACCAGCGGCCTCCCCACCCAAAGCAGAGTCAGAAGGTAGCCGAAATGAGGAGGAAGATCCCGAGGAGCCAGCTCAAGAGGACGAGTAGTGTAGAGTCTTTCCCCTAGCTAGCAAGAGGTCGAGTAGTCGGGTCGTTACGTAGTTAATGGTGTGATAATGCTTGGTGTGTGACGTGAGTTGTGGAAGCCATGAGCAATTGTCCACAGCCACGTCTTCAGATTGTTTTGCTTTGGTGTGTGAACCCACAGGAAATAATAGTGCATTTATTTGGTGTGAGATATGAATCCCCGTAAAAGTATAACAAAGCCTCAACACTTCAAAGTGCAAACTAATGAAAGTAGTAAGATGATGCTAAATGATTTCAAATTGACATTGGTTGATTCTGCCAGATGGCTGGAAGAGGAAAAGGACGTGCTGCCAACCCCGCCAACAACAATGATGAGGCATGCAACCCTCATCTTTCTGGAGGCCAGGACCGGGGTGGTCGCCGTGAAGAAGTTGATCCTCTCCACCAAATGTTGGAGAATCAAAATCAGCTTATCCAGAACTTGACTCAAGTGGTGGCCAACTTGCATCAAGTTCCACCCCCACAAGCTGCACCACGCCAACCAAGGTTGAGTGAGTTTCTAGGAACTCAACCTCCGAAGTTTGCAAGTGCTGCTGAACCTCTGGAGGCAGATGATTGGCTGAAGACCATTGAAAGTAAGATGAGGATTATTCATTGCTCAAGGGTTTGTTAAGAAGCATGACCTAGCAACCACACAAATGAACCATATGCTAGCGGTAAACTCTCCAGGTGGAGAAATAAGGACAAGACAAGTGTGTCCCAAAGTGAGCCTAGACATTAATAGGGTAGTATTCATGGCTAACCTCATAGTGATAGATTCACAAGGGATAGATATTATTTTGGGTATGGATTGGTTGACCAAACATAAAGGAATTATCCATTGTTCGACCAGAACGGTGGAACTAACTCACCCCAGTGGTACCAGAGTAAAGTTCATAACAATACACGAGCCTAGGAGGGACATTAAGTTAAATCAAGTGGAGGTGAAAGTTGAGGAAATCAGGACCATCAGGGAATATCCAGATGTTTTTCCGGAGGAGTTGCCAGGTATGCCTCCCGACCGTGACGTTGAATTCGCAATTGAGCTAGTACCGGGAACAGCCCCGATATACAAGAGACCTTATCGAATGGACTCCAAGCAGCTAGAAGAGCTCAAGGATCATTTGAGAGAATTGACGGAGAAGGGGTATATTCGCCCTAGTTCCTCACCATGGGGAGCTCCGGTTATATTTGTGCCCAAGAAAGACGGAACCCAAAGGTTATGCGTGGATTACCGTGCCTTGAATGAGGTAACCATCAAAAACAAGTACCCATTACCTCGCATTGAAGACTTGTTTGATCAGTTGAGGGGAGCTTGTGTGTTCTCGAAAATTGATCTCAGGTCGGGGTACCACCAACTCAAGATAAGGCAATCAGATATTCCCAAGACAGCTTTCGTATCTCGGTACGGACTGTATGAATACACTGTCATGCCTTTCGGGCTAACCAATGCCCCGGCATATTTCATGTACCTCATGAACAAGGTATTCATGGAATATCTGGACAAATTTGTGGTGGTTTTCATAGATGATATTCTCGTCTTCTCCAAAGATGAAGAAGAACATGAGAAACATCTAAGGTTGGTGTTACAGAGGCTGAGAGAACACCAACTATATGCCAAGTTGAGCAAGTGTGAGTTTTGGCTGAAGAGAGTTCCCTTTTTAGGACATATAATCTCGGAGGGAGGAATCTCCGTAGATCCCGCCAAAATCGAGGATATCCAGAAGTGGAAAACCCCCGAAAATGTCGGGGAAGTTCGAAGCTTTTTGGGATTGGCTGGATACTATCGACGGTTTATTGAGGGATTCTCCAAGATCTCGAGACCTCTCACCAAACTGTTGGAAAAGGGAATCCCATTCACCTGGACGCCACAGTGCGATACGAGCTTTCAGGAGCTAAAGAAGAGATTGACAACAGCCCCAGTGCTGGTTATGCCAGATATGCAGAAGAATTTCACAGTGTACTGCGATGCCTCTGGAAATGGGTTGGGATGTGTTCTCATGCAAGAAGGACATGTCGTGGCATATGCATCCCGGCAGCTTCGGAAGCACGAGAAGAACTATCCTACACATGATCTAGAACTAGCTGCAGTGGTACACGCGTTGAAAATTTGGCGGCACTATTTGATGGGGAAGAGGACAGAGATATATACGGATCATAAGAGTTTGAAGAACATATTCACACAGCCAGATCTCAACCTCAGACAAAGGAGATGGTTAGAGCTAATCAATGACTTTGACATAGGCATCAACTATCATCCCGGAAAAGCAAACGTCGTGGCCGATGCTTTGAGTCGGAAAGTGCAGGTCAATAAGTTGAGTTTTAAGGACATGCCCGCAGAGTTGAAGGACGAGGTTATAAGGCTCAATCTATGTCTAGTAAATAGTGGTGAAGCCATCGCCATGGAAGTGGACTCCACACTCGAGCAAGACATACGCGAGGGCCAAAAGAATGATGAGAAGATACAAGAGATCAGACAGCTCATTAAGGAAAATAAAGCTCCTGGTTTTAGAGAGGATGAACAAGGAACGGTGTGGCACGGGAAAAGGATCTGTGTGCCAGAAGTAAAGGAGATCCGTGAATTAATTTTGAAGGAGGCTCACGATTCTGACTATTCCATTCATCCTGGGAGTACGAAGATGTACCAGGACCTCAAAGGCAGGTATTGGTGGTATGGCATGAAGCGAGATGTCGCGGAACATGTTGCCCTATGTGACACATGTCAGTTGGTGAAAGCTGAACATCAACGACCCGCGGGATTATTGCAACCACTCAAAGTGCCTGAATGGAAATGGGAAGAAATCAGCATGGATTTTGTCGTGGGATTGCCTAGGACCCAATCCGGGTATGATTCAATATGGGTCATTATTGATAGGCTAACCAAGGTAGCTCATTTCATTCCGGTGAAAGAAAGCTACAGCGGATCCAAATTGGCAGAATTGTACATGTCAAGGATTGTGTGTTACCATGGAGTGCCAAAGAAGATAGTGTCGGACCGAGGGACACAGTTCACCTCGAGGTTTTGGCAAAAGTTGCATGAAACCATGGGAACCCATCTGAATTTCAGCTCTGCCTATCATCCCCAAACTGACGGGCAGACGGAGAGAACCAATCAGATCCTTGAAGATATGTTAAGGGCATGTGCACTCAAAAACAATAGGAGTTGGGACAAGAACTTACCGTATGCGGAGTTTTCCTATAACAACAGCTATCAAGCTAGTATGAAGATGTCACCGTTTGAAGCTTTGTATGGAAGGAAGTGCAGAACTCCTCTATTTTGGAACCAAACAGGAGAAAGTAAAGTGTTTGTTCCAGAAGCGCTACAAGAAGCCGAGGCGAAGGTGAGGGAGATTCGCAACAACTTGAGGATAGCACAAACACGCCAGAAGAGTTATGCTGATGTACGAAGAAGAGAACTCGTTTTCAACGTGGGAGACTATGTTTATCTCAAAGTGTCCCCTATCAGAGGACTTCGTCGGTTCAAGGTGAAAGGGAAGTTGTCACCTCGATACATCGGACCCTTTCAAGTTTTGGAAAGAAAAGGCGAAGTGGCGTACCAACTAGAGTTACCGGTTCATCTATCAGATATGCACGATGTATTCCATGTGTCACAACTCAAGAAATGTCTGAGGACGCCTGAGTAGGTGTTACCCATGAATGAAGTGGATGTAGCTGAAGATTTGTCTTATGCCGAGCAACCATACAAGATTTTGGAGACAATGGAACGCCTCACCAGAAATAAAAGAATCCGGATGTGCAAGGTGCAGTGGAAGCATCACTCAGAAGAGGAAGCCACCTGGGAACGGGAAGATGAGCTTAAGGCACAATTTCCGGAATTGTTTTCTTAGAAACACCAATCTCGAGGACGAGATTTCTTTTAAGGGGGGTAGAGCTGTAACACCCCAAATTTCTAGTCAAAACCCAAATTTTGATTTAAAACCCAAAACAATGTTCAGAGGGGAATTTAGAAATTTTTGGACGTGCTGCATGTTTTGCAAAAATTCAAATTCAAACTGGAATTCAAATTATACCCAAAACAGAAAAGAAATGGAAAAAGAAAAAGGAAATCGGGAAAAAACTGGCCAGTGGGCCGAAACCGCCAGCCGGCCCAGCTACCCCAGCGCCAGCCCGCCCCCGCGCGCGCCGCGCTGCCTCTCGCCGACAGGTGGGACCCACATGTCATCCCTAACCCCGCGACCCCGGACTCTCTCCCGCGCGCGCGATCGCAACCGATCGGGAAACCCGTCCCCGCAGCCGAATTCCGGTCCCAGAGGACTCCAACTCGATCACAACAGACCCACCGCCCTCCCCCGGCTATAAAAACCCCCGATCCGATCAGTTTTTCCCACGCGATCGCCGATTTTCACTCCGGTGAGCACCGAGACTTCGCCGGTGAATTCTGGCCGATCTAAGCTCGGAAACTCTGATCTAACTCGCTGGTTTTGATCCACCGCCTCCGGGGAACTTTGCAGGTGCAGAAAACTCGGAGAGTTGCGGTGCAAACACAGCGCCGACGAGCTTCGCCGTGGTTTTGCCTCGGACCTCGCCGCCGATCACTTTCCAGGACCCCCGAGCTCGAGAAAACCCCCGAGGTGAGATCCCTGACCTCCCCTCTACCGATCTAGGCCATAAGATCACAGTTCTGGGCAGAATTCTCGAGGATCCGAAACTTTCCGGCGAGATCGCCGCTTCCCGCCGCCGGCAGCGCCGCCCGCGCTCGATCAGAGCGACGTGGCCGCTTGTGCGCCGTTTATTTTAAATCGCACGGTAGACTTTAAAACCCCGCGTACCGGTTCGATCTTATAATCTCAGCCGTCGGTTTAAAATCGGACGGACCACGTCAGCCCCGCATTATAAAGTCTGGAATTCTTACGTGCTACCCCCTGGGGTTCTCTGGAATTGAGAGCTAGCCCCGGAAACTTCAGATCTAGCCCCTGGAACTTCAGAAAATCATGTAAATTCATTTAAAAATCAGTTTTAGCCCCTGGACTTAATAGAAATTAAGAAAAACACCTCTGATAAGTGTAGCTAGACCCCTGGGAATTATGAAAATAATGTTATAGACCCTGTAATGGGGTGAGTTTACTTTTTAATTCTGTTTAGTATTTAATTTAGAAAATTGAATATGTAACTAGTGTTTAAAAATTAAAAAAGTGGGACAAACATAATTGTCAAAATTTATTAAAAACTTTCTCAGTACTTAGAAAACTTTGGAGTGAGATAAAAATATATTTTTGGACTGAAATAAATCTGTTTCATCTATTATTCACATTTAATAGTATAGGGACACATTTTTAAGTAAAGAATAGTTAAAGAAAAATAGGGAAAATAATTATGAAATAGTATACATCAGAAGCCAAGGTCAAGATATGATATTAAATTATTTAGGACCAGAACCTAATCTGTTTAGGCAATGTGAATTACTAATTTAATAATAAAATACACAATTATGCATAGGAATATAAATCTGAAAATATAGAAACTAGTAAATGATAAATGGAGTTTCTAAAATACAAAGAATTCAGTTATGGTTGATAGAAATTGTGAAGGCACATTGTATGCAAGTATAAATGTGGACACAAAAGTAGGAATCATATACACATGATTAAAAGTGCATGCAAGCCACAAATCAACACACATAGAGTAACCACAACACATATAATGGTGAATGACTTTCATAAATATGAATGTGTGGTTTGTATGAAGTAGAAGTGTGAACTATGTCTTATGATTGTTGTTTTTCTTTTGCTATGTGTGATGGTATGAAGTAGAACCTGCTCAAGAGCAAGTTAACCCTTTCCAAGATCAGGACTACCAATTTCAAGAGCAGCAAGAAGGAGGCAAGTGTCCTTGACCACTTTGATCCTATGCTAGGATGTGTAGATAGAATTATTTGCATTGTCAAGTTAAATATGAAACCCATGCTAGGAAGTTTCCCTAGAATTGCATTACCTTGTTTCCTTGAAGCTTGGGTTGGGATTTATTTTGTCATGTCATTTATACACATGCATATGCTTAGCCATGCTTAGAATGGGATATTTGGGAAATGAGATCATCAGTTTATATTACCATGCTCTTGAATGAGTTATTGTGAATTATGTAGAGGTAGGGATCAAGGCAAGTTGGATGTTTTGGTTGTGTGCTGGGTGCACGAGACTTGGGTTTGTGTTTAGTACTTGCCTGGATCCTAAGGACCGGTTCATGGAGCATGTAACCCGGCTTTACAGTGCCAACCACATGCTGAGATGGGGCAGCTTGGCCAATTAATTAGGTGTATCCCCGGCGTAGTATGGGTGTGTTGGATGGTGCGGGGAGTAGGTGTCAGCTGGACTACCATATGAACCGCAAGGCTCAAGAGGGGGCCACTGCAGCGGGGTTGGAGCCTCTTGTATGCTGTTAGGGGTGAAACCTCAGTGGGCCCACGCTCGTCGGGAATCCCTTTGTAAAGGCTTCGTAGTGATCTCTTGGCCGCACACCTGGGAAGTGTGAATGTGGAACGTAGCCACTGGCATAATGGAGGTTCTTTTAGTCCACCCGGCAACGGGGGATGAAATCACTACTTGTGGGTACAGTGGTACAAACTCTGCAGAGTCAAAACTGTCTTGACAGCCGTGCTCACGGTTAAGAGCGGCCTGGACTTATTCATGATTAGAGGATTGATGGTTTTGGAAGTTAAATGGGGAGCTTAACATTGGAAATGATGTTATGGTTATTGGATTATGATGATGGGATGGGAGATTGGGACCATTTCACCTGTGTAGTAATGTAAGTGCTTAATAAGCTAAGGTGATAGGTATTAATTGCGTAGTGCTTTAACCATGAGTTCAACCTCTCCTTGTTCTAGCCATGCATGATATAATTTTCCCACACTTGCTGAGTACCATTGGTACTCAACCTTGCATATTTGTTGGTTTATATTGCTGCTCAGGTCAAGATAATGAGGTGGTGTATAATGACCAAGATTTTGGACCCGAGGAAGGTTTTTAGGTTCATGAAGACCCCCGGGCAACGCCTGTGATGGAGCCCTAAAAGAATAATATTCCGCTGCTAGTTTATTTACTTGTGATGAACTTATTATTGTCCATCGAGACATTTACTATGTAAGACTTACTTATATTCGACACCTGGCTTGTAATAAATGATGCTTCACTATTTGTCATCACATGTATGAGAAAATGATCCTGGCATACATGTGATATTCACTTGGTTGTTTCTTCGGAAAAACCGGGTGTGACAAAGAGGTGTTACCCATGAATGAGGTTGATGTAGCTGAGGATCTGTCTTATGCCGAGCAACCAAACAAGATTTTGGAGACAATGGAACGCCTCACAAGAAATAAAAGAATCCGGATGTGCAAGGTGCAGTGGAAGCATCACTCAGAAGAGGAAGCCACCTGGGAGCGAGAGGATGAGCTTAAGGCACAATTTCCGGAATTGTTTTCTTAGAAACACCAATCTCGAGGACGAGATTTCTTTTAAGGGGGGTAGAGCTGTAACACCCCAAAATCATGTCAAGAGGGGAATTTAAAAAAATTTGGACGTGTTGCATGTGTTTCAAAAAATTCAAATTCAAACTAGAATTCAAATTAAACTCAAAACAGAAATGAAAAAGAAAAAGAAAAAGAAAAAACAAACCTTCCCGGCCAATGGGCCAAAACCCACCAGCCGACACACCCAACCCCCGCGCCAGCCCGCAGCCGCGCGCCCGCGCCCCCTCTCGCAGACAGGCGGGACCCACCTGTCATCCCTAAACCCCGCTCGTCCGATCCCGGGACTGTTTTCCTCGCGCGCGCGCGATCGGAACCGACCGGAAAACCGCGCGTTCCCAGCCGACTCCCGGTCCCAGAAGACTCCAGCTCGATCTAAACCAACCCGCCGCCCTCCCCTGTCTATAAAAACCCCGGCGTCGTCCCGTTTTTCCCCACGATCCGCCGTTTTTCTCTCCGGTGAGAACCCGAGCTTCTCCAGTGAATTCTGCTCGATCTACGCTCGGGAATTCTGATCTAACTCACTGGTCTTGATCCACCGCCTCCGGGGAACCTTGCAGGTGCATAAAACTCGGTGGTTTGCGGTTCAAACACAGCGCCGATGAGCCTCGCCGTGAATTCACCTCGGACCTCGTCGCCGATCGCTTTCCAGGACCTCCGAGTTCAAGAAAACCCCCGAGGTGAGATCCCCGACCTCCCCTCCACCGATCTATGCCATAAAATCACAGTTTTAGGAAGAATTGACGAAGATCCGAAACTCTTTGGCGAGATCGCCGCCTCCCGCCGCCGTGCGCCGCCGGGCAGCGCCGCCCGCGCTCGATCAGAGCGACGTGGCCGCTTGTGCGCCGTCTATTTTAAATCGCACGGTAGAGTTTAAATCCCCGCGTATCGGTTCGATGTTATAATCTCAGCCGTCTGTTTTAAATCGGACGGTCCACGTCAGCCCTGCGTTATAAAGGCCAGAATTCTTACGCGCTACCCCCTAGGGTTCTCGGAAAATAAGAGCTAGCCCCGGAAACTTCTGATCTAGCCCCTGGAACTTTAGAAAATCATGTAAATTCATTTAAAAATCAGTTTTAGCCCCTGGACTTAATAAAAATTAGGAAAAACCCCTCTGTTATGTGTAGTTGGCCCCCTGGAAATTCTTAAAATAATATAATAGACCCTGTAGTGGGGTGAGTTTACCTTTTTAACACTATATGATATTAAATTTAGGAATTTGACTATGTGTTTAGTATTTAAAATTTAAAAGATGGGACAAACACATTGCAAATTCAAATTAAAAACTTTCCTAGTACTTGGAAAACTTTGGAGTGAGATAAAAGTAGATTTTTGGCTGAAATGAATCTGTTTAATTGATTATTCACATTTATTAGTTATAGGGATATATTTTTAAGTAGAGAATAATTTTGAAAATTAGTAAAATAAATGTAAAATAGTTCACATCAGAGGAGAAGTTCAAAAATATATTATTATATATTTTAGACCCAAAACCTATTCTGTTTAGATGAGGTGTCTTACTATTTTTATGATAAAGTTCACATTTAGGTATAGGAAATAAATCTGAAAATATAGCAAACTAGGTATGAATAACTAGAAAATGATAAATGAAGTTTCCAAAAATCCAAAGAATTCAGTTTAGGGTTGGTAGAAGGACTGAAGACACATATGGAGTAGGAAAATACCTTTCATGCATACTTGGTAGCTAAAAGGTGTAGTAATTGAATATAAGGAATTTATTTAAATTGGAAACTCATATATGTAGTATGCAAACCTAAATGTGAATACAAAAACAGAAATCATATACACATGTTTAAAAGTGCATGTAAGCCAAAAATCAACACACATAGAGTAACCACAACACATAGAATTGTGAATGGCTTTCATAAATGTGAATGTGTGGTTTGTATGAAGTGGAAGTGTGAACTATGTCTTATGACTTGTTGTTTTCTTTTGCTATGTGTGATGGTATGAGTAGAACCTGTTCCAGAGCAAGTTCTTCCTTTCCAAGATCAGGACTACCCATTCCAAGAGCAGCAAAAAGGAGGCAAGTGTCCTTGACCACTTTGATCCTATACTAGGATGTGTAGATAGAATTATTTGCATTGTCAATTGAAAATATGAAACCCATGCTAGGATGTTTCCCTAGAATTGCATTACCTTGTTTCCTTGTAGCTTGGGTTGGGATTCATTTTATCATGTCATTTATTATTATGCATATGCTTAGCCATGCTTAGAATGGGATATTTGGGATATGAGATCATCAGTTTATTTTACCATACTCTTGAATGAGATATTATGAGTTATGTAGAGGTAGGGATCAAGGCAAGTTGGATGTTTTGGTTGGTGTTGGGTGCACGAGACTCGGGTTTGTGTTTAGTACTTGCCTGAATCCTAAGGACCAGTTCATGGAGCATGTAACCTGGCTTTACCGTGCCAACCACATGCTGAGATGGGGCAGCTTGGCCAATTAATTAGGTGTATCCCCGGCGTAGTATGGGTGTGTTGGATGGTGCGGGGAATAGGTGTCAGCTGGACTACCATATGAACCGCAAGGCTCAAGAGGGGGCCACTGCAGCGGGGTTGGAGCCTCTTGTATGCTGTTAGGGGTGAAACCTCAGTGGGCCCACGCTCGTCAGGAATCCCTTTGTAAAGGCTTCGTAGTGATCTCCTGGCTACACACCTGGGAAGTGTGAATGTGGTTCGTGGCCACTGGCATAATGGAGGTTCTTTTAGTCCACCCGGCAACGGGGGATGAAATCACTACATGTGGGTACAGTGGTACAAACTCTGCAGAGTCAAAACTGTCATGACAGCCGTGCTCACGGTCAAGAGCGGCTTGGACTTATTCATGATTAGAGGATGATGGCTTTGGAAGTTGTGGATGTTAAGCGGGGAGCTTAACATTGGAAATGATGTTATGGTTATTTGATTATGATGATGGGATGGGAGATTGGGACCATTTCACCTGTGTAGTAATGTAGGTGCTTAATAAGCTAAGGTGATAGGTATTAATTGCGTAGTGCTTTAACCATGAGTTCAACCTCTCCTCGCTCTAGCCATGCATGACATAACTTTCCCACACTTACTGAGTACCATCGGTACTCAACCTTGCATATTTGTTGGTTTATATTGCTGCTCAGGTCAAGAGAATGAGGTGGTGTATAATGATCAAGACTTTGGACCCGAAGAAGGTTTCTAGGTTCATGGAGTCCCCCGGGCAACGCCTGTGACGGAGCCCACGAGAATAATTATTCCGCTGCTAGTTTGTTTACTTGTGATGAACTTATTATTGTCCATCGAGACATTTGCTATGTAAGACTTATTTATATTCGACACCTAGCTTGTAATAAATGATGCTTCACTATTTGTCATCACATGTATGAGAAAATGATCCTGGCATACATGTGATATTCACTTGGTTGTTCTTCGGAAAAACCGGGTGCGACAGTCATCGAGAGAGATCACCGGAAGAGAGCCCCAACGATCTGTCTGATAGGAGAAGGACCTCGAGACCCAGAAGAACGTAAGGTAGGTCTTCAATACTGCCTTACGATATCATCGCGTTTTCTTTGCATCTGTTCTTCCATTCCTTTCGAACAGAAGCTTTTTCGTGGACAGATCACCTGTTGATCTAGATCTAGAGATAGGATCATCGCCATGTCCACATTTGATCCGAACACCACTGTTCATCATAAAACCATGCAATCCATGCAAGAACACGTACAAACTGGTCTAATAAAACTGATCATAGGATAGCATGCATATGCATCATTGCATCTAGTTAAAGTTTATGCATGATATTGATTGCTGTGAATCTTGTATTTGCGTGAATCGTATATAGAAGGACAAGCTCAGGGAGCTACCTACGACGGACTACAACAACAAAATTTTGAGCAACCGGAACAGCCAGAACAAGGCAAGTGCACCTTGACCATATTGATCCTATGTTTTGGGAAAATGTTTTGTTTTGCGAAAAGGTGTGTGTGTGCTGAGTTAAACATGATGGGAAACCCTTTTATAGGAGTATACTAGTTTTGGTTAAACCACCCCTGTCGCCAGGGAAGCTTATGAGTTGGGTATGGCTTTTGCTTTTATGCTTCGCTGAGTCCATGGGATTGGGAAGCGAGATAGATGTGTCTAGCTAACTGCACTCGTAATGATAATAAGAAAATTGATGTTGTTAATTAACATGGATCGGAGGGAGATCTAGGCAAGCCTGGGTTTGTGAATGAGGTAGAATGAGATGGTGGTTTACTTGCCGTAGATCTAAGGACCGTTCATGCGAGCACATGCCAGGATAACAGTGCCACCACGAGGCCAAGTATGGGTGCGGCTTAGCTGACTAATTAGGTAAGTTGCTAGATTGTTATAGAACGTGGAAGGCGTGGGGAATGGGAGTCGAGAGAGGACTGCCCTGGGAACTGCATGGCACAAGAGGGGGCCCGTGAGTGGGATAATTGGAGATTCTAGCCTCCAGTGAAATCTAATTGAGTCCATACATCTAGTAACCCCTTTGTAAAGGATATTTTGTGATCTCTTGGCCATACACCGACGGTTGTGTACTAGTATAATGGAGGTTCTGCAGTCGTCGACGGGTGACAAAATCACAAACTTGTGGGTAAAGAGGTGCAAACTCTGTAGAGTCTAAAACTATCATGATAGCCGAGCTTACGGTCACGAGCGCCTGTCCAACTTCCATGATTAGTTGGATGGTTATTTTGGGATGGTTATTGGTTATGGTTTTGGATGGTTTGGTTTTTCGGGACTGTTGAGTCCGGGTGATAAGATGGGTTGCATGACTGTTGAGTCATGGCAACGAGGTTGGTCTCGGTGTGAGACAAGGTTGTTCATGAGATGAAATGGTAGCGAATACGAGATGGTATTCATGAGATGGTAGCGATAACGAGAAGGTATTCGTGAGCAAGAATGAGTTTGATTAATGTCTGGTTGGGACATGGAAAGTAATGAACATAACGGAGGTATGTCGGTATTTTAGTACATGTTGGGATTACATTCACTTAAAGATAAGTTGATGTTTTATCGTGGTTTTTGATAAATAACTTTGCTTTTCTGCAATGAGCCTTTTTATACCTACCTTGTTGTGAGCTACATATCATATTTTTCCTGCACTTGCTGAGTACATCATTGTACTCAAACTTGCATTATTATTTCATCATCAGCAATAGGAGAAAATTACTATGAAGACCAGGTGGAGCATTAGGCGTGTAAATCTGTCCTCAACCTTGCCTGTGGGGATGAAGTAGAGATGGAGCTGCTACTGCTTAGATGGCTTCCTCATTAGTTAGAAGACTTCCGCTGCATAGAAATAAAGGCTTCCGCTGTTAGATTAAGACTTCCGCTATGAGCATGAGTCCAAGACTCATGAAACATTGTAATAAACTTTGTTATTCGTGGTCATATATATTCTAAAATTCAGTTTGTGGATGATGTGTATATGTGTGATGAACATCCTGGGCATACATATGCATCAGTTCTCAGTTCCATGGTTTTCCACAAAATTGAGGGCGTCACAGATTGGTATCAGAGCCACGGGTTGACGGTAGGTTACTGCTTAGATAGATCACAGATTAGTATCAGACACAGATTGGTAGCTAAGCCACGCTGACCATAGGATGCAAGCCTAGGATGCATAGATTGGCCTTGAAACTACCTTGACATAGGATACAAGCCTAGGAAAGGCCATAGTTAGATCACAGATTGGCAACACCCTAAGCCATATAGGACCCCAATGAATAAGCCTTGAATAGGAGTTGTGTGAGCCTTGTGATGATTGTTTGTGATTATGTGCTTAGTGTGAGTTGTGGGACGTCTCAAAGCGTTGTCCATATCCACACATAAGTAGAAAGAGGTCTGAGATGCCTCGGCACTTGTTCACATCCTCGTATGTGCTAATATATATAGTCCAATCCACCTTGATGCATATAGTTGAGGGGATCTATCTAACCTTCTAACCTTCTATTCTATTTCGTTCTCTCTCACAGATGGTGAGAGGAAACGCCGGCCGAAGGAACGTCCGTGACAACCAAGAGGATGGCCACGATGAAGTTCCTGTTAATTCCGGAGCTGGTGAGAACAACCTGGAACGGTTGATGGCTATGCAGAATCAACTTATGCAAACCATGATCCAAACTTTGGGTCAGTTGCAGGCCAACAACAACAACCCCATTCCGGCACCACCGCCACCACCACCGCCGGCTCATAACAGACTGGGTGAGTTCATGAGGACTCGACCACCCACCTTTGCTCAAGCTAACGACCCCATGGAGGCCGTCGACTGGTTGAAATCCGTGGAGAAGAAGCTTGTCATAGTGCAGTGCAATGACCGAGAGAAGGTTATTTTTGCGTCGCACCAATTCATGGGAGCTGCCGCTGACTGGTGGGATGCCCTATGCAACGCTCATGTCGACCCGGAGACAATCCCTTGGACTGAGTTCAAGGAGAGTTTCCGCTCTCATTACATCCATGTTGGTGTAATGATGTTCAAGAGACAGAATTTTGAAGGTCTCCACCAAGGACAGAGAAGCATGAATGAATATCTCAACAAGTTCACACAACTGTCCCGGTATGCCCCCGAAGATGTCAACTCAGACCAGAGGAAGCAATACCT
The DNA here is from genome assembly GCA_030760725.1 of Neostapfia colusana. NCBI lineage: Eukaryota > Viridiplantae > Streptophyta > Magnoliopsida > Poales > Poaceae > Neostapfia > Neostapfia colusana. The sequence goes on from JASWHV010000020.1 coordinate 23,466,835, forward strand.
GTTCATGAGAGGGTTGAACAATGAGATCCAGATTCAGCTCCTCAACAATGACTACGCGAGCTTCCAGAAGCTGGTTGACAAGGCTATAGTAGTTGAAAGCAAGATCCGAGAGATCGAGCGAGAATGCAAGAGGAAGATGCCATACCAGCCGCAAGGGAGCAACATATGACCTCGGTACAAGCCCCCAGCTGCACCGCAGTATGGATCGACCACTCCTGCATACCGCCCTAATCAGCCAACACAGCAACGACCCGTTGCACAAGCACCTCGTATGCCTTTGCCTCTTGTGCCCCGACCCAACATGGGCGCTTCTGTTCAAAACCCCCGTCCCAATGTACCTGCTGCCGTAGGCAACAGGGCATGCTTTGCATGCGGGGAAACAGGACACTTCACGAGCCAGTGCCTGAGGAGAGGCCCTAGACCGCAAGGCAATGTGCCCAAGCAGAACCCGCGACCGAACGGAGGGGACAATCAAGGAAACCGTGGACAGCAGAACTATGCTCGCGGCAACGTGAACCATGTCTCTGCTGAGGATACGCAACAGGCCGAGGACGTCGTAATTGGTATGTTCTTTGCCAACTCCAACCCAGCCACCATATTATTTGATTCCGGAGCATCACATTCCTTCATATCATCCAAGTATGTTGCCAAGCATAATCTACCCATATCACACTTAAAATGCGCTATGTTAGTTAATTCTCCCGGTGGAGAGATGAGGACTAATATAGTATGTCCAAAAGTAAGCCTTAAAATAAGGGGGGTAGACTTCCTTGCCAACCTCATTGTCTTGGATTCCCAAGGGCTTGACATAATACTCGGGATGGATTGGTTAAGCAAGCACAACGGAGTAATCTAATGTGCTGAAAGGAGCGTGCAGTTGACAAACGAGCACGGTATTCATGTCGAGTTTGAGTCAGCCCAACAAACAACCGAAAGAGCAATTTTGAACCACGTTGAAGGAGCAACATTGGACAGCATTCCAGTGGTTCAAAAATTCTCGGATGTGTTCCCGGAAGAGCTTCCAGGTATGCCACCTGACCGGGACATTGAGTTTGCCATTGATTTGGTACCCGGAACTGCACCCATAGCAAAGAGACCCTATAGGATGCCCACCAATGAACTAGTGGAACTCAAGAAGCAAATTCAGGAGCAGTTGGAGAAGGGTTTTATACGTCCAAGCTCGTCACCATGGGGAGCCCCCGTGCTCTTCGTAGACAAGAAGGATGGGACCCAAATGATGTGCGTGGACTATAGGTCTCTCAATGAGGTGACAATCAAGAACAAATACCCTCTGCCCCGTATAGAGGTCCTATTCAACCAAATGAAAGGAGCCCGAGTGTTCTCCAAGATTGATCTTCGGTCGGGATACTTCCAGCTGAAGATTAAGCCCTCCGATATACCCAAGACTGCCTTTCGAACACGGTATGGTTCATATGAATATACCGTCATGTCTTTTGGATTAACAAATGCACCCTCATACTTCATGTACCTTATGAACAAGGTTTTCATGGAGTACTTGGATAAGTTTGTCGTGGTTTTCATCGACAACATTATGATGTATTCAAAAAGTGAGGAGGAGCATGAAGAACATTTGAGATTGACCTTGCAGAAAATGCGTGAGCATCAATTGTATGCCAAGCTTAACAAGTGTCAATTTTGGCTAAAGGAGATATCGTTCCAAGGCCACATTATCTCCGAGGAAGGAGTATCGGTTGATCCCAGAAAAGTGGGAGATGTTCTGAAGTGGAACCAACCGCAGAACGTGAGGGATATTCGATGTTTTCTTGGGATGGCTGGATACTACCGACGCTTTATCAAGGACTTCTCTAAGATAGCAAAGCCTATGACGGAGTTGCTAACGAAGGGAAAAGCCTTCCAATGGATACCAGCATGCCAAGAAAGTTTTGAGGAACTCAAGAAGAGGCTAACCACAGCGCTGGTTTTGGTATTGCCAGACGTGAGCAAGAGCTTTGACATATATTGTGATGCATTCAGACAAGGGCTCGGATGTGTTCTCATGCAAGAAGGACAAGTGGTAGCCTATGCCTCACGACAATTAAAGAAGCACGAGATTAATTATCCTACACATGACTTGGAGCTAGCAGCAGTAGTGCATGCATTGAAGATTTGGAGACATTATATCCTTGGTCATCGATGTGAGATCTATATGGATCATAAAAGCCTCAAGTACATATTTACACAAACGGACTTAAATTTGAGGCAACGTCGATGGTTGGAACTCATCAAGGATTACGATGTTGGAATCAACTACCACCCTGGAAGGGCCAATGTAGTAGCTGATGCATTAAGCCGAAAGGGAGCATGTCACCAACTCACGGTTCGGGATCTGCCACTCAAACTACGTAAGAGTTCGAACGGTTACACCTCGGATTCTTGAACAACATGGAAGTGATGGAAATCCACTCTTCATTGGAGCAAGAGATAAGAGATGGGCAAGCAACGGATGAGGAGATCAAGGAGATCAAGGAAAGAATCCGACAAGGAATAGAGAAGGATTTCAAAGAAGATGAGAAGGTACGCTTTGGCTAAGAAAAAGGATTTGTGTGCCTAACGTGAAGCACATCCGCGACATGATATTAAAAGAGGCACATGATTCACCCTATTCCATACATCCCGGAAGTACCAAAATGTACAAGGACTTGAAGACTTGTTATTGGTGGGATGGTATGAAAAGGGACATATCCGAATATGTTGCCCTATGCGACACATGCCAACGGGTGAAGGCCGAACATCAAAGACCCGCTGGATTGTTGCAACCCTTGAAGGTACCCGAGTGGAAGTGGGAAGACATCAGCATGGATTTCATCGTCGGGTTGCCACGTACTCAGTTGGGTTACGACTCCATCTGGGTTATCGTGGACCGATTGACGAAAACAGCCCATTTTCTCCCTGTAAGGGCCAAGTACAACGTTGCACAATTAGCTGAGTTGTACATGGAGCAGATCGTGTGCCGTCATGGAGTCCCGAGGAGGATAGTCTCAGATCGAGGTTCTCAGTTTACCTCTAGATTTTGGAGGGAGCTGCAGAAAGCTATGGGTACACGACTGGATTTTAGCTCCGCCTATCACCCACAAACCGATGGACAAACCGAAAGGACAAACCAAATTTTGGAGGACATGTTGAGAGCTTGCGCCTTGAAACATGGGCGTAGTTGGGATAGGAGTTTACCGTACGCCAAATTCTCCTATAACAACAGCTATCAAGCTAGCTTAAAGATGTCACCTTTCGAAGCAGTGTATAGTAGGAGTGTAGAACGCCGCTGTTCTGGAACGAGACCGGAGAGAACCAGGTTTTTGGACCCAAACTGCTACAAGAAGCTGAAAGGCAAGTCCAAATGATACGGGAGAACTTAAAGGCTGCTCAGTCACGACAGAAAGGTTATTCGGACAATAGGCGAAGGAAGTTGACTTTCGAAGTAGGAGACTTCGTATACCTTAAGGTCTCGCCTATCCGAGGCCAACGACGTTTCAACGTCAAAGGCAAGCTAGCACCTCGCTACATCGGACCATTTAATATTTTGGATAAGCGAGGAGAAGTAGCCTATCAACTAGAGCTCCCAACATATCTCTCCGACGTACACGACGTGTTTCATGTATCCCAGCTCAAGAAGTGCTTGAGAGTACCCGAGGAGCAAGTACCAATGGAAGAGCTTGAACTTCAAGAGGACCTGACTTATGCAAAACACCCTGTCCAAATTTTGGACGTAAGGGAAAGGGTCACAAGGAACAAAGTGATCCGATGGTGCAAGGTACAATGGAGCCATCACACCGAAGCTGAAGCCACATGGGAGTGTGAAGAAAACGTCAAGGCAGAATTCCCTCATCTATTCTCTACTAACGAATCTCGAGGGCGACATTCAATTTAAGGGGGGTAGATTTGTGACACCCTCATTTTTGGTTTCTGCATGTATTCATGTTTCATGTAGAGGGAACATTTTAAAGAAGTGGGAATGGAGAAAGAATCAAAAAGATAGCCAAAAAAAGAGCCAAATCCAATTCACCAAAAGCACCGAAGACAACTTTCACGGCCCCCTGGCCACGTGGCGCCTTTAGAGCTCATCTCGGCAAATGGGGAGAGGTCCGCCCCCCAGGGACACGCGTTGCCCCCGGAGCTAGCCTCTCGGAGAAGTGAGGCCAGCCCGCAGGACACGTGTCACCTTCGGAGCTAGTCACCGCGGAAATCAGAGGACCAGTCGCGCGGGATACGTGTCAATCCCGAGAGGTCTGGTTCTATTAGACACGTGTCGCCACCGGATTATCTCTGGGAGGTCCGTCACCGTTGGACACGTGTCAACCTCGGAGCTCATCTCTGAGAAGAAAGAAAGTCTGGCGCTGTTAGGACACGTGGCACACCCGGAGCCACTTCCGAAGAGAGGGAGGGTCCGACACTGATACGTGGCGCACGCGGAGCTCACCTCCGATAGAGAGGGAGGTCTCGCTCGCTTGACACGCGGCACAACCGGAGCTCGTCTCTGCGGAAAAGGGGAGACCAGGCCCCGGTGGACATGTGGAGCTTCCGGAGCTCATCACCGCGGAGGTAACGAGTTATGGAGCGGTTTTTGCTTCTGTACGCGTGGAAATACCGGTACGGGAGGAAACCGACATGAATTCCACAATGTTACCGCACCGAATCAATCTAAGATAAAGTTGGTGAAAATCTAGGAAACAATTTGAAAAGGACTATTATTCGAGATCCAATCAGATTAGGACTCTTTTCTTCCCGGTTATAAATAGAACCCAAAACAAACCCCTTGGTCGTAACATCTTCTCCTGAGCCGACGACTTAGAACCCTAGCCCCCAACTCGCCGAGTAAACCCATCGCCGGAGTTTGGTCATCAAGAGAGATCGCTGGAAGAGAGTCCCAACGATCTGTCTGATAGGAGAAGGACCTCGAGACCCAGAAGAACGTAAGGTAGGTCTTCAATACTGCCTTATGATATCATCGCATTTTCTTTGCATCTGTTCTTCGATTCCTTCTGAACAGAAGCTTTTTCGTGGACAGATCACTTGTTGATCTAGATCTAAAGACAGGATCATCGCCATGTCCACATTTGATCCGAAGACCACTGTGCATCGTAAAACCATGCAATCCATGCAAGAACACGTACAAACTGGTCTAATAAAAACTGATCATAGGATAGCATGCATATGCATCATCGCATCTAGTTAAAGTTTATGCATGATATTGATTGCTATGAATCTTGTATGTGCGTGAATCGTATATAGAAGGACAAGCTCAGGGTGCTACCTACGACGGACTACAACAACAAGATTTTGAGCAACCGGAACAGCTAGAACAAGGCAAGTGCCCCTTGACCATATTGATCCTATGTTTTGGGAAAATGTTTTGTTTTGCAAAAAGGTGTGTGTGTGCTGAGTCAAACATGATGGGAAACCCTTTTATAGGAGTATACTAGTTTTGGTTAAACCACCCTTGTCGCCTGGGAAGCTTATGAGTCGGGTATGGCTTTTGCTTTTATGCTTCGCTGAGTCCATGGGATTGGGAAGCGAGATAGATGTGTCTAGCTAATTGTACTCGTAATGATAATAAGAAACCTGATGTTGTTAATGAACATGGATCGGAGGGAGATCTAGGCAAGCCTGGGTTTGTGAATGACGTAGAATGAGATGGTGGTTTACTTGCCGTAGATCTAAGGACCGATTCATGCAAGCACATGCCAGGATAACAGTGCCACCACGAGGCCGTGTATTGGTGTGGCTTAGCTGACTAATTAGGTAAGTTGCTAGATTGTTATAGACCGTGGAAGGCGCGGGGAATGGGAGTCGAGAGAGGACTGCCCTGGGAACTGCATGGCACAATAGGGGGCCCGTGGGTGGGAGAATTGGAGATTCTAGCCTGCCGGTGAAACCTTAGTGAGTCCATACATCTAGTAACCCCTTTGTAAAAGCTATTTTGTGATCTCTTGGCCATACACCGACGGTTGTGTACTGGTATAATGGAGGTTCTGCAGTCGCCGACGGGTGACGAAATCACAAACTTGTGGGTAAAGAGGTGCAAACTCTGCAGAGTCTAAAACTATCATGATAGCCGAGCTTACGGTCACGAGCGCCTGACCAACTTCCATGATTAGTTGGATGGTTATTTTGGGATGGTTATTGGTTATGGTTTTCGATGGTTTGGTTTTTTGGGACTGTTGAGTCCAGGTGATAAGATGGGTTGCATGACTGTTGAGTTGTAACACCCCAAATTTTGATTCAAAACTCTAAACCATGTTCAGAGGGGAATTTAAAAAATTTTGGACGTGTTGCATGTTTTGCAAAAATTCAAATTCAAACTGGAATTCAAATTATACTCAAAACATAAAAGAAATGGAAAAAGAAAAAGAGAAACGGGAAAAAAACCGGCCAGTGGGCCGAAACCCGCCAGCCGGCCCAGTTTCCCCGCGCCAGCCCGCCCCCGCGCGCGCCGCGCTGTCTCTCACAGACAGGTGGGACCCGCCTGTCATCCCTAACCCCGCGACCCCAGACTCTCTCCCGCGCGCGCGATCGCAACCGACCGGATTTCCGCGTCCCGCAGCCCGAATTCTGGTCCCAAACGACTCAAACTCGATCGTAACAGACCCACCGCCCTCCCCCGGCTATAAAAACCCCAGCCCCGATCGGTTTTTCCCACGCGATCGCCGATTTTTACTCCGGTGAGCACCGAGACTTCGCCGGTGAATTCTGGCCGATCTAAGCTCGGAAACTCTGATCTAACTCGCTGGTTTTGATCCACCGCCTCCGGGGAACTTTGCAGGTGCAGAAAACTCGGTGAGTTACGGTGTAAACCCAGCGCCGACGAGCTTCGCCGTGGTTTTGCCTCGGACCTCGCCGCCGATCACTTTCCAGGACCCCCGAGCTCGAGAAAACCCCCGAGGTGAGATCCCTGACCTCCTCTCTACCGATCTAGGCCATAAGATCACAGTTCTAGGCAGAATTCTCGCGGATCCGAAACTTTCCGGCGAGATCGCCGCTTCCCGCCGTCGTGCGCCGCCGGCAGCGCCGCCCGCGCTCGATCAGAGCGACGTGGCCGCTTGTGCGCCGTTTATTTTAAATCACACGGTAGACTTTAAAACCCCGCGTACCGGTTCGATGTTATAATCTCAGTCGTCGGTTTAAAATCGGACGGTCCACGTCAGCCCCGCGTTATAAAGACTGGAATTCTTACGTGCTACCCCCTGGGGTTCTCTGGAATTGAGAGCTAGCCCCGGAAACTTCAGATCTAGCCCCTGGAACTCCAGAAAATCATGTGAATTCATTTAAAAAACAGTTTTAGCCCCTGGACTTAATAAAAATTAGGAAAAACACCTCTGATAAGTGTAGCTAGACCCCTGGAAATTATGAAAATAATATTATAGACCCTGTAATGGGGTGAATTCATTATTTTAACCCTGTTTAGTAATTAATTTAGAAAATTGAATATGTAACTAGTGTTTAAAAATTAAAAAGTGGGACAAACATAATTGTCAAAATTAATTAAAAACTTTCTCAGTACTTAGAAAACTTTGGAGTGAGATAAAAATATATTTTTGGGCTGGAATAAATCTGTTTCATCTATTATTCACATTTATTAGTATAGGGACACATTTTTAAAGTAAAGAATAGCTATAGAAAAATAGGGAAAATAATTATGAAATAGTATACATCAGAAGTCAAGGTCAAAATATGTTATTAAATTATTTAGGACCAGAACCTATACTGTTTAGGTGATGTGTATTACTAATTTCATAATAAAATACACAATTATGCATAGGAGTATAAAAAATGATAAATGGAGTTTTTAAAATCCAAAGGGTTCAGTTTAGGGTTGGTAGAAATTATGAAGGCACATATGGGGAAGAAAAATACTTTTCATACACACCTGGTAGTAAAAAGGTGTAGTAGTTGAATATAAGAAATTTATTGGAAACCCATATAAATAGTATGTAAGTATAAATGTGGACACAAAAGTAGGAATCATATATACATGGTTAAAAGTGCATGCAAGCCACAACTTAACACACATAAAGTAACCACAACACATATAATGGTAAAGAACTTTTATAAATATGAATGTGTGGTTTGTATGGAGTAGAAGTGTGAACTATGTCTTATGATTGTTGTTTTTCTTTTGCTATGTGTGATGGTATGAAGTAGAACCTGTTCAAGAGCAAGTTATTCCTTTCCAAGATTAGGACTACCCATTTCAAGAGCAGCAAGAAGGAGGCAAGTGTCCTTGACCACTTTGATCCTATGCTAGGATGTGTAGATAGAATTATTTGCATTGTCAAATGAAATATGAAAACCCATGCTAGGAAAGTTTCCCTAGAATTGCATTACCTTGTTTCCTTGTAGCTTGGGTTGGGATTTATTTTGTCATGTCATTTATTTACATGCATATGCTTAGCCATGCTTAGAATGGGATATTTGGGATATGAGATCATCAGTTTATATTACCATACTCTTGAATGAGACATTGTGAGTTATGTAGACGTAGGGATCAAGGCAAGTTGGATGTTTTGGTTGTGTGCTGGGTGCACGAGACTTGGGTTTGTGTTTAGTACTTGCCTGGATCCTAAGGACCGGTTCATGGAGCATGTAACCCGGCTTTACAGTGCCAACCACATGCTGAGATGGGGCAGCTTGGCCAATTAATTAGGTGTATCCCCGGCGTAGTATGGGTGTGTTGGATGGTGCGGGGAGTGGGTGTCAACTGGACTACCATATGAACCGCAACGCTCAAGAGGGGGCCACTGCAGCGGGGTTGGAGCCTCTTGTATGCTGTTAGGGGTGAAACCTCAGTGGGCCCACGCTCGTCAGGAATCCCTTTGTAAAGGCTTCGTAGTGATCTCTTGGCCACACACCTGGGAAGTGTGAATGTGGATCGTAGCCACTGGCATAATGGAGGTTCTTTTAGTCCACCCGGCAACGGGGGATGAAATCACTACTTGTGGGTACAGTGGTACAAACTCTGCAGAGTCAAAACTGTCTTGACAGCCGTGCTCACGGTTCAGAGCGGCCTGGACTTATTCATGATTAGAGGATTGATGCTTTTGGAAGTTAAGCGGGGAGATTAACATTGGAAATAATGTTATGGTTATTGGATTATGATGATGGGATGAGAGATTGGGACCATTTCACCTGTGTAGGAATGTAGGTGCTTAATAAGCTAAGGTGATAGGTATTAATTGCGTAGTGCTTTAACCATGAGTTCAACCTCTCCTTGTTCTAGCCATGCATGATAAAATTTTCCCACACTTGCTGAGTACCATTGGTACTCAACCTTGCATATTTGTTGGTTTATATTGCTGCTCAGGTCAAGATAATGAGGTGGTGTATAATGACCAAGATTTTGGACCCGAGGAAGGTTTTTAGGTTCACGAAGACCCCGGGCAACGCCTGTGATGGAGCCCTAAAGAATAATATTCCGCTGCTAGTTTATTTACTTGTAATGAAGCATTAGTGTCCATTGAGACATTTGTGATGTAAGACTTATTTATATTCGACACCTGGCTTGTAATAAATGATGCTTCACTATTTGTCATCACATGTATGAGAAAATGATCCTGGCATACATGTGATATTCACTTGGTTGTTCTTCGGAAAAACCGGGTGTGACAGAGGTGGTATCAGAGCCAAGGTTGCCCGTAGGAACGTGAACCTACGTAGAAATGGACGTATTTAAGGGCCCTATTTTCTTAAAAACTATTTTCCAAGGTGTGGGTGGAAAAGTGTTATTAAAGGAGTCATTTTCTTCATCTTACCCCAACTTTCATTCAAAATAGGATTTTTGTTTGAGAATTTATCTAACCTAATTTTAAATTCTTTTGTTTTAGATGGTTCGCATGATTCGCACCGCTCGTAAATCCACAGGAGGGAGAGTTCCCGTAGTTGCCCTTGCCGAAAGAGAGGAGAGTCGTCCAGTGACGTACCTTTCCTACGGATTGGCAGTAGGAGACTTGTTGCGCCGACTTCGGCGTATGCTCGAAGCCGCCGGCAATACGGGCAAGCTAATCATCCACTATAACTCCACCAGGACCATCCGTGAGAAGAGGGAAGAATGGAATTCGGAGATGAGGATTATACACGAGAATCAACTGCTTAAGATTCACCACTCTCCAGCTTGTCGAGCAACACAAGTTGACGCGGAGAAAGATGTCACCTGGGAGGCCATCAGCTGCCAGAGTCACATCTATCGTCGCCACTTGGACAAAACTGAGTACATGTATGTCCTCCAACGTGAGAGTGGTACCACGGAGTACAAGTACCCACCGGTGCAGCAAGGGACTTCCCATGAGCACATGGACTTGTGCTTGGAGGATGCTGCTATGCTCAGCACTCGACTGCAGGAGTGTCAACAAGAGCTTCAGGATGTCCGAGACACCCTGAAGGAAACGGAGGTGTTGCTGCGAGCTTGCTTAAAGGCGAGAGAAAGAGGAGATGGGAATGAACTGTGTGTCACCGTGAATGATACATGGACTCCTGCCTCCCCGGATCACCGAACAATCAGGCGTCGCCGCACTTCTCCACCAGCAGCCTCTCCACCCAAAGCAGAGTCAGAAGGTAGCCGAAATGAGGAGGAAGATCCCGAGGAGCCAGCTCAAGAGGACGAGTAGTGTAGAGTCTTTCCCCTAGCTAGCAAGAGGTCGAGTAGTCGAGTCGTTACGTAGTTAATGGTGTGATAATGCTTGATGTGTGACGTGAGTTGTGGAAGCCATGAGCAATTGTCCACAGCCTCGTCTTCAGATTGTTTTGCTTTGGTGTGTGAACCCACAGGAAATAATAGTGCATTTATTTGGTGTGAGATATAAACCCTCGTAAAATTTTAACAAAGCCTCAAAACCTCAAAGCACCAACAAATGAAAGTAGTAAGATGATACTAAATGATATCAAATTAACATTTGTTGATTCTGCCAGATGGCCGGAAGAGGAAAAGGACGTGCTGCCAACCCCGCCAACAACAATGATGAGGCATGCAACCCTCATCTTTCTGGAGGCCAGGACAGGGGTGGTCGCCGGGAAGAAGTTGATCCTCTCCACCAAATGCTGGAGAATCAAAATCAGCTTATCCAGAACTTGACTCAAGTGGTGGCCAACTTGCATCAAGTTCCACCTCCACAAGCTACACCACGCCAACCAAGGTTGAGTGAGTTTCCAGGAACTCAACCTCCAAAGTTTGCAAGTGCTGCTGAACCTCTGGAGGCAGATGATTGGCTGAAGACCATTGAAAGTAAGATGAGGATCATACAGTGCCAAGGGTATGAGGGGGTGCTGTTTGCCTCTCATCAATTGCATGGACCTGCTGCTGATTGGTGGACCGCCTACGTGGCCGCCCATCATGACCCTGAGAACATCACTTGGGAAGAGTTCAAGCGTAGCTTCCGCAACCATTACATCCCAAGAGGTGAACTCAAAAACAAGAGGAAGGAATTTTTGGGACTGCAGCAGGGAAACATGACTGTGAGGGAATACCTCACTAAATTTACTCAACTATCCCGTTATGCTCCACGAGACATAGAGACTGATGAGCAGAAACAAGATTGTTTCGTGGAAGGACTTACCGCAGAGATGCAGTGTGCCATGTCCTCCAATGAGTATGAAAGTTTTCAAAAGATGGTAGACAGAGCGTTTGTGGTGGAAAGGAAGCTAAAGGCCCTGGAAAATGAGAATAAGAGGAAGGCGGGGTGGTCACATCAGGCCTCAGGGAGCAACACCCGCCCACGTATGATGCAGCAACCTACGGGGCAGACAAGCCGTGCTGCGGTACCCTATTCAGCACCAAGAGGGTACAACCCAAACTACAGGCCACCCGCGGCACCAGCACAGCCGCCACGTCAGTTTGTGCAGCAGCCTCGCCCCGCATATCCACCTCGACCAGCAGTGCAAGGACCCCCAAACCAACCCCAAGACAACAAAGGCCAGGCATCTAAGATTGGGGTGCAATGTTTCAGCTGTGGTGAAGTGGGGCACTACGCCCATAAATGCCCAAAGAAGAAGCCTGCGCCGCCACAACAGCAGAATGTAGTGAGAGGACGGGTGAACCACGTCACTATGGAGGAAGCACAAGAGGCACCCAACGTGGTAGTTGGTAAGTTTCCCGCCAATTTACACCTTGCAACTCTGCTGTTTGATTCTGGTGCTACCCACTCGTTCATTGCTCAAGGGTTTGTTAAGAAGCATGACCTAGCAACCACACAAATGAACCATATGCTAGCGGTAAACTCTCCAGGTGGAGAAATAAGGACAAGACAAGTGTGTCCCAAAGTGAGCCTAGACATTAATGGGGTAGTATTTACGGCTAACCTCATCGTGATAGATTCACAAGGGATAGATATTATTTTGGGTATGGATTGGTTGACCAAAAATAAAGGAATCATCCATTGTTCGACCAGAACGGTGGAACTAACTCACCCCAATGGCACAAGAGTAAAGTTCATAACGATACACGAGCCTAGGATGGACATTGAATTAAATCAAGTGGAGGTGAAAGTTGAGGAAATCAGGACTATCAGGGAATATCCAGATGTTTTTCTGGAGGAATTGCCAGGTATGCCTCCCGACCGTGACGTGGAATTCGCAATTGAGCTAGTACCGAGAACAGCCCCGATATACAAGAGACCTTATCGAATGGACTCCAAGCAGCTAGAAGAGCTCAAGGATCATTTGAGAGAATTGACGGAAAAGGGGTATGTTCGCCCTAGTTCCTCACCATGGGGAGCTCCGGTGATATTTGTGCCCAAGAAAGACGGAACCCAAAGGTTATGCGTGGATTACCGTGCCTTGAATGAGGTAACCATCAAGAACAAGTACCCATTGCCTCGCATTGAAGACTTGTTTGATCAGTTGAGGGGAGCTTGTGTGTTCTCGAAAATTGATCTCAGGTCGGGGTACCACCAACTCAAGATAAGGCAATCAGATATTCCCAAGACAGCTTTCGTATCTCGGTACGGACTGTATGAATACACTGTCATGCCTTTCGGGCTAACCAATGCCCCGGCATATTTCATGTACCTCATGAACAAGGTATTCATGGAATATCTAGACAAATTTGTGGTGGTTTTCATAGATGATATTCTCGTCTTCTCCAAAGATGAAGAAGAACATGAGAAACATCTAAGGTTGGTGTTACAGAGGCTGAGAGAACACCAACTATATGCCAAGTTGAGCAAGTGTGAGTTTTGGCTGAAGAGAGTTCCCTTTTTAGGACATATAATCTCGGAGGGAGGAATCTCCGTAGATCCCGCCAAAATCGAAGATATCCAGAAGTGGAAAACCCCTGAAAATGTCGGGGAAGTTCGAAGATTTTTGGGATTGGCTGGATACTATCGACGGTTTATTGAGGGATTCTTCAAGATCTCGAGACCTCTCACCAAACTGTTGGAGAAGGGAATCACATTCACCTGGACGCCACAGTGCGAGACGAGCTTTCAGGAGTTAAAGAAGAGATTGACAACAGCCCCAGTGTTGGTTATGCCAGATATGCAGAAGAATTTCACAGTGTACTGCGATGCCTCTGGAAATGGATTGGGATGTGTTCTCATGCAAGAAGGACATGTCGTGGCTTATGCGTCCCGGCAGCTTCGGAAGCACGAGAAGAACTATCCTACACATGACCTAGAACTAGCTGCAGTGGTACACGCGTTGAAAATTTGGCGGCACTATTTGATGGGGAAGAGGACAGAGATCTATACGGATCATAAGAGTATGAAGTACATATTCACACAACCAGATCTCAACCTCAGACAAAGGAGATGGTTAGAGCTAATCAATGACTTTGATATAGGCATCAACTATCATCCCGGAAAAGCAAACGTCGTGGCCGATGCTTTGAGTCGGAAAGTGCAGGTCAATAAGTTGAGCTTGAAGGACATGCCTACAGAATTGAAGGACGAGGTTATAAGGCTCAATCTATGTCTAGTAAATAGTGGTGAAGCCATCGCCATGGAAGTGGACTCCACACTCGAGCGAGACATATGCGAGGGCCAAAAGAATGATGAGAAGATACAAGAGATCAGACAGCTCATTAAGGAAAATAAAGCTCCTGGTTTTAGAGAGGATGAACAGGGAACGGTGTGGCACAGGAAAAGGATCTGTGTGCCAGAAGTAAAAGAGATCCGTGAATTAATTTTGAAGGAGGCTCACGATTCTGACTATTCCATTCATCCTGGGAGTACGAAGATGTACCAGGACCTCAAGAGCAGGTATTGGTGGTATGGCATGAAGCGAGATGTCGCGGAACATGTTGCCCTATGTGACACATGTCAGTTGGTGAAAGCAGAACATCAACGACCCGCGGGATTATTGCAACCACTCAAAGTGCCTGAATGGAAGTGGGAAGAAATCAGCATGGATTTTGTCGTGGGATTGCCTCGGACCCAATCCGGGTATGATTCAATATGGGTCATTATTGATAGGCTAACCAAGGTAGCTCATTTCATCCCTGTGAAAGAAAGCTACAGTGGATCCAAATTGGCATAATTGTACATGTCAAGGATTGTGTGTTACCATGGAGTGCCAAAGAAGATAGTGTCGGATCGAGGGACACAGTTCACCTCGAGGTTTTGGCAAAAGTTGCATGAAACCATGGGAACCCATTTGAACTTCAGCTCTGCCTATCATCCCCAAACTGACGGGCAGACGGAGAGAACCAATCAGATCCTTGAAGATATGTTGAGGGCATGTGCACTCAAAAACAATAGGAGTTGGGACAAGAACTTACCGTATGCGGAGTTTTCCTATAACAACAGTTATCAAGCTAGTATGAAGATGTCACCGTTTGAAGCTTTGTATGGAAGGAAGTGCAGAACTCCCCTATTTTGGAACCAAACAGGAGAAAGTAAAGTGTTTGGTCTAGAAGTGCTACAAGAAGCCGAGGCAAAGGTGAGGAAGATTCGCAACAACTTGAGGATAGCACAAACACGCCAAAAGAGCTATGCCGATGTACGAAGAAGAGAGCTCGTTTTCAACGTGGGAGACTATGTTTATCTCAAGGTATCCCCTATCAGAGGACTTCGTCGGTTCAAGGTGAAAGGGAAGTTGTCACCTCGATACATCGGACCCTTTCAAGTTTTGGAAAGAAAAGGCGAAGTGGCGTACCAATTGGAGTTACCGGTTCATCTATCGGACGTGCACGATGTATTTCATGTGTCACAACTCAAGAAATGTCTGAGGACGCCTGAAGAGGTGTTACCCATGAATGAAGTGGATGTAGCTGAAGATTTGTCTTATGCTGAGCAACCATACAAGATTTTGGAGACGATGGAACGCCTCACCAGAAATAAGAAAATCAGGATGTGCAAGGTGCAGTGGAAGCATCACTCAGAAGAGGAAGCCACCTGGGAACGGGAAGATGAGCTTAAGGCACAATTTCCGGAATTGTTTTCTTAGAAACACCAATCTCGAGGACGAGATTTCTTTTAAGGGGGGTAGAGCTGTAACACCCCAAATTTTGATTCAAAACTCTAAACCATGTTCAGAGGGGAATTTAAAAATTTTTGGACGTGTTGCATGTTTTGCAAAAATTCAAATTCAAACTGGAATTCAAATTATACTCAAAACAGAAAAGAAATGGAAAAAGAAAAAGAGAAACGGGAAAAAACCGGCCAGTGGGCCGAAACCCGCCAGCCGGCCCAGTTTTCCCGCGCCAGCCCGCCCCCGCGCGCGCCGCGCTGTCTCTCACAGACAGGTGGGACCCGCCTGTCATCCCTAACCCCGCGACCCCGGACTCTCTTCCGCGCGCGCGATCGCAACCGACCGGATTTCCGCGTCCCGCAGCCCGAATTCTGGTCCCAAACGACTCAAACTCGATCGCAACAGACCCACCGCCCTCCCCCGGCTATAAAAACCCCAGCCCCAATCGGTTTTTCCCACGCGATCGCCGATTTTTACTCCGGTGAGCACCGAGACTTCGCCGGTGAATTCTGGCCGATCTAAGCTCGGAAACTCTGATCTAACTCGCTGGTCTTGATCCACCGCCTCCGGGGAACTTTGCAGGTGCAGAAAACTCGGTGAGTTACGGTGTAAACCCAGCGCCGACGAGCTTCGCCGTGGTTTTGCCTCGGACCTCGCCGCCGATCACTTTCCAGGACCCCCGAGCTCGAGAAAACCCCCGAGGTGAGATCCCTGACCTCCTCTCTACCGATCTAGGCCATAAGATCACAGTTCTAGGCAGAATTCTCGCGGATCCGAAACTTTCCGGCGAGATCGCCGCTTCCCGCCGCCGTGCGCCGCCGGCAGCGCCGCCCGCGCTCGATCAGAGCGACGTGGCCGCTTGTGCGCCGTTTATTTTAAATCGCACGGTAGACTTTAAAACCCCGCGTACCGGTTCGATGTTATAATCTCAGTCGTCGGTTTAAAATCGGACGGTCCACGTCAGCCCCACGTTATAAAGACTGGAATTCTTACGTGCTACCCCCTGGGGTTCTCTGGAATTGAGAGCTAGCCCCGGAAACTTCAGATCTAGCCCCTGGAACTCTAGAAAATCATGTGAATTCATTTAAAAATCAGTTTTAGCCCCTGGACTTAATAAAAATTAGGAAAAACACCTCTGATAAGTGTAGCTAGACCCCTGGAAATTATGAAAATAATATTATAGACCCTGTAATGGGGTGAATTCATTATTTTAACCCTGTTTAGTAATTAATTTAGAAAATTGAATATGTAACTAGTGTTTAAAAATTAAAAAGTGGGACAAACATAATTGTCAAAATTAATTAAAAACTTTCTCAGTACTTAGAAAACTTTGGAGTGAGATAAAAATATATTTTTGGGCTGGAATAAATCTGTTTCATCTATTATTCACATTTATTAGTATAGGGACACATTTTTAAAGTAAAGAATAGCTATAGAAAAATAGGGAAAATAATTATGAAATAGTATACATCAGAAGCCAAGGTCAAAATATGTTATTAAATTATTTAGGACCAGAACCTATACTGTTTAGGTGATGTGTATTACTAATTTCATAATAAAATACACAATTATGCATAGGAGTATAAAAAATGATAAATGGAGTTTTTAAAATCCAAAGGGTTCAGTTTAGGGTTGGTAGAAATTATGAAGGCACATATGGGGAAGAAAAATACTTTTCATACACACCTGGTAGTAAAAAGGTGTAGTAGTTGAATATAAGAAATTTATTGGAAACCCATATAAATAGTATGTAAGTATAAATGTGGACACAAAAGTAGGAATCATATATACATGGTTAAAAGTGCATGCAAGCCACAACTTAACACACATAAAGTAACCACAACACATATAATGGTAAAGAACTTTTATAAATATGAATGTGTGGTTTGTATGGAGTAGAAGTGTGAACTATGTCTTATGATTGTTGTTTTTCTTTTGCTATGTGTGATGGTATGAAGTAGAACCTGTTCAAGAGCAAGTTATTCCTTTCCAAGATCAGGACTACCCATTTCAAGAGCAGCAAGAAGGAGGCAAGTGTCCTTGACCACTTTGATCCTATGCTAGGATGTGTAGATAGAATTATTTGCATTGTCAAATGAAATATGAAAACCCATGCTAGGAAAGTTTCCCTAGAATTGCATTACCTTGTTTCCTTGTAGCTTGGGTTGGGATTTATTTTGTCATGTCATTTATTTACATGCATATGCTTAGCCATGCTTAGAATGGGATATTTGGGATATGAGATCATCAGTTTATATTACCATACTCTTGAATGAGACATTGTGAGTTATGTAGACGTAGGGATCAAGGCAAGTTGGATGTTTTGGTTGTGTGCTGGGTGCACGAGACTTGGGTTTGTGTTTAGTACTTGCCTGGATCCTAAGGACCGGTTCATGGAGCATGTAACCCGGCTTTACAGTGCCAACCACATGCTGAGATGGGGCAGCTTGGCCAATTAATTAGGTGTATCCCCGGCGTAGTATGGGTGTGTTGGATGGTGCGGGGAGTGGGTGTCAGCTGGACTACCATATGAACCGCAAGGCTCAAGAGGGGGCCACTGCAGCGGGGTTGGAGCCTCTTGTATGCTGTTAGGGGTGAAACCTCAGTGGGCCCACGCTCGTCGGGAATCCCTTTGTAAAGGCTTCGTAGTGATCTCTTGGCCACACACCTGGGAAGTGTGAATGTGGATCGTAGCCACTGGCATAATGGAGGTTCTTTTAGTCCACCCGGCAACGGGGGATGAAATCACTACTTGTGGGTACAGTGGTACAAACTCTGCAGAGTCAAAACTTTCTTGACAGCCGTGCTCACGGTTAAGAGCGGCCTGGACTTATTCATGATTAGAGGATTGATGGTTTTGGAAGTTAAGCGGGGAGCTTAACATTGGAAATAATGTTATGGTTATTGGATTATGATGATGGGATGGGAGATTGGGACCATTTCACCTGTGTAGGAATGTAGGTGCTTAATAAGCTAAGGTGATAGGTATTAATTGCGTAGTGCTTTAACCATGAGTTCAACCTCTCCTTGTTCTAGCCATGCATGATAAAATTTTCCCACACTTGCTGAGTACCATTGGTACTCAACCTTGCATATTTGTTGGTTTATATTGCTGCTCAGGTCAAGATAATGAGGTGGTGTATAATGACCAAGATTTTGGACCCGAGGAAGGTTTTTAGGTTCACGAAGACCCCGGGCAACGCCTGTGATGGAGCCCTAAAGAATAATATTCCGCTGCTAGTTTATTTACTTGTGATGAAGCATTAGTGTCCATTGAGACATTTGTGATGTAAGACTTATTTATATTCGACACCTGGCTTGTAATAAATGATGCTTCACTATTTGTCATCACATGTATGAGAAAATGATCCTGGCATACATGTGATATTCACTTGGTTGTTCTTCGGAAAAACCGGGTGTGACAGAGGTGGTATCAGAGCCAAGGTTGCCCGTAGGAACGTGGACCTACGTAGAAATGGACGTATTTAAGGGCCCTATTTTCTTAAAAACTATTTTCCAAGGTGTGGGTGGAAAAGTGTTATTAAAGGAGTCATTTTCTTCATCTTACCCCAACTTTCATTCAAAATAGGATTTTTGTTTGAGAATTTATCTAACCTAATTTTAAATTCTTTTGTTTTAGATGGTTTGCATGATTCGCACCGCTCGTAAATCCACAGGAGGGAGAGTTCCCGTAGTTGCCCTTGCCGAAAGAGAGGAGAGTCGTCCAGTGACGTACCTTTCCTACGGATTGGCAGTAGGAGACTTGTTGCGCCGACTTCGGCGTATGCTCGAAGCCGCCGGCAATACGGGCAAGCTAATCATCCACTATAACTCCACCAGGACCATCCGTGAGAAGAGGGAAGAATGGAATTCGGAGATGAGGATTATACACGAGAATCAACTGCTTAAGATTCACCACTCTCCAGCTTGTCGAGCAACACAAGTTGACGCGGAGAAAGATGTCACCTGGGAGGCCATCACCTGCCAGAGTCACATCTATCGTCGCCACTTGGACAAAACTGAGTACATGTATGTCCTCCAACGTGAGAGTGGTACCACGGAGTACAAGTACCCACCGGTGCAGCAAGGGACTTCCCATGAGCACATGGACTTGTGCTTGGAGGATGCTGCTATGCTCAGCACTCGACTGCAGGAGTGTCAACAAGAGCTTCAGGATGTCCGAGACACCCTGAAGGAAACGGAGGTGTTGCTGCGAGCTTGCTTAAAGGCGAGAGAAAGAGGAGATGGGAATGAACTGTGTGTCACCGTGAATGATACATGGACTCCTGCCTCCCCGGATCACCGAACAATCAGGCGTCGCCGCACTTCTCCACCAGCAGCCTCTCCACCCAAAGCAGAGTCAGAAGGTAGCCGAAATGAGGAGGAAGATCCCGAGGAGCCAGCTCAAGAGGACGAGTAGTGTAGAGTCTTTCCCCTAGCTAGCAAGAGGTCGAGTAGTCGAGTCGTTACGTAGTTAATGGTGTGATAATGCTTGATGTGTGACGTGAGTTGTGGAAGCCATGAGCAATTGTCCACAGCCTCGTCTTCAGATTGTTTTGCTTTGGTGTGTGAACCCACAGGAAATAATAGTGCATTTATTTGGTGTGAGATATAAACCCTCGTAAAATTTTAACAAAGCCTCAAAACCTCAAAGCACCAACAAATGAAAGTAGTAAGATGATACTAAATGATATCAAATTAACATTTGTTGATTCTGCCAGATGGCCGGAAGAGGAAAAGGACGTGCTGCCAACCCCGCCAACAACAATGATGAGGCATGCAACCCTCATCTTTCTGGAGGCCAGGACAGGGGTGGTCGCCGGGAAGAAGTTGATCCTCTCCACCAAATGCTGGAGAATCAAAATCAGCTTATCCAGAACTTGACTCAAGTGGTGGCCAACTTGCATCAAGTTCCACCTCCACAAGCTGCACCACGCCAACCAAGGTTGAGTGAGTTTCTAGGAACTCAACCTCCAAAGTTTGCAAGTGCTGCTGAACCTCTGGAGGCAGATGATTGGCTGAAGACCATTGAAAGTAAGATGAGGATCATACAGTGCCAAGGGTATGAGGGGGTGCTGTTTGCCTCTCATCAATTGCATGGACCTGCTGCTGATTGGTGGACCGCCTACGTGGCCGCCCATCATGACCCTGAGAACATCACTTGGGAAGAGTTCAAGCGTAGCTTCCGCAACCATTACATCCCAAGAGGTGAACTCAAAAACAAGAGGAAGAAATTTTTGGGACTGCAGCAGGGAAACATGACTGTGAGGGAATACCTCACTAAATTTACTCAACTATCCCGTTATGCTCCACGAGACATAGAGACTGATGAGCAGAAACAAGATTGTTTCGTGGAAGGACTTACCGCAGAGATGCAGTGTGCCATGTCCTCCAATGAGTATGAAAGTTTTCAAAAGATGGTAGACAGAGCGTTTGTGGTGGAAAGGAAGCTAAAGGCCCTGGAAAATGAGAATAAGAGGAAGGCGGGGTGGTCACATCAGGCCTCAGGGAGCAACACCCGCCCACGTATGATGCAGCAACCTACGGGGCAGACAAGCCGTGCTGCGGTACCCTATTCAGCACCAAGAGGGTACAACCCAAACTACAGGCCACCCGCGGCACCAGCACAGCCGCCACGTCAGTTTGTGCAGCAGCCTCGCCCCGCATATCCACCTCGACCAGCAGTGCAAGGACCCCCAAACCAACCCCAAGACAACAAAGGCCAGGCATCTAAGATTGGGGTGCAATGTTTCAGCTGTGGTGAAGTGGGGCACTACGCCCATAAATGCCCAAAGAAGAAGCCTGCGCCGCCACAACAGCAGAATGTAGTGAGAGGACGGGTGAACCACGTCACTATGGAGGAAGCACAAGAGGCACCCAACGTGGTAGTTGGTAAGTTTCCCGCCAATTTACACCTTGCAACTCTGCTGTTTGATTCTGGTGCTACCCACTCGTTCATTGCTCAAGGGTTTGTTAAGAAGCATGACCTAGCAACCACACAAATGAACCATATGCTAGCGGTAAACTCTCCAGGTGGAGAAATAAGGACAAGACAAGTGTGTCCCAAAGTGAGCCTAGACATTAATGGGGTAGTATTTACGGCTAACCTCATCGTGATAGATTCACAAGGGATAGATATTATTTTGGGTATGGATTGGTTGACCAAAAATAAAGGAATCATCCATTGTTCGACCAGAACGGTGGAACTAACTCACCCCAATGGCACAAGAGTAAAGTTCATAACGATACACGAGCCTAGGATGGACATTGAATTAAATCAAGTGGAGGTGAAAGTTGAGGAAATCAGGACTATCAGGGAATATCCAGATGTTTTTCTGGAGGAATTGCCAGGTATGCCTCCCGACCGTGACGTGGAATTCGCAATTGAGCTAGTACCGGGAACAGCCCCGATATACAAGAGACCTTATCGAATGGACTCCAAGCAGCTAGAAGAGCTCAAGGATCATTTGAGAGAATTGACGGAAAAGGGGTATGTTCGCCCTAGTTCCTCACCATGGGGAGCTCCGGTGATATTTGTGCCCAAGAAAGACGGAACCCAAAGGTTATGCATGGATTACCGTGCCTTGAATGAGGTAACCATCAAGAACAAGTACCCATTGCCTCGCATTGAAGACTTGTTTGATCAGTTGAGGGGAGCTTGTGTGTTCTCGAAAATTGATCTCAGGTCGGGGTACCACCAACTCAAGATAAGGCAATCAGATATTCCCAAGACAGCTTTCGTATCTCGGTACGGACTGTATGAATACACTGTCATGCCTTTCGGGCTAACCAATGCCCCGGCATATTTCATGTACCTCATGAACAAGGTATTCATGGAATATCTAGACAAATTTGTGGTGGTTTTCATAGATGATATTCTCGTCTTCTCCAAAGATGAAGAAGAACATGAGAAACATCTAAGGTTGGTGTTACAGAGGCTGAGAGAACACCAACTATATGCCAAGTTGAGCAAGTGTGAGTTTTGGCTGAAGAGAGTTCCCTTTTTAGGACATATAATCTCGGAGGGAGGAATCTCCGTAGATCCCGCCAAAATCGAAGATATCCAGAAGTGGAAAACCCCTGAAAATGTCGGGGAAGTTCGAAGATTTTTGGGATTGGCTGGATACTATCGACGGTTTATTGAGGGATTCTTCAAGATCTCGAGACCTCTCACCAAACTGTTGGAGAAGGGAATCACATTCACCTGGACGCCACAGTGCGAGACGAGCTTTCAGGAGTTAAAGAAGAGATTGACAACAGCCCCAGTGTTGGTTATGCCAGATATGCAGAAGAATTTCACAGTGTACTGCGATGCCTCTGGAAATGGATTGGGATGTGTTCTCATGCAAGAAGGACATGTCGTGGCTTATGCGTCCCGGCAGCTTCGGAAGCACGAGAAGAACTATCCTACACATGACCTAGAACTAGCTGCAGTGGTACACGCGTTGAAAATTTGGCGGCACTATTTGATGGGGAAGAGGACAGAGATCTATACGGATCATAAGAGTTTGAAGTACATATTCACACAACCAGATCTCAACCTCAGACAAAGGAGATGGTTAGAGCTAATCAATGACTTTGATATAGGCATCAACTATCATCCCGGAAAAGCAAACGTCGTGGCCGATGCTTTGAGTCGGAAAGTGCAGGTCAATAAGTTGAGCTTGAAGGACATGCCTACAGAATTGAAGGACGAGGTTATAAGGCTCAATCTATGTCTAGTAAATAGTGGTGAAGCCATCGCCATGGAAGTGGACTCCACACTCGAGCGAGACATACGCGAGGGCCAAAAGAATGATGAGAAGATACAAGAGATCAGACAGCTCATTAAGGAAAATAAAGCTCCTGGTTTTAGAGAGGATGAACAGGGAACGGTGTGGCACAGGAAAAGGATCTGTGTGCCAGAAGTAAAAGAGATCCGTGAATTAATTTTGAAGGAGGCTCACGATTCCGACTATTCCATTCATCCTGGGAGTACGAAGATGTACCAGGACCTCAAGAGCAGGTATTGGTGGTATGGCATGAAGCGAGATGTCGCGGAACATGTTGCCCTATGTGACACATGTCAGTTGGTGAAAGCAGAACATCAACGACCCGCGGGATTATTGCAACCACTCAAAGTGCCTGAATGGAAGTGGGAAGAAATCAGCATGGATTTTGTCGTGGGATTGCCTCGGACCCAATCCGGGTATGATTCAATATGGGTCATTATTGATAGGCTAACCAAGGTAGCTCATTTCATCCCTGTGAAAGAAAGCTACAGTGGATCCAAATTGGCAGAATTGTACATGTCAAGGATTGTGTGTTACCATGGAGTGCCAAAGAAGATAGTGTCGGATCGAGGGACACAGTTCACCTCGAGGTTTTGGCAAAAGTTGCATGAAACCATGGGAACCCATTTGAACTTCAGCTCTGCCTATCATCCCCAAACTGACGGGCAGACGGAGAGAACCAATCAGATCCTTGAAGATATGTTGAGGGCATGTGCACTCAAAAACAATAGGAGTTGGGACAAGAACTTACCGTATGCGGAGTTTTCCTATAACAACAGTTATCAAGCTAGTATGAAGATGTCACCGTTTGAAGCTTTGTATGGAAGGAAGTGCAGAACTCCCCTATTTTGGAACCAAACAGGAGAAAGTAAAGTGTTTGGTCTAGAAGTGCTACAAGAAGCCGAGGCAAAGGTGAGGAAGATTCGCAACAACTTGAGGATAGCACAAACACGCCAAAAGAGCTATGCCGATGTACGAAGAAGAGAGCTCGTTTTCAACGTGGGAGACTATGTTTATCTCAAGGTATCCCCTATCAGAGGACTTCGTCGGTTCAAGGTGAAAGGGAAGTTGTCACCTCGATACATCGGACCCTTTCAAGTTTTGGAAAGAAAAGGCGAAGTGGCGTACCAATTGGAGTTACCGGTTCATCTATCGGACGTGCACGATGTATTTCATGTGTCACAACTCAAGAAATGTCTGAGGACGCCTGAAGAGGTGTTACCCATGAATGAAGTGGATGTAGCTGAAGATTTGTCTTATGCTGAGCAACCATACAAGATTTTGGAGACGATGGAACGCCTCACCAGAAATAAGAAAATCAGGATGTGCAAGGTGCAGTGGAAGCATCACTCAGAAGAGGAAGCCACCTGGGAACGGGAAGATGAGCTTAAGGCACAATTTCCGGAATTGTTTTCTTAGAAACACCAATCTCGAGGACGAGATTTCTTTTAAGGGGGGTAGAGCTGTAACACCCCAAATTTTGATTCAAAACTCTAAACCATGTTCAGAGGGGAATTTAAAAATTTTTGGACGTGTTGCATGTTTTGCAAAAATTCAAATTCAAACTGGAATTCAAATTATACTCAAAACAGAAAAGAAATGGAAAAAGAAAAAGAGAAACGGGAAAAAACCGGCCAGTGGGCCGAAACCCGCCAGCCGGCCCAGTTTTCCCGCGCCAGCCCGCCCCCGCGCGCGCCGCGCTGTCTCTCACAGACAGGTGGGACCCGCCTGTCATCCCTAACCCCGCGACCCCGGACTCTCTTCCGCGCGCGCGATCGCAACCGACCGGATTTCCGCGTCCCGCAGCCCGAATTCTGGTCCCAAACGACTCAAACTCGATCGCAACAGACCCACCGCCCTCCCCCGGCTATAAAAACCCCAGCCCCAATCGGTTTTTCCCACGCGATCGCCGATTTTTACTCCGGTGAGCACCGAGACTTCGCCGGTGAATTCTGGCCGATCTAAGCTCGGAAACTCTGATCTAACTCGCTGGTCTTGATCCACCGCCTCCGGGGAACTTTGCAGGTGCAGAAAACTCGGTGAGTTACGGTGTAAACCCAGCGCCGACGAGCTTCGCCGTGGTTTTGCCTCGGACCTCGCCGCCGATCACTTTCCAGGACCCCCGAGCTCGAGAAAACCCCCGAGGTGAGATCCCTGACCTCCTCTCTACCGATCTAGGCCATAAGATCACAGTTCTAGGCAGAATTCTCGCGGATCCGAAACTTTCCGGCGAGATCGCCGCTTCCCGCCGCCGTGCGCCGCCGGCAGCGCCGCCCGCGCTCGATCAGAGCGACGTGGCCGCTTGTGCGCCGTTTATTTTAAATCGCACGGTAGACTTTAAAACCCCGCGTACCGGTTCGATGTTATAATCTCAGTCGTCGGTTTAAAATCGGACGGTCCACGTCAGCCCCGCGTTATAAAGACTGGAATTCTTACGTGCTACCCCCTGGGGTTCTCTGGAATTGAGAGCTAGCCCCGGAAACTTCAGATCTAGCCCCTGGAACTCTAGAAAATCATGTGAATTCATTTAAAAATCAGTTTTAGCCCCTGGACTTAATAAAAATTAGGAAAAACACCTCTGATAAGTGTAGCTAGACCCCTGGAAATTATGAAAATAATATTATAGACCCTGTAATGGGGTGAATTCATTATTTTAACCCTGTTTAGTAATTAATTTAGAAAATTGAATATGTAACTAGTGTTTAAAAATTAAAAAGTGGGACAAACATAATTGTCAAAATTAATTAAAAACTTTCTCAGTACTTAGAAAACTTTGGAGTGAGATAAAATATATTTTTGGGCTGGAATAAATCTGTTTCATCTATTATTCACATTTATTAGTATAGGGACACATTTTTAAAGTAAAGAATAGCTATAGAAAAATAGGGAAAATAATTATGAAATAGTATACATCAGAAGCCAAGGTCAAAATATGTTATTAAATTATTTAGGACCAGAACCTATACTGTTTAGGTGATGTGTATTACTAATTTCATAATAAAATACACAATTATGCATAGGAGTATAAAAAATGATAAATGGAGTTTTTAAAATCCAAAGGGTTCAGTTTAGGGTTGGTAGAAATTATGAAGGCACATATGGGGAAGAAAAATACTTTTCATACACACCTGGTAGTAAAAAGGTGTAGTAGTTGAATATAAGAAATTTATTGGAAACCCATATAAATAGTATGTAAGTATAAATGTGGACACAAAAGTAGGAATCATATATACATGGTTAAAAGTGCATGCAAGCCACAACTTAACACACATAAAGTAACCACAACACATATAATGGTAAAGAACTTTTATAAATATGAATGTGTGGTTTGTATGGAGTAGAAGTGTGAACTATGTCTTATGATTGTTGTTTTTCTTTTGCTATGTGTGATGGTATGAAGTAGAACCTGTTCAAGAGCAAGTTATTCCTTTCCAAGATCAGGACTACCCATTTCAAGAGCAGCAAGAAGGAGGCAAGTGTCCTTGACCACTTTGATCCTATGCTAGGATGTGTAGATAGAATTATTTGCATTGTCAAATGAAATATGAAAACCCATGCTAGGAAAGTTTCCCTAGAATTGCATTACCTTGTTTCC
The DNA here is from genome assembly GCA_030760725.1 of Neostapfia colusana. Lineage (NCBI taxonomy): Eukaryota > Viridiplantae > Streptophyta > Magnoliopsida > Poales > Poaceae > Neostapfia > Neostapfia colusana. Next base: position 23,493,613 of record JASWHV010000020.1, read on the forward strand.
TTGTAGCTTGGGTTGGGATTTATTTTGTCATGTCATTTATTTACATGCATATGCTTAGCCATGCTTAGAATGGGATATTTGGGATATGAGATCATCAGTTTATATTACCATACTCTTGAATGAGACATTGTGAGTTATGTAGACGTAGGGATCAAGGCAAGTTGGATGTTTTGGTTGTGTGCTGGGTGCACGAGACTTGGGTTTGTGTTTAGTACTTGCCTGGATCCTAAGGACCGGTTCATGGAGCATGTAACCCGGCTTTACAGTGCCAACCACATGCTGAGATGGGGCAGCTTGGCCAATTAATTAGGTGTATCCCCGGCGTAGTATGGGTGTGTTGGATGGTGCGGGGAGTGGGTGTCAGCTGGACTACCATATGAACCGCAAGGCTCAAGAGGGGGCCACTGCAGCGGGGTTGGAGCCTCTTGTATGCTGTTAGGGGTGAAACCTCAGTGGGCCCACGCTCGTCGGGAATCCCTTTGTAAAGGCTTCGTAGTGATCTCTTGGCCACACACCTGGGAAGTGTGAATGTGGATCGTAGCCACTGGCATAATGGAGGTTCTTTTAGTCCACCCGGCAACGGGGGATGAAATCACTACTTGTGGGTACAGTGGTACAAACTCTGCAGAGTCAAAACTGTCTTGACAGCCGTGCTCACGGTTAAGAGCGGCCTGGACTTATTCATGATTAGAGGATTGATGGTTTTGGAAGTTAAGCGGGGAGCTTAACATTGGAAATAATGTTATGGTTATTGGATTATGATGATGGGATGGGAGATTGGGACCATTTCACCTGTGTAGGAATGTAGGTGCTTAATAAGCTAAGGTGATAGGTATTAATTGCGTAGTGCTTTAACCATGAGTTCAACCTCTCCTTGTTCTAGCCATGCATGATAAAATTTTCCCACACTTGCTGAGTACCATTGGTACTCAACCTTGCATATTTGTTGGTTTATATTGCTGCTCAGGTCAAGATAATGAGGTGGTGTATAATGACCAAGATTTTGGACCCGAGGAAGGTTTTTAGGTTCACGAAGACCCCGGGCAACGCCTGTGATGGAGCCCTAAAGAATAATATTCCGCTGCTAGTTTATTTACTTGTGATGAAGCATTAGTGTCCATTGAGACATTTGTGATGTAAGACTTATTTATATTCGACACCTGGCTTGTAATAAATGATGCTTCACTATTTGTCATCACATGTATGAGAAAATGATCCTGGCATACATGTGATATTCACTTGGTTGTTCTTCGGAAAAACCGGGTGTGACATGAGTCATGGCAACGAGGTTGGTCTCGGTGTGAGACAAGGTTGTTCATGAGATGAAATGGTAGCGAATACGAGATGGTATTCGTGAGATGGTAGCGAATACGAGAAGGTATTCGTGAACAAGAATGAGTTTGATTAATGTCTTGTTGGGACATGGAAAGTAATGAACATAACGGAGGTATGTCGGTATTTTAGTACATGTTGAGATTACATTCACTTAAAGATAAGTTGCTGTTTTATCATGGCTTTTGATAAATAACTTTGCTTTTCTGCAATGAGCCTTTTATACCTACCTTGTTGTGAGCTACATATCATATTTTTCCGCACTTGCTGAGTACATCATTGTACTCAAACTTGCATTATTATTTCATCATCAGCAACAGGAGAAGATTACTATGAAGATCAGGTGGAGCATTAGGCGTGTAAATCTGTCCTCAACCTTGCCTGTGGGGATGAAGTAGAGATGGAGCTGCTACTGCTTAGATAGCTTCCTCATTAGTTAGAAGACTTCCGCTGCATAGAAATAAAGACTTCCGCTGTTAGATTAAGACTTCCGCTATGAGCATGAGTCCAAGACTCATGAAACATTGTAATAAACTCTGTTATTCATGATCATATATATTCTAAAATTCAGTTTGTGGATGATGTGTGTATGTGTGATGAACATCCTGGTCACACATATGCATCAGTTCTCGGTTCCGTGGTTTTCCACAGAATTGAGGGCGTCACAGAAGAACTACAGCGCCAAGACTTCGAGACACTTGAGCATCAAGAGCCACGGGAGCAAGCAAGTGCCCCTTGACCATATTGATCCTATGTTTTGAAACTGTTTTGTTTGCGAAAACGTGTATGCTTGAGTCAACTTGATGGGACACCCTTTTATAGGAGTTTACTAGTTTTGTTAACCCTCCTTGTCGCCGGGAAAGTTGATGAGTCGGGTATGGTCGTTTTTCATTTTTGCTTCGCTTAAGCTACGGGATACGGGAAGCTGAATTAAAACATGGTTAGCTACTGCACTCATATGAATAATGATAATGAGAACTTGATGATGATAATGAACATGGAATCGAGGGAGATCTAGGCAAGCTTGGTGCGTGGATGTTGCTGAATGAGATGGTGGTTTTACTTGCCGTAGATCTAAGGACCGGTTAATGTCAGCACATGCCACGAAAACAGTGCCACCACAAGGCCAAATATGGGTGCGTCTTAGCTGACTAATTAGGTGTGTTGCTAGTTTGTTATGGACTGTGGAAGGCGCAAGGAATAGAAGTCGAGAGAGGACTGCCCTGGGAACTGCATGGCACAAGAGGGGGCCCGTAGGTGGGAGAATGGTGATTCGAGCCTGCTGGTGAAACCTTAGTGAGTCCATACATCTAGTAGCCCCTTTGCAAAGGCTATTTTGTGATCTCTTGGCCATACACCGACGGTTGTGCACTGGTATAATGGAGGTTCTGCAGTCGCCGACGGGTGACGAAATCACAAACTTGTGGGTAAAGTGGTGCCACCTCTGCAGAGTGTAAAACTATCATGATAGTCGTGCTTACGGTCACAAGCGCCTGGCCAACTCACATGATTAGTAGGAAAACTTGGGATGTATATTCGGTATGGTTATGGTATGGTCATTGGGATTGGTTTCGGGACTGGTTGAGGCTTGGCAATGAGTTTGGTTTCGGTTATATGAATATGAGATGGTTATGTGTATTTATGAGCACGAGATGAACTTGAGAAAGATTAATGGTTGGTTGAGACTTGATAATTGGTGAATTATGATGGAGGAATGTTGCTGTTTTACTTAGATATTTGTTGTGATTAAATTCACCAAGAAATAGTTGCTGTTTTTACCATGTTTACGAAATAAAATTTGCTTGCTGCAATGGGCTTTTTTATTCCTACCTTGTTGTAAGCTACATGCCATACTTTTCCCGCACTTGCTGAGTATGACATGAACTCACCCTTGCATTATCATACAAACATCAGCAACATCCCGACCGAAGATCAATCTTGGAGAAAATTTGGTCACCTTTCATTTGATCAATCAGGTCCTCTATACGGGGCAGCGGGTATTTATTCTTGATCGTCACCTCATTGAGAGACCTATAATACACACACATCCTTTGGGTCCCATCCTTCTTGTCTACGAAGAGCACGGGGGCTCCCCATAGTGACGAGCTTGGGCGTATAAAACCCTTTTCTAACTGCTCCTGAATTTGCTTCTTGAGCTCCACTAGTTCCTTAGCGGGCATCCTATACGGCCTCTTTGCTATAGGTGCAGTTCCGGGTACTAAATCAATGGCAAATTCAATGTCCCGTTCAGGTGGCATACCTGGAAGTTCTTCCAGGAACACATTTGAATATTCTTGAACCACCGGAATGCTTTCCAATGTCGCTTCTTCGACGTGGTCCAGCGCTGCCTTCTCGGTTGCCGGTTGGGCTGCCTCAAACTCAATACAAATACCGTGCTCACTTGTCAACTGCACGATCCTCTCAACACATTGAATCACTCCATTGTGCTTGCTTAACCAATCCATTCCAAGTATTATGTCAATCCCTTGGGAATCCAAGACAATAAGGTTGGTGAGAAAGTCTACCCCCCTTGTTTTATTGCTTACTTTCGGAATAGAATTCGGAAATGAAAGAAGAGGTTTCCCAACTATATGCATCAAGGTGTATGAACTAAGCAACTTATTTCATTAATATCAGCCTATATGAGGATGTGAACAAGTGCCAAAGCATCTCACATCTCTCTACTATGTGTGGATGTGGACTTTCTCAGAAGCATCCCATAACTCACACCCAAGCACACAAACATAAGCAATCATCACAAAAATTCAGCACACCACTGTTATTCAAGCTACTACGATCTAAGCGTTCCTATCACAGCTTATTAAATGGGAAACCTAAACTTAATCGTGAGGACTGGTGCTGTTCTGGCGGTGTGACGGGGGTGGTCCATACATGGGCGCACGCCATGGTGAGTCCGCAGTCCATGTAGGGTTATATGACGCTGGTGCTCCATTTGCTCCTGCGTTGGCACGAGTCTCCTCTTATTTCTCCAGCAATAGGATGGTTTAACAAAACTAGTAAACACCTATAAAAGTGTGTCCCATCAAGTTGACTCAAGCCTACACGTTTTCACAAACAAAACAGTTTCAAAACATGGGATCAATATGGTCAAGGGGCACTTGCCTTGCTCCCGTGGCTCTTGTTGCTCAAGCGTCTCGAAGTCTTGGTGCTGTATATCCTCGTAGATGTCCTCTTGAGCTTGTCCTTCTACTCACGACCACGCACATACAAAATTTACAGCACTTCCACCATCAAGATCTAGATCAATTCCACCGTCAAAAACCGATCAAAACACGATCTGTCCACACGTAAAAGTTTCTGCTCGAAGGGGGCGAAGAAAACGGATGCGTAGAAACAGCGGCGACGTCGTAATATGGGTAATGGTGACCTACCTCACTTCCTTTTGGTGGCAGGGCCTTCCTCCTAGCACGCCGGCACAGGCCCCCTGCTTTCGCGAGGAGCCGTCGAAGAAGAGCGTCCAGTGAGGCCCGGTGAAGACAGGAGCTCGGTGCTTTGGTTCACCGTCTTCGTGGCCCCCTGGGTCAGCCTTCGTTGGCGTCCACTCAGCCACGAAGTCAGCCAGTGCTTGGCTCTTGACTGCATGGCGAGGAAGGAAGTCCAACTCAAACTCCACCAGTTCCGCTGCCCATTTAGTGACATTGCCGGTCACGTGAGGGCTGTGAAGGATCGCCTTCAATGGATAGGAGGTGACCACCGAGATCCGGTGGGCTTGAAAGTAGTGGCGGAGCTTCCTGGATGCCACGAGCACTGCATACATCAGCTTGTGGACCTCCAGGTACCTTGTCTTGGCGTCGTGGAGGACTTTGCTGATGTAGTAGACAGGCCTCTGGATGGTCCGGACCCTCCCTCCCGGGCCAGAGATGTCTTCATCCATTGGCTCAGGCCTACTGGAGGTGGGTGGGTCCAGGGGGGGCTTCCGGGAGCTGGGACTCGAAGGCTCCTAAGCCACCTTGGACCTCCGGGAGCTCCCGCTGGTTTTCCGGGAGGTCCCGTTGGACCTCCGGGAGGTTGTCGTGGAGGTCCGGGAGTCCGTCTTGGACCTCCGGGAGGTTGTCTTGGAGGTCCGGGAGGCCGTCTTGGACCTCCAGGGTCTCCTGGTGCTTGTCTTCTGCTACTGGAGCAGGCTGTGGTGACGAGAGGTCTAGCCGCTCTGCGACGAGGACCATGCTCACCACTTCAGTTGTTGCCGCGATGTAGAGCAACAAATGCTGTTCGGGCTCGGGGGCTACCCTGATGGGTAGGGTCGTCAGGAGTTGCTTCAACTCCTGGAAAGCTTCTTCTGCTTCGTCGGTCCAAGCAAACAGACCGGATTTGCGCAGGAGCTTAAAGAAGGGGAGCGCTCGCTCTGCTAGCCTCGGTATAAACCGACTCAGCGCGGCTAGGCATCCCGTGAGTTTATGGACTTCTTTTATGCGGGCGGGAGGCCGCATCAGGTCGATGGCCTTGATCTTCTCTGGGTTGGCCTCAATTCCTCGGTGTGAGACCAGGAATCCTAAGAGCTTTCCAGAGGATACGCCGAACACACACTTGTCGGAGTTCAGCTTGGTGCGCGTGGAGCGCAGTTTGTCAAAGACTAATGCCAGGTTATCTAACACGGATGAACTCTGCCTGACCTTGACAATGATGTCATCAACATACACCTCAACTAAGTCTGTTATTAACTCTCCAAAGGTTTTGTGCATTGCACGTACAAAGGTGGGAAGAGCATTCTTTAGGCCATAAGGCATAGAGACATAACAATACAGGCCGTCTACTGTGATGAAGGAGGTGTGCTCTTCATCTTCTCTAGACATAGGGATCTGATGGAAACCCGAGTAGGCATCTAGGAAGCACAGCATATCACAGCCTGATGTCGAGTCTACTATTTGATCTATTTTAGGGAGAGGGAATGGATCTTTGGGACATGCCTTATTGAGACTGGTGTAGTCGATGCACATCCGGAGCTTCCCGCCGGCCTTCGGGACAACGACGGGGTTCGCCAACACCCGGGGGTGGTGGACTTCCCGTATGAAGCCAGCGTCCAGCAGCTTCTTGGTTTCTTCTCGGATGAAGTTTTGCTGCTCGATGGACTGCTTGCGGGGCTTCTGTTTGACTGGCCGGGCGTCGGGGAAGACCTTCAAGTGGTGCTCGATCACCTACCTAGGGATCCCCGGCATCTGTGACGACTGCCATGCAAACACGTCGACGTTGTGCCAGAGGAAGGTGACGAGCGCGCCTTCCTATTTGCTATCCCGGCCCCCCGCTACCCGGGTGGTCTGGGCAGCATCGGCGCCGACTTGGACGACCTTCAGGGGGACATCGCCCTCGTCGAGGGGTTGCACATGGGGTGCTGCGGTAGAGGCACGGTGGTGTGCACTCGGGTGGAGCCGGTCCGGTTCTGCACTGCCAGGGGCTGGTGCTCGAGCTGTTGCAAGTGCCTGGAGCTTTTCCAAGGCTGACACTGCAGAAGTGCGGTCTCCACGAATCCTGAGGACGCCTGTTGGTGTAGGCATCTTCAAGATGAGGTAGCCATAGTGGGCTACTGCCATGAATCGGTACAGGGCTGGCCTGCCGATTATGGCGTTGAAGGGGAGGTCGATCTCCGCCACGTCGAACAGAATGTACTCTGTCCGATAGCTGTCCGGTGCCCCAAAGGTCACCGGAAGGCTGATGTTGCCGTAGAGAACGACTTGTCCCGGCCCTACCCCTGAGAATAGGATCGATGGGGTGAGCTTGGCCATCGGGATCTGCAGCTTCTGGAAAGCTGTGCGGCTGATGAGGTTCAGCCCAGCCCCGCCATCTACCAGAACGTGGTACATCCTCACGTTGGTGATGGTGGGCGCTACCAAGAGCGGTAGTTGGCGAGCCCCAGCCATGTTCCTGGGGCAGTCGGTGGCATCGAAGCTGATGGGGGTTCCCATCCACTTGAGGTGCGTGCGGCACTTGGGAGGGGAGCCACCGACGCTACCGCTCGGCGCAGAGTCTTAACTGCGCTTCGGGATGAGGGGTCAGCGGACCCGCCGTAGATGATGTAGAGCATCTTCCGGCGCTCGTCATCTCTGGAGTTGGAGTCCTCATGGTTGTGCACCGCCTTCACGGCGCGCTGAGGCTCCTGGAACTCCACTTGGTGGTCTGCGTTGTCTGGGGCGTCGACCTTCTGCTTGCCCTCCCTTTGATGGAAGGGTGGGGCATCAGTTCACAGCTGCTTCCCTTTGCGGAAGCGCTCCGCGAGCTTATGGATCTCCCGGCATTCGGCGGCAGTATGGTAACTGGTGCCATGCACGGGGCATAGCTCGCCTTGGTCACCATCTGGAGCTGGTGACTGTCGCTGCCTTTTGTCGGGGCGTGGCCCCCGAGCTCCACTGGGTGCTGCTGCTACAGCAGCAACGGGAGCCACCGCCGGTGGCTTCATCTTGCCACCGCCCCGGTTCTTGATCTTCTTGCCGCTTCCATAGGAAGCAGCACCAGATCCGGGCTGTCCTCCTAGCTCGGAGGCTGGCAGAGAGTGCCAGTTCCGCCCTTCTGCTGCTCTGGCGCACTTGTCCGCCAGGCTGAAGAGCTCTGAGACGTCGCGAACCTCTCTGGTCACGAGCTTCTCAATCATCTTCTTGTCCCGTACACCCTGCCGGAACGCCACCACCACAGAAGCATTTTGGATATGCGGGATGGTGTTCTGTACCTGGGAGAACCGCTGGATGAAGGAGCGCAGCGTCTCTCCAGGTTGTTGCTGGATGGCGTGGAGGTCGAGCTCCGTGCCAGGTCGGGTGTAGGAGCTGCCGAAGTTAGCAGTGAACTGCCGGCAGAGCTCTCCCCAAGAGGTTATGGAACCCTGGGGAGGTTCATGAGCCAAGACCGGGCTGGGCCGGTCAAGGCAACGGGGAGGTAATTGGCCATGACAGCCTCGTCCCCTCCTACAGCAAGGACGGTGGTGGAGTAGATGTGGAGGAACTCCGCCGGGTTGACACTGCCGTCGTACTTCTCGGGCAGGTGCGGCCGAAACTTGCGCGGCCACCTCGCGAAGCGAAGGTGTGGCACCAGGGCCGCACATCCTGCTCCTGTTGCTGCAGGCGTTTGTGCCACGAATGCTTGGTTCGCTGCTGGCACTGTGTACCCCGGTATGGGCAAGGCTGCGCCATAGACCGGGGGCGCCGTTTGCAGGGCATATGGCTGGGGCATATGCTGCGTGGCATATGCCTGGGGCAGAGATCGCGTGGCGAATGTCTGCACCTCAGGCTGGGTCGAGGCAGTCGACATGCTGTCGCCAGCCTCCTGGTTGCGACGCCTTTCTCGTCGTCGCTCAATGAACACTCGGGCATCTTTGCCCAAGTGGCATCGTTCCAGCTCCGTCCTCAGGTCCGTCGATGGGAGCCTGGTGGAGCAGGAATCCGCTGTCTGCCCGCCAACCATTGGCGTGCGCGTCAGCGACACAGCCAGTTGGCCGGGACGTCGTCCCCGCCGAAGCCGAGGGTTTGTGATGGCGATGACGAGACGGTCTACCTCGCGTATCCACTGCTGGGTCGCTGACTGAGGCGCGTCCCCAGCAGGCGGATTGTGCAGTAGCACCCTTGCTGCAGCTATCGCGCCCCCGTGGGGGACGCTCAGAGCTGCAGAGGATCTGACGCTTGCTGGAGCCTGCGTTGCCAGAGTCGGCGCTGCCGGAGTTGGCTGCTGGCTTCCAGCTTGCGCCGATACACTCCGTCCAGAGTGTGTCGAGACGTAGTCCCTGCTTGTGACGCCCTCAATTCTGTGGGAAAACCACGGAACCGAGAACTAATGCATATGTGTGCCCAGGATGTTCATCACACATACACATACGTTCCACAAACTGAATTCAGATTATATATTACTACGAATAACATAGTTTATTACAATACCTCATGAGTCTTGGACTCATGCTCACAGCGGAAGTCTTATTTCTATGCAGCGGAAGTCTTTTATTCTAATGCGGAAGCAATTTAGCTAATGCGGAAGCAAATCTAAGCAGTAGTGGCTCCATCTCTACTCCCTCCACAGGCAAGGTTGAGAACAGATCACATGCCATAATGCTCCACTTGAGCTTCATAGTAAGCTTCTCCTGCTGCTGATGATAAGTAATAATGCAAGTTTGAGTACAATGATGTACTCAGCAAGTGCGGGAAAACACATGATATGCAGCTCATAAACAAGGTAGGCATAAAAGGCTTATTTGCAGAAAAGCAGATTTGTAAAACCATGATAAAACAGCAACTTAACTTTATATGTAATCCCAGCATGTATTAAATTACCAACATACCTCCATCACTTCCCGTGTTCCATCCGAAGATTAACCAATCCTTTATTCATACTCACGAATACCTCCTCGTATTCGCTACCATCTCACCTCGTAAAACAACCTTGTCTCACATCGAGACCAACTCGTTGCCATGACTTAACAGTCATGCAACCATCTCATCACCCAGACTCAGCAGTCCCAAATCAAACCATAACCAAACCAATAATCATAACCAAGAACCTTCCCAATAACCATCCCAATAACCATCCCAACTAATCATGGCAGTTTAGCCAGGCGCTCGTGACCGTAAGCTCGGCTATCATGATAGTTTTAGACTCTGCAGAGTTTGCACCTATTTACCCACAAGTTTGTGATTTCGTCACCCGTCGGCGACTGCAGAACCTCCATTTTACCAGTACAGAACCGTCGGTGTATGGCCAAGAGATCACAAAATAGCCTTTACAAAGGGGTTACTAGATGTATGGACTCACTAAGGTTTCACCGGCAGGCTAGAATCTCCGATTCTCCCACCTACGGGCCCCCTCTTGTGCCATGCAGTTCCCAGGGCAGTCCTCACTCGACTCCCATTCCCCGCGCCTTCCACAGTCCATAACACTCTAGCAACTTACCTAATTACTCAGCTAAGCCGCACCCATACTTGGCCTTGTGGTGGCACTGTTATCCTGGCATGTGCATGCATGAACCGATCCTTAGATCTACGGCAAGTAAACCACCATCTCATGCTACCTCATTCACAAACCCAGTATTGCCTAGATCTTCCTCCGATCCATATCCATTAACCTCATCAGTGACTTATTATCAGTACGAGTGCAGTTAGCTAGACACATCTATCTCGCTTCCCAATCCCATAGACTCAGCGAAGCATAAAGCAAAAACCATACCCGACTCATAAACTTCCCAGGCGACAAGGGTGGTTTATCCAAAACTAGTAAACTCCTATAAAAGGGTTTCCCATCACGTTTGACTCAGTACGCACACCTTTTCGCAAAACAAAACAGTTTTACCCAAAACATAGGATCAATATGGTCAAGGAGCACTTGCCTTGTTCTTGCGGTTCCGGTTGTTCTTGATTCTCAAAACCTGGTTGCTACAGTTCATCGTAGACAGCTCCCTGGGCTTGTCCTGCTAGGTAGGATCACGTGCATACAGGATTCACAGCAATCAATATTTATGCACAAACCTTAAACTAGATGTGAGGATGCATATGCATGCTATCTCATGATTAGTTTTATTAGACTGATCTGTACGTGTTCTTGCATGGCCTTGTATGGACAGAGGTGTTCGGATCAAAGGTGGACGTGGCGATGATCTTGTCTTTAAATCAAACTGATCATCAAGTGATCGGCCCACGAGAAGGCTTCTGTTCGAAAGGAACTGAAGAACAGATGCAAAGAGATGAACACAATGATGTCGTAAGGCGGTATTGGGGCCTACCTTATGTTCCTCCCAGTCTTCGAGGTCCTCCTCAGACCGCTGGGCTTTCCTCCGGTGATCTTCCTCGCCGCGCTCCGGCGATGGCTTTCTCAGCGAGTTGGGGCTAGGGCTCTAAGTGGTTGGCTCAGGAGTTGAAAGAGAAGTTTGTGGTTTCGGCCAGAGGTTTTGGTTTCTATTTATAATCGAGAAGAGAAGAGTCCTAATCTGATTGTATCTCAAATAAGAGTCTTATTCAGATCTTTGTTGGATCCTAACGTCTTATCTTTAGTAACATCGTGGAATTTAGATCGGTTTTTGTTGCGTACCGGTATCTTTACACGTAAAAACCGCTCCAGAACTCGTTACCTCCACGAGGATGAGCTCCGGAAGCTCCACGTGTCCTCCGGGGCCTGGTGTCTCCTTTCCTGCAGAGACGAGCTCCGGTTGTGCCGCGTGTCAAACGAGCGAGACCTCCCTCTTCTTGGGAGGTGAGCTCCGCGCACGCCACGTGTTGGCGCCGGTCTTCCCTCTCTTCTTTCCTCAGGGAAGGCTCCGAGGTCGACACGTGTTTAGCTGCGACGGACCTCCCGGAGATGCTCCGGTGGTGACACGTGTTTGATAGATCCGGACTTCTCGGAGATGGGTTCCGAGATCGACACGCATCCCGCGCGACTGGTCCTCTGATTTTCGCGAGGACTAGCTCCGAGGATGACATGTGTCTTGCGGAAATGCCTTTGCTTCTTCTGCAGAGGCTAGCTCCGTGGGCAACACGTGTCCCACAGGGTCGGACCTCTTTCCAATTGCGGAGACGAGCCCCTGCCACGTAGCCAGCTTGGCGACGGCCTCTCCCCACTTTGTAGGGATGAGCTCCGAACACGCCACGTGGCCTGCTGGCCACGGCAATTGCCTTCGGCGCTCTCTGAGGGCTTTATTGGCTATTCTTTTGATAATTCTTTCTGTTCCTATTTTTTAATGTTTCCTCTTCATAGAACATGAACATATGCTGACACCCGGGGTGAGGGTGTCACACCGCTAGTCACCGTTCATCGTGAACGCGGGGGAGGAGAGCTTGCCGCTGAAGGAAGCTTCGTCATCTTCGCCGGAAGAAGCTCGTCGCGCAAGGAAAAAGCCCCCTACCTGGCACGCCAAATGTCGAAGTCTTTAGCCGACACTTCCCCCGGGCCTGCTCTAGGCAGCCCGCAGAGGTTCTTTTTCGGAGGGGCTAGTCACTCGCGGAGAGCTTCAGCGTTAGGGACAATTGAGGGAGAAGCTTGACACGGGAAGTTTTACGTGGTTCAGGCCGCCGGAGCGTAAAACCCTACGTCCACGGTGAGCAGAGGTGCTCGCTGTATTGCTTGCTGCTCAGAACCGGAGTCCTGAGCTTGAGGGTGTGAGATGGCTAGAGTGCGAGTCAACAGAGTTTGAACCCTTGCTAACGTTGCCTACCCGAGCCTTTTATAGTCCAAGGCTCGAACGGCTTATAAGGTGGGCCCGGGGCTCGACAGGTGGTCTTGGGAAGATTGCCCGCCGTCTACCGTATCTGCAGTTATCCCGGTAGTTGTCTCTGGCGAAGGCTTCCGAGCCTTCGTTCTGCCGCCCTGCCCATGCCGCAAGCTAGTCGTAGTGGTTGATGATGGCAGGGGCGGCAGGGGATGTCTTGTCGCTGTGTTTATTGGCGGGCAGGCTCTGACACGGCATGCCAGTCTGCGATGTGACTGGGCGCAACGGCACCTGATAGAGGCGTGCTCCGCGTCTCCGCATCTTGGGAAGGCGCGGGCCTTGAATAACTTGTACGGGCAAGGTATGGCGCGTCTTTACTCCTGCTGCCTACCGCGCGGGGGCAGGCAGCGATGCTCTGCTGGCCACGTGGCGGGACCGGAGCTCTCCTCTGAGGAGAGGGAGGTCCGGCCCCGCGGGACACGTGGAGCCTTCGGAGCTCTCCCCGCGGAGGGGGGAGGTCCGGCTGCTGCTGGCCACGTGGCGGGCCCGGAGCTCTCCTCTGAGGAGAGGGAGTTCCGGCCCCGTGGGACACGTGGAGCCTTCGGAGCTCTCCCCGCGGAGGGGGGGAGGTCCGGCTCAGTTGGCCACATGGCGGGTCCGGAGCTCTACTCTGAGGAGAGGGAGGTCCGGCCCTGCTGGACACGTGGCGCCTTCGGAGCTCTCCCTGCGGATAAGGGCGAGGTCCTTAATCATTTTCCCCTGTGCGCGGGGGTACCCCATATCGAGGGTACCGACAACGCCGGTGCTGCAGTGTCTGGGGCTGAAACAGGGGCTCAGGTGCCCAGGTTGTCGAGTGTCCCTACTGCAGGCTCTGCAAGCGGCGGTGCTGGAACGAGCGTAGTTGGGACTAATCCGGGGGCGCAGGCGCCCCGGGCTTCAGGTGCTTTAGGGGCTGGTACGACAAGCGGCGCCAGAGGTGCTGCCGGCGGGAGCTCCGCTGCTCCATCTCCTAGGGGGGCTCCAGGAGCACCCCCTGCTCCGCCAGTCCAGGTGCCTTCGGCGCAGGCCCCGGCGGCGACGGCAGGCTCTGGCGGCCCTGCCCCGGCTCAGAAGCCAGGGCTTCATGCCCGCTGGAATGTTCGCGTTCCTCCGTAAGTTTGTACTCACCAGATCTTAGTACTTGCGTACTTTGATTCTTCTTTTCTTGTCTTGAGAGCTCCATGTGCTTGTAGGTACTCGTCGGCTGCCGGGGACGCGTCTGTTCCCCGGCCACCTTCAGCTGGTAGGGGCCCAGTGCCACAGTGTCAGGACGTCGCGGCAGCTTCACCAGCTCCCGTGCAGGTTCAGATGTCTCCTCCTTCTGGGCCGGCAGGACCAGCTCCTGCAACGACGGCGGCGCCTGCTCCTCCTCCTTCGCCAGCTCGGGAGCTGGCCGCTTATGAAGACTGCGGAGCAGGCTGGTGGCGGCCGAGCTTTGGGTGTTGATGCAGGAGGAGCTGATGCAGGTCCTCAGGTGGGCGACGAGCAGGGGCGCATCGGGACTGGCCCTGTCTCAGCGCCGTCTTCTCCTGATCGACACATCATCGCGGTTTCCGTGGATGCTGCGGTGCCAGCGTCTCCTCCGTCGGATGATAACGCCATGGAGGAGGTCTGCGGCGCGGCTCCGGCCTCTGCCACCCCTCTGTCCCTGACGGACGCACTGGATCTTGCCCAGTCCGGTGTCCGGCAGGTCCAGGCTGCGCTTGAGCGCGAGCGGGAGGCCTTGGCAGATGAGAGGGACTGCCTCCACGGCTGGGGGCGGCTCTTGAAGCTGCGGACCCGGGAGGTCGAGGAGGAGCTCGACGCCAAGAGGACGAGGCTCAATGTTGAGGAGGAGCTCCTTGATGTGCAGAAGAAAGCCGACGACCGCCTGGACACTGAGACCCGAAGGACCATGCAGGAGGCCCGTGAGGCCTATGACAGTGTCCGGGCCCGCTCCGACACCAACGAGGAGATGCGGCTACAGCTGGTGTGCCGTGAGTGCGCCGTTGCGGAGCGGGAGCGCGCCATGGCGGCCAAGGAGAAGGAGGTCGCCGAGCAGCTGGAAGCAGGCGAAGGCGACCTGAAGGCCAGGGCTGGAGAGCTGGAACTTCGGGAGGTTTCCTTGGCCGAAAGGGAGGAGCAGGCCACCCGGGACAGCCAGGCGGTGCTGGAACGGGAGCTTGCTTTTGACTTTTGAGCGTCAGAGTTGGAGCGGCTTACCCAGGACCTCCAGCTCCGGGAGAAATACCTGGCGGCCAAGGAGAGGAGGTTCGCCGAGGGAGGACCTGGCGCCTACTGGCGGCTCGCCAGGAGGTGGAGCAGCTCCGAGCTTCGCAGACTGTCGAGGCCCGAGCAGTCTGGGACTTCGTCGGCCAGGCGGAGTCTGCTCTGGTGCCTCTTGGCTTCAGCCCGGTGAGGACGGGGGCACTGGCGCAAGAGGTGGTCGAGGCGCTCCCGGCACTTGAGTCCATCGCCGCCAATCTGGAGAGGCTGGAGGCCGTGATCACCGACGAGCTCAAGGCCGAGGGGAGGAGCTTGGCGAAGGAGGTCGCCGCACACGTACTGACGTGCTTCCGGAGCTAGGACTCCTCCGTCTCTCTGGAGCCGGTGGTGCCGGGCCCCGTCGCTGAGGGGGAGGAGGTCGCCAGGGCCGGAGTCGGAGACGTTACCGCCCTTGTCGTGTCTAGGCTCCAGCGGGAGGCCGGGGACTCCTAGGCACTCACCCTTGTAGCTGGAGGGCCTTGTATTTTGTGTTTTTTGTTTGTAGCCCAGCTCGTGGAGCTTTTGAATGAACAGACTTGTTGTCTTGTGTTCCTGTGCTTTTTGCCTTCTTTTCTTTGCTCGTCCTGCCCGAGTCCTTAGCTCCGTAAGGTACCCGGGAGGTCTCCACCGATCTCAACGCTTGCACAGACACCTTCCTCGGGCCCTTGTTGACATAAGGACCCAAGGGGTCTTCGGAGCTCACCCCTACAAAGGGGGCGAGGTCCGGTCCTTCTGGCCACGTGGCAGGCCCAGAGCTCTCCTCTGAGGAGAGGGGGAGCTCCGGCCCTGCTGGACACGTGGCGCCTTCGGAGCTCGCCCCCACGGGGAGGGGGGAGAGGTCTGGCTCTTCTAGTCTTGGGTTGGAGTTGGGAGCTCCGGTCTTGAGAAGCCCTAGGACTTCAGTACCACCGGGTGCTCCGGCCTTCCCTTGTGCAGTCCCCGTAGTGGCCCCTTGGTAGGTGTGGCCAATGCTTTGAGCACACCTACCACATTCCTGTGGGGGAGCTAAGGCCAGGGCCCCCCTGACCATCCGGAGCACGCCGGAGGTCTAGGAGGCCTCTCAGGAGGTCCTGCACACAAGTAGGGGAACCGTAATTCTGTTCGGGGGCTCTCCCTTCCCTGTCTCTTAGTCTTATTTGCCTTATAGTCCTGAACCGGTATACGGGGCTTGGGTAATTCAGTGCGCCCGGCACCGGAGGTCCGGCTCCCTCCTGGGTCAGGGAGCAACCGCCTGGCCCCTAGTACTAAACCGTAACGCTGGGGAGGCAGAGTGCACACACTTTGGGTATGGAACCAGGCAAAGCAGGCTGCCTACCCTGGACATCTGGGAGGCAGAGTGCACACGCTTTGGGTACGGAACCACGCAAAGCAAGCTACGCACCCTGGACCTCCCAGGCTGGCGTAGGTTTTTCCTAGAGGTGACCAACTGACATCACAGTACCTAACTGGGGGAGGTCGGAGAGGCCCCCTGGCCTTCGTCAGGTACCTCAAGCATGACCGCCATCGGTAGGATGGCAAATGCTGACTAGTCATGAGAGTGGGAAAGGAGAGCCAAGTATACGATGAGCGTACACTGTTTCTGAGCATGGGGAGGTGATCATAAAAATGACTGCATAATTTAAATGAACACATAAGTAAGAGCGTGGTAGGACAGGGTTCTTTCCATACATAAACATCCATAGTAGGAAGGCAGGCTGTACATGGAGGCAACGACCCACCCCATTATGAAGGGGGGCACGGCCTATGCACTTAGGGTATGGAACCAGGCCAAGATGGACGTAGTCCTGGACCGCCCCTGGGCTTAGTTGCTCCGAGCGCTGTTCCTAGGCTCTATGGGATCTATTAGAGAAAGAAGAGAAAACCTGTCCTACTACTGCTCTAGGGATAGAACTTACGGAGGTGTTCTATGTTCCAAGGGTTTGGGAGCAGGTCCCCGTCCTCAGTGGAAAGGCGCACGCACTCGGGGCGGCAAACTTCCGTAACTCGGAAGGGACCTTCCCAGCTGGGGGAGAGTTTGTTGGTCCCTTCTCGAGAAAGTATGCGTCGCAGCACCAGGTCGCCTTCCTTGAGCTCCCGGAAATGCACGGTCCTCTGGTGGTAGCGCCGGAGCGCCTGTCGGTACCGCGCGTTGCGGAGCGTTGCTTGCCATCTTGCCTCGTCGACGAGGTCGATGTTCTCGCGCTGGAGCTGGTCCTCCGTGGCTTTGTCGTAAGCTTGGACACGGGGGGACCCCATGGTGACTTCTGGGGGAAGCACAGCTTCAGCCCCGTAGACCATGAAGAAGGGTGTCTCCCATGTGGCCCAGCCCTGGGATGTCCGGCTAGCCCACAGTGCGCACGGAAGCTCGTCCACCCACTTGGCACCATGCTTCTCCAAGCTGGCATAGGTGCGAGTCTTGAGGCCCCGAAGGATCTCGGCATTGGCCCTCTTGACTTGCCCATTGCTCTTTGGATGAGCGACAGAGGCATAGCACACCTGGATGCCAAAGTCTTCGCAGTACTCTTTGAACGCTGCGCTGGTGAACTGGGTCCCGTTGTCGGTGATGATTCTGTTCGGGACCCCGAACCTGCAGACGATCGATTTGATGAACTTGACTGCAGATTTCTTGTTAATGGTGATGACTGGTGCAGCTTCCGGCCACTTGGTGAACTTATCGATGGTGACGTAGAGGTACCGGAATCCCCCGACGGCTTTGGGGAAGGGCCCCAGGATGTCCAACCCCCATACCGTGAACGGCCACGAGGGCGGGATAATCTGCAGCGTCTGCGCTGGTGTGTGGATCTGATTGGCATGGAACTGGCATGCCTTGCATATCTTGACCAGCTTGACGGCATCCAGGAGAGCTGTCGGCCAGTAAAAGCCATGCCGGAAGGCTTTACCGACCAGCGTGCGTGAGGAAGCGTGGTTCCCGCACTCACCTCCGTGGATCTCTGCGAGCAGGTCGCAGCCTTCCTCCTGGGTTATGCACCGCAATAGGATGCCATTGGTGCCACACCGGTAGAGATCCCCTTCTACCAGCGTGTATCTCTTAGCCATCCGCACAATCTGTTCAGCGGATGCATGTTCATCAGGAAGGATGTTGTCTTTCAAGTAGTCCCGGACCTCCGTGATCCATGCATCGGGACTGACTTGAGCTTCTGGATCTTGGGCGCTGGGTATCACGGAGTCCCCAGTGGCGCATACGATCCTTGGCGGGCACCATGGTTGCAGGGCCGCCGGGACCGCCAGCTTCGAGGTGCTAGTCTCGCCCCCTTCGCCTGGCTCGACAGGCCGGGCTGTGGGCTGTGGCAACGTCCTTTCGAAGGCTCCTTCGGGCACCAGGGCTCCGGTGGAGGCCTTTGTTGACAGGTCGTCAGCCACGGTGTTGTCGGCGCTCGGTACATGGCACGGGTCCAAGGCATCAAAGTCCTTCTCCAGCATCTGCACGTGGAGGAAGTAGGCAGCCAGTTGTGGGTTGTTGCAGGAGCATTCACCCTTGAATTGCTTGATGATCAGCTGGGAGTCTCCCTTGACCAGCAACTGGTGGATGCCGAGGGACAGCGCCGTCTTCAGGCTGAAGATGAGAGCTTCATACTCGACCATGTTGTTGGTTGCCTTGAAGTTGAGACACACCATGTACTTGAACTGCTCCCCTAATGACATGAGGAGCAGTACGCCGGCTCTGGCCCCCTGCTTCCGCGAGGAGCCATCAAAGTAAAGCGTTCAGTGGGGCTCGGTGAAGACCGGTGCTCGGGGCTCCGGTTCGCCGCCTTCGGGGCCCCCTGGGTAGGTTGGTGATGGCGTCCACTCGGACACGAAGTCAGCTAGCGCTTGGCTCTTGACCGCGTGACGTGGTAGGAAGTCCAGCTCGATCTCTGCCAGCTCCGCTGCCCACTTGGCGATGTTGCCAGTCGCGTTGGGGCTGTGAAGGATGGTCCTCAGCGGGAAGGAGGTGACCACCGAGATCCGGTGGGCTTGGAAGTAGTGCTGGAGCTTCCTGGATGCCACGAGCACTGCATACAACAGCTTATGAACCTACAGGTACCTTGTCTTGGCGTCATGGAGGACTTCGCTGATGTAGTAGACGGGCCTCTGGATGGTCCGGGTAATCCCTGGGGGATCCGGGACGTCTTCCTCCATTGGCACCAGCCGACAGGACGTCCCCAGGTCTGGGGCAGTCTCCGGGGGCTGGGACCTGGAGGCTTCTCGGCCGTCTTGGACCTCCGGTAGGTTGTCTTGGACCTCCGGGAGGTTGTCTTGGACCTCTGGGTGGTCCCCTTGGACCTCCGGAGAGTTGTCTTGGACTTCCGGGAGGTCCCCTTGGACCTTCGAGGTCTCCTGGCTGTCGGGGCCCCCCATGGGGCCCGGGCAGCCTTGGTGCTTGACTTCTGCTGTTGGAGTAGGCTGCAGTGACGAGGGGTCCGGCCACTCTGCGACTAGGACCATGCTCATCACTTCTGTCGTCGCCGTGATGTAGAGCAGTAGGTGCTCACCGGGCTCAGAGGCTACCATGATGGGTAGCGTCGTCAGGAGCTGCTTCAACTCCTGGAATGCTTCTTTTGCTTCTTCGGTCCAAACAAATGGACCGGCTTTGAGCAGGAGCTTGAAGAAGGGAAGAGCCCGCTCAGCCAGCCTTGGTATGAACCGACTAAGCGCAGCTAGACATCCCTCGGTGTGAGACCAGGAATCCAAGGAGCTTTCCAGGGGAGACACCGAACACACACTTGTCCGGGTTTAGCTTGGTGTGCATGGAGCGCAGCTTGTCAAAGACTAGAGCCAGGTTATCTAACAAGGATGAGCTCTGTTTGACTTTGACAACGATGTCATCGACATACACCTCAACTAAGTCTCGGATTAGCTCTCCAAATGTTTTATGCATAGCGCGTACAAAGGTAGGGAGAGCATTTTTCAGACCATAAGGCATGGAGACATAACAATACATGCCGTCTACTGTTATAAAAGCAGTGTGTTCTTCATCTTCTCTAGACATAGGTATTTGGTGGAAGCCTGAGTAGGCATCTAGGAAGCATAACATATCACAGCCTGATGTAGAGTGTACTATTTGATCTATTCTAGGGAGAGGGAATGGATCTTTGGGGCATGCCTTATTGAGACTGGTGTAGTCGATGCACATCCAGAGCTTCCCGTTGGCCTTCGGGACGACAACAGGGTTTTCCAACCACCGAGGGTGGTGGACCTCCCGTATGAAGCCAGCATCCAGCAGCTTCTTGATTTCTTCACGGATGAAGTTATGCCGCTCGATGGACTGCTTCCGGGGTTTCTGCTGGATCGGCCGAGCGTCGGGGAAGATCTTCATATAGTGCTCGATCACCTCCCTAGGGATCCCGGACATCTGTGACGTTTGCCATGCAAACACATCGACATTGTCCCGGAGGAAGGTGATGAGCGCGCCTTCCTATTTGCTGTTCAGGCCTCCGGCTATCCAGGTGGTCTGGGCAGCTTTGGCACCGACTTGGATGACCTTCAGGGGGACATCGCCTTCGTCGAGGGGTTGCACTTGGGGTGCAGAAGTTGAGGCACGGTGGCGTGCACTTGGGTGGAGCTGGCCCGGTTCCGCACCGCCAGGGGCAGGTGCTCGGGCTGCCGCAAGTGCTTGGAGCTTCTCCAAGGCTGACACTGTGGCAGTGTGGTCTCCACGGATCCTGAGGACGCCGCTTGGTGTAGGCATATTCAGAACGAGGTAGCCGTAGTGGGCTACCACCATGAATCGGTATAGGGTCGGCCTGCCGATGATGGCGTTGAAGGGGAGGTTGACCTCCGCCACGTTGAACAGAATGTACTCTGTCCGGTAGTTTTTCGGTGCTCCGAAGGTCACCGGAAGGCTGATCTTGCCATATGGGACGACTTGTCCCGGCCCTACCCCTGAGAACGGGCTCGACGGGGTGAGCTTGGCCATCGGAATCTGCAGCTTCTGAAAAGCTGGGCGGCTGATGAGGTTGAGGTCGGCCCCGCCATCCACCAGGACGTGGTACATCTTCACGTTGGCGATGGTTGGAGCTACCAAGAGTGGTAGCTGTCCGGCTCCGGCCATGTTCTTGGAGCAGTCGAAGGCGTCGAAGGTGATGGGGGTCCCTACCCACTTGAGGTGCGGCTCCGCACTTGGGGTAGGAGCCACCGACGCCACTGCTCGGCGCAGGGTCTTGACCGTGTTCCGGGACGAGGGGTCCAAGGACTCGCCGTAGATGACGTGGAGCACCTTCCGGTGCTCGTCTTCACCAGAGCTGGAGTCCCCACGGTGATGGACCACCTTCAGAGTGTGTTGGGGCTCCTGGTACCACATCTCTTGGTCGTCGTTGCCCCGCGGGTCGACCTTCTGCTTGCCCTCCCTCTGGCGGAAGGGAGCTCCATCTGCGCGCGGTTGCTTCCCCTCGCGGAAGCGCTCCGCGAGCTTCTTAATCTCCCGGCACTCACCAGCAGTGTGGCTCCTGGTGTTGTATACTGGGCACGGCTCACCGTGGCCACCTCCGTCGGGTTACTACCGTGGCCTCTTGTCGGGGCGTGGCCCCCGAGCTCGGCCGGGTGCTATAGTCGCAGCGACGGGAGCTCCGGCCGGCGGCTTGATCTTGCCACCGCCTTTGTTCTTGATCTTCTTGCTGCTCACTTGGGACGCAGCGCTAGCTCCGGGCTGTCCTCCTGCTTTGGAGGCTGGTTGTGAGTGCCAGTTGTGCCCTTCTGCTGCTCTGGCGCACTTGTCCGCCAGGCTGAAGAGCTCCAAGACGTCACGCACCTCCCTGGTGGCCAACTTCTCGAGCATCTTCTCATCCCGCACACCCTGTTGGAATGCAACCACCACTGATGCATTCTGGATGTGGGGGATGGTGTTGCGCACCTGGGAGAACCGCTGGATGAAGGAGCACAGGGATTCTCCCAGTTGTTGTCGCACGGCGTGGAGGTCCAGCTCCGTGCCGGAACGCGTGTAGGAACTGCCAAAGTTCGCCATGAAAAGTTGGCACAGCTCTCCCCAGGAGGTTATGGAACCCTGGGGGAGGTTCATGAGCCATGACCATGTTGGGCCGGTCAAGGCGACGGGGAAGTAGTTGGCCATGACAGCCTCATCCCTCCTGCCATGAGGATGGCGGTGGAGTAGATCTGCAGAAACTCCGCCGGGTTGACGCTTCCGTCGTACTTCTCTGGCAGGTGTGGCCAAAACTTGCATGGCCACCTTGCGAAGCGAAGGTGGGGCGCCAGGGCCGCACACTCCGCTCCTGCTGCTGCAGATCCTGGTGCCGCGAACCCTTGGTCCGCTGTTGGCACGGTGTACCCCGGCATGGGCAAAGGTGCACCATAAACTGGGGGCACCGTTTGCAAGACATATGGCTGTTGCATATGCTGCATGGCGTACGCCTGGGGCAGAGGTCGCAGGGCGAACGTCTGCGGCCCAGGCTGAGTCGAGGCAGTTGACATGCTGTAGTCGGCCTCGTGGTTGCGACGCCTTTCCCGCCGCCGCTCGATGGTCACGAGGGCATCCTCGCCCAGGTGACGTCGCTCCAGCTCTGACCTCAGGTCCGTCGTTGGGAGCCTGGTAGAGCGGGAGTCTGCCGTCTGCCCGTCAACCGTTGGTGTGCGCGACAGCGACACATCTGGTTGAGTGGGGCGTCGTCCCCGTCATAGCGGAGGGTTGGCGGCGGCGACGACGAGGCGGTCGACGTTGCGGATCCACTGCTGGGTGGCCCCCTGGGGAGCGTCCACAGCGGGTGGATTGTACAGGAGCGCCCGTGCTGCAGCTAGTGCACTCCCTTGAGTAGCACTCTGCACTGCAGCAGATCTTGGGCTTGCAGGAGTCCGCGTTGCCTTAGTTAGACGCGGGCTCCCAGCTTGTCCCGACACACTCCTCCCTGAGTGCGTCGAGACGTAAGCCTCGCTGGTCATCGTTCGCTGGGAACGAGGGCGAGGAGAGCTTGCCGCAGAAGCAAGCTTGGTCATCTTCGTCGGCGTAGACTCATCACGAGAGGGAAAAGCCCCCTTCCTGGTGCGCCAAATGTCGAAGCGTCTGCGGTCGACACTTCCCCCAGGCTTGCTTAGGGCAGACCGCAGAAGTTCTTTTCGGAGGGGCTAGTCCTCTCGGAGGGTCTCGCGTGTTGGATGAAGGAAGGAGATGATTGACACAAGGATTTTTACGTGGTTCGGGCCGCCGGAGCGTAAAACCTTACGTCCACGGGAGCAGAGTTGCTCGTTGTATTGCTTGGAGCTTAGAACCGGAGTTCTAAGCCTGGGTATGAGGATGATTTGGCTGGGTTGCGAACCCTTGGTAACGTTGCCTACCCGAGCCTTCTATAGCTCAAGGTTCGTGCGGCTTACAAGGGGGGCCCCGGGACCCGACAGGTGGCCCCGGGGTGATTTCCTGCCATCTACCATATCTCGCAGTGAATGCTGGTAGCTGTCTCTAGCGGTAGCTTCTTAGCCTTTGTCCTGCCGCCCTGCCCACGCCGCAAGCTAGGCGTAGTGGTTGATGATGGCAGGGACGGCATGGCCTGTCTTGTCGCTGTGTTTATTGGTGTACAGCCTCTGACGCGGCGTGCCTGTCTTCACTGTGATGTGACAGGGCACTACGCCTCCTGACAGAGGTGTGCTCCGCGTCTCTGTGCCTTGGGAAGGCGCGGGTCTTGAATGTCTTGTACGGTAAAGGCATGACACACCTTTACTCCTGCTGCCTACCACGCCGGGCGGGCAGCACTGCTCTGCTGGCCACGTGGTGGGCCCAGAGCTCACCTCTGAGGAGAGGGGGAGGTCCGGCCCCGCTGGACACGTGGATCCTTCGGAGCTCACCCCCGCGGAGGGGGGAAGTCCGGCTCTACTGGCTACGTGGCGGGCCCGGAGCTCACCTCTGAGGAGAGGGGAGGTCCGGCCCTGCTGGACACGTGGAGCCTTTGGAGCTCACCCCCGCTGTCGGTACCCTCAATATGGGGTACCCCCGCGCACAGGGGAAAATGTCTAAGGACCTCGCCCTTCTCCGTAGGGAGACCTCCGAAGGCGCCACATGTCCAGCGGGACCGGACCTCCCTCTCCTCAGAGGAAAGCTCTGGACCTGCCACGTGGCCAACTGAGCCGGACCTCCCCCCTCCGTGGGGAGAGCTCCGAAGGCTCCACGTGCCCTGTGGGACCGGACCTCCCTCTCCTCAGAGGAGAGCTCCGGGCCCGCCACGTGGCCAGCAGCAGCCGGACCTCCCCCCTCCACTGGGAGAGCTCCGAAGGCTCCACGTGTCCCGCGGGGCCGGACCTCCCTCTCCTCAGAGGAGAGCTCCGGACCCGCCACGTGGCCAGCAAAGCAACGCTGCCTGCCCCCGCGCGGTAGGCAGCAGGAGTAAAGACGTGCCATACCTTGCCCGTACAAGGTATTCAAGGCCTGTGCCTTCCCAAGACGCGGAGCACGCTTCTATCAGGTGCCGTTGCGCCAAGTCACATCGCAGACTGGCGCGCCGTGTTAGTGCCTGCCCGCCAATAAACACAGCGACAAAACATCCCCTGCCGCCCCTGCCATCATCAACCACTACGACTAGCTTGTGGCATGGGCAGGGCGGCAGAACGAAGACTCGGAAGCCTTCACCAGAGACAACTACCGGCATAACTGAAGATACGGTAGATGGCAGGAAATCTCTCCGGGACCACCTGTCGGGTCCCGGGCCCACCTTGTAAGCCGCTCGAGCCTTGGACTATAAAATGCTTGGGTAGGCGACGTTAGCAAGGGTTCGAACTCTGTTGACTCGCACTCTATACATCACTCACCCTCAAGCTCAGGACTCCGTTTCCGAGCAGCAAGCAATACAGCGAGCACCTCTGCTCACCGTGTACGTAGGGTTTTACGCTCCGGCGGCCTGAACCACGTAAAACTCCCCGTGTCAAGCTTCTCCCTCAATCGTCCATAACGCTGAAGCTCTCCGCGAGTGACTAGCCCCTCCGAAAAAGAACCTCCGCGGGCTGCCCAGAGCAGGTCCGGGGGAAGTGTCGGCTACACACTTCAACATTTGGCGCGCCAGGAAGGGGGCTGTCGGTACCCTCGATATGGGGTACCCCCGCGCACAAGGGAAAATGCCTAAGGATCTCGCCCTTCTCCGCAGGGAGAGCTCCGAAGGCGCCACGTGTCCAGCAGGGTCGGACCTCCCTCTCCTCAGAGGAGAGCTCTGGGTCCGCCACGTGGCCAGCAGCAGACGGACCTCCCCCCTCCGCGGGGAGAGCTCCGAAGGCGCCACGTGTCTCACGGGGCCTGACCTCCCTCTCCTCAGAGGAGAGCTCCGGGCCCGCCACGTGGCCGACAGAAGCCAGACCTCCCCCTCCGCGGGGAGAGGTCCGAAGGCTCCACATGTCCCGCGGGGCCAGACCTCCCTCTCCTCAGAGGAGAGCTCCGGGCCTGCCACGTGGCCAGCAGGACGGCGCTGCCTGCCCCCGCGCGGTAGGCAGCAGGTGTAAAGACGCACCATACCTTGCCCCTACAAGGTATTCAAGGCCCGCGCCTTCCCAAGACGCGAATACACGGAGCACGCCTCTGTCAGGTGCCGTTGCGCCCAGTCGCATCACAGACTGGCGCACCATGACAGATCCTTCCAGCCAATAAACACAGCGACAAGACATCCCCTGCCGCCCCGGCCGTCATCAACCACTACGACTAGCTTGCAGCATGGGCAGGGCGGCAGAACGAAGACTCGGAAGCCTTCATTAGAGACAACTACCGACATAACTGCAGATACGATAGTCGGCAGGCAATCTCCCCGGGACCACCTGTCGGGTCCCGGGCCCCCCTTGTAAGCCGCTCGAGCCTTGGACTATAAAAGACTCGGGTAGGCAACGTTAGCAAGGGTTCGCACTCCAGCAACTCGCACCCTAGACATAACTCACCCTCAAGCTCAGGACTCCGGTTCTGAGCAACAAGCAATACAGCGAGCACCTCTGCTCACCGTGGACGTAGGGTTTTACGCTCCGGCGGCCCGAACCACGTAAAACTCGCCGTGTCAAACTTCTCCCTCACTTGTCCCTTACACTGAACCTCTCCGCAAGCGACCAGCGCCTCCGAAAAAGAACCTCCGCGGGCTGCCCAGAGCAGGTCCGGGGGAAGTGTCGACCACACACTTCGACATTTGGCGCGCCAGGAAGGGGGCTTTTCCCTCGCGCGACAAGTTTCCGCTGACGAAGATGACGAAGCTTCCTTCAGCAGCAAGCTCTCCTCCCCCGCGTTCACGGCGGACCGTGACTAGCGGGGAATACGTGTCGACACACTCAGGACGGAGTGTGTCGGCGCAAGCTGGAAGCCAGCAGCCGACTCCGGCAATGCAAGCTCCGGCTAGCGTGAGATCTTCCGCAGCGCTGAGCGTTCCCCACGGGGGCGCGCTAGCTGCAGCAAGAGCGCTATTGCGCAATCCACCTGTCGAAGTGTGCGATCGACACTTCCCCCGGGCCTGCACTGGGCAGCCCGCGGAGGTTCTTTTTTCGGAGGGGCTAGTCCCTAGCGGAGAGCTTGCGCAGATGGACGAGTTAGTAGGAGCTTGACACGGCGAGTTTTACGTGGTTCAGGCCGCCGGAGCGTAAAACTCTACGTCCACGGCGAGCTATGGAGCTCGCTGTATTGCTTGCTGCTCAGGGCCGGAGGCCTGAGCTTGGGGGTGAGTTACAGCTTGAGAGTGTATGGCTAGCGTATGAGTTGCAAAGTGCGAACCCAGGGTGCAAATGGCTAGAGTGCGAACCCCTGCTAACGTCGCCTACCCGAGCCTTTTATAGTCCAAGACTCGTTTGGCTTACAAGGGGGGCCGAGACCCGACAGGTGGTCCCGGGGAGATTGACTGATATCTACCGTATCTGCAGTTATGCCGGTAGTTGTCTCTGCCGAAGGCTTCTGAGTCTTCGTCTTGTAGCTCTACCCATGCCGCATGCTAGTCATAGTGGATGATGACGGCGGGGGCGGCATGGGATGTCTTGTCGTGGTGTTTATTGGCTGACAGGTTCTGACACCGCGCGCCAGTCTGTGATGCGACTGAGCGCAACGGCACCTGACAGAAGCATGCTCCACGTCTCCGCGTCTTGGGAAGACGCGGGCCTTGAATACCTTGTACGGGCAAGGTATGGGGCGTATTTACGCCCGCTGCCTATCGCTCGGGGCAGACAGCGTCGCTCTGCTGCCACGTGGCGGGCCCGGAGCCCTCCTCAAAAGAGAGGGGGGTCCGGCCCCGCAGGACACGTGGAGCCTTCGGACCTCTCCCCGCGGAGGGGAGGCTCGGCTTCTGTTGGCCACGCGGCGAGCCCGGAGCTCCTCTCTGAGGAGAGGGAGGTCCGGCCTCTCCGGACACGCGGCACCTTCGGACCTCTCTCCCGCGGAGGGGGAGGTCCGGCTTCTGTATGCCACGTGGTGGGCCCGGAGCTCTCCTCTGAGGAGAGGGAGGTCCGGCCCCGCTGGACGCGTGGCGCCTTCGGAGCTCTTCCTGCGGAGAAGGGCGAGATCCTTAGGCATTTTCCCCTGTGCGCGGGGGTACCCCATATCGAGTGTACCGACAGTGGCCCCCGGGCCCATCTCGGGGGAGATAGCGGGCCCGAGGTGGGACCTTCGTCTCTTCTGATCCGCGCACTTTCTTGTCTTGAGTACTCCCTGTGCTGGCAGGGTCTTGATGGCTTCGGTGTTCAGCCTCTTAGGAGAGGGTGAAGCCTGGCATCGGAGCTCGGCCCGGCTGTGGGGGCGGAGGTCCGGAAGTCATCGGAGCTCAGGCCAGCGAAGGGCGTGAGGTCCGGCGTCAGCGCTCGCCTATGAAAGGAGGGCGAGGGCTGGCCTCGGAGCTCGGTCTGGCTGTGGAGGCGGAGTCCGGAAGTCATCGGAGCTCAGGCCAGCGAAGGGCGTGAGGTCCGGCATCAGCACTCGCCTCTGAAAGGAGGGCGAGGGCTGGCCTCGGTGCTCGGCCTGGCTGTGGAGGCGGAGTCCGGAAGTCATCGGAGCTCAGGCCAGCGAAGGGCGTGAGGTCCGAC
Source organism: Neostapfia colusana (assembly GCA_030760725.1). NCBI lineage: Eukaryota > Viridiplantae > Streptophyta > Magnoliopsida > Poales > Poaceae > Neostapfia > Neostapfia colusana. The sequence goes on from JASWHV010000020.1 coordinate 23,521,292, forward strand.
ATCAGCGCTCGCCTCTGAAAGGAGGGCGAGGGCTGGCCTCGGAGCTCGGCCCAGCTGTGGGGGCGGAGGTCCGGAACTGCTCAGTGGTCCCCCCTTTCCTATCCCTTAGTCTCATTTGGCTTACTGTCCTAGGCCGGAATACGGGGCTTGGGTAATCCAGTGCACTTGGTCCCGGAGGTCTGGCCCCAGCCCCAGTCAGGGTGTAACCGCCCGGCCCCCTGGTACTCAGACCGTAGCGCCGGGAGGCAGAGTGCGCATGCTTTGGGTGCAAGACCGGGCAAAGCAAGGCTCCTGACCCCCCGTTCTAGCGTAGGTCTTTTCTCGGAGGAGACCAACTGGCGGTGCAGTACCCTTATAGGGGGAGATCCAAAAGGCCACCGGGCCACTGGCAGGTACCCCAAGCACTACCGCCTTCGGCAGGACGGCAAATATCGACTATGCATGAGAGCCGGAAAGAGGAGCCGAGTGTACAATGGATGCATACTGTCTAGAGCGTGGGGAGGTGTTCATATAAATTAATGTGTAATTTAAATAAACACCTAAGTAAGCATGGTGAACTTACTGGGTAGCGTCGGAGCGCCTGTCTTCACGCAGAGCGGGTCATGCGTGGCTTCGTCGTACGCTGGACACGGGGGGACCCCCATGGCCATATCAGGGGGAAGCATGGCTTCGGCCTCGCATACCATGTGGAAGGGTAGTTCCCGTGACCCGGCCCTGGGAAGTCCGGCTGGCCCTCGACAGGGAGGAGCTGGTATCCCCCGACGGCTCTGGGTGCGCGTCTGCACCGGTTGTGTGGGTCTGCTTGGCGTGGACCTGGCACGCATTGCATCCCTAACCGGTTTGACGGCGTCCGGGTGGCTCTCGGTCAGTAGGAGCCATGCCGGGTGGCTTAACCGACCAACGTGCGGGACGATGAGCGTTCCCAGCACTCGCCTCCTTGGACTACTGCGAGCTAATCGCAGCCTTCCTCCTGGGTTATGCACCAGGATGTCGTGGCGCCACGCCAGTGAAGATACCAGCGCGTAGCACTTAGCCATCCGCACCACCCGTTCAGCGGATGCACGTTCATCAGGAAGGATATCCTTCAAGGATTCCCGGACCTCCGTGGTCCACGCATCGTGACTACTTGAGCTTCTGGATCTTGAGCGCTGGGTTGCACGGAGTCCCCAGTGACTCTTACGATCCTTTGGCGGCATCCAGGGCCGCCGGGACTGCCTAGCTTCGAGGCACTGGTTCAGCCCCCTTCGCCTGGCTCGGCGGGCCGGGCTGTGGACCGCAGCAACGTCCTCTCGAAGACTCCTTCATGCGCAGGGGCTCCGATGGAGGCTTTCGTTGAGAGGTCGTCAGCTACGGCCGTGCAAGCGCGCGGTACATGGCGCAGGTCCAAGGCGAGGAATTCTTTCTCCAACATCCGCACGTGAAGCAGATAAGCAGCTAGCTGTGGGTCATTGCAGGGGCATTCACCCTTAACTTGCTTGATAACTAGCTGGGAGTCGCCCTGCGCCAACAACTGGCGAGCGCCCAGAGACAGGACTGTCTTTTAGGCCAAAGATGAGTGCTTCATACTCTGCCAAGTTGTTGGTTGCCTTGGAATTGAGACGCACCATGTACCCAGACTGCTCCCCCGATGGCATGAGAAGCAGTACGCCGGCACCGGCCCCCTGCTTTCACGAGGAGCCGTCGAAGAAGAGCGTCCAATGAGGCCCGGTGAAGACCGGAGCTCGGTACTTTGGTTCACCGTCTTCGCGGCCCCCTGGGTCAGCCTTCGTTGGCGTCCACTCAGCCACGAAGTCAGTCAGTGCTTGGCTCTTGGCTGTCTGACGTGGTCGGGAGCTCAGCTTGAACTCCGCCGTCTTCGGGCTGTCTTCCGGCTTCGGAAGCTGGCAGTGAGTGCCAGCTCCGCCCTCCGACTGCTCTGGTGCACTTGTTCGCCAGGCTGAAGGGCTCGGAGGCATCGCATACCTCTCTGGTTGCAAGCCTCCCAAGCATCTTCTTGTCCTGGACACTGTCGAAGTGCCGCCACCACAGAAGCACTTTGAATATGCGGAATGGTGTTACGTACCTGGGAGAACCGCTGGATGAAGGAGCACAGCGACTCCCCAGGTTGTTGCTTGATGGCTTGGAGGTCAAGCTCCGTGCCGGGACGGGTGTAGGATCTGCCGAAGTTGACGATGAACTGCCGGCAGAGCTCTCCCCAGAAAGTTATGGAACCCTGAAGGAGGTTCATTAGCCAAGACCGGGCTGGGCGGGTCAAGGAGACGGGGAAGTATCTTGGCCATGACGGCCTCATCCCCTCCTGCAGCAAGTACGGCGGTGGAGTAGATCTGGAGGAACCCTGCCGGGTTGACGCTGCCGTCGTACTTCTCGGGCAGGTGCGGCCGAAACTTGCGCGGCCACCTCGTGAAGCGGAGGTGGGGCTCCAGTGCCGTACATCCTGCCCCTGTTGCTGCAGGTGTTGGTGCCGCGAACGCTTGGTTCGCCGCTGGCACAGTGTACCCCGGTATGGGCAAGGCTGCGCCATAGACCGGGGGCGCCGTTTGCAGGACATATGGCTGTGGCATATGCTGCGTGGCGTATGTCAGGGGCAGAGTTCGCGTGGCGAAACTCTGCGCCTCAGGCAGGGTTGAGGCAGTCGTCATGCTGACGCCGGCCTCTTGGCTGTGATGCCTTTCTCGTCACCGCTCGAGGAACATTCGGGCGTCTTGGCCCAGGTGGCATCGTTCCAGCTCAGTCCTCAGGTCCGTCGACGGAAGCCTGGTGGAGCTGGAATCCACCGTCTGTACGTCAACCATTGGCGTGCGCATCAGCGACACAGCCGGTTGGCCGGAGCGTCGTCCCCGCCGAAGTCGAGGGTTTGCGGAGGCGACGACGAGACGGTCTATCTCGCGAATCCACTGCTGGGTCGCTGCCTGAGGCGCGTCCCCAACAGGCGGATTGTGCGGTGGCGCTCTTGCTGCGGCTGGCGCACCCCCGCCGGGTACGCCCAGCGCTACTGAAGACCTGACGCTGGTTGGAGCCTGCATTGCCGGGGTCGGCGCTGCCAGAGCCGGTTGCTGGCTCCCAGTGCAGGTACTTGCGGCGCGAACGCTTGGTTGCGCCTGACACAGTGTACCCCGGTATGGGCAAGGCTGCACCATAGGCCGGGGATGCCACTTGCAGAGCACATGGTTGTGGCTTATGCTGCGCGGCGTACGCCTGGGGCAGAGCTCGCGTGGCGAAGGTATGCCCTTCAGGCTGGGTCGAGGCCGACGTCATGTTGTCGCCAGCCTCTTGAGTGCGACGCCTTTCTCGACGTCGCTCGAGGAACACTCGGGCATCTTGGCCCAAGTGGCACCGTTCCAGCTCTGTCCTCAGGTCCGTCGACTGAAGTTTGGTGGAGCTGGAATCCGCCGTCTGCCCGTCAACCGTTGGCGTGCGCGTCAGCGACACAGCCGGTTGGCCGGAGCGTCGTCCCCGCCGAAGTCAATGGTTTGCGGCGGCGACAACAAGACGGTCTATCTCGTGAATCCACTGCTGGGTCGCTGCCTGAGGCGCATCCCCAGCAGGCGGATTGTGCAGTAGCGCGCTTGCTGCTGCTAGCGCACCCCCACCGGGTACGCCCAGCGCTACTGAAGACCTGACACTGGTTGGAGCCTGCATTGCCAGGGTCGGCGCTGCCAGAGCCGGTTGCTGGCTCCCAGTGCAGGTACTGGCGGCACAAACGCTTGGTTGCGCCTGACACAGTGTACCCCGGTATGGGCAAGGCTGCACCATAGGCCGGGGACGCCGCTTGCAGAGCACATGGTTGTGGCTTATGCTGCGCGGCGTACGCCTGGGGCAGAGCTCGCGTGGCGAAGGTCCGCCCTTCAGGCTATGTTGAGGCCGACGTCATGTTTTCGCCATCCTCTTGAGTGCGACGCCTTTCTCGACGTCGCTCGAGGTACACCCGGGCATCCTGGCCCAAGTGACACCGTTCCAGCTCTGTCCTCAGATCCGTCGACTGGAGCCTGGTGAAGCTGGAATCTGCCGTCTGCTCGTCAACCATTGGTGTGCGCATCAGCGACACAGCCGGTTGGCCGGAGCGTCGTCCCCGCTGAAGTCGAGGGGTTGCGGCGGCGACGACGAGACGGTCTACCTCGCGAATCCACTGCTGGGTCGTTGCCTGAGGCGCGTCCCCAGCAGGCGGATTGTGCAGTAGCGCTCTTGTTGCGGCTAGCGCACCCCCGCCGGGTACGCCGAGTGCTACTGAAGACCTGACGCTGGTTGGAGCCTGCATTGCCGGGGTCGGCGCTGCCAGAGCCGGTTGCTGGCTCCCAGTGCAGGTACTGGTGCCGCGAACGCTTGGTTGCGCCTGGCACAGTGTACCCCGGTATGGGCAAGGTTGCACCATAGGCCGGGGACGCCGCTTGCAGAGCACATGGTTGTGGCTTATGCTGCGCGGCGTACGCCTGGGGCGGAGCTCGCGTAGCGAAGGTATGCCCTCCAGGCTGGGTCGAGGCCGACGTCATGTTGTCGCCAGCCTCTTGAGTGCGACGCCTTTCTCGACGTCGCTCGAGGAACACTCGGGCATCTTGGCCCAAGTGGCACCGTTCCAGCTCTGTCCTCAGGTCCGTCGACTGAAGTTTGGTGGAGCTGGAACCCGCCGTCTGCCCGTCAACCGTTGGCGTGCGCATCAGCGACACAACTGGTTGGCCGGAGCGTCGTCCCCGCCGAAGTCAATGGTTTGCGGTGGCGACGACAAGACGATCTATCTCGTGAATCCACTGCTGGGTTGCTGCCTGAGGCGCGTCCCCAGCAGGTGGATTGTGCAGTAGCGCGCTTGCTGCTGCTAGCGCACCCCCACCGGGTACGCCCAGCGCTACTGAAGGCCTGACGCTGGATGGAGCCTGCATTGCCGGGGTCGGCGCTGCCAGAGCCGGTTGCTGGCTCCCAGCTTGCCCTGACACACTCCGTCCTGAGTGTGTCATCATGTACTCTCCCCTGGTCACGGTTTGCCGCGGACGCAGGGGGGAGAGTTTGCCGCTCAAGGAAGCTTGGTCATCTTCGTCGGTGGAAACTCGCCGCGCTAGGAGAAAAGCCCCCTTCCTGGCGCGCCAAATGTCGAAGTGTGCGATCGACACTTCCCCCGGGCCTGAACTGGGCAGCCCGCGGAGGTTCTTTTTTTTGGAGGGGCTAGTCCCTAGCGGAGAGCTTGCGCAGATGGACGAGTTAGTAGGAGCTTGACACGGCGAGTTTTACGTGGTTCAGGCCGCCGGAGCGTAAAACCCTACGTCCATGGCGAGCTATGGAGCTCGCTGTATTGCTTGCTGCTCAGGGCCGGAGGCCTGAGCTTGGGGGTGAGTTACAGCTTGAGAGTGTATGGCTAGCGTATGAGTTGCAAAGTGCGAACCAAGGGTGCAAATGGCTAGAGTGCGAACCCCTGCTAACGTCGCCTACCCGAGCCTTTTATAGTCCAAGACTCGTTTGGCTTACAAGGGGGGTCGAGACCCGACAGGTGGTCCCGGGGAGATTGACTGATATCTACCGTATCTGCATTTATGCCGGTAGTTGTCTCTGCCGAAGGCTTCTGAGTCTTCGTCTTGTAGCTCTGCCCATGCCGCATGCTAGTCGTAGTGGATGATGACGGCGGGGGCGGCATGGGATATCTTGTCGCGGTGTTTATTGGCTGACAGGTTCTGACACCGCGCGCCAGTCTGTGATGCGACTGGGCGCAACGGCACCTGACAGAAGCGTGCTCCGCGTCTTGGGAAGACGGGGGCCTTGAATACCTTGTACGGGCAAGGTATGAGGCGTATTTACGCCCGCTGCCTATCGCTCGGGGCAGGCAGCGTCGCTCTGCTGCCACGTGGTGGGCCCGGAGCCCTCCTCAGAAGAGAGGGGGGTCCGGCCCCGCAGGACACGTGGAGCCTTCGGACCACTCCCCGCGGAGGGGGAGGCTCGGCTTCTGTTGGCCACGCGGCGAGCCCGGAGCTCCTCTCTGAGGAGAGGGAGGTCCGGCCTCTCCGGACACGCGGCACCTTCGGACCTCTCTCCCGCGGAGGGGGAGGTCCGGCTTCTGTATGCCACATGGTGGGCCCGAAGCTCTCCTCTGAGGAGAGGGAGGTCTGGCCCCGCTGGACGCGTGGCGCCTTCGGAGCTCTCCCTGCGGAGAAGGGTGAGATCCTTAGGCATTTTCCCCTGTGCGCGGGGGTTACCCCATATCGAGGGTACCGACACCACCTACTGGGGACGCGCCTCAGTCAGCGACCCAGAGGTGGATTCGTGAGGTAGACCGTCTCGTCGTCGCCGCTGTAAACCCTCGACTTCGGCGGGGACGACGCTCCGGCCAACCGGCTGTGTCGCTGACGCGCACGCCAACGGTTGACGGGCAGACGGCGGATTCCAGCTCCACCAGGCTCCCATCGACGGACCTGAGGACAGAGCTGGAACTATGCCACTTGGGCCAAGATGCCCGAGTGTTCCTCGAGCGACGTCGAGAAAGGCGTCGCAACCAAGAGGCCGGCGACAGCATGACGTCAGCCTCGACCCTGCCTGAGGAACAGACCTTTGCCGCGCGATCTCTGCCCCAGGCATACGCCACGCAGCATATGCCACAGCCATATGCCCTGCAAACGGCGCCCCCGGTCTATGGCGCAGCCTTGCCCATACCGGGGTACACAGTGCCAGCAGCGAACCAAGCGTTCGCGGCACCAACCCCTGCGGCAACAGGAGCAGGATGTGCGGCCCTGGCGCCCCACCTTCGCTTCGCGAGGTGGCCGTGCAAGTTTCGGCCGCACCTGCCCGAGAAGTACGACGACAGCGTCAAGCCGGCGGAGTTCCTCCAGATCTACTCCACTGCCGTCCTTGCCGCAGGAGGGGATGAGGTCGTGATGGTCAACTACTTCCCCATCGCCTTGACCGGCCCAGCCCGGTCCTGGCTCATGAACCTCCCCCAGGGTTCCATAACTTCCTGGGGGGAGCTCTGCCGGCAGTTCACCGCCAACTTCGGCAGTTCCTACACCCGGCCTGGCACGGAGCTCGATCTCCACGCCATCCAGCAACAACCTGGGGAATCGCTGCGCTCTTTCATCCAGCGGTTCTCCGAGGTACGGAACACCATCCTACATATCCAAAGTGCTTCTGTGGTGGTGGCGTTCCGGCAAGGCGTTCGGGACAAGAAGATGCTCGAGAAGCTCACGACCAGAGAGGTCCGCGATGTCTCGGAGCTCTTCAGCCTGGCGGACAAGTGCGCCAGAGCAGCAGAAGGGCGGAACTGGCACTCCCTGCCAGCCTCTGAGTCAGGAGGGCAGCCAGGATCTGGCGCCGCTTCCTATGGAAGCGGCAAGAAGATCAAGAACCGGGGCGGTGGCAAGATGAAACCGCCGGCCGCGGCTCCTGTTGCCGCAGCAGCGGCACCCAGTGGGGCTCGGGGCCGCGCCCCGACAAGAGGCAGCGACAGTCACCAGCTCCAGATGGTGACCAAGGCGAGCTATGCCCCGTGCACGACACCAGTTACCATACTGCTGCCGAGTGCCGGGAGATACAGAAGCTCGCGGAGTGCTTCCGGAAAGGGAAGCAGCTTCGAACTGATGCCCCACCCTACCGTCAAAGGGAGGGCAAGCAGAAGGTCGACGCTCCAGACAACGTTGACCGACAGGTGGAGTTCCAGGAGCCTCAGCGCGCCGTGAAGGCGGTGCGCAACCATGAGGACTCCAGCTCCAGTGATGACGAACGCCGGAAGATGCTCTACGTCATCTATGGTGGGTCTGCTGACCCCTCGTCCCGAAGCACGGTTAAGACCCTGCGCCGAGCGGTAGCATCGGTGGCTCCCCTCCCGAGTGCCGCGCCACACCTCAAGTGGATGGGAACCCCCATCAGCTTCGATGCCACCGACTGACCCAGGAACATGGCTGGGGCCGCCAACTACCGCTCTTGGTGGCTCCCACCATCGCCAACGTGAGGATATACCACGTTTTGGTGGATGGCGGGGCTGGACTGAACCTCATCAGTCGCGCAGCTTTCTAGAAGCTGCAGATCCCGATGGCCAAGCTCACCCCATCGAGCCCGTTCTCAGGGGTAGGGCCGGGACAGGTCATTCCCTACGGCAGCATCAACCTTCCGGTGACCTTTGGGGCACCGGATAGCTATCGGACAGAGTACATTCTGTTCGATGTGGCCGAGATCGACCTCCCCTTCAACACCATAATTGGCAGGCCAGCCCTGTACCGATTCATGGCAGTATCCCACTACGGCTACCTCGTCTTGAAGATGCCTACACCAACAAGTGTCCTCAGGATTCGTGGAGACCGCACTGCCACAGTGTCAGCCTTGGAAAAACTCCAAGCGCTTGCAACGGCTAGAGCACCAGCCCCTGGCAGTGCAGAACCAGATCGGCTCCACCCGAGTGCACGCCACCGTGCCTCTACCGCAGCACCCCGTGTGCAACCCCTCGACAAGGGCGACGTCCCCCTGAAGCTCGTCCAAATTGGCGCCGATACCACCCAGACCACCCGGGTAGCCGGGAGCCTAGATAGCAAATAGGAAGGCGCGCTCATCACCTTCCTCCGGCGCAACATCGACGTGTTTGCATGGCAGCCGTCGCAGATGCCGGGGATCCCTAGGGAGATGATCGAGCACCACTTGAAGGTCTTCCCCGACGCCCGGCCAGTCCAACAGAAGCCCCGCAAGCAGTACATCGAGCGGCAAAACTTCATCCGGGAAGAAATCAAGAAGCTGCTGGACGCTGGCTTCATACAGGAAGTCCACCACCCCCGGTGGTTGGCGAACCCCGTCGTTGTCCCGAAGGCCGGCGGGAAGCTCCGGATGTGCATCGACTACACCAGTCTCAATAAGGCATGTCCCAAAGATCCATTCCCTCTCCCTAGAATAGATCAAATAGTAGACTCGACATCGGGCTGTGATATGCTGTGCTTCCTAGACGCCTACTCGGGTTTCCACCAGATCCCTATGTCTAGAAAAGATGAAGAGCACACCTCCTTCATCACAGTAGATGGCCTGTACTGTTATGTCTCTATGCCTTATGGCCTAAAGAACGCTCTCCCCACCTTTGTACGTGCAATGCACAAAACCTTCAGGGAGTTGATAAGAGACTTAGTTGAGGTGTATGTCGATGACATCGTTGTTAAGGTCAGGCAGAGTTCATCCCTATTAGATAACCTGGCCTTAGTCTTTGACAAACTGCGCTCTACGCGCACCAAACTGAACCCCGACAAGTGTGTGTTTGGCGTATCCTCTGGAAAACTCTTAGGATTCCTGGTCTCACACCGAGGAATTGAGGCTAACCCAGAGAAGATAAAGGCCATCGAATTGATGCGGCCCCCCGCCCGCATCAAAGAAGTCCAGAAACTCACGGGATGCCTAGCCACGCTGAGTCGGTTTATACCGAGGCTAGCAGAGCGAGCGCTCCCCTTCTTTAAGCTCCTGCGCAAATCCGGCCCATTTGCTTGGACCGACGAAGCAGAAGAAGCTTTCCAGGAGTTGAAGCAACTCCTGACGACCCTACCCATCATGGTAGCCCCCGAGCCCGAAGAGCATTTGTTGCTCTACATCACGGCGACAACTGAAGTGGTGAGTATGGTCCTCGTCGCAGAGTGGCCGGACCTCTCGTCGCCACAGCCTGCTCCGGCAGCAGGAGACAGGCGCCAGGAAACCCCGGAGGCCCAAGACGACCTCCTGGACCTCCAAGACAACCCCCCGGAGGTCCAAGACGGATGCAGGACCTCCGTGACAATCTCCCGGAGGACCAACGGGACCTCATGGAGGTCCAACGGGACCCCCCGGAGGTCCAACGGAACCTCTCGAAAGTCCAACAGGACCTCCCGGAGGCCCAACGGGACCTCTCGGAGCTCCCGGAAAATCAGCGGGACCTCCCGGAGGTCCAAGGCGGCTTGGGAGCCTTCGAGTCTCAGCTCCCGGCAGCCTCCATGGACCCACCCACCGCCCGTAGGCCTGAGCCCATGGATGAAGACATCTCTGCCCTGGGAGGGAGGGTCCAGACCATCCAGAGGTCTGTCTACTACATCAGCGAGGTCCTCCATGACGCCAAGACAAGGTACCTGGAGGTCCATAAGCTGCTGTGCTGTATGCAGTGCTCGTGGCGTCCAGGAAGCTCCGCCACTACTTCCAAGCCCACCGGGTCTCGGTGGTCACTTCCTATCCGCTGAAGGCTATCCTTCACAGCCCCCATGCGACTGGCAATACCGCTAAATGGGCAGTGGAACTGGCGGAGTTTGAGCTGGATTTTATTCCTCGCCATGCAGTCAAGAGCCAAGCCCTGGCTGACTTCGTGGTTGAGTGGATGCCAACAAAGGCTGACCCAGGGGGCCACGAAGATGGTGAACCAAAGCACCGAGCTCCGGTCTTCACCGGGCCTCACTGGACGCTCTTCTTCGACGGCTCCTCGCGAAAGCAGGGGGCCGGTGCCGGCGTACTGCTTCTCATGCCATCGGGGGAGCAGTTTGGGTATATGGTGCGTCTCAATTTCAAGGCAACCAACAACATGGCAGAGTATGAAGCACTCATCTTTGGCCTGTCTCTGGGTGCTCGCCAGTTGTTGGCACAGGGCGACTCCCAGCTAGTTATCAAGCAAGTTAAGGGTGAATGCTCCTGCAATGACCCACAGCTAGCTGCTTACCTGCTCCACGTGCAGATGTTGGAGAAAGACTTCCTCGCCTTGGACCTGCGCCACGTACCACGCGCTGGCAATGCCGCAGCTGACGACCTCTCAACGAAGGCCTCCACCGGAGCCCCTGTGCCCGAAGGAGTCTTCGAGAGGACGTTGCTGTGGCCCACAGCCTGGCCCGTCGAGCCGGGCGAAGGGGGCTGGACCAGCACCTCGAAGCTGGCGGTCCCGGCGGCCCTGCAGCCATGGACGCCGCCAAGGATCGTAAGCGTCACTGGGGACTCCGTGCAACCCAGCGCTCAAGATCCAGAATCTCAAGTCAGACCCGATGCATGGATCACGGAGATCCGGGACTCCTTGAAAGAGAACATCCTCCCTGATGAACGTGTATCCGCTGAAAGGATCATGCACATGGATAAGAGATACGCGCTGGTAGAAGGGGATCTCTACCGGCATGGCGCCAACCACGTCCTATTGCGGTGCATAACCCAGGGGAAAGGCTGCGATTTGCTCGATGAGATCTATGGAGGCGAATGTGGGAGTCACTCTTCCTCATGCACGCTTGTCGGTAAAGCCTCCCGGCATGGCTTCTACTGGCCGACAGCACTCCAGGATGTCGTCAAGCTGGTCGAGAGCTGCAAGGCGTGCCAGTTCCACGCCAAGCAGATCCATACACCGGCTCAGGCGGTTCAGATGATCCCGCCCTCAAGGTCGTTCGCCGTATGGGGGTTGGACATCCTGGGACCATTCCCCAGAGCCGTCGGGGGATTCCGGTACCTCTACGTCGCCATCGACAAGTTCACCAAGTGGCCGGAAGCCACACCCGTCATCACCATCAATAAGCAATCCGTAGTAAAGTTCATCAAGTCGATCGTCTGCCGGTTCGGGGTCCCGAACAGAATCATCACTGACAATGGGACTATCGGTACCCTCGATATGGGGTACCCCCGCGCACAGGGGAAAATGCCTAAGGACCTCGCCCTTCTCCGCAGGGAGAGCTCTGAAGGCGCCACGTGTCCAGCGGGGCCGGACCTCCCTCTCGTCAGAGGAAAGCTCCGGACCTGCCACATGGCCAACTGAGCCGGACCTCCCCCCTCCGTGGGGAGAGCTCCGAAGGCTCCACGTGCCCTGCGGGACCGGACCTCCCTCTCCTCAGAGGAGAGCTCCGGGCCCGCCACGTGGCCAGCAGCAGCCGGACCTCCCCCCTCCACGGGGAGAGCTCTGAAGGCTCCACGTGTCCCACGGGGCCGGACCTCCCTCTCTTCAGAGGAGAGCTCCGGACCCGCCACGTGGCCAGCAGAGCAACGCTGCCTGCCCCCGCGCGGTAGGCAGCAGGAGTAAAGATGCGCCATACCTTGCCCGTACAAGGTATTCAAGGCCCGCGCCTTCCCAAGACGCGGAGACGCGGAGCACGCCTCTGACAGGTGCCGTTGCGCCCAGTCACATCACAGACTGGCGTGCCGTGTCAGCGCCTGCCTGCCAATAAGCACAGCGACAAGACATCCCCTGCCGCCCCTGCCATCATCAACCACTACGACTAGCTTGCGGCATGGGCAGGGCGACAGAACAAAGACTCGGAAGCCTTCGCCAGAGACAACTACCTGCATAACTGCGGATACGGTAGATGGCAGGAAATCTCCCCAGGACCACCTGTCGGATCCCGGGCCCACCTTGTAAGCCGCTCGAGCCTTGGACTATAAAAGGCTCATGTAGGCGACGTTAGCAAGGGTTCGAACTCTGTTGACTCGCACTCTAGACATCACTCACCCTCAAGCTCAGGACTCCGGTTCTGAGCAGCAAGCAATACAGCGAGCACCTCTACTCACCGTGGACATAGGGTTTTACGCTCCGGCGGCCTGAACCACGTAAAACTCCCCGTGTCAAGCTTCTCCCTCAATCATCCCTAACGCTGAAGCTCTCCGCGAGTGACTAGCCCCTCAGAAAAAGAACCTCCGCGGGCTGCCTAGAGCAGGTCCGGGGGAAGTGTCGGCTACACACTTCGACACCCGCGGAGGGGGGAGGTCCGGCTCTGCTGGCCATGTGGCAAGCCCGGAGCTCACCTCTCAGGAGAGGGGAGGTCCTGCCCCGCTGGACACGTGGAGCCTTCGGAGCTCACCCCCACGGAGGGGGGAGGTCCGACTCTGCTGGCCACGTGGCGGGCCCGGAGCTCACCTCTGAGGAGAGGGGAGGTCCGGCCCTGCTGGACACGTGGAGCCTTCAGCGCTCACCCCCGCGGAGGGGAGAGGCCCGGCTCTGCTGGCCACGTGGCAGGCCCGAAGCTCTCCTTTGAGGAGGGGGGAGCCCCGGCCCTGCTGGACACGTGGCGCCCTCGGAGCTCGCCCCTGCGGAGGGGGCGAGGTCCTTAGGCGGTTTTGTCTTGTGCACGGGGGTACCCGGTATTGAGGGTACCGACATATACATAGGTTTAATATGTTATTTCTTAAACCTTACTGCTATATTTGATCATCATGTTGCTAAACAATCTTGAGTCAAACTAATCTGATGATTAGGTTCATTTTATCACAATTGCACCTGTCGGTACCCTCGATATGGGGTACCCCCGCGCACAAGGGAAAATGCCTTAGGATCTCGCCCTTCTCTGCAGGGAGAGCTCCGAAGGCGCCACGTGTCCAGCGGGGCCAGACCTCCCTCTCCTCAGAGGAGAGCTCCGGGTCCCCCACGTGGCCAGCAGCAGACGGACCTCCCCCCTCCGTGGGGAGAGCTCCGAAGGCGCCATGTGTCTCGCGGGGCCGGACCTCCCTCTCCTCAGAGGAGAGCTCCGGGCCCGCCACGTGGCCGACAGAAGCCAGACCTCCCCCTCCGCAGGGAGAGGTCCAAAGGCTCCACGTGTCCCTCGGGGCCGGACCTCCCTCTCCTCAGAGGAGAGCTCCGGGTCCGCCACGTGGCCAGCAGGACGGCGCTGCCTGCCCCCGCGCGGTAGGCAGCAGGTGTAAAGACGCTCCATACCTTGCCCATACAAGGTATTCAAGGCCCGCGCCTTCCCAAGACGCGAATACGCGGAGCACGCCTCTGTCAGGTGCCGTTGCGCCCAGTCGCATCACAGACTGGCGCACCATGTCAGATCCTTCCAGCCAATAAACACAGCGACAAGACATCCCCTGCCGCCCCCGCCATCATCAACCACTACGACTAGCTTGCAGCATGGGCAGGACGGCAGAACGAAGACTCAGAAGCCTTCGTTAGAGACAACTACCGACACAACTACAGATACGATAGTCGGCAGGCAATCTCCCCGGGACCACCTGTCGGGTCCCGGGCCCCCCTTGTAAGCCGCTCGAGCCTTGGACTATAAAAGGCTCAGGTAGGCAACGTTAGCAAGGGTTCGCACTCCAGCAACTCGCACCCTAGACATAACTCACCCTCAAGCTCAGGGCTCCGGTTCTGGGCAACAAGCAATACAGCGAGCACCTCTGCTCACCGTGGACGTAGGGTTTTACGCTCCGGCGGCCCGAACCACGTAAAACTCGCCGTGTCAAGCTTCTCCCTCACTCGTCCCTTACGCTGAAGCTCTCCGCAAGCGACTAGCCCCTCCGAAAAAGAACCTCCGCGGGCTGCCCAGAGCAGGTCCGGGGGAAGTGTCGACCACACACTTCGACATTTGGCGCGCCAGGTAGGGGAGGGGGCTTTTCCCTCGCGCGACGAGTTTCCACTGACGAAGATGACGAAGCTTCCTTCAGCAGCAAGCTCTCCTCCCCCGCGTTGACGGCGGACCGTGACTAGCGGGGAATATGTGTCAACACACTCAGGACGGAGTGTGTCGGCGCAAGCTGGAAGCCAGCAGCCGACTCCAGCAACGCCGACTCCGGCAATGCAGGCTCTGGCTAGCGTGAGATCTTCCGCAGTGCTGAGCGTTCCCCACAGGGGCGCGCTAGCTGCAGCAAGAGCGCTATTGCGCAATCCACCTGCTGGGGACGTGCCTCAGTCAGCGACCCAGCAGTGGATTCGCGAAGTAGACCGTCTTGTCGTTGCCGCCGCAAACCCTCGACTTCGGCGGGGACGACGCTCCGGCCAACCGGATGTGTCGCTGACGCGCACGCCAACGGTTGACGGGCAGAAAGCGGATTCCAGCTCCACCAGGCTCCCATCGACGGACCTGAGGACAGAGCTGGAACGATGCCACTTGGGCCAAGATGCCCGAGTGTTCCTCGAGTGACATCGGGAAAGGCGTCGCAACCAAGAGGCCGGTGATAGCATGACGTCAGCCTCGACCCTGCCTGAGGCGCAGACCTTCGCCACGCGATCTCTGCCCCAGGCCTACGCCACGCAGCATATGCCACAGCCATATGCCCTGCAAACGGCGCCCCCGGTCTATGGTGCAGCCTTGCCCATACCGGGGTACACAGTGCCAGCAGCGAACCAAGCGTTCGCGGCACCAACGCCTGCAGCAACAGGAGCAGGATGTGCGGCCCTAGCGCCCCACCTTCGCTTCACGAGGTGGCCGCGCAAGTTTTGGCCGCACCTGCCCGAGAAGTACGACGGCAGCGTCAACCCGGCGGAGTTCCTCCAGATCTACTCCACCGCCGTCCTTGCCGTACGAGGGGTTGAGGCCGTCATGGCCAACTACTTCCCCGTCGACTTGACCGGCCCAGCCCGGTCCTGGCTCATGAACCTCCCCCACGGTTCCATAACTTCCTGGGGAGAGCTCTGCCGGCAGTTCACCGCCAACTTCGGCAGTTCCTACACCTGGCCTAGCACGGAGCTAGACCTCCACGCCATCCAACAGCAACCTGGGAAATCGCTGCGCTCTTTCATCCAGCGGTTCTCCCAGGTACGGAAAACCATTCCACATATCCAAAATGCTTCTGTGGTAGTGGCGTTCCGGCAAGGCATCCGGGACAAGAAGATGCTTTAGAAGCTCGCGACCAGAGAGGTCCGCGACGTCTCAGAGCTCTTCAGCCTGGCAAACAAATGCGCCAGAGCAGCAGAAGGGCGGAACTGGCACTCCCTGCCAGCCTCCGAGTCAGGAGGGCAACCCGGATCTGGCGCTGCTTCCTATGGAAGCAGCAAGAAGACCAAGAACCGTGGTGATGGCAAGATAAAGTCACCGGCCGCGACTCCCATTGCCGCAGCAGCGGTACCCAGTGGAGCTCGGGGGCCGCGCCCCAACAAAAGGCAGCGACAGTCACCAGCCCTAGAGGGTGACCAAGGCGAGCTATGCCCCGTGCACGGCAGCTGTCGCCATATTACTGCCGAGTGCTGGGAGATTCAGAAGCTCGTGGAGCCCTTCCGCAAAGGGAAGCAGCTGCGGACTGATGCCCCACCCTTCTGTCAAAGGGAGGGCAAGCAGAAGGTCGACGCCCCAGACAACGTCGACCACCAAGTGGAGTTCTAGGAGCCTCATCGAGCCATGAAGGCGGTGCGCAACCATGAGGACTCCAGCTCCAGCGATGATGAGCGTCGAAAGAAGCTCTACGTCATATACGGCGGGTCCGCCGACCCCTCATCCCGAAGCGCGGTTAAGACTTTGCGCCGAGCGGTAGCGTCGGTGGCTCCACTCCCAGGTGCCGCATCGCACCTCAAGTGGATAGGAACCCCCATCAGCTTTGATGCCACCGACTGCCCCAGGAACATGGCTGGGGCCGGCCAACTACCGCTCTTGGTAGCGCCCACCATCGCCAACGTGAGGATGTACCACGTTTTGGTAGATGGCGGAGCTGGGCTGAACCTCATCAGCCGCGCAGCTTTCCAGAAGCTGCAGATCCCGATGGCCAAGCTCACCCCGTCGAGCCCGTTCTCAGGGGTAGGGCCGGGACAAGTCGTCCCCTATGGTAACATCAGCCTTCCGGTGACCTTTGGGGCACCAGACAGCTATCGGACAGAGTACATTCTGTTCGACGTAGCGGAGACAACCCTATACCGGTTCATGGCCGAAGCCCACTACGGCTACCTCGTCCTAAAGATGCCTACACCAACAGGCATCCTCAGGATTCGTGGAGACCGCACTGCTGCAGTGTCGGTCTTGGAAAAGCTCCAGGCACTTGCGACAGCACGAGCACCAGCCCCTGGCAGTGCGGAACCAGACCGACTCCGCCCGAGTGCACGCCACCGTGCCTCTGCCGCTGCACCCCGTGTGCAACCCCTCGACGAGGGCGACGTCCCCCTGAAGGTCGTCCAAGTCGGCGCCGAAGCTGCCCAGACCACCCGGGTAGCCGGGGGCCTGGATAGTAAATAGGAAGGCGCGTTCATCACCTTCCTCCGGCACAACGTTCATGTGTTTGCATGGCTGCCGTCACAGATGCCGGGGATCCCTAGGGAGGTGATTGAGCACCACTTGAAGATCTTCCCCGAAGCCTGGCCAGTCCAACAGAAGCCTCGCAAGCAGTCCATCGAGCGGTAGAACTTCATCCGAGAAGAGGTCAAGAAGCTGCTAGATGCTGGCTTCATACGGGAAGTCCACCACCCCCGGTGGTTGGCAAACCCCGTCGTTGTCCCGAAGGCCGGTGGGAAGCTCCGGATGTGCATCGACTACACCAGTCTCAATAAGGCATGTCCCAAAGATCAATTCCCTCTCCCCAGAATAGATCAAATAGTAGACTTGACATCAGGCTGCGATATGCTGTGCTTACTAGACGCCTACTCGGGTTTCCATCAGATCCCCATATCTAGAGAAGATGAAGAGCACACCTCCTTCATCACAGTAGATGGCCTGTATTGTTATGTCTCTATGCATTATGGCCTAAAGAATGCTCTCCCCACCTTTGTACGTGCAATGCACAAAACCTTTGGAGAGTTAATAAGAGACTTAGTTGAGGTGTATGTCGATGACATCGTTGTCAATGTCAGGCAGAGTTCATCCTTGTTAGATAACCTAGCCTTAGTCTTTGACAAATTGCGCTCCACGTGCACCAAGCTGAACCCTGACAAATGTGTGTTTGGCGTATCCTCTGGGAAACTTTTAGGATTCCTGGTCTCTCACCGAGGAATTGAGGCTGTCGGTACCTGAGATATGGGGTACCCCCGCGCACAGGAAGAAATGCCTAAGGAACTCACCCTTCTCCGCAGGGAGAGCTCCGAAGGCGCCACGCGTCCGGCGGGGCCGGACCTCCCTCTCCTCAGAGGAGAGCTCCGGGCCCGCCACGTGGCATACAGAAGCCGGACCTCCCCCTCCGTGGGAGAGAGGTCCGAAGGCGCCACGCGTCCAGCGGAGCCGGAGCCCCCTCTCCTCAGAGGAGGGCTCCGGGCCCGCCACGTGGCAGACAGAAGCCAAGCCTCCCCCTCCGCGGGGAGAGGTCCGGAGGCTCCACGTGCCCCGCGGACCGGGCCCTCCTCTCCTCTGAGAAGGGCTCCGGGCCCGCCACGTGGCAGCAGAACGGTGCTGCCTGCCCCCGAGCGATAGGCAGCGGGCATAAAGACGCCCCATACCTTGCCCGTACAAGGTATTCAAGGCCCGCGTCTTCCCAATACGCGGAGACGCGGAGCACGCCTCTGTCAGGTGCCGTTGCGCTCAGTCGCATCACAGACTGGCGCGCGGTGTCAGAACCTGCCAGCTAATAAACACCACGACAAGACATCCCATGCCGCCTGCGCCGTCATCAACCACTACGACTGGCATGCGGCATGGGCAGGGCGGCAAGATGAAGACTCAGAAGCCTTCGACCAGAGACAACTACCGGCATAACTGCAGATACGGTAGATAATAGACAATCTTCCCGGGACCACCTGTCGGGTCCCGGCTCCCCTTGTAAGCCGCCCGAGTCTTGGACTATAAAAGGCTCGGGTAGGCGACGATAGCAAGGGTTCGCACTCTGCAACTCACACGCTAGCCATACACTCTCAAGCTGTAACTCACCCCCAAGCTCAGGACTCCGGCCCTGAGCAGCAAGCAATACAGCGAGCTCCATAGCTCACCGTGGACGTAGGGTTTTACGCTCCGGCAGCCTGAACCACGTAAAACTCGGCGTGTCAAGCTCTTACTAACTCGTCCATCTGCACAAGCTCTCCGCTAGGAACTAGCCCCACCGAAAAAAGAACCTCCGCGGGCTGCCCAGTGCAGGCCCGGGGGAAGTGTCGACTTAACACTTCGACATTTGGCGCGCCAGGTAGGGGGCTTTTCTCCTAGCGCGACGAGTTTCCGCCGACGAAGATGACCAAGCTTCCCTCAGCGGCAAACTCTCCTCCTCCGCGTTCACGGCGAACCGTGACCAGCGGAGAGTACATGTCGACACACTCAGGACGGAGTGTGTTGGCACAAGCTGGTAGTCAGCAGCCGACTCCGGCAACGCCGACTCCGGCGATGCAGGCTCAGACCAGTGTGAGATCTTCTGCAGCGCTGAGTGTACACCATGGGGGTGCGCTAGCTGCAGCAAGAGCACTGCTGCGCAACCCACCCGCGGGGGATGCGCCCCATTCAGCGACCCAGCAATGGGTCCGCGAGGTGGACCGCCTCGTCGTCGCCGCCGCGAACCCTCAGTTTCGGCGAGGACGGCGCCCAGGACAACCGGCTGTGTCGCTGACGCGCACGCCCACGGTTGACGGGCTAATGGCGGACTCCAGCTCCTCCAGGATCCTGTCGACGGACCTGAGAAGGGAGCTGGAACGGTGCCACTTGGGCCAGGACGCCCGGGTGTACCTCGAGCGATGCTGTCGGTACCTGAGATATGGGGTACCCCCGCGCACAGGGTAAAATGCCTAAGGAACTCGCCCTTCTCCGCAGGGAGAGCTCCGAAGGCGCCACACGTCCGGTGGGGCCGGACCTCCCTCTCCTCAGAGGAGAGCTCCGGGCCCGCCACGTGGCATACAGAAGCCGGACCTCCCCCTCCGCGGGAGAGAGGCCCGAAGGCGCCGCGTGTCCAGCGGGGCCGGACCTCCCTCTCCTTAGAGGAGAGCTCCGGGCCCGCCACGTGGCCAACAGAAGCCGGGCCTCCCCCACCGCGGGGAGAGGTCCAGAGGCTCCACGTGCCCCGCGGGGCTGACCCTCCTCTTCTCTGAGAAGGGCTCCGGGCCCGCCACGTGGCAGCAGAGCGACGCTGCCTGCCCCAAGCGATAGGCAGCGGGCGTAAATACGCCCCATACCTTGCCCGTACAAGGTATTCAAGGCCCGCGTCTTCCCAAGACGCGGAGACGCGGAGCACGCTTCTGTCAGGTGCCGTTGCACCCAGTCGCATCACAGACTGGCGCGTGGTGTCAGAACCTGTCAGCCAATAAACACCGCGACAAGACATCACATGCCGCCTGCGCCGTCATCAACCACTACGACTAGCGTGCGGCATGGGCAGGGCGGCAAGATGAAGACTCAGAAGCCTTCGACCAGAGACAACTACCGGCATAACTGCAGATACGGTAGATAATAGACAATCTTCCCGGGACCACCTGTCGGGTCCCGGCTTCCCTTGTAAGCCGCTCGAGTCTTGGACTATAAAAGGCTCGGGTTGGCGTCGATAGCAAGGGTTCGCACTTTGCAACTCATACGCTAGCCATACACTCTCAAGCTGTAACTCACCCCCAAGCTCAGGCCCCCGGCCCTGAGCAGCAAGCAATACAGCGAGCTCCATAGCTCGCCGTGGACGTAGGGTTTTACGCTCCGGCGGCCTGAACCACGTAAAACTCGCCGTGTCAAGCTCTCACTAACTCGTCCATCTGCGCAAGCTCTCCGCTAGGGACTAGCCCCTCCGAAAAAAGAACCTCCACGGGCTGCCCAGTGCAGGCCCGGGGGAAGTGTCAACCGCACACTTCGACATTTGGCGCGCCAGGTAGGGGGCTTTTCTCCTAGCGCGACGAGCTTCCGCCGACGAAGATGACCAAGCTTCCTTCAGCGGCAGACTCTCCCCCTCCGCGTTCACGGCGAACCGAGACCACTGGGGAGTACATGTCGACACACTCAGGACGGAGTGTGTCGGCACAAGCTGGTAGCCAGCAGCCGACTCCGGCAACGCCGACTCCGGCTATGCAGACCCCGACCAGTGTGAGATCTTCTGCAGCGTTGAGCGTACACCATGGAGGTGCGCTAGCTGCAGCAAGAGCGCTGCTGCGCAACCCACCTGCGGGGGATGCGCCCCATTCAGCGACCCAGCAATGGGTCCGCGAGGTGGACTGCCTCGTCATCGCCGCCGCGAACCCTCGGTTTCGGCGAGGATGGCGCCCAGGACAACCGGCTGTGTCGCTGACGCGCACACCCACGGTTGACGGGCTAACGGCGGATTCCAGCTCCTCCAGGCTTCTGTCGACGGACCTGCGAAGGGAACTGGAATGGTGCCACTTGGGCCAGGACGCCCGGGTGTACCTCGAGCGACGCCGAGAGAGGCGTCGCAACCATGAGGCAGGCGACAGCATGTCGTCGGCCTCGACACAACCAGAAGGGCAGGCCTTCGCCACGCGAGCCCTGCCTCAGGCATATGCTGCGCAGCATATGCCACAGCTATATGCGCCGCAAGTAGCGGCCCCGGACTATGGTGCAGCCATGCCCATGCCGGGATACACGGTGCCAGGTGCGAACCAAGCGTTCGCAGCGCCAGTACCTGCAGCAGCAGGTACAGGATGTGCGGCCCTTGCACCCCACCTTCGCTTCGCAAGGTGGCCACGCATGTTTCGCCCGCATCTGCCCGAGAAGTACGACGGTAGCATCAACCCAGCGGAGTTCCTCCAGATCTACTCCACCGCCGTACTTGCCGCAGGAGGGGACGAGGCTGTCATGGCCAACTACTTCCCCGTTGTCTTGACCGGCCCAGCTCGGTCTTGGCTCATGAATCTACCTCAGGGGTCCATAACCTCCTGGGGAGAGCTCTGCCGGCAGTTCGTCGCCAACTTCGGCAGCTCCTACACCCGTCCCGGCACGGAGCTTGACCTCCACGCCGTCAAACAACAACCTGGGGAGTCGCTGCGCTCTTTCATCCAGCGGTTCTCTCAGGTACGCAACACCATCCCACATATCCAAAGTGCCTCTGTGGTGGTGGCGTTCCAACAGGGTGTCCGGGACGAGAAAATGCTTGAGAAGCTCGCGACCAGAGAGGTCCGCGACGTCTCGGAGCTCTTCAGCCTGGCGGACAAGTGCGCCAGAGCAGCTGAAGGGCGGAACTGGCACGCTCTGCCGACCTCCGAGTCAGGAGGACAGCCCGGGTCCGGTGCTGCTGCCTATGGGGGTGGCAAGAAGACCAAGAACCGGGGGGGTGGCAAGATGAAGTCACCATTCACGGCCCCCATCGCCGTAGCTGCGACGACCAGTGGAGCTCGGGGGCCACGCCCCGACAAAAGGCAGCGGCAATCACCGGCCCCAGACAGTGACCAAGGCGGGCTATGTCCCATGCATGGCACCTGCAACCATACTGCTGCCGAGTGCTGGGAGATCCAGAGGCTCGCAGAGCGCTTCCGCAAAGGAAGACAGCAGAGGGCTGAAGCGCCGCCCTAACCTCAGAGGGATGGCAAACAGAAGGTCGATGCCCCAGTCACTGCTGCCCACCAGGTGGGGTTCCAGGAGCCTCAGCGTGTCATAAAGACAGTGCATGACGGTGAGGACTCCAGTTCCGACGGTGACAGGCCATGGCGTTAGCCAACTGCGGTGCGCCTCCGTGCCTCGAACATACCTCTCGGGGGCCGCCTAAGGTCTGTCAACCCCTTGAAGGCCTCGCCAGAAGGGGAAGACGCCTTAGGTCATCCAAGACGAGCCCGGGTCTACCTACCCCTTGAAGGCCTTAGCCAGAAGGGGAGAACTCCCCGGGGGCCCCCAGGAGAAGCCGCGCAGGACCTGATCCAGCGCGAAGATAATAACCTCGTCGACAAGACTCGGCTGCAGGAAACACCCCGCAACGCACGGTCTCGGCTAATGCTCTAAGCACTACCGCCAAAGAACCAAACGCGTCGGGGGCCTGCAGGAGGGCAACTTGGTGAAGCGGCACGCTCTATTCCAAGAAGGACCCATAAGCTCTCCCCCAGCAGGGAAGGTCCCTTCCGAATCATGAAAGCTGCCGCCCCAAGTACACATGCCTTCCAACCGAGAGTGGGATCCGTTCCCAAAAATCCTTGCCATGGAGCAACACTGTAAGTCCTACTTCCTGAGCATCAGTAGAACAGGGTTATTCCCTTCTGTAATAGATCCCATAGAATTTAGGAACAGTGCTTGGGGCAGCTAAGTCTCAAGAGACGGTACAGGACTACGTCCAGTTTAGCCTGGTTCCGACCCTAAGCGCGTAGAGTCTTGCTTCCCTTGAAGACAAGGCGGAGCATTGCCTCCCTGTACAGCCAGAATTCCACCTATGGGTACGAATACAGAGCCCCATTCTACTTAGCTCTCTCTCATGCGCTCATTTAAATTATGCATTAATTTCTATGATCACACTATCTCTGTATGTTCATCGTACATCTAGCTCCCCCTCTCCTGCGCTCATCCATAGTCGGCATTCGCTATCCTACCGAAGGCGGCTGCGCTTGAGGCACCTGCCGATGGCCGAGTGGGTCGCTCGGGCCTCCCCCAGTCAGGTGTTGCGGTGCCAGTTGGTTACCTCCAGGAAAGGCCTGTGTTGTGCATGGGGGGTCCAGGGTGCGTATCCAGCTTAGCCGGCCCAGAGCCCAAAGCATGCGCATCCTGCCCTCCGGAGGTCCAGGGGAGTACGACCACTTTGCCTGGTCATGAACCCAAAGCGCGTGCACTCTGCTTCCCCAGCGCATGGCCCGGTACTAGGGATCGGACGGCCGTACCCGGACCTCGGAGGGAGCCGGAGCTCCGGCGTCTCGTGCACAGAATTGCCCAAGCCCCGTATAGCGGATCAGGGTCGTAAGACGGATAAGACTAGAAGACGGGAGGGGAGGACCCCCCGAGGAGAATTACGTTTCCTCTGCCTGTGTGCAGGACCTCCAGGTTACAGCAACAGGGACTGCATGAAGCGGGGGGAAAGGAGCTACCAGCTACTCCGGCCTGGGACTGGAAGGACCGGGACCTGCCCCTCCAGCAGGGGCGGGATCCGGGGGCCCCACGTGTCCAGCGGGCCCGGAACTCTTTCCTCCCTTGAGGAGGGCTCCGAGCTCGCCACGTGGTGGGCGGAAGCCGGACCTCCCCCTCGGAGGGAGGGCTCTGAAAGCCCTACGTGTCCAACATGGCCGGAGCTCCCGCCTCTTAGAAAGGAGCTCCGGACCCACCACGTGGCAGGCAGATCTGGAGCTCCCCATAGGGCGAGATCCGGAGACCTCCGGGGGCCCCTAACACGGTTAGGACCCGGGGAGGGTGTCTGTGCATAGCTCCAAGATTGGAAATGGCCTCTGAGTACCTTGCGGAGCTAAGGACTCAGCCAGGCAAAGCCAAGAAGGAGAGAAAAAGCATCACAGACACAAGTATCCAAAAGAGTCAAATTAAGCGAGGCTCCATGAGCTGGACTACAGACTCGATAAAAAGGGAGAAACAAGTCCTAAGGACCTCCCGGCTCCTGCCGGAACCTTGCGGCTATAAGGGCGGCCACATCCTCGACTTCTGCCCTGGTAGCTTGCTCCCGCTCTGCGGCTGGGCCCTCTCTCGCTGGTTCTAGCGAAAAAGAGGGGTCGCGGCTCTTAAAGCATGCCAGCACATGTGAGGCGACCTCTAAGGCTAGGCCGCGCCCCTCGGCCTCAAGCTCGCTGGCGACCACCGAGTCTAGCCTGTCCAGCTTGGCGCCGATCGACTCCAGCGCGGGGATCACCTCCAACGCGGGGGCCGCAGCCCTCACCGGACTGAAGCCAAGAGGGATCAGGGCGGACCCCGCTCGATCCACGAAGTTCGAAACTGCAAGAACCTCGGAGGACCGCAAGGCCGAAAGCTCCTCCACCTCGTGGCGGGCCGCCTGCAGAGCCTCCTGGTTCCTCTCAGAGAATTCCTTCTCCTTGGCCACCAGGGAGCTCTCCCGAAGGTGGAGAGCCTTGGCGAGCCGCTCCAACTCAGCGGCCTTGAAGCCGGCGGTCAACTCCCGGTCCAAGACCACCCGGCGATCACGGGAGACCTGTTCCTCCCTCAAGTCGAGGTCTGCCTTCAGGATCTCCAGCTCCTCCATCCGAGCTCGAAGGTCATCCTCGCCCGCAGCCAGCTGCGCGGCAACCCTCTCCGCCTCAGCTACCATGCAACGCTCCCGTTCCTCAACGGCGAGTTCACGGCGCTCCAACCGCTGCCTTATCTCCACAGCAGCAGAGAGGCTCTCCTCGGCCCGGGCGTGTGCCTCCAAGGTCTCCCGGTTGATCCGCCGCGATTCGGTGTCCATGCGGTCGACAGCCCGCTTCATCCGGTCGAGGAGCGCTTCCCTGAAGTCGAGCAACTATTTCCTGGAGTTGAGCTCACTCTTAACCTTCACGGTCCTCTCCCGCAAAAGGTCCCCCCAGATGAGGAGGCGGTCCCATTCAACCGTATACTCCTCCCGCTCGCGCCCTAGTGCAGCCAAGACCTGCCGGACGCTCGACTCGGCAAGCGTGAAAGCGTCCGCCAGAGGCAATGGAGCAACAGAGGCCGGGGCAGTCCCCCCGACCTCCTCCATTACCTCGTCCTCAGGAAGAGCCGACTCACCAGAAACCGAGACGAGACGCCGATCAGGAGAAGCTGGCTCCGAGGCTCTGGCGGCCAGGCCAGCCGAGCTCTCTCCAGCTTCTGGCTCCTTGACCAGAGGAGAGGGGCGAGCCGGAGAAGGCGGTGCTGAAGAAGAGGCCGGGCCGTCTAGTGCAGGGTCAACCTGCGCTGGCTTGGGGGCCGCGGTGGCCGTCTCGGTAGGAAGAGACGACACCGCCGCGGAGTCCGGGCACACCGGAACTGGAGAAGTTCGAGCTGGCCTGGGGGCCGCGGCAGTTGCCCCTGGCTCCGAGCGCAGCGGCACAGATTCCCCGCAAGTCGGGGAAGGCCGGGAAGCGCGGACACTCCAGCGGGCTCTGAACCCCGACTTCCGAGCCGGGGTAGGACTTCCAGAGCCCGCTACCATCACCGACGGCCGCTCCGCAGTCGCTTGGACTGGCGGAACAGGGGGCGCCCCAGAGGCTTCCCCCAGCGCATCAACCCGGGGCCTCTTCGAGTCGCCACCGGAGGGAGTGTCAGGCAAGCTCCCTGAGTCCCGACTTGGCACAGACGCCGCTGCTAGAGGAGATCGAGCGCGCTTCTTCTCTGGCGGCGGGTTGGATGCCATGGCAAGGAAGAACTCAAAGGCAAGAGAGCAAAAGCACAAGAGTCCGAGGAGAAACGCAGAGAAGTGCGAAGGGAAGCTGCAATGTGGGTAAGACCCCCTCTAAAAAACTTCCCGGGTACAATTCCAAGCGATTCGGAACTCTTCGAATGCCCCGCACCGGCAACCGCTTCGGTTCCTGCACCGAGTGCCGATGACGGGTGGGCCCAAGCCGCCTAACTAAAGCGGTGGGGCAAGGAGTCAGTCTCCTGAGAAGATGAGCCGGCAAGGCACTTCGGCGGTTCCCGAAGAAAGTGCCGCAACGTGCAGAAGTGGCAGTCTTGGGAACCGCCGCGGTAAAAGCAACCATCAAGTGAGCGCACGCTCCCACGATCCCGTGGTCGTTCATGCTCCGGCAGCGGTCAATTCGGGACTTAGAGGAAGTGCGCGGATCGGAAGAGACGGAGGTCCCACCTCGGGCTCGCTATCTCCCCCGAGATGGGCCTGGGGGCCACTGTCGGTACCTGAGATATGGGGTACCCCCGCGCACAGGGTAAAATGCCTAAGGAACTCGCCCTTCTCCGCAGGGAGAGCTCCGAAGGCGCCACGCGTCCGGCGGGGCCGGAGCTCCCTCTCCTCAGAGGAGAGCTCCGGGCCCGCCACGTGGCACACAGAAGCCGGACCTCCCCCTCCGCGGGAGAGAGGCCCGAAGGCGCCGCGTGTCCAGCGGGGCCGGACCTCCCTCTCCTCAGAGGAGAGCTCCGGGCCCGCCACGTGGCCAACAGAAGCCGGGCCTCCCCCACCGCGGGGAGAGGTCCGGAGGCTCCACGTGCCCCGCGGGGATGACCCTCCTCTTCTCTGAGAAGGGCTCCAGGCCCGCCACGTGGCAGCAGAGCGACGCTACCTGCCCCAAGCGATAGGCAGCGGGCGTAAATACGCCCCATACCTTGCCCGTACAAGGTATTCAAGGCCCACGTCTTCCCAAGACGCGGAGACGCGGAGCACGCTTCTGTCAGCTGCCGTTGCGCCCAGTCGCATCACAGACTGGCGCGCGGTGTCAGAACCTATCAGCCAATAAACACCGCGACAAGACATCCCATGCCACCTGCGCCGTCATCAACCACTACGACTAGCGTGCGGCATGGGCAGGGCGGCAAGATGAAGACTCAGAAGCCTTCGACCAGAGACAACTACCGGCATAACTGCAGCTACGGTAGATAATAGACAATCTTCCCGGGACCACCTGTCGGGTCCCGGCTTCCCTTGTAAGCCGCCCAAGTCTTGGACTATAAAAGGCTCGGGTAGGCATCGATAGCAAGGGTTCGCACTTTTCAACTCATACGCTAGCCATACACTCTCAAGCTGTAACTCACCCCCAAGCTCAGGCCCCCGGCCCTGAGCAGCAAGCAATACAGCGAGCTCTATAGCTTGCCGTGGACGTAGGGTTTTACGCTCCGGCGGCCTGAACCACGTAAAACTCGCCGTGTCAAGCTCTCACTAACTCGTCCATCTGCGCAAGCTCTCCGCTAGGGACTAGCCCCTCTGAAAAAAGAACCTCCGCAGGCTGCCCAGTGCAGGCCCGGGGGAAGTGTCGACCGCACACTTCGACAGACGCCGAGAAAGGTGTCGCAACCATGAGGCTGGCGACAGCATGTCGTCGGCCTCGACACAACCTGAAGGGCAGGTCTTCGCCACGCGAGCCCTGCCTCAGGCATATGCTGCGCAGCATATGCCGCAACCATATGCGCCGCAAGCAGCGCCCCCGGTCTATGGTGCACCCTTGCCCATGCCAGGATACGCGGTGCCAAGTGCGAACAAGGCGTTTACAGCGCCAATACCTGCAGCAGCAGGTGCAGGATGTGCGGCCCTTGCACCCCACCTTCGCTTCGCGAGGTGGCCGAGCAAGTTCCGGCCGCACCTGCCCGAGAAGTACGACGGTAGCGTCAACCCGGCGGAGTTCCTACAGATCTACTCCACCGCCGTACTTGCCCAGGAGGGGATGAGGCTGTCATGGCCAACTACTTCCCCGTCGCCTTGACCGGCCCAGCTCGGTCTTGGCTCATGAATCTACCTTAGGGGTCCATAACCTCCTGGGGAGAGCTCTGCCGGCAGTTTGTTGCTAACTTCGGCAGCTCCTACACCCGTCCCGGCACGGAGCTTGACCTCCACGCCGTCAAGCAACAACCTGGGGAGTCGCTGCGCTCTTTCATCCAGCGGTTCTCCCAGGTACGCAACACCATCCCACATATCCAAAGTGCATCTGTGGTGGTGGCGTTCCGACAGGGTGTCCGGGACGAGAAAATACTTGAGAAGCTCGCGACCAGGGAGGTCCGCGACGTCTCTGAGCTCTTCAGTCTGGCGGACAAATGCGCCAGAGCAGCTGAAGGGCGGAACTGGCACTCTCTGCCGACCTCCGAGCCAGGTGGACAACCCGGGTCTGGCGCTGCTGCCTATGGGGGTGGCAAGAAGGCCAAGAACCGGGGGGTGGCAAGATGAGGTCATCGTTCACGGCTCCCGTCGCCGCAGCAGCGACGGCTAGTGGAGCTCGGGGGCCACACCCTGACAAAAGGCAGCGGCAGTCACCGGCCCCAGACAGTGACCAGGGCGGACTATGCCCCGTGCATGGCGCCGGTAACCATACTGCTGCCGAGTGCTGGGATATCCAGAGACTCGCAGAGCGCTTCCGCAAAGGAAGACAACAGAGAGCTGAAGCACCGCCTTACCCTCTGAGGGATGGCAAACAGAAGGTTGATGCCCCAGTCACTGCCGCCCATCAGGTGGGGTTCCAGGAGCCTCAGCACGTCATAAAGACAGTGCGTAACGGTGAGGACTCCAGCTCGGACGGTGACGAGCCAGGGCGGTAGTCAACTGCGGCACGCCTCCGTGCCTTGGACATACCTCCCGGGGGCCGCCCAAGGTCCGTCAACCCCTTGAAGGCCTTGCCAGAAGGGGAAGACGCCTTAGGTCATCCAAGACGAGCCCGGGTCCACCTACCCCTTGAAGGCCTTAGCCAGAAGGGGAGGACTCCCCGGGGGCCCCCAGGAGAAGCCACGCAGGACCTGATCCAGCGTGAAGATGACAACCTCGTCGACGAGACTCGGCTGCAGGTAGCACCCCACAACGCGCGGTATCGGCTGATGCTCTAAGCACTACCGCCAAAGAACCGAACGCATCGGGGGCCTGCAGGAGGGCAACCTGGTGTCTCGACACGCTCTATTCCAAGAAGGACCCATAAGCTCTCCCCCAGCAGGGAAGGTCCCTTTTGAATCATGAAAGCTGCCGCCCCAGGTACACATGCCTTTCAACCGAGTGTGGGATCCGTTCCCAAAAGACTATTGCCATGAAGCAACACTGTAAGTCCTACTTCCCAAGCATCAGTAGAACAGGGTTATCATCTTCTGTAATGAATCCCATGGGATTTGGGAACAGATCTTGGGGCAGCTAAATCTCAAGGGATGGTACAGGACTACGTCCAGTTTAGCCTGGTTCCGACCCTAAGCGCGTAGAGTCTTGCTTCCCTTGTAGACGAGGCGGAATATTGCCTTCATGTACAGCCAGAATTCCATCTATGGGCACGAATACAGAGACCTGTTCTACTTAGCTCTCTCTCATGCGCTCATTTAAATTATGCATTAATTTTTATGATCGCACTATCTTTGTAGGTTCATCGTACATCTAGCTCCCCCTCTCCTGCGCTCATCCATAGTCGGCATTCGCTATCCTACCGAAGGCGGCTGCGCTTGAGGCACCTGCCGATGGCCGAGTGAGTCTCTCGAACCTCCCCCAGTCAAGTGTTGCGGTGCCAGTTGGTTACCTCCAGGAAAGGCCTGCGTTGTGCATGGGGGGTCCAGGGTGCGTATCCAGCCTAGCAGGCCATGAGCCCAAAGCATGCGCATCCTGCCCTCCGGAGGTACAGGGGAGTACAACTGCTTTGCCTGGTCATGAACCCAAAGCACGTGCACTCTGCTTCCCCAGCACATGGCCCGGTACTAGGGATCGGACGGCCGTACCCGGACCTCGGAGGGAGCCAGAGCTCCGGCGCCTCGTGCACAGAATTGCCCAAGCCCCGTATAACGGATCAGGATCGTAAGACGGATAAGACTAGGAGACGGTAGGGGAGGACCCCCCGAGGGGAATCACGTTTCCTCTGCCTGTGTGCAGGACCTCCAGGTTACGGCAACAGGGACTGCATGAAGCAGGGGGAAAGGAGCTACCAACTACTCCAGCCTAGGACTGGAATGACCGGGACCTGCCCCTCCAGCAGGGGCGGGACCCGAGGGCCCCACGTGTCCAGCAGGCCCGGAGCTCTGAGGAGGGCTCCGGGCTCGCCACGTGGCAGGCGGAAACCGGACCTCTCCCCCGGTGGGAGGGCTCCAAAAGCCCTACGTGTCCAGCATGGCCGGAGCTCCCGCCTCTTAAGGAGGGGCTCCGGACCCGCCATGTGGCAGGCAGATTTGGAGCCCCCATGGGGGAGATCCGGAGACCCCCGGGGGCCCCTAACACAGTTAGGACCCGGGGAAGGTGTCTATGCGGGGCTCCGAGATTGGAGATGGCCTCTGAGTACCTAGCGGAGCTAAGGACTCAGTCAGGCAAAGCCAAGAAGGAGAGAAAAAGCATCACAGACACAGATATCTAAAAGAGTCGGACTAAGCGAGTCTCCATGAGCTGGACTACAGACTCGATAAAAAGGGAGAAACAAGTCCTAAGGACCTCCCGGCTCCCGCCGGAACCTTGCGGCTACAAGGGCGGCCACATCCTCGACTTCTGCCCTGGCAGCTTGCTTCTGCTCTGCGGCTGGGCCCTCTCTCGCTGGTTCTAGCGAGAAAGAGGGGTCGCGGCTCTTAAAGCATGCCAGCAAATGTGAGGCGACCTCTAAGGCTAGGCCATGTCCCTCGGCATCAAGATCGCTGGCGACCACCGAGTCTAGCCTGTCCAGCTTGGCGCCGATCGACTCCAGCGCGGGGATCACCTCCAACGCACGGGCCGCGGCCCTAACCGGACTAAAGCCAAGAGGGATCAAGGCGGACCCCGCTCGATCCACGAAGCTCGAGACCGCAAGAGCCTCAGAGGACCGCAAGGCCGAAAGCTCCTCCACCTCGCGGCGGGCAGCCTGCAGAGCCTCCAGGTTCCTCTCGGAGAATTCCTTCTCCTTGGCCGCCAGGGAGCTCTCCCGAAGATGGACAGTCTTGGCGAGCCGCTCCAACTCAGCAGCCTTGAAGTCGGCGGTCAACTCCTGGTCCAAGACCGCCCGGCGATCACGGGAGACCTGTTCCTCCCTCAAGTCGAGGTCTGCCTTCAGGATCTCCAGCTCCTCGATCCGAGCTCGAAGGTCATCTTCGCCTGCCACCAGCTGCGAGGCGACCCTCTCCGCCTCAGCTGCCGTGGAGCGCTCCCGTTCCTCAATGGCGAGTTCATGGCGCTCCAACTGCTGCCGTATCTCCACAGCAGCAGAGAGGCTCTCCTCGGCCCGAGCGTGTGCCTCCAGGGCCTCCCTGTTGATCCGCCGCGATTGGGTGTCCATGCGGTCGACAGCCCGCTTCATCCGGTCGAGGAGCACTTCCCTAAAGTCGAGCAACTCCCGCCTGGAGTCGAGCTCGCTCTTAACCTTCGCGGTCCTCTCAGGCAGAAGGTTCCCCCAGGTGAGGAGGCGATCCCGTTCAACCGTATACTCCTCCCGCTCGCGACCTAGTGCAGCCAAGACCTGCCGAACGCTCGTCTCGGCAAGCGCGAAGGCATCCGCCAAGGGCAATGGAGCAGCAGAGGCCGGGACAGTCCCCCCGACCTCCTCCATTACCTCGTCCTCAAGAGGAGTCGGCGCACCAGCAACCGAGACGAGACGCCGATCAGGAGAAGCTGGCGCCGAAGCTCTGGCAGCCGGACCTGCCGGGCTCTCTTCAACTTCCGGCTCCTTGACCTGTGGAGGGGGGCAAGCCGGGGAAGGCGGCGCTGGAGTAAAGACCGGGCAGCCTGGTGCAGGGTCGACCTGCGCTGGCTTGGGGGCCGCGGTGGTCGTCTCGGCAGGAAGAGACGACGCCGCCGCGGAGTCCGGGCAAACCGGAACAGGAGAAGTTCGCGCTGGCCTGGGGGCCGCGACAGTTACCCCTGGCCCCGAGCGTAACGGCACTGACTCCCTGCAAGTCGGAGATGGCCGGGAAGCGCGGACACTCCAGCGGGCTCTGAACCCCGACTTCCGAGCCGGGGTTGGACTCCCAGAGCCCGCTACCGTCAGTGACGGCCACTCCGCAGTCGCTTGGACTGGCGGAACAGAGGACGCCCCAGAAGCTTCCCACAACGCGTCAGCCCGGGGCCTCTTCGAGTCGCCACCGGAGGGAGTGCCAGGCACCCCAGATTCCCGACTTGGCACAGACGCCGCCGCTGGAGGAGATCGAGCGCGCTTCTTCTCTGGTGGCGGGTTGGAGGCCATGGCAAGGGAGCGAAAGCACAAGAGTCCGAGAAGAAACGCAGAGAAGTGCGAAGGGAAGACGCAATGTGGGTAAGATCCCCTCTAAAAACTTCCCGGGTGCAATTCCAAGCGATTCGGAACTCTTCAGATACACTGCATCGGCAACCTCTTCAGCTTCTAGAGCGAATGCCGATGACAGGTGGGCCCAAGCCGCCCAACTGAAGCGGTGGGTCAAGGAGTCAGTCTCCTGAGAAGATGAGCCAGCAAGGCACTTCGGCAGTTCCCGAAGAAAGCGCAGCAACGTGCAAAAGTGGCAGTCTTGAGAACCGCCGCAGTAAAAGCAACCATCAAGTGAGCGCACGCTCCCACGATCCCGCGGCCGTTCGTGCTCCGGCAGCGGTCAATTCGGGACTTAGAGAAAGTGCGCGGATCGGAAGAGACGGAGGTCCCACCTCGGGCTCGCTATCTCCCCCGAGATGGGCCCGGGAGCCACTGTCGGTACCTGAGATATGGGGTACCCCCGCGCACAGGAAGAAATGCCTAAGGAACTCACCCTTCTCCGCAGGGAGAGCTCCGAAGGCGCCACGCGTCCGGCAGGGCCGGACCTCCCTCTCCTCAGAGGAGAGCTCCGGGCCCGCCACGTGGCATACAGAAGCTGGACCTCCCCCTCCGCGGGAGAGAGGTCCGAAGGCGCCACGCGTCCAGCGGGGCCGGACCCCCCTCTCCTCAGAGGAGGGCTACGGGCCCACCACGTGGCCGACAGAAGCCGAGCCTCCCCCTCCGCGGGGAGAGGTCCGGAGGCTCCACGTGCCCCGCGGACCGGGCCCTCCTCTCCTCTGAGAAGGGCTCCGGGCCCGCCACGTGGCAGCAGAACGGCGCTGCCTGCCCCCGAGCGATAGGCAGCGGGCGTAAAGACGCCCCATACCTTGCCCGTACAAGGTATTCAAGGCCCGCGTCTTCTCAAGACGCGGAGACGCGGAGCACGCCTCTGTCAAGTGCCGTTGCGCTCAGTCGCATCACAGACTGGCGCGCGGTGTCAGAACCTGCCAGCTAATAAACACCGCGACAAGACATCCCATGCCGCCTGCGCCGTCATCAACCACTACGACTGGCATGCGGCATGGGCAGGGCGGCAAGATGAAGACTCAGAAGCCTTCGACCAGAGACAACTACCGGCATAACTGCAGATACGGTAGATAATAGACAATCTTCCCGGGACCACCTGTCGGGTCCCGGCTCCCCTTGTAAGCCGCCCGAGTCTTGGACTATAAAAGGCTCGGGTAGGCGACGATAGCAAGGGTTCGCACTCTGCAACTCATACGCTAGCCATACACTCTCAAGCTGTAACTCACCCCCAAGCTCAGGACTCCGGCCCTGAGCAGCAAGCAATACAGCGAGCTCCATAGCTCGCCGTGGACGTAGCGTTTTACGCTCCGGCGGCCTGAACCACGTAAAACTCGTCGTGTGAAGCTCTTACTAACTCGTCCATCTGCGCAAGCTCTCCGCTAGGAACTAGCCCCACCAAAAAAAGAACCTCCGCGGGCTGCCCAGTGCAGGCCCGGGGGAAGTGTCGACTGAACACTTCGACAGAGGCCAACCTAGAGAAGATCAAGGCCATCGACTTGATGCGGCCTCCTGCCCGCATCAAAGAAGTCCAGAAACTCACGGGATGCCTAGCCGCGCTGAGTCGGTTTATAACGAAGCTAGCAGAGCGGGCGCTCCCCTTCTTTAAGGTCCTGCGCAAATCCGGTCCATTTGCCTGGACTGACAAAGCAAAAGAAGCTTTCCAGGAGTTGAAGCAGCTCCTGGCGACCCTACCTATCATGGTAGCCCCCGAGCCTGAGGAGCATTTGTTGCTCTACATTGCGGCGACAACCGAAGTGGTGAGTATGGTCCTCGTCGCAGAGCGGCCAGACCTCTCGTCATCACAGCCAGCTCCGGTAGCAGTAGACAGACGCCAGGAAAACCCAGAGGTCCAAGACGGCCTCCCGGACCTCCAATACAACCTCCTGGAGGTCCGGGGCGGACCCCCGGACCTCCAAGACAACCTCCCGGGGGCCCAATGGGACCTCCCGAAGATCCAGCGGGACCTCCTGGAGCTCCCAGAAAACCAGCGGGACCTCTCGGAAGGCCAAGGTGGCTTAGGAGCCTTCGAGTCCCAACTCCTAGAAGCCCCCTGGACCCACTCACCTCCTGCAGGCCCGAGCCAATGGATGAAGACCTCTCTGACCTAAGAGAGAGGGTCCGAACCATCCAGAGGCCTGTCTACTACATCAGCGAAGTCCTCCATGACGCCAAGACAAGGTACCTAGAGGTCCACAAGCTGCTGTATGCAGTGCTCGTGGCGTCCAGGAAGCTCCGCCACTACTTTCAGGCCCACCGGGTCTCGGTAGTCACCTCCTATCCGCTGAAGACGATCCTTCAC
Organism: Neostapfia colusana; assembly: GCA_030760725.1. Lineage (NCBI taxonomy): Eukaryota > Viridiplantae > Streptophyta > Magnoliopsida > Poales > Poaceae > Neostapfia > Neostapfia colusana. Next base: position 23,555,773 of record JASWHV010000020.1, read on the forward strand.
TGCCCCCATGCGACTGGCAACGTCGCTAAATGGGCAGCAGAGCTGGCGGAGTTTGATCTAGACTTCCTTCCTCGCCATGCAGTCAAAAGCCAAGCGCTGGCTGACTTCGTGGCTGAGTGGACACCAACGAAGGCTGACCCAGGGGGCCACGAAGACGGTGAACTAGAGCACCGAGCTCCGGTCTTCACCAAGCCTCACTGGACGCTCTTCTTCGACGGCTCCTCGCGAAAGCAGGGGGCCGGTGCCGGCGTACTGCTTCTCATGCCATCGGGGGAGCAGTTTGGGTACATGGTGCGTTTCAATTTCAAGGCAACCAACAACATGGCAGAGTATGAAGCACTCATCTTTGGCCTACAGACAGCCCTGTCTCTGGCCGCTCGCCAGTTGTTGGCACAGGGCGACTCCCAGCTGGTTATCAAGCAAGTTAAGAGCGAATGCTCCTGCAATGACCCGCAGCTAGCAGCTTATCTGCTCCACGTGCAGATGCTGAAGAAAGACTTCCTCGCCTTGGACCTGCGCCATATACCGCGCGCTGGCAATGCCGCAGCTGATGACCTCTCAACGAAGGCCTCCACCGGGGCCCCTGTGCCCGAAGGAGTCTTCGAGAGGATGCTGCTGCGGCCCACAGCCCGGCCCGCCGAGCTGGACGAAGGGGGCTGGACCAGCACCTCGAAGCTGGCGGTCCCGGCGGCCCTGCAACCATGGATGCCGCCAAGGATCGTAAGCGTCACTGGGGACTCCGTGCAACCCAGCGCTCAAGATCCAGAAGCTCAAGTCAGACCCGATGCATGGATCATGGAGATCCGGGACTACTTGAAAGATAACATCCTCCCTGATGAACGTGTATCCGCTGAACGGATCGTGCGCTTGGCTAAGAGATACGCGCTGCTAGAAGGGGATCTCTACCGGTATGGCGCCAACCACGTCCTATTGCGGTGCATAACCCAGGGGAAGGCTGCGACTTGCTCGCTGAAATCCATGGAGGCGAATGTGGGAGTCACTCTTCCTCATGCACGCTTGTCGGTAAAGCCTTCCAGCATGGCTTCTACTGGCCGACAGCACTCCAGGATGCCGTCAAGCTGGTCGAGAGCTGCAAGGCGTGCCAGTTCCACGCCAAGCAGATCCATACACCGGCTCAGGCGGTACAGATGATCCCGCCCTCATGGCCGTTTGCCGTATGGGGGTTGGACATCCTGGGACCATTCTCCAGAGCCGTCGGGGGATTCCGGTACCTCTATGTCGCCATCGACAAGTTCACCAAGTGGCCGGAAGCCACACCAGTCGTCACCATCAACAAGCAATCCGCAGTAAAGTTCATCAAGTCGATTGTTTGCCGGTTCGGGGTCCCGAACAGAATCATCACCGACAACGGGACCCAGTTCACCAGCGCAGCGTTCCAAGACTACTGCGAAGACCTTGGCATCCAGGTGTGCTACGCCTCTGTTGCTCCCCCAAAGAGCAATGGGCAAGTCGAGAGGGCCAACGCCGAGATCCTTCGGGGCCTCAAGACTCACACCTATGCCAACCTAAAGAAACATGGTTGGGTGGATGAGTTTCCGAGCACACTATGGGCTAACCGGACATCCCAGAGCCGGGCCACCAGAGAGACACCCTTCTTCATGGTGTACGGAGCCGAGTCTGTGCTTCCCTCGGAGATCACCATGAAGTCTCACCGTGTCCGGGCTTACAACAAAGCCGTGCAGGACAACCTCCGGCGTGAAGACCTCGACCTCGTCGACGAGGTTCGGTTACATGCAGCACTCCGCAACGCACGATACAGACAAGTGCTCCGGCGCTATCATCAAAGGTCTGTGCGTGTCCGGGAGCTGCAGGAAGGTGACCTGATGTTGTGGCGCATACTTCTCGTGAAGGGACCCACAAGCTCTCCCCCAGCTGGGAAGGCCCCTTCCGAGTCACGAAAGTGTGCCGCCCCGGGTGCGTACGCCTTTCCACCGAGGATGGGGATCCGCTCCCGAACCCCTGGAACATCGAACACCTCCGTAAGTTCTACCCTTAGAGCAATAGTAGGACAGTCTCTTCTTTTTAAAAGATCCCATAGAGTCCAGGAACAGCGCTCGGAGCAGCTAAGTCTCAGGGGACGGTCCAGGACTACGTTCAGCTTGGCCTGGTTCCGACCCTAAGCGCGTAGAGTCTTGCTTCCCTTTTAATGGGGTGGGTCGCTGCCTCCATGTTTAGCCTGCCTTCCTCCTATGGAAATTTATAGGGAAAGAACCTGTCTTACTTTGCTCTTCCCTTATGCTCATTCAAATTACGTATTATTTTTTATGACCGCACTTCCTGGGTATGTTCACCATACACTCAGTCCCCTTTTTCCCATTCTCACCTCTAGTCGGCATTTGCTAACCTGCCTGGGGCGGTTGCGTTTGAGATACCTGCCGATGGCCAGGGGGCCCCGAGCCCCCGGCACGTCCCACACTAAAATTCCCAAGCACCGTGCGCTGAATCGGGATCGTAAGCCAAATAATACTATGAGATTAGAAAGGGGGGAGCCCCAAGGAGAATTACGTTTCCCTTGTTTGTGTGCAGGACCCTTCGGCCTTGGCTCCCCGCAGGAGTATGGTAGGAGTACCCAAGCAGTTGGCCACACCTACCAGGGGGCCACTACGAACCGCGCAAGACCGAGAGATCCGGATCCCGCCCCCTCCGCAGGGGCGGGCCCCGGAGGCCCCACGTACCTGGCAGGGTCGGAGCCCCCCTACTCAGCGGGTAGCTCCGGACCCGCCACGCGGCCGACAGAAGCCGGACCTCCCCCCTGCGCAGGGAGAGGTCCGAAGGCTCCACGTGTCCCGCGGGGCCGGACCTCCCTCTTCTCAGAGGAGAGCTCCGGGCCCGCCACGTGGCCAGCAGATCCGAACCTCCCCATCCTCATGTGGTGAGCTCCGGAGACCTCCGGGGCCCTTAATACAATAAGGACCCAGGGAAGGTGTCTGTGCAGAGCTTCGAGATTGGGGAAGGCCTCTGAGTATGTCAGTACCTAAGATATGGGGTACCCCCACGCACAGGGTAAAATGCCTAAGGAACTCGCCCTTCTCCGCAGGGAGAGCTCCGAAGGCGCCACGCGTCCGGCGGGGCCGGACCTCCCTCTCCTCAGAGGAGAGCTCCGGGCCCGTCACGTGGCCAACAGAAGCCGAGCCTCCCCCTCCGCGGGGAGAGGTCCGGAGGCTCCACGTGCCCCGCAGAGCTGACCCTCCTCTCCTCTGAGAAGGGCTCCGGGCCCGCCACGTGGCAGCAGAACGGCTCTGCCTGCCCCGAGCGGTAGGCAGCGGGCGTAAAGACACCCCATACCTTGCCCGTACAAGGTATTCAAGGCCCGCGTCTTCCCGAGACGCGGCGACGCGGAGCACGCGTCTGTCAGGTGCCGTTGCGTCCAGTCACATCACAGACTGGCGCGTGGTGTCAGAACCTGCCACCCAATAAACACCGCGACAAGACATCCCATGCCGCCTGCGCCGTCATCAACCACTACGACTAGCATGCGGCATGGGCAGGGCGGCAAGATGAAGACTCAGAAGCCTTCGACCAGAGGCAACTACCGGCATAACTGCAGATACGGTAGATGATAGGCAATCTTCCCGGGACCACCTGTCGGGTCCCGGCCCCCCTTGTAAGCTGCCCGAGCCTTGGACTATAAAAGGCTCGGGTAGGCGTCGATAGCAAGGGTTCGCACTTTGCAACTCATACGCTAGCCATACACTCTCAAGCTGTAACTCACCCCCGAGCTCAGGACTCCGGCCCTGAGCAGCAAGCAATACAGCGAGCTCCATAGCTCGCCGTGGACGTAGGGTTTTACGCTCCGGCGGCCTGAACCACGTAAAACTCGCCGTGTCAAGCTCTTACTAACTCGTCCATCTGCGCAAGCTCTCCGCTAGGAACTAGCCCCACCGAGAAAAGAACCTCCGCGGGCTGCCCAGTGCAGGCCCGGGGGAAGTGTCGACTGAACACTTCGACATTTGGCGCGCCAGGTAGGGGGCTTTTCTCCTAGCGCGACGAGTTTCCGCCGGCGAAGATGACCAAGCTTCCTTCAGCGGCGAACTCTCCCCCCTCGCCTCCGCGGCAGACCGCGACCAGGGGGGAGTACATGTCGACACACTCGGGACGGAGTGTGTCGGTACAAGCTGGGAGCCAGCAACCTGCTCTGGCAGCGCCGACCCCGGCAATGCAGGCTCCAACCAGCTTCAAGTCTTCAGTAGCGCTGGGCGTGCCCAGTGGGGGTGCGTTAGCTGCAGCGAGAGCGCTACTGTACAATCCGCCCGCTGGGGACGCGCCTCAGGCAGCGACTCGGCAGTGGATCCGCGAGGTAGACCGTCTCGTCGTCGCCGCCGCAAACCCTCGACCTCGGTGGGGACGACGCTCTGGCCAACCGGTCATGTCGCTGATGCGTGCACCATTGGATGACGAGCAGACGGCAGACTCCAGCTCTACCAGCCCCCAATCAACAGATCTGAGGACAGAGCTGGAGCGGTGTCACCTGGGTCAAGATGCCCGGGTATACCTCGAGCGGCGCCGAGAAAGGCGTCGCCACCAAGAGGCTGACGACAGCATGACGTCGGCCTCGACCCAGCCTGGAGAGCAGACCTTCGCCAGGCGATCTCCGCCCCAGGCCTGCGCCGTGCAGAATATGCCACAGTCATATGTCCTGCATATGGCGCCCCCGGCCTATGGTGCAGCCTTGCCCATGCCGGGGCATGCGGTGCTCAGTGCGAACCAAGCGTTCGCGGCACCAGAACCTGCAGCGACAGAAGCAGGGTGTGCGGCCCTCGCGCCCCACCTTCGCTTCGCAAAGTGGCCGCGCAAGTTTCGGCCGCACCTGCCCGAGAAGTACGACGGCAGCGTCAACCCGGCGGAGTTCCTCCAGATCTACTCCACCGCCGTACTTGCCGCAGGAGGGAATGAAGCCGTCATGGCCAATTACTTCCCTGTCGCCTTGACCGGCCCAGCTCGGTCTTGGCTCATGAACCTCCCCCAGGGTTCCGTAACTTCCTGGGGAGAGCTTTGCCGACAGTTCATAGCCAACTTCGGCAGTTCCTACACCCGGCCTGGCACGGAGCTTGACCTCCACGCCATCCAACAACAACCTGGGGAGTCGCTGCGCTTGTTCATCTAGCGGTTCTCCCAGGTGCGGAACACCATCCCACACATTCAAAATGCTTCTGTGGTGGTGGCGTTCCGGCAAGGCGTCCGAGACAAGAAGATGCTTAAGAAACTCGCGACCAGGGAGGTCCGCGATGCCTCAGGGCTCTTCAGCTTGGCGGACAAGTGCGCCACAGCAGCTGAAGGACGGAACTGGCACTCACAACCGTCCTCCGAGTCAGGAAGGCTGCCCGGATCTGGTTCTACTCCCTATGGAGGCAGCAGGAAGACCAAGAGCCGAGGCAGAAGCAAGATAAGACCACCGGCCGCGATCCCAGTCGTCACTGCAGCGACGCTCAGTGGGGCTCGGGGGCCGCGCCCTGACAAGAGGCAGCGAAAGTCACCGATCCCGGAAGAGAGCCAGGACAACATGTGCCCCGTGCACGGCAGCTGTCGCCACACTACTGCCGAGTGCCGGGAGATCCGAAGGCTCGCAGAGCGCTTCCGCAAGGGGAAGCGGCAGCGGGCTGATACCCTGCCCTTCCGTCCAGAGGAAGACGAACAGGGGGTGGATGTTCCAGACAACATCGACCACCCAGAGGAGATCCAGGAGTCTCAGCTTGTCGTGAAGGCGGCACGCAATCATGAGGACTCCGGCTCCAGTGACGATGAGCGTCGGAAGAAGCTCTACGTCATATACGGCGGGTCCGCCGACCCCTCGTCCCGAAGCGCAGTCAAGACTCTGCGCCGAGCGGTAGCGTCGGTGGCGCCACTCCCAAGTGCTGCACCGCACCTTAAGTGGATGGGGATCCCCATCAGCTTTGACGCCACCGACTGCCCCAGGAACATGGCTGGGGCCGGCCAACTGCCGCTCCTGGTGGCCCCTACCATCGCCAACGTGAGAATGTACCACGTTTTGGTAGATGGAGGGGCTGGGCTGAACCTCATCAGCCGTGCAGCTTTCCCGAAACTGCAGGTCCCGATGACCAAGCTCGCCCCGTCGAGCCCGTTCTCAGGGGTAGGGCCGGTCTCGGTACCTGAGATATGGGGGTACCCCCGCGCACAGGGTAAAATGCCTAAGGAACTCGCCCTTCTCCGCAGGGAGAGCTCCGAAGGCGCCACGCGTCCGGCGGGGCCGGACCTCCCTCTCCTCAGAGGAGAGCTCCGGGCCCGCCACGTGGCATACAGAAGTCGGACCTCCCCCTCCGCGGGAGAGAGGCCCGAAGGCGCCGCGTGTCCAGCAGGGCCGGACCTCCCTCTCCTCAGAGGAGAGCTCCAGGCCTGCCACGTGGCATACAGAAGCCGGACCTCCCCCTCCGCGGGGAGAGGTCCGGAGGCTCCACGTGCCCCGAGGGGCTGACCCTCCTCTTCTCTGAGGAGGGCTCCAGGCCCGCCACGTGGCAGCAGAGCGACGCGGCCTGCCCCGAGCGGTAGGCAGCGGGCGTAAATACGCCCCATACCTTGCCCGTACAAGGTATTCAAGGCCCGCGTCTTCCCAAGACGCGGAGACGCGGAGCACGCTTCTGTCAGGTGCCGTTGCGCCCAGTCGCATCACAGACTAGCGTGCGGTGTCAGAACCTGTCAGCCAGTAAACACCGCGACAAGACATCCCATGCCGCATGCGCCGTCATCAACCACTACGACTAGCATGCGGCATGGGCAGGGCGGCAAGATGAAGACTCAGAAGCCTTCGACCAGAGACAACCACCGGCATAACTGCAGATATGGTAGATAATAGACGATCTTCCCGGGACCACCTGTCGGGTCCCGGCTTCCCTTGTAAGCCGCCCGAGCCTTGGACTATAAAAGGCTCGGGTAGGCGTCGATAGCAAGGGTTCGCACTTTGCAACTCATACGCTAGCCATACACTCTCAAGCTGTAACTCACCCCCAAGCTCAGGCCTCCGGCCCTGAGCAGCAAGCAATACAGCGAGCTCCATAGCTCGCCGTGGACGTAGGGTTTTACGCTCCGGCGGCCTGAACCACGTAAAACTCGCCGTGTCAAGCTCTCACTAACTCGTCCATCTGCGCAAGCTCTCCGCTAGGGACTAGCCCCTCCGAAAAAAGAACCTCCGCGGGCTGCCCAGTGCAGGCCCGGGGGAAGTGTCGACTGCACACTTCGACATTTGGCGCGCCAGGTAGGGGGCTTTTCCCCTAGCGCGACGAGTTCCCGCCGACGAAGATGACCAAGCTTCCTTCAGCGGCAAACTCTCCCCCTCCGCGTTCACGGCGAACCGTGACCACTGGGGAGTACATGTCGACACACTCAGGACGGAGTGTGTCGGCACAATCTGGTAGCCAGCAGCCGACTCCGGCAACGCCGACTCCGGCTATGCAGGCCCCGACCAGTGTGAGATCTTCTGCAGCGCTGAGCGTACACCATGGAGGTGCGCTAGCTGCAGCAAGAGCGCTGCTGCGCAACCCACCTGCGGGGGATGCGCCCCATTCAGCGACCCAACAATGGGTCCATGAGGTGGACCGCCTCGTCGTCGCCGCCGTGAACCCCCGGTTTCGGAGAGGACGGCGCCCAAGACAACCGGCTGTGTCGCTGACGCGTACACCCACGGTTGACGGGCTAACGGCGGATTCCAGCTCCTCCAGGCTCCTGTCGACGGACCTGCGAAGGAAACTGGAATGGTGCCACTTGGGCCAGGACGCCCGGGTGTACCTCGAGCGACGCTGAGAGAGGCGTCACAGCAATGAGGTAGGCGACAGCATGTCATCGGCCTCGACACAACCAGAAGGGCAGGCCTTCGCCACGCGAGCCCTGCCTCAGGCGTATGCTGCACAGCATATGCCACAGCTATATGCGCCGCAAGTAACGGCCCCGGTCAATGGTGCAGCCATGCCCATGGCGGGATATGCGGTGCCAGGTGCGAACCAAGCGTTCGCAGCGCCAGTACCTGCAGAAGCAGGTGCAGGATGTGCGGCCCTTGCACCCCACCTTCGCTTCTCAAGGTGGCCACGCAAGTTTCGCCCGCATCTGCCCGAGAAGTACGACGGTAGCGTCAACCCAGCGGAGTTCCTCCAGATCTACTCCACCGCCGTACTTGCTGCAGGAGGGGATGAGGCTGTCATGGCCAACTACTTCCCCGTAGCCTTGACCGGCCCAGCTCGGTCTTGGCTCATGAATCTACCTCAGGGGTCCATAACCTCCTGGGGAGAGCTCTGCCGGCAGTTCGTCGCCAACTTCGGCAGCTCCTACACCCGTCCCGGCACGGAGCTTGACCTCCACGCCATCCAACAACAACCAGGGGGGTCGCTGCGCTCGTTCATACAGCGGTTCTCCCAGGTGCGGAACACCATCCCACGCATCCAGAACGCTTCTATCGTGGTGGCGTTCCGGCAAGGCGTACGGGACAAGAAGATGCTCGAGAAGCTCGCCACCAGGGAGGTCCACGATGTCTCAGAACTCTTCAGCCTGGCGGACAAGTGTGCCAGGGCAGCCGAAGGGCGGAACTGGCACTCTCTGCCGGCCCCCAAGCCAGGGGGTCAGCCGGGATCTGGCGGCACTTCGTACGGAAGCGGCAGGAAGATCAAGAGCGGAGGCGGAAGCAAGATAAAGTCATCAGCTGCGGTCCCCGTAGCCACAACGACAGCGCCCAGTGGAGCTCGGGGGCCGCGCCCTGACAAGAGGCCGCGACAATCACCGGCCCCAGACGGGGGCCAGGATGAATTATGCCCTGTGCATGGCACCAGCTATCATACCGCTGCCGAATGCCGGGAAATCCAGAAGCTCGTGGAGCGCTTCCGGAAAGGGAAGCAGCCCCTAACTGATGCCCCACCATACAGTCAGAGGGAGGGCAAGCAGAAGGTCGAGGCCCGAGACGGCGTCGACCGCCAGGTGGAGTCCCAGGAACTTCAGCACGCCGTAAAGGCAGTGCGTAATCATGGGAGCTCCAGCTCCAGTGACGACGAGCACCGGAAGATGCTCTATGTCATATTCGGCGGGTCCGCTGACCCCCCATCCCGAAGCATGGCTAAGGCCTTGCGCCGAGCGGTAGCATCGGTGGCTCCCCTCCCAGGTGCAGCACCGCACCTCAGATGGATGGGAACCCCCATCATCTTCGATGACACCGACTGCCCCAGGAACATGGCTGGGGCCGGCCAACTGCTGCTCGTGGTGGCCCCCACCATCGCCAACGTGAAGATGTACCACGTTTTGGTGGATGGTGGGGCTGGACTGAACCTCATCAGTCGCGCAGCCTTCCAGAAGCTGCAGATCCCGATGGCCAAGCTCGCCCCATCGAGCCCGTTCTCAGGGGTAGGGCCGGGACAGGTCATTCCCTACGGCCACATCAGCCTCCCGGTGACCTTTGGGGCACCGGACAGCTACCGGACAGAGTACATTCTGTTCGACGTGGCTGAGATTGACCTCCCCTTCAACGCCATAATCGGCAGGCCAGCCCTGTACCGATTCATGGCAGTAGCCCACTACGGCTACCTTGTCTTGAAGATGCCTACACCTACAGGCGTCCTCAGGGTTTGTGGAGACCGTGCTGCCGCAGTGTTGGCCTTGGAAAAGCTTTAGGCGCTTACAGCAACTAGAGCGCCAGCCCTCGGCAGTGCAGAACCAAATCAGCTCCACCCAAGTGCACGCCACCGTGCCTCTACCACAGCACCCCGCGTGCAACCCCTCGATGAGGACGACGTCCCCACAAGGCTCGTCCGAATCAGCGCCGAGGCCACCCAGACCACCCGGGTAGCCGGGGGCCTGGATAGCAAATAGGAAGGCGCGCTCGTTGCCCCCCTCCGGCACAAGGTCGATGTGCTGCATGACAGCCGTCACCGAGGCCAGAGATCCCTAGGGAGGTGATTGAGCACTACTTAAAGGTCTTTCCCGACGCCCAGCCGTCCGACAAGACAGAGAGTCCACCGCTCCCGGCGCTTGGCAAACCGAGTTGTTATTCCGAAGGCCAGCGAGACGCTCCGGAGGCGCATCCACTACACCAGTCTCAATAAGGCATGCCCTAAAGACCTATTTTCTCTCCCTATGATAGGCCAAATAGTAGACTCGATGCCGGGCTGTGATGTGCTGCGTTCCCCAAATGCTTGCTAAGGTTCCCATCAGACCCCTTGGCCTGGAGTAGTTGAAGGGCACCATTTACCTACTAATCCCAGCATAAGCCGACTTGGCGTAGCTAGGGGTCCCGCGAATTTCTGGTCTTCGCGCCAATAGCTTTAACCCCATATCTAAACAGTTTCGCTACCAAGAAGCAACCTAGGATCCCCGACACAACCTCCCGGAGGACCAGCAGGCCCTCCCGGAGGTGCAATGGGACCCCTCCCCGGAGCTCTCGGGACATCAGCGTAGCTCCCCGGAAGGTCCAAAGCAGCCTGGGGACCCCCGAGTGTCGAGCGCCCGGCGGTCACCTCAGGCTAAAAGCTATCCCCCACGCAGTGGACAATGCCGCCAAATGGGCGGCGGAGCCACTGAAGTTTGACCTAGGCTCCCTTTCCCGTCATGCAGACATTAACCGAGCACTAGTTGACTTGTAGCTGAAGTAGACGCACACTCAAGGGGCCACGAAGACGATGAAACAGGACCCTGAGCCCGGACCTTCACCAGACCTTACCGAATGATGTTCGACGGCTCCTTGCGAAAGCAGGGGGCCGATGCTAGCGTACTGTTCCTCATGCCATCGGGGGAGCAGTCTGGGTATGTGGCGCGTTTCAATTCCAAGGCAGCCAACAACATAGCAAAGTATGAAGTGCTCATCCTCCTTGCTAGTCGCTGGCTCAGGGCAACCCCCAGTCTGGTTATCAACCAAGACGGTGGAGACAGACCCCCTCGCCTTGGACCTGCACCACGTACCGCGCGCTAGCAAGGCCGCAGCTGACGACCTTTCAACGAAGACCCCCACCGGAGCCGCTATGCCTGAAGGGGGCCTCGAGAGGACGTTGCCGCGGCCCACAGCCCGACCCGCTGAGCCGGGCGAAGGGGGCTAGACCAGCACCTCGAAGCTGGCGGTCCCGGCGGCCGTGGACGCCGCCAAGGATCATAAGCGTCACTGGGACTCCGTGCAACCCAGCGCTCAAAATCCAGATGCTCAAGTCAGACCCGATGCATGGATCACGGAGGTCTGGGACTACTTGAAAGACTATCCTCCCTGATGAACGTGTATCCGCTGAACGGATTGTGTGTATGGCTAAGAGACACATGGCGGTAGAGGGGGATCTCTACCGACGTGGCGCCAACCACATCCTATTGCGGTGCATAACCCAGGGGGAAGGCTGCGACTTGTTCGCTGAGATCCATGGAGGCGAATGTGGGAGTCACTCTTTGTCACGCATGTTTGTCGGTAAAGCCTTTAGGCATGGCTTCTACTAGCCGGCAACACTCCAGGATGCCGTCGAGCTGGTCGAGAGCTGCTAGGCGTGCCTGTTCCACACCAAGCAGATCCATACACCGGCTTGGACGGTACAGATGATCCAGCCCACATGGCCATTCGCCATGCTGGGGCTGGACATCCCAGGCCTGGGACCATCCCCCAGAACCGAGGACGGGGACCCGCTCCCGAACCTTCGGAACATGGAACACCGCTGTAAGTTCTACCCCTAGAGCAACAATAGGATAGGCCCTTCTTTTTATAATAAATTCCATAAAGTCCAAGAACAGGGCTTGGAGCAACTAAGCCTCAGGGGACGGTCCAGGACTACGTTCAGCTTCGCCTGGTTCTGACCCCATGCGCGTAGAGTCTTGCTTCCCTTGAGGTGGGGCGTCGCCTACATATTCGGCCCGCCTTCCCCCGTATGGAAATTTATATGAAAAGAAACCTACCCTACGTTGCTCTCCTTTGGTACTCATTTAATTTACTTATTAAATTTTTATGATTACCCTACTAACGCGCGCTCACTATGCGTTCAACTCCCTCTTCTCATTCTCATCTTTAGTCGGAATTTGCTGCCCTGCCAAAGGCGGTTGCGCGGGAGGTACCGGCCGAAAGCCAGGGGGGCCCCCAAGCCCCCGGCACTTCGCGCGCGGTAGTTCCCAAGCACCGTATAAATGGGCGGGGACCGTAAGCTAGTTAAGACTAAGAGATAGAGGGGGGGGAGTCCCCAAGGAGAATTACTTTTTCCTTACTTGTGTGCAGGACCTCTCAGCCTCAGCTCCCCGCAGGGGTATGGTAGGCGCATCCATCCAATAGAACGCACCTACCAGGGGGCCGCTACGGGATCGCGCAAGTCCAAAAAACCCCAAGGTAAGATCAAAGAGCTAGACCTCACAGGGGCAAGGCCCGAAGGCCCCACGTGTCCAGCAGGGCCGGACCTCCCACCTCCTTGAGAGTGGGAGCTCCAGGACCGCCGCGTGGTCTACAGAAGTCGGACCTCCCCCCTCTGCAGGGAGAAAGGCCCGAGGGCTCCACGTGCCCTGCAAGCCCGGACCTCCCCTCAAGCGGGAGCTCCGGGCCCGCCACGTGACCAACAGGCCCGGACCCCCCCCTCCGATCTCGTGAGGCGGGTCCTGGAGACCTCCGGGAGACCTCCGGAACCCTTAGTATCCAGTGAGGACCCGGAGAAGGTGTCTATGCAGAGCTTCGAGATTGATCAAGGCCTCCGAGTCCTTGCGGAGCTAAGGACTCGGTCAGGAAAGGCCAAGAAGAAGACTAGGACATGCAGACACAGAAAGAAACAAAAGTCTGTCCATATGAAGGCTCCACGAGCTGGGCTACAGAATCAACAAAAATAAAAAAAGGAAGTACAGGGCCTTGTGGACACGAGGGCAGATGCCTAGGGGTCCCCGGACTCCCGATGGAACCTAGAGGCCACGAGGGTAGCTATGTCCTCGACTTCGGCCCTGGCAGCTTCCTCCCGATCGGCGACGGGTCCTAGACGAACCGGCCCCAAAGAAAAGGAAGGGTCTCGGCTAACGAAGCATGACAGAACGTGCATCGCAACCTCCTTCACGAGGCCCCGACCTTCCGCTTCCAGCTCGTCGGCGATCACTGATTTGAGCCGACCTAGCTCGTCGCCAAGAGACTCAAGGGCCGGGGCCGCTTCGGACATCGGCCGCGCTGGGGTCTCCACCTGCACAGGGCTGAAACCAAGAGGAGCCAAGGCAGATCCCACCTTGGCAATGAAGCGCCAGACCGCCTGGGCCTCGGCAGTCCGCAGGGACTGGAGTCTCTCTACCTCTTGGCGAGCCGCTAGCTCGCGAGCCATCGCCGCCTGACGCTCCTTGGAGGACTTCTCCTCCCTCGCGGCGACAGCCGACTCACGGAGCTCCAGCTCCTCAGACCGAGCCCTTAGCTCCTCCACCTTGGCCCTCAGCCGGGCGGTGGTCTTCTCCTCCTCGGCCGCAACGGCGCGTTCCCGATCAGCGACGGCGTGCTCCCGACGTGCTACCTGCAGCTGCAGCTCCTCCGCGGCGGCGGAACACTCCTTGGCTTTGGCTTCAGCTTGGGCAGAGCCTCGCGGTAGGTGACACGAACCCGCTGGGCCTCTGACTCCAAGCGGCTAATGGCCTTCTTCTGAGTGCCAAGCAGAGCACTCACGGCCTCAAGCCTTGACTGCCTTGAGTCAAGGTCCGCCCGGGCCCGCTGCTGCCAGCTGAGAAGGCGTTCCCTCTCGCCGGCCAATGCCTTCCGCTCCTGCTCAAAGGCAGATTGGAGCTGTGTCACACCCGGTTTTTCCGAAGAAACAACCAAGTGAATATCACATGTATGCCAGGATCATTTTCTCATACATGTGATGACAAATAGTGAAGCATCATTTATTACAAGCCAGGTGTCGAATATAAATAAGTCTTACATTGCAAATGTCTCAATGGACACTAATGCTTCATCACAAGTAAATAAACTAGCAGCGGAATATTATTCTTTTAGGGCTCCATCACAGGCGTTGCCCGGGGGTCTTCATGAACCTAAAATCCTTCCTCGGGTCCAAAATCTTGGTCATTATACACCACCTCATTATCTTGACCTGAGCAGCAATATAAACCAACAAATATGCAAGGTTGAGTACCAATGGTACTCAGCAAGTGTGGGAAAATTATATCATGCATGGCTAGAACAAGGAGAGGTTGAACTCATGGTTAAAGCACTACGCAATTAATACCTATCACCTTAGCTTATTAAGCACCTACATTACTACAGAGGTAAAATGGTCCAAATCTCCCATCCCATCATCATAACCAAATAACCATAACATCATTTCCAATGTTAAGCTCCCCGCTTAACTTCCAAAACCATCAATCCTCTAATCATGAATAAGTCCAGGCCGCTCTTAACCGTGAGCACGGCTGTCAAGACAGTTTTGACTCTGCAGAGTTTGTACCACTGTACCCACAAGTAGTGATTTCATCCCCCATTGCCGGGTGGACTAAAAGAACCTCCATTATGCCAGTGGCTACGATCCACATTCACACTTCCCAGGTGTGCAGCCAGGAGATCACTACGAAGCCTTTACAAAGGGATTCCCGACGAGCGTGGGCCCACTGAGGTTTCACCCCTAACAGCATACAAGAGGCTCCAACCCCGCTGCAGTGGCCCCCTCTTGAGCCTTACGGTTCATATGGTAGTCCAGCTGACACCTACTCCCCTCACCATCCAACACACCCATACTACGCCGGGGATACACCTAATTAATTGGCCAAGCTGCCCCATCTCAGCATGTGGTTGGCACTGTAAAGCCGGGTTACATGCTCCATGAACCGGTCCTTAGGATCCAGGCAAGTACTAAACACAAACCCAAGTCTCGTGCACCCAGCACACAACCAAAACATCCAACTTGCCTTGATCCCTACCTCTACATAACTCACAATGTCTCATTCAAGAGTATGGTAATATAAACTGATGATCTCATTTCCCAAATATCCCATTCTAAGCATGGCTAAGCATATGCATGGAAATAAATGACATGGTAAAATAAATCCCAACCCAAGCTTCAAGGAAACAAGGTAATGCAATTCTAGGGAAACTTCCTAGCATGGGTTTCATATTTAACTTGACAATGCAAATAATTCTATCTACACATCCTAGCATGGGATCAAAGTGGTCAAGGACACTTGCCTCCTTCTTGCTGCTCTTGAAATGGGTAGTCCTGATCTTGGAAAGAAATAACTTGCTCTTGAACAGTCTCTACTTCATACCATCACACATAGCAAAAGAAAAACAACAATCATAAGACATAGTTCACACTTCTATTTCATACAAACCACACATTCATATTTATGAAATTCATTCACCATTATATGTGTTGTGGTTACTTTATGTGTGTTGAGTTGTGGCTTGCATGCACTTTTAACCATGTGTATATGATTCCTACTTTTGTGTCCACCTTTATACTTACATACTATTTATATGGGTTTCCAATAAATTTCTTATATTCAACTACTTCACCTTTTTACTACCAAGTGTGTATGAAAAGTATTATTCTTCCCCATATGTGCCTTCAGAATTTCTACCAACCCTAAACTGAATTCTTTGGATTTTAGTAACTCCATTTATCATTTGCTAGTTGCTATATTTTCAGATTTATTCTCCTATGCATAAATGTGTATTTTATTATAAAATTAGTAATACACATCATCTAAACAGAATAGGTTCTGGTCCTAAATAATTTAATAACATGTTTTGACCTTGGCTTCTGATGTAGATTATTTCATAATTATTTTCCCTATTTTTCTATAACTATTCTTTACTTAAAAATGTGTCCCTATACTAATAAATGTGAATAATAGTTGAAACAGATTCATTTCAGCCCAAAAATATATTTTTATCACACTCCAAAGTTTTCTAAGTACTGAGAAGGTTTTTAATTAATTTTGACAATTATGTTTGTCCCCCTTTTTATTTTTTAAACACTAGTTACATATTCAATTTTCTAAATTAAATACTAAACAGGGTTAAAAAGTAAACTCACCCCATTACAGGGTCTATAATATTATTTTCATAATTTCCAGGGGTCTAGCTACACTTATCAGAGGTGTTTTTCTTAATTTCTATTAAGTCCAGGGGCTAAAACTGATTTTTAAATGAATTTACATGATTTTCTGGAGTTCCAGGGGCTAGATCTGAAGTTTCTGGGGCTAGCTCTCAATTCCAGAGAACCCCAGGGGGTAGCACGTAAGAGTTTCAGTCTTTATAACGCGGGGCTGACGTGGACCGTCCGATTTTAAACCGACGGCTGAGATTATAACATCGAACCGGTACGCGGGGTTTTAAAGTCTACCGTGCGATTTAAAATAAACGGCGCACAAGCGGCCACGTCGCTCTGATCGAGCGCGGGCGGCGCTGCCGGCGGCGCACGGCGGCGGGAAGCGGCGATCTCGCCAGAAAGTTTCGGATTCTCGAGAATTCTGCCTAGAGCTGTGATTTTATGGCCTAGATCGGTAGAGGGGAGGTCAGGGATCTCACCTCGGGGGTTTTCTCGAGCTCGGGGGTCCTGGAAAGTGATCGGCGGCGAGGTCCGAGGCAAAACCACGGCGAAGCTCGTCGGCGCTGCGTTTACACCGTAACTCTCCGAGTTTTCTGCACCTGCAAAGTTCCCCGGAGGCGGTGGATCAAGACCAGCGAGTTAGATCAGAGTTTCCGAGCTTAGATCGGCCAGAATTCACCGGCGAAGTCTCGGTGCTCACCGGAGTAAAAATCGGCGATCACGTGGGAAAAACTGATCGGAGCTGGGGTTTTTATAGCCGGGGGAGGGCGGTGGGTCTGTTGTGATCGAGTTGGAGTCCTCTGGGACCGGAATTCGGGCTGCGGGACGGGTTTTCCGATCGGTTAAGATCGCGCGCGCTCGGGGAAAAGTCCGGGGTCGCGGGGTTAGGGATGACAGGCGGGTCCCACCCGTCTGTGAGAGGCAGCGCGGCGCGCGCGGGGGCGGGCTGGCGCGGGGAAGCTGAGCCGGCTGGCGGGTTTCGGCCCACTGGCCGGTTTTTTTCCCGTTTCTCTTTTTCTTTTTCCATTTCTTTTCTGTTTTGAGTATAATTTGAATTCCAGTTTGAATTTGAATTTTTGCAAAACATGCAACACGTCCAAAAAATTTTAAATTCCCCTCTGAACATGGTTTAGTGTTTTGAATCAAAATTTTGGGGTGTTACAGCTCTACCCCCCCTTAAAAGAAATCTCGTCCTCAAGATTGGTGTTTCTAAGAAAATAATTCCGGAAATTGTGCCTTGAGCTCATCTTCCCGTTCCCAGGTGGCTTCCTCTTCTGAGTGATGCTTCCACTGCACCTTGCACATCCGGATTCTTTTATTTCTGGTGAGGCGTTCCATTGTCTCCAAAATCTTGTATGGTTGCTCGGCATAAGACAAATCTTCAGCTACATCCACTTCATTCATGGGTAACACCTCTTCAGGCGTCCTCAGGCATTTCTTGAGTTGTGACACATGAAATACATCGTGCACGTCCGATAGATGGACCGGTAACTCTAGTTGGTACGCCACTTTGCCTTTTCTTTCCAAAACTTGAAAGGGTCCGATGTATCGAGGTGACAACTCCCTTTCACCTTGAACCGACGAAGTCCTCTGATAGGGGACACCTTGAGATAAACATAGTCTCCCACGTTGAAAACGAGCTCTCTTCTTCGTACATCAGCATAGCTCTTTTGGCGTGTTTGTGCTATCCTCAAATTGTTGCGAATCTCCCTCACCTTTGCCTCGGCTTCTTGTAGCACTTCTGGACCAAACACTTTACTTTCTCCTGTTTGGTTCCAAAATAGGGGAGTTCTGCACTTCCTTCCATACAAAGCTTCAAACGGTGACATCTTCATACTAGCTTGATAACTGTTGTTATAGGAAAACTCCGCATACGGTAAGTTCTTGTCCCAACTCCCATTTGTTTTTGAGAGCACATGCCCTTAACATATCTTCAAGGATCTGATTGGTTCTCTCCGTCTGCCCGTCAGTTTGGGGATGATAGGCAGAACTGAAGTTCAGATGGGTTCCCATGGTTTCATGCAACTTCTGCCAAAACCTCGAGGTGAACTGTGTCCCTCGGTCCGACACTATCTTCTTTGGCACTCCATGGTAACACACAATCCTTGACATGTACAATTCTGCCAATTTGGATCCGCTGTAGCTTTCTTTCACAGGAATGAAATGAGCTACCTTGGTTAGCCTATCAATAATGACCCATATTGAATCATACCCGGATTGGGTCCTAGGCAATCCCACGACAAAATCCATGCCGATTTCTTCCCATTTCCATTCAGGCACTTTGAGTGGTTGCAATAATCCCGCGGGTCGTTGATGTTCAGCTTTCACCAACTGACATGTGTCACATAGGGCAACATGTTCCGCGACATCTCGCTTCATGCCATACCACGAATACCTGCTTTTGAGGTCCTGATACATCTTCGTACTCCCAGGATGAATGGAATAGTCAGAATCGTGAGCCTCCTTCAAAATTAATTCACGGATCTCCTTTACTTCTGGCACACAGATCCTTTTCCCGTGCCACACTGTTCCCTGTTCATCCTCTCTAAAACCAGGAGCTTTATTTTCCTTTATGAGCTGTCTGATCTCTTGTATCTTCTCATCATTCTTTTGGCCCTCGCGTATGTCTCGCTCGAGTGTGGAGTCCACTTCCATGGTGATGGCTTCACCACTATTTACTAGACATAGATTGAGCCTTATAACCTCGTCCTTCAATTCTGCAGGCATGTCATTCAAACTCAACTTATTGACCTGCACTTTCCGACTCAAAGCATCGGCCACGACGTTTGCTTTCCCGGGATGATAGTTGATGCCCACATCAAAGTCATTGATTAGCTCTAACCATCTCCTTTGTCTGAGGTTGAGATCTGGCTGTGTGAATATGTACTTCAAACTCTTATGATCCGTATATATCTCTGTCCTCTTCCCCATCAAATAGTGCCGCCAAATTTTCAACGCGTGTACCACTGCAGCTAGTTCTAGGTCATGTGTAGGATAGTTCTTCTCGTGCTTCCGAAGCTGCTGGGATGCATATGCCACGACATGTCCTTCTTGCATGAGAACACATCCCAACCCATTTCCAGAGGCATCGCAGTACACTGTGAAATTCTTCTGCATATCTGGCATAACCAACACTGGGGCTGTTGTCAATCTCTTCTTTAGCTCCTGAAAGCTCGTATCGCACTGTGGCGTCCAGGTGAATGTGATTCCCTTTTCCAACAGTTTGGTGAGAGGTCTCGAGATCTTAGAGAATCCCTCAATAAACCGTCGATAGTATCCAGCCAATCCCAAAAAGCTTCGAACTTCCCCGACATTTTCAGGGGTTTTCCACTTCTGGATATCCTCGATTTTGGCGGGATCTACGGAGATTCCTCCCTCCGAGATTATATGTCCTAAAAAGGGAACTCTCTTCAGCCAAAACTCACACTTGCTCAACTTGGCATATAGTTGGTGTTCTCTCAGCCTCTGTAACACCAACCTTAGATGTTTCTCATGTTCTTCTTCATTTTTGGAGAAGACAAGAATATCATCTATGAAAACCACCACAAATTTGTCCAGATATTCCATGAATACCTTGTTCATGAGGTACATGAAATATGCCGGGGCATTGGTTAGCCCGAAAGGCATGACAGTGTATTCATACAGTCCGTACCGAGATACGAAAGTTGTCTTGGGAATATCAGATTGCCTTATCTTGAGTTGGTGGTATCCCGACCTGAGATCAATTTTCGAGAACACACAAGCTCCCCTCAACTGATCAAACAAGTCTTCAATGCGGGGTAATGGGTACTTGTTCTTAATGGTTACCTCATTCAAGGCACGGTAATCCACGCATAACCTTTGGGTTCCATCTTTCTTGGGCACAAATATCACCGGAGCTCCCCATGGTGAGGAACTAGGGCGAATATACCCCTTCTCCGTCAATTCTCTCAAATGATCCTTGAGCTCTTCTAGCTGCTTGGAGTCCATTCGATAAGGTCTCTTGTATATCGGGGCTGTTCCCGGTACTAGCTCAATTGCGAATTCCACGTCACGGTCGGGAGGCATACCTGGCAATTCCTCCGGAAAAACATCTGGATATTCCCTGATAGTCCTGATTTCCTCAACTTTCACCTCCACTTGATTTAATTTAATGTCCCTCCTAGGCTCGTGTATCGTTATGAACTTTACTCTTGTGCCATTGGGGTGAGTTAGTTCCACCGTTCTGGTCGAACAATGGATGATTCCTTTATGTTTGGTCAACCAATCCATACCCAAAATAATATCTATCCCTTGTGAATCTATCACTATGAGGTTAGCAGTAAATACTACCCCATTAATGTCTAGGCTCACTTTGGGACACACTTGTCTTGTCCTTATTTCTCCACCTGGAGAGTTTACCGCTAGCATATGGTTCATTTGTGTGGTTGCTAGGTCATGCTTCTTAACAAACCCTTGAGCAATGAACGAGTGGGTAGCACCAGAATCAAACAGCAGAGTTGCAAGGTGTAAATTGGCAGGAAACTTACCAACTACCACGTCGGGTGCCTCTTGTGCTTCCTCCATAGTGACGTGGTTCACCCGTCCTCTCACTACATTCTGCTGTTGTGGCGGCGCAGGCTTCTTCTTTGGGCATTTATGGGCGTAGTGCCCCACTTCACCACAGCTGAAACATTGCACCCCAATCTTAGATGCTTGACCCTTGTTGTCTTGGGGTTGGTTTGGGGGTCCTTGCACTGCTGGTCGAGGTGGATATGCGGGGCGAGGCTGCTGCACAAACTGACGTGGCGGCTGTGCTGGTGCCGCGGGAGGCCTGTAGTTTGGGTTGTACCCCCTTGGTGCTGAATAGGGTACCGCAGCACGGCTCGTCTGCCCCGTAGGTTGCTGCATCATACGTGGGCGGGTGTTGCTCCCTGAGGCTTGATGTGACCACCCAGCCTTCCTCTTATTCTCATTTTCCAGGGCCTTTAGCTTCCTTTCCACCACAAATGCTCTGTCCACCATCTTTTGAAAGCTTTCATACTCATTGGAGGACATTGCACACTGCATCTCTGCGGTAAGTCCTTCCACGAAACAATCTTGTTTCTGCTCATCAGTCTCTATGTCTCGTGGAGCATAGCGGGATAGTTGAGTAAATTTAGTGAGGTATTCCCTCACAGTCATGTTTCCCTGCTGCAGTCCCAAAAATTCCTTCCTCTTGTTTTTGAGTTCACCTCTTGGGATGTAATGGTTGCGGAAACTACGCTTGAACTCGTCCCAAGTGATGTTCTCAGGGTCATGATGGGCGGCCACGTAGGCGGTCCACCAATCAGCAGCAGGTCCATTCAATTGATGAGAGGCAAACAGCACCCTCTCGTACCCTTGGCATTGTATTATCCTCATCTTACTTTCAATGGTCTTCAGCCAATCATCTGCCTCCAGAGGTTCAGCAGCACTTGCAAACTTGGGAGGTTGAGTTCCTAGAAACTCACTCAACCTTGGTTGGCGTGGTGCAGCTTGTGGAGGTGGAACTTGATGCAAGTTGGCCACCACTTGAGTCAAATTCTGGATAAGCTGATTTTGATTCTCCAGCATTTGGTGGAGAGGATCAA
Organism: Neostapfia colusana; assembly: GCA_030760725.1. NCBI lineage: Eukaryota > Viridiplantae > Streptophyta > Magnoliopsida > Poales > Poaceae > Neostapfia > Neostapfia colusana. Next base: position 23,577,311 of record JASWHV010000020.1, read on the forward strand.
CTTCTTCACGGCGACCACCCCGGTCCTGGCCTCCAGAAAGATGAGGGTTGCATGCCTCATCATTGTTGTTGGCGGGGTTGGCAGCACGTCCTTTTCCTCTTCCGGCCATCTGGCAGAATCAACAAATGTTAATTTGATACCATTTAGTATCATCTTACTACTTTCATTTGTTGGTACTTTGAGGTGTTGAGGCTTTGTTAAAATTTTTACGAGGGTTTATATCTCACACCAAATAAATGCACTATTTTTTTCCTGTGGGTTCACACACCAAAGCAAAACAATCTAAAGACGAGGTTGTGGACAATTGCTCATGGCTTCCACAACTCACGTCACACACCAAGCATCATCACACCATTAACTACGTAACGACTCGACTACTCGACCTCTTGCTAGCTAGGGGAAAGACTCTACACTACTCGTCCTCTTGAGCTGGCTCCTCGGGATCTTCCTCCTCATTTCGGCTACCTTCTGACTCTGCTTTGGGTGGGGAGGCTGCTGGTGGAGAAGTGCGACGACGCCTGATTGCTCGGCGATCCGGGGAGTCAGGTGTCCATGGATCACTCACGGTGACACACAGTTCATTCCCATCTCCTCTTTCTCTCGCCTTTAAACAAGCTCGCAGCAACGCCTCCGTTTCCTTCAGGGTGTCTCGGACATCCTGAAGCTCTTGTTGACACTCCTGCAGTCGAGTGCTGAGCATAGCAGCATCCTCCAAGCACAAGTCCATGTGCTCATGGGAAGTCCCTTGCTGCACCGGTGGGTACTTGTACTCCGTGGTACCACTCTCACGTTGGAGGACATACATGTACTCAGATTTGTCCAAGTGGCGACGATAGATGTGACTCTGGCAGGTGATGGCCTCCCAAGTGACATCTTTCTCCGCGTCAACTTGTGTTGCTCGACAAGCTGGAGAGTGGTGAATCTTAAGCAGCTGATTCTCGTGTATAATCCTCATCTCCGAACTCCATTCTTCCCTCTTCTCACGGATGGTCCTGGTGGAGTTATAGTGGATGATTAGCTTGCCCGTATTGCCGGCGGCTTCGAGCATACGTCGAAGACGGCGCAACAAATCTCCTACTGGCAATCTGTAGGAAAGGTACGTCACTGGACGACTCTCCTCTCTTTCGGCAAGGGCAACTACGGGAACTCTCCCTCCTGTGGACTTACGAGCGGTGCGAATCATGCGAACCATCTAAAACAAAAGAATTTAAAATTAGGTTAGATAAAATCTCAAACAAAAATCCTATTTTGAATGAAAGTTGGGGTAAGATGAAGAAAATGACTCCTTTAATAACACTTTTCCACCCACACCTTGGAAAATAGTTTTCAAGAAAATAGGGCCCTTAAATACGTCCATTTCTATCTAGGTCCACGTTCCTACGGGCAACCTTGGCTCTGATACCACCTTTGTCACACCCGGTTTTTCTGAAGAAATAACCAAGTGAATATCACATGTATGCCAGGATCATTTTCTCATACATGTGATGACAAATAGTGAAGCATCATTTATTACAAGCCAGGTGTCGAATATAAATAAGTCTTACATTGCAAATGTCTCAATGGACACTAATGCTTCATCACAAGTAAATAAACTAGCAGCGGAATATTATTCTTTTAGGGCTCCATCACAGGCGTTGCCCGGGGGTCTTCATGAACCTAAAATCCTTCCTCGGGTCTAAAATCTTGGTCATTATACACCACCTCATTATCTTGACCTGAGCAGCAATATAAACCAACAAATATGCAAGGTTGAGTACCAATGGTACTCAGCAAGTGTGGGAAAATTATATCATGCATGGCTAGAACAAGGAGAGGTTGAACTCATGGTTAAAGCACTACGCAATTAATACCTATCACCTTAGCTTATTAAGCACCTACATTACTACAGAGGTAAAATGGTCCAAATCTCCCATCCCATCATCATAACCAAATAACCATAACATCATTTCCAATGTTAAGCTCCCCGCTTAACTTCCAAAACCATCAATCCTCTAATCATGAATAAGTCCAGGCCGCTCTTAACCGTGAGCACGGCTGTCAAGACAGTTTTGACTCTCAGAGTTTGTACCACTGTACCCACAAGTAGTGATTTCATCCCCCGTTGCCGGGTGGACTAAAAGAACCTCCATTATGCCAGTGGCTACGATCCACATTCACACTTCCCAGGTGTGCAGCCAGGAGATCACTACGAAGCCTTTACAAAGGGATTCCCGACGAGCGTGGGCCCACTGAGGTTTCACCCCTAACAGCATACAAGAGGCTCCAACCCCGCTGCAGTGGCCCCCTCTTGAGCCTTGCGGTTCATATGGTAGTCCAGCTGACACCTACTCCCCGCACCATCCAACACACCCATACTACGCCGGGGATACACCTAATTAATTGGCCAAGCTGCCCCATCTCAGCATGTGGTTGGCACTGTAAAGCCGGGTTACATGCTCCATGAACCGGTCCTTAGGATCCAGGCAAGTACTAAACACAAACCCAAGTCTCGTGCACCCAGCACACAACCAAAACATCCAACTTGCCTTGATCCCTACCTCTACATAACTCACAATGTCTCATTCAAGAGTATGGTAATATAAACTGATGATCTCATTTCCCAAATATCCCATTCTAAGCATGGCTAAGCATATGCATGGAAATAAATGACATGGTAAAATAAATCCCAACCCAAGCTTCAAGGAAACAAGGTAATGCAATTCTAGGGAAACTTCCTAGCATGGGTTTCATATTTAACTTGACAATGCAAATAATTCTATCTACACATCCTAGCATGGGATCAAAGTGGTCAAGGACACTTGCCTCCTTCTTGCTGCTCTTGAAATGGGTAGTCCTGATCTTGGAAAGAAATAACTTGCTCTTGAACAGGCTCTACTTCATACCATCACACATAGCAAAAGAAAAACAACAATCATAAGACATAGTTCACACTTCTATTTCATACAAACCACACATTCATATTTATGAAATTCATTCACCATTATATGTGTTGTGGTTACTTTATGTGTGTTGAGTTGTGGCTTGCATGCACTTTTAACCATGTGTATATGATTCCTACTTTTGTGTCCACCTTTATACTTACATACTATTTATATGGGTTTCCAATAAATTTCTTATATTCAACTACTTCACCTTTTTACTACCAAGTGTGTATGAAAAGTATTATTCTTCCCCATATGTGCCTTCAGAATTTCTACCAACCCTAAACTGAATTCTTTGGATTTTAGTAACTCCATTTATCATTTGCTAGTTGCTATATTTTCAGATTTATTCTCCTATGCATAAATGTGTATTTTATTATGAAATTAGTAATACACATCATCTAAACAGAATAGGTTCTGGTCCTAAATAATTTAATAACATGTTTTGACCTTGGCTTCTGATGTAGATTATTTCATAATTATTTTCCCTATTTTTCTATAACTATTCTTTACTTAAAAATGTGTCCCTATACTAATAAATGTGAATAATAGTTGAAACAGATTCATTTCAGCCCAAAAATATATTTTTATCACACTCCAAAGTTTTCTAAGTACTGAGAAGGTTTTTAATTAATTTTGACAATTATGTTTGTCCCCCTTTTTAATTTTTAAACACTAGTTACATATTCAATTTTCTAAATTAAATACTAAACAGGGTTAAAAAGTAAACTCACCCCATTGCAGGGTCTATAATATTATTTTTATAATTTCCAGGGGTCTAGCTACACTTATCAGAGGTGTTTTTCTTAATTTCTATTAAGTCCAGGGGCTAAAACTGATTTTTAAATGAATTTACATCATTTTCTGGAGTTCCAGGGGCTAGATCTGAAGTTTCCGGGGCTAGCTCTCAATTCCAGAGAACCCCAGGGGGTAGCACGTAAGAGTTTCAGTCTTTATAACGCGGGGCTGACGTGGACCGTCCGATTTTAAACCGACGGCTGAGATTATAACATCGAACCGGTACGCGGGGTTTTAAAGTCTACCGTGCGATTTAAAATAAACGGCGCACAAGCGGCCACGTCGCTCTGATCGAGCGCGGGCGGCGCTGCCGGCGGCGCACGGCGGCGGGAAGCGGCGATCTCGCCGGAAAGTTTCAGATTCTCGAGAATTCTGCCTAGAGCTGTGATTTTATGGCCTAGATCGGTAGAGGGGAGGTCAGGGATCTCACCTCGGGGGTTTTCTCGAGCTCGGGGGTCCTGGAAAGTGATCGGCGGCGAGGTCCGAGGCAAAACCACGGCGAAGCTCGTCGGCGCTGCGTTTACACTGTAACTCTCCGAGTTTTCTGCACCTGCAAAGTTCCCCGGAGGCGGTGGATCAAGACCAGCGAGTTAGATCAGAGTTTCCGAGCTTAGATCGGCCAGAATTCACCGGCGAAGTCTCGGTGCTCACCGGAGTAAAAATCGGCGATCGCGTGGGAAAAACTGATCGGAGCTGGGGTTTTTATAGCCGGGGGAGGGCGGTGGGTCTGTTGTGATCGAGTTGGAGTCCTCTGGGACCGGAATTCGGGCTGCGGGACGGGTTTTCCGATCGGTTAAGATCGCGCGCGCTCGGGGAAAAGTCCGGGGTCGCGGGGTTAGGGATGACAGGCGGGTCCCACCCGTCTGTGAGAGGCAGCGCGGCGCGCGCGGGGGCGGGCTGGCGCGGGGAAGCTGAGCCGGCTGGCGGGTTTCGGCCCACTGGCCGGTTTTTTTCCCGTTTCTCTTTTTCTTTTTCCATTTCTTTTCTGTTTTGAGTATAATTTGAATTCCAGTTTGAATTTGAATTTTTGCAAAACATGCAACACGTCCAAAAAATTTTAAATTCCCCTCTGAACATGGTTTAGTGTTTTGAATCAAAATTTTGGGGTGTTACAAGCTGCCGGGCGCTGGTCTGGGCACGCCCCATGGCGTCCCACACGGGCGCTGGAGCAGGGGGGATAGGAGTTGTGCCGCTGAACCCCCCTGACGAGTCTAAGACCGGCAGGGGCGCCGGCGCCTCAGCAGCCACGGTGGGGCGCTGTCCTAAGCAGGCCAGGGGGCCAGCAGGCGCACCTACAGCAGCCCTCCCGGTCTCAGGACCTGGCTTCTGGACTGGTGAAGGAGGGCGGGTAGGAGCAGATGTGGCCACCGCGGAAAATGAACCCGCTGGGGCAGAGGGTGCCCCCGTCGATTTGGGAGCCATGGGGACCGCCACGGTCCCCAGATGCTGAGGCGCGGAGCTCCCGCTGGTTGAAGGCGGCCGGATAAGAGGCCCGCCCCTGGCAGCCGGTCGGTCCCTGCAAAGAAGAAGAAGCCCTCAGAATAAGAGAAGAGGCAAGAGCTCTGCTCCTATAAACCAGAAAGAATAACACTTACTGGGCGGCATGAGCGCTCCAGCGAGCTTGCAGCACTGGCCTCTGGGCTGTAGCTGAACCACCAGGACCAGCGACTGGAACGGTCGCGGGATGGGATGCCTGGATCCCCGGCGCACTCGACGGCGTCGCCCCACCAACATCCGTCCTAGGAGCCCCTCCGCTTGAGGAAGGATGGCGAGGTACTTGGGCTGATTCGGACGGCTGCTGTCTGGGGAGAGACCCGCCGGGGAGGGACACTCGGGACCTCTTTGGGTCGCCACCCGACAGACCAGCGCTTCTGGAGGATGGAAGCAAAGTAGCTCCGGCACCCTGACTCGGCACAGGCGGCACCCTCGGAGGAGACCGGGCGCGTTTCTTCTCTAGATGCCCGGGGGCCGGCTCTTTCACTTTCCCTTTGTCGGCGGCTTGGGTTCCGTCGGCTCTGGGGGAGGGTTTGACAGCAGCGGATGCCTCATGCCCTGACACGGGGTGCTTAGTTCCTGGAATGGTGATACCCCGGAAGGCATCCCCGACCTGTCGGACGGCGATCCCGATATCATCAAGGTTCGGCATCTTCCGCAGGAGCTCCGACCTCCTCTGAGGCTCCAAGAAGAGGGGGGTGGCAGAGGGCGGAAGAGCGGGATCGCCACTGGAAATGTAGTCACCACTCACCTTGCTCACCATCTCGATCAGCTCCTCGTCGGAAGGGTCTGAGCCGGGGCCTCTCTCCAGCCTGGTACAGTCCTGCTCGCCGGTGTAGTACCATGTTGGGCGGCTACGCTGTTGCAACGGAGCAATACGGCGCGACACGAAGTCCATCAGCACCATTAGAGACGTCAGCCCCTCGTTGGCCAAGAACCGGATCCGCTCCAAGACCGGGGTGTACTCCTGCTCCAGCTCAGGGATCTCCTCCCAGAAGCGGCGATCGGTGGTTGGGCTGACGGTTGGGAGTTGTAGGCGATCGTGCTCGTCGGTCTGCACTACCACCCAGCTCTCCCTCCAGTTTTCCCACCTTGATGCGCTGAAGGGCAGGAGGTATCCGGAGATCTTGGGGTCTTTGCAGCGATGCTGGAAGTAGTATGCCCCATCTGAGTCTTTGAGCCGCGCCCAGTCGTCCGCAGCACAAAGAAGTGGCGGAAGAGCGTCACGGAGGCGTGCACCCCCACGAATATCTCGCAGAAATGGACAAAAACAGCAGCCATTGCGAAGGAATTGGGGGAAATAAGGTGAAGCTGGAGACCGTATGTCTCCAGCAGGGTGACAAAGAAGGAAGAAATCGGCGGAATGAACCCCGCCAGAGCATAAGCCGTGAAGAAGACTATCTCCCCCTTTTCCAGGACCAGGGGGAGAAATCCAGGGCGAAGCCGATGTTTCTGCTCTTCTGAGCGCCAGCCCAGCAGCCTGCGCACTGGCCCGAGCTCGGAAGAGCGGATGAGGCGCGTCGGGAGCAAGTTGGAATCCATGGCGAAAGAGGACGCAAGGGCAGGAGAGCCGGGGCGCAAGAGTTCAAGGAAAGTACGAGCGCAATGCGAAGGGAAGCAGCGGTGCGGGTGAGATCCCCTTTTAAAACTTTCCAGGGATGGTCCGGGGTAATTCGAAAACCTCCGGAATCATCGCGTCGGCGACCTCGTTGGCTCCGAGACCGGGCGCCGATGAAAGGTGGACCCTAGCCGCCCAACTGAAGCGGTGGGTCAAGGAGTCAGTCTCCAGAGAAGATGAGCCGGCGAGGCACTTCAGCGGTTCCCGAAGAAAGCGCCGCAAAGGTGGCAGTCTTGGGAACCGCCGCAGTAAAAGCAACCATCAAGTGAGCGCACGCTCCCACGATCCCGTGGCCGTTCGTGCTCCGGCAGCGGTCAATTCGGGACTTAGAGGAAGTGCGCGGATCGGAAGAGACGGAGGTCCCACCTCGGGCTCGCTATCTCCCCCAATATGGGCCCGGGGGCCACTGTCGGTACCAGAGATATGGGGTACCCCCGCGCACAGGGTAAAATGCCTAAGGAACTCGCCCTTCTCCGCAGGGAGAGCTCCGAAGGCGCCACGCGTCCGGCGGGGCCGGACCTCCCTCTCCTCAGAGGAGAGCTCCGGGCCTGCCACGTGGCATACAGAAGCCGGACCTCCCCCTCCGCGGGAGAGAGGCCCGAAGGCGCCGCGTGTCCAGCAGGGCCGGACCTCCCTCTCCTCAGAGGAGAGCTCCGGGCCTGTCACGTGGCATACAGAAGCTGGACCTCCCCCTCCGCAGGGAGAGGTCCAGAGGCTCCACGTGCCCCGAGGGGCTGACCCTCCTCTTCTCTGAGGAGGGCTCCGGGCCCGCCACGTGGCAGCAGAGCGACGCGGCCTGCCCCGAGCGGTAGGCAGCGGGTGTAAATACGCCCATACCTTGCCCGTACAAGGTATTCAAGGCCCGCGTCTTCCCAAAACGCGGAGATGCAGAGCACGCTTCTGTCAGGTGCCGTTGCGCCCAGTCGCATCACAGACTGGCGTGCGGTGTCAGAACCTGTCAGCCAGTAAACACCGCGACAAGACATCCCATGCCGCCTGCGCCGTCATCAACCACTACGACTAGCATGTGGCATGAGCAGGGCGGCAAGATGAAGACTCAGAAGCCTTCGACCAGAGACAACCACCGGCATAACTGCAGATACGGTAGATAATAGACGATCTTCCCGGGACCACCTGTCGGGTCCCGGCTTCCCTTGTAAGCCGCCCGAGCCTTGGACTATAAAAGGCTCGGGTAGGCGTCGATAGCAAGGGTTCGCACTTTGCAACTCATACGCTAGCCATACACTCTCAAGCTGTAACTCACCCCCAAGCTCAGGCCTCCGGCCCTGAGCAGCAAGCAATAGCGAGCTCCATAGCTCGCCGTGGACGTAGGGTTTTACGCTCCGGCGGCCTGAACCACGTAAAACTCGCCGTGTCAAGCTCTCACTAACTCGTCCATCTGCGCAAGCTCTCCGCTAGGGACTAGCCCCTCCGAAAAAAGAACCTTCGCGGGCTGCCCAGTGCAGGCCCGGGGGAAGTGTCGACCGCACACTTCGACAGCCGGGACAGGTTATCCCCTACGGCAACATTAGTCTCCCGGTGACCTTCGGGGCTCCGGACAGATATCGAACAGAGTACATTCTGTTCGACGTAGCGGAGATAGACCTCCCCTTCAACGCCATAATCGGCAGGCCAGCCCTGTACCGGTTCATGGCTGTAGCCCACTACGGCTACCTCGTCCTGAAGATGCCAACACCGACGGGCGTTCTCAGGATTCGTGGGAACCACACTGCTGCAGTGTCGGCCCTAGAGAAGCTCCAAGCGCAAGCAACAGCTGGGGCATCAGCCCCCGGCAATACAGAGCCGGACCAGCTCCGCCTGAGCGCACGTCACCATGCTTCCACCACAGCACCCCGGGTGCAACCTCTCGACGAGGGCGGCGTCCCCTTAAAGGTCATCCAAGTCGGCGCCGAAGCTACCCAGATCACTCGGGTAGCCGGGGGCCTGGATAGCAAATAGGAAGGCACGCTCGTCACCTTCCTCCGGCACAACGTCGACGTGTTTGCATGGCAGCCGTCACAGATGCTGGGGATCCCCAGGGAGGTGATCGAGCACCACTTGAAAGTCTTCCCCGACGCCCGGCCGGTCCAACAGAAGCCCCGCAAGCAGTCCATCGAGTGGCAAAACTTCATCCGTGAAGAAGTCAAGAAGCTGCTGGACGCTGGCTTCATACGGGAGGTCCACCACCCCCGATGGTTGGCGAACCCCGTCGTTGTCCCGAAGGCCGGCGGGAAGCTCCGGATGTGCATCGACTACACCAGTCTCAACAAGGCATGTCCCAAAGATCCATTCCCTCTCCCTAGAATAGATCAAATAGTAGACTCAACGTCAGTCTGTGATATGCTGTGCTTCCTAGACGCCTACTCGGGTTTCCATCAGATCCCCATGTCTAGGGAGGACGAGGAGCACACCTCCTTCATCACAGTAGACGGCCTTTATTGCTATGTGTCTATGCCTTATGGCCTAAAGAATGCACTCCCCACCTTTGTGCGAGCGATGCACAAAACCTTTGGGGAGTTAATAAGAGACCTAGTTGAGGTGTATGTCGATGACATAGTTGTCAAGGTCAAGCAGGGTTCATCCTTACTAGATAACCTAGTTCTAGTCTTTGACAAGTTGCGCTCTACGCGCACCAAGCTGAACCCAGATAAATGTGTGTTCGGCGTGTCCTCTGGGAAGCTCTTAGGGTTCCTGGTCTCGCACCGAGGGATTGAGGCCAACCCAGAGAAGATCAAGGCCATCGACTTGATGCGGCCCCCTGTCCGCGTCAAGGATGTTCAGAGACTCACGGGATGTCTAGCCACGCTGAGTCGGTTTATACCGAGGCTAGCAGAGCGGGCACTCCCTTTCTTTAAGCTCCTGCGCAAGTCAGGCCCCTTTGCCTGGACTGACGAAGCAGAAGAGGCTTTCCAGGAGTTGAAGCGACTCCTGACGACCCTACCTATCATGGTAGCCCCTGAGCCCGGGGAGCACTTGCTGCTCTACATTGCGGCGACAACAGAAGTAGTGAGTATGGTCCTTGTCGCGGAGCGGCCAGACCCCTCTCCCTCGCAACCTGCTCCGGTAGCAGAAGACAGACGCCAGGGGGCCCCGCAGGGCCAAGACGGTCTCCCGGACCCCCTGGAGGTCCAAGTCGACCCCCCGGAGGCCCAGGACGGCCTCCCGGACCCCCAAGATAAATCTCCAGGGTCCAATTGGGGATCTTCCGGAGGTCCCTCAAGACCCCCCGGAGCTCCCGGATGATCAAGAAAGCTTAAGGGCCTCCGGGTCCCAGTTCCCGGAGGCCCCCGTAGGTCCACCCACCTCCAGCGGGCCGGGGCCAATGGACGAGGAGCTCCCAAGCCTAAGAGAGAGGGTCCGAACCATACAGAGGCCTGTCTACTACATCAGCGAAGTACTTCATGAGGCCAAGACAAGGTACCTAGAAGTCCACAAGCTGCTGTATGCGGTGCTCGTGGCCTCCAGGAAGCTCCGCCATTACTTCCAGGCCCACCGGGTCTCGGTAGTCACCTCGTATCCGCTGAAGACAATTCTTCACAGCCCCCATGCGACTGGCAACGTTGCTAAATGGGCGGCGGAGCTGGCGGAGTTTGAGCTGGACTTCCTCCCACGTCATGCAGTCAAAAGCCAAGCACTGGCTGACTTTGTGGCGGAGTGGACACCAACAAAGACTGACCCAGGGGGCCATGAAGGCGGTGAGCCAGAGCCCAAAGCTCCAGTCTTCACCGAACCCCACTGGTCACTCTTCTTCGACGGCTCCTCGTGAAAGCAGGGGGCCGGTGCCGGCATACTGCTCCTCATGCCATCGGGGGAACAGTTTGGGTATATGGTGCGTCTAAATTTCAAGGCAACCAACAACATGGCGGAGTATGAAGCACTCATCTTTGGCCTGCAGACAGCCCTGTCTTTAGGCGCTCGCCAGTTGTTGGCACAGGGCGACTTCCAACTGGTCATCAAGCAAGTCAAGGGCGAATGCTCCTACAATGACCCGCAGCTAGCTGCGTATCTGCTTCACGTACAGATGTTGGAGAAAGAATTCCTCGCTTTGGACCTGCATCACGTACCGCGCGCTGGTAATGCCGCAGCTGACAACCTTTCAACGAAGGCTTCCACCGGAGCCCCCGCGCCCGAAGGAGTTTTCGAGAGGACGTTGCTGCGGCCTACAGCCCGGCCCGCCGAGCCGGGCGAAGGGGGCTTTACCAGCACCTCGAAGCTGGCGGTCCCGGCGGCCCTACAGCCATGGATGCCGCCAAGGATCGTAAGCGTCACTGGGGACTCCGTGCAACCCAGCGCTCAAGATCCAGAAGCTCAAGTCAGACCCGATGCATGGATCACGGAGATCCGGGACTACTTGAAGGACAATATCCTCCCTGATGAACATGCAACCGCTGAACGGATTGTGCGTATGGCTAAGAGGTATGCGCTGGTAGAGGGGGATCTCTACCGGCGTGGCGCCAACCACATCCTATTGCGGTGCATAACCCAGGGGGAAGGCTGCGACTTGCTCGCTGAGATCCATGGAGGCGAATGTGGAAGTCATTCTTCCTCACGCACGCTTGTCGGTAAAGCCTTCCGGCATGGCTTCTACTGGCCGACAGCACTCCAGGATGCCGTCAAGCTGGTCGAGAGCTGCAAGGCATGCCAGTTCCATGCCAAGCAGATCCATACACCGGCTCAGGCGGTACAGATGATCCCGCCCTCGTGGCCATTTGCCGTATGGGGGCTGGACATCCTGGGACCATTTCCCAGAACCGTCGGGGGATTCCGGTACCTCTATGTCGCCATCGACAAGTTCACCAAGTGGCCGGAAGCTACACCAGTTGTCACCATCAAAAAACAATCCGCAGTAAAGTTCATCAAGTCTATTGTCTGCCGGTTCGGGGTCCCAAACAGGATCATCACCGACAACGGGACCCAGTTCACCAGCGCAGCATTCCAAGACTACTGCAAGGACCTTGGTATTCAGGTATGCTATGCCTCTGTCGCCCACCCGAGGAGCAATGGGCAAGTTGAGAGGGCCAACGCGGAGATTCTCCGGGGCCTTAAGACTCGCACCTTCGCCAGCCTAAAGAAACATGGTGCCAATTGGGTAGATGAGCTTCCGAGCACACTATGGGCTAACCGGACATCCCAGAGCCGGGCCACCGGAGAGACACCCTTCTTCATGGTGTATGGGGCTGAAGCTGTACTTCCACCAGAAATCACCATGAAGTCTCACCGTGTCCGGGCTTACGACGAAGCCACGCAGGACAACCTCCGGCGTGGAGAAATCGACCTCGTCGACGAGGTCCGATTACATGCGGCACTCCGTAACGCGCGGTACAGACAAGCGCTTCGGTGCTACCACCAGAGGTCTGTGCGTGCCCGGGAGCTGCAGGAAGGTGACCTGGTGTTGCGGCGCATACTTTCTCGCGAAGGGGCCCACAAACTCTCCCCTAGTTGGGAAGGCCCCTTCCGAGTCGCGAAATTGTGCCGCCCCCGGTGTGTGCGCCTTTCCACCGAGGATGGGGACCTGCTCCCGAACCCTTGGAAAATAGAACACCTCCGTAAGTTCTACCCCTAGAGCAAAAATAGGACAATACTTTCTTTTCGTAATAAACTCCATAGAGTCCAGGAGCAGCGCTCGGAGCAGCTAAACCCCAGGGGACGGTCCAGGACTACGTTCAGCTTTGCCTGGTTCCGACTCCAAGCGCGTAGAGTCTTGCTTCCCCTCTTAATGCGGTGGGTCGTGGCCTCCATGTTTAGCCTGCCTTCCTCCTGTGGAAAGTTGTACGAAAAGAAATCTGCTCTACTTTGCACTTTCCTTGTACTCATTTAAATTGTGAATTGAGTTTTTTAATCACCCTTGCAGTGCATGGTTGCCATGTGCTCAGCTCCCCCTCTCTACAAGTCCCCAAGCACCAAGCATATGGTTAGGGGCTATAAGTCAAATAAGACTATGAGATAAGGGAGGGGGAGCCCCCAAGGAGAATTACGTTTCCTCTACCTATGTGCAGGACCTCCAGGTTGCGGCAACAGGGTCTGCATGAAGTAGGGGGAAAAGGAGCTACCAACTACTTCGGCCTAGGACTGGAAGGACCGGGTCCCGCCCCTTCAGCAGGGGCAGGACCCGAGGGCCCCACATGTCCAGCAGGCCCGGAACTCTCACCTTCCTTGAGGAGGGCTCCGGGCTCGCCACGTGGCAAGCGGAAACCGGACCTCCCCCCTCGGTGGGAGGGCTCCTAAAGCCCTACGTGTCCAGCATGGCCGGAGCTCCCGCCTCTTAAGGAGGAGCTCCGGACCCGCCACGTGGCAGGCAGATTTGGGGCTCCCCATAGGGCAAGATCCGGAAACCTCCGGGGGCCCCTAACACGATTAGGACCCGGGGAGGGTGTCTGTGCAAAGCTCCGAGATTGGAGATGGCCTCTGAGTACCTTGCGGAGCTGAGGACTCAGTCAGGCAAGCCCAAGAAGGAGAGAAAAAGCATCACAGTCAAAAATATCTTAAAAGAGTCAAACTATGCGAGGCTCCATGAGCTGGACTACAGACTCGATAAAAAGGAAGAAACAAGTCCCAAGGGTCTCCCGACACGACCAGAATCCAGAAGTTGCAACAACGGCCGCGTCATCAGGCTTCAGCCCTGGCGGAACTCTCTCGCTCTATGACCAGAGCGCAGGAATCGCCTACCTCATCACCGGCGCAAAAACCAGTGACACCACGGGGGCTCCTGGGGCCCCCTCCGCAGTATTCTGCGGTCTTCCTGGAGATTCTACCGTCTGGGATCCTCCATGGTGCATCGGCGGTTTCCTTCTCCTGAAGTTCCCTCATCACCTGCGCAAAAGCCGGTGTCGTCAAGGGTGCCCCTGGAGCCTCCATCCTTCATCACCTGCGCAAAAGCTGGAGTCATCAAGGGTGCTCCTGAGGCCCCCTCCGTAGTATTCAGCGGTGTTCTTGGAGACTCTGCCGCCTGGGATTCTCCTTGGTGCTTCAGTGGTTCCCTTGAAGACTCCACCACCCTCAGGGGCAGGGCAGGCAGGCTCCCTGAGTCCCAGGCTTGGTGCAGACGCAACCGCTAGAGGGAACCGAGAGCAATTCTTCCCCCATAAGGCGGGTTAAGAGCCATGGAAGAAGACAAGACTGCAGGGACCTGAGGGAGGCGCAGGGGCTGGAAGCCTTATAAGGGGAATGTACCCACATGGAGGTTTCATTTAACACCTTCCCGGGTGCAATCCCAAGCGATTCGGAACTCTTCGGATACCCCGCGTCGGCGACCGCTTCGGTTCCTAGACCGAGTGCCGATGACGGGTGGGCCCAAGCCGCCTAGCTAAAGCGGTGGGGTCAAGGAGTCAGTCTCGTGAGAAGATGAGCCGGCAAGGCACTTCTGCGGTTCCCGAAGAAAGCGCCGCAACGTGCAGAAGCGGCAGTCTTGGGAACCGCCGCAGTAAAAGCAACCATCAAGTGAGCGCACGCTCCCACGATCCCGCGGCCGTTCGTGCTCCGGCAGCGGTCAATTCGGGACTTAGAGAAAGTGCGCGGATCAAAAGAGACGGAGGTCCCACCTCGGGCTCGCTGCCTCCCCCGAGATGGGCCCGGGGGCCACTGTCGGTACATAAGATATGGGGTACCCCCGCGCACAGGGTAAAATGCCTAAGGAATCGCCCTTCTCCGCAGGGAGAGCTCCGAAGGCGCCACGCGTCCGGCGGGGCCGGACCTCCCTCTCCTCGGAGAAGAGCTCCGGGCCCGTCATGTGGCGTACAGAAGCCGGACCTCCCTCTCCGCGGGAGAGAGGTCCGAAGGCGCCACGCGTCCGGCGGGGCCGGACCTCCCTCTCCTCAGAGGAGAGCTCCGGGCCCGCCACATGGCCAACAGAAGCCGAGCCTCCCCCTCCGCGGGGAGAGGTCCGGAGGCTCCACGTGCCCCGCAGAGCTGACCCTCCTCTCCTCTGAGAAGGGCTCCGGGCCCGCCACGTGGCAGCAGAACGGCGCTGCCTGCCCCGAGCGGTAGGCAGCGGGCATAAAGAGACCCCATACCTTGCCCGTCCAAGGTATTCAAGGCCCGCGTCTTCCCGAGACGCGGAGACGCGGAGAACGCGTCTGTCAGGTGCCGTTGCGTCCAGTCGCATCACAGACTGGCGCGCGGTGTCAGAACCTGCCAGCCAATAAACACTGCGACAAGACATCCCATGCCGCCTGCGCCGTCATTAACCACTACGACTAGCATGCGGCATGGGCAGGGCGGCAAGATGAAGACTCAGAAGCCTTCGACCAGAGGCAACTACCGGCATAACTGCAGATACGATAGATGATAGGCAATCTTCTCGGGACCACCTGTCGGGTCCCGGCCTCCCATGTAAGCTGCCCGAGCCTTGGACTATAAAAGGCTCGGGTAGGCGTCGATAGCAAGGGTTCGCACTTTGCAACTCATACGCTAGCCATACACTCTCAAGCTGTAACTCACCCCCGAGCTTAGGACTCCGGCCCTGAGCAGCAAGCAATACAGCGAGCTCCATAGCTCGCCGTGGACGTAGGGTTTTACGCTCCGGCGGCCTGAACCACGTAAAACTCGCCGTGTCAAGCTCTTACTAACTCGTCCATCTGCGCAAGCTCTCCGCTAGGAACTAGCCCCACCGAGAAAAGAACCAACGCGGGCTGCCCAGTGCAGGCCCGGGGGAAGTGTCGACTGAACACTTCGACAAAGACTATGAGATAAGGGAGGGGGAGCCCCCAAGCAGAATTACGTTTCCTCTACCTATGTGCAGGACCTCCAGGTTGCGGCAACAGGGTCTGCATGAAGCAGGGGGAAAAGGAGCTACCAACTACTTCGGCCTAGGACTGGAAGGGCCGGGTCCCGCCCCTTCAGCAGGGGCGGGACCCGAGGGCCCCACATGTCCAGCAGGCCCGGAACTCTCACCTCCCTTGAGGAGGGCTCCGGGCTCGCCACGTGGCAAGCGGAAACCGGACCTCCCCCCTCGGTGGGAGGGCTCCTAAAGCCCTACGTGTCCAGCATGGCCGGAGCTCCCGCCTCTTAAGGAGGAGCTCCGGACCCGCCACGTGGCAGGTAGATTTGGGGCTCCCCATAGGGCAAGATCCGGAAACCTCCGGGGGCCCCTAATACGATTAGGACCCGGGGAGGGTGTCTGTGCAAAGCTCCGAGATTGGAGATGGCCTCTAAGTACCTTGCGGAGCTGAGGACTCAGTCAGGCAAGCCCAAGAAGGAGAGAAAAAGCATCACAGTCACAAATATCTTAAAAGAGTCAAACTATGCGAGGCTCCATGAGCTGGACTACAGACTCGATAAAAAGGAAGAAACAAGTCCCAAGGGTCTCCCGACACGACCAGAATCCAGAAGTTGCAACAACGGCCGCGTCATCAGGCTTCATCCCTGGCGGAACTCTCTCGCTCTATGACCAGAGCGCAGGAATCGCCTCCCTCATCACCGGCGCAAAAACCAGTGACACCACGGGGGCTCCTGAGGCCCCCTCCGCAGTATTCTGCGGTCTTCCTGGAGATTCTACCGTCTGGGATCCTCCATGGTGCATCGGCGGTTTCCTTCTCCTGAAGTTCCCTCATCACCTGCGCAAAAGCCGGTGTCGTCAAGGGTGCCCCTGGAGCCCCCATCCTTCATCACCTGCGCAAAAGCTGGAGTCATCAAGGGTGCTCTTGAGGCCCCCTCCGCAGTATTCAGCGGTGTTCTTGGAGACTCTGCCGCCTGGGATTCTCCTCGGTGCTTCAGCGGTTCCCTTGAAGACTGCACCACCCTTAGGGGCAGGGCAGGCAGGCTCCCTGAGTCCCAGGCTTGGTGCAGACGCAACCGCTGGAGGGAACCGAGAGTAATTCTTCACCCATAAGGCGGGTTAAGAGCCATGGAAGAAGACAAGACTGCAGGGACCTGAGGGAGGCGCAGGGGCTAGAAGCCTTATAAGGGGAATGTACCCACATGGAGGTTTCATTTAACACCTTCCCGGGTGCAATCCCAAGCGATTCGGAACTCTTCGGATACCCCGCGTCGGCGATCGCTTCGGTTCCTAGACCGAGTGCCGATGACGGGTGGGCCCAAGCCGCCTAGCTAAAGCGGTGGGGTCAAGGAGTCAGTCTCCTGAGAAGATGAGCCGGCAAGGCACTTCGGCGGTTCCCGAAGAAAGCGCCGCAATGTGCAGAAGCGACAGTCTTGGGAACCGCCACAGTAAAAGCAACCATCAAGTGAGCGCACGCTCCCACGATCCCGCGGCCGTTCGTGCTCCGGCAGCGGTCAATTCGGGACTTAGAGAAAGTGCGCGGATCAAAAGACACGGAGGTCCCACCTCGGGCTCGCTGCCTCCCCCGAGATGGGCCCGGGGGCCACTGTCGGTACCTAAGATATGGGGTACCCCCGCGCACAGGGTAAAATGCCTAAGGAACTCGCCCTTCTCCGCAGGGAGAGCTCCGAAGGCGCCACGCGTTTGGCGGGGCCGGACCTCCCTCTCCTCAGAGGAGAGCTCCGGGCCCGTCACGTGGCATACAGAAGCCGGACTTCCCCCTCCGCGGGAGAGAGGTCCGAAGGCGCCACGCGTCCAGCGGGGCCGGACCTCCCTCTCCTTAGAGGAGAGCTCCGGGCCCGCCATGTGGCCAACAGAAGCCGAGCCTCCCCCTCCGCGGGGAGAGGTCCGGAGGCTCCACGTGCCCCGCAGAGCTGACCCTCCTCTCCTCTGAGAAGGGCTCCGGGCCCGCCACGTGGCAGCAGAACGGCGCTGCCTGCCCCGAGCGGTAGGCAGCGGGTGTAAAGACACCCCATACCTTGCCCGTACAAGGTATTCAAGGCCCGCGTCTTCCCGAGACGCGGAGATGCGGAGCACGCGTCTGTCAGGTGCCGTTGCGTCCAGTCGCATCACAGACTGGCGCGCGGTGTCAGAACCTGCCAGCCAATAAACACCGCGACAAGACATCCCATGCTGCCTGCGCCGTCATCAACCACTACGACTAGCATGCGGCATGGGCAGGGCGGCAAGATGAAGACTCAGAAGCCTTCGACCAGAGGCAACTACCGGCATAACTGCAGATACGGTAGATGATAGGCAATCTTCCCGGGACCACCTGTCGGGTCCCGACCCCCTTGTAAGCTGCCCGAGCCTTGGACTATAAAAGGCTCGGGTAGGCGTCGATAGCAAGGGTTCGCACTTTGCAACTCATACGCTAGCCATACACTCTCAAGCTGTAACTCACCTCTGAGCTCAGGACTCCGGCCCTGAGCAGCAAGCAATACAGCGAGCTCCATAGCTCGCCGTGGACGTAGGGTTTTACGCTCCGACGGCCTGAACCACGTAAAACTCGCCGTGTCAAGATCTTACTAACTCGTCCATCTGCGCAAGCTCTCCGCTAGGAACTAGCCCCACCAAGAAAAGAACCTCCGCGGGCTGCCCAGTGCAGGCCCGGGGGAAGTGTCGACTGAACACTTCGACAGAGTACCTTGCGGAGCTAAGGGCTCTGCCAGGCGAAACCAAGAAGAAGATAGGCATAACAGGCACAAAAGGTCGCAAGAGTCTATTTATTCATGACTCCATGAGCTGGACTACAGACTCAAAAAAACATAATAATAAAGAGAAGAGCCCTAGGGTTCCCCTGGCACGTCCAGAACCTAGAAGCTGCAAGAGCGGCCACGTCCCCGACTTCAGCCCTGGCGGCGTTCTCCCGCTCCGTGACCCGAGCGCGGGGATCACCTCGGGCACCACCAGCGCAAGGGCCGCTGTCATCAAGGATGCTTCTGAAGCCCCCTCTGCCGCTTCAGCAGTTTCCTTGAAGACTCCTCTGACCCGAGCGCGGGGATCACCTCGGCCATCACCAGCGCAAGGGCCGGTGTCATCAAGGATGCTTCTGAAGCCCCCTCCGCCGCTTCAACAGTTTCCTTGGAGACTCTGCCGCCTGGAGTCCTCCTCGGTGCTTCAGCAGTTTCCTTGGAGACTCCTTCGCCTGAAGCCTCCTCGGCATGTCAGCAGTTTCTTTGGAGACTCCACCGCCTGAGGAGAGAGGACGCAACACGTGGGAACTTTCAGCCTGTCGTCGCTCAAGAAGAGTCTCGTCGGGATGATAAACCCGAGGCCTCTTGGAGGCGCCACCTCCAGAGGCAGGGCATGCAGGCTCCCTGGATCCCTAACTTGGTGCAGACGTCGCCGCCGGAGGAAATCGAGCGAGATCCTCCTCCGAAGGCGGGTTAGAAGCCATGGGAGAAGAGAAGGTCGCAGAGACTCAAGGAAGGTGCAAGTGCTGGAAGCCTTATAAGGGGAACCTACCCACGTTGCGGCTTCCCTTCACACTTTCCAGGTACGATTCAAAGCGATTCGAAACTCTTCGAATACACCCCATGGGCAACCGCTTCGGCTCCAAGACCGAGCGCCGATGACAAGTGGACCCAAGCCGCCCAGCTGAAGCGGTGGGTCAAGGAGTCAGTCTCCCAAGAAGACGAGCCGACAAGGCGCTTCGGCGGTTCCCGAAGAAAGCGCCGCAACATGCAGAAGTGGCAGCCTTGGGAACCGCCGCAGTAAAAGCAACCATCAAGTGGGCGCACGCTCCCATGATCCCGCGACTGTTCGTGCTCTGGCAGCGGTCAATGCGGGACTTAGAGGAAGTGCGCGAAACAGAAGAGACGGAGGCCCCACCTCGGGCTCGCTATCTTCCCCGAGATGGGCCCAGGGGCCACTGTCGGTACCCTCGATATGGGGTACCCCCGCGCACAAGGGAAAATGCCTAAGGATCCCGCCCTTCTCCGCAGGGAGAGCTCCGAAGGTGCCACGTGTCCAGCGGGGCCGGACCTCCCTCTCCTCAGAGGAGAGCTCCGGGTCCGCCACGTGGCCAGCAGCAGACGGACCTCCCCCCTCCGTGGGGAGAGTTTCGAAGGTGCCATGTGTCTCGCGGGGCCGGACCTCCCTCTCCTTAGAGGAGAGCTCCGGGCCCGCCACGTGGCCGACAGAAGCCAGACCTCCCCCACCGCGGGGAGAGGTCCGAAGGCTCCACGTGTCCCGCGGGGCTGGACCTCCCTCTCCTCAGATGAGAGCTCCGGGCCCGCCACGTGGCCAGCAGGACGGCGCTGCCTGCCCCCGCGCGGTAGGCAGCAGGTGTAAAGACGCACCATACCTTGCCCATACAAGGTATTCAAGGCCCGCGCCTTCCCAAGACGCGAATACGTGGAGCACGCCTCTGTCAGGTGCCGTTGCGCCCAGTCGCATCACAGACTGGCGCACCATGTCAGATTCTGCCAGCCAATAAACACAGCGACAAGACATCCCCTGCCGCCCCCGCCGTCATCAACCACTACGACTAGCTTGCAGCATGGGCAGGACGGCAGAACGAAGACTCGGAAGCCTTCGTTAGAGACAACTACTGACATAACTGCAGATACGATAGTCGGCAGGCAATCTCCTCGGGACCACCTGTCGGGTCCCGGGCCCCCCTTGTAAGCCGCTCGAGCCTTGGACTATAAAAGGCTCGGGTAGGCAACGTTAGCAAGGGTTCGCAGTCTAGCAACTCGCACCCTAGACATAACTCACCATCAAGCCCAGGGCTCCGGTTCTGGGCAATAAGCAATACAGCGAGCACCTCTGCTCACCGTGGACGTAGGGGTTTTACGCTCCGGCGGCCCGAACCACGTAAAACTCGCCGTGTCAAACTTCTCCCTCACTCGTCCCTTACGCTGAAGCTCTCCGCAAGCGACTAGCCCCTCCGAAAAAGAACCTCCGCGGGCTGCCCAGAGCAGGTCCAGGGGAAGTGTCGACCACACACTTCGACAACACCTTATGCACCTACACAATTATGTTAGAGATTATTTTTTTTACATACATGGCATAAAATAGGGACCGAGGAGCTCGAGGAGGTACAACAAGAGAAGGAGGAAGCTCAACTGAACCTTAACTTAAGCACTAATATAGAGCAAGGCAAGCCCCGGTTTTGCTCATAATCCTTGAATGCGGTCCTTTTATATAATCTCATATGTTTAGATCTTTTATTTGTTTTATGTGCATTATGTTTAGGTGTCGGATAAAACCCACTTGCATGACCATAAAGCCTTGGGTTTGAATGGGTTTAGAACCTACCCATGCTATGCTAATCACCATGTTCTACCACTAGGAATGAGTAAGTGAGCACTACTCATGGGGTATGGCGTCCACATGAGGGTTTATGTGGATAAATAATCTTCTAATAAATTTTGAGACCGAGCGAGCATGTAGGGTAGGGGTACATGGGTGTCATATGCATAGGCTTTCTCGTGTCGATTGAAGATTGTGTCGTAGTCAGCCCCTTGAGCAAAGTATTGATTTTGTACCGGAAGGATGCTATCATTATAGGAACTAGTAAACCGACGTACCATGGAGCCTCGCGTCAAACGATCCTGCGACTGACCTTGGTCAGACGTTGAGAGGACAATAGGTAATCCTACATGGAGTATGTCTGAGAAATCACGTGGGGAACCCTTTGTTCGAGTCGGTCACCTTTTTTTCCATTGGGTGAAATGGGAAAGGTTGCCACATACGACTTGAGAGTGTGGCGTATGTCTTCAAAAGTGCGTCTGTGTTGTTTTTTCGGGTTATGTTCTGCAGAATAAAACCATTGTTTCGAATCACCGTTCACTCACGGTAAAAATGAGTACGCTTGTTTAACTCGTCGTCACGTAGTAACAACTAGCATAATATTGAGATTCGATGGTTTTGTAATTATAAATTTCAAATTCGCTTGCACTCTTGTATGTTTAGTTACTGTTGCTAATTAATTTTACACTTTTATTAACTGCTAACTTGAGGCTAAAATGTGATCACCCTCCTAAAGTTAATGCTTTTATGTTACCCCCCTATCTTTTTGGACAAGTACTTGATCCTTGCATATTAGTATGGTCTAGAAATTATTTTTATCGGATAAGTCTTGCTAAGCTTAGTAGCTTACCGGTTTGTTGACCCTATTTTTCAGGTGAGTCCCTCTTTTTATGAGCACGATGCATATGAGAGTTTTCCTAATATTGCACCACTGACCCGAGGGGTTGGGTGGCACAATGGAAGCCCGAGTCACCGGCGGGTTGATTTGTGTGTTGCTAGTACGCCGTGCTATAGGGCTATGGCGCGCTGTTTTGTTAAAAGTCGTGATGAGAGAATATCCGTTACTACTCATGTTTTGCTACTCTCATGTATTTTGCAATATTTAACCTATATACGATACTCGAAAACTAACTTTATGTTTGTTGCTTTTAAATTATGTCATTTATATATACAATTAGCGGTGATTGTGTTGGTTGCTTTTGTGTGATCGGCCATCACACTTCACAACTGTTGCAGTATTACATTACAGCTTGACTTGTCAGAGAGCGAGCAGAAATGCTTAAGTTGGCATTACCGCTCAGCTCAGATCAACTTGTATTTTCGTCGAGACAACGCACAATGTACTATAGTGAGTAATAGCACACATGCACAAGTCTTTCTAAAAAAAATAGCACACATGCACACGGATACACACATGCACACACCAGACGCGCCACCCGTTCCCTTATGACCGTTGCCGCGGCACGACGAGCGCAATGAATTAAAAAAAAACAGCTGAAACAAAAACGGACAAATGAAAATACTATGTGTGAGCCGGACGAGGCCCCCGGCCCATCCTGGTGTTGTCCCGTCCCCAACTAACTCCACCCGTGCCGAGCCTACCCCACCTGTCATCCGCGTCTCAGTCGTCCCCTCCGTTGTTGACAGCGTCGGTGCTCCGGCACTGATCGGCGGGCCTGGCCTCCAGCGGGCCGCCGATGGTCGGGCAGCCGTCGGCGGCGGAGGCGGAGGGTAGGTCCATGCAGTTGTACGACAGGCAGAGCGCGGCGGAGTCCGGCAGCGGCAGCGGGGGCCCCGGGAAGCCGGTCAGGAAGTTGTGCTGCGCGTAGAAGGTCGTCATGCGGCCATCGAACACGCTGCATGCCACCGGCGCCGGCACCTCGCCGGACATCCGGTTGTTGTTCACGTACAGGCTCCCCGCCGCCGCCAGCGCCTCCGGAACCTGGCCCGAGATGCCGTTGTGGCTGACGTCCACGACAGACCACGGCGCCGATGCCGCCGGCACGGTGAGCGGCCCGGTGAAGTTGTTCCGGGACAGGAGCAGCGACGACACGCTCGGCAGCGCGAACACCTCCGCCGGGACGGAGCCCGAGAAACCGTTCATGGACAGGTCGAGGAATGTCAGGTCGGCCGGGCCCGATCCGTCGCCGAAGACGCCGTCGAGGGTGCCTGCATCGCGTTGGCGGCGACGGAGAAGTAGCGGAGGGTAGGTGGGAGGGGTGGGAGCGTGCCGGTGATGGCGTTCCGGCCGAGGTCGACGTGGAAGAGCTGCGAGGTGGAGAATTGGGCAGGAATCTCCCCGGAGAGGCCGCCATTGTTGGCGAGGATGAACACTTTCAGGCTCGGCGACGACGGCAGCAGCAGGCCGGCGGGGATGGCGCCCTCGAGGCGGTTGTTGCCTAGGTCGAGCGTGTGCAGATCCGGAAGGCTGGCGAGCGACTCGGGCACGGGACCCGTGAGCCGGTTGCCGGACATGGAGAGGAGGCGGAGGCGTCGGAGCCCCGACCCAATGTCGACCGGAATGGCCCCCTCGACCTGGCCCGGGTGGAGGACGAGGTCCGTGAGGGCGGCGAGGCTGGCGAGCGAGGCCGGGAGCGAGCCCGCCAGGCCGGGGGAGTCGGCAAGGCCGGTGCCGAGCGTGAGCACGGACACGCGGAGCAGCGCCGTCGTCCCCGCCGGGTCGCCTGTGTTGTCGTCGGGCGCGCACACGACGCCCTTGTACGCGCACGGGCTGCGCGCGTCGTCCCAGGAGTCGAAGAAGCGGGAGCCCGGGACGTCGCGCAGCCCCGCGCGGACGTCCCGGAGCGCCGCCGCATCGCGCTCGTGCAGCACCGCCGCCGACGGCTGCGCCCGGACGTCGCCGAGCAGCAGGAGGAGGAGGTGGACGAGGAGCACGAGGGGAGGAGGCAGCGCCATGTGCGGCGCCTCGGCTTCGGGGGAAGAGGACGAGCGGGTTCTGAGGCTGGTGTTGGGAAATGGGGAGTGAAAGGGATGAGCTAGCTGAGCCAAGTGAAATAAGTGATGTGTGACACTGTGGAGCAGCAGGGAGAGGACAACCCAAACCTGAGCGAGAGATTTAACAAGGAACAGAGAAGGCCATGGTTGGTGAACAGTGTTTAGCTGAAGGTAAATTTGTAAGAAAAGATCATTTGCCAGCAACTCAAACAGGAGATATCCAGTTAGACATTCGGGAGTCAAGTAACGGATTAGATTCACTACGTTACCATAAAAAGTTATGCAGTCAATGGAACATTCCTTTAAGCAGCAGGGCATGAGGATGGCAGAACTTTTCTGCACGTATCAAAGCACACTTCTGAGTTTTGATGAAGACCGAACGAACTGCCGAAAGCGTTTCTCTACGGAAAGGTCCTTAAACGGTCGGACCATCCACCGAACGAACTGCCGAAAGCGTTTCTCTACGGAAAGGTCATTGACGGTCGGACCGCAGGATGGTCGGTGGCATGATAATGCCGCTGTCACCCTACAAGAGGCCTCGTCATGGTGGCTTTTCTTTCTGGTATTAGTTAGTATTCCCTCCGTTCTGAATTAAGTGATATTTAGTACAGCTAATTTAGTTTAAATTAAACTAAAGTTTTTGTCCTAAACATCAATTAATTTAGAACGGAGGGATTACTACTCTATTATATACTCAGTTCATATTTAAATTGATCTAATTCTATTACTGCAGACAGCAGCACAGTGAGTGTGTTGGAATTGTAGGTACAAAACTGAACCAGCTGACTGTTGCGTGCAACGCCGGTATCATAAAACGGGACCACCCCGGCTAGCTCGCTGTTCCGCTGATGGAGAACACACAATGGACAGTTAAGTTCGACTTGCAGACACGCATGTGCATGCCTCTGTGTCCGGGAACATCTTCCTCTGATTCGAATTATTTAGTACTGTTTAGTATAAAATTAAACTAACCATCGTCAAATATTTCGATACGGAGGAAATACTAGGAGCAACAGGAGAAAAGAGAATGTAGTGGGGATAGATCTACTGGAGCTCCCCTGGTCAGCTGGCCCTATGTATCACAAGATATGATGGAGCCGGAGCACCACGCTGTCAGCGTTAGTCCGGACGGTCGATTTGCCGGCCATATAATGACGTTCATTTATTTGTCCGATAGGTATATCTCTGTGATTCCTTCGTATAACATTTCCTTTTTCAAAACGTTACGAAGGAAATAATGATAAGTATTCGATCTTTTTGGACTAGGAAACCTCTTATGAATGAGATCTCTTTGGCCCCCATCATCTCCTTTTGGATCCGTGATCCATACCTGCTCGTGTGCAAAGTTTTTACAAACAAAGATGATGTCATGCTACCAACTATAGCATCAAAGGTGACATCTGGTATTCTGAAATAAATGATATTTATGACAGCTAATTTAGTTCAAATATAACTAGATTCTTTGTGCCAAACATCATTTATTTCAGAATGGAGAGACTACCATGCAATAACACACACTGATCTTTTGTGAGGAGACAATTAAAGAGATACTTAGTGAAAAATCTCTAGGTCCAGATAGGTTCAATGCTAAGTTCTTGAAAGCCTGTTGACAGATCATAACTGAGAATTTTTACAAGCTTTGTAAGGATTTCTTCTGTGGTGTGGTCAGTATGAAGGAAATAGACAATTCTCTCATCACACTCATTCCAAAAAACAACAATCTAGTGTCTCTAAATGACTTGAGACCCATATCGCTCTTGAATTTGTCGGTAAGACTTAATATAAAGCTCATGTCAAAGAGACTTCAACAAGTTATCATATCCAGTTAATCCACAAGAATCAATACTTATACCAATATCACAATCTAAGAAGGAATTGGTAACTTTGAAGCTAGACTTTGAAAAGGCTTTCGACACTTGAATATTGAACTATCATAGCAATACAAAGCTAGGGTTCTCGGAGAAATGGATAAAGTGGACAAAAAAACTCAATTCAGCAGCATCTGCAATACTTCTGAATAAAGTCTGAAAAATCTTTTAGTTGCATAAGGAGCATAAGGCATGGAGACCCCCTATCTTCGTTGCTATTTGTGATTGTAGTACAGCTAGTAAAACATATCATCAACATGGCATGTTCATTAGGAATTCTCAGGCTCCCACCTCAGCACGCGCATACATTAGATTTCTCTTTGGTGCAGTATGCAGACGATACAATATTAATCCTTAAAGCTTCTCAAAAAGAGCTTTTTCTTGTCAAATGATTGTTGCATATCTTCAGCTAGTCAACGTGCCTTAAAGTAAACCTTGGTAAATCTTGTTTATCAACTATCAACATCTCAGATGAGGTGGCTCATAAAGTGTCAGGAGTATTTGGTTGTAAGGAAGGAACATACCCGTATCACATACCTAGGACTACCAATGCAAATAGTTAGTCCAAGAGTGAAGGACCATACAGCCCTAGTGAACAAAATCTATAAAAGGGTGACTGTGGCGGGTACTTGACTACTCCCTCCGTTTCAAATTATTTGACACTGGTTAGTTTAAATTTAAAATAGACATCGTCAAATAATTCGAAACAAAAGGAGTATCTTGCAGGAAGGTGTATATTTATGGACGGTGGTCTCCTTCATACATATATATGTGATCCGTACACTCAAAATGCAAGCATCACTTCTAAATGTAATTGATACAGCAAGGAGATAGTCTTTGAAGGGGCATTGATGTGGTTGTAAAAGGGAAACCATTGACTGCTTGGAATATGGTCATAGTACCAAAGAATGGAGGGGATTTGGGCTTGAAAAATCTAGCTCTATTGAACAAGCTATATAACAGAGTAGATGTTCCGTAGGTTCAATTGGTATGTCATACTCATTATGTTGTGCTGCACCGCAGACTTTAAAAGGAAAAGAGTCTTTCTGGTGGAAGGATTGCAGCTGCAAAGGTGGGTACAAGAGACATTCGACTTTAGGAAGATAATTGAGATAGACATCAATTGAAAAATAGGCTCCCAATATTATTTTCCTTCGAAAAAGAAAGAATGTATCAGTAGCACAGTGTATCAACAATGTCGATATCCACCATGACTTCTATACACCTCTTTCTGATTAATTACAGAGGTTTTTAGGTCAAATGATTACGGAGGTACAATCTGGACAACAAGAAAGGGACACATGTACATCTAGACTTACAGGCGTGGGGGAACACAAGCTACACTTCAAAAAAATCTACTCCCTAAACTTTAAGCACGTCAGCCCGCCAATCTTCTTCAAATTGGTCTGGAGGACTAAGATCACTAAGGAGCTCAAGATATTTGTATGACTATTCAAAGATAGACTCAATTCAAAAAAAAAAATTGTTTAAGGGGGTGAAGTACTTGATAGAAGGGAATGACTGCAATTGTGTGCTATGTGATCTGCATGTCAAAGAATACACATATCACTTGTTCATTCAGTGCTCATTCAGTGCAACCTGTTGGAACTATCTGGGAATCTATTGGGAACATTGAGCTGCAGTTCTTCCACATGATTAGTGTATTCAGTATTGGTTGGACAGTTTATCATGAGCTCCACTTGTATAGTCCTAGTACGCCAGTACCCCTCCCGGACCGGCCTACTCGCCGTGGATAACTATATATCTTTATTATAAATATAACCTGCAATGGTAGGAGCTTCTCCAACTGTATTAAAAAAATACACACACTATACTTTTGTGACAGAAGCAATAATGCTAAGGATAAAAAACAAACAAAAAATATTGCTAAGCCAACGATACATCTCTAGCTTAAAGGAAATGATGATATTCCTTTTCTACTAAGACATGGTAGTAGCATCTAATTCGAATGCGCCAATGATGATAAGTATGAGGAAGTCGCACTGGGCCACAAATTTGGGAGACAATGTTTGGTACAAGTGAGACTATTCGACAAAAAGGACCGATGTTAACATGTGAATTTTCATTCCATCTCTTAGTATCTGCAATTACAAGCCCACAGGAAGATGATCTGCAATTCCAGGCAAAATCATTCCATCTCGTAAGGACTCTGCTTGGAATTGCATGCGGATCTTTCAAACAGGAACAGCTAGATTCCAATAAGGCTTTTATACAAATTTTTGACGACGTGACTTACTGACTCACACTTCTACCATTGCCTGCTGTGAAATTTGAAGAGTATTTGTTTCTTTCCCACACATTTCTTTTGACGGTACTTGACAACAGACATGCTGGACAGGACTATGCGATGTTCCCAGCTGAAATATCTCTGAACAAAAATGTTCCATCTTATACCAAGAAGGGTAAGCCATGCTAAGATAATTTATACTCACAGGTTCACTTTGACAAAATCGCACGGAATGCATAATAATAAATATTTATGAGAACTCTCCATTTTCGGCTCCTAAACCCCATTCTTCATCTCAAATTTGCAAGCTCATGTCAGCCCCCAGTTGTATGGCTAAGCGGCTCTCTTAAACGGTCTAGAGATACTAGTACCACTATCTACGCTGGTGTCATCTTCAACCTGCAATAGTGGTTAAATTAGATTTGTCCATAAGGACATAAATACTATCATTGTTCTAAAAAAGAATATCAACACATAAATATAATCAATGGAAATATAGGATAGGACCCTCCATACAAAAAATCAAATGTGTTTCTCAGTGGATAATTGAATTTTAAAAAGGTAACGAATTATTTTCAGCTACGAAGTTTTTTTCCTCCAGCAGTACCTCCAAATGTTTACATGCTAACGCAGAAGACACGGAAAATATCGCATATCACAGACCTCAAAATGGAATTTCTTTTCTTGGTTTATCCTGGTACGAGTTGTTTTTTGGGCTCAATTTTGTGAGATTTTAGATGATATACTGTCACACCCGGTTTCCCATAAGGAACGCCGAGCGTATTCTCACATGTATGCTAGGATCAATTGACTCATACATGTGCCGACAAGAGTGAAATATCATTGTATTATAAGCCAAGTTAAACGTACATCATAATATTACATCATATTACATAAAATATCAAATAATAGTATCAATACACTATAACACGACAGCGGAAGACTATGGCGTGGATGCTCCAGTTCCACAGGCGTTGCCCGGGGGTTTCGCCAACCTAGAATAACTCCTCGGGATCGAAGTATTCTTCGTCGAAGTCTACACCTTCATTTGCACCTGAGTCAACATATGATATCCAACAAAAGCAAGTTTGAGTACCGTAGGTACTCAGCAAGTGTAGGAAAAAATGTTATGAAGGCCAATAGCAAGGGGAGGCTAACATGGTTAAGCACTATGCATTAATCCTAAGTCTTAGCTTTGATTAGCAACCTATCTTACTAAGTGTTAATCCCACCATCATCATAATTAAGTCATTAATGTTAGGTTACACCACCCAACAACCTCTTTTGACTCACATCCATGTTTCTCTAATCATGGACAAGTCCAAGCCGCTCTTGACCGTGAGCACGGCTGTCATGACAGTTTGGTTCTCTGCAGAGATTGTACCACTTTACCCACAAGTAGTGATTTCATCCCCTGTTGCCAGGTGGACTAAGAAACCTCCCTGATATCCGTGGTTGCAAGCCACATTACACACTTCCTTTGGTGTGCGATCAGGAGATCACTACATGGCCTTTACAAAGGGTCTACCGGCAAGTACAAGCCCACTGAGGTTTCACCGCTGTAGTTCCTGGGAGTAACCCTCCCCTACAGAAGCCCCCTCTCGAGCCTTGCAGTTCCCAGGGCAGTCAAAAATGGACTCCCATTCTCCGCACCATCCAAATACTCATACTATACCGGCAAACTCCTAATTAATTGGCCAAGCTGCCCCATCTCAGTCTTGTGGTGGCACTGTAAAGCCGGGTTAACTGTTCCATGAACCGATCCTTAGAATCTAAGACAGACACTAACTCATTCCCGAGTCTCGTGCACGAAGCACCAACCAAAACAACCAGCCTGTCTAGATTCATAACCACATGACACACACTTGTGTCTTTCATATAATCCACAAGACTAGTATCAACTATGTTTCATTCATTTCTAAAGTTCTAAGCATGGCTAAGCACATAAAATGATAACCTTCAATTCCTATCTAATTCCCTCCATGGTTTTGCAAGGAAAGATAAAGCAATGAAACTATGGAAACATCCTACACTGGGTTTCATATTAAAGACATCATGCAAATAATCTAACTATTCATCCTAGAATAGGAACAAAGTGGTCAAGGAACACTTGCCTTTGAATGAAGGGTGATGCACTTCAAATTCTTGCTCTTGAAGATTGGGAATTAGCTCTTGGGTTGGTTCTATCCATGCATTTGCACCCACAAAACAGTAACAAACATGCCATAAGAACCATATCAAAGCATTTCAATCACATAGGTTTGGTTACACACATGCAACTATTGATTTCTTGTCATTTTATGTGAGTTAGAAGGAAAATATGTTTCAATTTACTACCTATATCCTTTGATTTTACTATTGCCACATCCAAACACTCATTTTCAGTTTGTGAGATGATTTGAATAAATTTTAGAGTTTTTATAAATGTATATGTGAATTCTTATAATTGATTAAATCCTAGAAATCATTTAAATTATTACTATAATAATTTTCAGAACTTATATTTCTATTTTTCTGCAATTCAGAACCTATTTAAGCATTTAGAACAGTTTCCAAAATTTTTCTTTAATATATACTGTTTTTATCTATTTTTCAGTATTTATTTAATACTTAAAAATACATTTTCAATCATTTAAATAACTATTCTGGATTACAGAAATTATACATGTATAAAAATATGATAACAGAATAATTTTATACCTTTTAAATAAATTTCTACAATTTTCTGGAGTATATGTGATTTTTACTCTTATTTTCAGAATTTAATTGTCACTATATAAATAATTTCAGCATTTGTAAACTGTTATTTTTAATTTCAGAATTTTTATTCTGTTCAGAATGTTTTAACAGTGTTAAAAATAAATTTCTAACATTTTCCAGAATTCATTTAGCCTATTTTGATTATTTTCAGAATTAAAAACAGACTTTTAATTTGATTTGGGCTAATCTGTAATAAATTCAAACTTTCTAGGGTTTAATTTGAATTTTCAGCACTGTTTTATCAATTTCTATAATGTACAGGGGCTATTTGGTTATTTTAAACTGAGTTTACAAATTTCTAATAAGCCTAGGGTTAATTCTACAAGAATCAGGGGCTATTTCCTATTTGTTTGAATCCCCAGGGGTCCCTCTGTGAAATTTCCAACGGTTACGGCTTATTTTAAATGTGGGCCGTTGGATCTGAGATCAACGGCCCAGATTAAAAGAATCGAACCGGTATCGGTTCTTTTAATTCTAACCGTTCAATTCAGATCCGAGGGCTGAGAGGCGGCCACGTCGCCTCACCCCCTTCTCCTTCGCGGCCGGCGGCTGCGCGCCCTCTCCATATATCTCCATGTCCTCTCCATGGTTCCTAATCATAATTAATACATTAGGTAGCAACATACTCTCAAAATTCACATATAAAGAATTGTTCAGGAACGAGCTCACCTCTAAATTCAATTTTCATGCTCGAGCTCTAGTAATTGGACTTTGCATGTCTACCATGTGAGTGTTGTGTTATCTGCGGGAGTGATGTCCACATCATCCTCCCCCTCTTGCATTGGAGTCGCCCTCGACTCAAGCTCATCTTCTTCTCCCAAGTATGGCTTCAAATCTGAAATGTTAAATGTGGGACTAACCCCAAACTCGGGAGGCAACTCAACTTTTAAATGCATTGTCATTTATCTTCTCAAGAACCTTAAAAGGTCCAGCAGCACGTGGCATGAGTTGGACTTTCTCAAATCCGGGAACCTATCTTTTCTCAAATGAACCCACACCAAATCACCGGGTTCTAATTTTACCTCTTTCCTACCTTTACTAGCAGCAATGCGATACTTTTCATTCATTTTTTCAATTTGTAACTTAGTAGTTTCATGCAACTTAAGAATAAATTCAGAATATTATGTAGCATCTATGTTCACAATTTCAGTATGTGGTAAAGGTAGCAAATCAATTGGAGCACGAGGATTGAAACCATAGACTACCATAAACGGACTTAACTTGGTTGTGGAGTGAATAGACCTGTTATAAGCAAACTCAATATGTGGCAAACACTCCTCCCACAACCTCAAATTGTCTTTCAAAACAGCCCGCAACATAGTAGATAAGGTACGATTAACTACCTCCGTTTGCCCATCAGTTTGTGGATGACAAGTAGTAGAAAACAGCAACTTTGTTCCTAATTTATACCATAAAGTTCTCCAAAAGTGACTCAAAAACTTAGCATCCCTATCAGAAACAATAGTATTGGGAACACCATGCAAACGCACAACTTCATTAAAGAACTAATCAGCAACATGTGAAGCATTATCGGTCTTGTGGCAGGGTATAAAATGAGCCATTTTAGAGAAACGATCAACAACCACAAAGACACTATCCCTCCCCTCTTTATTCTAGGCAATCCTAAAACAAAGTCAATAGAAATATCCTCCCAAGGTGCACTAGGAACCGGAAGAGGCATATAAAGACCATGTGGGTTAAGTCGAGACTTAGCTTTGTTGCATGTCGTGCAACATGAAATGTAGCGCTCCACATCATGCCTCATTCGTGGCCAAAAGAAGTGAGCGGCCAACACATCCTCTGTCTTTTTAACACAAAAATGTCCCATCAAACCACCTCCATGCGCTTCCTGCAACAACAAAAGACGAACGGAGCCAGCTGAAACACACAGCTTGTTAGCACGGTAGAGAAGGCCTTCACGCAGCAGGAATTTTTGCCACGTTCTTCCCTCTCTACAATTTTCAAAGGCATCTTTGAAGTCCAAATCAGTAGCATATAACCTCTTTATGGTTTCCAAACCAAAGATTTTATGAGAAAGTTGGGATAGTATGGTATAACGTCTAGATAAAGCATCGGCAATCACATTGTCTTTCCCTTTCTTATGTTTAATTATGTAAGGAAATGATTCTATGAACTCAATCCATTTAGCATGACGTTTGTTCAGATTAGCTTATTCTTTAAGATACTTCAAAGACTCATGATCTGAATGTATGACAAATTCTTTAGACCATAGGTAATGTTGCCAAGTTTGCAAGACACACACTAAAGCATAAAGTTCTTTGTCATATGTAGAATAATTCAGCGAAAGCCCATGCAATTTTTCACTAAAGAAGGCAACAGGTTTACCTCCTTGAATTAGCACTCCTCCAATGCTAATGCCGCTCGCGTCACATTCAAGCTTGAAGGTCTTCTCAAAATTAGGAAGTTGCAGCCATGGTGCTTGTGTGAGCTTCGACTTGAGAACATCAAAAGCTTGTTGTTGTGCTGGTCCCCATCGAAACGGCACTCCATGCTTTGTCAACTCGTGGAGAGGTGTCGCAATGGTGCTGAAATCCCGCACGAAACACCGGTAGAAACCTGCGAGACCAAGAAAACTCCGAACTTGTGTGACCGTAGTCAGAAGTGGCCAGCTCGTGATGGTAACAATCTTTGCCTCGGGGCCATGGGCGGTGGGGTGCCCGGTTAGGGTTGGTCGGGTCTCGGCCCCTCGGAGTCTCGGGTGGGCAGTGGGCTACGCAGACGCGGGGGTTGGCCGGGTGGGGTCGCGGGCTCGCTAACTTGCTTAGCCCACAAACTTTCAGGACTTCGGGTATTTCAGGTACCGGGTGCTGTTACCCAAAAATACCCAAATTTTAATCGGGTTTTAGGAATATCTACCCAAAAAATGAATTCTAGTATCGGTTTTCAGATAGTTCGGGTTAGGGTTCGGGTTTTTTCGGGTAGTCTGTTCGGGTTCGTGTTTTCTACCCACTGCTACCCGATGAGTTGTTGATGCATGGCGAATAAAACTTGGTAAATATGATGTTATTGAAAATTAAAGTTTAGTATTGATTTCTTTAGTGCATAATCTTGAGTTGAACCTCTCTTGATGGTGACCTTCCTTATATTAAATGTTGCTCAATAAAGAAAAAGAAAAAGTTAAATTGAAGATGCGTGTCAAATAAAGACATTGTATGAAATTTTGTGTTGTTGCCACTCGATTCACCTATGGTCTGCACTAAAGCATTTTCTCTTCTTCTGTTATTCAAAAATCAGGTATTTATTAAAAAAGTTGTTTTGCATTTGGCATAGAGTTGTTTATCACTATTTGCTCTACATGTATGATAAAATTTATCCTAGCATACATGTAGTTTGCAACTGGTTTTATGTTTAGTAAAACGAGGTGTGACATCGAGTTACCTGCATGAAGGTGATAGCAGTAATAAGGAGACATATTACTAGGTTTAGGCCCTCGTGATGAGGTAATAACCCTACTCCTGCTTGGTGAATTTATCTGGATATGAAGCTGATAATCAAAATTGTGTAGGTGGATCTATGGATATAGACGATGATATTGGATGTACTAGCTAATTGAGGATCTAATGTTGGTTTTTCTGACTTAGTGTCCCTTCTAAAAATAGGAAGGTGTTACAAGTAGACTTCCGCAATATCGAAACTCACTAGAGAAACAAATCCAGCTATAAAAATCTCGTCCTCGAGATTGGGATTTACAAAGGGAATAGGTTAGGAAATTGTGATTTGAGTTCATCTTCTCTTTCCCATGTAGCCTCTGCTTCTGAATGATGTTTCCATTGAACCTTGCACATTCGTATTATTTTGTTTCTGGTGACCTTTTCCATTGTGTCAATAATTTTTATAGGGTACTCGGTATATGAAAGATCTTCTTGTACATCCAACTCATCCATTGGCAGTTGTTCTTCTGGTGTTCTCAAACACTTCTTGAGCTGTGACACGTGGAACACATCGTGTACATCCGACAATCTAGAGGGTAACTCCAGCTGGTATGCTACCTCTCCTTTGCGTTCCAGTATTTTGAACGGTCCGATATACCGAGGTGCTAGCTTCCCTCTTACTTTAAATCTCTTTAGCCCACGCATGGGTGACACTTTGAGATATACATAGTCTCCCACTTCGAAGACTAGTTCTCTTCGCCTTGTGTCTGCATAGCTCTTTTGTCTTGTTTGAGCTATCTTTAGATTATTGCGAATTTCTCTTACTTTCTTTTTTGCATCTTATAATACTTCAGGTCCAAACACCTTATTCTCACCTATCTGATCCCAAAATAGTGGAGTTCTACATCTTCTTCCATATAAGGCCTCAAATGGGGACATCTTCATACTGGCTTGGTAGCTATTATTGTAGGAGAATTCTGCATATGGCAAATTCTTATCCCAACTCCTACTATTCTTAAGTGCACAAGCTCGGAGCATATCTTCGAGAATCTGGTTGGTCCTTTCAGTCTGCCCATCAGTTTGTGGATGATATGCAGAACTGAAATTTAATCGAGTCCCCATAGACTCATGTAATTTCTGCCAAAACCTTGAAGTGAACTGTGTACCTCTATCTGATACTATCTTTTTAGGTACACCATGTAGGCAGACTATTCTTGACATATATAGTTCTGCTAGTTTGGAACCAACTTTTGTTAGTCTATCCACTATCACCCATATAGAATCATACCCTGTTTGTGTTCTGGGCAAACCCACTATAAAGTCCATCCCTATTTCTTCCCACTTCCATTCAGGTATCTTTAGTGGTTGTAATAGCCCTGCAGGCCTTTGATGTTCTGCTTTGACTAGTTGACATGTGTCGCACAATGCCACATGCTCTGCAACATCTCTTTTCATTCCATACCACCAATACCTTGTTTTAAGATCATGATACATTTTTGTGCTTCCAGGATGGATAGAATAATCTGAATCATGAGCCTCTTTTAATATTAACTTCTTTATTTCCTTGATGTCTGGTACACATATTCTTTTACCATGCCATATGAAACCATTCTCATCTTCTCTAAATCCTGGAGCCTTGTTTTCTTTGATCAACTGCTTAATCTCTTTGATCTTTTCGTCGTCCTTTTGACCTTTTCGTACATCATATTCCAGGGTTGAATCAACCTCCATTGCTATGGCTTCTGTATGATTCACCAAGCATAAGTTGAGCTTTGCGAACTCTTCACAAAGTTGGGGTTGTAGATCTCTTATGGTTAACATGTTAACATGTGTCTTTCTGCTCAAAGCATCTGCAACCACATTAGCTTTTCCAGGATGGTAATTGATTCCCACATCAAAATCGTTAATGAACTCTAACCATCTCCTTTGTCGAAGGTTGAGATCTGGCTGAGTGAAGATATACTTCAAGCTCTTATGGTCGGTATAGATCTCGGTTCTTTTACCCATTAGGTAATGTCTCCATAGTTTCAATGCATGTACAACTGCTGCCAACTCTAGGTCATGGGTAGGATAGTTCTTCTCATGCTTCCGAAGTTGTCGGGAAGCATAGGCAATAACATGCCCTTCTTGCATAAGTACACATCCTAACCCTTGCCCTGAAGCATCACAATATACACAAAATGATTTCTCCATATCAGGCATAACCAAAACTGGTGCAGTTGTTAACTTCTTCTTTAATTCTTGGAAGCTTGATTCACACTCTTGAGACCATATAAAAGCAGCTCCTTTTTCCAACATCTTTGTGAGTGGCTTAGCTATTTTTGAAAATCCTTCAATAAACCTTCGGTAATAGCCTGCCAATCCTAAGAAGCTTCGGATTTCACCAACATTCTCTAGTGTCTTCCACTTTTGCACACCAGATATCTTTTCTAGATCTACTGCGATTCCTCCTTCGGAAATGATATGTCCCAGAAAAGCAACTTTCTTAAGCCAAAATTCGCACTTACTGAATTTGGCATAAAGTTGGTTTTCCCTTAGCTTTTGTAATACTATTCTCAGGTGTTCTTCATGTTCTTTCTCATTCTTTGAGTATATGAGGATATCATCAATGAACACTACCACAAACTTGTCCAAGTATTTCATGAACACCTTATTCATAAGGTACATGAAATATGCCGGGGCATTTGTTAATCCAAAAGGCATAACTGTATATTCATACAGTCCATACCTAAAAACAAATGTCGTCTTCGGAATATCTGATTCCCTTATCTTTAGTTGATGGTATCCGGAACGGAGGTCAATTTGGGAGAATACGCATGCACCTCTTAATTGATCAAACAAGTCCTCAATACGAGGTAAAGGGTACTTGTTTTTGATTGTCACTTCATTGAGGGAACGGTAATCTACACATAACCTCTTGATTCCATCCTTCTTTGGTACAAATATGACCGGAGCTCCCCATGGTGAGGAACTGGGACGGATATACCCTTTCTCCGACAACTCTCGGATATGATCCTTGAGTTAAGCTAGTTGTTGGGTATCCATCCGGTATGGCCTTTTATATATAGGAGCAGTACCAGGTACTAATTCTATTATGAATTCTACTTCTCGATCCGGTGGCATACCTGGTAACTCCTCAGGAAATACATCTAGAAATTCGTTGACCACCTTTATGTCCTCAATAACTACTTCAGTCTTGTTGAGTTGGACATTTCCAGAGGGTACTTGAATAGATGTGAACTCAACCTTAGTTCCATCTGTATGGGTTAGTTCCACTGTCCTTGTTGAGCAATGTATAACCCCTTTGTACATGGTTAACCAGTCCATCCCCAAGATGATATCTATTCCTTGTGATTCTATCACAATAAGATTTGCAAGGAATTCTACCCCATTAACTCCTAGCTTTACCTTGGGACATATTTGTTTTGTCTTTATTTCTCCTCCAAGAGAATTCACTAATAACACTCGATTCATAGATGTAATTTGTAAGTGGTGCTTGGTTATGAATTCCTTGGCTATGAATGAGTGTGTTGCACCAGAGTCAAACAGAATTGTAGCAGGATAAGTGTTCGCGGAGAACATACCAATCACCACATCTGGTGCCTCCTGTGCTTCCTCCATCGTCACATGATTCACCTTGCCACACACAAGATTCTGTGCCTGAGGTGGCTTCTTGTTGGGACATCGGTTGGCATAATGTCCCGTTTCCCCACAGTTGAAGCATTGCCCCGTGACCTTGTTCATTGGTGCTTTGTTGCCTGATTGTGCATTTTGAGAATTTGGCCCTGCAGGACGAGGTTGAAAGGCAGGACGTTGTTGCTGCACTTGTTGTCTCTGCTGTTGTGGTTGAAAAGTTGGATTCCTAGCAGCAGGGTTGTAGTTCCTCTGAAACTGATTGGGAGCTATAGGTCGATTCATTGCTCCCGTCGGCGGTGATGAGAAACGGGGCCGACTGTTGCTGCTAGAAGCCTGTCCTTGCCAATTCATTTTCCTCTTTCGCTCCTCAACTAACTTCTGTCTTTTCCTCTCCACTATGAATTGTTGATGAGCTTTTGGAAACTTTCATAGTCACTTGAAGACATAGCATACTGTATTTCGGAGTTCAATCCCTCAATGAAACAATCTTGTTTCTTTTCGTCCGTGTCTATGTCTCCCGGAGCATAGCGAGATAACTGTGTGAACTTGGTAAGGTATTCTCGCACGGACATACTACCTTGCTTCAGGTTGAGGAATTCCTTCCGCTTGTTCTTGATCTCTCCTGCTGTAACATAGTGATTGCGGAAGGCAAGTTTGAACTCATTCCATGAGATACTTTCTGGATCCTCATGGGCTTCTTTGTATGCTATCCACCAGTCTACTGCAGATCCATATAGTTGGTGAGAAGCAAAGAGCACTTTCTCACGTCCTGGGCACTGTATGATCTGCAACTTGTTCTCAACATTCTTGAGCCAATCATCAGCTTCTAATGGCTCTATAGCGTTGTCGAACCTTGGTGGTTGAGTGCTTAGAAACTCATTCAGTTTGGGTTGACGCGGTGCATTCTGAATTTGTGGTTGCATGTTGGCCACCACTTGTGTTAAATTCTGAAGGAGCTGGTTTTGCATGTTCATCATTTGTTGTATAACTTCTCCATCTGCTCCGCGTGCAACTCGTGGCTGCCATCCAGGCAAAGGGAACTCTGCAGCCTCATTGTTGTTGTTCCCTTCATTGCGTCTCCTTCTTCCTGCCATCTATTGTAAAGACTATGTTTAAAATTAATGTATAGATGTTCTCTTAGGTGTATTACGTTGTATACCTACTTCATACATTCTATACAAGAGTTACTAAAGTTTCTACTTCATTTATTAAATGGTCATGATTGAAACAACTAAGCACTTATATTCCTTAATAGATATTTACATATACTAACGAGGTTGTGAACATAAGCCTACGGCTTTCACAACTCACGTTCATACACTAACATACATTACATCATCATTCTAAACAAGTTCATTAATCAAGTATTACACACTAGTCAATACACTACCATACATACGTACTACACGAGTTACTACATGAACAAGGACACCTATCCTAGTTGTCCCCTGGGTTCTGTGCATCCTCCTGTGGGTTCCCGCCATCACCATCAGGGTTGCTAGCCTCTGACTCAGCTGTGGAGGCCTCAGGTGCTGGAGGAATATGAGGGCGTTTGGCTGCCCTACGGTCTGGAGAGTCCGGAGTCCAAGTGTCTCCATCCGAAGCATAGAGATCACTCACTTCTCCATCCCTCATCCTCATCAGTCCACGCATAATGGCCTCCGTCTTCTTCAGAAGGTCCCGGACATCTTGGAGTTCTTGTTGGCAGTTCTGCAGCCTCGTACTGACGTCCACCCCTACCTGAAGACTCATGTCCATCTGCACCACATCACAACCTTCATGGAGAGGCTCATAGTTGAATACCGCGCTTCCCCTTTGTCGCCGGGGGGTGTACATGTATTGGGTCCCCTCAAGGCGGCCACGGTTGGTGTAGCTCTGGCAAGTGATTGCCTCCCAAGTGGCGTCCTTCTCAGCCTCTGCCATGGTGGACCTCCATGCTGGCGAGTTGTGTATCTTGAGCAGCTTGTTCTCATAGTAGATCCTCGCCTGCGACTTCCACTCGTCTCGTTCTGCACGAGAAACTCGAGTGGTGTCGTATTGCACCTCTA
The DNA here is from genome assembly GCA_030760725.1 of Neostapfia colusana. Taxonomy (NCBI): domain Eukaryota; kingdom Viridiplantae; phylum Streptophyta; class Magnoliopsida; order Poales; family Poaceae; genus Neostapfia; species Neostapfia colusana. The sequence continues at coordinate 23,617,081 of JASWHV010000020.1, forward strand.
GCTTGCCGATATAACCAGCACAGCGAAGGAGGTGTCTAAGGCGATCCACCATGCCTCTAGTGGACCCCCCGTGGGTCTGGTAGGTGGCAGGGTTGTCCACCTCCTCAGTAGTGCGCTCAGCCAGCTGGTGTCGAGGAACTCGTCCTCCGGTGGACTTACGGGCTATGAGACGTGTACGTGCCATCTGTTCCAAGAAAGATTTAAAATGTGTTAGAAAATAAACAATAATATAATTTTGAGTATAGAAGAGGTTAGACAACATATATATAATTTAAATAATCCTCCTTCTAACAAAATATTTAGTAAAATAGTTTTTCATAAAATAGTGATGTCTATCTCGTCCATTTCTAACTAGGTTTGCGTCCTACGGGCAACCTTGGCTCTGGTACCACTTTGTCACACCCGGTTTCCCATAAGGAACACCGAGCGTATTCTCACATGTATGCCAGGATCAATTGACTCATACATGTGCCGACAAGAGTGAAATATCATTGTATTATAAGCCAAGTTAAACGTACATCATAATATTACATCATATTACATAAAATATCAAATAATAGTATCAATACACTATAACACGACAGCGGAAGACTATGGCGTGGATGCTCCAGTTCCACAGGCGTTGCCCGGGGGTTTCGCCAACCTAGAATAACTCCTCAAGATCGAAGTATTCCTCGTCGAAGTCTACGTCTTCATTTGCACCTGAGTCAACATATGATATCCAACAAAAGCAAGTTTGAGTACCGTAGGTACTCAGCAAGTGTAGGAAAGAATGTTATGAAGGCCAATAGCAAGGGGAGGCTAACATGGTTAAGCACTATGCATTAATTCTAAGCCTTAGCTTTGATTAGCAACCTATCTTACTAAGTGTTAATCCCACCATCATCATAATTAAGTCATTAATGTTAGGTTACACCACCCAACAACCTCTTTTGACTCACATCCATGTTTCTCTAATCATGGACAAGTCCAAGCCGCTCTTGACCGTGAGCACGCCTGTCATGACAGTTTGGTTCTCTGCAGAGATTGTACCACTTTACCCACAAGTAGTGATTTCATCCCCTGTTGCCAGGCGGACTAAGAAACCTCCCTGATATCCGTGGTTGCAAGCCACATTACACACTTCCTTTGGTGTGCGATCAGGAGATCAATACATGGCCTTTACAAAGGGTCTACCGGCAAGTACAAGCCCACTGAGGTTTCACCGCTGTAGTTCCTGGGAGTAACCCTCCCCTACAGAAGCCCCCTCTTGAGCCTTGCAGTTCCCAGGGCAGTCAAAAATGGACTCCCATTCCCCGCACCATCCAAATACTCATACTATACCGACAAACTCCTAATTAATTGGCCAAGCTGCCCCATCTCAGTCTTGTGGTGGCACTGTAAAGCCGGGTTAACTGTTCCATGAACCGGTCCTTAGAATCTAAGACAGTCACTAACTCATTCCCGAGTCTCGTGCACGAAGCACCAACCAAAACAACCAGCCTGTCTAGATTCATAACCACATGACACACACTTGTGTCTTTCATATAATCCACAAGACTAGTATCAACTATGTTTCATTCATTTCTAAAGTTCTAAGCATGGCTAAGCACATAAAATGATAACCTTCAATTCCTATCTAATTCCCTCCATGGTTTTGCAAGGAAAGATAAAGCAATGAAACTATGGAAACATCCTACACTGGGTTTCATATTAAAGACATCATGCAAATAATCTAACTATTCATCCTAGAATAGAAACAAAGTGGTCAAGGAACACTTGCCTTTGAATGAAGGGTGATGCACTTCAAATTCTTGCTCTTGAAGATTGGGAATTAGCTCTTGGGTTGGTTCTATCCATGCATTTGCACCCACAAAACAGTGACAAACATGCCATAAGAACCATATCAAAGCATTTCAATCACATAGGTTTGGTTACACACATGCAACTATTGATTTCTTGTCATTTTATGTGAGTTAGAAGGAAAATATGTTTCAATTTACTACCTATATCCTTTGATTTTACTATTGCCACATCCAAACACTCATTTTCAGTTTGTGAGATGATTTGAATAAAATTTAGAGTTTTTATAAATGTATATGTGAATTCTTATAATTGATTAAATCCTAGAAATCATTTAAATTATTACTATAATAATTTTCAGAACTTATATTTCTATTTTTCTGCAATTCAGAACCTATTTAAGCATTTAGAACAGTTTCCAAAATTTTTCTTTAATATATACTGTTTTTATCTATTTTTCAGTATTTATTTAATACTTAATAATACATTTTCAATCATTTAAATAACTATTCTGGATTACAGAAATTATACATGTATAAAAATATGATAACAGAATAATTTTATACCTTTTAAATAAATTTCTACAATTTTCTGGAGTATATGTGATTTTTACTCTTATTTTCAGAATTTAATTGTCACTATATAAATAATTTCAGCATTTGTAAACTTTTATTTTTAATTTCAGAATTTTTATTCTGTTCAGAATGTTTTAACAGTGTTAAAAATAAATTTTTAACATTTTCCAGAATTCATTTAGCCTATTTTGATTATTTTCAGAATTAAAAACAGACTTTTAATTTGATTTGGGCTAATCTGTAATAAATTCAAACTTTCTAGGGTTTAATTTGAATTTTCAGCACTGTTTTATCAATTTCTATAATGTACAGGGGCTATTTGGTTATTTTAAACTGAGTTTACAAATTTCTAATAAGCCTAGGGTTAATTCTGCAAGAATCAGGGGCTATTTCCTATTTGTTTGAATCCCCAGGGGTCCCTCTGTGAAATCTCCAACGGTTACGGCTTATTTTAAATGTGGGCCGTTGGATCTGAGATCAACGGCCCAGATTAAAAGAATCGAACCGGTATCGATTTTTTTAATTCTAACCGTTCAATTCAGATTCGAGGGCTGAGAGGCGGCCACGTCGCCTCACCCCCTTCTCCTTCGCGGCCTGCGGCTGCGCGCGCCGGCGAGCGGCGGCGGCCTCGCCGGAATTTGTCGGTTTTTGCCATTTCTTCACTATTTCACGATCTACTCGCACCGGAAGAGAGAGGAGAGAGTGGGGAACTCACCTAGGGCGATCTTTGGACCCAGAAACAGTCGGATGAGCGTGATCAACGGCGACCGTGAAGGATCTCCGGCGATCTTCGTCGATGATGATCTCCAGGCACTTTTCCTCAGGCAATTTGATCGGGAATCCTCTCTGGGGGTTGTTGGAGTATGTAGGAATCACTAGAATCAAAGATCTCCGAGTGTTTTCGAGAAATTCGACTTTGGGGCGGTTTTTCAAATCGGGAGAAGTGAGGGCGGTTCTCAGGGCAGAAATGGCCGGCGTTGGGGGGTATTTGTAGGGGGAAGCGAGGCAGCGGTTGCTGGGGCGTCGGTTGATGAAGGGGCGCGAAGGAACGGCCGGAACCGAGTGAATTCGCTCACATGCGATAATAGCGTCGGGGAGAGAGAGAGAGAGAAGAGGGGCTGCGGTTAGGGCGAGAAAACTGACATGTGGGGCTTCCTTGGCAGCGAGGGAGAGGAGAGGGGGTCGGTTTTGATTCATTTGTGAAAAATTCGGTGGTTACATATACCATGCTTTATACTCCCATACGAATAATATAAGCAGTGGAAGTGTGAGATACACGGTTTTAACTGTCCATGCCGCCTAACAGTAAGACATAATTTTCCACAAGCTATTATGTCTATGGATGCTAGCTATCATCGATCTTGTATGAATAGCCAAATTATTTGTTTGGTATCTTTGGCTTAAAGGCTTTGTTGTTGTGGCAAAATCAACGTGCTTGGAATAAAGTCTTTGTTGTTGTTGTTATTGTTGTATCTTTGGCTTAAAGTTTAAACCAGTTTTGTACTCCATGAATTTTACTGGGAGACTAGCCCTCGATTGAAGCTTGTAGTATCTAAGGGAAAAAAATTATTATGACCCATTTGTGTAACCATCTCACAAAAACTCCATATCATGAGTTGAGGCAAAATCAACGAAAATACGTGGGTGTAATGAATGCTATCATCCAACATCTAAAAAAATTTCTAGATGGATAAACCAAAAAGAGAATATCTATGAATAGTACCTTTGTATGAATCATGGAAACTTTTTTCTTTTTTTTCTCCTTGTACAAGTTATTTCAGCTCAATTTTTGTTAGATGGTACATGATACCATGCTCTGCACTTTGATATTCATGTTGGATCTATTCATTACTTATAGCCTGGAGTTTTCCTGAGACTGTTACTTAGATGTGTTTGTGTAAGGGTTACACGATAAAATTCTAGTATCTTCTATACCATATTATGCTAAGAAACCTAGTTGAACTAGTTCATTGTTGGTAGATCGGAATATCATGTTGGATGCAATGGCATTATTATAAGATGCTTGCTTACATGATTGAAAACTAGAGTGTGGCGATTTACATAAATTTTCATGTGTGATACTTGTTTCCTGATAAAGATAATTACCTTGCCGTCTCCCTTCCTGTCTGCTTTCTGCTCGAGGTATCCTGAAGACAGGGTCGAGGAACTGTCAGGATCATGAATTCTTGAATGCATGCAAAATGAAGATGGACATGACGGAACACTGAATGCACCCTCACTGTGAAATCTTTTCTTTGACACTTGCAAGTTAGCTGTAGACTCAGGGTCTTCTGTTTTGAGGCATTCATCACATCAATAATCTGCTTGTACGGGCCCTTCATTTCCATCGATTGTAATTTACTATTTTCATTAGGATTCAGTAACTTTTGGCCAAACGACAAAACTGTTGAAGATAGTTCTTTTTTCAAAACTACCACTGGGATATTTGAACTCTTGATATAATTTATATTGTCTTCCACAATTTCGTCATTCAGTTCAGCAAGTTTTGCAGCTGTGTTTGCCACATCAAGGAGATGGCATCATCTAAGCATTCGCGTGCCATTTGAAGTTCTACTATGGGCATTGGGTAGTTGAAGCCCAGCTCAACTCCGCCAACTTCAAGTATAGAGCTAGGTGCATCCCATGGATGATGGATCCATTCTGTTGGCATTCTAGCCAGTTCGGGGATCCAAGTTCTTACATATTCACCATCTGGATCATACTTTTGACCCTGAATCTGGATCTGCATACAATAAAATCCCAGTAAATAATTCTTTTTCCAAAAAATAATAGCGAGGCACATATAAAATTTTATTAAAAAAAGAGAAAAGTAAACAACTATAAAGATTTGTGAACTTTGTCGTAACACAGATCAACAGCTGCGAGTGAGAAGCACAAAAATTCGTAAACGGGATGTGAAAATATTTTTACATATCTGGCATTGATGAAAGAGGAGCAATATGTGGTAGACAAAAGAAACAACAAATAAACCACAGCCATTAGACACACCCCGATTCACCCGCATATTATATAGCTTAGAATCACCAAAATATGTCAGCCTACTCAGGCTGTTGTTATGTGTTTGATGGATGATCTTCTCCCCTGCACAGGCCCGACCCAGCTTAGGTCCAAGTTGGACGGGAGGGGGTGCTGGAGGGGATGGAATCAGGCCTGTTCGGTTTTTCGAAAAGATCAGAACAGACATAGAAGGATTAGATAAGTCCAGGGTGGGATCAAACTGAAACTGTTCAGTTCACTTAGGATGTGTTTGATTGACTGCATTGTATTGGATTGGATGATCCAGTCCCGTGTTTGTTTCATGGTCAGCTGGACGGAGTTATTCAACTTTATGGAATATTCCCTACAGATGCTGAATAGAGTGGTCCAGAAATATTTGCTAGATGAGTTCATCCACCTTGTCTAAGTATATTAGTTAGTAGCGTAATTAGTAATAATTAGTCTATTTTGTCATTGATTAGTAATTATTATTATGATATTAATATTAATATGTACCTGTCGGTACCCGTGATATGGGGTACCCCGCGCACAGGGGAAAATGCCTAAGGATCTCGCCCTTCTCCGTAGGGAGAGCTCCGAAGGCGCCACGCGTCCGTCAGGGCCGGACCTCCCTCTCCTCGGAGGAGAGCTCCGGGCCCGCCACGTGGCCTACAGAAGCCGGACCTCCCCCCTCCACGGGGGAGAGGTCCGAAGGCGCCACGTGTCCAGCGGGGACGGACCTCCCTCTTCTCAGAGGAGAGCTCCGGGCTTGCCACGTGGCCGACAGAAGCCGGACCTCCCTCTCCTCAGAGAAGAGCTCCGGGCCCGCCACGTGGCCTACAGAAGCTGGACCTCCCCCCTCCGCGGGGGAGAGGTCCGAAGGCGTCACGTGTCCAACGGGGCCGGACCTCCCTCTTCTCAGAGGAGAGCTCCGGGCTTGCCACGTGGCCGACAGAAGCCGGACCTTCCCCTCTGCGGGGAGAGGTCCGAAGGCTCCACGTGTCCTGCGGGGCGGACCCCCTCTCCTCTGAGGAGGGCTCCGGGCCCGCCACGTGGCCAGCAGAACAGCGCTGCCTGCCCCCGAGCGGTAGACAGCGGACGTAAAGACGCCCCATACCTTGCCCGTACAAGGTATTCAAGGCCCGCGCCTTCCCAAGACGCGGAGACGCGGAGCACGCCTCTGTCAGGTGCCGTTGCGCCCAGTCGCATCACAGACTGGCGCGCAGTGTCAGAGCCTGCCAGGCAATAAACGCACGTTATAATTTTGTGGGCCAGACATATTTTCGTCGGCCCCACGAAAATAAATTTATTTTCGTGAGCTAGTACGTAGCCCATGAAAATATTGTGTGTTTTCGTCGGCCAGCACATGTGCTCACGAAAATAATCGTTGTTTTCGTCGGCCAGCACGTGTGCTCACGAAATAATTGATATCTTCGTCGGCTCGCACTTGAGCTCACAAAATTTTAGTGATATTTCGCATGAAAGCGAGGCTGTTTTCGTGGGTTTCAGGGAGGCCCACGACTTTAAGCATCGGTTACAGATCCGTTTTCGTGGGTTTCTGTGCAGCTCACGAAATATTGGACTATCTTCGTGGGTTTCCGGCGCGGCCCACGAAATTAAAGTAGGGTTCCACGGGGCGTTAAGATCAAGGAGATAATTTCGTGTGCCAAGAGTCGGGCTCACGGAATTATTGTACTGTATTGTCGTCGGCCACTCGGTTAGCCCACGAAAGTAACTCTATTGTCGTGGGTGTCGCCTGAAGCTCACGAAATTATATATATATTGTCGTGGGTTGTTCTCCTGGCTCATGAAAATAGTTCCGATATCTACCAAGCGTCGACTCGATCTCAGTTGCTACTCGCTTCCGGCCGCTGACACGAAAATTTCTTTCCGTGCCGCGCCTCACCGACGACGACGCAACCAGCGCCGGCCGCCTGCTCTTGCGCCAGCGTCGCCGGCAGCAGCCCCGGCCGCAACCAGCCTCGGACGCCTGTCAGCGTCGCCGGCAGCAGCGCCGGCCGCTACCAGACCCGGCCTCCTGTCAGCGTCGCCGGCAGCAGGGCCGCGCCGCAACCACAGACCCGGCCGGCTGTACTTGGGCCATCGTCGCCGGCAGCAGGACCGCGCCGCAAGCAGCCCTGGGCGCCTGTCAGTGTCGCCGGCAGCAGGGCCGCGCCGCAACCACAGCCCCGGCCGCCGGTCCTTGGGCCAGCATCGCCGGCAGCAGGGGCCGCGCCACAGTAGTGTTGCTAGCCCCAGCCGCCTGTCCTTTGGACAGCATCGCCGCCCTCCACGCTCCTCGGACCTCTCTGCGGCGCCCGAGTCAATTCCGGCTCGCTCCTGCCCGGCTGCGCGCCTGCTCGGTTGCCCGTCGGGCCGCCAGTCCTCGCCCCGAAACCTGCTCAGCCCGGTCCTTGCCCTACGACCTCCTGCTCAGCACCAGCCATATTGCGGCGAACCGTCTTCGCCGTCGCCCCGTGCGCCACTGCAAAGGTAACTGTATTTAGACATATCAACGATGCAATGTTTAGTTGTGACCCATAAGCTACCATACTTGTTTCTTTATAACATTGTTTTTTAGAACGATGCAGTGTGGGTTATAACTCAAGTATAGTTATAAGCTACCATACTTGTTTCTTTATATATGCAATGTTTAGAACGATTACAGTTTTTTACAACATTGTTTCTTTGCAATATTTATTTGTGACCGATGAGCTACCGTATCAACGATACAGTGTAGGTCTCCCGGCGCCCGCCCCTCCCGGCGCCCGCCCCTCCCGGAGCCGCCGGCCCAGCTCCTCCCGCCATCGAAGTTCATCTTCTCCGGGCTGCCCCCGGCCGCCACGCACGCCGTCGGTGCCGAACGCCGCCAATCTCCGGCCTCTCACTCCGGACGCCGCCAGAGCCACCTCCAAAGCCGGCTAGGTCAGTAGTGATGAACTCATGTGTGATTTTGTGAGAATTTGTGACAGCATAAGTGGATATTGAGCCGTTGCTTAGACTTGATATGGAATTTTGTCACATATGAATTCATGGAGCAAAGGGTCTCGAAAGAGAGCGTATGTGATTACACAGTAGTTATAGCATTTGAATGATTATTTGTAGCCCGCATTACTTGCCATTATATACATTGATATATAAAACAAAATGTATAGCTGCTAGTGATGTATAGGCGTATATAGTTGATACAACTACATGTACAAACTGTGGTCGTTATTTGTAACAATAAAGTAATTAATTTATGTCATCATACTATTTTCCCGGTGCTAATAAAAAATAAAGTGTGTAGTCTGTTTTTTATAGGAGTTACAAAATAATAGATAAATTGGTCATGATAAGAATAATACTATATGCTTCTTTTGCAAACATCTATCTGATGTGGAATAATACTATATCGAAACTCTCTTTTTGATTATTAAGTATATTAATAAGTTTTGTCTATTTTTCAGAATTTTATACAGTGAAAGGAAAGTACATCAATTGTCGACTTACCGCCTCAGCACATTGCAGGTAACAAGTTTTGTTTCATTAAAACCTAGTTCCCATAAACTTATTTAACCTTTTGATATGGTATTATCATTTCGATATCTTAGATCTTTGTTCTTGCATTTTATTATATAGACCATGAGTAATCATAGAGGATGGATGTATGAGGGTTGGCGGAAGAATGTAGCGCCTTCTAATGAATGGGCCATTAATACTAAGGCTTTCATAAGTCGTGCTTTCTCATTATCGACCAACCGTTTTGTGAAATGTCCGTGCAACAAGTGTCGTAACTCTTTATGCAAGGAAAAGTTGGAGATGGAACGAGACCTTTGTAGATTTGGTTTTATGCCAGGTTATGAAATATGGTATGAGCACGGTGAGTTGTACCATAGCAATGCTGCTGTTGATGTGAGGGAAGATGAAACCGAGGATAAAATAGGTGACATGGTCGAAGCACTAGATCGTGAATGTGGTGCTGATGAATCTGTGGAAATTCCTGGACCCGAAGTTGAAGAGTTTTATAGAATTCTCTCAGCATCGCATGAACAGTTGCATGAGCACACTAAAGTGTCTGTACTTGCGACCGTGACTCGGCTCATGTCTATAAAATCAAAGTATAATTTATCGAACAAGTTCTATGATGATCTAAGCGACTTGATATCGGATATTCTTCCGACAAATCATAAGTTGCCGAGAGACATGTACCAGTCCAAGAAATTGTTGGCAGGGCTTGGTATGAAATATGAAAAGATTGATTGTTGTGGTAACAATTGTATGCTTTTTAGGAAGGAGGATGCAAATGCGACACATTGCTCAGTTTGTAAAAAATCACGATACATTGAGATCACAAATGAGGACGGTGAATTAGTACAGACAAAAGTGGCAGCGAAACAACTTCGTTACATGCCTCTTGCACCTAGGCTGAAACGGTTGTTTCTATCTAAATCAACTGCTAAACACATGCGGTGGCATAAGGATGGTTTGCGTGAAACAGAGGGAGTAATGACACACCCATCTGATGCTCAGGCTTGGAAGGCGCTGGACTCTTTTGATGTAGATTTTGCAAAAGATACTAGAAATGTTCGTATTGGTTTGGCTACCGATGGTTTCACACCGTTCAACACTTCTGCAGCCTCATACTCATGCTGGCCAGTGTTTGCTATTCCATACAACCTTCCACCTGCTATGTGTATGAAATATGATTACATATTCTTGTCTCTTATAATTCCCGGTCGTAAGCATCCAGGAAAACGTTTAGGGGTGTTTCTTCAACCGTTGATCGAGAAATTAAAAGAATTATGGATCGGAGTAGAAGCATATGATAGCTATTAAAAATAGAACTTCAACTTACGAGCTGCATACTTGTGGTCGGTTCATGATTTTCCTGCATATGGTGTTTTTTCATGATGGAGCACACACGGTAAACTCTGTTGTCCAATCTGTGGTTCAGATTCTGATTGCTTTAGACTTACTCATGGGGGCAAAGTGTGTTTTTTTGATTGCCACCAACGTTTTCTTCCAGCAAATCACCCATTTAGGAGGCAAGCCAATACATTTCGGAAAGATACTATTGTAACAAAGGGTCCGCCTAAACGATTGTCTAGTGGTGAGATTGTTGAATGGCTCAATAAACTTGTCCCTACAGATGATGGATTTGTTGGTTTTGGTCAGGAGCACAACTGGACTCATATATGCGGATTATGGGATCTTCCTTATGATAAGTCATTGTTACTTCTGCACAACATCGATGTCATGCATCAGGAACGCAACGTAGTCGAAAGCATCATCAGCACATGTTTTAATTTGAAAAAGACAAAAGATAATATGAAGGCTCGAAAAGATTTAGCGGAAATTTGTAATCATCCAATCTTAGAAATCAGTCAAGATGGTAATGGTAAGCAAAAAATGCCACGTGCTCCGTTTTGCCTTAAAGTTAAAGAAAAGAGAGAGGTGTTGAACTGGTTGCAACAACTGAAGTTTCCAGACGGTTATTATGCTGGGATGAGACGCACAATAAATCTTGAAAATTGGGTATTAAATAATCTTAAAAGCCATGATTATAATATAATAATGAAAAGACTTCTTCCTGTAATGTTTCGTGGATATGTGCATCAGGATGTGTGGAGAGTACTTGCAGAACTTAGCTTTTTTTATAGACAATTATGTGCTAAGGAAATTAAAGTTGAAATGATGGAGAAATTGGAAAAAGAAATACCTGCACTCATATGCAAATTGGAGAAGATATTCCCGCCAGGATTTATGAATGTAATGCAACATCTACTTGTACATTTGCCGTATGAAGCTAAAGTTTGTGGGCCCGTGCAATATCGATGGATGTACCATATTGAAAGGACACTAAAAAAACTTAGAGCAATGGTTTTGAATAAAGCAAGAGTAGAAGGCTGTATTGCAGAAGCATTTGCTCTAAAAGAGGTAGCATACTTCTCAAGTACCTTTTTTTCAGACGAACACAATGTGTACGCTCCCACAATACGGTACAACATAGATGAACAAACTCCTTCCAGTAATCTAAATATTTTTGGATGGAAGGAAAAAACAGTTGGTGGCAGCAGTAGGCATGTGGTTTCAGAAGAAGAATGGAATTCATGTATGTTATACATGTACACAAATATTGAAGATATGGATCAATATTTTGTGTAAGTTTTTTTCAAGTATAGCAAGACTAAAAACCTCAAACTCTAGTAGGTGATATTCTAATATAGGCATACTTTTCTGTATACAGCAAGTTTGACAAACAATATTGGAAGTCCACGCGTCAACCAACAAGCAAACAATTAGATAAAATGCGACGTGATGGTCTTCATGGAGGGCCTAACTTTGTCAATTGGTTTCGCAAGCATGTAACAATCTCTTCTTATATGTTACTTGTACTTTTGCTAGGTTAATATGATTAATGCAACTAATATTTTGTTAAATTTCAAGTGCATGGTCGATGCAAACGTTCATGAGGACCTAAGACAACTTTCTCAAGGTACAATAACAGCAAAGAGTTTCGGTCGTTACGACGTAAATGGGTTCTGGTTTCGTTCAGCCAAATTTGAAGCAAAACACCCTCTTGCGGCCACGACAAATAGTGGGGTTGTGACTAGAGCATGTGATGCAGAGGGACAAGAAATGAACTACTATGGGATAATTCAAAACATTGTGGAGTTCAAATTTGGCGGTTCTAAAGATCTTAGAGTTACTTTCTTCCACTGTGAATGGTTTGATAATAACAGAGGAACACGACAAGATGAATTTAGTATAGTCGAGGTGAAACATGAAGAAAGACTTCGTGGATGTGATAATTACGTTCTTGCTCATCAAGTTGAGTTAGTTTACTATCTACCGTATCCTTGTCCAAAGTTAAATGTTTGGTGGGTCATTTATAAAGTTAATCCACAAGAACGTTTATATGCCCCAAGTGACGCTGGTTACCGAGATGAACAGGATGAAGTGTATCAAGAAGATGATGGCCCACTATCTTTTAACATCGATGATGGTATAGGACTCGATACATTAGTAGGTGATGTTGAATACAATGAAGCAGTGGAGGTTCTAATGGCTAAAAGAAAGCGACCAAGAGCTAAAAAAGTAAAGGTTCGACAGAAGAAGAAAGTTGGTCGACAAAACGCTATAGAAGAAACTTCGGATCATGATGAATTTTAATCCTGTAATATTTTTTATGCTACAGTTATTATTGCTTTTGTTACTTTATGTTTGTCGTATTTTTTTCTTACCAATTTTTCTATTCAACAGGATGCCGCGTAGTGTGAAGAGTATCGCTAAGGGGCTTTTTGGTTCCTCAAGCAAGTCTGGGGGCCGGTCCGTAACCTCTTCTCGTAGCCAAGACTCTCTTTTTCAGGGTAGTGCCTCAAATAATAGCAGACGAGAAGCATTTAGAAGATGTATGGAAGAAACTAATGAACAGGTTTGTGTCTCTCTATTTATATTGTATTAATCTAATTTTAATATGTGAAACTTAATTTTTCTAATATTCAGGATCCGGATGGTCACGTGGAAAGTCAAGAAAATGTAGGGGAAGAAGTTTCTGCACCGGAAGAACAACAAACAATAGTAAGAGACGATATTCATGAGGAAGTTGAGAATGATGATGAAGGGGATGGCGAGAGGATGATAGAGATATGGGAGATTTGGCACCATCTTTTAGATATCGGTCTACAAACTCTCTCCCGCTGGCTGTGCCTCAACAACAGAGAATAAGGATCACTCCCATCGGCGACTGGTTAGTAATATATTATTTAGTAATAATTAGTGACATGAATTATTTGACAAATATAATATTTTGTTAACATGACTTGCAGGCAATGGGATGACTTGGATTGGGATGGGAAACTACACCGTAGGCAGCCTAATGCGGTGTTGGGTGCCATTTGTCGTCACCATTATCCTGGTCTTATTACTATCAAAGGCGAAGAAAAACCTGCAACAAATTGGGAGCACTACAAGATTGCTCCACATCCCGTGCATGAAAATGTGGCAGGAGCCGTCTGGCATGACTTTTGGGTACAATTTTCTAATAATTCATTATGTTTACTCGATAATATTTTCTAATACATTATATATTATACTTAAAGGAACGATATCGCTTGCCCGATGATCATGACGCTGCCCTCGAGTCACAAACACATAAAGTCTTTCATAAAGCAGCGCGCAAAGTGGTAAATGACATGATGTCTAATGCACGAATCACAGCTGTGTGCATGTATTACAAGGATAAGCTTGGACAAATGATGAACAAGCGTCTAGGAGCTTCAAAAATTTACCTAGAAGAGGATCAATACCGCCAGGTAATGATTCCTTGGATGGTTAAGTGTTCTGACGCTTATTATGCTTTCTGTTCTTATTGGGCATCGAAGGAGTATAAAGATAAATCTATCTCAAAAAGAACGAACCGTGAAGCCGGTGGTCAAGTTCTTCACCGTTACGGTGGAGATGGTCATATTCGTCTTTCAAAACGAACGGTGAGTTTAGTATATTTACATTTTGTTGATAGGTTATATGCTTTAAAACATTCATGGTTTTTAATATGTCCATGTAGGCTGCAGAAAGTGGCGAGGAGCCATCTTTCATTGATACTTATATAAAAGGGCATAGAGGCACCGATAAAAATCAACTTTGCACTCCGACAGCCACTCAAAACTTGGTGCGTCATATTACTTATGCTAATGATTCGACAAAATAATTGTAGTGTAGTTGGTTTACAATTATTTTTTCTCGTAGGAGAAATATGCTAAAGAAGTGGTGCGACGTCACGGAGATGACTATGATTGGAGAAAGCAAGATGTCGACGTCGTTGCTTTGTACCAATCCAGTGGAGGAAAGCGTCACGGGAGGTGACTTGTACATCTCTTATTTCTTTATTCTCATACATAAATTGCTTTTTAATTGTGAATTTTATAATTATAATTGTAGGTATTCGATGTTTAATGGTATTATGAACTCTGATGTGGTTCTCTCGGAGTCACGGTCATTACAGAGTGGACAGAGTTCTACACAGCGATTGCGTTCAGAAAATGACTCTAGGTTAAGAATAGTGGAGGAACGCATGCGACAACAAGAAGAGTTTATAAAATCTCAAAATGAATATTTCTCAAGTCTTGCAACATGGCAACAACAGATGCATGTACGTTATTAAGAGTTGAAGTATTTATATAATCAATATAAAGAGGTTGTGCTAAACAGTTTAAAACAATTTAGGGATATTTTTCTCAACTTGGATTGCCTATCGCCATGCCACCGTTGCCGCCGCCTCCACAGTTTCCGGCGTATCCATCGCAACCGATGTCTACACCCCCTTTTACCGCAGGAACACAGGTATATATACTCGTTAGATTATTTTTTTTATTATAAAATGGTAGTAATATTGTAACATGTCTCATTTTTAATTTTAAGGGATCATCGTCAATGCCAGTTAGAAATTTGCAAACTCCGTCTCCAGCGGGACATTGCGGAGACGACAACTCTATCGATCAATACTTTGCTCCTGGCGGTAGCAACTAGGTTAGTTGTTTGAATGAGATAACATCTTGCCTAAATGATTCCTATTCTGTGAGAGTAAATGGGATAGCATTATTATCTAATATCTTATATTTTCATACTTGCAGTCTCGTTAAAGATAATACTACATGTTGCTGAAGGCGATAGGTTGACGGGCGATCAATTTACTTTGTTTTTAAAGTGTGTGTGTTGATGGTGAAAAATGAATGTATCAAACGATTGTAATAAAGCGTTTGTAACAATTGTGATGTTTGATGTTTTATGTAATGTGTGTTGAATGTTTTCTATACGACATATGTGATGAATGTTTTCTTTACTTAATGTGTGTATAGTTTGTCAAATGTGTGAAATTTGTGGATAAATTGATGGTTTAGGCAGTATGGGCACACTATTTTCGTGTGCCTCAAAAGAGCCCATGACAATATGGTCAAATTATTTTTGTGGGCCCAGTGAAGGCCCACGAAAATATAACCAAATTAATTTCGTGGGCCACCCAAGCCCATGAAAATATTATTTTCGTGGGCCCCTCGAGGGGCCCACGAAAATATTGTTTTCGTAGGCTTTTCTGGACCCACGAAAATAATAGTGTCGTGAGCCTAGAAGAGCCCACGAAATTAAGTTTATTTGCGTGGGCCGGACCTGGCACACGAAAATATTCGTATTTTCGTGTGCGGCCCACGAAAAAAAAGTTATTTTCGACGCTTTGATTTCGTGAGCCGGAGACACACGAAAATAATAAAAAACCCACGAAAATAAGTAATGTCGTGAGCTTTTCGTGTATTGTCGTGGGTTCCTGGCCCATGAAAATAGGTCATTTTCCTGTAGTGAAAAGGAGTATCTTGCAGGAAGGTGTATATTTATGGACGGTGGTCTCCTTCATACATATATGTGATCCGTACACTCAAAATGCAAGCATCACTTCTAAATGTAATTGATACAGCAAGGAGATAGTCTTTGAAGGGGCATTGATGTGGTTGTAAAAGGGAAACCATTGACTGCTTGGAATATGGTCATAGTACCAAAGAATGGAGGGGATTTGGGCTTGAAAAATCTAGCTCTATTGAACAAGCTATATAACAGAGTAGATGTTCCGTAGGTTCAATTGGTATGTCATACTCATTATGTTGTGCTGCACCGCAGACTTTAAAAGGAAAAGAATCTTTCTGGTGGAAGGATTGCAGCTGCAAAGGTGGGTACAAGAGACATTCGACTTTAGGAAGATAATTGAGATAGACATCAATTGAAAAATAGGCTCCCAATATTATTTTCCTTCGAAAAAGAAAGAATGTATCAGTAGCACAGTGTATCAACAATGTCGATATCCACCATGACTTCTATACACCTCTTTCTGATTAATTACAGAGGTTTTTAGGTCAAATGATTATGGAGGTACAATCTGGACAACAAGAAAGGGACACATGTACATCTAGACTTACAGGCGTGGGGGAACACAAGCTACACTTCAAAAAAATCTACTCCCTAAACTTTAAGCACGTCAGCCCGCCAATCTTCTTCAAATTGGTCTGGAGGACTAAGATCACTAAGGAGCTCAAGATATTTGTATGACTATTCAAAGATAGACTCAATTCAAAAAAAAATTGTTTAAGGGGGTGAAGTACTTGATAGAAGGGAATGACTGCAATTGTGTGCTATGTGATCTGCATGTCAAAGAATACACATATCACTTGTTCATTCAGTGCTCATTCAGTGCAACCTGTTGGAACTATCTGGGAATCTATTGGGAACATTGAGCTGCAGTTCTTCCACATGATTAGTGTATTCAGTATTGGTTGGACAGTTTATCATGAGCTCCACTTGTATAGTCCTAGTACGCCAGTACCCCTCCCGGACCGGCCTACTCGCCGTGGATAACTATATATCTTTATTATAAATATAACTTGCAACGGTAGGAGCTTCTCCAACTGTATTAAAAAATACACACACTATACTTTTGTGACAGAAGCAATAATGCTAAGGATAAAAACAAACAAAAAATATTGCTAAGCCAACGATACATCTCTAGCTTAAAGGAAATGATGATATTCCTTTTCTACTAAGACATGGTAGTAGCATCTAATTCGAATGCGCCAATGATGATAAGTATGAGGAAGTCGCACCGGGCCACAAATTTGGGAGACAATGTTTGGTATAAGTGAGACTATTCGACAAAAAGGACCGATGTTAACATGTGAATTTTCATTCCATCTCTTAGTATCTGCAATTACAAGCCCACAGGAAGATGATCTGCAATTCCAGGCAAAATCATTCCATCTCGTAAGGACTCTGCTTGGAATTGCATGCGGATCTTTCAAACAGGAACAGCTAGATTCCAATAAGGCTTTTATACAAATTTTTGACGACATGACTTACTGACTCACACTTCTACCATTGCCTGCTGTGAAATTTGAAGAGTATTTGTTTCTTTCCCACACACTTCTTTTGACGGTACTTGACAACAGACATGCTGGACAGGACTATGCGATGTTCCCAGCTGAAATATCTCTGAACAAAAATGTTCCATCTTATACCAAGAAGGGTAAGCCATGCTAAGATAATTTATACTCACAGGTTCACTTTGACAAAATCGCACAGAATGCATAATAATAAATATTTATGAGAACTCTCCATTTTCGGCTCCTAAACCCCATTCTTCATCTCAAATTTGCAAGCTCATGTCAGCCCCCAGTTGTATGGCTAAGCGGCTCTCTTAAACGGTCTAGAGATACTAGTACCACTATCTACGCTGGTGTCATCTTCAACCTGCAATAGTGGTTAAATTAGATTTGTCCATAAGGACATAAATACTATCATTGTTCTAAAAAATAATATCAACACATAAATATAATCAATGGAAATATAGGATAGGACCCTCCATACAAAAAATCAAATGTGTTTCTCAGTGGATAATTGAATTTTAAAAAGGTAACGAATTATTTTCAGCTACGAAGTTTTTTTCCTCCAGCAGTACCTCCAAATGTTTACATGCTAACGCAGAAGACACGGAAAATATCGCATATCACAGACCTCAAAATGGAATTTCTTTTCTTGGTTTATCCTGGTACGAGTTGTTTTTTGGGCTCAATTTTGTGAGATTTTAGATGATATACCATGCTTTATACTCCCATACGAATAATATAAGCAGTGGAAGTGTGAGATACACGGTTTTAACTGTCCATGCCGCCTAACAGTAAGACATAATTTTCCACAAGCTATTATGTCTATGGATGCTAGCTATCATCGATCTTGTATGAATAGCCAAATTATTTGTTTGGTATCTTTGGCTTAAAGGCTTTGTTGTTGTGGCAAAATCAACGTGCTTGGAATAAAGTCTTTGTTGTTGTTGTTGTTGTTATTGTTGTATCTTTGGCTTAAAGTTTAAACCAGTTTTGTACTCCATGAATTTTACTGGGAGACTAGCCCTCGATTGAAGCGTGTAGTATCTTAGGGAAAAAAATTATTATGACCCATTTGTGTAACCATCTCACAAAAACTCCATATCATGAGTTGAAGCAAAATCAACGAAAATACGTGGGTGTAATGAATGCTATCATCCAACATCTAAAAAAATTTCTAGATGGATAAACCAAAAAGAGAATATCTATGAATAGTACCTTTGTATGAATCATGGAAACTTTTTTCTTTTTTTTCTCCTTGTACAAGTTATTTCAGCGCAATTTTTGTTAGATGGTACATGATACCATGCTCTGCACTTTGATATTCATGTTGGATCTATTCATTACTTATAGCCTGGAGTTTTCCTGAGACTGTTACTTAGATGTGTTTGTGTAAGGGTTACACGATAAAATTCTAGTATCTTCTATACCATATTATGCTAAGAAACCTAGTTGAACTAGTTCATTGTTGGTAGATCGGAATATCATGTTGGATGCAATGGCATTATTATAAGATGCTTGCTTACATGATTGAAAACTAGAGTGTAGCGATTTACATAAATTTTCATGTGTGATACTTGTTTCCTGATAAAGATAATTACCTTGCCGTCTCCCTTCCTGTCTGCTTTCTGCTCGAGGTATCCTGAAGACAGGGTCGAGGAACTGTCAGGATCATGAATTCTTGAATGCATGCAAAATGAAGATGGACATGACGGAACACTGAATGCACCCTCACTGTGAAATCTTTTCTTTGACACTTGCAAGTTAGCTGTAGACTCAGTGTCTTCTGTTTTGAGGCATTCATCACATCAATAATCTGCTTGTACGGGCCCTTCATTTCCATCGATTGTAATTTACTATTTTCATTAGGATTCAGTAACTTTTGGCCAAACGACAAAACTGTTGAAGATAGTTCTTTTTTCAAAACTACCACTGGGATATTTGAACTCTTGATATAATTTATATTGTCTTCCACAATTTCGTCATTCAGTTCAGCAAGTTTTGCAGCTGTGTTTGCCACATCAAGGAGATGGCATCATCTAAGCATTCGCGTGCCATTTGAAGTTCTACTATGGGCATTGGGTAGTTGAAGCCCAGCTCAACTCCGCCAACTTCAAGTATAGAGCTAGGTGCATCCCATGGATGATGGATCCATTCTGTTGGCATTCTAGCCAGTTCGGGAATCCAAGTTCTTACATATTCACCATCTGGATCATACTTTTGACCCTGAATCTGGATCTGCATACAATAAAATCCCAGTAAATAATTCTTTTTCCAAAAAATAATAGCGAGGCACATATAAAATTTTATTAAAAAAAGAGAAAAGTAAACAACTATAAAGATTTGTGAACTTTGTCGTAACACAGATCAACAGCTGCGAGTGAGAAGCACAAAAATTCGTAAACGGGATGTGAAAATATTTTTACATATCTGGCATTGATGAAAGAGGAGCAATATGTGGTAGACAAAAGAAACAACAAATAAACCACAGCCATTAGACACACCCCGATTCACCCGCATATTATATAGCTTAGAATCACCAAAATATGTCAGCCTACTCAGGCTGTTGTTATGTGTTTGATGGATGATCTTCTCCCCTGCACAGGCCCGACCCAGCTTAGGTCCAAGTTGGACGGGAGGGGGGTGCTGGAGGGGATGGAATCAGTCCTGTTCGGTTTTTCGAAAAGATCAGAACAGACATAGAAGGATTAGATAAGTCCAGGGTGGGATCAAACTGAAACTGTTCAGTTCACTTAGGATGTGTTTGATTGACTGCATTGTATTGGATTGGATGATCCAGTCCCGTGTTTGTTTCATGGTCAGCTGGACGGAGTTATTCAACTTTATGGAATATTCCCTACAGATGCTGAATAGAGTGGTCCAGAAATATTTGCTAGATGAGTTCATCCACCTTGTCTAAGTATATTAGTTAGTAGCGTAATTAGTAATAATTAGTCTATTTTGTCATTGATTAGTAATTATTATTATGATATTAATATGTACCTGTCGGTACCCGCGATATGGGGTACCCCACGCACAGGGGAAAATGCCTAAGGATCTCGCCCTTCTCCGTAGCGAGAGCTCCGAAGGCGCCACGCGTCCGGCAGGGCCGGACCTCCCTCTCCTCGGAGGAGAGCTCCGGGCCCGCCACGTGGCCTACAGAAGCCGGACCTCCCCCCTCCGCGGGGGAGAGGTCCGAAGGCGCCACGTGTCCAGCGGGGACGGACCTCCCTCTTCTCAGAGGAGAGCTCCGGGCTTGCCACGTGGCCGACAGAAGCCGGACCTCCCTCTCCTCAGAGAAGAGCTCCGGGCCCGCCACGTGGCCTACAGAAGCTGGACCTCCCCCCTCCGCGGGGGAGAGGTCCGAAGGCGTCACGTGTCCAACGGGGCCGGACCTCCCTCTTCTCAGAGGAGAGCTCCGGGCTTGCCACGTGGCCGACAGAAGCCGGACCTTCCCCTCTGCGGGGAGAGGTCCGAAGGCTCCACGTGTCCTGCGGGGCGGACCCCCTCTCCTCTGAGGAGGGCTCCGGGCCCGCCACGTGGCCAGCAGAAGCCGGACCTCCCCCCTCCGCGGGGAGAGGTCCGAAGGCTCCACGTGTCCTGCGGGACCGGACCTCCCTCTCCTCAGAGGAGAGCTCCGGGCCTGCCACGTGTCCAGCGGAACAGCGCTGCCTGCCCCCGAGCGGCAGGCAGCAGGCGTAAAGACACACCATACCTTGCCCGTACAAGGTATTCAAGGCCCGCGCCTTCCCAAGACGCGGAGCACGCCTTTGTCAGGTGCCGTTGCGCCCAGTCGCATCACAGACTGGCGCGCGGTGTCAGAGCCTGCCAGACAATAAATGCACGTTATAATTTCGTGGGCCAGACATATTTTCGTCGACCCCCACGAAAATAAATTTATTTTCGTGAGCTAGTACGTAGCCCATGAAAATATTGTGTGTTTTCGTCGGCCAGCACATGTGCTCACGAAAATAATTGTTGTTTTCGTTGGCCAGCACGTGTGCTCACGAAATAATTGATATCTTCGTCGGCTCGCACTTGAGCTCACGAAATTTTAGTGATATTTCGCATGAAAGCGAGGCTGTTTTCGTGGGTTTCAGGGAGGCCCACGACTTTAAGCATCGGTTACAGATCCGTTTTCGTGGGTTTCTGTGCAGCTCACGAAATATTGGACTATCTTCGTGGGTTTCCGGCGAGGCCCACAAAATTAAAGTAGGGTTCCACGGGGCGTTAAGATCAAGGAGATAATTTCGTGTGCCAAGAGTCGGGTTCACGAAATTATTGTACTGTATTGTCGTCGGCCACTCGGTTGGCCCACGAAAGTAACTCTATTGTCGTGCGTGTCGCCTGAAGCTCACGAAATTATATATATATTGTCGTGGGTTGTTCTCCTGGCTCACGAAAATAGTTCCGATATCAACCAAGCGTCGACTCGATCTCAGTTGCTACTCGCTTCCGGCCGCCGACACGAAAATTTCTTGCCGCGCCGCGCCTCACCGACGACGCCGCAACCAGCGCCGGCCACCTGCTCTTGCGCCAGCGTCGCCGGCAGCAGCCCCGGCCGCAACCAGCCTCGGACGCCTGTCAGCGTCGCCGGCAGCAGCGCCGGCCGCTACCAGACCCGGCCGCCTGTCAGCGTCGCCGGCAGCAGGGCCGCGCCGCAACCACAGACCCGGCCGGCTGTACTTGGGCCATCGTCGCCGGCAGCAGGACCGCGCCGCAAGCAGCCCTAGGCGCCTGTCAGTGTCGCCGGCAGCAGGGCCTCGCCGCAACCACAGCCCCGGCCGCCGGTCCTTGGGCCAGCATCGCCGGCAGCAGGGGCCACGCCACAGTAGTGTTGCTAGCCCCAGCCGCCTGTCCTTTGGCCAGCATCGCCGCCCTCCACGCTCCTCGGACCTCTCTGCGGCGCCCGAGTCAATTCCGGCTCGCTCCTGCCCGGCTGCGCGCCTGCTCGGTTGCCCGTCGGGCCGCCGGTCCTCGCCCCGAACCCTGCTCAGCCCGGTCCTTGCCCTACGACCTCCTGCTCAGCACCGGCCATATTGCGGCGAACCTTCTTCGCCGTCGCCCCGTGCGCCACTGCAAAGGTAACTGTATTTAGACATATCAACGATGCAATGTTTAGTTGTGACCCATAAGCTACCATACTTGTTTCTTTATAACATTATTTTTTAGAACGATGCAGTGTGGATTATAACTCAAGTATAGTTATAAGCTACCATACTTGTTTCTTTATATATGCAATGTTTAGAACGATTACAGTTTTTTACAACATTGTTTCTTTACAATGTTTATTTGTGACCGATGAGCTACCGTATCAACGATACAGTGTAGGTATCCCGGCGCCCGCCCCTCCCGGCACCCGCCCCTCCCGGAGCCGCCGGCCCAGCTCCTCCCGCCATCGAAGTTCATCTTCTCCGGGCTGCCCCCGGCCGCCACGCACGCCGTCGGTGCCGAACGCCGCCAATCTCCGGCCTCTCACTCCGGACGCCGCCAGAGCCACCTCCAAAGCCGGCTAGGTCAGTAGTGATGAACTCATGTGTGATTTTGTGAGAATTTGTGACAACATAAGTGGATATTGAGCCGTTGCTTAGACTTGATATGGAATTTTGTCACATATGAATTCATGGAGCAAAGGGTCTCGAAACAGAGCGTATGTGATTACACAGTAGTTATAGCATTTGAATGATTATTTGTAGCCCGCATTACTTGCCATTATATACATTGATATATAAAACAAAATGTATAGCTGCTAGTGATGTATAGGCGTATATAGTTGATACAACTACATGTACAACTGTGGTCGTTATTTGTAACAATAAAGTAATTAATTTATGTCATCATACTATTTTCCCGGTGCTAATAAAAAATAAAGTGTGTAGTCTGTTTTTTATAGGAGTTACAAAATAATAGATAAATTGGTCATGATAAGAATAATACTATATGCTTCTTTTGCAAACATCTATCTGATGTGGAATAATACTATATCGAAACTCTCTTTTTGATTATTAAGTATATTAATAAGTTTTGTCTATTTTTTAGAATTGTATGCAGTGAAAGGAAAGTACATCAATTGTCGACTTACCGCCTCAGCACATTGCAGGTAACAAGTTTTGTTTCATTAAAACCTAGTTCCCATAAACTTATTTAACCTTTTGATATGGTATTATCATTTCGATATCTTAGATCTTTGTTCTTGCATTTTATTATATAGACCATGAGTAATAATAGAGGATGGATGTATGAGGGTTGGCGGAAGAATGTAGCGCCTTCTAATGAATGGGCCATTAATACTAAGGCTTTTATAAGTCGTGCTTTCTCATTATCGACCAACCGTTTTGTGAAATGTCCGTGCAACAAGTGTCGTAACTCTTTATGCATGGAAAAGTTGGAGATGGAACGAGACCTTTGTAGATTTGGTTTTATGCCAGGTTATGAAATATGGTATGAGCACGGTGAGTTGACCATAGCAATGCTGCTGTTGATGTGAGGGAAGATGAAACCGAGGATAAAATAGATGACATGGTCGAAGCACTAGATCGTGAATGTGGTGCTGATGAATCTGTGGAAATTCCTGGACCCGAAGTTGAAGAGTTTTATAGAATTCTCTCAGCATCGCATGAACAGTTGCATGAGCACACTAAAGTGTATGTACTTGCGACCGTGACTCGGCTCATGTCTATAAAATCAAAGTATAATTTGTTGAACAAGTGCTATGATGATCTAAGCGACTTGATATCGGACATTCTTCCGACAAATCATAAGTTGCCGAGAGACATGTACCAGTCCAAGAAATTGTTGGCAGGGCTTGTTATGAAATATGAAAAGATTGATTGTTGTGGTAACAATTGTATGCTTTTTAGGAAGGAGGATGCAAATGCGACACATTGCTCAGTTTGTAAAAAATCACGATACATTGAGATCACAAATGAGGACGGTGAATTAGTACAGACAAAAGTGGCAGCGAAACAACTTCGTTACATGCCTCTTGCACCTAGGCTGAAACGGTTGTTTCTATCTAAATCAACTGCTAAACACATACGGTGGCATAAGGATGGTTTGCGTGAAACAGAGGAAGTAATGACACACCCATCTGATGCTCAGGCTTGGAAGGCGCTGGACTCTTTTGATGCAGATTTTGCAAAAGATCCTAGAAATGTTCGTATTGGTTTGGCTACCGATGGTTTCACACCGTTCAACACTTCTGCAGCCTCATACTCATGCTGGCCAGTGTTTGCTATTCCATACAACCTTCCACCTGCTATGTGTATGAAATATGATTACATATTCTTGTCTCTTATAATTCCCGGTCGTAAGCATCCAGGAAAACGTTTAGGGGTGTTTCTTCAACCGTTGATCGAGGAATTAAAAGAATTATGGATCAGAGTAGAAGCATATGATAGCTATAAAAAATAGAACTTCAACTTACGAGCTGCATACTTGTGGTCGGTTCATGATTTTCCTGCATATGGTGTTTTTTCGGGATGAAGCACACACGGTAAACTCTGTTGTCCAATCTGTGGTTCAGATTCTGATTGCTTTAGACTTACTCATGGGGGCAAAGTGTGTTTTTTTATTGCCACCGACGTTTTCTTCCAGCAAATCACCCATTTAGGAGGCAAGCCAATACATTTCGGAAAGATACTATTGTAACAAAGGGTCCGCCTAAATGATTGTCTAGTGGTGAGATTGTTGAATGGCTCAATAAACTTGTCCCTACAGATGATGGGTTTGTTGGTTTTGGTCAGGAGCACAACTGGACTCATATATGCGGATTATGGGATCTTCCTTATGCTAAGTCATTGTTACTTCTGCACAACATCGATGTCATGCATCAGGAACACAACGTAGCCGAAAGCATCATCAGCACATGTTTTCATTTGAAAAAGACAAAAGATAATATGAAGGCTCGAAAAGATTTAGCGGAAATTTGTAATCGTCCAACCTTAGAAATCAGTCAAGATGGTAATGGTAAGCAAAAAATGCCACGTGCTCCGTTTTGCCTTAAAGTTAAAGAAAAGAGAGAGGTGTTGAACTGGTTGCAACAACTGAAGTTTCCAGACGGTTATTGTGCTGGGTTGAGACGCACAATAAATCTTGAAAATTGGGTATTAAATAATCTTAAAAGCCATGATTATCATATAATAATGGAAAGACTTCTTCCTGTAATGTTTCGTGGATATGTGCATCAGGATGTGTGGAGAGTACTTGCAGAACTTAGCTTTTTTTATAGACAATTATGTGCTAAGGAAATTAAAGTTGAAATGATGGAGAAATTGGAAAAAGAAATACCTGCACTCATATGCAAATTGGAGAAGATAGTCCCGCCAGGATTTATGAATGTAATGCAACATCTACTTGTACATTTGCCGTATGAAGCTAAAGTTTGTGGACCCGTGCAATATCGATGGATGTACCACATTGAAAGGACACTAAAAAAACTTAGAGCAATGGTTTTGAATAAAGCAAGAGTAGAAGGCTGTATTGCAGAAGCATTTGCTCTAAAAGAGGTAGCATACTTCTCAAGTACCTTTTTTTCAGACGAACACAATGTGTACGCTCCCACAATGCGGTACAACATAGATGAACAAACTCCTTCTAGTAATCTAAATATTTTTGGATGGAAGGAAAAAACAGTTGGTGGCAGCAGTAGGCATGTGGTTTCAGAAGAAGAATGGAATTCATGTATGTTATACATGTACACAAATATTGAAGATATGGATCAATATTTTGTGTAAGTTTTTTTCAAGTATAGCAAGACTAAAAACCTCAAACTCTAGTAGGTGATATTCTAATATAGGCATACTTTTCTGTATACAGCAAGTTTGACAAACAATATTGGAAGTCCACGCGTCAACCAACAAGCAAACAATTAGATAAAATGCGACGTGATGGTCTTCATGGAGGGCCTAACTTTGTCAATTAGTTTCGCAAGCATGTAACAATCTCTTCTTATATGTTACTTGTACTTTTGCTAGGTTAATATGATTAATGCAACTAATATTTTGTTAAATTTCAAGTGCATGGTCGATGCAAACGTTCATGAGGACCTAAGACAACTTTCTCAAGGTACAATAACAGCAAAGAGTTTCGGTCGTTACGACGTAAATGGGTTCCGGTTTCGTTCAGCCAAATTTGAAGCAAAACACCCTCTTGCGGCCACGACAAATAGTGGGGTTGTGACTAGAGCATGTGATGCAGAGGGACAAGAAATGAACTACTATGGGATAATTCAAAATATTGTGGAGTTCAAATTTGGCGGTTCTAAAGATCTTAGAGTTACTTTCTTCCACTGTGAATGGTTTGATAATAACAGAGGAACACGACAAGATGAATTTGGTATAGTCGAGGTGAAACATGAAGAAAGACTTTGTGGATGTGATAATTACGTTCTTGCTCATCAAGTTGAGTTAGTTTACTATCTACCGTATCCTTGTCCAAAGTTAAATGCTTGGTGGGTCGTTTATAAAGTTAATCCACGAGAACGTTTATATGCCCCAAGTGACGCTGGTTACCGAGATGAACAGGATGAAGTGTATCAAGAAGATGATGGCCCACTATCTTTTAACATCGATGATGGTATAGGACTCGATACATTAGTAGGTGATGTTGAATACAATGAAGCAGCGGAGGTTCTAATGGCTAAAAGAAAGCGACCAAGAGATAAAAAAGTAAAGGTTCGACAGAAGAAGAAAGTTGGTCGGCAAAACGCTATAGAAGAAACTTCGGATCATGATGAATTTTAATCCTGTAATATTTTTTATGCTACAGTTATTATTGCTTTTGTTACTTTATGTTTGTTGTATTTTTTTCTTACCAATTTTTCTATTCAACAGGATGCCGCGTAGTGTGAAGAGTATCGCTAAGGGGCTTTTTGGTTCCTCAAGCATGTCTGGGGGCCGGTCCGTAACCTCTTCTCGTAGCCAAGACTCTCTTTTTCAGGGTAGTGCCTCAAATAATAGCAGACGAGAAGCATTTAGAAGATGTATGGAAGAAACTAATGAACAGGTTTGTGTCTCTCTATTTATATTGTATTAATCTAATTTTAATATGTGAAACTTAATTTTTCTAATATTCAGGATCCGGATGGTCACGTGGAAAGTCAAGAAAATGTAGGGGAAGAAGTTTCTGCACCGGAAGAACGACAAACAACAGTAAGAGACGATATTCATGAGGAAGTTGAGAATGATGATGAAGGGGATGGCGAGAGGATGATAGAGATATGGGAGATTTGGCACCATCTTTTAGATATCGGTCTACAAACTCTCTCCCGCTGGCTGTGCCTCAACAACAGAGAATAAGGATCACTCCCATCGGCGACTGGTTAGTAATATATTATTTAGTAATAATTAGTGACATGAATTATTTGACAAATATAATATTTTGTTAACATGACTTGCAGGCAATGGGATGACTTGGATTGGGATGGGAAACTACACCGTAGGCAGCCTAATGCGGTGTTGGGTGCCATTTGTCGTCACCATTATCCTGGTCTTATTACTATCAAAGGCGAAGAAAAATCTGCAACAAATTGGGAGCACTACAAGATTGCTCCACATCCCGTGCATGAAAATGTGGCAGGAGCCGTCTGGCATGACTTTTGGGTACGATTTTCTAATAATTCATTATGTTTACTCGATAATATTTTCTAATACATTATATATTATACTTAAAGGAACGATATCGCTTGCCCGATGATCATGACGCTGCCCTCGAGTCACAAACACATAAAGTCTTTCATAAAGCAGCGCGCAAAGTGGTAAATGACATGATGTCTAATGCACGAATCACAGCTGTGTGCATGTATTACAAGGAGAAGCTTGGACAAATGATGAACAAGCGTCTAGGAGCTTCAAAAATTTACCTAGAAGAGGATCAATACCGCCAGGTAATGATTCCTTGGATGGTTAAGTGTTCTGACGCTTATTATGCTTTCTGTTCTTATTGGGCATCGAAGGAGTATAAAGATAAATCTATCTCAAAAAGAACGAACCGTGAAGCCGGTGGTCAAGTTCTTCACCGTTACGGTGGAGATGGTCATATTCGTCTTTCAAAACGAACGGTGAGTTTAGTATATTTACATTTTGTTGATAGGTTATATGCTTTAAAACATTCATGGTTTTTAATATGTCCATGTAGGCTGCAGAAAGTGGCGAGGAGCCATCTTTCATTGATACTTATATAAAAGGGCATAGAGGCACCGACGAAAATCAACTTTGCACTCCGACAGCCACTCAAAACTTGGTGCGTCATATTACTTATGCTAATGATTCGACAAAATAATTGTAGTGTAGTTGGTTTACAATTATTTTTCTCGTAGGAGAAATATGCTAAAGAAGTGGTGCGACGTCACGGAGATGACTATGATTGGAGAAAGCAAGATGTCGACGTCGTTGCTTTGTACCAATCCAGTGGAGGAAAGCGTCACGGGAGGTGACTTGTACATCTCTTATTTCTTTATTCTCATACATAAATTGCTTTTTAATTGTGAATTTTATAATTATAATTGTAGGTATTCGATGTTTAATGGTATTATGAACTCTGATGTGGTTCTCTCGGAGTCACGGTCATTACAGAGTGGACAGAGTTCTACACAGCGATTGCGTTCAGAAAAATGACTCTAGGTTAAGAATAGTGGAGGAACGCATGCGACAACAAGAAGAGTTTATAAAATCTCAAAATGAATATTTCTCAAGTCTTGCAACATGGCAACAACAGATGCAGGTACGTTATTAAGAGTTGAAGTATTTATATAATCAATATAAAGAGGTTGTGCTAAACAGTTTAAAACAATTTAGGGATATTTTTCTCAACTTGGATTGCCTATCGCCATGCCACCGTTGCCGCCGCCTCCACAGTTTCCGGCGTATCCATCGCAACCGATGTCTACACCCCCTTTTACCGCAGGAACACAGGTATATATACTCGTTAGATTTTTTTTATTATAAAATGGTAGTAATATTGTAACATGTCTCATTTTTAATTTTAAGGGATCATCGTCAATGCCAGTTAGAAATTTGCAAACTCCGTCTCCAGCGGGACATTGCGGAGACGACAACTCTATCGATCAATACTTTGCTCCTGGCGGTAGCAACTAGGTTAGTTGTTTGAATGAGATAACATCTTGCCTAAATGATTCCTATTCTGTGAGAGTAAATGGGATAGCATTATTATCTAATATCTTATATTTTCATACTTGCAGTCTCGTTAAAGATAATACTACATGTTGCTGAAGGCGATAGGTTGACGGGCGATCAATTTACTTTGTTTTTAATGTGTGTGTGTTGATGGTGAAAAATGAATGTATCAAACGATTGTAATAAAGCGTTTGTAACAATTGTGATGTTTGATGTTTTATGTAATGTGTGTTGAATGTTTTCTATATGACATATGTGATGAATGTTTTCTTTACTTAGTATAGTTTGTCAAATGTGTGAAATTTGTGGATAAATTGATGGTTTAGGCAGTATGGGCACACTATTTTCGTGTGCCTCAAAAGAGCCCATGACAATATGGTCAAATTATTTTCGTGGGTCCAGTGAAGGCCCACGAAAATATAACCAAATTAATTTCGTGGGCCACCCAAGCCCATGAAAATATTATTTTCGTGGGCCCCTCGAGGGGCCCACGAAAATATTGTTTTCGTAGGCTTTTCTGGACCCACGAAAATAATAGTGTCGTGAGCCTAGAAGAGCCCACGAAATTAAGTTTATTTGCGTGGGCCGGACCTGGCACACGAAAATATTCGTATTTTCGTGTGCGGCCCACGAAAAAAAAGTTATTTTCGACGCTTTGATTTCGTGAGCCGGAGACACACGAAAATAATAAAAAAACCCACGAAAATAAGTAATGTCGTGAGCTTTTCGTGTATTGTCGTGGGTTCCTGGCCCATGAAAATAGGTCGTTTTCCTGTAGTGAAAAGGAGTATCTTGCAGGAAGGTGTATATTTATGGACGGTGGTCTCCTTCATACATATATGTGATCCGTACACTCAAAATGCAAGCATCACTTCTAAATGTAATTGATACAGCAAGGAGATAGTCTTTGAAGGGGCATTGATGTGGTTGTAAAAGGGAAACCATTGACTGCTTGGAATATGGTCATAGTACCAAAGAATGGAGGGGATTTGGGATTGAAAAATCTAGCTCTATTGAACAAGCTATATAACAGAGTAGATGTTCCGTAGGTTCAATTGGTATGTCATACTCATTATGTTGTGCTGCACCGCAGACTTTAAAAGGAAAAGAATCTTTCTGGTGGAAGGATTGCAGCTGCAAAGGTGGGTACAAGAGACATTCGACTTTAGGAAGATAATTGAGATAGACATCAATTGAAAAATAGGCTCCCAATATTATTTTCCTTCGAAAAAGAAAGAATGTATCAGTAGCACAGTGTATCAACAATGTCGATATCCACCATGACTTCTATACACCTCTTTCTGATTAATTACAGAGGTTTTTAGGTCAAATGATTACGGAGGTACAATCTGGACAACAAGAAAGGGACACATGTACATCTAGACTTACAGGCGTGGGGGAACACAAGCTACACTTCAAAAAAATCTACTCCCTAAACTTTAAGCACGTCAGCCCGCCAATCTTCTTCAAATTGGTCTGGAGGACTAAGATCACTAAGGAGCTCAAGATATTTGTATGACTATTCAAAGATAGACTCAATTCAAAAAAAAATTTGTTTAAGGGGGTGAAGTACTTGATAGAAGGGAATGACTGCAATTGTGTGCTATGTGATCTGCATGTCAAAGAATACACATATCACTTGTTCATTCAGTGCTCATTCAGTGCAACCTGTTGGAACTATCTGGGAATCTATTGGGAACATTGAGCTGCAGTTCTTCCACATGATTAGTGTATTCAGTATTGGTTGGACAGTTTATCATGAGCTCCACTTGTATAGTCCTAGTACGCCAGTACCCCTCCCGGACCGGCCTACTCGCCGTGGATAACTATATATCTTTATTATAAATATAACTTGCAACGGTAGGAGCTTCTCCAACTGTATTAAAAAAATACACACACTATACTTTTGTGACAGAAGCAATAATGCTAAGGATAAAAAACAAACAAAAAATATTGCTAAGCCAACGATACATCTCTAGCTTAAAGGAAATGATGATATTCCTTTTCTACTAAGACATGGTAGTAGCATCTAATTCGAATGCGCCAATGATGATAAGTATGAGGAAGTCGCACCGGGCCACAAATTTGGGAGACAATGTTTGGTATATGTGAGACTATTCGACAAAAAGGACCGATGTTAACATGTGAATTTTCATTCCATCTCTTAGTATCTGCAATTACAAGCCCACAGGAAGATGATCTGCAATTCCAGGCAAAATCATTCCATCTCGTAAGGACTCTGCTTGGAATTGCATGCGGATCTTTCAAACAGGAACAGCTAGATTCTAGATTCCAATAAGGCTTTTATACAAATTTTTGACGACGTGACTTACTGACTCACACTTCTACCATTGCCTGCTGTGAAATTTGAAGAGTATTTGTTTCTTTCCCACACATTTCTTTTGATGGTACTTGACAACAGACATGCTGGACAGGACTATGCGATGTTCCCAGCTGAAATATCTCTGAACAAAAATGTTCCATCTTATACCAAGAAGGGTAAGCCATGCTAAGATAATTTATACTCACAGGTTCACTTTGACAAAATCGCACAGAATGCATAATAATAAATATTTATGAGAACTCTCCATTTTCGACTCCTAAACCCCATTCTTCATCTCAAATTTGCAAGCTCATGTCAGCCCCCAGTTGTATGGCTAAGCGGCTCTCTTAAACGGTCTAGAGATACTAGTACCACTATCTACGCTGGTGTCATCTTCAACCTGCAATAGTGGTTAAATTAGATTTGTCCATAAGGACAAATACTATCATTGTTCTAAAAAATAATATCAACACATAAATATAATCAATGGAAATATAGGATAGGACCCTCCATACAAAAAATCAAATGTGTTTCTCAGTGGATAATTGAATTTTAAAAAGGTAACGAATTATTTTCAGCTACGAAGTTTTTTTCCTCCAGCAGTACCTCCAAATGTTTACATGCTAACGCAGAAGACACGGAAAATATCGCATATCACAGACCTCAAAATGGAATTTCTTTTCTTGGTTTATCCTGGTACGAGTTGTTTTTTGGGCTCAATTTTGTGAGATTTTAGATGATATACCATGCTTTATACTCCCATACGAATAATATAAGCAGTGGAAGTGTGAGATACACGGTTTTAACTGTCCATGCCGCCTAACAGTAAGACATA
Organism: Neostapfia colusana; assembly: GCA_030760725.1. NCBI lineage: Eukaryota > Viridiplantae > Streptophyta > Magnoliopsida > Poales > Poaceae > Neostapfia > Neostapfia colusana. Next base: position 23,649,627 of record JASWHV010000020.1, read on the forward strand.
ATTTTCCACAAGCTATTATGTCTATGGATGCTAGCTATCATCGATCTTGTATGAATAGCCAAATTATTTGTTTGGTATCTTTGGCTTAAAGGCTTTGTTGTTGTGGCAAAATCAACGTGCTTGGAATAAAGTCTTTGTTGTTGTTGTTGTTGTTATTGTTGTATCTTTGGCTTAAAGTTTAAACCAGTTTTGTACTCCATGAATTTTACTGGGAGACTAGCCCTCGATTGAAGCGTGTAGTATCTTAGGGAAAAAAATTATTATGACCCATTTGTGTAACCATCTCACAAAAACTCCATATCATGAGTTGAGGCAAAATCAACGAAAATACGTGGGTGTAATGAATGCTATCATCCAACATCTAAAAAAATTTCTAGATGGATAAACCAAAAAGAGAATATCTATGAATAGTACCTTTGTATGAATCATGGAAACTTTTTTCTTTTTTTTTTCTCCTTGTACAAGTTATTTCAGCTCAATTTTTGTTAGATGGTACATGATACCATGCTCTGCACTTTGATATTCATGTTGGATCTATTCATTACTTATAGCCTGGAGTTTTCCTGAGACTGTTACTTAGATGTGTTTGTGTAAGGGTTACACGATAAAATTCTAGTATCTTCTATACCATATTATGCTAAGAAACCTAGTTGAACTAGTTCATTGTTGGCAGATCGGAATATCATGTTGGATGCAATGGCATTATTATAAGATGCTTGCTTACATGATTGAAAACTAGAGTGTAGCGATTTACATAAATTTTCATGTGTGATACTTGTTTCCTGATAAAGATAATTACCTTGCCGTCTCCCTTCCTGTCTGCTTTCTGCTCGAGGTATCCTGAAGACAGGGTCGAGGAACTGTCAGGATCATGAATTCTTGAATGCATGCAAAATGAAGATGGACATGACGGAACACTGAATGCACCCTCACTGTGAAATCTTTTCTTTGACACTTGCAAGTTAGCTGTAGACTCAGTGTCTTCTGTTTTGAGGCATTCATCACATCAATAATCTGCTTGTACGGGCCCTTCATTTCCATCGATTGTAATTTACTATTTTCATTAGGATTCAGTAACTTTTGGCCAAACGACAAAACTGTTGAAGATAGTTCTTTTTTCAAAACTACCACTGGGATATTTGAACTCTTGATATAATTTATATTGTCTTCCACAATTTCGTCATTCAGTTCAGCAAGTTTTGCAGCTGTGTTTGCCACATCAAGGAGATGGCATCATCTAAGCATTCGCGTGCCATTTGAAGTTCTACTATGGGCATTGGGTAGTTGAAGCCCAGCTCAACTCCGCCAACTTCAAGTATAGAGCTAGGTGCATCCCATGGATGATGGATCCATTCTGTTGGCATTCTAGCCAGTTCGGGAATCCAAGTTCTTACATATTCACCATCTGGATCATACTTTTGACCCTGAATCTGGATCTGCATACAATAAAATCCCAGTAAATAATTCTTTTTCCAAAAAATAATAGCGAGGCACATATAAAATTTTATTAAAAAAAGAGAAAAGTAAACAACTATAAAGATTTGTGAACTTTGTCGTAACACAGATCAACAGCTGCGAGTGAGAAGCACAAAAATTCGTAAATGGGATGTGAAAATATTTTTACATATCTGGCATTGATGAAAGAGGAGCAATATGTGGTAGACAAAAGAAACAACAAATAAACCACAGCCATTAGACACACCCCGATTCACCCGCATATTATATAGCTTAGAATCACCAAAATATGTCAGCCTACTCAGGCTGTTGTTATGTGTTTGATGGATGATCTTCTCCCCTGCACAGGCCCGACCCAGCTTAGGTCCAAGTTGGACGGGAGGGGGGTGCTGGAGGGGATGGAATCAGGCCTGTTCGGTTTTTCGAAAAGATCAGAACAGACATAGAAGGATTAGATAAGTCCAGGGTGGGATCAAACTGAAACTGTTCAGTTCACTTAGGATGTGTTTGATTGACTGCATTGTATTGGATTGGATGATCCAGTCCCGTGTTTGTTTCATGGTCAGCTGGACGGAGTTATTCAACTTTATGGAATATTCCCTACAGATGCTTAATAGAGTGGTCCAGAAATATTTGCTAGATGAGTTCATCCACCTTGTCTAAGTATATTAGTTAGTAGCGTAATTAGTAATAATTAGTCTATTTTGTCATTGATTAGTAATTATTATTATGATATTAATATTAATATGTACATGTCGGTACCCACGATATGGGGTACCCCGCACACAGGGGAAAATGCCTAAGGATCTCGCCCTTCTCCGTAGGGAGAGCTCCGAAGGCGCCACGCGTCCGGCAGGGCCGGACCTCCCTCTCCTCGGAGGAGAGCTCCGGGCCCGCCACGTGGCCTACAGAAGCCGGACCTCCCCCCTCCGCGGGGGAGAGGTCCGAAGGCGCCACGTGTCCAGCGGGGCCAGACCTCCCTCTTCTCAGAGGAGAGCTCCGGGCTTGCCACGTGGCCGATAGAAGCCGGACCTCCCTCTCCTCAGAGGAGAGCTCCGGGCCCGCCACGTGGCCTACAGAAGCCGGACCTCCCCCCTCCGCGGGGGAGAGGTCCGAAGGCGCCACGTGTCCAACTGGGCCGGACCTCCCTCTTCTCAGAGGAGAGCTCCGGGCTTGCCACGTGGCCGACAGAAGCCGGACCTCCCCCTCTGCGGGGAGAGGTCCGAAGGCTCCACGTGTCCTGCGGGGCGGACCCCCTCTCCTCTGAGGAGGGCTCCGGGCCCGCCACGTGGCCAGCAGAACAGCGCTGCCTGCCCCCGAGCGGTAGACAGCGGACGTAAAGACGCCCCATACCTTGCCCGTACAAGGTATTCAAGGCCCGCGCCTTCCCAAGACGCGGAGACGCGGAGCACGCCTCTGTCAGGTGCCGTTGCGCCCAGTCGCATCACAGACTGGCGCGCGGTGTCAGAGCCTGCCAGGCAATAAACGCAGCGACAAGACATCCTCTGCCGCCTCCGCCATCATCAACCACTACGACTAGCATGCGGCATGGACAGGACGGCAAGACGAAGACTTAGAAGCCTTCGTCAGAGACAACTACCGACATAGCTGCGGATACGGTAGTCTGCAGGCAATCTCCCTGGGACCACCTGTCGGGTCCCGGGCCCCCCTTGTAAGCCACCCGAGCCTTGGACTATAAAAGGCTCGGGTAGGCAACGTTAGCAAGGGTTCGCACTCCAGCAACTCATACGCTAGGCATAACTCATCCCCAAGCTCAGGACTCCGGTTCTGAGCAACAAGAAATACAGCGAGCTCCTTAGCTCACCGTGGACGTAGGGTTTTACGCTCCGGCGGCCTGAACCACGTAAAACTCGCCGTGTCAAGCTTCTCCTTAATTCGTCCATACGCTTAAGCTCTCCGCCAGTGACTAGCGCCTCCGAAAAAGAACCTCCACGGGCTGCCCAGTGCAGGTCCGGGGGAAGTGTCGACCACACACTTCGACATTTGGCGCGCCAGGTAGGGGGCTTTTCCCTTGCGCGACGAGCTTTTGCCGACGAAGATGACCAAGCTACCTTCAGCGGCAAGCTCTCCTCCCCCGCGTTCGCGGCGAACCGCGACCAGCGGGGAGTACGTGTCGACGCACTCAGGACGGAGTGTGTCGCGCAAGCTGGAAGCCAGCAGCCGACTCCGGCAACGACGACTCCGGCAATGCAGGCTCCAACCAGCGCCAGGTCTTCTGCAGCGCTGAACGTACCCCACAGGGGAGCGCTAGCTGCAGCAAGAGCCTTACTGCGCAATCCACCTGCTGGGGACGCACCTCATTCAGCGACCCAGCAGTGGATACGCGAGGTAGACCGCCTCGTCGTCGCCGCTGCGAACCCTCGACTTCGGCGGGGACGACACTCCGGTCAACCGGCTGTGTCGCTGACGCGCACGCCAACGGTTGACGGGCAGACGGCGGACTCCAGCTCCACCAGGCTTCCGTCGACGGACCTGAGGACAGAGCTGGAGCGATGCCACTTGGGCCAAGATGCCCGAGTGTTCCTCGAGCGACGTCGAGAAAGGCGTCACATCCAAGAGGCTAGCGACAGCATGACGTCGGCCTCGACCCAGCCTGAAGGGCAGATCTTCGCCACGCGAGCTCTGCCCCAGGCATACGCCGCGCAGCATGTGCCACAACCATATGCCCTGCAAACGGCGCCCCCGGTCTATGGCGCAACCTTGCCCATACCGGGGTACACTGTGCCAGCGGCGAACCAAGTGTTCACGGCACCAACACCTGCGGCAACAGGAGCAGGATGTGCGGCCCTGGCGCCCCACCTTCGCTTCGCAAGGTGGCCGCGCAAGTTTCGGCCGCACCTGCCCGAAAAGTACAACGGGAGCGTCAACCCGGCGGAGTTTCTCCAGATCTACTCCACCGCCGTACTTGCCGCAGGAGAAGATGAGGCTGTCATGGCCAACTACTTCCCCGTCGCCTTGACCGGCCCAGCCCGGTCTTGGCTCATGAACCTCCCTTAGGGTCCCATAACTTCCTGGGGAGAGCTCTGCCGGCAGTTCATTGCCAACTTCGGCAGCTCCTACACCCGTCCCGGCACGGAGCTTGACCTCCACGCCATCAAGCAACAACCTGGGGAATCACTGCGCTCCTTCATCCAGCGGTTCTCCCAGGTACGCAACACCATCCCGCATATTCAAAGTGCTTCTGTGGTGGTGGCGTTCCGGTAGGGTGTCCGGGACGAGAAAATGCTTGAGAAGCTCGTGACCAGAGAGGTCCGCGACGTCTCTGAGCTCTTCGGCCTGGCGGACAAGTGCGCCAGAGCAGCCGAAGGGCGGAACTGGCACTCTCTGCTAGCCTCCGAGTCAGGAGGGCAGCCCGGGTCCGGCGCTGCTTCCTATGGAGGTGGTAAGAAGGCCAAGAACCGGGGAGGTGGCAAGATGAGGTCATCGACCGCGGCTCCCGTCGCCGCAGCGGTGACACCCAGTGGAGCTCGGGGGCCGCGCCCCGACAAGAGGCAGTGGCAGTCGCCAGCCCCAGATGGTGACCAGGGCGGGCTATGCCCCGTACATGGCGCCGGCAATCATACTGCTGCAGAGTGTTGGGATATCAAGAGGCTCGCAGAGCGCTTCTGCAAAGGGAGGCAGCAGAGAGCTGAGGCACCGCCCCTCCCTCAGAGGGAGGGCAAGCAGAAAGCCGACGCCTCAGTCAGCGCCGACCACTAGGTGGGGTTTCAGGAGCCTCAGCGTGTCATGAAGACAGTGTACAACGGTGAGGACTCCAGCTCCGATGGTGACGGGCCGGGGCGGTAGCCAACTGTGGATACCCCGAAAAGTTAGTGGAGGCTGCACTACTGCGGCGTCAATCTTGGAGAAGCTCCGAGTGGTCGCAGCAGCCCTATCACCAGTCCTAACGATGCAGGATCGGGCCAGCCCCACCCGAGAGCACACCTCTGTGCCTCGACCGTACCTCCGGGGGGCCGCCCAGGGTCTGTCAACCCCTTGAAGGCCTTGCCAGAAGGGGAAGACGCCTTGGGTCTCCCAAGAAGGGTCCGGGTACTCCTACCCCTTGAAGGCCTTAGCCAGAAGGGGAGAACTCCCCGGGGCGCCCAGGAGAAGCCGTGCAGGACCTGATCTAGCGTGAAGATGACAACCTCGTCGACGAGGCTCGGCTGCAGGTGACACCCCATAACGCACGGTCTCGGCTGCTGCCCTAGCACTACCGCCAAAGAACCAAACGTGTCGAAGTGTTCAGTCGACACTTCCCCCGGGCCTGCACTGGGCAGCCCGCGGAGGTTCTTTTTTCGGTGGGGCTAGTCTCTAGCGGAGAGCTTGCGCAGATGGACGAGTTTGTAAGAGCTTGACACAGCGAGTTTTACGTGGTTCAGGTCGCCGGAGCGTAAAACCCTACGTCCACGGCGAGCTATGGAGCTCGCTGTATTGCTTGCTGCTCAGGACCGGAGGCCTGAGCTCGGGGGTGAGTTACAGCTTGAGAGTGTATGGCTAGCGTGTGAGTTGCAAAGTGCGAACCCTTGCTATCGACGCCTACCCGAGCCTTTTATAGTCCAAGACTCGGGCGGCTTACAAGGGGAGCCGGGACCCGACAGGTGGTCCCGGGAAGATTGTCTATTATCTACCGTATCTGCAGTTATGCCGGTAGTTGTCTCTGGCGAAGGCTTCCGAGTCTTCATCTTGCCGTCCTGCCCATGCCGCATGCTAGTCGTAGTGGTTGATGACGGCGCAGGCGGCATGGGATGTCTTGTCGCGGTGTTTATTGGCTGGCAGGTTCTGACACCGCGCGCAAGTCTGTGATGCGACTGGGCACAACGGCCCCTGACAGAAGCGTGCTCCGCGTCTCCGCGTCTTGGGAAGACGCGGGCCTTGAATACCTTGTACGAGCAAGGTATGGGGCGTGTTTACGCCCGCTGCCTATCGCTCGGGGCAGGCAGCGTCGTTCTGCTGCCACGTGGCGGGCCCGAAGTCCTTCTCAGAGGAGAGAAGGGTCAGTCCCGCGGGGCACGTGGAGCCTCCGGACCTCTCCCCACGGAGGGGGAGGCTCGGCTTCTGTTGGCCACGTGGCGGGCCCAGAGCTCTCCTCTGAGGAGAGGGAGGTCCGGCCCAGCTGGACACGCGGCGCCTTTGGACCTCTCTCCCGCGGAGGGGGAGGTCCGACTTCTGTATGCCACGTGGCGGGCCCGGAGCTCTCCTCTGAGGAGAGGGAGGTCTGACCCCGCCGGACGCGTGGCGCCTTCGGAGCTCTCCCTGCGGAGAAGGGCGAGTTCCTTAGGCATTTTACCCTGTGCGCGGGGGTACCCCATATCTCAGGTACCGACAGTGGCCCCCGGGCCCATCTCGGGGGAGGTAGCGAGCCCGAGGTGGGACCTCCATCTCTTTCAACCCGCGCACTTTCTCTAAGTCCCGAATTGACCGCTGCCGGAGCACGAACGGCCGCGGGATCGTGGGAGCGTGCGCTCACTTGATGGTTGCTTTTACTGCGGCGGTTCCCAAGACTGCCACTTCTGCATGTTGCGGCGCTTTCTTCGGGGACCGCCGAAGTGCCTTGCTGGCTCATCTTCTCAGGAGACTGACTCCTTGACCCCACCGCTTTAGCTAGGCGGCTTGGGCCCACCCGTCATCGGCACTCGGTCTAGGAACCGAAGCAGTCGCCGACGCGGGGTATCCAAAGAGTTCCGAATCGCTTGGGATTGCACCCGGGAAGGTGTTAAATGAAACCTCCATGTGGGTACATTCCCCTTATAAGGCTTCCAGTCCCTGCGCCTCCCTCAGGTCCCTGCAGTCTTGTCTTCTTCCATGGCTCTTAACCCGCCTTATGGGGGAAGAATTGCTCTCGGTTCCCTCCAGCGGTTGCGTCTGCACCAAGCCTGGGACTCAGGGGGCCTGCCTGCCCTGCCCCTGAGGGTGGTGGAGTCTTCAAAGGAACCTCTGAAGCACCGAGGAGAATCCCAGGCGACAGAGTCTCCAAGAACACCGCTGAATACCGCAGAGGGGGCCTCAGGAGCACCCTTGATGACTCCAGCTTTTGCGCAGGTGATGAGGAATGGGGGCTCCAGGGGCACCCTTGACGACACCGGCTTTTGCGCAGGTGATGAGGGAACTTCAGGAGAAGGAAACCGCCGATGCACCATGGAGGATCCCAGACAGTAGAGTCTCCAAGAAGACCGCTGAATACTGCGGAGGGGGCCTCAGGAGCCCCCGTGGTGTCACTGGTTTTTGCGCCGGTGATGAGGGAGGCGATTCATGCGCTCTGGTCATAGAGCAAGAGAGTTCCGCCAGGGCTGAAGCCTGGTGACGCGGCCGTTGTTGCAACTTCTGGATTCTGGTCGTGTCGGGAGACCCTTGGGACTTGTTTCTTCCTTTTTATCGAGTCTGTAGTCCAACTCATGGAGCCTCGCATAGTTTGACTCTTTTAAGATATTTGTGACTGTGATGCTTTTTCTCTCCTTCTTGGGCTTGCCTGACTGAGTCCTCAGCTCCGCAAGGTACTCAGAGGCCATCTCCAATCTCGGAGCTTTGCACAGACACCCTCCCCGGGTCCTAACCGTGTTAGGGGCCCCCGGAGGTTTCCGGATCTTGCCCTATGGGGAGCCCCAAATCTGCCTGCCACGTGGCAGGTCCGGAGCTCCTCCTTAAGTGGCGGGAGCTCCTGCGCACGGTGTCACCACGTGGTGAGCCCGGAGCCCTCCTCAAGTGAGGTGAGAGTTCCGGGCCTGCTGGACATGTGGGGCCCTCGGGTCCCGCCCCTGCTGAAGGGGCGGGACCCGGTCCTTTCAATCCTAGGCCGAAGTAGTTGGTAGCTCCTTTTCCCCCTGCTTCATGCAGACCCTGTTGCCGCAACCTGGAGGTCCTGCACATAGGTAGAGGAAACGTAATTCTCCTTGGGGGCTCCCCCTCCCTTATCTCATAGTCTTATTTGACTTATAGCCCCTAACCATATGCTTGGTGCTTGGGGACTTGTAGAGAGGGGGAGCTGAGCACATGGCAACCATGCACTGCAAGGGTGAAAAAAAACTCAATTCACAATTTAAATGAGTACAAGGAAAGAACAAAGTAGAGCAGACTTCTTTTCGTACAACTTTCCGCAGGAGGAAGGCAGGCTAAACATGTAGGCCACGACCCACCCCATTAAGAGGGGAACCAAGACTCTACGTGCTTGGAGTCGGAACCAGGCAAAGCTGAACGTAGTCCTGGACCGTCCCCTGGGGTTTAGCTGCTCCGAGCGCTGCTCCTGGACTCTATGGAGTTTATTACGAAAAGAAAGTACTGTCCTATTTTTCCTCTAGGGGTAGAACTTACGGAGGTGTTCTATGTTCCAAGGGTTCGGGAGCAGGTCCCCATCCTCGGTGGAAAGGCGCACACACCCGGGGCGGCATACTTTCGCGACTCGGAAGGGGCCTTCCCAACTAGGGGAGAGTTTGTGGGCCCCTTCATGAGAAAGTATGCGCCGCAACACCAGGTCACCTTCCTGCAGCTCCCGGGCACACACAGACCTCTGGTGGTAGCGCCGAAGCGCTTGTCTGTACCGCGCGTTACGGAGTGCCGCATGTAATCGGACCTCGTCGACGAGGTTGATTTCTCCACGCCGGAGGTTGTCCTGCGTGGCTTCGTCGTAAGCCCGGACACGGTGAGACTTCATGGTGATTTCTGGGGGAAGTACAGCTTCAGCCCCATACACCATGAAGAAGGGTGTCTCCCCGGTGGCCCGGCTCTGGGATGTTCGGTTAGCCCATAGTGTGCTCGGAAGCTCATCTACCCAATTGGCACCATGTTTCTTCAGGCTGGCAAAAGTGCGACTCTTAAGGCCCCGAAGAATCTCCGCGTTGGCCCTCTCAACTTTCCCATTGCTCCTCGGGTGGGTGACAGAGGCATAGCATACCTGAATACCAAGGCCCTCGCAGTAGTCTTGGAATGCTGCGCTGGTGAACTGGGTCCCGTGGTCGGTGATGATCCTGTTTGGGACCCAGAACCGGCAGACAATAGACTTGATGAATTTTACTGCGGATTGTTTGTTGATGGTGACAACTGGTGTAGCTTCCGGCCACTTGGTGAACTTGTCGATGGCGACATAGAGGTACCGGAATCCCCCGACGGTTCTGGGAAATGGTCCCAAGATGTCCAGCCCCCATACGGCAAACGGCCACGAGGGCGGGATCATCTGTACCGCCTGAGCCGGTGTATGGATCTGCTTGGCATGGAACTGGCACGCCTTGCAGCTCTCGACCAGCTTGACGGCATCCTGGAGTGCTGTCGGCCAGTAGAAGCCATGCCGGAAGGCTTTACCGACAAGCGTGCGTGAGGAAGAATGACTTCCACATTCGCCTCCATGGATCTCAGCGAGCAAGTCGCAGCCTTCCCCCTGGGTTATGCACCGCAATAGGATGTGGTTGGCGCCACGCCGGTAGAGACCCCCCTCTACCAGCGCGTACCTCTTAGCCATACGCACAATCCGTTCAGCGGTTGCATGTTCATCAGGGAGGATATTGTCCTTCAAGTAGTCCCAGATCTCCGTGATCCATGCATCGGGTCTGACTTGAGCTTCTGGATCTTGAGCGCTGGGTTGCACGGAGTCCCCAGTGACGCTTACGATCCTTGGCGGCATCCATGGCTGTAGGGCGACCGGGACCGCCAGCTTCGAGGTGCTGGTCAAGCCCCCTTCGCCCGGCTCGGCGGGCCGGGCTGTGGGCCGCAGCAACATCCTCTCGAAAACTCCTTCGGGCGCAGGGGCTCTGGTGGAAGCCTTCGTTGAAAGGTTGTCGGCTGCGGCATTACCAGGCGCGGTACGTGGTGCAGGTCCAAAGCGAGGAATTCCTTCTCCAACATCTGTACGTGGAGCAGATACGCAGCTAGCTGCGGGTCATTGCAGGAGCATTCGCCCTTGACTTGCTTGATGACCAGTTGGGAGTCGCCTTTGCCAACAACTGGCGAGCGCCTAAAGACAGGGCTGTCTGCAGGCCAAAGATGAGTGCTTCATACTCCGCCATGTTGTTGGTTGCCTTGAAATTTAGACGCACCACATACCCAAACTGTTCCCCCGATGGCATGAGGAGCAGTACGCCGGCACCGGCCCCCTGCTTTCGCGAGGAGCCGTTGAAGAAGAGTGTCCAGTGGGGTTCGGTGAAGACCGGAGCTTTGGGCTCTGGCTCACCGCCTTCATGGCCCCCTGGGTCAGTCTTCGTTGGTGTCCACTCCGCCACAAAGTCAGCCAGTGCTTGGCTCTTGACTGCATGACGTGGGAGGAAGTCCAGCTCAAACTCCGCCAGCTCCGCCGCCCATTTAGCAACGTTGCCAGTCGCATGGGGGCTGTGAAGAATTGTCTTCGGCGGATACGAGGTGACTACCGAGACCCGGTGGGCCTGGAAGTAGTGGCGGAGCTTCCTGGAGGCCACGAGCACCGCATACAGCAGCTTGTGGACTTCTAGGTACCTTGTCTTGGCCTCATGAAGTACTTCACTGATGTAGTAGAGAGGCCTCTATATGGTTCGGACCCTCTCTCTTAGGCTTGGGAGCTCCTCGTCCATTGGCCCCGGCCCGCTGGAGGTGGGTGGTCCCACGGGGGCCTCCGGGGACTGGGACCCGGAGGCCCTTAAGCTTTCTTGATCATCCGGGAGCTCCGGGGGGTCTTGAGGGACCTCCGGGAGATCCCAATTGGACCCTGGAGATTTATCTTGGGGGTCCGGGAGGCCGTCCTGGGCCTCCGGGAGGTCGACTTGGACCTCCAGGGGGTCCGGGAGACCGTCTTGGCCCTGTGGGGCCCCGTGGCGTCTGTCTCCTGCTACCGGAGCAGATTGAGAGGGTGAGGGGTCTGGCCGCTCCGCGACAAGGACCATACTCACCACTTCTGTTGTCGCCGCAATGTAGAGCAGCAAGTGCTCCCCGGGCTCAGGGGCTACCATGATAGGTAGGGTCGTCAGGAGTCGCTTCAACTCCTGGAAAGCCTCTTCTGCTTCGTCAGTCCAGACAAAGGGGCCTGACTTGCGCAGGAGCTTAAAGAAAGGGAGTGCCCGCTCTGCTAGCCTCGGTATAAACCGACTCAGCGCGGCTAGACATCCCTGAGTCTCTGAACATCCTTGACGCGGACAGGGGGCCGCATCAAGTCGATGGCCTTGATCTTCTCTGGGTTGGCCTCAATCCCTCGGTGCGAGACCAGGAACCATAAAAGCTTCCCAGAGGACACGCCGAACACACATTTATCTGGGTTCAGCTTGGTGCGCGTAGAGCGCAACTTGTCAAAGACTAAAGCTAGGTTATCTAGTAGGGATGAACCCTGCTTGACCTTGACAACTATGTCATCGACATACACCTCAACTAGGTCTCTTATTAACTCCCCAAAGGTTTTGTGCATCGCCCGCACAAAGGTGGGGAGTGCATTCTTTAGGCCGTAAGGCATAGACACATAGCAATAAAGGCCGTCTACTGTGATGAAGGAGGTGTGCTCCTCGTCCTCCCTAGACATGGGGATCTGATGGAAACCCGAGTAGGCGTCTAGGAAGCACAGCATATCACAGCCTGATGTTGAGTCTACTATTTGATCTATTCTAGGGAGAGGGAATGGATCTTTGGGACATGCCTTATTGAGACTGGTGTAGTCGATGCACATCCGGAGCTTCCCGCCGGCCTTCGGGACAACGACGGGGTTCGCCAACCATCAGGGGTGGTGGACCTCCCGTATGAAGCCAGCGTCCAGCAGCTTCTTGACTTCTTCACGGATGAAGTTTTGCCGTTCAATGGACTGCTTGCGGGGCTTCTGTTGAACCGGTCGGGCGTCGGGGAAGACTTTCAAGTGGTGCTCGATCACCTCCCTGGGGATCCCCGGCATCGGTGACGGCTGCCATGCAAACACGTCGACGTTGTGCCGGAGGAAGGTGACGAGCGCGCCTTCCTATTTGCTATCCAGGCCCCCGGCTACCCGGGTGGTCTGGGTAGCTTCGGCGCCGACTTGGACGACCTTTAAGGGGACGCCGCCCTCGTCAAGAGGTTGCACTCGGGGTTCTGTGGTGGAAGCACGGTGACGTGCGCTCGGGCGGAGCTGGTCCAGCTCCGCATTGCCGGGGGCTGATGCCCCATCTGTTGCGAGCGCTTGGAGCTTCTCCAGGGCCGACACTGCAGCAGTGCGGTCCCCACGAATCCTGAGAACGCCCGTCGGTGTTGGCATCTTCAGGACGAGGTAGCCGTAGTGGGCTACAGCCATGAACCGGTACAGGGCTGGCCTGCCGATTATGGCGTTGAAGGGGAGGTCTATCTCCGCTACGTCGAACAGAATGTACTCTGTTCGATAGCTGTCCGGAGCCCCGAAGGTCACCGGGAGACTAATGTTGCCGTAGGGGATAACCTGTCCCGGCCCTACCCCTGAGAACGGGCTCGACGGGGTGAGCTTGGCCATCGGGACCTGCAGCTTCTGGAAAGCTGCACGGCTGATGAGGTTCAGCCCAGCTCCTCCATCTACCAAAACGTGGTATATTCTCACGTTGGCGATGGTAGGGGCCACCAGGACCGGTAGCTGGCCGGCCCCAGCCATGTTCCTGGGGCAGTCGGTGGCGTCAAAGCTGATGGGGGTCCCCACCCACTTAAGGTGCGGTGCAGCACTTGGGAGTGGCGCCACCGACGCTACCGCTCGGCGCAGAGTCTTGACTGCGCTTCGGGACGAGGGGTCGGCGGACCCGCCGTATATGACGTAGAGCTTCTTCCGACGCTCATCGTCGCTGGAGCCGGAATCCTCATGATTGCGTGCCGCCTTCACGACACGCTGAGACTCCTGGATCTCCTCTGGGTGGTCGATGTTGTCTGGAACATCCACCCCCTGCTCGTCTTCCTTTGGACGGAAGGGCAGGGCATCAGCCCGCTGCCGCTTCCCCTTGTGGAAACGCTCTGCGAGCCTTCGGATCTCCCGGCACTCGGCAGTAGTGTGGCGACAGCTGCCGTGCACGGGGCACATGTTGTCCTGGCTATCCTCCGGAATCGGTGACTTTCGCTGCCTCTTGTCAGGGCGCGGCCCCCGAGCCCCACTGAGCGTCGCTGCAGTGACGACTGGGGTCGCGGCCGGCGATCTTATCTTGCTTCTGCCTCGGCTCTTGGTCTTCCTGCTGCCTCCATAGGGAGTAGGACCAGATCCGGGCTGCCCTCCTGACTCGGAGGATGGCTGTGAGTGCCAGTTCCGTCCTTCGGCTGCTCTGGCGCACTTGTCCGCCAAGCTGAAGAGCTCTGAGGCATCGCGGACCTCCCTAGTCGCGAGTTTCTCAAGCATCTTCTTGTCTCGGACGCCTTGCCGGAACGCCACCACCACAGAAGCATTTTGAATGTGTGGGATGGTGTTCCGCACCTGGGAGAACCGTTGGATGAAAGAGCGCAGCGACTCCCCAGGTTGTTGTTGGATGGCGTGGAGGTCGAGCTCCGTGCCAGGCCGGGTGTAGGAACTGCCGAAGTTGGCTATGAACTGTCGGCAAAGCTCTCCCCAGGAAGTTACGGAACCCTGGGGGAGGTTCATGAGCCAAGACCGAGCTGGGCCAGTCAAGGCGACAGGGAAGTAATTGGCCATGACGGCTTCATTCCCTCCTGCGGCAAGTACGGCGGTGGAGTAGATCTGGAGGAACTCCGCCAGGTTGATGCTGCCGTCGTACTTCTCAGGCAGGTGCGGCCGAAACTTGCGCGGCCACTTTGCGAAGCGAAGGTGGGGCGCGAGGGCCGCACACCCTGCTTCTGTCGCCGCAGGTTCTGGTGTCGCGAACGCTTGGTTCGCACTGAGCACCGCGTGCCCCGGCATGGGCAAGGCTGCACCAGAGGCCGGGGGCGCCATATGCAGGACATATGACTGTGGCATATTCTGCACGGCACAGGCCTGGGGCAGAGATCGCGTGGCGAAGGTCTGCTCTTCAGGCTGGGTCGAGGCCGACGTCATGCTGTCGTCAGCCTCTTGGTGGCGACGCCTTTCTCGGCGCCGCTCGAGGTATACCCGGGCATCTTGACCCAGGCGACACCGCTCCAGCTCTGTCCTCAGATCTGTTGATTGGGGGCTTGTAGAGCTGGAGTCTGCCGCCTGCTCGTCATCCAATGGTGCGCGTATCAGCGACACGTCCGGTTGGTCAGAGCGTCGTCCCCGCCGAGGTCGAGGGTTTGCGGCGGCGACGACGAGACGGTCTACCTCGCGGATCCACTGCCGGGTCGCTGCCTGAGGCGCGTCCCTAGCGGGCAGATTGTACAGTAGCGCCCTCGCCGCAGCTAACGCGCCCCCACTGGGCACGCCCAACGCTACTGAAGACTTGAAGCTGGTTGGAGCCTGCATTGCCGGGGTCGGCGCTGCCAGAGCCGGTTGCTGGCTCCCAGCTCGTACCGACACACTCCGTCCCGAGTGTGTCGACATGTACTCCCCCCTGGTCACGGTCTGCCGCAGAGGCGAGGGGGGAGAGTTCGCCGCTGAAGGAAGCTTGGTCATCTTCACCGGCGGAAACTCGTCGCGCTAGGAGAAAAGCCCCCTACCTGGCGTGCCAAATGTAGAAGTGTTCAGTCGACACTTCCCCCGGGCCTGCACTGGGCAGCCCGCGGAGGTTCTTTTTTCGGTGGGGCTAGTCTCTAGCGGAGAGATTGCGCAGATGGACGAGTTTGTAAGAGCTTGACACGGCGAGTTTTACGTGGTTCAGGCCGCCGGAGCGTAAAACCCTACGTCCACGGCGAGCTATGGAGCTCGCTGTATTGCTTGCTGCTCAGGACCGGAGGCCTGAGCTCGGGGGTGAGTTACAGCTTGAGAGTGTATGGCTAGCGTGTGAGTTGCAAAGTGCGAACCCTTGCTATCGACGCCTACCCGAGCCTTTTATAGTCCAAGACTCGGGCGGCTTACAAGGGGAGCCGGGACCCGACAGGTGGTCCCGGGAAGATTGTCTATTATCTACCGTATCTGCAGTTATGCTGGTAGTTGTCTCTGGCGAAGGCTTCCGAGTCTTCATCTTGCCGTCCTGCCCATGCCGCATGCTAGTCGTAGTGGTTGATGACGGCGCAGGCGGCATGGGATGTCTTGTCGCGGTGTTTATTGGCTGGCAGGTTCTGACACCGCGCGCCAGTCTGTGATGCGACTGGGCGCAACGACACCTGACAGAAGCGTGCTCCGCGTCTTGGGAAGACGCGGGCCTTGAATACCTTGTACGGGCAAGGTATGGGGCGTCTTTACGCCCGCTGCCTATCGCTCTGGGCAGGCAGCGTCGTTCTGCTGCCACGTGGCGGGCCCGGAGCCCTTCTCAGAGGAGAGAAGGGTCAGTCTCGCCGGGCACGTGGAGCCTCCGGACCTCTCCCCGCGGAGGGGGAGGCTCGGCTTCTGTTGGCCACGTGGCGGGCCCGGAGCTCTCCTCTGAGAGGGAGGTCCGGCCCCGCTGGACACGCGGCGCCTTCGGACCTCTATCCCGCGGAGGGGGAGGTCCGGCTTCTGTATGCCACGTGGCGGGCCCGGAGCTCTCCTCTGAGGAGAGGGAGGTCCGACCCCGCCGGACGCGTGGCGCCTTTGGAGCTCTCCCTGCGGAGAGGGGCAAGTTCCTTAGGCATTTTACCCTGTGCGCGGGGGTACCCCATATCTCAGGTACCGACAAAACGCGTCAGGGACCTGCAGAAAGGCAACCTGGTGCCGCGGCACGCACTTTCCCAAGAAGGACCTATAAACTCTCCCCCAGCCGGGAAGGTCCCTTCCAAGTCACGAAAGCTGCCGTCCCAGGTACACATGCCTTTCAACCGAGTGTGGGATCCTTTCCCAAAACCCTTGGCATGGAACAACGCTGTAAGTCCTACCCCTCGAGCGTTAGTAGAACAGGGTCATTCCCTTCTGTAATAAATCCCATAGAGTCTAGGAACAGTGCTTGGGGCAGCTAAGTCTCAAGGGACGGTCCAGGACTACGTCCAGCTTAGCCTGGTTCCGACCCTAAGCGTGTAGAGTCTTGCTTCCCTTCTTGACGAGGCGGGTCATTGCCT
The DNA here is from genome assembly GCA_030760725.1 of Neostapfia colusana. Taxonomy (NCBI): domain Eukaryota; kingdom Viridiplantae; phylum Streptophyta; class Magnoliopsida; order Poales; family Poaceae; genus Neostapfia; species Neostapfia colusana. Next base: position 23,666,037 of record JASWHV010000020.1, read on the forward strand.
CCATGTACAGCCTGACTTCCACCTATGGGCATTAACACAAAAACCTGTTCTACTTCGCTCTCTCTCATGTGCTCATTTAAATTATGCATTAATTTTTATGATCGCACTATCTATGTATGTTCGTCGTACATCTAGCTCTCTCTCTCCCGCGCTCATCCATAGTCAGCATTTGCTATCCTACCGAAGGCGGCTGCGCTTGAGGCACCTGCCGATGGCCGAGTGGGTCTCTCGGGCCTCCCCCAGTCAGGTGTTGCGGTGCCAGTTGGTCACCTCCAGGAAAGTCTTGCGTTGTGCATGGGGGGTCCAGGGTGCATATCCCGCTTAGCCGGCTCCGTGCCCAAAGCGTGCGCATCCTGCCCTCCGGAGGTCCAGGGGAGTACTGTCGCTTTGCCTGGTCCTGAACTCAAAGCCTGTGCACTCTGCTTCCCCGGCGCACGGTCCGATACTAGGGATCGAACGGTCGTACCTGGACCTTGGAGGGAGCCGGAGCTCCGGCGCCTCGCGCACAGAATTGCCCAAGCCCCGTGTAACGGATCAGGACTGTAAGCCGAATAAGACTAGGAGACGGGAGGGGAGGACCCCCCGAGGAGAATTACGTTTCCTCTACCTGTGTGCAGGACCTCCAGGTTACAGCAACGGGGGCTGCACGAAGCGGGGGGGAGGAGCTACCAACTACTCCGACGTAGGACTGGAAGGACCGGGTCCCGCCCCTTCAGCAGGGGCGAGGCCCGAATGCCCCACGTGTCCAGCGAGCCCGGAGCTCCCGCCTCCGCAGAGGGGGGCTCCGGACTCGCCACGTGGCAGGCGGAAACCTGACCTCCCCCTCAGGGGGGGCTCCGAAAGCCCCACATGTCCAGCAGGGCCAGAGCTCCCGCCTCCTCAGGAGGGGCTCCGGACCCGCCACGTGGCGGGCAGATCTGGACCTCCCCATGGGGCGAGATCCGGAGACCCCCGGGGGCCCCTAATACAGTTAGGACCCGGGGAAGGTGTCTGTGCAGAGCTCCGAGATTGGTGAAGGCCTCTAAGTACCTTGCGGAGCTAAGGACTCGGTCAGGCAAAACCAAGAAGGAGAGAAAAGGCATCACAGGCACAAACATTCAAGAGAGTCTATTTATTCGAGGCTCCATGAGCTGGACTACACTCGATAAAAAGGGAGAAGCAAGTCCTAGGGTCCTCCCGGTTCACGCCGGAACCTAGCGGCTACAAGGGCAGCCACGTCCCCGACTTCAGCCATGGTAGTCTCCTCCCGCTCCTCGGCAGGGCCCTCTCTCGCTGGCTCCAGGGAGAGAGAAGGGTCCCGGCTCCTGAAGCATGCCAGCACATGTGTGGCGAACTCTAGGGCCAGACCTCGTCCCTTGGCCTCAAGCTCGCTGGCGACCACCGAGTCTAGCCTGTCCAGCTTGGCGCCGATCGACTCCAGTGCGGGGATCACCTCCGCCACCTTCAACGTAGGAGCCGCTGCCCTCACTGGACTAAAGCCAAGAGAGATCAGGGCAGACCCCGCCCGATTAACGAAGCTTGAGACCGCATGCGCCTCGGAGGACCGCAAGGCCGAGAGCTCCTCCACCTCGCGGCGGGCTGCCTGCAGGGCCTCTTGGTTTCTCTCGGAGAATTCTTTCTCCTTGGCCGCCAGAGAGCTTTCCCGAAGGCGGAGAGTCTTGGCGAGCCGCTCCAACTCAGAAGCCCTGAAGTTGGTAGCCAACTCCCAATCCAGGATCGCCTAGCGTTCACGGGAGACCTGTTCCTCCTTCGTAACAAGTTCTGCCTTCTGAGCCTCTAGCTCCTTGGCCCGAGCTCGCAGGTCATCCTCGCCCGCCGCCAGCTACGCAGCGACCCTCTCCGCCTCGGCTGCCGTGGAACACTCCCGGTCCTCAACGGCGAGTTTACGGCGCTCCAACAGCTGCCGTATCTCCTCCATGGCAGAGAGGCTCTCCTTGGCCCGAGCGTGTGCCTCAAGGGCCTCCCTGTTGATCCGCCGCGTTTCGGCGTCCAGGCGGTCAACGGACCGCTTCAGCCGGTTGAGGAGCACTTCCCTGAAGTCAAGCAACTCCTGCCTGGAGTCGAGTTCGCCCTTGACCTTCGCGGTCCGCTCCCGAAAAAGGTTCTCCCATGTGAGGAGGCGATTCCTTTCAACCGTATGCTCCTCCCGCTCGCGACCAAGTGCGGCCAAGACCTGTCAGACGCTCGCTTGGGCGAGCGTGAAGGCATCCGCCAGGGGCAGTGGGGCAGCAGAGTCCGGAGCAGCACCCCCGACCTCCTCCATCACATCATCCTCAAGAGAAGTCGATGCACCAGCGATCGGGACGAGACGCCGGTCAGGAGAGGCCGGCGCCAGGACTCCGGCAGCCGAACCCGCTGGACTCTCTCTAGCTTCTGGCTTCTTGGCCTGTGGAGGGGGACGAGCGGGGGAAGTCGACGCTGAAATAGAAGCCGGGCCGCCTGGTGCAGGGTCGACCTGCGCTGGCCTGGGGGCCGCGGCGGCCGTCTCGGCAGGAAGAGATGACGCCGCCGCGGAATCCGGGCTCACCGGAACAGGAGAAACTCGCGCTGGCTTAGGGGCCGCGGCAGCTGTCCCGGTTTCCGAGCGCAACGGCGCAGTCTCCCCGCCAGTCGGGGATGGCCCGACAGCGCGAACACTCCAGTGGGCTCTGAATCCCGACTTCCGAGCCGGGGTAGGACTCCCAGAGCCCGCCGTCGTCACTGACGGCCACTCCGCAGTCGCTTGGACTGGTGGAGCAGGGGACGCTCCAGAAGCTCCCCTCAACGCATCAGCCCGGGGCCTCTTTGTGTCGCCACCGGAAGGAGTGCCATCTCCAGAAGAAGGAGGTGCAGGCACCCCAGATCCCCGACTTGGCACAGATGCCGCCACTGGAGGAGATCGAGCGCGTTTCTTCTCTGGTGGCGGGTTGGAGGCCATGACGATGGAGGACTCAAAGGCAAGAAGACAAGGGCACAAGAGTCCAAGAAAAAGCGCTGGGAAGTACGAAGGGAAGCCGCAATGCGGGTAAGATCCCATCTTAAAACTTCCCAGGTGCAATTCCAAGCGATTCGAAACTCTTCGAATACGCCGCATCGGCAACCGCTTCGACCCCAAGACCGAGCGCCGATGACAGGTGGACCCAAGCCGCCCAGCTGGAGCGGTGGGTCATGGAGTCAGTCTCCCTAGAAGACAAGCCGGCAAGGCGCTTCGGCGGTTCCGGAAGAAAGCGCCGCGACGTACAGGAATGGCAGCCTTGGGAACCGCCGTAGTAAAGGCAACCATCAAGTGGGCACACGCTCCCACGATCCCGCGACTGTTCGTGCTCCGGCAGCGGTCAATGCGGGACTTAGAGAAAGTGCGCAGAACAGAAGAGACGGAGGTCCCACCTCGGGCTAGCTATCTCCCCCAAGATGGGCCCGAGGCCACTATCGGTACCCGCGATATGGGGTACCCCCGCGCACAGGGGAAAATGCCTAAGGATCTCGCCCTTTTCCGCAGGGAGAGCTCCGAAGGCGCCACGCGTCCGGCAGGGCCGGACCTCCCTCTCCTCAAAGGAGAGCTCCGGGCCCGCCATGTGGCCTACAGAAGCCGGACCTCCCCCCTCCGCAGGGGAGAGGTCCGAAGGCGCCACGTGTCCAGCGGGGCCGGACCTCCCTCTTCTCAGAGGAGAGCTCCGGGCTTGCCATGTGGCCGACAAAAGCCGGACCTCCCTCTCCTCAGAGGAGAGCTCCGGGCCCGCCACGTGGCCTACAGAAGCCGGACCTCCCCCCTCCGCGGGGGAGAGGTCCGAAGGCGCCACGTGTCCAGCGGGGCCGGACCTCCCTCTTCTCAGAGGAGAGCTCCGGGCTTTCCACGTGGTCGACAGAAGCCGGACCTTCCCCTCTGCGGGGAGAGGTCCGAAGGCTCCACGTGTCCTGCGGGGCTGGACCCCCTCTCCTCTGAGGAGGGCTCCGGGCCCGCCACGTGGCCAGCAGAACAGCGCTGCCTGGCCCCGAGCGGTAGGCAGCGGGCGTAAAGACACCCCATACCTTGCCCGTACAAGGTATTCAAGGCCCGCGCCTTCCCAAGACGCGGAGACGCGGAGCACGCCTCTGTCAGGTGCCGTTGCGCCCAGTCACATCACAGACTGGCGCGCGGTGTCAGAGCCTGCCAGGCAATAAACGCAGCGACAAGACATCCCCTGCCGCCTCCGCCGTCATCAACCACTACGACTAGCATGCGGCATGGGCAGGACGGCAAGACGAAGACTCAGAAGCCTTTGTCAGAGACAACTACCGACATAACTGCGGATACGGTAGTCTGCAGGCAATCTCCCCGGGACCACCTGTCGGGTCCCGGGCCCCCCTTGTAAGCCACCCGAGCCTTGGACTATAAAAGGCTCGGGTAGGCAACGTTAGCAAGGGTTCGCACTCCAGCAACTCATACGCTAGGCATAACTCATCCCTAAGCTCAGGACTCCGGTTCTGAGCAACAAGCAATACAGCGAGCTCCTTAGCTCGCCGTGGACGTAGGGTTTTACGCTCCGGCAGCCTGAACCACGTAAAACTCGCCGTGTCAAGATTCTCCTTAATTTGTCCATACGCTTAAGCTCTCCGCAAGTGACTAGGCCCTCCGAAAAAGAACCTCCGCGGGCTGCCCAGTGCAGGTCCGGGGGAAGTGTCGACCACACACTTCGACAGTACCAGTAATATGATAATTAGTATCATGTGAAAGCATCAATTTGGATGGTCCAATCTATCCATCTTTCATGCAAACCTATCAAACAAAAAACTGGTCATCCAATTCATCCAACCAATTATCAACTTGGATGATCAAGTGCAGAAAAATATGCATGATCCTATTCAATATAGGTTTGACCTCAAATAGGCGTGGAGGGCCAGAAAATACGCCAACAAGAAGTTAGAGACCGAGCCCAACTCAAACTCGAGTCCAACTCGGGCCCAGGAGCAGTCCACCTTAAAATGGATGCACATGAGGCATACGGACTCCGTTTTTGACGTTATACATATGCACGGAAAGCTGAGAGGATAAACTTTCTAATGGAACTGGCCACACGTCAAAATTCCCTCGGAGTCGACGGAGAACTTCGAAACAATATAAAGTTTAGAGTCTGTCAGGGTGTTGCATCACCTAGTTGGGCCATTGGGTCTTGTATCGAGTCCAAGTCCATTATGTACATGTCTTAGGGTTAGGTCACGACCCCAGAACTACCCCTGGTCGTCCTCCACCTCCTTTATACCCCCTAGCCGCCGTCACAAACAGCTGGGTTTTCTTTAGTTACAATCTATCATTGAACCGTGTCGCCGATCATCGGTTGCGAGACCCCAAATTCGTGATCAATTCAGTTTTGATTGCAACTTCTTTGTTCTTGCTTGTGTTCTTGATTGCGCTTGCAGGGATAAGCCTTCGTGGCGAGGTCATTCGTGTGACACGGGTGATAACCAACGGAGCAGTGGTGTAGTGATTGAGGGGTTTCGTTCGTTCGGAGCCTTGGATCATCAACGTTGAGATCTCCACCCAATCAAGTTTACCCCACCTCTCGGAAGATCGGGACTCATCCTCCTATCAATTGGTATCTGATTTCCAGGTTCACCGTGAGGTATACTTGTGTGCCCTTTAGATTTATTTTGTTTCAGTCCTATCGTCCACAAAAAGCCACAAAATTTTTTTTTAGTTTCCCTGACCTACAACCCCCGCTCAACCTTTTGCACAATTTAGTTTCGGAGTCCGTAGTTCTGAGTTCGTGTCCTAGGTTGAGTCTAGTTGCTGGTTTAGATTTGTTTTGGTTTAGTTTTGTTTCTTCCATCCGCTGCCATCTACAAAAAAATTCCATCCACCGATTCGTTTCTATTGCAGTTTCCACCACCACCAAAACCTGATTCAGGGTATCCTCCTTAAAACGGGCATAACTTTTCGCTCGTAACTCCGATTGAGGCGCATTTTTTTCCCAGAAAGGTCTCAAAAAAGTCCACATACAACATTTTCAAAAAAAATAAATTTTTTTAAGAAGGCCCTCGTTTCGAACTCCGAAGTTCCAGCACAAGTTTTTTCCAATCGCTCCTGAATTCTTGCTGATCTCATCTTTCATCGGTTTGAGCTAATACTTGGTGTTGTTTCTATTCTTGTGCCCCTGGTTGAGAAAAAATATCAAAAAAATAAAGAGAAAAAAAGATTTTGATTTCTACTAGTGCTTCAAGACAAAAACAGGAGGCTAAGGGGTTTTCTAGTTGTGCTATTTCTGTGTGAGTGCTGTATACTTGCTGATATTATCCTTGTTGTTTATCATCATTCATCCTTGTCCTTGCTTGTTATCACAACTGTTCTAATACATTCTTAGGCCAGCAACTAGGTGAAATTCTTTGGACACTTATTCAGTATTGCTATCTGTTACTAACTTGTGTGCCACATACATACACTTATTCAGTATTGCTATCTGTTACTATTCTTTGGACACTTATTCAGTATTGCTATCTGTTACTATCCAAGCTCCACCTTCTCTCGAGCAGAACAGGTAACCTTTGCAATCACACCCTCTCTCTGCTTGCTTCCCACCGGTCACCATTGGCCACCTGCTGTGACGCCCTCAATTCTGTGGAAAACCACGGAACCGAGAACTAATGCATATGTGTGCCCAGGATGTTCATCACACATACACATACGTTCCACAAACTGAATTCAGATTATATATTACCACGAATAACAGAGCTTATTACAACACCTCATGAGTCTTGAACTCATGCTCACAGCGGAAGTCTTTATTTCTATGCAGCGGAAATCTTTATTTAAATGCGGAAGCAAAAACTAATGCGGAAGCAAAACTAAGCAGAAGTGGCTTCATCTCTACTCCCTCCATAGGCAAGGTTGAGAACAGATCACACGCCATAATGTTCCACTTGATCTTCATAATAGGCTTCTCCTGTTGCTGAGGATGAAGTAATAATGCAAGGTTGAGTACAATGATGTACTCAGCAAGTGCGGGAAAAACAAATGATATGCAGTTCATAAACAAGGTAGGTAATAAAAGGCTTTTTTGCAGAAAAGCAGATTTATAAAACCGTGATAAAACAGCAATCTTAACTTTAGATGAATGTAACCCCAGCATGTATTAAATTACCATCATACCTCCATCGCTTTCCATGTTCCATCCTCACATCAACCAAATCCTTTACCCATACTCACGAATACCCCCTCGTATTCGCTACCATCTCACCTCGTGAAACAACCTTGTCTCGCACCGAGACCAATCTCATATCATGACCCACCAGTCATGCAATCCTTTCATCATCCAGACTTAACAATTCCAAACCAAACCATAACCAAAAACCTTCCCAATAACCATCCCATCTAATCATGGCAGTTTAACCAGGTGCTCATGACCGTAAGCTCGGCTATCATGATAGTTTTAATAACTCTGCAGAGTTTGTACCTCTTTACCCACAAGTTTGTGATTTCGTCACCCGTCGGCGACTGCAGAACCTCTATTTTACCAGTACACATCCGTCGGTGTATGGTCAAGAGATCACAAAATAGCCTTTACAAAGGGGTTACTAGATGTATGGACTCACTAAGGTTTCACCGGCAGGCTAGAATCTCCAATTCTCCCACCCACGGGCCCCCTCTTGTGCCATGCAGTTCCCAGGGCAGTCCCCACTCGACTCCTGTTCCCCGCGCCTTCCACAGTCCATAACACCCTAGCAACTTACCTAATTACTCATCTAAGCCGCACCCATACTTGGCCTTGTGGTGGCACTGTTATCCAGGCATGTGCATGCATGAACCAGTCCTTAGATCTACGGCAAGTAAAACCACCATCTCATGCTACCTCATTCACAAACCCAGGCTTGCCTAGATCTCCCTCCGATCCATGTTCATTTACCTCATCAGTTTCTCATTATCATTACGAGTGCAGTTAGCTAGACACATCTATCTCGCTTCCCAATCCCATAGATTCAGCGAAGCATAAAACAAAAACCATACCCGACTCATAAACTTCCCAAGCGACAAGGATGGTTTAATCAAAACTAGTAAACTCCTATAAAAGGGTTTCCCATCATGTTTGACTCAGCACACACACTTTTTCACAAAACAAAATAGTTTTACCCAAAGCATAGGATCAATATGGTCAAGGAGCACTTGCCTTGTTCTTGCGGTTCCGGTTGTTCTTGATTCTCAAAACCTTGTTGCTGCAGCTCGTCGTAGACAGCTTCCTGAGTTTGTCCTGCTATGTAGGATTCACGTGCATACAAAATTCACAGAAATCAACATCATGCACAAACCCTAAACTAGATGTGATGATGCACATGCATGCTATCCTACGATTAGTTTTATTAGATTGATCTGTTGTTCTTGCATGGCTTGCATGGTCAGAGGTGTTCGGATCAAAGATAAACGTGATGATCTTGTCTTTAGATCAAACTGATCATCGAGGGTTCTGCCCACGAAAAGGCTTCTGTTCGAAAGGAATCGAAGAACAGATGCAAAGAGATGAACAGAATGATGTCGTAAGGTGGTATTGAAGTCCTACCTCACGCTCTTCTTGTCTTCGGGGTCCTCCTCAGACCGCTTGGTTCTCCTCCGATGATCTCCCTTGTTATGCTTCAGCGATGTTTTGCTCGGCGAGTCAAGGCTAGGGCTCTAAGTCGTCGGCTCAGGATTTGAAAGAGAAGTTTGTGGTTTCGGCCAGAGGTTTTGGGTTCTATTTATAATCGGGAAGAGAAGAGTCCTAATCTGATTGGATCCCGAATAAGAGTCTTACTCAAATCTTTGTTAGATCCTGACGTCTTATCTTTGGCAACATCGTGTAGTTTAGCTCGGTTTCCGTTGCGTACCGGTATCTTCACGCGTAAAAACCGCTCCAGACTCGTTACCTTCGTGGTGATGAGCTCCGGAGGCTCCACGTGTCCTCCGGGCCTGGTATCTCCTCATCCGCAGAGACGAGCTCCGGTTGTGCCGCGTGTCAATCGATCGAGACCCCCCTCTTCTTCGAAGGTGAGCTCCGCGCACGCCACGTGTTGGTGTCGGTCTCTCCGCCTTTCCTTCCCTCAGGGACATGCCCCGAGGTCGACACGTGTCCAGCAGCGACAGACCTCCAGAGATAAGCTCCGGTGGCGACACGTGTTCAATAGATCCGGACTTCTCTGAGATGAGCTCCGAGATTGACACGTGTCCTATGAAAAATGCCTTTGCTTCTTCCGCAGAGGCTAGCTCCGCGGGCAGCACGTGTCCCACAGGGTCGGACCTCTTCCCAAATGCGGAGGTGACCCCGAGTCTGCCACGTAGCCAGTCTAGTGTCGGACCTCTCCCAATCTCTCGGGGATGAGCTCCGAACATGCCACGTGGTCTGCTGGTCGTGGAAGTTGCCTTCGGCGCTCTCAGAGAGCTTTACTGGCTATCCTTTTGATACTTGTTTCTGTTCCCTCTTTTCTTAAAATATTTTTCTTCTTCATAAAATATGAACATATGCTGACACCCGAGATGAGGGTGTCACACCTGCAGTGCTGGTAAGAAACTTGTAAGGGCGGGGTAAGACACATCTTACTGATCGATTTTCCACCCACTTCGGAGAGCGTAGTAATAGGGTTCTTCACGATCTTTTTGTCTTCATTTCTGTTTTGTACTAACAATGACAGGAAAGAAGCCTATGGATAAGACCTCTGGTTCTACACCTCCGGATGATGATGAGTGCGTGTCCCATATGGAACTAAAGGACATGATGCGGGCAAGGACCGAAGCTTTCAACAATTACCAGACCACTACAACAGCCACCTTTCAGAGGCTCCATACAAGTGTTGCTGGTCTGACCACACGGTTGGACGAGATGGAGACTCGTCTTCCCCAACAAGCTACACCCTCTATCATCCTTGATGGTGATGCACATGCTCACTATGACACAGAGGATGATTTCAATAACGATGAGGTTGATGCACAGCAGCGCCGTCGCCCTCGACGAAATCGTCAAGGTATGAGAGGTAGACCTCGTCCTCATGCTCCTGAACAAGATAATGATCCTTATGCTAAGATTAAGTTTTCTATTCCAACATTTTATGGATCTTATGATGCTGAGACTTACTTGGATTGGGAGATGATGGTAGAACAAAAATTTAGCTCTCATCTTGTTACTGAGCGACATAGAGTTAGACAAGCCACTAGTGAGTTTAAAGAATTTGCTATAATTTGGTGGAATGAACTTGTCAATACACGTAATGCACCACAAACATGGGCTGCGTTAAAAGAAGAGATGTGCGCTAGGTTTGTTCCTCCTTCATATAGACGTGATCTTCTTAAGAAATTGCAATGCTTTGATCAGGGTGACATGACTGTCCAAGAGTACTACCAAGAGTTGCAGAAAGGTATGCTTCGTTGTGGGGTAGTTGAGGATCAGAAAGACAAAATTGTTAGGTTTTATGGGGGCTTGCGGCGTGAGATCCAGGACATAGTTGACTACAAGGAATATCATTCTATTCAACATTTATTTCAACTTGCTATGTTAGCAGAAAAAGAAGTGCAGGGTTGCCAACAGCAGCGGTGGAACAACACTTTCACGCCACAACAATTTCCGGTGCCATCCAAAGCAGCGCCCTCCTCGAGCGTACGTGCTTCTACACCACCCTCCACGGGTGTTGTACACAGCAGCATCGCACCTTCTATATTACGGGGACAAGATAACAGCAAGTCCCAGATGCCTCCAGGTGTTGCAGCAAAGCCGGCTGCACCCAACACTTCGACAAGTCACAGCTCCGACATTAAGTGCCACCGCTGCCAGGGACTTGGCCATATGCAATGAGATTGCCCCAGCAAACGGGCGATCATTGCCACTACTGATGGTGGGTATATTAGTGCTTCTGATATTGAAGATGAAAATATTATTGCAACTAACATTTCAGGTTCGGATGATGGTGCTGAGGAGGTTCTTGGTACATCTGCGACAAACAACTATAGGACTTTGATTGTGCAGCGAGCTTTGAGTGCCACGGTTCGAGAGGACGACAACCGCCAACGTCACAACCTTTTCAACATGTTTCTCGTCGTCAAGGACTACCGTGTACATACCATCATTGATGGTGGTAGCTGCAACAATTTGGTGAATGTTGAGGTGGTCAAGAAGCTTGGCTTGACCACACAGGAGCATCCCCACCCTTATCACATTCAATGGTTTAACAACAATGGTAAGGTTAAGGTAACACAAACAACAAGGATACATTTTTCCATTGGTTCTTATCATGATTTTGCTGTGGTACCTATGGATGCTTGTTCTCTTTTGTTGGGACGTCCTCGGGAGTTTGATACTGATGCTATTCACCATGGTCGATCTAATAAGTATACTTTCATGCATAAGGGCAAGAAAATTGTGTTGCTTCCTATGAGTCCCACTGAAATTGTACAATTTGAGCAGGAGAAAAAGAATAATGCTAAGCAAAAGGGTGTTTTCAATTCTGAAATTCAGCAACCTATTAAGTTGAAAAATCCTATTTTGCTTGCAACTAAATCTGATCTTAATGATTTATATGCCTCTAATGGAACTTGCTATGCTTTAGTGTGCAAACATGCTTTATATTCCATTGAGGATACATCCATTGTCTTGCCACCTGCTGTTGCTAACCTTTTGCAGGAATATATGGATGTTTTTCCATCAGATATACCCCCCGAATTACCACCTATGCGAGGCATTGAGCACAAGATTGATTTGGTTCCAGGGGCGAGCTTGCCAAACCGTGCTGCCTACAGGACCAACCCCGACGAGACTAAGGAAATTCAGTGACAAGTCCAAGATCTTCTGGACCACGGGTACATTCGTGAGAGTCTTAGTCCTTGTTCTATTCATGTTCTTTTGGTTCCAAAAAAAGATGGCACTTGGCGCATGTGTGTTGATTGTAGAGCCATCAATAACATCAGCATTCGTTATCGCTATCCTATTCCTAGATTGGATGACATGCTTGATGAGTTGAGTGGTTCTGTTATTTTCTCCAAGATTGATTTGCGTAGTGGGTATCATCAGATTCGTATGGCTTTAGGTGATGAATGGAAAACTGCTTTTAAAACTGAATTCGGACTTTATGAATGGTTAGTCATGCCATTTGCTTTAACTATTGCGCCCAGCACTTTCATGAGGTTGATGAATGAGGTTTTACGTGCTTTCATTGGTAAATTTGTGGTGGTTTACTTTGATGATATCCTTATTTACAACAAGTCATATGATGAGCATCTTGAACATCTGCGTGCTGTTTTAATGTCTTGCGCGATGCACGTTTATATGGTAACCTTGAGAAGTGCACCTTTTGCACCGATCGTGTGTCTTTTCTTGGGTATGTTGTTACTTCGCAGGGCATTGAGGTGGACGAGGCAAAGATTGTTGCAATCACGAGCTGGCCACTTCCGACTACGGTCACACAGGTTCGGAGTTTTCTTGCTTTCGCAGGTTTCTACCGGCGTTTCGTGCGGGATTTCAGCACCATTGCGGCACCTCTCCACGAGTTGACAAAGCATGGAGTGTCGTTTCGATGGGGACCAGCACGTAAGCTTTTGATGTTCTCAAGTCGAAGCTCACACAAGCACCATTGCTGCAACTTCCTGATTTTGAGAAGACCTTCGAGCTTGAATGTGACGCGAGCGGCATTGGCATTGGAGGAGTGCTAATTCAAGGAGGTAAACCTGTTGCCTTCTTTAGTGAAAAATTGCATGGGCCTTCGCTGAATTATTCTACATATGACAAAGAACTTTATGCTTTAGTGTGTGTCTTGCAAACTTGGCAACATTACCTATGGTCTAAAGAATTTGTCATACATTCAGATCATGAGTTTTGAAGTATCTTAAAGGACAAGCTAATCTGAACAAACGTCATGCTAAATGGATTGAGTTCATAGAATCATTTCTTTATATCATTAAACATAAGAAAGGGAAAGACAATGTGATTGCCGATGCTTTACCTAGACGTTATACCATACTATCCTAACTTTCTCATAAAATCTTTGGTTTGGAAACCATAAAGAGGTTATATGCTACTGATTTGGACTTCAAAGATGCCTTTGAAAATTGTAGAGAGGGAAGAACGTGGCAAAAATTCCTGTTGCGTGAAGGCCTTCTCTACCGTGCTAACAAGCTGTGTGTTCCAGCTAGCTCCGTTCGTCTTTTGTTGTTGCATGAAGCGCATGGAGGTGGTTTGATGGGACATTTTGGTTTTAAAAAGACAGAGGATGTGCTGACCGCTCACTTCTTTTGGCCACGAATGAGGCATGATGTGGAGCGCTACATTCCACTTTGCACAACATGCAACAAAGCTAAGTCTCGACTTAACCCACATGGTCTTTATATGCCTCTTCCGGTTCCTAGTGCACCTTGGGAGGATATTTCTATTGACTTTGTTTTAGGATTGCCTAGAACAAAGAGGGGGAGGGATAGTGTCTTTGTGGTTGTTGATCGTTTCTCTAAAATGGCTCATTTTATACCCTGCCACAAGACCGATAGTGCTTCACATGTTGCTGATTTGTTCTTTAATGAGGTTGTGCGTTTGCATGGTGTTCCCAATACTATTGTTTCTGATAGGGATGCTATGTTTTTGAGTCACTTTTGGAGAACTTTATGGTATAAATTGGGAACAAAGTTGCTGTTTTCTACTACTTGTCATCCACAAACTGATGGGCAAACGGAGATAGTTAATTGTACCTTATCTACTATGTTGCGGGCTGTTTTGAAAGACAATTTGAGGTTGTTGGAGGAGTGTTTGCCACATATTGAGTTTGCTTATAACAGGTCTATTCACTCCACAACCAAGTTAAGTCCGTTTATGGTAGTCTATGGTTTCAATCCTCGTGCTCCAATTGATTTGCTACCTTTACCACATACTGAAATTGTGAACTTAGATGCTACACAACGTTCTGAATTTATTCTTAAGTTGCATGAAACTACTAAGTTACAAATTGAAAAAATGAATGAAAAGTATCGCATTGCTGCTAGTAAAGGTAGGAAGGAGGTAAAATTGGAACCCGGTGATTTGGTGTGGGTTCATTTGAGAAAAGATAGGTTCCCGGATTTGAGAAAGTCCAAACTCATGCCACGTGCTGCTGGACCTTTTAAGGTTCTTGAGAAGATAAATGACAATGCATATAAAGTTGAGTTGCCTCCCGAGTTTGGGGTTAGTCCCACATTTAACATTTCAGATTTTAAGTCATACTTGGGAGAAGAAGATGAGCTTGAGTCGAGGACGACTCCAATGCAAGAGGGGAAGGATGATGTGGACATCACTCCTGTAGATATACACAACACTCACATGGTAGACATGCAAGGTCCAATTACTAGAGCTCGAGCACGAAAATTGAATTTAGATGTGAGCTCGTTCCTGAACAATTCTTTATATGTGAATTTTGAGAGTATGTTGCTACCTAATGGATTAATTATGATTAGGAACCATGGAGAGGACATGGAGATACATGAAGAGGAGTTTGTAGGCGTGGAGGGCCAGAAAATACGCCAACAAGAAGTTAGAGACCGAGCCCAACTCAAACTCAAGTCCAACTCAGGCCCAGGAGCAGTCCACCTTAAAATGGATGCACAGGAGGCATACAGACTCTGTTTTTGACGTTCTACATATGCACGGAAAGCTGAGAGGATAAACTTTCCAATGGAACTAGCCCCACGTCAAAATTCCCTCGGAGTCCACGGGAAACATCGAAACAATATAAAGCTTAGAGTCTATCAGGGTGTTGCATCACCTAGTTGGGCCATTGGGTCTTGTATCGAGTCCAAGTCCATTATGTACGTGTCTTAGGGTTAGGTGACGACCCCAGCACCCCCCTGGTCGTCCTCCACCCCCTTTATACCCCCTAGCCGCCATCACAAACAGCTGGGTTTTGCTTAGTTATAATCTATCATTGAACAGTGTCGCCGATCATCGGTTGCGAGACCCCAAATTCATGATCAATTCAGTTTTGATTGCAACTTCTCTGTTCTTGCTTGTGTTCTTGATTGCGCTTGCAGGGATAAGCCTTCGTGGCGAGGTCATTCGTGTGACACGGGTGATAACCAACAGAGCAATGGTGTAGTGATTGCGGGGTTTCGTTTGTTTGGAGCCTTGGATCATGAACGTCGAGATCTCAACCCAATCAAGTTTACCCCACCTCTCGGAAGATCAGGACTCATCCTCCTATCACTACGTGTGGATAACCTTTCCAATACCACCAATACCATATCAAATTCAATATGAGTCAATAGGAATCATAAAACAATGTCAGATTCAAAATCTTTCAAGGTGCCACGTCACTGTCTATTAGTTCGAGCCCATTAGGGAAGTGCCTAGGAGTCTTTGGTTGCACCCTAGGCTATAAATATAACACCACTTGCCAAATTACATGGGTTTTCTTATATTTATATTAACCTGTGTATACACAATTTCACCATTCTTTAGTTTATGGAATCCTAAGTTCAATGATTTCAAATTTCTTTTTTTGGTTCCTACTCGTGTTCTCGGTTGCACTTGTTCCTACATGTTCGCAAGGTAGATAACCAACAAAGTGGTGGTGTAGTGATTGTAGGGGTTTTTGGTGTTTTGCTTGAAATCTCAGATTATCAACATCAAAATCTTCACATCAATCGAATTATCTTTTAGAAGATTGGTCTTAATACACTCAATGGCTAAGCATGATACTACCAAGACATATAAAACAATTCTTTCAACCGGCTTTAAAGAATAATGTGGAAAACTAGCCATGTCCTAACAAGATTTAGTATTACGGAAGTGTGCAAATAACTAAACTATATTCCTAAAATAGATGCAAGAGGGTTAACGATGCTTGCCTTTTCATATATAGCCGATCAGTCTTCTTGATTGAACTCTTAGCTTTTAATATCCTCGTATTGCCTCTAGATTGTGATGTGTACACGTATCAACTACCGTCAAAATAAAAAGATGAGAACAATCAAGAACAATACATCACACATCCAAAACAAGCTATAGAATTTATTATGGTTGGATAGGTAACAATCAAATGAACGATTAGGTACAAGAATGACTTAATTGGAGTTATGAGTGATTGACTACGTTATATTGAAATTTCAAGGTCAATTGGTATAAAATAGTTATTATTAGGGCGACAATATGAATTTAATATTTATTTTATAAATTCACATGTGAATATGATTTTACAAGAAAATTAGGTATCATATATGTTTTTACTATTTTTATATTATATTCTAACGGATTATATTATTTTTAATAATTCCTCGATTCTAAAATACATTTAGCATACAAATTTTGGATTATAAAATATTAATAAGCATTTTTTAAGAAACTGTTATGCAAAAACATTGGTTTGATAATTCAAAATTTGTCCCATATTAATTTCTCCACAAATATCCCCTAAACCATTCTATTTGACATATAGGTCTTTGTGATAGTCAATTTTTATATTTAAACCCCGTAATAGTCTAAAAATTACATAAGGACCATATCTAGAAAATGTTATGCAAAAAACTGGTTTGATAATTTGAAATTTGTCCCATATTAACCTCTCTACAAATATCACCTAAACCATTCTATTTGACAATAGGTCTCTGTTATTGTCTATTTTTACATTCAAACCGTGTAATAGTCTAAAAATTACAAAAGGACCATATCTAGAAACTGGTATTCAAAAATATTGGTTTCATAATTTGAAATTTGTCCCCATATTAATCTCTCTGCAAATATCTCCTAAACCATTCTATTTTACATATAGGTCTCTGTGATAGTCTATTTTTACATTTCAACTTCGTAATAGTCTAAAAATTACAAGGACCATAACTAGAAATTGTTATGCAAAAATATTGGTTTGATAATTTGAAATTTTTCCCCGTATTAGTATCTCTACAAATATTCCCTAAACCATTCTATTTGACATATAGGTCTTTGTGATAGTCTATTTTTACATTTAAACCACGTAATAGTTTAAAAATTACATGAGAACCATATCTAGAAATTGTTATGCAAAAACGTTGGTTTGATAATTTGAAATTTGACCCCGTATTAGTCTCTCTAGAAATATCCCCTAAATCATTCTATTTAACATATAGATCTCTATGATAATAGTCAATTTTTACATTTAAACCCCATAATAGTCTAAAAATTACATAAGGACCATATATAGGAAGTTACGCAAAAACATTGGTTTGATAATTTGAAATTTGTCCCCATATTAATCTCTCTACAAATATCACCTAAACCATTCTATTAGACATATAGGTCTCTCTGGTAGTCTATTTTTAAATTTAAACCTCGTAATAGTCTAAAAATTACAAAAGGACCATATCTAGAAACTGGTATTCAAAAATATTGGTTTGATAATTTGAAATTTGTCCCCGTATTAATCCCTCTACAAATATCACCTAAACCATTCTATTTGACATATAGGTCTCTATGATTGTCTATTTTTACATTTAAACCCCGTAATAGTCTAAAAATTACAAAAGGACCATATCTAGAAACTGGTATTCAAAAATATTGGTTTGATAATTTGAAATTTGTACCCGTATTAATCTCTCTACAAATATCTCCTAAACCATTCTATTTTACATATAGGTCTGTGTGATAGTCTATTTTTACATTTAAACCTCGTAATAGTCTAAAAATTACATAAGGACCATATCTAGAAATTGTTATGAGAAAAATTGGTTTGATAATTTGAAATTTGTCCCCGTATTAATCTCTCTACAAATATCCCCTAAACCATTCTATTTTACATATAGGTCTTTGTGGTAGTCTATTTTTACATTTAAACCCCATAATAGTCTACAAATTACATAAGGACCATATCTAGAAACTGTTATGCAAAATATTGGTTTCATAATTTGAAATATGTCCCCGTATTAGTCTCTCTACAAATATTCCCTAAACCATTCTATTTGACATATAAGTATCTGTGATAGTCTATTTTTACATTTAAACCCCGTAATAGTTTAATAATTACATAAGGACCATATCTAGAAACTGTTATGCAAAAACATTGTTTTGATAATTTGAAATTTGTCCCCGTATTAATCTATCTACAAATATCCCTTAAACCATTCTATTTGACATATAGGTCTCTGTGATAGTCTATTTTTACATTTAAACCCCGTAATAGTCTAAAAATTACTTAAGGACCATATCTAGAAACTATTATGCAAAAACATTGGTTTGATAATTTGAAATTTGTCCCCGTATTAATATTTCTACAAATATCCCCTAAGCCATTCTATTTGACATATAGGTCTTTATGATAGTCTATTTTTACATTTAAACCCTGTAATAGTGTAAAATTACATAATGACCATATATAGAAACTCTTATGCAAAAACATTAGTTTGATAATTTGAAATTTGTCCCCGTATTAATCTCTCTACAAATATCCCCTAAACGATTCTATTTGACATATAGTCTATGTGATAGTCTATTTTTACATTTAAACCCCTTAATAGTCTAAAAATTACATAAGTATCATATCTAGAAATTCTTATGCAAAAAATTGGTTTGATAATTTGAAAATTGTCCTGTATTAATCTCTGTACAAATATCCCCTAAACCATTCTATTTGACATATAGATGTCTGTGATAGTCTATTTTTACATTTAAACCACGTAATAGTCTAAAAATGACGTAAGGACCTTATATAGGAAATGTTATGCAAGAACATTGATTTGATAATTTGAAATTTGTCCCTGTATTAATCTATCTACAAATATCCCCTAAACCATTCTATTTGACATAAAGGTCTCTGTGATAGTCTATTTTTACATTTAAACCCCGTAATAGTCTAAAAATTACTTAAGGACCATATCTAGAAACTATTATGCAAAAACATTGGTTTGATAATTTGAAATTAGTCCCCGTATTAATATTTCTACAAATATCCCTAAGCCATTCTATTTGACATATAGGTCTCTGTGATAGTCTATTTTTACATTTAAACCCCTTAATAGTCTAATTATTACATAAGGACCATTTCTAGAAACTGTTATGCAAAAACATTGGTTTGATAATTTGAAATTTGTCCCCGTATTAATCTCTCTACAAATATCCCCTGAACCATTCTATTTGACATATAGGTATTTGTGATTGTCTATTTTTAGATTTAAACCCCATAATGGTCTAAAAACTACATAAGGACCATATTTAGAAACTGTTATGCAAAAACATTGGTTTGATAATTTGAAATTTGTCCCCGTATTAATCTCTCTACAAATGTCCCCTAAACCATTCTATTTGACAGATAGGTCTCTATGATAGTCTATTTTTACATTTAAACCCCGTAATAGTCTAAAAATTACATAATAAATGACAAATCAATGCCCAGACGACATGAGCTAGTTGGAACGCCACAACATGAAGCACCCAAACCATGTCAAAGTCCTCATCCTAACAACAGGAGGCAACGATGTATCCCCGAGTTGGTCAGACGAGGTGTATCATGCAATCTGATGCCACATATTGTTGCTGACCAGGAGGGTTACCATGTCTATGAGGCACTAAAGGCAACATGGATGCCATTACTACTCTGATTGAGAATCTAAAACCCGCACATGATGATGGACTTGCAGCAGAGGATCCACAAAGGGCAATTGACACCATAAATGTTGCAATGTAACAGAAAACCGATCACCTAAAGACCAATCAACCAATTCAGCCTACTACTAGTTGACGTTCAGAATTAACGATCTCAAACGCATCCTCACTACCGCGTCGACCCAGTGTGCAACAAGAAGGTTCTTCTCACTGAGCTAGCCCATCATGCAGATGGAACGATATACCCCCATGGAACAGATCCCAGCCTTAATAGTAGGATGACTTGTAGCTGAGTCGGGATGACTCTACTTAAGATGCTCATCACGTAATTGTGCAAGAGCGAGGCATGAGAAGGAAAGACGTATCAAACCTTCTAGACCCATGTGCTTCTTGACGGTGATTGAGTACCTATTTCAACCGTCAAATATACTCGTAGGAAGGACTTAACATTTCTTACACACATATTTATTACATATAATGTAGTTTCATTTGTACATGGACAAAATTTGCATGCAGGTGGTTTACCAAAGAAATAAGGAGAAGACACATCCACATTATGAAGAAGCACAACTCTGATCAGTAACGGATTGCCAAATGAATAACCAACAGATTGAAGGGCCCACAAATAGGCGTAAATGTGGCAGCTCTCTTGATAGAGACGAAGGTGTCCCATCTTTCGATGAGATGGTAACTATCGTTTTTGGTGGAGTAGACTTTGATGATCCGACTACTAACGTGTGAGTGCGTCGCGCCTTAGCAATCGCTAAACCAACTGCAAGAGATTATTGACCACGTCGGAGCACGATCAACCTAACCACGAGGGTCTATTTCCTGCGGGCAAACAAAGAACAAGCAAGAAACTGGGATTGCAATCTGGATATTGCGAATTTAAGAAGAAAACTTTATGATAAGTGGTTTGGGCCCGATCTTCCGAATGGTATGTCGATTGAAGTGGAGATCTCGACGTTGATGATCCGAGGCACTCAAGCAGACCCGAATTACCCCTGCAATCACTACACCTCTGCTTCGTTGGTTATTAACCGTGCTTCACACGCTTGACCTTGCCAAGAAGGATATCCCTGCAGGTGCAACCGAGAACACAAGCAAGAACAATGAAGATGCAATCTGAAATTGCAAAATTGGGGTCTCACAAAACCGTAGAACGGCGAGATTGTTTAATCTAAGAAAAAACCCACAAATTTGGCTGGTGGCTACAGTATTTAAAGGCTAGGGTTCGGCCATGAGACCCTTATACGCGTCCCTAATGGACTCATATGGGATACAAGGCCCAAAAGCCCAATACGGTGGTGCAGCACCGGACAGAACCCTGAATTCAACTTGTTTCGACAACTCCCAATGACTCCTGGCGAATTTTAATGTGGGACCAGAACCATTGGAAAGTCTATCTTCTCATATTTCCATGCATATGTAGAACATCGAAAACGGAGTCCGTATGCATCCTGGGCATCCGTTTTAAGATGGACTGCTCCTGGACTCCGAGTTGAACTCGAGTCCGAGTTGGCGACTGTTTCCATCAACTTGTGGACGTCCCATCTGGTTCTTCATATCCCCAAATCCTCCTCCCTTTACTTGTTGATCATGTCCATGGTTCCTAATAATAATTAAATCATTAAATAGACAATCCATTCTCAAAATGACATGGGTAGGAAGTTAGGAACGAATTCACCTGCTGATTTAGTAACCGTGCTCGTGCTCTTGTGATTGGTCCTTGTATATCAATGTGAGTATCCACTGTTGTGATGTCCTCATCATCCTCCCCCTCTTGAATCGGAGTCGTCCTCGACTCAAGATCATCTTCTTCTCCCTCATATTGTCATAAATCTGAAATGTTAAATGTGAGACTAACCCCAAAATCGGGAGGCAACTCAAACTTATATGCATTGTCATTGATCTTTTCAACAATCTTAAAAGGACCAGCAGCTCTTGGCATAAGTTTAGATTTTCTCAAATGAGGGAATCGTTCTTTTCTTAAATGTAGCCATACCAAGTCCCCTGGTTCAAGTTTTACTTCTTTTCTACCTTTACTACCAAAAATTCTATACTTCTCATTCATATTTTATATTTTTCTTTGTAGTTTCATGCATCTTAAGAATGAATTAAGATCGTTGTGTAGCATCCAAATTTATTTTCAGAAGGAGGCAAAGGTAATAAATCAATAGGAGTACGGGGATTGAAACCATACACTACCTGGAATGGGTTTACCCTTGTAGTAGAGTGAACTGACATGTTGTAAGCAAATTTTATATGTGGTAAACAATCCTCCCAACCCTTTAAATTTTTTTTAAAACAGCCCGCAACATAGTGGATAGAGTATGATTTACTACCTCAGTTTGTCCATCGGTTTGTGGGTGACATGTGGTTGAAAACAACAGCTTGGTTCCCAATTTATTCCACATAGTTCTCCAAAAATGACTTAAAAATTTTGCATCACGATCAGAAACAATGATATTTGGCACACCATGTAAACGAATAATTCCCGTTATAAACAAATCAGCAATGTGTGAGGCATTATCATTCTTATGACAAGGTATAAAATGTGCCATTTTGGAGAAACGATCAACAACCAAAAAAATACTATCCCTCCCCCTCTTAGTCCTAGGCGATCCCAAAACAAAATCCATGGAAATATCCTGCCAAGGTACACTAGAAACAGGAAGAGTCATATAAAGACCATGTGGGTTAAGTCGAGAATTAGCTTTATTGTAAGTAGTGCATCGTGACACGTAGCGCTGGACATCACGTCCCATCTTTGGCCAAAAGAAGTGTGTGGCCAACACGTCCACAGTTTTCTTCACTCCAAAATGTCCCATCAAACCTCCTCCATGTGCTTCCTGCAAAAGTAATAGGCGAACGGAACTAGCAGGAACACATAGCTTGTTAGCATGATAGAGGAGCCCCTCTCGTAGTACATATTTATTCCAAGTTCTTCCTTCTCTACAATTTTCAAAGGCATATTTGAAGTCCAAATCAGTAGGATATAATCCTTTTGTTGTTTCCAAACCAAATATTTTATGATCAAGTTGGGACAGCATGGTGTAACGTCTAGACAATGCATCTGCAATAACATTCTCCTTCCCTTTCTTATGCTTAATGACGTATCAAAACAATTCTATGAACTTAATCCATTTAGCATGTCGTTTATTCAGATTGGTTTGACACTTAAGATACTTCAAAGATTCATGATCGGAATGTATGACGAACTCCTTAGACCACAGGTAATGTTTCCAAGTTTGTAGAACTCGCACTAAGGCATACAATTCCTTATCATAAGTAGAATAATTCAGAGAAGTACCATGCAATTTTTCACTAAAGAATGCAACAGGTTTACCTCCTTGTATGAGAACACCTCCAATACCAATGCCGCTTGCATCACATTCTAGCTCAAATGTCTTGTCAAAATCAGGAAGTTGTAGCAATGGTGCTTGTGTAAGCTTTGATTTGAGAACATCAAAATCTTGTTGCTGCTGTTCGCCCCATCGAAACTGCACTCCCTTCTTCGTCAGTTCATGGAGAGGTGCTGCAATGGTGCTGAAATCCCGCACGAAGCGTCGATAAAAACCTGCAAAACCAAGAAAACTACGCACCTGCGTGACGGTCGATGGAGTTGGCCAGCTTGTGATCACCATAATTTTTGCCTCACCCATCTCAATTCCCTGCGATGAAACGACATATCCAAGAAATGAAACTCGATTGGTGCAAAAGACACACTTTTCGAAGTTACCAAACAAACGTGCATCTCTCAAGACACTGAAAACAGCACGTAAATGATTAAGATGTTCGTCATATGACTTGCTGTAAATGAGGATATCATCAAAGTAAACCACCACAAATTTTCCAATAAAAGCACGTAAAACCTCGTTCATTAATCGCATAAAAGTGCTAGGTGCATGAGTTAAACCAAAAGGCATGACTAACCACTCATAAAGTCCAAACTTGGTTTTAAATGCAGTTTTCCATTCATCTCCTAGTGCCATTCTAATTTGGTGGTAACCACTACGCAAGTCAATTTTTGTGAAAATAATAGCACCACTCAATTTATCAAGCATGTCATCTAAGCAAGGAATAGGATAACGATATCGAATGATGATGTTATTAATCGCTCTACAATCAACACACATGTGCCAGCTACCATCGTTCTTAGGAACAAAAAGAACAGGAACAGAACAAGGACTAAGTCTTTCACGAATATACCCGCGGTTCAAAAGATCTTGAACTTGTCGCTGAATTTCCCTTATCTCTTCCGGATTCGCCCTGTACGCCGCACGATTTGGCAAACTTGCCCCTGGAATCAAGTTGATCTTATGTTCAATGCCCCTCATAGGTGGTAATCCAGGGGGTATCTCGGGGGGAAACACATCCACAAAATCCTGCCAAAGGTTAGCAACAGCAGGGGGCAATGCAATGGACACTTCATGAAGCGAAAACATGGCTTCTTTGCATACTAAAGCATAGTACATCCCCTTGGTATTAAATAAATCAGCAAGGTCAGATTTAGTTGTGAGCAGCGAAGGTGATTTTAACTTAATTACTTGCTGTTTTTCAGAGTCTAGTGATTTTATTGCCTTATCATCACGTGTTTTACTTTCTCCAAATGTACAATTTCAGCATGAGTCATAGGAAGCAAAGTGATTTTCTTTCCTTTATGCATCAGAGTATATTTATTAGTTCTACCATGATGAATAGCATCCGTATCAAATTCCCAAGGACGTCCCAACAAAAGAGAACAAGCATCCATAGGTACGACATCAAAATCAGCAAAATCATGGTAAGAACCAATCGAAAAATGTACTCTCGCTGTTTGTGTTACCCTAAATTTACCGCTGTTGTTGAACCACTGAATGTGGTATAGATGAGGGTGCGCTCTTGTTATCAACCCAAGTTTCTTGACCACATCCGTATTCACCAAGTTATTGCAACTACCTCCATCAATTATAGTGTGCACGCGGCAGTCCTTGACGATGAGAAACATGTGAAAAAGATTGTGTTGCTGTAGCTTGTCATCCGCCTCAACTTTGGAGCTCAAAGCACGATGCACAATTATGCTTCTATAATTTTCCGTTGCTGCAGTACCAAGTACCTCTTCATCTGTGCTATAGTGGTCATCTTTTGGTCCTGCAACGTTAGTAGCAAGAGAATATTCATCTTCAACATCCGAAGTACTATCATACCCGCCATCATCTCGTGCTATGTATGCTCGTTGCTAGGGCAATCTTTCATCACATGACCAACTCCCTGGCAGCGGTGACACTTAATGTTGGAAGTTCGACTCGTGGAAGGAGTGGAAGACGTAGGCTTGAATGGTGTCGTCTTGCTGCCCTCCAGCGCGCGAGGAAATGGAGCAGTAGATGAAGTTCGTTGGCCACCATTGGATGGTGTAGTGGCAGTAGGAAAATTCGAAGATGGTGCTGTTTTAGATGGTGTAGATGTCGAACACGGTGTGAAGGTGCTCCTCGTGTGTTGGTGCTGCTGCTGTTGGCGGCCCTGCAATTCTTTTTCTGCCAACATAGCCAGCTGAAATAATATGTTAACAGTATCATATTCCTTATAATCAACAATGTCTTGAATTCCACGCCTCAACCCCCCATAAAAACGAGCTATTTTGTCATCCATGTCCTCTACTACCCCACAGCGCAACATATCCTTTTGTAACTCTTGATAATATACTCCTCTACGGACATGTTACCTTGGTCTAAGCGCTGCAATTTTTCGCGGAGGTCCCGCTGAAAAGAAGGAGGAACAAAACGAACACGCATAGCTTCCTTTAATCTATCTCATGTTGGAGGATCAGTTCTAGTTTTATCAAGTTCATTCCACCATATGATAGCAAAATCCTTAAACTCACTAGTGGCTTGACGAGCTCTATGTTGTTCAGGAACAAGGTGGGCATTAAATTTCTGCTCTACTGTCATCTCCCAATCAAGATATGCCTCAGCATCATAAGCGCCAAAAAAAGAGGGTATAGTAAATTTGACTTTAGCAAAAGGATCATCACGAGGGCGATTAAAATTGTTATGAAGATCATTGTAATTATAACGATTATTACCTCCCATACCTCGTAGATAAAGTGGAAGTCGTGGTTGATTATTATGATCTTCCATATTATAAGCACCGTCTTCACGATCTTCAGCGAGAGGCATCCGCGCCTCAAGAGTATCCATCCGAACAACAAGATCAGCAAGGTGATGATTCAAGGTCATCAATGACGCCTCTGCCAATGCTTGGGTTTTGGTGAACATATCTGTCATTTCCCTTATCATGTCACGCAACTCAGCATGTTGAACACATTCATCATCCCTTTTATCTTCTGCAATTGTTAGTAGTAAACAAAAGACAACAAAAAGATGTTATCCCTATCAACTACAAAGGATAGTGGCAATGTGAAAAGTGGAAGGAAGGAAACAATCTCTCTCTCTCAAGCGTCTTACCACGTTCTTACAAGTGTTCTTACCGACATAGCAGGTTATAAACGGTGGACGGTGAGAACCAATGAAGCGTGGAGTGATTGTAAAGGTACCTGTTCTGCTCAAGAGGAAAAGTGGAGCTTGGATGGCACAATATGGTGGCTAATAAAAAAATCGTTAACAGCAAACAAAGTTGAATAAGTATTCAATGTAGGAACTGTTGCTGGTTAACAAGTGTTCTAGGTCTAGCACAACACAAGGCAGTAGAAAGGCAAATAGAAAATCTGGAAGATATAACCAACAAGTACAGCACAAGTGTATAGGCCAACTGTTTTCAAGTGTGTGCTGTCAATGCTTTAATATCTGTGCTCTCTTCACTATTTTTTTTCTTTTTTTAATATTTTTTCTGATATTTTTTGTTTACTCGAGAGCACGAAAATAGAAAGCACACAACTTTGCAGCTCAATTGGATGTAAGATGTGTCCTATAGAAAATCAGGAAGATTCTTTAAAATTAGGGCTGAAACTTTAGAGGCCAGATAGTCTATCTTCCAAGGGGAATTTGGCCAAACAAATTTTGCCGAACACAGCAGAGCCATGAAAAATCAGTTGCAAAATTTTGAGTAGATCAATTTGAAAAAAAATCACCCGATTTGGAGTTCGTATGCAAAAGTTATGGCCGTTTTAAAGTAGGCTACCCGAGTTACTGTTTTTTATGTTGATTCAACCTCGGTTTTGTAAAAGATCTCGCAATAGGATGTGAAAAACAATTGGAATTTAGCAACGACGAATGATGGGATGTTGTGATGAATCAAGGAGGACTGGCACAATAGTTTGTCACCTGTTCTAGGGCTAGCGATGCGGGAGTTCACGCAAGGCGGCTAGCTAGGGCAAATCGATGATCTTGTTGGCTCGGTTTGTTGTTTAGGGATTGTGGAATAGGCGAGCAGCAAGAAAAACAAGGAAGAAAAATGATAACTACGACCCAAAACACAATGCTAAACCAGCAACAAGACTCGACCACACGAATGCAAACTCAACAATGCAAACTAAAAAACGAAACTTGCAGGCACTATGGTCTAGGAATCGGTAAACACAATATGATTTTTTTGTGGCTTTTTCTGTGGACTCTAGGTATGAAATACAGAAACTAATCTACTGGGAAATCAATGTACCTCACGGGCAACCTGAAATCTGATACCAAATGATGAGTGGTTTAGGCCCGATCTTCCGAAAGGTATGTCGATTGAAGTGGAGATCTCGACGTTGATGACCCGAGGCACTCGAGCAGACCCGAATTACCCCTGCAATCACTACACCTATGCTCCGTTGGTTATCAACCATGCTTCACATGCTTGACCTCGTCAAGAAGGCTATCCCTGCAGGTGAATCCGAGAACACAAGCAAGAACGATGAAGATGCAATCTGAAATTGCGAAACTTGGGTCCCACAAAACCGTAGAACGGTGAGATTGTTTAATATAAGCAAAAACCCATGAATTTGGCCGGCGGATACAGTATTTAAAGTCTAGGGTTCGGCCATGAGACCCTAATACGCGTACCTAATGGACTCATATGGGATACAAGGCCCAAAAGCCCAATATGGTGGTGCAGCACCGGACAGAACCCTAAATTTGATTTGTTTGGACAACTCCCAATGACTCCTGGCCAATTTTAATGCGGGACCAGAACCATTGGAAAGTTTATCTTCTCATCTTTCCATGCATACGTAGAATGTCGAAAACAGAGTCCGTATGCATCCTGGGCATCCGTTTTAAGATGGACTGCTCCTGGACTCTGAGTTGAACTCGAGTCCGAGTTGGCGATTGTTTCCATCATCTTGTTGACATCCCATCTGGTTCTCCACGTCCCCAAATCCTCCTCCCTTTACTTGTTGATCATGTCCATGGTTCCTAATAACAATTAAATCATTAAATAGCAATCCATTCTCAAAATCACATGGGTAGGAAGTTAGGAACGAGTTCACCTGCTGATTTAGTAACCGTGCTCGTGCTCTTGTGATTGGTCCTTGTATATCAATGTGAGTGTCCACTGTTGTGATGTCCTCATCACTTTATTGATGAAAGTGGGATTCTGAAATGTCCTGGCCTGGTCATTGGACACAAACAAGGTACGCGAGTTATAGCTATGGCAAACTTAAATCTAAACAAAACCCGCTCTCTCAAGAAACTCTTAGCCTACTTAAATAGGTAAGTGAAGAGGGAAATTCGTCCAGCAACAAAAGTAGGACGTGATCTCCCTTATTCCCTTCCTTTTTTCTGAGATAGACTACCTTTTAATAGGGAAGGAAAGAGGGAAATCCATCCAGTAGCAAGGCAGGATATGATTTCCTTTATTTCTTTCCTTATTATAGTACATCTATCTTTAAATTGGGGAAAAAAGAGGGAAATTTCGTCCAACAGCAAAGGTTGGATGAGATTTCCCTTATTCCTTTCCTTATTTGTCTAGATATCTCTTTATTACATGGCCCTAGCCTCAAGATTTGGTGCATAGTACCCTATTCATCCATTTAACTTTATTCTGGTCTGCCAGCTTGTATATTTCGTCCATGTCCTTGTATGTCATCATGGTGGCTTCAAAGTGCTTAAAACTCCGCTCGAAACTCAGTTCTGGTTCCCTTCTCATGCGCCTTCATCTCTCTGCTTGATGATGCTCTCATGTTCATTCCTCTTATCCATGCTAGGCCCTTCATTTGTAAGCAACAAAAATGTATCCAATTTAGGCAGCATTATATTCTCATGAATATTACAAACATTACCAAGAAACAAAAGTACCTGATAATTTAACTGGCGTGCGCGAGCTCTAGTAATTGGTCTCATATGTGTGGTAGCAGGGGCTATGGGTGTAACTGTGGTAGATATGTCCTCATCATCCTCCCCTTCTTGAATTGAAGTCATCCTCGACGGAAGCACATCTTCCTCACCCAAATAAGGCTTCAAATCTGCAATGTTAAAAGTGGGACTAATCCCAAAGTCTGCAGGCAGCTCAAGTTTATATGCATTATTATTTATTTTCTTTAACACCTTAAAAGGACCATCAGCACGTGGCATTAGCTTTGATTTGCGCAAATCAGGAAACCTATGTTTTCGTAAATGTAACCAAACAAGATCTCCTGGTTCAAACACAATATGTTTTCTACCCTTGTCGCCAGCAAGTTTGTATTTAGCATTCATGCGCTTTTTTTTCTTAGTTAACTCATGCATTTTAAAGATCAATTCAGCACGTTGTTTAGCATCAAAATTAACCTTCTCCGAAGATGGAAGAGGCAACAAATCAATGGGTGCACGAGGTAGAAAACCATACACAATTTCAAAAGGGCACATCTTAGTGGTAGAATGCAGCAAACAATTATAAGCAAATTCAATATGAGGCAAGCATTCTTCCCACATTTTCTGGTTATTCTTCAAAACAGCCCTAAGCATAGTAGACAATGTTCTATCGACTACTCAGTTTAACCATCAGTTTGGGAGTGACATGTAGTACTAAAAGGCAGTTTAGTCCCCAACTTAGCCCATAAACATCTCCAAAATTGGCTAAGAAATTTAGTGTCACGATCTGAAACAATTGCATTTGGCACACCATGCAAACGAATAATTTCACGAAAGAACATATCAGCAACATTAGTAGCATCCTCGCTTTTATGACATGGTATAAAGTGTGCCATATTTGAAAATATATCCATGAAAACAAATATGTTATCCCTCCTCTTCTTTGTTCGAGGTAACCCTCAAACAATGTCCATGGAACACTAGGTACAGGCAAAGGCATATATAAACCATTAGCATTGAGTCGTGACTTAGCTTTTTGACATGTAGTACAGCGAGCAACAAAATGGTCAACATATCGTCTCCTCTTTGGCCAAAAGAAATGTGTAGCAAGTACGTCCTCTGTTTTCTTCATGCCAAAGTGTCCCACTAATCCTCCTCCATGTGCATCCTGTAACAACAAAAGACAAATGGAGCTAGCTGGAATGCATAGCTTGTTAGTACGAAACACAAATCCAACATTACAGACGAACTTGTTCCATGTTCTTCCTTCCTTACAATTCTGCATTGCTGTGAGACCTATGTGTGCTAAATTCATTGGCTTTGACGATAAAAGTTTTGAATACTACCAAAACACCTTTTTAATAAGGTCCGAGCTCCTGCAAGGTCCGACGATAGGTCCGACTTGTTTTGGGTAGCTCCGGCAAGGTCCGACGTAAGGTCCGACTTGTTTTGTCTAGGTCTGACTTATTTTGGCTAGGTCCGACTTTTTTTTGCTAGGTCCGACTAGATTTGGTAAGTTCCGTGCTAGGTCTTACTAAGCTTTAGTAAGCTCCGGCGCTGGGTCCGACTAGCTTTGGTAAGCTTCGGTTCAAGGTCCGGTTAGCTTTGATAAGGTTCGGAGCTTGATTGCAACGGTTCTTCTTTTAACTTGCAATGTTTTTACTTGCTTTACTCTTATGGAAAGTTTTTTTAGTATTATTTTACTAAGTTTTTAGTGTGTTTTGGTGGTTATGGCTGATATCATTTTGCTATGGTTTACAACATGCTTATGTGAGGTGCTCACGTAAGATGTTGTAGTTTCGGAACTAACGAGAGTCAAGTCGAGGACTTGTGCTCGGAAGCATTGATTGTTTATTCATGTGCAGGTGTTGCTTGAGTTCAAGACATGGATGGTGACGGGATCCATTGAACTAGTCTTAGGAAGAAGATGAGGTTCAACAACCAAGTTCGGGAGGAATTGTGGTTGAGTTGATCGGGAGGTTGCGCAGTATGTTTGAATCAAGAACAATGCATATGAAGGTATCTTGGACGTCGTTGGAAGATGTTTGCACGTGTGCAAGGGTGCATGGACGTGGCTGCATGGTTCCAAGGCGTGATGAAGAGATGTGGACATAAAGAATTGGTTGGAAAGGTCCAACCGACTAGGTTATGGACTCAGGCTGCGGCTGAGTCGTGTTTGACTCAAATATGGACAGTTTTGAGTTGGTTATGATAGGGTTTCGTGTGGGTCACGAATTTGAGTTATTTTAGGAATGTGGGATACGTTCCTAAGGTGTTTGAAAGTCTTAAGATTGCTTCTATCTGCGTATAGAAGAGTCCTAAGCAATATTGGAAAGTTACAGTTTGAATCCAAGTAGGAGTAGGAGTCCTAGTTTGAGTTGAGTTGGCCTTCGGGCTGGTTATATAAGCAAGGGAGGTCAGAGCTCGTGGGGAACGACTTTGGGGCTGTTCCTCTTGTGTTTTGATAAATAAAATTCGTATTCTAAAGGAACTTTTGTGCCTTGTTCGTCCGACTTGTTTCAGACCAGTTTTTCTCGTCGAGTTTCTGTTCAGCACTACCTTGCTTCGGTGGTTTTATCATAACTCGAGTTTTACAGATCCAATTGATGTGATTCATTTTGGGTTATCTTCACAACTTGATTATCTATCATCTGTGAAAATTTTACGGTCATTGAATTTGTGGTTTCTGATCTACACGAGTTTATTTGCAGTATTCCAGAACTGTTTTTCTCGCGTAGGACAGATTGACCTTTGTTCGATCTTTCGATCGTAACTTGAGTTTCTCTCAACGGATTTTCATGATTCTTGTTGTGACGTCTTCGTGACTTGATTATGTAAAATCTATACTAGTTTTGTCACAGTTGAACACATTTAGATTAGTCGCACACATAGTTTCTTTAACAGATCAGTTTTCTGCTGAGGGGTGTTTTGTTGCTTCCGCTGAAAAGTTTTTATCTACCATTCACCCCCCTCTGGTAGCTTTACACGTGTACTTCGATACTGTAATTGGTATCAGAGCTAGGTTGATCTAATCTTTGTGATTTACACGTGTTTTGACTAATCATCATGGAGAAATACTGCGCCAAACCTTGTGTGTTTAGTGGTATTGATTTTCGGGTTTGGAAGGCACGCATGGAAGCTTTCATCCAGGCGCAAGGCTTTGCAATATTGGAAAAGGTGTACAAACCTTACGATGTGCCTTCAAATGATCAAGTCACGGATACAAACATGAGATATGTCGACAACAACAACAAGGCTCGGAACTTGATCATACAAGGACTAACCCAGAGCGACTTCGACCGTGTTGCACACCTCCGATCAGCGTACGATGTGTGGAGAGCACTTTGTGACTACCACGAAGGATCCAACACAATCAAGGAGGTAAGATAGGATATGTTCAAGAAAGAATACATACACTTTGAGATGCAACCTGGTGAGTCCATTGATGACCTCTTTGCCCGCTTTAATAAAATTCTCAGCAACTTGCGTAGCGTCAATGTTAATTTTTCAGATGCTGAAAATGCTAGGCAATTACTAAGTGCATTAGACATGTCAATTTGGGAGATGAAAGTAACATCCATACGTGAATCCACTGTCATGAGTACTCTTACATTAGATGTGCTTTATTCTAAGCTAAAAACTCATGAAATTGACATTATATCACGTAAGAACCCAAATAAGACTACTGCATTTGTCTCACAACGTGATATGCCTAGCTCCGGCCAATCATCTAGCAATACACTTGATTTGCTGTCTTCACTAACTCTGGAACAGATTGAGGAGTTTCCAGCGGAGGAGCTAGTACTTCTTTCTACTAGGTTCTCAAAAGCATTGCAAAATGTGAGAACTAGAAGGAGAGGAAGCTCTGGACCTCAACGATGCTTTGAATGTGGTAAGACAGGACACTTTCGTACAGATTGCCCTAACCTTTCAGGTCCTTCTAACCGTGATGAAAAGCAGAATAAAGTCAAGTCCTCTTTTGGCAACACCAACAATAAAAAGAAGGGTTTTACAGGATGCAAACTGATAAACAGTTTCATCACCGCACTTCAAGAACTTGGCTCGAGTGATGTAGACATTGGAAGTGATGAAGATGAAGATGATCTGGCAAACTTGTGCTTCATGGCGGGCAAATCAAAATCAAGTGCAGAACACAACAGTGACAACGAAGAGGTATGTCCTACTTGCGATGAAATATGTGATGCTATTTCTCGTGCCACTATTATTGTTAAGAAAAAGGACAAAAAGCTTAGGGACAATGCTGTTAAAATTGAGTCACTAGAATCTGAAATTAATTGTTTAAAATGCTTGATTCCTAGTGATGATTCTTGTTCCTCATGTGATTTAATATATGAACAATTGTCCTCCCTAAGAAGTGCACACACCTCCACACTTGATAAATTTGAACTTGAAATCAAAAACAACAAAAAGCTTGCTGCACTTAATGATAAAAACTTGAAAGATGCTTGTTGTTCTACAATTGATTTGCATTGTTCTTCTTGTGATGATCTTGATAAGAAACTACAAGATGCTATGAAAGAAATTTCTATATTGAACAATGCTTTACATTCTCATGAAGTTAAATATTGTTCCAATTGCAAATTAAAAGGAAAAACTTCATGTGAAAATTGCCTTGATCTATCAAATAAACTTGATAACATGCATAAGACATTAGATCGGTTTTGTAATGGGAATAAGAATCTAAACTTGCTGCTGAATTCTTCCAAGTCTTGCAATGATAAAACTGGTTTAGGTTTTGATTCACATGCTCATGCTAAGGAACATCCACCTAAAATGGTAAAATCATTAGGAAGTGGTTTGATTCAAACAGTTCCTAAACAAAAAGAAGTGGTTTTTAAATCTGCAGGAGTGTTGTCACATTCGGGTTCAAATAAGTATACTGCATGCTCATCTAGACATGAACACAAAGTTAAATTTCATTGTACCTATTGTGGTAGAGATGGTATGTCATAGATTTTTGTTATAGACTAGCTAAACAACATAAAAAGGAAAGAATGAAAGCTAGATCTTATAACTCTCATGCAAAATTTGCTGCACATACTAAACCGAATGTCAGGAACATGCAACCGGCTGTTATGAGTCAGAAATATTAAAAGTTTACCTCCGGAGCTTCAGTTTTTGCCTCCGGAGCTTCAGTTTTTGCCTCCGGACCTTCTGTTTTTGTCTCCGGAGCTACTGATTTTCATGCTACACAAGTAACACCCCATAGGTCAGTAGTTAAGAACAAAAAATCTCAAACTTTGACTCATAAACCTGCTGTTTTATCTCAGCTTTCGCATGTTACTCCTGCTGGACATCGTGTGACTCAGTACTGGATTCCTAAATGCCTTTTAACTAACCCCAGTATTGAGTCATCGACGTATTGCGCTTCTATGTAGGTTACACGCTTGAGGAAGGAGAACATTTGGATTGTGGATTCAGGTTGCTCACGCCATATGACTGGTAACAAAGAATGGTTCTCCTCTCTCTCTTTTGTGTCACGTGTAGAGAATGTTACTTTTGCCGATAATTCTTCAACTCCTATAATTGCTAAGGGTTCGGTTAGAGTAAATGGTCACTACACTTTGAAGGATGTGGCACTTGTCAAAAATTTG
Source organism: Neostapfia colusana (assembly GCA_030760725.1). Classification (NCBI taxonomy): domain Eukaryota; kingdom Viridiplantae; phylum Streptophyta; class Magnoliopsida; order Poales; family Poaceae; genus Neostapfia; species Neostapfia colusana. The sequence continues at coordinate 23,700,348 of JASWHV010000020.1, forward strand.
AAATACAACTTGCTTTCTGTTTCACAATTGCTAGATGAAAATCTGGAAATTATTTTCAATAAAAACTGCTGCAAAGTTGTAGGTTCAAATAGTGAGCTTATTTTTAACATGTCTTGGCTTGGAAGAGTTTTTAAAGCTAATTTTGATATGTCTTCCTCTAAGCATAGATGTCTAGTTGCAAATGATTCCAAAGATTTATATTTTTGGCATCGTAGACTTGGTCACGTAGGCTTTGATCATCTCACGCGTGTTAGTGCTCTTGATCGCATACGTGGGCTGCCTAAGCTTAAAGGGGACAAAGAAATTGTGTGATCTTCTTGTAGACATGCTAAGATGGTTGCAGGTTCACATGCTCCTCTCACAATGACCATGACAACTGAACCGGGTCAACTTTTACACCTTGACACCGTAGGACCTTCACGTGTTCAATCCTTCGGAGGTAAATGGTATGTTCTTGTGATTGTTGATGACTATTTTAGATACTCTTGGGTTTACTTTATGGTATCTAAGAATGAAGCTTTTAGTCACTTTAGAACTTTATTTCTTAGATCATCAATTGATCACCTAGGACCTTTAAGAGCAATTAGAAGTGATAGTGGAACCGAATTTAAAAATCAATTGTTTAATCACTTTTGTGCTGAAAATGCAATAGATCATCAATTTTCTTCACCATATGTACCTCAATAAAACGGTGTTGTAGAGAGAAAGAACGGAACCTTAGTTGAGATGGCTAGGACTATGCTTGATGAATATCAAACTCCTAGGAAATTTTGGGCTGATGCAATTGCAACCGCTTGTTATGTCTCAAATCGTGTTTTCTTGCGTGCTAAGCTAGGTAAAACACCATATGAGCTCAGGTTTGGACATAGGCCTAGTGTCACACACTTTAGGGTCTTTGGTTGCAAATGCTTTGTTAAGAAACATGGTAATTTTGATAAATTTGAAGCTAGATCTGTTGATGGCATGTTTCTTGGTTATTCATCTCATACTAGAGGCTACCGTGTGCTTTTACTTGATACTAACAAAATTGTGGAGACTTGTGAGGTTTCTTTTGATGAAGCTAGCCCAGGTACTAGTTCAAATATTGCAGGTCCAGATCCATATCCGCAGGGGGAGAGTATTTTTGTTAAAGAAGAGGAAGAAGTGGTGTTGCTGCCCGAAAATTCAGCAGCTAATGACATTGTTCCAGCTCCTGATCTGTCACACCCGGTTTTTCCGAAGAACAACCAAGTGAATATCACATGTATGCCAGGATCATTTTCTCATACATGTGATGACAAATAGTGAAGCATCATTTATTACAAGCCAGGTGTCGAATATAAATAAGTCTTACATAGCAAATGTCTCGATGGACAATAATAAGTTCATCACAAGTAAATAAACTAGCAGCGGAATATTATTCTTGTGGGCTCCATTACAGGCGTTGCCCGGGGGTCTCCATGAACCTAGAAACTTTCTTCGGGTCCAAAGTCTTGGTCATTATACACCACCTCATTATCTTGACCTGAGCAGCAATCTAAACCAACAAATATGCAAGGTTGAGTACCGATGGTACTCAGCAAGTGTGGGAAAGTTATGTCATGCATGGCTAGAACAAGGGGAGGTTGAACTCATGGTTAAAGCACTACGCAATTAATACCTACCACCTTAGCTTATTAAGCACCTACATTACTACACAAGTGAAATGGTCCCAATTTCCCATCCCATCATCATAATCAAATAACCACAACATCATTTCCAATGTTAAGCTCCCCGCTTAACATCCACAACTTCCAAAACCATCAATCCTCTAATCATGAATAAGTCCAAGCCGCTCTTGACCGTGAGCACGGCTGTCATGACAGTTTTGACTCTGCAGAGTCTGCACCACTGTACCCACATGTAGTGATTTCATCCCCCGTTGCCGGATGGACTAAAAGAACCTCCATTATGCCAGTGGCTACGAACCACATTCACACTTCCCAGGTGTGTAGCCAGGAGATCACTACGAAGCCTTTACAAAGGGATTCCCGACGAGCATGGGCCCACTAAGGTTTCACCCCTAACAGCATACAAGAGGCTCCAACCCCGCTGCAGTGGCCCCCTCTTGAGCCTTACGGTTCATATGGTAGTCCAGCTGACACCTACTCCCCGCACCATCCAACACACCCATACTACATCGGGGATACACCTAATTAATTGGCCAAGCTGCCCCATCTCAGCATGTGGCTGGCACGGTAAAGCCATGTTACATGCTCCATGAACCGGTCCTTAGGATCCAGGCAAGTACTAAACACAAACCCGAGTCTCGTGCACCCAGCACACAACAAAAACATCCAATTTGCCTTGATCCCTACCTCTACATAACTCACAATATCTCATTTAAGAGTATGGTAAAATAAACTGATGATCTCATATCCCAAGTATCCCATTCTAAGCATGGCTAAGCATATGCATAATAATAAATGACATGATAAAATAAATCCCAACCCAAGCTACAAGGAAACAAGGTAATGCAATTCTAGGGAAACTTCCTAGCATGGGTTTCATATTTAACTTGACAATGCAATAATTCTATCTAAACATCCTAGTATAGGATCAAAGTGGTCAAGGAAACTTGCCTCCTTCCTGCTGCTCTTGAAATGGGTAGTCCTGATCTTGGAAAGGAATAACTTGCTCTTGAGCAGGTTCGACATCATACCATCACACATAGCAAAAGAAAAACAACAATCCATAAGACATAGTTCACACTTCCACTTCATACAAACCACACATTCATATTTATGAAAGTCATTCACAATTATATGTGTTGTGGTTACTCTATGTGTGTTGATTTGTGGCTTGCATGCACTTTTAATCATGTGTATATGATTCCTACTTTTGTGTTCACATTTATACTTACATACTATATATATGAGTTTCCAATTTAAATGAATTCCTTATATTCAATTACTACACCTTTTAGCTACCAAGTATGCATGAAAGGTATTTTCCTTCTCCATATGTTTCTTCAGAATTTCTACCAACCCTAAACTGAATTATTTAGATTTTAGAAACTCCATTTATCATTTACTAGTTGCTATATTTTCAGATTTATTTCCTATGCCTAAATGTGAACTTTATGAAAATAACCAAGACACATCATCTAAACAGAATAGGTTCTGATCTAAAATATTTACTAATATATTTTTGACCTTTTCCTCTGATGTAAACTATTTTACAATTGTTTTCCCTATTTTCCAGAACTATTCTTTAATTAAAAATGTGTCCCTAAATGTGAATAATAAATTAAACAGATTCATTTCAGCCCAAAGTATATTTTTATCTCACTCCAAAGTTTTCTAAATACTGAGAAAGTTTTTAATTTAATTTTGACAATATGTTTGTGCCACTTTTTAAATTTTAAACACTAGCCACATATTCAATTTCCTAAATTAAATATTAAACAGGGCTAAAAAGGTAAACTCACCCCCCTACAGGGTCTATAATATTATTTTAACAATTTTCAGGGGTCTAGCTATACATAACAGAGGAGTTTTGCTAATTTTTATTAAGTCTAGGGGCTAAAACTGATTTTTAAATGAATTTACATGATTTTCTGAAGTTCCAGGGGCTAGATCAAAAGTTTCCAGGGCTAGCTCTTATTTCCCGAGAACCCCAGGGGGTAGCACGTAAGATTTCCAGTCTTTATAACGCGGGGCTGACATGGACCGTCCGATTTAAAACAGACGGCTGAGATTATAACGTCGAACCGGTACGCGGGGATTTAAACCCTACCGTGCGATTTAAAATAACGGCGCACACGCGGCCACGTCGCTCTGATCGAGCGCGGGCGGCGCTGCCGGCGGCGGAAGGCGGCGATCTCACCGGAGAGTTTCGGATCTTCGGGAATTCTTCCTAGAACTGTGATTTTATGGCATAGATCGGTGGAGGGGAGGTCGGGGATCTCACCTCGGGGGTTTTCTTGAGCTCGGAGGTCCTGGAAGGCGGTCGGCGACGAGGTCCGAAGTGAAACCACGGCGAGGCTCGTCGGCGCTGTGTTTGAACCACAAGTCACCGAGTTTTCTGCACCTGCAGGGTTCCCCGGAGGCGGTGGATCAAGACCAGCGAGTTAGATCGGAATTTCCGAGCTTAGATCAGCCAGAATTCGCCGGAGAAGGCTCGGGTTCTCACTGGAGTAAAAACGGCGGATCGCGTGGGAAAAACAGAACGAGGCCGGGGGTTTTATAGACGGGGGAGGGCGGCGGGGTGGTTTAGATCGAGTTTGCGTCGCCCACGAGCGAAATTCGGCTGGGATACGCAGAAATTCGGGTCGGTTTGGATTCGGGGTGAGAGAGAGTCCGGCCGATCGCGGGCGCGGGCGCGAGGTAGAAGAAGGGCTGGCGGGTCCCGCCTGTCAGTGGGAAGAAGGGGGCGCGCGCGGCTGCGGGCTGGCGCGAGTGCTGGTTGGGCCGGCTGGTGGGTTTCGGCCCACTGGCCGGTTTTTTTCTGTTTTCCTTTTTCTTTTTCTATTTCTTTTCTGTTTTGAGTTTAATTTGAATTCCAGTTTGAATTTAAATTGTTGCAAAACATGCAACACGTCCAAAAATTTTTAAATTCCCCTCTTAACATGATTTAGGGTCTTAACAAGATTTTTGGGGTGTTACAGCTCTACCCCCTTAAAAGAAATCTCGTCCTCGAGATTGGTGGTTCTAAGAAAACAATTCCGGAAATTGTGCCTTGAGCTCATCTTCCCGCTCCCAGGTGGCTTCCTCTTCTGAGTGATGCTTCCACTGCACCTTGCACATCCGGATTCTTTTATTTCTGGTGAGGCGTTCCATTGTCTCCAAAATATTGTATGTATTGTATGGTTGCTCGGCATAAGACAAATCCTCAGCTACGTCCACTTCATTCATGGGTCACACCTCTTCAGGCGTCCTCAGGCATTTCTTGAGTTGTGACACATGGAATACATCGTGCACATCCGATAGACGAGCCGATAGCTCTAGTTGATACGCCACTTCGCCTTTCCTTTCCAGAACTTGAAAGGGTCCGATGTATCGAGGTGACAACTTCCCTTTCACCTTGAACCGACGAAGTCCTCTGATAGGGGACACCTTGAGATAGACATAGTCTCCCACGTTGAAAACGAGCTCTCTTCTTCGTACATCGGCATAGCTCTTTTGGCATGTCTGTGCTATCCTCAAGTTGTTGCGAATTTCCCTTACCTTCGCCTCAGCTTCTTGTAATACTTCTGGACCAAACACTTTACTTTCCCCCGTTTGGTTCCAAAATAGGGGAGTTCTGCACTTCCTCCCGTACAAAGCTTCAAACGGCGACATCTTCATACTAGCTTGATAGCTGTTGTTATTAGGAAAACTCCGCATACTGTAAGTTCTTGTCCCAACTCCTATTGTCTTTGAGTGCACACGCTCTGAGCATATCCTCAAGAATCTGATTGGTCCTTTCCGTCTGCCCGTCAGTTTGGGGATGATAGGCAGAGCTAAAATCTAGATGGGTTCCCATGGTTTCATGCAACTTCTGCCAGAACCTTGAGGTGAACTGTGTCCCTCGATCCGACACTATCTTCTTTGGCACTCCATGGTAACACACGATCCTTGACATGTACAACTCTGCCAATTTGGATCTGTTGTAGCTTTCTTTCACGGGGATGAAATGAGCTACCTTGGTTAGCCTGTCAATGACGACCCATATCGAATCATATCCTGATTGGGTCCTAGGCAGTCCTACTATGAAATGCATACCGATTTCTTCCCATTTCCATTCAGGCACTTTGAGTGGTTGCAATAATCCCGCGGGTCGTTGATGTTCTTGTTTCACCAACTGACATGTGTCACATAGGGCAACATGTTCCACGACATCTCGCTTCATGCCATACCACCAATACCTGCTCTTGAGGTCCTGGTACATTTTCATACTCCCAGGATGAATGGAATAGTCAGAATCATGAGCCTCCTTCAAAATTAATTCACGAATCTCCTTTACTTCAGGCACACAGATCCTTTTCCCGTGCCACACCGTTCCTTGTTCATCCTCTCTAAAACCAGGAGCTTTATTTTCCTTGATGAGTTGCCTGATTTCTTGTATCTTCTCGTCTTTCTTTTGACCCTCGCGGATTTCTTGCTCGAGTGTGGAGTCCACTTCCATGGCGATGGCTTCCCCACTATTTACCAGGCATAGATTGAGCCTTATAACCTCGTCCTTCAATTCTGCAGTCATGTCCTTCAAGCTCAACTTATTGACCTGCACTTTCCGACTTAAAGCATCGGCCACGACGTTTGCTTTCCCAGGATGATAGTTGATGCCCACATCAAAGTCATTGATTAGCTCTAACCATCTCCTTTGTCTGAGGTTGAGATCTGGCTGTGTGAAAATGTACTTCAAGCTCTTATGATCCGTATATATCTCTGTCCTCTTCCCCATCAAATAGTGTCGCCAAATTTTCAACGCGTGTACCACTGCGGCTAGTTCTAGGTCATGTGTAGGATAGTTTTTCTCCTGCTTCCGAAGCTGCCGGGATGCATATGCCACGACATGCCCTTCTTGCATGAGAACACATCCCAACCCGTTTCCAGAGGCATCGCAGTACACTGTGAAATTCTTCTGCATATCTGGCATAACTAACACTGGGGCTGTGGTCAATCTTTTCTTTAGCTCCTGAAAACTCGTCTCGCACTGTGGCGTCCATGTGAATGTGATTCCCTTCTCCAACAGTTTGGTGATGGGTCTCGAGATCTTGGAGAATCCCTCAATAAACTGTCGATAGTATCCAGCCAATCCCAAGAAGCTTCGAACTTCCCCAACATTTTCAGGGGTCTTCCACTTCTGTATATCCTCGATTTTGGCAGGATCCACGGAGATTCCTCCCTCTGAGATTATATGTCCTAAGAAGGGAACTCTCTTCAGCCAAAACTCACACTTGCTCAACTTGGCATATAGTTGGTGTTCTCTCAGCCTCTGCAACACCAACCTTAGATGTTTCTCATGTTCTTCTTCATCTTTGGAGAAGACGAGAATGTCATCTATGAAAACTACCACAAATTTGTCCAGATATTCCATGAATACCTTGTTCATGAGATACATGAAGTATGCCAGGGCATTAGTTAGCCCGAAAGGCATGACAGTGTATTCATACAGTCCGTACCGAGATACGAAAGCTGTCTTGGGAATATCACATTGCCTTATCTTGAGTTGGTGGTATCCCGACCTGAGATCAATTTTCGAGAACACACAAGCTCCCCTCAACTGATCAAACAAGTCTTCAATGCGGGGTAATGGGTACTTGTTCTTGATGGTTACCTCATTCAAGGCACGGTAATCCACGCATAACCTTTGGGTTCCGTCCTTCTTGGGCACAAATATCACTGGAGCTCCCCATGGTGAGGAACTAGGACAAATATACCCCTTCTCCGTCAATTCTCTTAAATGATCCTTGAGTTCTTCTAGCTGCTTGGAGTCCATCCGATAAGGTCTCTTGTATATCGGGGCTGTTCCAGGTACTAGCTCAATTGCGAATTCCACTTCACGATCGGGAGGCATACCTGGCAACTCCTCCGTAAAAACATCTGGATATTCCTTGATGGTCCTGATTTCCTCAACTTTCACCTCAACTTGATTTAATTTAATGTCCCTCCTAGGCTCGTGTATTGTTATGAACTTTACTCTTGTGCCACTAGGGTGAGTTAGTTCCACCGTTCTGGTCGAACAATGGATGATTCCTTTATGTTTTGTCAACCAATCCATACCCAAGATAATATCTATCCCTTGTGAATCTATCACTATGAGGTTAGCAGTAAATACCACCCCATTAATGTCTAGGTTCACTTTGGGACACACTTGTCTTGTCCTTATTTCTCCACCTGGAGAGTTTACGGCTAGCATATGGTTCATTTTTGTGGTTGCTAGGTCATGCTTCTTAACAAACCCTTGAGCAATGAACGAGTGGGTAGCACCAGAATCAAATAGCAGGGTTGCAATGTGTAAATTGGCAGGAAACTTACCAACTACCACGTCGGGTGCCTCTTGTGCTTCCTCCATAGTGACGTGGTTCACCCGTCCTCTCATTACATTCTGCTGTTGTGGCTGCATGGGCTTCTTCTTTGGGCACTTATGGGCGTAGTGCCCCACTTCACCACAGCTAAAACATTGCACCCCAATCTTAGGTGCCTGGCCTTTGTTGTCTTGGGGTTGGTTTGGGGGTCCTTGCACTGCTGGTCGAGGTGGATATGCGGGGCGAGGCTGCTGTACAAACTGACGTTGTGGCTGTGCTGGTGCTGCAGGAGGCCTGTAGTTCGGGTTGTACCCTCTTGGTGCTGAGTAGGGTACCGCAGCACGGTTCGTCCGCCCTGCAGGTTGCTGCATCAGACGTGGGCGAGTGTTGCTCCCTGAGGCTCGGTGTGACCACCCGGCCTTCCTCTTGTTCTCATTTTCCAAGGCCTTCAACTTCCTTTCTACCACAAACGCCCTGTCCACCATCTTTTGGAAGCTTTCATACTCATTTGAGGACATTGCACACTGCAAATCTGCGGTAAGTCCTTCCACGAAACAATCTTGTTTCTGCTCATCAGTCCCTATGTCTCGTGGGGCATAACGGGATAGTTGAGTAAATTTAGTGAGGTATTCCCTCACCGTCATGTTTCCCTGCTGCAGTCCCAAGAACTCCTTCCTCTTGTTTTTGAGTTCACCCCTTGGTATGTAATGATTGCGGAAGCTACGCTTGAACTCTTCCCAAGTGATGTTCTCAGGGTCATGATGGGCAGCCACGTAGGCAGTGCACCAATCAGCAGCAGGTCCATGCAATTGATGAGAGGCAAACAGCACCCTCTCATACCCTTGGCACTGTATGATCCTCATCTTGCTCTCAATGATCTTAAGCCAATCATCTGCCTCCAGAGGTTCAGCAGCACTTGCAAACTTTGGAGGTTGAGTTCCTAGAAACTCACTCAACCTTGGTTGGCGTGGTGCAGCTTGTGGAGGTGGGACTTGATGCAAGTTGGCCACCACTTGAGTCAAGTTCTGGATGAGCTGATTTTGATTCTCCAGCATTTGGTGGAGGGGATCAACTCCTTCACGGCGATCACCCCTGTCTTGGCCTCCAGAAAGATGAGGGTTGCAGGCCTCATCGTTGTTGTTGGCGGGGTTGGCAGCACGTCCTTTTCCTCTTCCGGCCATCTGGCAGAATCAACCAATGTTAATTTGAAAGCATTTAGTATCATCTTACTACTTTCATTTGTTTGTACTTTGAAGTGTTGAGGCTTTGTTATACTTCTCTAAGGGTTCATTTCTCACACAAAAATAAATGCAATATTATTTCATGTGGGTTCACACACCAAAGCAAAACAATCTAAAGACGAGGTTGTGGACAACTGCTCGTGGCTTCCACAACTCACGTCACACACCAAGCATTAACACACCATTAACTTAATGTAACGACTCGCCTATTCGACATCTTGCTAACTAAGGGAAGGACTCTACACTACTCGTTTTCTTGAGCTGGCTCCTCGGGATCTTCCTCATCATTGTGGCTGCCTTCTGACTCCACTTTGGGTGGGGAGGCTGCTGGTGGGGAAGTGCGATGACGCCTTATCGCCCGGCGATCTAGGGAGTCAGGAGTCCATGTATCATTCACGGTGACACACAGTTCGTTCCTATCTCCTCTTTCTCTCGCCCTCAAGCAGGCTCGCAGCAACTCCTCCGTTTCCTTCAGGGTGTCCCGAACATCCTGAAGTTCTTGCTGACACTCCTGCAGTCGAGTGCTGAGCATAGCAGCATCCTCCAAGCACAAGTCCATGTGCTCATGGGAAGTGCCTTGCTGCACTGGCGCGTACTTATACTCCACGGTACCACTCTCACGCTGGAGGACATACATGTACTCCGTCCTGTCCAGGTGGCGACGATAGATGTGACTCTGGCAGGTGATTGCCTCCCAGGTGACATCCTTCTCCGCATCGACCTGTGTTGCTCGACATGCTGGAGAGTGGTGGATCTTGAGCAGCTGGTTTTCATGGATAATCCTCATTTCTGAACTCCATTCTTCCCGTTTCTCCCGGATGGTCCTGGTAGAGCTATAGTGTATGATTAGCTTGCCTGTATTGCCGGCGGCTTCGAGCATACGTCGAAGACGGCGCAACAAGCCTCCTACTGCCAATCCGTAGGAAAGGTACGTCACCGGACGGCTCTCCTCCCTTTCGGCAAGGGCAACTGCGGGAACTCTCCCTCCTGTGGACTTGCGAGCGGTGCGAATCATGCGAACCATCTAAAACAAAAAGCATTTAAACTTAGGTTAGATAAACTTTTAAACAAAAATCCTATTTTGAAGGAAAGTTGGGGTAAGATGAAGGAAGTGACTCCATTAAATAACACTTTTCAACACACACCTTGTAAAATAGTTTTTAAGAAAATAGGGCCCTAAATACGTCCATTTCTACCTAGGTCCACGTTCCTACGGGCAACCTTGCTCTAATACCACTTCTGTCACACCCGGTTTTTCCGAAGAACAACCAAGTGAATATCACATGTATGCCAGGATCATTTTCTCATACATGTGATGACAAATAGTGAAGCATCATTTATTACAAGCCAGGTGTCGAATATAAATAAGTCTTACATAGCAAATGTCTCGATGGACAATAATAAGTTCATCACAAGTAAATAAACTAGCAGCGGAATATTATTCTTGTGGGCTCCATTACAGGCGTTGCCCGGGGGTCTCCATGAACCTAGAAACCTTCTTCCGGTCCAAAGTCTTGGTCATTATACACCACCTCATTATCTTGACCTGAGCAGCAATATAAACCAACAAATATGCAAGGTTGAGTACCGATGGTACTCAGCAAGTGTGGGAAAGTTATGTCATGCATGACTAGAACAAGGGGAGGTTGAACTCATGGTTAAAGCACTACGCAATTAATACCTACCACCTTAGCTTATTAAGCACCTACATTACTACACAGGTGAAATGGTCCTAGTTTCCCATCCCATCATCATAATCAAATAACCATAACATCATTTCCAATGTTAAGCTCCCCGCTTAACATCCACAACTTCCAAAACCATCAATCCTCTAATCATGAATAAGTCCAAGCCGCTCTTGACAGTGAGCACGGCTGTCATGACAGTTTTGACTCTGCAGAGTTTGCACCACTGTACCCACATGTAGTGATTTCATCCCCCGTTGCCGGGTGGACTAAAAGAACCTCCATTATGCCAGTGGCTACGAACCACATTCACACTTCCCAGGTGTGTAGCCAGGAGATCACTACGAAGCCTTTACAAAGGGATTCCTGACGAGCATGGGCCCACTGAGGTTTCACCCCTAACAGCATACAAGAGGCTCCAAAAGCTGCAGTGGCCCCCTCTTGAGCCTTACGGTTCATATGGTAGTCCAGCTGACACCTACTCCCCACACCATCCAACACACCCATACTACGCCGGGGATACACCTAATTAATTGGCCAAGCTGCCTCATCTCAGCATGTGGCTGGCACGGTAAAGCCAGGTTACATGCTCCATGAACCGGTCCTTAGGATCCAGGCAAGTACTAAACACAAACCCGAGTCTCGTGCACCCAGCACATAACCAAAACATCCAACTTGCCTTGATCCCTACCTCTACATAACTCACAATATCTCATTTAAGAGTATGGTAAAATAAACTGATGATCTCATATCCCAAGTATCCCATTCTAAGCATGGCTAAGCATATGCATAATAATAAATGACATGATAAAATAAATCCCAACCCAAGCTACAAGGAAACAAGGTAATGCAATTCTAGGGAAACTTCCTAGCATGGGTTTCATATTTAACTTGACAATGCAATAATTCTATCTAAACATCCTAGTATAGGATCAAAGTGGTCAAGGAAACTTGCCTCCTTCCTGCTGCTCTTGAAATGGGTAGTCCTAATCTTGGAAAGGAATAACTTGCTCTTGAGCAGGTTCTACATCATACCATCACACATAGCAAAAGAAAAACAACAATCCATAAGACATAGTTCACACTTCCACTTCATACAAACCACACATTCATATTTATGAAAGTCATTCACAATTATTTGTGTTGTGGTTACTCTATGTGTGTTGATTTGTGGCTTGCATGCACTTTTAATCATGTGTATATGATTCCTACTTTTGTGTTCACATTTATACTTACATACTATATATATGAGTTTCCAATTTAAATAAATTCCTTATATTCAATTACTACACCTTTTAGCTACCAAGTATGCATGAAAGGTATTTTCCTTCTCCATATGTGTCTTCAGAATTTCTACCAACCCTAAACTGAATTCTTTGGATTTTAGAAACTCCATTTATCATTTACTAGTTGCTATATTTTCAGATTTATTTCCTATGCCTAAATGTGAACTTTATGAAAATAACAAGACACATCATCTAAACAGAATAGGTTCTGATCTAAAATATTTACTAATATATTTTTGACCTTTTCCTCTGATGTAAACTATTTTACAATTATTTTCCCTATTTTCCAGAACTATTCTTTACTTAAAAATGTGTCCCTAAATGTGAATAATAAATTAAACAGATTCATTTCAGCCCAAAATATATTTTATCTCACTCCAAAGTTTTCTAAATACTGAGAAAGTTTTTAATTTAATTTTGACAATATGTTTGTCCCACTTTTTAAATTTTAAACACTAGCCACATATTCAATTTCCTAAATTAAATATTAAACAGGGCTAAAAAGGTAAACTCACCCCCCTACAGGGTCTATAATATTATTTTAACAATTTTCAGGGGTCTAGCTATACATAACAGAGGAGTTTTGCTAATTTTTATTAAGTCCAGGGGCTAAAACTGATTTTTAAATGAATTTACATGATTTTCTGAAGTTCCAGGGGCTAGATCAAAAGTTTCCGGGGCTAGCTCTTATTTCCCGAGAACCCCAGGGGGTAGCACGTAAGATTTCCAGTCTTTATAACGCGGGGCTGACGTGGACCGTCCGATTTAAAACAGACGGCTGAGATTATAACGTCGAACCGGTACGCGGGGATTTAAACCCTACCGTGCGATTTAAAATAAACGGCGCACACGCGGCCACGTCGCTCTGATCGAGCGCGGGCGGCGCTGCCGGCGGCGCACGGCGGCGGAAGGCGGCGATCTCGCTGGAGAGTTTCGGATCTTCGGGAATTCTTTCTAGAACTGTGATTTTATGGCATAGATCGGTGGAGGGGAGGTCGGAGATCTCACCTCGGGGGTTTTCTTGAGCTCGGAGGTCCTGGAAGGCGGTCGGCGACGAGGTCCGAAGTGAAACCACGGTGAGGCTCATCGGCGCTGTGTTTGAACCGCAAGTCACCGAGTTTTCTGCACCTGCAGGGTTCCTCGGAGGCGGTGGATCAAGACCAGCGAGTTAGATCGGAATTTCCGAGCTTAGATCGGCCAGAATTCGCCGGAGAAGGCTCGGGTTCTCACCGGAGTAAAAACGGCGGATCGTGTGGGAAAAACAGAACGAGGCCGGGGTTGTTATAGACGGGGGAGGGCGGCGGGGTGGTTTAGATCGAGTTTGCGTCGCCCACGAGCAAAATTCGGCTGGGATACGCAGAAATCCGGGTCGGTTTGGATTCGGGGTGAGAGAGAGGCCGGCCGATCGCGGGCGCAGGCGCGAGGTAGAAGAAGGGCTGGCAGGCCCCGCCTGTCAGTGGGAGGAAGGGGGCGCGCGCGGCTGCGGGCTGGCGCGGTGCTGGTTGGGCCGGCTGGTGGGTTTCGGCCCACTGGCCCGTTTTTTTCTGTTTTCCTTTTTCTTTTTCTATTTCTTTTCTGTTTTGAGTTTAATTTGAATTCCAGTTTGAATTTAAATTGTTGCAAAACATGCAACACGTCCAAAAATTTTTAAATTCCCCTCTTAACATGATTTAGGGTCTTAACAAGATTTTTGGGGTGTTACATGATCTTGATTCACAGCCAGCACGGACGACAACTATTGCTGGTCCAGATCCTCCTCACGTCACAAGCTCATCTATTTGTGATGAACATGAAGAAGAAGAAGCTTGTGAAGTGTCCACTCCCCTCCGGATTCTCAAAAGTCATCCTCCACAACAAATTATTGGAAGCTTGCATGAATGAGTTACAAGATCCAGGTTTTTCGACCCCAATTCTCATGCTCATTCTGCTTTTGTTGCTTCTTCTGAACCCAAAGATATATCACACGCACTCACTAATGAATCTTGGATTATTGCCATGCAAGAAGAGTTAGAAAATTTTGAAAGAAATAATGTTTAGAAACTTGTACCTCCACCTCAAGGTCACACTTTAATTGGAACTAAATGGGTGTTTAAAAATAAACAAAATGAGGATGGGGTTGTGGTTAGGAATAAGGCTAGGTTGGTTGCTCAAGGTTTCACACAAGTTGAAGGTCTAGATTTTGATGAAACTTTTGCTCCTATTGCTAGATTAGAAGCCATAAGAATTTTGTTAGCTTTTTGTGCATCTAAAGGTTTTAAGCTATATCAAATGGATGTTAAAAGTGCTTTTCTTAATGGCTACATAGATGAGGAGGTTTATGTCAAACAACCACCTGGTTTTGAAAATCTAAATTTTCCTAATCATGTTTACAAACTGTCCAAAGCCTTGTACGGTCTCAAACAAGCCCCTAGAGCATGGTATGATAGGTTAAAAACATTCTTACATGAAAAGGGGTTTACCATGGGCAAGGTTGATAAAACTCTTTTTGTGCTTAAGCATGGCAATGGCTCATTATTCGTTCAAGTGTATGTGGATGATATTATCTTTGGTTGTGCTTCTCATGATCTTGTGTCCAAGTTTTCAGCTATGATGAGTTCAGAATTTGAGATGAGTATGATGGGAGAACTCATGTACTTTTTGGGGCTGCAAATCAAGCAAACCAAGGAGGGTACCTTTGTGCATCAAACAGAGTATACAAAAGATCTCCTAAGGCGCTTCAACATGGACAAAAACAAGCCTCTTCGGACACCAATGGGAACAGCAACAACACTTGAACTTGATGAAGATTGTGATCCCGTTGATCAAAAAGAATATAGAAGCATGATCGGATCACTTTTGTATCTCACGGCATCAAGACCAGACATACAATTCAGCGTATGTCTTTGTGCACGGTTTCAAGCCTCTCCACGACATCGTCAAGCCATCAAAAGGATTCTCAGGTACTTACATGGAACTCAAGAATTTGGCATTTTTCTTCCTTCTTCCTCAACCGTTACTTTGAAAGCTTTTTCCGATGCTGATTTTGGGGGTTGTAGGATTGATAGGAAAAGTACTTCTGGTGCTTATCATTTTCTTGGTAATTCACTTGTTGCCTGGTCCTCTAGAAAACAAAGTTCAGTTGCACAATCCACAGCCAAATCTGAATATGTAGCTGCTGCTAGCGCTTGCTCACAAATTCTTTGGATTGTTCAAACACTTAAGGACTATGGGGTTGATCTAGATAGTGTTCCACTGTTTTGTGATAACACTAGTGCCATTTGCATTGCTAAAAACCCCGTGCAACATTCGAGAACTAAGCACATTGACATTAGGTATCACTTTCTCCGTGAAAATGTCGAAAAAGGGAACATTGTGCTTCACCATGTAGATACCGAACAACAATTGGCTGACATTTTTACAAAACCTTTGGATTTCACTCGATTTTGTTACATTCGTAGTCAAATAGGGGTTATGCATCCTCATGGCTTAAATTGAGGGAGAATTTTGAAACTTAGGAAGTCTATGTGCGAATCTGAAATTAAAATAATATGAGCATAGTATTTCATGCATATATGACTTTATGATTCCTTTTTCATGCTGAAAGTTCTTACTACATTACTCGTGTTATACATTTTGTAGTTTTTACCATGTCTAGTAATTGGAATAATTACTTACACTAAATCTGGTCCTGGTCGAACTTTCTTACTGTTTTGAACTTGTTGCATGCTCACAAGTGCTTTTAGTCATAAAGAATTAATCAAGTAATCAACTCACATGTTGAGTTTTTATGTTCAAATAAAAAAATGAGAAAATATCAAGAGAATATGCATGCATCGCACTTCTTCTTTTGAGATGGCTTATCATTGCACTTAGATATGAACTTGAAAGGAGTTGTGTATGACTAAAACCATGTCCTTAAGCTTCTGACTGTCAAATGACATAGGCTTGGCTTGGTTGGTTAGAATAAGGCTGATGCTGCATATAATCTCTAGCAAATGCCATAAGATCAAAATTTGTGCTTCAAATGTTAAATAAAATGCAGCAACAAGTGTCATGCTTTCAGGTCTTGAAATAGTTATGTTTGTGAGATCATGACTTGCTCAAATTGAAAATTACACTTGATCTCTAGCATGGCTTACACTACTTTATGTATCTCATTGATGTGTTAGTGTAAGTTACTTGATAGTATGATTTGGATGAGCTTTGTTTTATATGTATATGTTATAATGTGCTCATAACAAATTAAAATTTCTCTTTTGTACCTTGCTGAATACATTGCCAAAGGGGGAAAATTGATCACACATTGCACACATTCACAAGTGTTTTGGCATGATTCTTCTCAGAGGGAGAATTTTTGGTATTTTTGTTTTTCTTCTCATTTTATTTCTGATTTACAAAGGGGGAGAAATTGTTTTCAAAACTTTTCATGTGAATAAGACAATGTTCGGATTTTAAATGGTGTTGCCAATGCATTCATCAAGGGGGAGATTGTGAGACCTATGTGTGCTGAATACATTGGCTTTGACGATAAAAGTTTTGAATACTACCAAAACACCTTTTTAACAAGGTCTGACTCTAGGTCCAAGCTCCTGCAAGGTCCGACGATAGGTGTGACTTGTTTTGGGTAGCTCCGGCAAGGTCCGACGTAAGGTCCGACTTGCTTTGTTTAGGTCTGACTTATTTTGGCTAGGTCTGACTTGTTTTTGCTAGCTCCAGTGCTAGGTTCGACTAGCTTTGGTAAGTTCCGTGCTAGGTCCGACTAAGCTTTAGTAAGCTCCGGCGCTGGGTCCGACTAGCTTTGGTAAGCTCCGGTTCAAGGTCCGGTTAGCTTTGGTAAGGTTCGGAGCTTGATTGCAATGGTTCTGCTTTTAACTTGCAATGTTTCGAACTTGCTTTACTCTTATGGAAAGTTTGCTTAGTATTATTTCATTAAGTTTTTGGTGTGTTTTGGTGGTTATGGCTGATATCATTTTCCTATGGTTTACAACATGCTTATGTGAGGTGCTCACGTAAGATGTAGTTTCGGAACTAACGAGAGTCAAGTCGAGGACTTGTGCTCGGAAGTATTGGTTGTTTATTCATGTGCAGGTGTTGCTTGAGTTCAGGACATGGCTGGTGACGGGATCCATTGAACTAGTCTTAGGGAGAAGATGAGGTTCAACAACCAAGTTCGGGAGGAATTGTGGTTGAGTTGATCGGGAGGTTGCGCAGTATGTTTGAATCAAGAACAATGCATATGAAGGTATCTTGGACGTCGTTGGAAGATGTTTGCACGTGTGCAAGGAGTGCATGGACATGGCTGCATGGTTCCAAGACGTGATGAAGAGATGTGGACATAATAAATTGGTCGGAAAGGTCCAACCGACTAGGTTATGGACTCAAGCTGTGGCTGAGTCGTATTTGACTCAAATATGGAATGTTTTGAGTTGGTTATGATAGGATTTCGTGTGGGTCACGAATTTGAGTTATTTTAGGAATGTGGGATACGTTCCTAAGGTGTTTGGAAGTCTTAAGATTGCTTCTATCTGCGTATAGAAGAGTCCTAAGCAGTATTGGAAAGTTACAGTTTGAATCCAAGTAGGAGTAGGAGTCCTAGTTTGAGTTGAGTTGGCCTTCGGGCTGGTTATATAGACAAGGGAGGCCAGAGCTCGTGGGGCACGACTTTGGGGCTGTTCCTCTTGTGTTTTGATAAATAAAATTCGTATTATAAAGGAACTTTTGTGCCTTGTTCGTCCGACTTGTTTCAGACAAGTTTTTCTCGTCGAGTTTCTGTTCAGCACTACCTTGCTTCGGTGGTTTTATCATAACTTGAGTTTTACAGATCCAATTGATGTGATTCTTTTTGGGTTGTCTTCACAACTTGATTATATATCATCTGTGAAAATTTCACGGTCATTGAATTTTTGGTTTCTCATCTACATGAGTTTCTTTGCAGTATTCCAGAACTGTTTTTCTCGCGTACGACAGATTGACCTTTGTTCGATCTTTCGATCGTAACTTGAATTTCTCTCAACGGATTTTCATGATTCTTGTTGTGACGTCTTCGTGACTTGATTATATACAATCTGTACTAGTTTTGTCACATTTGAACACGTTTAGATTAGTCTCACACACGGTTTCTTTAACAGATCGGTTTTCTGCTGAGGGGTATTTTGTTGCTTCCGCTGAAAAGTTTTTATTTACCATTCACCCCCTCTGGTAGCTTTACACGTGTACTTCGATCCTACAATTGCATCTTTAAATTCAGCATCATGCAAATATTGATCTTTGATGGTCTCCAAACCAAATATTTTAAAGTCAAGTTGTGGAAGCATAGTATAACGTCGAGACAATGCATTAGCAATAACATTTTCTTTACCCTTCTTGTATTTAATGACATAAGGGAAAGTCTCAATGAATTCATCCCATTTAGCATGCCTATGGTTCAGTTTTGCTTGACTTCTAATATGTTTCAAAGATTCATGATTAGAATGTATAACAAATTCTTTGGGACATAAATAATGTTGCCATGTTTCCAAGTCCGAACACGAGCATATAATTCCTTATCATAAGTAGAATAATTCAGACTATGCCCACCCAATTTTTAAGAAAAGTATGCAATAGGTTCACCATCTTATAATAACACATCTCCTAATCCAATTCCACTAGCATCACATTCAAGTTCAAAAGTCTTATTAAAATGAGGAAGTTGGAGTAAAGGAGCATGTGTCAACTTATCTTTCAATAACATGAAGGCTTCTTCCTATGTGGACCCCAAACAAAAGGCACATCCTTCTTTGTAAGCTCATTGAGAGATGCAGCAATGGTGCTGAATGATCTTACAAAACGCCTGTAGAAACCAGCAAGACCAAGAAAACTCCTCACTTTTGTGACCATTTTGGGCTACGGCCAACTCTCAATTGCTTCAATCTTGGCTTTATCAACTTCAATTCCCTGTGGAGTAACAACATAGCCAATAAAAGATACTCGGTCGGTGCAAAAAGTGCACCTTCCAAGGTTACCAAATAAACGTGCATCACGTATAAAACAACACGTAAATGTTTCAAATGTTCCTCCAAAGTTCTATCATCAAAATAGACTGCCACAAATCGTCCAAAGAAAGCACGTAAAAACTTCTTCATTAATCTCATGAATGTGCTAGGTGCATTAATTAACCCAAAAGGCATGACTAACCACTCATATAAGCCAAACATAGTTTTAAATGTTGTTTTCCCTTCATCTCCCAATTTCATACGAATTTGATGGTATCCACTACGCAAATCAACTTTGGAGAATATAGTAGAGCCACTTAATTCATTAGGCATATCATTGAGCCTAGGAATAGGATGACGATATCGAATAGTAATATTATTAATGGCTCTACAATCAACGCACATACGTGATGTACCATCCATTTTTGGTTTTAGTATAACAGGAACAGCACAAGGACTAAGGGATTCACGTATATAACCTTTGTCGAGTAGCTCCTGAACTTGACGCATAATCTCCTTCATCTCATCAGGATTGGTACGGTATGACGCACGATTGGGCAGCAAGGCACTGGGAATTAAGTCAATCTGATGCTCAATCTCGTGAATAGGTGGTAATCCCGGTGGCACCTCTTGTGGAAAGATATCAGCGAACTCCTGCAAAATGTTAGTGACAGCAGGAGGCAAAGAGGGAGGCACGTCCTCGAATGAAAATAATGCCTCTTTGCACACAAAAGCATAGCAAACAGATTTGCTAAATGCAGATCAGTAATATCAAATTTGGTGGCAAGTAAACAACCATTTTTCAATTTTATTTCAGAGGCAACACTAGATGATGGTTTGTTAGTAGGCTTATGTTGTTGCTTAAATTCTTTTGCCACAATCTGATTTTTCACTCTTATTTTGTTCCTTCTTTGTCTTTCTAGCGCTAGTAAGATCATCTTTCAAAATATGTTCTGGAGACATAGGAAGCAAAGTAATATTTTTATCCTTATGAACAAGAGTATACTGATTTTTCCTGCCATGGTGTACAGAATTTTTATTAAATTGCCATGGTCTACCATGTAAAAGGGAGCATGATTGCATGGGTACCACATCACAATCAACATAATCCACATATGTACCGATAATAAAATGTACACGAACAGTACGTGTTACCTTAACCTTGCCGCTATTGTTGAACCATTGTATGCAGTAAGGATGAGAATGTGGTCTGGTGGTGAGAGACAGCTTCTCCACCATGTCCATACTGGCTAAGTTGTTGCAACTCCCACCATCGATGATGATGCAGACACACCGTTCCTTAACAACTCCCTTTGTATGGAACAAATTGTGCTTCTGATTTTGCTCAGCATGTGTTACCTGCACACTCAAAATACGTTGAGCAACTAAACTTTCATACCTCTCAGCATCTTCAGAAGCCATGTATTGTGTCTCTTGTTCAGAATCAGCGCCACCCTGTTCTTCACTTGCAATAAGAGCCAAAGTCTCCTCATCATAGTCACTAGCGGACACATACCCACCATCCTCAGTAACCATCATCACACGCTTGGATGGGCATTGGCTCGCATAGTGAACTCCACCCTTGCAACGACGACATATAATATCATGTGTTTGCCTGGTTGATGCCATGGATGAAGAAGAGCTCCGTGCGGGACCCGAAGGTGTGCTCTTGGAAGATGGTGGTGGTGGTGCCTGTTTTCTTGTATCGCGGTTGGAGTTGGTGTCTGAAGTAGGCGGTGGTGCAGTAGTACATGTGGAAGTAGAAGATGCATGTGGTGTCCATGATGAAGATCGACCTGCAGAAAAGTTAGTCCGCGCCATGTCCTGTCGATCCTGCACTTCACGTTCAGATTTGCAAGCAAGATGGAATAAACGACTGATGTTGTTATACTCCTTATACTCTAAGATAGTTTGAATTTCTCTGTTTAGCCCACCCAAAAACCGTACAAGCATAGCTTCATTATCCTCAACAATACCACATCGAATCAACCCAGTTTGTAATTCCTGATAATATTCCTCCACAGATTTTGTTCCTTGTCTTAAACGCTGTAATTTTTGAAGTAATTCATGTTGATAATGTGGTGGAACCCAACGAGTACGCATAGCAGTTTTCAATGCAGCCCAAGTAGTTGGGATATTATTATGATATAATCTACAATGTTCAGACCACCAAACAGAAGCAAAACTAGTGAATTCATAAACAGCAGCAGCAACCCTTCTATCCTCAGGATATTGTGAGCATGTAAAACGTTGTTCAGTTTCTAACTCCCAAGTAAAATATACATCAGGAATGTATCTACCCTCAAATGCTGGAATATTCGATTTCAGTTTAGGGACATGGTCATTATCTCGTACCTGAGGGGGTGGTGCAGCCCTACCGTTATGATTGTAGGTGTGTGGATGACCGGCATATTGTACGTAGTTCTGATGTGGAGCAATCTCATCCTCGTACTCGCCCTCGTAGTCATCGTACTGATCAATAATAGTAGCAGGATCCGCAGAAGCAGCAGCAGTAGCGGCGGCACCAGAATGTTGGCCTTGGTCGAGAGGCACACGCTGTGCGCGTGTGACGCCTGGTCCCGTGAAAATGGATCCAAACTAATGCATATGTGTGCCCAGGATGTTCATCACACATACACATGTAATCCACAAACTGAATTCAGAATATATAACCATGAATAATAGGGTTTAAGTACTTGGTTACATCAATCTCTAACTTATTCTTGCAGCGGAAGTCCTATTCTAGCAGCGGAAGCCTTCTAAACTAGAGCGGAAGCGAACTAAACAGAGGCAGCGGCTCCATCTCCTACTCCACGGGCAAGTTGATGGTAGATCACACTCCTAGTACTCCACATGGTCTTTGAAGTACTCCTCTCCTGTTACTGATGTTGTATGATAATTCAAGGGTGAGTACATGTCGTACTAAGCAAGTGCGGAAGAAGTATGACACGTAGCCTACAACAAGGTAGGATCGAAAAGGCTCATTGCAAAAAGCAAAGTTTATTTCACAAATACGATAAAAACAGCAACCATCTTTAAGTGAATTTAATCCCCACATATATCCAATTAAACCAGTAACATACCTCCATCATGATTCACCTCTTTTCATGTCTCATCAAGACATTTATCTTTCTCAACTCTTTCTCATGCTCATAATAACCATCTCATGATCATATCCATCTCATGATCATATACCCAAAACCATCTCATATTCTTATCTCCAAAACCATCTCATGTTCAAGACTCAACAGTCCCCAAACCAATCCAAAGACCAAACCATAACCATACCAATAACCATACCGAATAACCTCCGAATAACCATCCCATCTAATCATGGAAGTTGGCCAGGTGCTTGTGATCGGAAGCACAGCTATCATGATAGTTTTACACTCTGCAGAGGTGGCACCACTTTTCCCACAAGTTTGTGATTTCGTCACCCATCGGCGACTGCAGAACCTCCATTATACCAGTACACAACCGTCGGTGTATGGCCAAGAGATCACAAAATAGCCTTTACAAAAGGGCTACTAGATGTATGGACTCACTAAGGTTTCACCAGCAGGCTCGAATCACCATTCTCCCACCTACGGGCCCCCTCTTGTGCCATGCAGTTCCTAGGGCAGTCCTCTCTCGACTCCCATTCCCCGCGCATTCCACGGTCCATAACAATCTAGTAACTTACCTAATTAGTCAGCTAAGTCACACCCATACATGGCCTTGTGGTGGCACTGTTTTCCTGCCATGTGCTCGCATGAACCAGTCCTTAGATCTACGGCAAGTAAACAACCATCTAATTCTACCACATCCACAAACCAAGCTTGCCTAGATCTCCCCTGATTCATGTTCATTATTCTCATCAAGTTCTCATCATCATTATTCATATGAGTGTAGTAGCTAGACACATTCTATCCCACTTCCCATATCCCGTGGACTCAGCGAAACAAAAGCAAAAACGACCATACCCGACTTATCAACTTTCCCGGCGACAAGGGTGGTTAACAAAACTAGTAAACTCCTTTACAAGGGTTTCCCATCAAGTTGACTCAAGAACACACACGTTTTCGCAAACAAAACAGTTCCAAAAACATGGGATCAATATGGTCAAGAGGAACTTGCCTTGTTCCTGTGGCTTCTGTTGCTCAGGTGTCTCGAAGTCTTGGTGCTGTATTCCTTCGTAGATAGATCCCTGAGCTTGTCCTTCTATTCACGATCACACACATACAAAATTTATAGCAATCAAACATCATGCACAAACTTTACTCAAGATGCAATAGTGTAGATGCATGCTAATCCTATGGTGCAGTTTAGTTTGTACGTGTTCTTGCATGTTTTAATAGGCTTGCATGGGGTTTTATGATGAATAAGGGTATAAGGATCAAATGTGTACGTGGCGATGATCTTGTCTCAAGACCTAGATCGAACCGATCAACACGTGATCTGTCCACACGAAAAAAACTTTTGTTCGAAGGGATCAAACGAACAGATGCGAAGAAAACCGCGATGATGTCGTGAGGTGGTAATGAAGACCTACCTCACTTCTCCTTGGTGTCGGGGCCTTCCTCCTAGCAAGGCAGATCGTCGGCTCTCTTCCGGCGACAGCGAGCGTGTCGGGGCTCGTCGGCGGTCTCAACAGCGACTAAACTCCGGCGGAGGGGGTTAACTCGGCGAGTTGGGAGCTAGGATCTCCAAGTTGTCAGCTTGGGAAGGTGTTACGACCAAGGGGTGTTTTGGGTTCTATTTATGACTGGAAAAAGAAGAGTCCTACTCCGATTGGATTTCAAATAAGAGTCCTATTTGATTTGTTTTTGGATCTTAACGAATTATCTGCAATAGATTTGGGTACGAAATCAATCGTGGAAGAAATCGTGTCGGTTTCCTCAGTACCGAGTACCCGCGCACAGGGGAAAACCGCTTAAGGACCTCGTCCTTCCGCAGGGATAAGCTCCGGAGGCTCCACGTGTTCAGCGGGGGCCTGGTCTCCCTTTCTCCACAGAGACAAGCTCCGGGTGCGCCACGTGTCTGGCGGGCGGGACCTCCCTCTCCCTCAGAGGTGAGCTCCACGTGCGCCACGTGTCTGGCGGGCGGGACCTCCCTCTCCTTCAGAGGCGAGCTCCGTGTGCGCCACATGTTAGTACCGGACCTCCCCTCTCTTCAGAGGCGAGCTCCGAGAGTGCCACGTGTCAGTTCTGGACCTCCCCTCTCCTAAGAGGCGAGCTTCGAGAGTGCCACGTGTCCAGTAGCGTCGAACTTCCTTTTTCCTCAGAGACGAGCTCCGAGGTTGACACATGTCCAACAGTGCCGGACCTCCCTCCTTCTCGGAGGTAAGCTCCGAGGACGACACGTGTCCCATAGTGTTGGACCTCCCTTCTCCTTGGAGGTAGCTCCGAGGATGACACGTGTCCAGTAGTGTATTCTCCTCGGAGGTGAGCAATGAAGATGACACGTGTCTAGCGGGGCCGGACCTCCCGGAGGTGTGCTCCGAAGGTGACACGTGTCCCACGGGGTTGGACCTCTCGGAGGCAGGCTCCGAGGGCTCCACGTGTCCCGCGCGGCTGGGCCTTGCTTCTCCACAGTGAGTAGCTCCGAAGGTGACACCTGCCCTGCTGGGGTGGCCTCGCTTCTTTGCAGAGGCTAGCTCCGGGGGCAACACGTGTCCCACGGGGCCGGACCTCGCCCCTTCCGCAGAGGCAAGCTCCGAGCCTGCCACGTAGTCAGCAGTGTCGGACCTCATCCCCCGCCACGGGAATGAGCTCCGAAGGCGCCACGTGGCCGGCGGGCCGCGGGAAGTGTCTACAGCGCTCCTCGACAAACTGGAATTGGCTCTTTTCGGCTATCTTTTTATTCTTTCTCCGTTTCTACTTCTTTTAAAAATGTTTGACTATATGAATTATGTATGCATGCATGAATACAAAATTGAGGGTGTTACAAACCTACCCCCCTTAAATTAAATCTCGCCCTCAAGATGCGATAGAGTGGAGAATAGATGAGGGAATTCTGCCGTGATATCTTCCTCTCGTTCCCATGTAGCTTCTGCTTCCGTGTGATGGCTCCATTGTACCTTGCACCAACGGATCACTTTGTTCCTCATGACCCTTTCCTTCACGTCCAAAATTCGTACAGGGTGCTCTACATAGGTCAGATCCTCTTAAAGTTTGAGTTCATCCATTGGTACTTGTTCTTCTGGTACCCTCAAACACTTCTTGAGCTAGGATATGTGAAACACGTCATGCACGTCGGAGAGGTGCGTTGGGAGCTCTAGTTGATAGGCTACCTCTCCTAGCTTGCCCAAAATCTTAAATGGCCTGATGTAGCGAGGTGCTAGCTTGCCTTTGACGTTGAAACGTCGTTGGCATTGGATAGGCGATACCTTAAGGTACACGAAGTCTCCTACTTCGAAGGTCAACTTTCTTCGCCTATTGTCCGCATAACATTTTTGTCGTGACTGGGCAGCCTTCAAGTTCTCCCGTACCGTTTGGACTTGCTTCTCAGCTTCTTGCAGCACTTCGGGTCCAAATACTTGGTTCTCTCCGGTCTCGTTCCAAAACAGCGGCGTTCTATACCGTCTACCGTACAATGCTTCAAAAGGTGACATCTTCAAGCTGGCTTGATAGCTATTATTGTACGAGAACTCGGCATACGGTAAGCTCCTATCCCAACTACACCCATGTTTCAAGGCGCAGGCTCTCAACATGTCCTCCAAAATTTGGTTTGTCCTCTCGGTTTGTCCATCAGTCTGCGGGTGGTAAGCGGAGCTAAAATCCAGTCATGTACCCATGACTTCATGCAGTTTCCTCCAGAACCTAGAGGTAAACTGAGTACCCCGATCTGAGACTATCCTCTTCGGGACTCCATGGCGGCACACGATTTGCTCCATGTACAGCTCGGCTAGTTGTGCAACGTTGTACTTAGTTTTAACAGGAAGGAAATGGGTTGTTTTCGTCAATCGGTCCACAATAACCTAGATGGAGTCGTAACCCGACTGAGTACGTGGTAATCCGACAATGAAATCCATGCTGATGTCTTCCCACTTCCACTCGGGTACTTTCAAAGGTTGCAACAGTCCAGCGAGTCTTTGATGTTCAGCCTTCACCCATTGGCACGTGTCGCATAGGGCAACATACTCAACTATGTCCCTTTTCATACCATCCCACCAATAACAAGTTTTCAGATCCTTGTACATCTTTGTACTGCCGGGATGTATGGAATAAGGTGAGTCATGTGCCTCCTTTAATATCGTGTCGCGGGTATGCTTCACGTTAGGCACACAAATCCTTTTCCCTAGCCAAAGCGTACCCTTCTCGTCTTCCTTGAAGTCCTTTTCTATGCCTTGTCGGATCCTTTCCCTGATCTCCTTGATTTCTTCATCCATTGCTTGGCCATCTCTTATCTCTCATTCCAGTGAATAGTGGAGTTCCATCACCTCCATCTCGTTCAAGAACCCGAGATGTAACCGTTCGAACTCCTTGCGTAGCTCGGGCGGTAGCTCCCGAACCGTGAGTTGGTGACATGCTCCCGTTCGGCTCAATGCATCAGCTACTACATTGTCCTTTTCGGGGTGATAGTTGATTCCAACATCATAATCCTTGATGAGTTCCAACCATCGACGTTGCCTCAAATTCAAATCTGTTTGGGTGAATATGTACTTGAGGCTTTTATGATCCGTATAGATCTCACATCGGTGGCCAAGGATATAATGTATCCAAATCTTTAATGCATGCACCACGGCTGCAAGTTCCAAATCATGTGTGGGATAATTCAGCTCGTGTTTCGTTAGTTGTCTCGACGCATAGGCTACCACTTATCCGTCTTGCATGAGCACACATCCAAGCCCTTGTCTTGATGCGTCACAATATATATCGAAGCTCTTGCTTACGTCCTCTATACGGGCAGAGGGTATTTATTCTTGATCGGCACCTCATTGAGAGACCTATAATCCACACACATCCTTTGGGCCCATCCTTCTTGTCCACGAAGAGCACAGGGGCTCCCCACGGTGACGAACTCGGGCGTATAAAACCCTTTTTCAGCTGCTCCTGAATTTGCTTCTTGAGTTCCACTAGTTCATTAACGGGCATCCTATATGGCCTCTTTGCTATAGGTGCAGTTCCAGGTACCAAGTCAATGGCAAACTCAATGTCCCGGTCAGGTGGCATACCTGGAAGTTCTTCCGGGAACACGTCCGAGAATTCTTGAACCACCGGAATGCTTTCCAATGTTGCTCCTTCGACGTGGTTCAATGTTGCCTTCTCGGTTGTTGGTGGGGCTGACTCGAACTCAATACGAGTTCCGTGCACGTTTGTCAACTGCACGCTCCACTCGGCACATTGGATTACTCCGTTGTGCTTGCTTAACCAATCCATTCCGAGTATTATGTCAAGCCCTTGGGAATCCAAGACAATGAGGTTGGCAAGGAAGTCTACCCCTCTTATTTTAAGGTTTACTTTCGGACATACTATATTAGTCCTCATCTCTCCACCGGGAGAATTAACTAACATAGTATATTTCAAGTGTGATATGGGTAGATTATACTTGGCAACATACTTGGATGATATGAATGAATGCGATGCTCCGGAATCAAATAAAATGGTGGCTGGGTTGGAGTTGGCAAGGAACATACCAATCACGACGTCCTCAGCCTGTTGCGCTTCCTCAGCAGAAACATGATTCACGTTGCCACGCGCGTAGTTCTGCTGCCCATGGTTGCCTTGATTAGCTCCTCCGTTTGGCCGTGGGTTCTACTTGGGCGCGTTGCTTGGCTGTCCAGGACCTTTTTTCGGGCACTGACTTGCGAAGTGTCCCGTCTCTCCGCATGCAAAGCATGCCTTGTTGCCCAAGACAGCAGGGACGTTGGGTCGAGGGTGGTTTTGAGCATAAGCGCCCATGTTTGGACGGGGCGCTGGAGGCAAAGGCACACGAGGCGCTTGCATAACAGGATGTTGCTGTGGTGGTTGGTTAGGGCGAAAAGTAGAGGTGGACGAGCCATACTGTGGTGCAGCTGGTGGCATGTACCGGGACATACGTTGATCCCTTGTGGCTGGTATGGCATCTTTCTTTGGCCCTCTTGCTCGATCTCCCGGATCTTGCTCTCAACTAGCTTCTGGAAGTTTGCGTAGTCATTGTTGAGAAGCTGAACTTGGATCTCATTGCTCAACCCTCTCATGAACAGGTATTGCTTCCATTGATCTGAGTTGACATCTTCGGGGGCATACCTTGACAGTTACGTGAACTTGTTGAGGTACTCATTCACG
Organism: Neostapfia colusana; assembly: GCA_030760725.1. Classification (NCBI taxonomy): domain Eukaryota; kingdom Viridiplantae; phylum Streptophyta; class Magnoliopsida; order Poales; family Poaceae; genus Neostapfia; species Neostapfia colusana. The sequence continues at coordinate 23,728,727 of JASWHV010000020.1, forward strand.
CTCTTCTTGCCTTGGCGGAGACCCTCAAACTCTTGTCTTTTTAGCATCATGACTCCCACAGGGACGTAATGAGAGCGGAAACTCTCCTTGAATTCAACCCAAGTAATAGTCTCCGGGTTGTCATGAGCATTGCATAGAGCATCCCACCAGTCAGCGGATGCTCACATAAGTTGGCGTGATGCGAAGAGAACTTTCTCTTGATCATTGCACTGAACTATGGCAAGCTTCTTCTCAATGGACTTCAACCAATCATCAGCCTCCATGGGATCATTAGCTTGTGCAAAAGTGGGTGGTTGAGTCCTCATGAACTCTCCCAACAAGTTGTGAACCGGCGGTGGTGGCGGTGGTGGTGGTGGTGGTGCAGGAACGGGGTTGTTGTTGTTGTTGGCTTGCAGCTGACCCAGAGTTTGGATCATAGTTTGCATGAGCTGATTCTCCTTGGAGGTGAGCTCTGAGGACGACACGTGTCTAGCGGGGCCAGACCTCCCGGAGGTGTGCTCCGAGGGTGACACGTGTCCCGCGGGGTTGGACCTCTCGGAGCCGGGCTCCGAGGGCTCCACGTGTCCCGCGCGGCTGGGCCTCGCTTCTCTGCAGTGAGTAGCTCCAAAGGTGACACGTGTCCTGCGGGGTTGGCCTCGCTTCTCCGCAGAGGCTAGCTCTGGGGGCAACACATGTCCCACGGGGCCGGACCTCGCCCCTTCCGCAGAGGCAAGCTCCGAGCCTGCCACATAGCCAGCAGTGCCGGACCTCATCCCCCGCCGCAAGAATGAGCTCCGAAGGCGCCACGTGGCCAGCGGGCCACGGGAAGTGTCTACAGTGCTCCTCGGCGAACTGGAATTGGCTCTTTTTGGCTATTTTTCTGATTCTTTCTCCGTTTCTACTTCTTTTAAAAATGTTTCACTATAAGAATTATGTATGCTTGCATGAATACGAAATTGAGGGTGTTACAGCGTGTCCCATTTGATTCAGAAGGCGTTGTTGTTGTTGTTGCTGCTGCTGCCGAGGTGCGACACGTGCAGCTGGTGGTGGTGGTAGACGCGGGTGGACTTCATTAAACTTGGCCTCCAGCTTGGTGTCCAATGTCTTCTCAAAGCCATATAGCTTCTCCATGGCCTCCCAAATCTGTTCAGCACGTCTTACACCTGTTCACCCATCATTTGTTGAAATTTATCATGTAGATCCTTGTTCGTCATGTTCTTCCAGTCCATTTCGTCGGCTTGTGATGCTGTCATGGTTAGCAGAAATAGAAACACACAAGAATATGGTCCTACTGACTACTAATAGGATGTGACATGATGGAAAGTCACAAGTCCGTCAAGCGAATCACAAATTCTTACCCGTTCTTACCGACCAGTAGGTGGTGATCGGCAATCGTTGTAACTCTCAAAGATTGGATAAAGCGATTGCAAGGTGGTATCAAACTCACGATATAGATGTATGTGGAGCTGGGAAGGCTTAAATTATGGTAGCAAAAATGTCAGCAATACTCAATTCAGAGATACAAAGTTGATAAACGTTCAACGACGGTATTGTGCTGGTCCTAGGCTAGACCATATTAGAGACGCGAACCTAGACACAAAGGAATTCAGACCAGTAACACAATAGACTACAATAGCAGCAACTGAAGCACACTTTTTTGTACTTTTCCTCTTATTTTATTTTTCTTTCTTTCTTCCTTTTTTTTCTTTTTTTCTTTCTTTTTCATACAAAGTCCCATAGTTCTAAAAGATTACACAGGGATCTGATGATAAGCTACCAAATACCACAAATAACACACTTATTTTTGCAGGTTCCTTGCAGGTCTTGTAGATATTGCTTTCCCAAAGAAAAAGATACACAGGAGATCTTGAAATCTCTTTGGTGATTGCGATGCGCACAGATGGAATTTTCAGGCAAGGTTGGATCCATTGAAAAGATGGCAAGATAACCTTTCTAGATTGTGCTTACACTTTCCAAATGGACAACGGATGAAGAAGTTATGTCCTTTTTCTTCCAAAACTGGAAAGATACTCAAAATCATATCTGATCTGAGTATTTCCACTTTTGGAGATGCAAATTAGGAAGTAAATATCTCTCTAATTTCGTGATGGTGATGATGATGGTGTTTCTTTATGCAGATCAAACATGATAGAAACTCAAAACTCTAAAAGACTAAACACTAAGACCAACAACTTGACACGACGATGCAACCGACTATTCAACAAAGCAAAAAAAACTGAAAAGAAAATTGCGAAAGGCACGGATTGGTTCGGATATAATGATCTAACCCTAATTTTTTTGGCTTTTTCGTGGACTGTAGGTATGAAGGAACAGATGTGATCTAGACTACAAAAATTTGGTAAAATCTCACCGAGCAACCTGGAAATCTGATACCACTTGATAGAGATGAAGGTGTCCCGTCTTTCGATGAGATGGTAACTATCGTTTTTGTTGGAGCAGACTTTGACGATCTGACTACGAACGTGTGAGGATGTCGCGCCTTAGCAATCGCTAAACCAACTCCAAGAGGTTATTGACCACGCCAGAGCATGATCAACCTGATCATGAGCGTCTATTTCCTGCAGGCAAACGAGGAACAAGCAAGAAACTAGGATTGCAATCTAGATATTGTAAATTTAAGAAGAAAACTTTATTAATGAAAGTGGGGTTCTGAAACATCCTGGCCTGGTCGTTGGACACAAACGAGGTACGTTAGTTGCATCTACGGCAAACTTTAATCTAAACAAAACCCGCTCTCTCAAGCAGCTCTTGGCCTATTTAAACAGGGGAGGGAAGAGGGAAATTCATCCAGCAACAAAGGTAGGACGTGATCTCACTTATTCCCTTCATTCTTCTGAGATAGATTACCTTTTAATAGGGAAGGAAAGAGGGAAATCCATCCAGCAGCAAGGCAGGATATGATTTCATATATTTCTTTCCTTATTATAGTACATCTATTTTCAAATGGGGGAAGAAAGAGAGAAATTTCGTCCAGCAGCAAAGGTTGGACAAGATTTCCCTTATTCATTTCCTTATTTGTCTAAATCTCTCTTTATTACATGGCCCCAGTCTCAAGATTTGGTGCACAGTACCCTATTCATGCATTTGACTTTATTCTGGTCCGCCAGCTTGTATATTTCGTCCATGTCCTTGTATGTCAACATGGTGGCTTCAAAGTGCTGAAAACTCCGTTGGAAACTTCGTTCTGGTTCCCTTTTCGCGCCCCTTCATCTCCCTGCTTGATGATGCTCCCATGTGCATTCCTCTTGTCCATGCTAGGCCCTTCATTTGTAAGCAATACAAATGTATCCACTTTAGGCAGCATCATATTCTCATGAATATTAGAAACATTACCAAGAAACAAAAGTACCTGTGCGCGAGCTCTAGTAATTGGTCTCATATGTGTGGTAGCAGGGACTATGGGTGTAACTGTGGTAGGGATGTTCTCATCATCTCTAGGATCATAGACTAGCCTCACATACCAACACTAGTCTTTTCTACGCACTTTGTCCTCACTTGTGCGCACCCGGGAAGACCTCCCGATTGGTCACCCATCCCCAAATTTCTCCGAGCCAAGCACGCTTAACCCTAGAGTCCTTTGCAGGTTGGCTTCCGGAAAAGAAGGTATACCTTGATGGTATGAGTATTCTATCAATCCTATTAAGCCGGGAGCTAGGATATCACAGTAAACAACCTCAATCTCCACAGAATCACTGAGCACTGTCATAAGGACCAACAGAGCAGCCTCCTACTAAAAGTCGGTGGTTAGAGGGGTGTGAAGCACAATAGTTGACTTTCAATACACCTTATAAAAAGGATTAAAAGTGAACACAACATAATGGTAGAAGTTTTTTACTTACTATTTCCACAAGTGTTTGTGTCTATTTGTATGCAGATAAATTATACCCCAAAATAATGAGAATTGTAGTGACCAATCCTAAGAAAATGTTTCCAACCAATCAGGAGCAAAAACAAGGCAGCACATGAATTCAGTGGCCCACTTTTAGGAGTATACGAGGAATCCAACCAAAAACTACACAGGAATCTTCAGTGGGCCCACATTTCTTCTGAGGCGCTATTCACCTTCATCTTTATGGATCATAGGATGGATGGCAGCTCGACCATCCACTTAACACCACACTTCTTGAGATGGTCGAAGGACTTGGTCTTTGACCCGTGGAGTATCTCTGTGTTGGCTCACTCAGTTTGTCCATTACTCCCCGGGTGCAACATCGACGGGTAGCATATCTTTGTGCCAATCTCGTCACAGTACTGCATAAAGGTGTGGTTGCTGAATCGCAAGGTTTTGTCTATATAATTAGGTTGGGAACACTGAATCATTTGATGATGCTGAATGAACTTGACAACTAGTGTTTATTGATGGTGATGACCGGTTTAGCTTTGCTCCACCTTGTGAACTTGTCAATAGGGACATAGAGTTATTGATAACCTCTGACAACCTTTAAGAATAGTACCAAAATATCAAATCTCTAGACTATCAATGACCAGGAGATTGGGATGGCCTACGGGGCCTGAGCCGGCTGATGTGATTGCTCCGCATGGATCTGACATGATTTGCAGCGCTTAATCAGGCCTGTTTGCTTGTAGAAGTATTACCTGAAAACTTTTCTGACCAATGTGTGGGAGGACAGTTGACTCTCGCACTTGCCATCATGGATCACAATAAGGAGCTCGTTTCCTTTCTCCCTACTAAAGCACTTGAGCAGGACACCATTTGCAGCACGTTGAAAGAGATTCCCATCGACAAGGATGTTGTGGTTGGCTAGGAGTATGAGACGTTCTGCCTCATCGTCATCGTTGATAAGGATGTCATCCTTGAAATACCCTAGGATCTCATCAATCCATGTGGGTGTATGAGAGGTAGTGGCGATATTGAGGAGCTCTCTATCATGCTTTTGAATTGCTGGCGATGACGATTGCGGGGTGGCTTCGGCATCAAGCTAGTCGCTGAAGCCAGCTTTCGGCCTAGGTAGGGGACTAGGGTGGAAAGCTAGAGGAGCCTTTCTTCAAAGGTTTCTCTAGATCATGAAGAAGCAAAACTTGAGAGTTCAATGACAGAGTGGTTATACCTTCTTGGGATGTGTCGGACTTCGAGCTTGAGAAAGTTCTTCTCCAACTTGCTCACCTCGGAGAGGATGGCTACCATTAATGGGTAGAAGCACTGGTACCCCTTAACTAGCAGTCTTCTAATGCCGAGATTGGTCGTGATATTGAGGGCAACGAGGAGAGCCTCATACTCCACCATGTTGTTGGTAGCCTGTAACTAGAGTTAACCACGTACCAAAGTTCTTCTCCTGTGGGGGTTACCAGCAAGACACTGGCGCCTGTGCCATTGAGGATGAGTGAGCCGTTGAAGAACATCGTCTAGAAGGTGATGCCATAGTCGTGGGCATATTGGCCAGGGCACACCTCTTCACATTCAATCTAGGGGACCAACATACATTGTGCAACGAAGTCGGTGAGGGTGTGGCCCTTGATGGCATGAAAGCTGACGAAGCCTAGCTCAAACTCCACCATGTCTACTGCCATTTTTAAGATCTAACCCGTGGTTTCTCAGTTTCACGGGACGGGGTTTTTCAATGTCTCACTCATGAATATCCAACTTATTCTTGCAGCGGAAGACTCTAAACGACAGCGGAAAAGGACTAAAATAGCAGGCTCCAACTTCAACTCCACAGGCATGTTGACGGTAGTGCGCACGCCTAGTACTCCACCTGTTCCTCAAAGTACTCATCTCCTGTAGCTGATGTATATGTGGGAATGCAAGGGTGAGTATATGTCGTACTCAGCAAGTGCGGGAAAAGTATGACATGTAGCTTACAATAAGGTAGGGAATAAAAAGGTTCATTGCAGCAAGCAAATTTTATTTCACAAACATGGTAAAAACAGCGACTATTTCTAGGTAAGTTTAATCCCATCATAACCAAGTAATTCATTAACATTCCTTCATCATAATTCACCATTTATCTTGCCTCAACCAGCCCATAATCTTTCTCAAGTTCATCTCATACTCATAAGTACACATGATCATCTCATTTTCATGTAACTGAAACCAAACTCATTGACATGACCCAAAACAGTTCCAAAACCAATCGCAATGACAATACCATAACTATAACCGAATAACCATCCCAAATTTTGCTTCTAATCATGGAAGTTGGCCAGGTGCGTGTAACAGGAAGCACGGCTATCATGATAGTTTTACACTCTGCAGAGGTGGTATCACTTTACCCACAAGTTTGTGATTTCATCACCCGTCGGCGACTAGAAAGAACCTCCATTATACCAGTACACAGCCGTCATTGTATGGCCAAGAGATCACAAAATAGCCTTTACAAAGGGTATACTAGGATGTAGGGACCCACTGAGGTTTCACCGGCAGGCTCGAATATCCATTCTCCCACCCACGGCCCCCTCTTGTGCCATGCAGTTCCCAGGGCAGTCCTCCTCGACTCCCATTCCCCGCACCATACAATGGTCCATCACAAGCTAGCAACATACCTAATTAGTCAGCTAAGTCGCACCCATATTTGGTCTTGTGGTGGCACTGTTTTCCTGGCATGTGCTCGCATGAACCAGTCCTTAGATCTACGACAAGCAAACCACAATATCTTTCAGCAACATCCACGAACCAAGCTCGCCTAGATCTCCCCGATCCCATGGTCATTAACATAATCAAGTTATCATCATCTTTATTCGTATGAGTGCAGTAGCTAACAAGTCTTATTTCAGCTTCCCGTATCCCGTAAGTTAAGCGAAGCAAAAAGGAAAAATGACCATACCCGACTCATCAACTTTTCTGGCGACAAGGATGGTTAACAAAACTAGTAAACTCCTATAAAAGGTGTCCCATCAAGTTGACACAAGCATATGAGTTTTCGCAAGCACAACAGTTTCAAAACATAGGATCAATATGGTCAACGGGCACTTGCCTTGCTCCCTTAGTTTGTGTTGCTCAAACCTCTCGAAGTCTTAGTGTTGTAGCTCTTCGTAGACTTCCTCTTGAGCTTGTCCTTCTACTCTCGACCACGCACATACAAAATTTACAGCAATCAATTATCATGCACAAACTTTACTCAAGATGCAATGAGATGAATGAATGCAATTCCTATGGTGCAGTTTTATAAAACCAGTTTGTACATGTCATTATATGTTTTAGTAATCTTTCATGGAGTTTTATGATGATCAAGGTTTCTGGGATCAAGTGTGGATGTGGTCATGATCTTGACATGATGTGTAGATCAATTCTGCCGTCAAAAATTGACCAAAACATGGTCTGTCCATACGTAGAAATTTCTGCTCGAAGGGGGTGAGGAAAACGGGTGTGTGGAAACAGTGGCAACGTTGTAAGAGGGGTAACGAGGACCTACCTCACTTCTTCCTTGTGGCAGGGCCTCCCTCCTTGCAATGGCAGCAGCGGGAGATTTTCTAGGGAGAATTATGAGGCTGCGAGTAGGGCAGAACTTCAGGACTTCTTCTCCGGCGACGGCGAGGCGTGACGGAACTCGACTTGGCAGCAGGGGGTGCAACTTGGCATTAGAGGGAGGGCGGCTGCCAAAAAAAGAGAGAGGGGTGGGCGGCTAGGGGGAAGAGTTATATTTATAAGAGGGAAATGGGGTAGGGTGGCTAGGATTTTAGCAAATCAAATATCCAATGCCTAGAATTTAATTTTAAAAGAGGTGGGAGCTAGAGGCTGGGATTTTATTATCTATTTTCATCCAATGGCTAGGATTTAATTAGAAAATAAAAGTCCAAAAGATTCCAAGGGGGGCGGCTAGGGTTTCCCCTCTAATGGGCTGCGGCCAAGGGGGTGGGGCCCAATTAGGGTTCCCCCCTGATTTGGTGCGGCCAAAATAGGGGGGAAACTCCCCCCAAATGTGGGGAAAATTCCCCATAAGAGAATTTTGGGGAATTTGAGAAAAATCAGGAAAATTGGGAAAATTTTGGAAAATTAGGAGAGAGGGGAATTTGGGGGGGGAGATTTGGGGAAAAATTGAGGTGGCCCAAGTTGTGACACCCTCAATTACATAATCATGTATGCATACATATTTCATGTAGAGAAAACATTTTAAAAGAAGTAGAAACAAAGAAAGAATCAGAAAGATAGCCGAAAATAGCAAATTCCAGTTCACCGAGAGTGCCGAAGACAACTCCCGCGGCCCCCTGGCCACATGGCGCCTTCGGAGCTCATCCACGCAAAAGGGGGAGAGGTCCGCCGCTAACTGGCTACGTGACAGGCTCAAAGCTTACCTCTGTGAAAGGGGCGAGGTCCGACCCCGTGGGACACGTGTTGCCCCGGGAGCTAGCCTCTACGGAGAAGCAAGGCCAGCCCCACAGGACATGTGTCGCCTTCGGAGCTAGTCACTGCGGAGAAGAAAGGCCCAGCCGTGTGGGACACGTGTCGCTCTCGGAGCTCACCTCTGAGAGGTCCGGCTCCGCCAGACACGTGTCACCCGGTGAGCTCACCTCCGAGAGGTTCGACACTACTAGAAACGTGTCACCTCCGGGAGGTCCGTCCCGGTGGACACGTGTCATCCTCGGAGCTCACCTCCGAGGAGAAGGTACTGCAGGACATGCGTCAGCCCCGAAGCTCGCCCCCGGGAGGTCCCGCCACAAGGGAGGTCCAACACTGTTGAACACGTGTCGACCTCGGAGCTCATCCCTGAGCAGAAAGGAAGTCCTGCGCTGTTAGGACACGTGGCACTATCGGAGCTCACCTCCGAAGAGAGGGGAGGTCCGACACTGACACGTGGCACATTCGGAGCCACCTCCGAAGAGAGGGGAGGTCCGGCACTGACACGTGGCATTCACGGAGCTCGTCTCTGGAAAGAGGGGAGGTCCCGACCCGCCAGGACACGTGGCGCATGCGAAGTTCACCTCTGAGGGAGAGGGATGTCTCACCCGCCTGACACGCGGCATAACCGGAGCCCACCTCTGCGGAAAAGGGAGTCCCGGCCTCCGCTGGACACGTGGAGCCTATGGAGCTCATCATCGAGGAGGTGACAAGATTTAAAGCGGTTTTTCTTCTGTAGTGCGGGAATACCGACACGGAAGGAAACCGACACAAATTCCACGTTGCTACCGCACCAAATCGATTGGAGATAAGTTGTTAAGATTCAAACACAAATCAAATAGGACTCTTATTTGAAATCCAATCAGAGGAGGACTCTCCTTTTCCAGTTATAAATAGAACTCGAAACAACTCCTTGGTCGTAACATCATTTCTAAGCCGACAACTTAGAAGCCCTAGCCCCCAAACTCGCCGAGCTAAACCCCTTCGCCGGAGTTTGACCACCGGAGAGACCGCCGACGAGCCCAAAAACGATCGCCATCGCCGGAGGAGAGACGACGACCTATTTTTGCTAGGAGGAAGGACCCGAAGGAAGTAAGGTAGGTCTCCATTACCACCTTACGATGAGATCGCGGTTTTCTTTGCATCTGTTCGCTTCGATCCCTTCGAACAGAAGCTCTTTCGTGGACAGATCACGTGTTGATCTGTTTGATCTAGAGTCAAGATCATCGTCACGTCCACATCTAATCTTTACATCTTTGTTCATTGTAAAACCCCATGCAAACATGCAAGAACACGTACAAACCGATCTAATAAAAATAGCATCATAGGGTTAGCATGCATATGCACCATTGCATCTTGAGTAAAGTTTGTGCATGATGTTTGATTGCTGCAAATCTTGTATGATCGTAAATAGAAGGACAAGCTCAGGGAGCTAACTACGAAGGATTTCAAGATTAAAGACTTCGAGATCCAAGAGCAATAGAAACCACAGGAAAAAGGCAAGTGCCCCTTGACCATATTGATCCCATGTTTTTGAAACTGTTTAGTTTGCGAAAAGGTGTGTGTGCTTGATTCAACTTGATGGGAAACCCCTTTCATAGGAGTTTACTAGTTTTGTTAACCACCCTTGTCGCCGGGAAAGTTGATGAGTCGGGTATGGTCGTTTTGCTTTTTGCTTCGCTGAGTCCACGGGATATGGAAGCGATAGAAGGTGTCTAGCTACTGCACTCGTACGAGTAAAGATAATGAGAACTTGATGTTGATAATGAACATGAATCGAGGGAGATCTAGGCAAGCTTGGTTTGTGGATGAGGTAGAATGAGATGGTGGTTCAGTTTCCATAGATCTAAGGAACGGTTCATGCCAGCCATGCCAGGAAAATAGTGCGACCACAAGGCCAAATATGGGTGCGGCTTAGCTGACTAATTAGGTAAGTTACTAGATTGTTATGGACCGTGGAAGGCACGGGGAATGGGAGTTGACTGAGGACTGCCCTTGGAACTGCATGGCACAAGAGGGGGCCCTAGGTGGGAGAATTGGAGATCCTAGCCTGCTGGTAAAACCTTAGTGAGTCCATACATCTAGTAGCCCCTTTGTAAAGGCTATTTTGTGATCTCTTGGCCATACACCTACGGTTGTGTACTTGTATAATGGAGGTTTTGCAGTCGCCGATGGGTGACGAAATCACAAACTTGTGGGTAAAGTGGTGCCACCTCTGCAGAGTGTAAAACTATCATGATAGCCGAGCTTACGGTCACAAGCGCCTGGACAACTCACATGATTAGATGGGATGGTGATTGGGAGGTTTTCGGTTTTGGCTATTGGGATGTCATTGGTTTGGTTTGTTTTGGTCATTGAGGTTTGTTATCGAGACTATTAAGTCTTGGTGATGAGATGGGTTTCATGACTGTTGAGTCATGATAATAAGCATTGGTCTCGGTTATGAGACGGAATTGAACATGAGATGAGATGGTAGTGAATACGATATTGTAACACCCCAAAATCTGCTAAAGAGGGGAATTTAAAATTTTTTGGACATATTGCATGTGCTGCAAAAATTCAAATTTAAATTGGAATTCAAATTCAAATTTAAATTGGAATTCAAATCAAAACAGAAAAGAAAAGAAAAAGAAAAAAGAAAAACCTCACCGGCTAGTGGGCCGAAACCCACCAGCCGGCCCACTACTCCCACGCGCCAGCCCACAACCGCGCGCCCTCTCTTCCTCTCAATGACACGCGGGGCCCGCGTGTCATCTCCTACCTCCCGCGCGCGCCAACCGACCGGACTCTTCCCCGCGCCCGATCGCAACGAACTCTAGAAACCCGCGCCCCCAGCTAGAATTTTGGTCCCGGACGTCTCCAACTCGATCCCAACAGACCGCCGCCCTCCCTCGTCTATATAAACGCCGGCATCGCCTGTTTTTCCCCCCGATCGGCCATTCTTTTCTCCGGTGAGAACCAAAGATTCTATAGCCAATTTCCGTCGATCCTTGCTCAAATTTACCGATCTAACGTGCTGATCACGTTCCACCGCCGCCGGGGATCCCTGTAGGTGAAGGAAACGACGTGCCTTGCGCCCCAACAGCCACCCCAACGTGCACCGAAGATCTTCGCCGTTGAAGCTCGCCGCCGACCGACTTCCAGGGTCTCCGAGTGCTGGAAAACCCCTCGGTGAGCATCCCCTACCCCTCCGCAGCCGATCCATGCAAAAAGATGTGAGTTCTAACGTGTAGCGGTAAAAGCCGAGGCTGCGCCGGCGAGATCGCCACCCCCCCGCCGCCGCGCGCGCGGGCTGGCTCCGGCCAGGGCGACGTGGCCCCTTGAGGGCCGTCTATTTTAAATCGCACGGTAGAATTAAAACCCGCGCGTACCGGTTCGGCGATCTAATCTGAGCCGTCTATTTTAAATCGGACGGTCCACATCAGCCCCGCGTTATAAAGGCCGGGATTCTTACGCGCTACCCCCTGGGGATCTCGGAAAACACGAGCTAGCCCCGGAAACTTCTGATCTAGCCCCTGGAACTTCAGAAATTCATGTAAATTCATTTAAAAATCAGTTTTAGCCCCTGGACTTAATAAAAATTAGGAAAACCCCTCTGTTATGTGTAGTTAGACCCCTGGAAATTTATGAAATAATAAATTAGACCCTGCAGTAGTGTGGATTACCTTTTTGACCCTATATGATATTAAATTCAGAAATTTGAATATGTGACTAGGATTTAAATTTAAAAGGTAAGGCAAACACATGTACAAATTCAAAATTTAAACTCTCCTAGCACTTGGAAAATTTTAGAATGAGTTAAAAATAGATTTTTAGGCTGAAATGAATCTGTCTAATTGATTGTTCACATTTATTAGTTATAGGAACACATTTTTAGGTTAGGAAATAATTCTGAAAATTGGTAAAATAAATTTAAATTAGTTCACATCAGAGGAGAAGTTCAAAAATATATTATTTAATATTTTAGATCAGAACCTATTCTGTTTAGATGATATGCCCTACTATTTAATATTAAAACTCACTTTTAGGCATAGAAGATAAATCTAAAAAATATAGGAAAATAGGTATGCATAATTAGAAAATGATAAATGAAGTCTCCAAATCCAAAAACTTCAGTTTAGGATTTGGTAGAAGATCTGAAAACCTAATTAGAGTAGGAAAATACCTTTTATACAAACTTTGTGGCTAAGAAATGTAATAATTAAATATAAAGAATTTGTTCAAAATGGAACTTCATATATAGTGTGCAAATAGAAATCTGAACATAGAAGTTAGAAATAATATACATATGTTTAAAGGTGAAGGTAGGCCAAAAATCAACACATGTAGAGTAACCACAACACTTAGAAATGTGAATGACTTTCATAGGTATGTATGCGTGGTTTGTATGAAGTGAAAGTGTGAACTATGTCTTATGGATTGTTGTTTTCTTTTGCTATGTGTATTGGCATGAATAGAACCTGCCCCAGAGCAAGTTCTCCCCTTCCAGGACCAAGACATTCCATTCCCAGAGTAGCAGAAAGAAGGCAAGTGTCCTTGACCACTTTGATCCTATACTAGGATGTGTAGATAGAATTAGTTGCATTGTCAACTGAAATATGAAACCCATGCTAGGAAATTTTCCTAGAATTGCATTACCTTGTTTCCTTGTAGCTTGGGTTGGGATTTATTTTATCATGTCATTTATTCATATGCTTATGCTTAGCCATGCTTATAATGGGCTAATTGGGATATGAGATCATCAATTTATTTACCTCACTCTTGATTGAGATATCATGAGTTATGTAGAGGTAGGGATCGAGGCAAGTTGGATGATTTGGTTGGTGCTGGGTGCACGAGACTCGGGTTTGTGTTTAGTACTTGCCTGGATCCTAAGGACCGGTTCATGGAGCATGTAACCTGGCTTTACCGTGCCAACCACATGCTGAGATGTGGCAGCTTGGCCAATTAATTAGGTGTATCCCCGGCGTAGTATGGGTGTGTTGGATGGTGTGGGAAATAGGTGTCAGCTGGACTACCATATGAACCGCAAGGCTCAAGAGGGGGCCACTGCAGCGGGGTTGGAGCCTCGTGTATGCTGTTAGGGGTGAAACCTCAGTGGGCCCACGCTCATCGGGAATCCCTTTGTAAAGGCTTTGTAGTGATCTCCTGGCTACACACTTGGGAAGTGTGAATGTGGTTCGTGACACTGGCATAATGGAGGTTCTTTTAGTCCACCCGGTAACGGGGGATGAAATCACTACATGTGGGTACAGTGGTGCAAACTCTGCAGAGTCAAAACTGTCATGACAGCCGTGCTCACGGTCAAGAGCAGCTTGGACTTATTCATGATTAGAGGATGATGACTTTGGATGTTGTGTATGTTAAGCGGGGAGCTTAACATTGGAAATGATGTTATTGTTATTTGATTATGATGATGGGTTGGAGATTGGGACCATTTCACCTATGTAGTAATGTAGGTGCTTAATAAGCTAAGGTGATAGGTATTAATTGCGTAGTGCTTTAACCATGAGTTCAACCTCTCCTTGCTCTAGCCATGCATGACATAACTTTCCCACTTATTGAGTACCCACGGTACTCAAACTTGCATATTTGTTGGTTTAAATTGCTGCTCAGGTCAAGGGGATGATGTGGTGTTCAATGACCAAGACTTCGGACCCAAAGAAGGATTCTAGGTTCATGGAGTCCTCCGGGCAACGCCTGTGACGGAGCCCACAAGAATAACATTCCGCTACTAGTTTATTTACATGTTATGAACTTATTATCGTGCATCGAAACATATGCTTTGTAAGACATATTTATATTCGACACCTGGCTTGTAATAAATGATGCTTCACTATTTGTCATCACATGTATGAGAAAATGATCCTGGCATACATGTGATATTCACTCGGTTGTTCTTTGGAGAAACCGGGTGTGACAGAAGTGGTATCAGAGCCAAGGTTGCCCGTAGGAATGTGGACCTAGATAGAAATGGACGTATTTAAGGACCCTATTTTCTTAAAAACTATATTACAAAGGTGTGGGTTGAAAAGTGTTATTTAATGGGTCACTTTATTCACCTTGCCCCAACTCTATTCAAAACACGATTTTTATTTAAATCTTGTCTAACTTGATTTTAAATGCTTTATGTTTTAGATGGTTCACATGATCCGCACCGCCCGCAAGTCCACCGGAGGGAGAGTTCCTGTAGTTGCCCTTGCCCTAAGAGAGGGGAATCGTCCGGTGACGTACCACTCCTACGGATTGGCAGTAGGAGGCTTGTTGCGCCGTCTTCGGCGTATGATCCAAGCCGCCGGCAATATGGGCAAGCTAACCATACACTACAGCTCCACCCGGACCATCCGTGAGAAGCGGGAAGAATGGAGTTCAGAATCCATGAAAATCAGCTGCTCAAGATCCACCGCTCTCCAGCTTGTCGAGTAACACAGGTCGATGCCGAGAAGGATGTCACCTGGGAGGCCATCACCTGCCAGAGTTACATCTACCGTTGCCACCTGGACAGGACTGAGTACATGTATGTCCTCCAGCGTGAGAGTGGTACAGCGGAGTACAAGTACCCGCCAGTGCAGCAGGGGACTTCCCATGAGCACATGGACCTGTGCTTGGAGGATGCTGCTATGCTCAGCATTCGAGTGCAGGAGTGTCAGCAGGAGCTTCAGGATGTTCGTGACACCCTGAAGGAGACCGAGGCATTGCTTCGAGCCAGCTTGAGGGCGAGAGAAAGAGGAGATGGGAATGAACTGTGTGTCACCGTGAATGACACATGGACTCCTGACTCCCCAGATCGCCGGGCGAGCAGGCGTCGCCGCACTTCTCCACCAGCAGCTTCCCCACCCAAGGCGGAGTGAGAGGGCAGCCGCAATAATGAGGAAGATCCCGAGGAGCCAGCTCAGTGATACGAGTTGTGTAGAGTCCTTTCCCTTAGTTCAGCAGGTTATCGAGTAGTCGAGTCGATACCTTAGTTAATGGTGTGTTAATGTTTGGTGTGGGACGTGAGTTGTGGAAGCCATGGGCATTTGTCCGCAACCTCGTCTTTAGGCTGTTTTGCTTTCATGTGTGAACCCCTATGAATTAAGAGTGCATTTATGTTCGCGTGAGATGTGAAACCCTCAGAAAATGTTAATATAATAAGACCTCATGAGTTTAAGTTTAAACAAGCAAATTGGGAATTTAATACGAAATGCTTTAAATTAACATTTGGTTGATCATGATAGATGGCCGGAAGAGGAAAGGGTCGTGGTGCCAACCCCGCCAACAACAATGATGAGGCCGACAACCCTCATCTTTCTGGAGGACAAGACAGGGGTGGTCGCCGTGAAGGAGTTGATCCCATCCACCAAATGCTTGAAAATCAGAATCAGCTCATCCAGAGCCTAACTCAAGTGGTGGCCAACTTGCACCAAGTTCCACCTCCACAAGCTGCACCACGCCAACCAAGGTTGAGTGAGTTTCTAGGGACTCAACCTCCAAAGTTTGCAAGTGGTGCTGAACCTCTGGAGGCAGATGATTGGCTAAAGACCATTGAGAGCAAGATGAGGATCATACAATGCCAAGGGTATGACAGGGTGCTGTTCGCCTCTCACCAATTGCATGGACCTGCTGCTGATTGGTGGACCGCTTACGTGGCCACCCATCATGACCCTGAGAACATCACTTGGGAAGAGTTCAAGCGCAGTTTCCGCAACCATTACATACCAAGGGGTGAACTCAAAAACAAGAGGAAGGAGTTCTTGGGGCTGCAGCAAGGAAACATGACTGTGAGGGAATACCTCACTAAGTTCACCCAACTATCCCGTTATGCACCACGGGACATCGAAACTGATGAGTAGAAACAGGACTGCTTTGTGGAAGGACTTACTGCAGAGATGCAATGTGCCATGTCCTCCAACGAGTATGAAAGCTTCCAAAAGATGGTGGACAGAGCATTTGTTGTGGAGAGGAAGCTGAAGGCCTTGGAAAATGAAAACAAGATAAAGGTGGGATGATCACACCAAGCCTCGGGTAGCAACACACGCCCACGACTGATGCAGCCACCCGCAGGCAGACGAGCCGTGCTATGGTACCCTACTCAGCACCGAGAGGGTACAACCCGAATTTCAGGCCTCCGTTAGCACCAGCACAGCCACAACGTCAGTTTGTACAGCAGCCTCATCCCACATATCAACCTCGACCAGCAGTGCAAGGACCACAGAACCAACCCCAAGACAACAAAGGTCAGGCACCTAAGGTTGGGGTGCAATGCTTCAACTGCGGTGAAGTGGGGCACTACGCCCATAAGTGCCCAAAGAAGAAGCCCATGCCGCCACCACAACAGAATGTGATGCGAGGACGGGTGAACCATGTGACCATGGAGGAAGCGCAAGAGGCACCTGACATGGTAATTGGTAAGTTTCCTGCCAATTTACACATTGCAACCCTGTTGTTTGATTCTGGTGCTACCCACTCGTTCATTGCTCAAGGGTTTGTTAAGAGGCATGATCTAGCAACAATTCAAATGGACCATATGCTAGCAGCAAACTCTCCAGGGGGAGAGATAAGGACAAGACAAGTGTGTCCCAAGGTGAATCTAGACATTAATGGGGTGGTGTTTACTGCAAACCTCATAGTGATAGATTCACCAGGGATAGATATTATTTTGGGTATGGATTGGTTGACCAAACATAAAGGAATCATCCATTGTTCGACAAGAACGGTGGAACTAACTCACCCTAGTGGCACCAGAGTAGAGTTCATAACCATACAAGAGCCTAGGAGGGACATTAAACTCAATCAAGTTGAGGTGGAAGTGGAGGAGATCAGGATCATCAGGGAATATCCAGACGTTTTTCTGGAGGAGTTGCCAGGTATGCCTCCCGATCGTGAGGTGGAATTCGCGATTGAGGTAGTGCCTGGAACAGCTCCGATATACAAGAGACCCTATCGGATGGACTCCAAACAGCTGGAAGAACTCAAGGAACATTTAAGAGAATTGACATAGAAGGGGTACATTCATCCTAGTTCCTCACCATGGGGAGCTCCAGTGATATTTGTGCCAAGAAGGACGGAATCCAAAGGTTATGCGTAGACTACCGTGCGTTGAATGAAGTAACCATCAAGAACAAGTGCCCATTACCCTGCATTGAAGACTTGTTTGATCAGTTGAGGGGAGCTTGTGTGTTCTCGAAAATTGATCTCAAATCGGGATACCACCAACTTAAGATAAGGCAAACTGATATTCCAAAGACAGCTTTCGTATCTCGGTACGGACTGTATAAATACACCGTCATGCCTTTCGGGCTAACTAATGCCCCGGCATACTTCATGTATCTCATGAACAAGGTATTCATGGAATATCTGGACAAATTTGTGGTGGTTTTCATTGATGACATTCTCGTCTTTTCCAAAGATGAAGAAGAACATGAGAGGCATTTAAGGTTGGTGTTGCAAAAGCTGAGAGAACACCAACTATATGCCAAGTTGAGCAAGTGTGTGTTTTGGTTGAAGAGAGTTCCCTTCTTAGGACATATAATCTCGGAGGGAGGAATCTCCGTAGATCCCGCCAAGATCGAGGATGTACAGAAGTGGAAGACCCCTGAGAATGTCGGGGAAGTTCGAAGCTTCTTAGGATTGGCTGGGTATTATCGACGGTTTATCGAGGGTTTCTCCAAGATTTCGAGACCCCTCACCAAATTGTTGGATAAGGGAATCACATTCACAAGGACACCACAGTGCGAGACGAGTTTTCAAGAGCTGAAGAAAAGATTGACAACAGCCCCAGTGCTAGTTATGCCAGATATGCAGAAGAACTTTTCGGTGTACTGCGATGCCTCTAGAAACGGGTTGGGATGTGTTCTCATGCAAGAGGGGCATGTTGTGGCATATGCATCCCGACAGCTCCGGAAGCACGAGAAGAACTATCCTACGCATGACCTAGAGCTAGCCGCAGTGGTACACGCGTTGAAGATTTGGCGGCATTACTTGATGGGGAAGAGGACAGAGATATATACGGATCATAAGAGCTTAAAGTATATTTTCACACAGCCAGGTCTCAACCTCAGACAAAGGAGATGGTTAGAGCTAATCAATGACTTTGATGTGGGCATCAACTATCATCCTGGGAAAGCGAACGCCGTAGCAGATGCTTTAAGCCGGAAGGTGCAGGTCAATAGGTTAAGCTTAAAGGACATGCCTACAAAACTGAAGGAAGAGGTTGTAAAACTCAATCTATGTCTGGTGAATAGTGGTGAGGCCATCACCATGGAAGTGGACTCCACATTAGAGCAAGATATACGCAACGGTCAAAAGACTGATGAGAAGATACAAGAAATCAAAGAACTCATCAAGGATAATAAAGCCCCTGGTTTCAGAGAGGATGAACAAGGTACGGTGTGGCACGGGAAAAGAATCTGTGTGCCTGAAGTGAAGGAGATCCGTGAATTGATTTTGAATGAGGCTCATGATTCCGACTATTCCATTCATCCTGGAAGTACGAAGATGTATCATGACCTCAAGAGCAGGTATTGGTGGTATGGCATGAAGCGGGATGTCGCGGAACATGTTGCCCTATGTGACACATGTCAGTTGGTGAAAGCAGAACATCAACGACCCGCGGGATTATTGCAACCACTCAAAGTGCCTGAATGGAAATGGGAAGAAATAGGTATGGACTTCATAGTGGGACTACCCAGGACCCAATCGGGATATGATTCGATATGAGTCATCATCAACAAGCTAACCAAGGTAGCTCATTTCTTCCCCGTGAAAGAAAGCTACAGCGGATCCAAATTGGCAGAATTGTACATGTCAAGGATCGTGTGTTTCCATGGAGTGCCAAAGAAGATAGTGTCAGATCGAGGGACACAGTTCACCTCAAGGTTCTGGCAGAAGTTACATGAAACCATGGTAACTCATTTGAATTTTAGTTCTGCCTATCATCCCCAGACTGACGGACAGATGAAAAGAACCAATCAGATCCTTGAGGATATGCTAAGAGCGTGTGCGCTCAAGAACAATAGGAGTTGGGATAAGAGCTTATCATATGCGGAGTTCTCCTATAACAACAGCTATCAGACTAGTATGAAGATGTCACCATTTGAGGATTTGTATGGGAGGAAGTGCAGAACTCCACTATTTTGGAACCAAACAGGGGAAAGTAAAGTGTTTGGGCCCGAGGTACTACAAGAAGCCAAGACGAAAGTGAGGGAAATCCGCAACAACTTGAGGATAGCACAAACACGACAAAAGAGCTATGCCGATGTACGGAGAAGAGAGCTCGTTTTCAACGTGGGGGACTATGTTTATCTCAAGGTGTCCCCTATCCGAGGACTTCGTCGGTTCAAGGTGAAAGGGAAGTTATCACCTCGATACATCAGACCCTTTCAGATCCTGCAGAGGAAAGGCGAAGTGGCATATCAACTTGAGTTACCGGCTCGCCTATCGGATGTGCACGATGTATTCCATGTGTCACAGCTCAAGAAATGTCTAAGGATGCCTGAAAAGATGTTACCCATGAATGAGGTTGACGTAGGAGAGGATTTGTCTTATGCCGAGCAACCGGTCAAGATTTTGGAGACAATGGAACGCCTCACAAGAAATAAAAGAATCCGGATGTGCAAGGTGCAGTGGAAGCATCACTCGGAAGAGGAAGCCACATGGGAGCGAGAAGACGAGCTTAAGGCCCAGTTTCCGGAATTGTTTTCCTAGAACCACCAATCTCGAGGACGAGATTTCTTTTAAGGGGGGTAGAGTTGTGACACCCCAAAATCTGCTAAAGAGGGGAATTTAAAAATTTTTGGACGTATTGCATGTGGTGCAAAAATTCAAATTTAAATTGGAATTCAAATTCAAATCAAAACAGAAAAGAAAAAGAAAAAGAAAAACCCCACCGGCCAGTGGGCCGAAACCCACCAGCCGGCCCACTACTCCCCCGCGCCAGCCCACAACCGCGCGCCCTCTCTTCCTCTCACTGACACGCGGGGCCTGCGTGTCATCTCCTATCTCCCGCGCGCGCCAGCCGACCGGACTCTTCCCCGCGCCCGATCGCAATGAACTCCGAAAATCCGCGCCCCTAGCCCGAATTCTGGTCTCGGACGTCTCCAACTCGATCCCAACAGACCGCCGCCCTCCCTCGTCTATATAAATGTCGGCATCGCCCTGTTCCCCCCCCCCCCCCGATCGGTCGTTCTTCTCTCCGGTGAGAACCAAAGATTCTACAGCCAATTTCCGTCGATCCTTGCTCAAATTTACCGATCTAACGTGCTAATCACATTCCACCGCCGCCGGGGATCCCTGTAGGTGAAGGAAACGACGTGCCTTGCACCCCAACAGCCACCCCAACGTGCACCGAAGATCTTCGCCGTTGAAGATCGCCGCCGACCGACTTCTAGGGCCTCCGAGTGCTGGAAAACCCCTCGGTGAGCATCCCCTACCCCTCCGCAGCCGATCCATGCAAAAAGATGCGAGTTCTAACGTGTAGCGGCAAAAGCCGAGGCTGCCTCCGGCCAGGGCGACGTGGCCCCTTGAGGGTCGTCTATTTTAAATCGCACGGTAGAATTAAAACCCGCGCGTACTGGTTCAGTGATCTAATCTGAGCCGTCTATTTGAAATCGGACGGTCCACATCAACCCCGCGTTATAAAGGCCGGGATTCTTACGCGCTACCCCCTAGGGATCTCAGAAAACACGAGCTAGCCCCGGAAACTTCTGATCTAGCCCCTGGAACTTCAGAAATTCATGTAAATTCATTTAAAAATCAGTTTTAGCCCCTGGACTTAATAAAAATTAGGAAAACCCCTCTGTTATGTGTAGTTAGACCCCTGGAAATTTATGAAATAATAAATTAGACCCTGCAGTAGTGTGGATTTACCTTTTTGACCCTATATGATATTAAATTCAGAAATTTGAATATGTGACTAGGATTTAAATTTAAAAGGTAAGGCAAACACATGTACAAATTCAAAATTTAAACTCTCCTAGCACTTGGAAAACTTTAGAATGAGTTAAAAATAGATTTTTAGGCTGAAATGAATCTGTCTAATTGATTGTTCACATTTATTAGTTATAGGAACACATTTTTAGGTTAGGAAATAATTCTGAAAATTGGTAAAATAAATTTAAATTAGTTCAAATCAGAGGAGAAGTTCAAAAATATATTATTTAATATTTTAGATCAGAACCTATTCTGTTTAGATGATATGCCCTACTATTTAATATTAAAACTCACTTTTAGGCATAGAAGATAAATCTGAAAAATATAGGAAAATAGGTATGCATAATTAGAAAATGATAAATGAAGTCTCCAAATCCAAAAACTTCAGTTTAGGATTTGGTAGAAGATCTGAAAACCTAATTGGAGTAGGAAAATACCTTTTATACAAACTTTGTGGCTAAGAAATGTAATAATTAAATATAAAGAATTTGTTCAAAATGGAACTTCATATATAGTGTGCAAATAGAAATCTGAACATAGAAGTTAGAAATAATATACATATGTTTAAAGGTGAAGGTAGGCCAAAAATCAACACATGTAGAGTAACCACAACACTTAGAAATGTGAATGACTTTCATAGGTATGTATGTGTGGTTTGTATGAAGTGAAAGTGTGAACTATGTCTTATGAATTGTTGTTTTCTTTTGCTATGTGTATTGGCATGAATAGAACCTGCCCCAGAGCAAGTTCTCCCCTTCCAGGACCAAGACTTTCCATTCCCAGAGCAGCAGGAAGAAGGCAAATGTCCTTGACCACTTTGATCCTATACTAGGATGTGTAGATATAATTATTTACATTGTCAATTGAAATATGAAACCCATGCTAGGAAGTTTCCCTAGAATTGCATTACCTTGTTTCCTTGTAGCTTGGGTTGGGATTTATTTTATCATGTCATTTATTCATATGCTTATGCTTAGCCATGCTTAGAATGGGATAATTCGGATATGATATCATCAATTTATTTACCTTACTCTTGAATGAGATATCATGAGTTATGTAGAGGTAGGGATCGAGGCAAGCTGGATGATTTGGTTGGTGCTGGGTGCATGAGACTCGGGTTTGTGTTTAGTACTTGCCTGGATCCTAAGGACCGGTTCATGGAGCATGTAACCTTGCTTTACCGTGCCAACCACATGCTGAGATGTGGCAGCTTGGCCAATTAATTAGGTGTATCCCCGGCGTAGTATGGGTGTGTTGGATGGTGCGGGAAATAGGTGTCAGCTGGACTACCGTATGAACCGCAAGGCTCAAGAGGGGGACACTGCAGCGGGGTTGGAGCCTCTTGTATGCTGTTAGAGGTGAAACCTCAGTGGGCCCACGCTCGTCGGGAATCCCTTTGTAAAGGCTTCATAGTGATCTCCTGGCTACACACCTGGGAAGTGTGAATGTGGTTCGTGACCACTGGCATAATGGAGGTTCTTTTAGTCCACCCGGCAACGGGGGATAAAATCACTACATGTGGGTACAGTGGTGCAAACTCTGCAGAGTCAAAACTGTCATGACAACCGTGCTCACGGTCAAGAGCGGCTTGGACTTATTCATGATTAGAGGATGATGACTTTGGAAGTTGTGGATGTTAAGCAGGGAGCTTAACATTGGAAATGATGTTATGGTTATTTGATTATGATTATGGGTTGGGAGATTGGGACCATTTCACCGATGTAGTAATGTAGGTGCTTAATAAGCTAAGGTGATAGGTATTAATTGCGTAGTGCTTTAACCATGAGTTCAACCTCTCCTTGCTCTAGCCATGCATGACATAACTTTCCCACACTTGCTGAGTACCCACGGTACTCAAACTTGCATATTTGTTGGTTTAAGTTGCTGCTCAGGTCAAGGGGATAATGTGGTGTTCAATGACCAAGACTTCGGACCCGAAGAAGGATTCTAGGTTCATGGAGTCTCCCGGGCAACGCCTGTGACGGAGCCCACAAGAATAACATTCCACTGCTAGTTTATTTACATGTTATGAACTTATTATCGTCCATCGAGACGTATGCTTTGTAAGACATATTTATATTCGACACCTGGCTCGTAATAAATGATGCTTCACTATTTGTCATCACATGTATGAGAAAATGATCCTGGCATACATGTGATATTCACTCGGTTGTTCTTCGGAGAAACCGGGTGTGACAGAGATGGTATTCATGAGCATGAGAAAAGTTGAGAAAGATAAATGTTCGGATGGGATATGAAAAGTGGTGAATCATGATGGAGGTATGTTGATGTTTAAATGCATGTTGGGATTACATTCACTTAAAGATAGTTGTTGTTTTTACCATGTTTTGTGAAATAAACTTTGCTTTCTGCAATAAGCCTTTTATACCTACCTTGTTGTAAGCTACATGTCATACTTCCCGCACTTGTTGAGTACATCATGTACTCACCCTTGCATTATCATACATCATCAGCAACAGGAGAGGAGTACTATGAAGACCACGTGGAGTATTAGGTGTGTAATCTGTCCTCAACCTTGCCTGTGGAGTAGAGATGGAGCCGCTGCTGCTGCTTAGTTGCTTTTGCAATAGTTTAGAAGACTTCCGCTGCTAGAATAAGACTTCCGCTGCTAAGATAAGACTTCCGCTGCTAGAATGAGTTTTAGACTCATGAAACATTGTAATAAAACCCTATTATTCGTGGTATTATTCTGAATTCAGTTTGTGGAATACATGTGTATGTGTGATGAACATCCTGGGCACACATATGCATCAGTCTCGGTTCCGAGAGGTTTTTCTTCTCGGAACAGGGGCGTCACAGATTGGTATCAGAGCCACGGTTGATCGTAGGTCACACGCCTAGATAGGTCACAGATTGGTATCAAGCTACCACGGTTGACTGTAGGTCACAAGCCTAGATTGATCACAGATTGGTAGCAGAACCACGGTTGACCATAGGACGCAAGCCTAGTCGCAGATTGGTATTAGGAGTCATGCTGAACATAGGATACAAGCCTAGGTAGAGTGCTTAGATTGGCATTAGAACCCCATTGACCGTAGGACAAAGTCACAGATTGGCCACAGATTGGTATCACCCCAAACCACATAGGACCCCCATCAAATAAGCCTTGAATAGTTGTGTGCTGAACTTTGTGATGATTGTTTGTGCTTGAGTGCTTAGTGTGAGTTGTGGGACGTTTCAGCGTTGTCCATATCCACACATAGTAGAGAGATGTGAGATGCTTCAGCACTTGTTCACATCCTCATATAGGATGATACATAGTTCATCCACCTTGATGCATATAGTTGGGAGGGATCTATCTAAACTTCTAACTTCTGTTCTATCCAACTCTCTCTCATAGATGGTGAGAGAAAACGCCGGCCACCAAAGGAGGAACGTCTGTGGTAACCAAGAGGAGGACCACGTTGAGGTTCCTGAGAATGGTAGCCCCGGGGCTGGTGCAAACAACTTGGAACGGTTGATGGCTATGCAGAATCAGCTCATGCAAACATGATCCAAACTTTGGGTCAGCTGCAAGGCAACAACAACAACCCCGTTCCTGCACCACCGCCACCACCACCACCACCACCGCCGGCTCACAACCGATTGGGAGAGTTCATGAGGACTCGACCACCCACTTTATCACAAGCTAATGACCCCATGGAGGCCGATGACTGGTTGAAGTCCATGGAGAAGAAGCTTGCCATAGTTCAGTGCAATGACCGAAAGAAAATTCTCTTCGCATCGCACTAACTCATGGGAGCAGCCGCTGACTGGTGGGACGCTCTTTGCAACGCTCATGATAATCCGGAGACTATTACTTGGACTGGGTTCAAGGAGAGTTTCCGCTCTCATTACATCCCTGCCGGAGTCATGATGCTAAAAAGTAAAGAGTTGGAAGGTCTCCGCCAAGGCAAGAAGAGCGTGAATGAGTACCTCAACAGGTTCACGCAGCTTTCAAGGTATGCCCCCGAAGATGTCAACTCGGACCAACGGAAGCAGTACTTGTTCATGAGAGGGTTGAACAAAGAGATCCAAGTTCAACTTCTCAACAATGACTATGCTAACTTCTAGAAGCTAGTTGACAAAGCTATAGTGATTGAAAGCAAGATCCGAGAGATCGAGCAAGAGGGCAAAAGAAAGATGTCGTACCAGCCACAAGGGAACAACATACGCCCTCGGTACATGCCCCCAGCTGCACCGCAGTATGGCTCGTCCACTCCTACTTTTCGCCCTAATCAACCACCATAGCAACGTCCTACCATGCAAGCACCTCGTGTGCCTTTGCCTCCTACGCCTTGTCCTAACATGGGCGCTCCTGTTCAAAACCCCCGCCCCAACGTCCCCGCTGTCTTGGGCAACAAGGCATGCTTCGCATGCGGAGAGATGGGACACTTTGCAAGTCAGTGCCCGAAGAAAGGTCTCGGAGAACCAAGCATAACCTACGGCCGAACGGAGGAGCTACTCAAGGAAACAGTGGACAGCAGAACTATGCGCGCGGTAACGTGAACCATGTCTCTGCTGAGGAAGCGCAACAGGCTGAGGACGTCATGATTGGTTTGTTCCTTGCCAACTCCAACCCAGCCACCATTTTATTTGATTCCGAAGCATTGCATTCATTCATATCATCCAAGTAAGTTGCCAAGTATAATCTACCCATATCACACTTTAAATATACTATGTTGGTTAAATTCTCCTGATGGAGAGATGAGGACTAATATAGTATGTTCGAAAGTAAACCTTAAAATAAGGGGGTAGACTTCCTTGCAAACCTCATTGTCTTGGATTCCCAAGGGCTTGATATAATACTCAGAATGGATTGGTTAAGCAAGCACAACGGCGTAATCCAATGTGCTGAGAAAAGCGTGCAGTTGACAAACGAGCACGGAACTCGTATCAAGTTCGAGTCAGCCCAACCTACAACCGAGAAGGCAACATTGAACCACGTCGAAGGAACAACATTGGAAAGTATTCCGGTGGTTCAAGAATTCTCAGACGTGTTTCCGGAAGAACTTCCAGGTATGCCACCTGATTGGGACATTGAGTTTTCCATTGACTTGGTACCCGGAACGGCACCTATAGCAAAGAGACCCTATAGGATGCCCGTCAATGAACTAGTGGAGCTCAAGAAGCAAATCTTGGGGCAGCTAGAAAAGGGTTTTATACGACCAAGTTCTACCATGGGGAGCCCCCATGCTCTTCGTAGACAAGAAGGATGGGACTCAAATGATGTGTATGGATTATAGGTCTCTCAATGAGGTGACGATCAAGAATAAATACCCTCTGCCCCGTATAGAAGACCTGTTCGACCAAATGAAGGGAGCCCGATTCTTCTCCAAGATTGATCTTCGGTCGGGATACTTCCAGCTGAAGATTAAATCCTCCGACATACCCAAGACTGCCTTTCAAACACGGTATGGTTCGTATGAATATACCATCATGACTTTTTGGTTAACGAATGCACCCGCATATTTCATGTACCTCATGAACAAGGTTTTCATGGAGTACTTGGACAAGTTCGTCGTGGTTTTCATTGACAACATCATGGTGTATTCAAAAAGCGAGGAGGAAAATGAAGAACACTTGATATTGACATTACAGAAGCTCAGCAAGTGTCCATTTTGAGCATCAATTGTATGCCAAGCTCAGCAAGTGTCAATTTTGGCTAAAGGAGATATCGTTCCTAGGCCACATCATCTCCAAGGAAGGAGTATCGGTTGATCCCGGAAAAGTGGGAGATGTTCTGAAGTGGAACCAACCGCAAAACGTGAGAGATATTCGGAGTTTTCTTGGGATGGCTGGATACTACCGATGTTTCATCAAGGACTTCTCCAAGATAGCAAAACCTATGACGAAATTGCTAATGAAAGGAAAAGCCTTCCAATGGACACCAGCGTGCCAAGAAAGCTTTAAGGAGCTCAAGAAAAGGCTAACCACAGCACCGGTTTTGGTGTTACCGGACGTGAGCAAGAGATTTGACATATATTGTGACGTATCGAGACAAGGGCTTGGATGTGTGATCATGCAAGAAGGACAAGTGGTAGCCTATGCATTGAGACAACTCAAGAAGCACGAGTTGAATTACCCCACGCATGACTTGGAGCTAGCAGCCGTGGTGCATGCATTGAAGATTTGGAGACATTATATCCTTGGCCACCGATGTGAGATCTATACGGATCATAAAAGCCTAAAGTACATATTCACCCAAACGGATTTGAATTTGAGGCAACGTCGATGGTTGGAGCGCATCAAGGATTATGATGTTGGAATCAACTATCACCCCGGAAAGGCCAATGTAGTAGCTGATGCATTGAGCCGGAAGGGAGCATGTCACCAACTCACGGTTCGGGAGCTACCACCCGAGCTACGAAAGGAGTTCGAACGGTTACATCTCAGGTTCTTGAACGAGATGGAAGTGATGGAACTCCACTCTTCGCTGGAACAAGAGATAAGAGATGGCCAAGCAACAGATGAGGAAATCAAGGAGATCAAGGAAAGAATCCGACAAGGCATAGAGAAGGACTTCAAGGAAGACGAGAAGGGTACGCTTTGGCTAGGAAAAAGGATTTGTGTGCCTAACGAGAAGCACATCCGCGACACGATATTAAAGGAGGCACATGACTCACCTTATTCTATACATCCCGGAAGTACTGAGATGTACAACGACCTGAAGACTTGTTATTGGTGGGATGGTATGAAAAGGGACATAGCCGAGTATGTTGCCCTATGCGACACATGCCAACGGGTGAAGGTCGAACATCAAAGACCCGCTGGATTGTTGCAACCCTTAAAGGTACCCGAGTGGAAGTGGGAAGACATCAGTATGGATTTCATCGTAGGATTGCCACGTACTCGGTCGGGTTACGACTCCATTTGGTTTATCATGGACCGATTGATGAAAACAACTCATTTTCTTCCTGTTAGAACCATGTACCGCGTGGCAGATCTAGCCGAGCTGTACATGGAGCAAATCGTGTGCCGCCATGGAGTCCCAAAGAGGATAGTCTCAGATCGGGGTACTCAGTTTACCTGTAGGTTCTGGAGGAAGCTGCATAAAGCTATGGGTACACGACTGGATTTTAGCTCCGCCTACCACCCGCAGACTGATGGACAAATAGAAAAGACAAACCAAATTTTGAAGGGCATGTTGAGAGCTTGCGCCTTGAAACATGGGCGTAGTTGGGATAGGAGCTTGCCTTACGCTGAATTGTCCTATAACAACAGCTATCAAGCCTGCTTGAAGATGTCACCTTTCAAAGCATTGTACGTTAGACGGTGTAGAACACCGCTGTTTTGGAACGAGACCGGAGAGAACCAAGTGTTTGGACCCGAAGTGCTACAAGAGGCTGAGAAACAAGTCCAAAAGAAACGGGAGAACTTGAAGGCTGCTCAGTCACGACAAAAAGGCTATGCGGACAATAGGTGAAGAAAGTTGACCTTTGAAGTAGGAGACTTCGTATACCTTAAGGTATCGCCTATCCGAGGCCAACGATGTTTTAACGTCAAAGGCAAGCTAGCACCTCGCTACATCGGACCTTTCAAGATTTTGGGCAAGCGAGGAGAAGTAGCCTATCAACTAGAGCTCACAAGGCACCTCTCCGACGTGCATGACGTGTTTCACGTATCCGAGCTCAAGAAGTGCTTGAGAGTTCCAGAAGAGCAAGTATCGATGGATGAACTTGAACTTCAAGAGGATCTGACCTATGTAGAGCACCCAGTCTGAATTTTGGACGTGAAGGAGAGGGTCACGAGGAACAAAGTGATCCGTTGGTGCAAGGTACAATAGAGCCATCACACAGAAGCTGAAGCCACATGGGAGCGTGAAGAAGACATCAAGACAGAATTCCCTCATCTATTCTCCACTATCGAATCTCGAGGGCGAGATTCAATTTAAGGGGGTTAGATTTTTGACACCCTCAATTTCATAATCATGTATGTATACATATTAGAGAAAACATTTTAAAAGAAATAGAAACAAAGAAAGAATCAGAAAGATAGCCGAAAAGAGCAAATTCTAGTTCACCGAGAGCGCCGAAGACAACTCCTGCAGCCCCCTGGCCATGTGGCGCCTTCGGAGCTCATCCCCGCAAAAGGGGGAGAGGTCCGCCGTTAACTGGCTACGTGGCAGACTCGGAGCTTACCTCTGTGAAAGGGGCGAGGTCTGACCCCGTGGGACACGTGTTGCCCCTGGAGCTAGCCTCTGCGGAGAAGCAAGGCCAGCCCCGTAGGACATGTGTCGCCTTCCAAGCTAGTCACTGCGGAGAAGGCCCAGCCGCATGGGATACGTGTCGCTCTCGGAGCTCACCTCCGAGAGGTCCGGCCCCGCCAGACACGTGTCACCCTCGGAGCTCACCTCCAAGAGGTTCGACACTACTAGACACGTGTCACCTCCGGAGCTTGCCTCCGGGAGGTCCGTCCCGGTGGACACGTGTCATCCTCCGAGCTCACCTCCGAGGAGAAGGTACTGCAGGACACACGTCAGCGTCAGAGCTTGCCTTCGAGAGGTCCCGCCCTAAGGGAGGTCCAACATTGTTGAACACGTGTCGACCTCGGAGCTCATCCCTGAGCAGAAAGGAAATCCAGCGCTTTTAGGACAAGTGGCACTATCGGAGCTCACCACCGAAGAGAGGGGAGGTCCGGCACTGACACGTGGCACATTCGGAGCCACCTCTGAAGAGAGGGGAGGTCCGGCACTGACACGTGGTGTTCGCGAAGCTCATCTCTGGAAAGAGGGGAGGTCCCGACCCGCCAGGACATGTGGCGCATGCGGAGCTCACCTCTGAGGGAGAGGGAGGTCTCGCCCGCCTGACACGCGACACAACCGGAGCCCGCCTCTGCGGAAAAAGGGAGGCCCGGCCTCCGCTGGACACGTGGAGCCTCCGAAGCTCATCACCAAGGAGGTGACGAGATTTCAAGCGGTTTTTTTCTGTACGCGCGGAAATACCAACACGGAAGGAAACTGACACGATTCCACGTTGCTACCGCACCAAATCGATTGGAGATAAGTTGTTAAGATTCAAACACAAATCAAATAGGACTCTTATTTGAAATCCAATCAGAGGAGGGCTCTTCTTTTTCGGCTATAAATAGAACCCGAAACAATCCCTTGGTCGTAACATCTTTTCTAAGCCGACAACTTAGAAGCCCTAGCCCCCAAACTCGCCGAGCTAAACCCCTTTGCCGGAGTTTGACCACCGGAGAGACCGCCAACGAGCCCAAAAACGATCGCCATCGCCGGAGGAGAGATGACGACCTATTTTTGCTAGGAGGAAGGACCCAAAGGAAGTAAGGTAGGTCTCCATTACCACCTTACGACGAGATCACGGTTTTCTTTGCATCTGTTCTCTTCGATCCCTTCGAACAGAAGCTCTTTCATGGAAAGATCACGTGTTGATTGGTTAGATCTAGAGTCAAGATCATCGCCACGTCCACATCTAATCTTTACATCGCTGTTCATCATAAAACCCCATGCAAACCCATGCAAACATGCAAGAACACGTACAAACCGATCTAATAAAAACAACATCATAGAGTTAGCATGCATATGCACCATTGCATATTGAGTAAAGTTTGTGCATGATGTTTGATTGCTGCAAATCTTGTATGATCGTAAATAGAAGGACAAGCTCAGGGAGCTAACTACGAAGGATTTCAAAATCAAGACTTCGAGGTCCAAGAGCAACAGAAACCACAGGAACAAGGCAAGTGCCCCTTGACCATATTGATCCCATGTTTTTGAAATTGTTTTGTTTGTGAAAAGGTGTGTGTGCTTGAGTCAACTTGATGGGAAACCCCTTTCATAGGAGTTTACTAGTTTTGTTAACCACCCTTGTCGCAGGGAAAGTTGATGAGTCGGGTATGATCGTTTTGCTTTTTGCTTCGCTGAGTCCACAGGATATGGGAAGCGATAGAAGGTGTCTAGCTACTGCACTCATATGAGTAAAGATAATGAGAACTTGATGTTGATAATGAACATGAATCGGGGGAGATCTAGGCAAGCTTGGTTTGTGGATGAGGTAGAATGAGATGGTGGTTCACTTGCCGTAGATCTAAGGACCGATTCATGCCAGCCATGCCAGGAAAACAGTGCCACCACAAGGCCAAATATGGGTGCGGCTTAGCTGACTAATTAGGTAAGTTACTAGATTGTTATGGACCGTGGAAGGCGCAGGGAATGGGAGTCGAGTGAGGACTGCCCTGGGAACTGCATGGCACAAGAGGGGGCTCGTAGGTGGGACAATTGGAGATTCTAGCCTGCTGGTGAAACCTTAATGAGTCCATACATCTAGTAGCCCCTTTGTAAAGGCTATTTCGTGATCTCTTGGCAATACACCTACGGTTGTGTATTGGTATAATGGAGGTTCTACAGTCGCCGACTGGTGACGAAATCACAAACTTGTGGGTAAAGTGGTGCCACCTCTGCAGAGTGTAAAACTATCATGATACCCGAGCTTACGGTCACAAGCTCCTGGACAACTCACATGATTAGATGGGATGGTGATTGGGAGGTTTTCGGTTTTTGCTATTGGGATGCCATTGGTTTGGTTTGTTTTGGTCATTTAGGTTTGGTATCAAGACTGTTGAGTCTTGGTGATGAGATGGGTTTCATGACTGTTGAGTCATGATAATGAGCATTGGTCTTGGTTATGAGACGGAATTGAACATGAGATGAGATGGTAGTGAATACGAGATGGTATTCATGAGCATGAGAAAAGTTGAGAAAGATAAATGTTCGGATGGGATATCAAAAGTGGTGAATCATGATGGAGGTATGTTGATGTTTAATACATGTTGGGATTACATTCACTTAAAGATAGTTGTTGTTTTTACCACGTTTTGTGAAATAAACTTTGCTTTCTGCAATAAGCCTTTTATACCTACCTTGTTGTAAGCTACATGTCATACTTCCCGCACTTGCTGAGTACGTCATGTACTTACCCTTGCATTATCATACATCATCAGCAACAGGAGAGGAGTACTATGAAGACCACGTGGAGTATTAGGCGTGTAATCTGCCCTCAACCTTGCCTGTAGAGTAGAGATGGAGCCGCTGCTGCTGCTTAGTTGCTTCCGCAATAGTTTAGAAGACTTCCGCTGCTAGAATAAGACTTCCGCTGCTAAGATAAGACTTCCGCTGCTAGAATGAGTTTGAGACTCATGAAACATTGTAATAAAACCCTATTATTCATGGTACTATTCTGAATTCAGTTTGTGGAATACATGTGTATGTGTGATGAACATCCTGGGCACACATATGCATCAGTCTCGGTTCCGAGAGGTTTTTCTTCTCGGAACAGGGGCGTCACACAATTTGGCTATTTTATTTATTTTTTATTTTCTATTTATTTGCATTATTTTCCAATTCTATTTCCTTTTATTGTTTTATTTGCTTCTATATTCCTCTCTTTATTTCTTCTTCTTTTTAAATGCTTCTCTATATGAAAAATGTATGCAATGCATGGTACTAATTTTGGGGGTATTACAAATCTACCCCCCTTAAAATGAATCTCGCCCTCGATATTCGATAGAGTGGAGAAGATATGAGTGAATTCCACCTTGAGATCTTCCTCACGTTCCCATGTAGTTTCGGCTTCCATATGATGGCTCCATTGTACTTTGCACCAATGGATTACTTTGTTCCTCGTGACCCTTTCCTTTACGTCCATGGTCTTGACGGGGTGTTCCACGTAGGTCAGATTCTCTTGAAGCTCTAGCTCATCCATCGGTACTTGTTCTTCCAGTACTCTTAGGCACTTCTTGAGCTGAGATACGTGAAATACGTCGTGCACGTCGGAGAGGTGCGTTGGCAGCTCTAGTTGATAGGCTACCTCTCCTCGCTTGCCCAAAATCTTGAATGGACCGATGTAGCGAGGTGCTAACTTGCCTTTGACATTGAACCGTTGTTGGCCTCGGATAGGCGACACCTTAAGGTACACAAAGTCTCCAACTTTGAAGGTCAAACTCCTTCTCTTATTGTCCGCATAGCCCTTTTGACGTGACTGAGCATCCTTCAAGTGTTCACGTCGTTCGGACTTGCTTTTCTGTGTCTTGCAGCACTTCGGGTCCAAATACTTGGCTTTCTCCGGTCTCATTCTAGAACAGCGGTGTTCTACACCGTCTACCATACAATGCTTCAAAAGGTGAATCTTCAATCTGGCTTAGTAACTGTTGTTATATGAGAATTCAGCATATGGCAAGCACTTATCCCAACTACGCCCATATTTCAAGGTGCAAGCTCTCAACATGTCTTCCAAAATCTGATTTGTCCTATCAGTTTGCCCGTCGGTTTGCGGGTGATATGCGGAGCTGAAATTCAACCGTGTACCCATGGCTTCATGTAGCTTCTTCTAGAACCTAGAGGTAAATTGAGAACCTCGATCTGATTCTATCCTCTTCGGAACTCCATGACGACACACGATTTGCTCCATGTACAGTTCGACTAATTGCGCCACAGTGTACCTGATTCTAACAGGAAATAAGTGGGCTGTTTTCGTTAATCGGTCCACGATAACCTAAATAGAGTCATAGCCCAACTGAGTACGTGGTAATCCAACAATTAAATCCATGCTAATGTCTTCCCACTTTCACTCGGGTACTTTTAATGGCTGCAATAATCCAGCTGGTCTTCAATGTTCGGCCTTCACTTGTTGGCACGTGTCACATAATGCAACATATTCAGCGATATCCCTTTTCATACCATCCCACCAATAGCAAGTTTTCAGGTCCTTGTACATCTTTGTACAACCGGGGTGTATGGAATAAGGCGAGTCATGTGCCTCCTTTATTATCGTGTTGCGAATGTGCTTCACGTTAGGCACACAAATCCTTTTCCCTAACCACAGTGTACCATTCTCGTCTTCCTTGAAATCCTTCTCTATGCCTTGTCAGATTCTTTCCTTGATATCCTTGATTTCATCATCCGTCGCTTGGCCATCTCGTATTTCTTGCTCCAGCGTTGAGTTCAGTTCTATCACCTCCATCTCGTTCAAGAACCCGAGATGTAACTGTTCAAACTCCTTACGCAGCTCGGGTGGCAGCTCCCGAACCGTGAGTTGGTGACATGCTCCTTTTCGGCTCAATGCATCAGCTACTACAGTGGCCTTTCCGGGATGATAGTTGATTCCAACATCATAATCCTTGATGAGTTCCAACCATCGACGTTGCCTCAAATTCAGATCTGTTTGAGTGAATATATACTTCAGGCTTTTGTGGTCCGTGTATATCTCACATCGGTGACCAAGGATATAATGACTCCAAATCTTCAAGGCATGTACCACGGCTGCAAGTTCTAGGTCATGTGTGGGGTAATTCAGCTCATGTTTCTTTAATTGCCTCGATGCGTAGGATACCACTTGGCCTCCTTGCATGATCATACATCCAAGCCCTTGTCTTGATTGTCACAATATATATCAAAACTCTTGCTCACGTCCGGCAATACCAAAACCGGCGCTGTTGTTTATCTCTTCTTTAGTTCTTCAAAGCTGTCTTGACACGCTGGTGTCCACTAAAATGCTTTCCCCTTCATCAGCAATTCCGTCATAGGCTTCGCTATTTTGGAGAAATCCTTGATGAACCGGCGGTAGTATCTAGACATCCCAAGGAAAATCCAAATATCCGTCACATTCTGCGGTTGATTCCACTTCAAAACATCCCTCATTTTTCCTGGATCAACCGATACTCCTCCCTCAGAGATGATGTGGCCTAGGAACGATATCTCCTTTAGCCAAAACTGACACTTGCTGAACTTAGCATACAATTGATGCTCTCGCAGTTTCTGCAACGTCAATCTCAAGTGTTCTTCATGTTCTTCCTCGCTTTTTGAATATACCATGATGTCGTCAATGAAAACCACGATGAACTTGTCCAAGTACTCCATGAAGACCTTATTCATGAGGTACATAAAGTATGCGGGTGCATACATTAATCCAAAAGACATAACTGTATACTCATACGAACCATACCGTGTTCGAAATGCAGTTTTGGGTATGTCGGAGGACTTAATCTTCAGCTGGAAGTATCCCGACTGAAGATCGATCTTGGAGAAAATTCGGGCACGTTTCATTTGATCAAACAAGTCCTCTATATGGGGCAGCGGGTATTTATTTTTCATCGTCACTTCGTTGAGAGACCTATAGTCCACACACATCCTTTGGCCCCCATCTTTCTTGTCTACGAAGAGCACAGGGGCTCCCCAAGGTGACGAGCTTGGGCATATAAAACCCTTATCTAGCTCCTCCTGAATTTGTTTCTTGAGCTCCACTAATTCAGTAGCAGGCATCCTATATGGCCTCTTCGCTATAGGTGCAGTTTCGGGTACTAAATCAATGGCAAATTCAATGTCCGTGTCAGGTGGCATACCTGGAAGTTCTTCCGAGAACACATCTGAATATTCTCGAACCACCGGAATGCTTTCCATTGTCGCTTCTTCGATGTGGTTCAGCACTGCTTTCTCTGTTGTAGGTTGGGCTGCCTCAAACTCAATATGAGTACCGTGCTCACTCGTTAACTGCACGATCCTCTGAGCACATTGAATCACTCCA
Organism: Neostapfia colusana; assembly: GCA_030760725.1. Classification (NCBI taxonomy): domain Eukaryota; kingdom Viridiplantae; phylum Streptophyta; class Magnoliopsida; order Poales; family Poaceae; genus Neostapfia; species Neostapfia colusana. The sequence goes on from JASWHV010000020.1 coordinate 23,764,469, forward strand.
TTGTGCTTGATTAACCAGTCCATTCCAAGTATTATGTCAATCCCTTGGGATTCCAAGACAATAAGGTTGGCAAGAAAGTCTAACTCCCCTTATTTTAAGGCTTACTTTCGGACATACTATATTAGTCCTCATCTCTCCACCGGGAGAATTAACCAACATAGTTTGTTTCATGTGAGATATGGGCAGGTTACACTTGGCAACATACTTGGATGAGATGAATGAATGCGATGCTCCGGAATCAAATAAAACAGTGGATGGGTTGGAGTTGGCGAGAAACATACAAATCACGACGTCCTTAGCTTGTTGTGCTTCCTCAGCGGAGACGTGATTCACATTGCCACTAGCATAGTTCTGCTGTCCACGGTTACCTTGAATAGCTCCTCCATTCGGCCATGGGTTCTACTTAGGTGCATTACTCGACTGTCCAAGGACTTTCTTCGGGCACTGACTTGCAAAGTATCCCGCCTCTCCAAATGAAAAACATGCCTTGTTTCCCATAACAGAAGGAACGTTTGGGCGAGGATGGTTTTGAGCATAGGTGCCCATGTTGGGACGGGGTGCAGGAGGCATAGGCATACGAGGTGCTTGCATAATAGGACGTTGCTGCGGTGGCTGATTAGAGCGAGGTGGATTTGCAGGGCGGAAAGTAGAAGCGGACGAGCCATAATGTGGCGCAGCTGGTGGCATAAAACAGGGGCGTACATTACTTCCTTGTGGCTGTCCTTGATATGGCATCTTCCTCTTGCCCTCTTGCTCAATCTCGTGGATCTTGCTCTCCACCACGATAGCTTTGTCAATGAGCTTTTGGAAATTTGCATAATCATTATTGAGTAGCTGGACTTGAATTTCATTGTTTAACCCTCTCATGAACAAGTACTGCTTTCTATGATCTGAGTTGACATCTTCTGGAACATACCTTGAAGTACTGCTTTCTCATGAACTTGTTGAGGTACTCATTCACGCTCTTCCTTCCTTGATGGAGACCTTCAAACTCTTGCCTTTTAAACATCATGACTCCTGCAGGGACATAGTGAGAGCGGAAACTCTTCTTGAATTCAGTCCAAGTGATAGTCTCCTGGTTGACATGACCATTGCAAAGAGCATCCCACGAATCAGCTGATGCTATCATAAGTTGGTGTGATGTGAAGAGAACCTTCTTCCAATCACGATATTGAACAATAGCAGGCTTCTTTTCCATAGACTTCAGCGAATCATCAGCCTCCATAGGATCATTGGCTTGTGAAAATGTAGGCGGCCTAGTCCTTATGAATTCTCCTAATCTGTTGTGAACCGGCGGTGGTGGCGGTGGCGGTGGTGGGGGTGCAGGAATGGGTTTGGGATTGTTGTTGTTGTTAGCCTGCAGCTGTCCCAACGTTTGTATCATAGTTTGCATGAGCTGGTTCTGCATAGCCATCAACCATTCAAGGTTGCTTGCATCAGCCCCAGAGTTGGCATTTTCAGAAACTTCCACATTGCCGTCCTCCTGTGATTGAGCGTTCCTTCGTTGGCGGTTAAAGTTTTCCCTCACCATCTATGAGATAGAGTAGAGTAGAAAATAGAAATTTAGATTGATCCCCCAACTATATGCATCAAGGTGTATGAACTAAGCAACTTCTTTTATTAATTTCAGCCTATATGAGGATGTGGACAAGTGCCGAAGCATCTCACATCTCTCCACTATGTGTGGATATGGACATTCGCCGAAGCATCCCACAACTCACACCAAGCACACAACTCAAGCAATCATCATAAAAATTTCTGCACACCACTCTTATTTGATCTAATGCGGTCTAAATGTTCCTATTACAACTTTATTCAATGGAAACCTAAACTTAATCGTGAGAACCAGTGCTGTTCTTGCCGTGTGACGGGGTGGTCCATACATGGGAGCACACTGTGGTGAGTCGGCAGTCCATGTAGGGATAGATGACGCTGGTGATCCATTTGTTCCCGCATTGGCACGAGTCTCCTCTTGTTTTTTCAGTAAGTACAGCTTCTTGCGGAGGTAACGGATCTCTTCTTGTGTGCTTGCATAGCGGTTTCCTAACTCCATGAGCAACCTCTGAGACTTGTCAGTAGCTTGTGGGTTGAAAAGAGCTCCTCCATGGGGTCCAATGATCTCCATTGTACCACTCTTCCGATACGGGTGCAGCTCAAAAGTAGTGTTCTCAAGCTGTTCACGGAAAGCGTAGCACAGTCCGGTGAGTGCATCCATGCAGCATCATCAATAGCTTCAGCCCTTGTAGCTCTCCATGTGGGTGCGAAGTATCGTGTGACAACCCTACCGTTAGATAGGATGTTTACCTCAGCCTTCCACTCTTCATGTCCAAGACGAGGGACATTCTTGAGGAGGTACTGCGGGTATAGGCTGCAGCAATCCAGAAACTCTTTAAGCTCCTTGGATATGTGTCCTCCCTCCATCCCGTCAGACCGGAATTCTTGAACTGAACGGTTGGCCCATTCATCACCTTCATTCACGGTCTCAGCAGGAGGTGGCTCCTCTTCGGATTCATCTCCTTCCGACATAGCTTCATGAGGCTCCGCTAGGTGTAAGCCCGCGTGAAACTCCTGAGGTGCGTACCAATGCTGTTCTTGTGGATCATCTTCCATATCTTCTTCGATTGGTTCCACCTCTTCCGGATCCTCTTCCTCATGCATGGAGCTACTGACTTCATCTTCATCATGAGGTTCCATCTTCACTTCCGCCCAATATGGTCCATCGGACACCTCAGTGGGGTTAAGTGCACTCCCATGTGGTGGTGGACGGGTCCTTATGCGTGTTGTGCTCCTAGTCACCGGCATTTATAAATAAGACATGAGAAATTTTAGAGAAGAAGAAAATAACTCCAAAACTTCAGAAGCTATGAAACAATAAAACAAAAGTGTTGCTGTCCAAAAGAAGAGAAAAAGAGGGGCTGAAAATAGCACTTTGCAGTGGCTGAATTGACAAGTAAAGTGCAGCAGCAAGGAATTTTTGAAAATAACAGTTTAGAGAGGTGTTCCTATGTATTTTAGAGTGTACATTCTACCTAGGCTTGCGTCCTACGGTCAACGTGGCTTCTGGTACCATTTTGTGACACACGGTTCCGAAAACGAACCAAATGAATACATATGTGTGCCCAGTATGTTCATCACACATACACATGTATTCCACAAACTGAATTCAGAATTTAACCACGTACCAATAATGTTTAAGTACTTTATTACATTTACTCAATGTCTCACTCATGAATATCTAACTTATTATTGCAGGAAGACTCGAAACGACAGCGGAAAAGGACTAAAATAGTAGGCTCCAACTTCAACTCCACAGGCATGTTGACGGTAGTGCGCACACCTAGTACTCCACCTGTTCCTCAAAGTACTCATCTCCTGTAGCTGATGTATATGTGAGAATGCAAGGGGTAAGTACATGTCATACTCAGCAAGTGCAGGAAAAGTATGACATGTAGCTTACAACAAGGTAGGGAATAAAAAGGTTCATTGTAACAAGCAAATTTTATTTCACAAACATGGTAAAAACAGTGACTATTTCTAGGTAAGTTTAATCCCATCATAACCAAGTAATTCATCAACATTCCTTCATCATAATTCACCATTTATCATGCCTCAACCAACCCATAATCTTTCTCAAGTTCATCTCATACTCATAAGTACACATGATCATCTCATTTTCATATAACCGAAACTAAAGTAATTGCCATGACCCAAAACAGTTCCAAAACCAATCCCAATGACCATACCATAACCTTAACCGAATAACCATCCCAAGTTTCGCCTCTAATCATGGAAGTTGGCCAGGTGCTTGTAACCAGAAGCACGGCTATAATAATAGTTTTACACTCTGCAGTGTTGGTATCATTGTACCTATAAGTTTGTGATTTCATCACCGGTCTGCGACTAGAAAGAACCTCCATTATACTAGTACACATCCATCGGTGTATGGCCAAGAGATCACAAAATAGCCTTTACAAAGGGGCTACTAGGACGTATGGACCCACTGAGGTTTCGTCGGCAGGCTCGAATCTCCATTCTCCCACCCACGTGCCCCCTCTTGTGCCATGTAGTTCCCAGGGAAGTCCTCCTCGACTCCCATTCCCCGCTTCATCCAACGGTCCATAACAAGCTAGCAACACACCTAATTAGTCAGCTAAGCCGCACCCATATTTGGCCTTGTGGTGGCACTGTTTTCTTGGCATGTGCTTGCATGAACCGGTCCTTAGATCTACGGCAAGCAAACCACCATATCTTTCAGCAACATCCACGAACCAAGATCGCCTAGATCTCCCCGATTCTATGCTCATTAACATCATCAAGTTATCATCATCTTTATTCGTATGAATGCAGTAGCTAACAAGTCTTATTTCAGCTTCCCGTATCCCGTAAGTTAAGCGAAGCAAAAAGGAAAAACGACCATACCCGACTCATCAACTTTCCCGGCAACAAGGATGGTTAACAAAACTAGTAAACTCCTATAAAAGGGTGTCCCATCAAGTTGACACAAGCATACGAGTTTTCACAAGCAAAACAGTTTCAAAACATAGGATCAATATGGTCAAGGGGCACTTGCCTTGCTCCCTGGTTCGTGTTGCTCAATCGTCTCGAAGTCTTGGTGCTGTAGCTCCTTTTAGACAGTCTCTTGAGCTTGTCCTTCTACTCTCGACCACACACATACAAAATTTACAGCAATCAATTATCATGCACAAAATTTACTCAAGATGCAATGAGATGAATGAATGCAATTCCTATGGTGCAGTTTTATAAAACCAGTTTGTACCTGTTCTTACTTGTTTTAGTAGGTGAGGTTTTATGATGATCAAGGTTGCTGGGATCAAGTGTGGATGTGGTCATGATCTTGACATGATGTGTAGATCAATTCCACCGTCAAAAATTGACCAAAACATGGTTTGTCCACACGCAGAGATTTTTGCTCGAAGGGGGTGAAGAAAACGGGTGCATAGAAACAGCGGCGACGTGGTATAAGAGGGGTAACGAAGACCTACCTCACTTCTTCCTTGTGGCAGGGCCTCCCTCCTTGCAATGGCAGCAGCGGGAGATTTTCTAGAGAGAATTATGAGGCTGCGGGTAGGGCAGAACGTCGGAGCTTCTTCTCCGGCGATGGTGTGGCGTGACGGAGCTCGACGGCGGCCAAATTCCAGCAGGGGAGCGCGACTTGGCAGAAAAGGGGGGCGGCTGCAAAAAAAAGAGAGAGGGGTGGCCGGCTAGGGGGGAAGAGTTATATTTATAAGGGGGAAAAGAGCTAGGGTGGTTAGGATTTTAGCAAATCAAATATCTAATGGCTAGGATTAATTTTAGAAGAGGTTGGAGCTAGGGGCTGGGATTTTATTATTTATTTTCATCCAATGGCTAGGATTTAATTACAAAATAAAAGCCCAAAAGAGTCCAGGGGGCGGCCAGGGTTTCCCCCCCTAATGGGCTGCGGCCAAGGAGGGTGGGTGTAAGGGCCTAAGTTTTTGGCACATATTCAAAGTGTTCACCACACCACACAACCCTCATTTGAGGAAACTTTATGAATACATTTGAAGAGCAAGTAAACACCATCAACATGATCATTAGAGAAAAAATTCACAAAATGCAAAAGTGGCATTTCCCACATGCATCATCTAGGGGCTGAGCATATGAAAAACTCCAACACCTTACTAGGGATGCTCATGCCAAAATTCACCCAAATCCAAAACCTTTTTTAGGTATTTTTGGGTATGACTAGAAAGGGGTAAGTTTGAACCCAAATTCAAATTCAAACTACTTCCATCCCATAAATTCAAAAGTTGGAGGCATATTCTTACTCAGCACATTTTTGTGAGCTCACACACCAATTTTCACTTCATTTGGAGTTAGTCTTGACATGAGCTATTTGGCTAAATTCAAATCAAATTTGAAATTTAACTAAACCTTTGCTGAAAATTTGATCAAATCAAATTCCAATTCGAATTATTCAAGTCCAGTAGCCATTTGGGAATTTGATCAAATCACTGAGGTTATTTGGGTCTCTACTGTTTAGAGCAGTAGGAAAATTCAAGTTTGGAGGTTAAAAACCAGGGTGGGACCCACATGTCAGCTTCACAACTCAGAGAACCGACTGAGGCACCGAATACTTTGGTCTCGGGCTCCTGCCACGGTCGCCACCGCGCCAGGCCGTCGGCGCCAGCGGCTGCTTCCTCCACGCACCGCTGGAGCCGCCGTTCGGCGTGGATATTATGTCCCGAGCAGCTCAAAGCCGTGGTCTCTTCTGTTCTCCCGCGATCACTCACACTCAGTGCTGCTTGCTCGATAAACACCGCCACTTCTGTTTCCGATCGCTCCAAGCTAGCCAAGCCTCGGTTGCTCAAGCAGTTTTCACCAAAGAACATCGCCATCTTGTTCTCTGCCATGCTGTTACGGTACTCCGGGGTTTTCCTGCGGGGTTTGGCGGCAATTTGAGGATTTCCATCGAGCTCTCATGAGTACCGGTAGAACTTCACTTCGGGTCGCCGTCGACAGAGCGCCACAGCCGTCATCGTCGCCCGCTTGCTACACAAGAAAGGTGTGTCACTGCATGTAGATGGTGTAGCCGAAAGCCGTTTGGCAGATGATCAACCATCGGTTGTGAATTTGCAAGTTTACCGAAAGCTAGTTCATATGAGTCGAGCTCACTTCCGATTGAAATTCGGATTCCACACACTCTAGTTGGTCAAGCCAGTTGGCCAGTAGGTTCTACACATACTAGCACACACGCTCGAGGAAGAAGCATAGAAAACCGTTGAGGATCGGCCGTGATATGGCTGTTTTCCTCGCCGCCATTGCGAAGTACCTCAGCTCACCGTCGAGGGTATGGTTGCCGGTGTTTCTAGCTTCGCCAAAGCCTTGGTCCATGTTCCTCGTGCTCCACTGATGCTCTCCGAGCAATTCCCCATCGATTGGGTGCATTGTGGTGCGAAACCGACCTCGCCGAAACCCTAGCAGTTGCTGTTGTTGGTGCGCGCAGGTTTCCGGCCATCGCCAGTTGCCGGCGAGCTCACAGCCGAGTTCAGGAGGTCGGAAAAGGGGGAGGCGGCAAGTTTTGGCCCGTGAGGTGGTCGGGAACTCGGTTCCGGCGAGTCTCGCTGGAGACCGCCGCTGCCGGGTGTTTGGCGCGAGGAGGAAGATGAAACACTGTGTGTGGGACCCACCAGCAGAAGTTTAAACTTTTCTTCGATTTTCAGTTTTAGTTCAAACTTCAAACCCACATAACTTTGGCTAGAAAACTCCAAATCGAGTGAACTAAATTTTGTTGGATTCAGATCTCTGAGTACTTTCTATCAAATCAAGTTTCACTTCATGAAAATCCTTATTTATCTAGAATTAATTCTTTAAACTTTTAATTATTTAGAATTTTAACTGGAGAACCCCTTGTAGGAAAATTCTGAAATTTCGCTAGCATGTTCACCAAAATATCCCTGAGCAACCATAAAAATTTCAGATCCATTTGAGCTGATTTGATCCACCTAATAGTGTGATTAATGAAACTGTTCCAGAGAAAATAGAAAATATCCAGAAACATTTTCAGAATTTCTCTGAAATTGTTTAGCTCATATATTTAGCTAGAAACCTTCAAATTAAGTGAAACCAATTCCATTAGAACTCTCTGAAAATCTAGTTTTCACAAAGTCATGGCTTGCTCCATGAAAATCCCTAGAATACCCTAAGAGCTCCAATTAAGGTCAAGTACATAATTATTTGTGGAGAGCTCAAATGAGCTTTGCTGCAGATGAAACTTGGCCAAGTCCCTGTTTAGGTTGTATCCACGCCATAGTAAAAATTTCAGAGTCATTGGGTCTGTCTAGCAAGACTTATAACTCTCACAAGTTTAACTTCAATTCAATTGCATATAAAGTGACACATATATGTATTTCTCATATGTAGTCGCTAAGGTTGAGGAGGACCCGAAGTCTTAGACTTCGCCACTCCGGAATAACAGCTAGCCTACGATCAAGAGCAGCAAGGCAAGCTCCGGTTTGCATTAACCTTTTTACAAATTTTTACTGTTTTAAGAACTTACTTTGAGCACCCACTTAATTCCTGCATTAGAGTCTTGTTTGAAACCCAATTGCATAGCCAAGAAAACCCTGGGTTGGGATTAGGTTTGAAAACCTTGTTAGCTACTGCAATGCTAAGATAGTGTAAAATTCGGTACAAGTCGAGTAGTTGGAACTACTCGCGAGGATAGGCTAGAGGCACATTGCTTAGGTAGAGATAGCGAATGAAACACATGGCAATAAAAATGAGACCGAGCGGAGAGTAAGGGCAGCAGGACTTTGGGGCATGGGTGCCATAGCTCCGCTTATGTCGATTGAGGACCGAGCCGTGTGCGGGCCTGTTGAACAAGCTAGAACAGTACCGAAGACCTACCAGCTATATGGGAACCGAGAAACCGATGTAACTCGGGTAGCTGGGTGTTGAGGTATAGCTGGTCGTTCAGAGGGTAGGATGAGAGCTCGAGGTGTAAATCAGCTAGCGGCACTGTGGATACGCGCGCAGAGACCTCTTGCTCGAGACGATTAGATCAGTTCAACATTTGGCTGACGGGTGAAAGGTGGTTGCGTACGACGTCCGTGATGGTTGCTGTAGGCAACATCGAGTACGGGCGTACGTGACGGGTTATTCGGGTAACCCTGCAGGTGTAAATCAATTATAATCACCGTCCCTCGCGGTCAGTGAGTACCACTTGTTAACTGTACCTTGACATAGAAAGAACAGGCTAGATACATGTTAAAAGTTTGCTGATTCGAAAGATATACTTGTTAATGTCTTGTTGTAGTTTAGAGCTAATTAAAGTTCTTTTAAACTTTGGGCAAAGTACATGAGAGAAATGCATTTCTTATTTGATTGCGACTCTCTCATGTGCCTTAGTGTAAGGTTCTCCACAACCCACTGCTAAAACTTGAAAGTAAGGTTCAAATAATTAGGCGAGTCCTTTGCAACTGATTTTACCTCATGTTCCCTAAAACCATTCAGTAGAAGTTTCATGTAAAGGAGTGATGGGTCAGTCTTGCTGAGCCATCGTGCTCACTGCTTGTGTTTGAAGCTTTTGTAGCGGTTTATGAGGAAGGGACTCCTGAGGAGGAGACGAAACCCCAGGAGGGGAACCCCGTCGAGTGGGAGTCGTGCACGTCACCGTGTTAGTGTGTGTGTGTGTGTGTGCTAGCGGGGACACGTTCACGGGCTGAACGTGAACTCGATGCGTAGTCTACGCCCGTGAGTGTAGACGGAACATATTTTGTTGTACAAATGTTCATAAACCTGTTTATGTAATAAAACTTTGCTTCCGCTTTGTATCTTTGATGTGTGTTATCCGGTGCTGTGCAACGCAACACCCCTCAGCGTGATCCTGGTTCGACAAGGCCGTGGGGCCGTGTCAGTGGGCCCAATTAGCCCCCCCCTAAATTGGTGCGGACAAAATAGGGGGAAATTCCCCCCAAATGTGGGGAACATTCCCCATAGGGGAATTTTGGAGAATTTGGGAAAGATCAGGAAAACTGGGAAAAATTTGGAAAATTAGGGGAGAGGGGAATTTGGCGGAAAATTGGGGAATTTGGGGAAAAATTGAGGTGGCTAAATTTGGCTATTTTATTTATTTCTTCTTTTTCTTTTTATTTCTTTTCCTTTTCTATTTATTTTCATTATTTTCCATTTCTATTTGCTTTTATTATTTTATTTGCTTCTATATTCCTCTCTTTATTTATTCTTCTTTTTAAATGCTTCTCTATATGAAAATTGTATGCAATGCATGGTACTAATTTTGAGGGTGTTACAGCCCGTGGTTCTATCTCTTCACACTCGACCACCAGAGCAGTGGTCCCACCCTGAAGAGTGGCGGAGATATAGAGCAGAAGTGGCTCACATGGCTCTAGTGCGACAAGGATTGGTAGAGACGAGAGGTACTGCTTCAGCTCTTGGAAGGCAGCGTCAACCTCGAGCATACAATAAAACTCGGTTGTCTTCTTCAAGAGCTTTAAGAGGGGGACAACATGTTCCCCATGCTTCGTGAAAAACGACCCAAGGACCCCATGCACTCGGCTAAGGGTTGGTCATCTTTGAGCCGAACCAATGGACACATCTGCTTGGTAGCACATATGATTTCCATGTTGGCTTCAATTCCCTAGTGTGAGACCGGAAAATGGAGGAGCTTCCCATAGGGGATGCCGACAAGACATTTCTCTAGGTTGCTCTTGATGAGGTTTGCTCGGAGGTTTCTTAATGTCTCCTGTAGTTAGGACACAAGAGTGTCGTGTTCCTGCGACTTGATGATGATGTCGTCGATGTACACCTCGATGTTTCGTCCAAGCTGTGGGTTGAGCATAATGTACATGGCCCACTAGAAGGTTGGGCCGGCATTCTTGAGACGAAAGGGCATATTGGTGTAGCGAAAGCTGCTTACCGAAGTCATGAAATAGGTCTTCTCTTTATCCTCTACAGCGATGGTACTCGTAATATGCATCTAACATGTATAGGAGCTCACAGCCGGTTGTAGAGTCTACAATCATGTCGATGTAGGGGTAGCAAGAACATGTCCTTTAGGCACACCTTTTTTAGGTCGGTGTAGTCGATGCACATCCTTATCTTGTCGTTGCTTTTAGGGATGACGACGAGGTTGGCGAGCCACTCGGGATGGAGGACTTCTTAGATGAATCCTTCCTCAAGCAGCCTCTTAATCCGAGACCTAATGAAGTTATGCCTTTCTAGTTCCTATCATCACACCTTCTATTTGACTGGCCATATATTGTAGTTGGCCTCTAGCTTGTGCCCAATCACCTTCGCGACAATCTCGGGCATGTTGGACGGTAGCCATACAAACACATCAGCGTTTTCGTGGAGGAAGGTGACAACCGCGAGTTCCTATTTGGAGTCGAGGACTCCCCCAATGTTGGCGGTCTTGGTGTCTCCCTCGCGAAGGGAAATCTTCTTTGTGGGGACATTCTTTAGAGACCTTAATCCTAAACATTAATAGTATTTTCCACGAAATACCAGTGACACTTGCCTTTATTTGTTGTTGCTTAGTGATCACTAATCTTCATATTCAAGATCCTAGTAAAATTCCCATTGGTATTATCTTTTTTGCACTTAGGATATAGAATAAATACACTATGCAAGGCATAAACAAGAAAAAAGTTCTAAACAAAATCTATAATCGGACGGTTTAGGCTGCTACGAGAATTTAAATGCAAGAATCACATAAACTGGAGTTACCTGTTAAAAATTTAAAATATTATAGTTACACGGACTAAAAGAGGTAAAATAGAAAGGTTTAGGGTCCTAATTGTAATTAAAGAAAAGTTATAAGGGCTAAAGGTTAAAATGTTAGGGGCCAATATAGAATTTATAAAACTTAATTTTTGTAAAAAGATAGAATTTAAAAGTAGATTCTAGAAAGGCCATGATATATTGGGTCATTTATATGTAAGATTATTTCCTTTAATATGCATGTAGTAGCTAGGATGAATATGGAGCACTTTGTCTATGTGCAGTGGATGGAATAAAAGAAGACACTATTACGTGTGGATGCTGACATGTGAGTTATCACTGAGCTTACGTATTTATTTTTTTTAAAAATAATTATATTTTTGTATGTTCGAGTTAGAATAAATACTAACATTTTACAACCTAAACAGAAAATTATTTTTAAATTAAATTAAACGAATATAAATAATTCTTTGATGAAGACACCTCTGTAGTAAGATAAAATTTTAAAATCATGCCTTTTAAGACAAAATAAATTTCTTTAATTTAAAAAATAAGCAAAAACTGTAAAATTCAAGAAATTCTGTGTTTATTATTGAAAAACGTTCATAATTCTAAACTAAAAATTTTGTGATGCGACCTCAAATAAAGAATAGCGAAATCAAAATTATCAAGTATTCTAAAACAGAGGTTTGAAGTGACGTACACTAGAAATGTTTTCCTTACTTTTGCATTGCCTCCGTCACGGATTAGGAACGACGTTAGCACGTGCAAACCTGAAACAAAAACCGTGCACAGCTAGCAGAAAAAGAAGACCATGTGTTTCTGTTCTGCAACAGTAATTGACTTCCTGGACTGGGATAAAATAAAATAAACAAAAACAATGGACCAGGGACTGGGTTGAGGCGTTCAGCGCCGGTCCGACTCCGCCGCTTCGGGAGCCTACAAAAGCTCTCGACGGTGCCGTGCAGCACCAAGGATCAGGTCGGCAACTCCCCTTCTTGAGTGTCCCTTCCGATCCAACCATCTCCATCGTCCTCACATCGCAGATGGAGTCCCTCCTCGCCACCTCCTCGGTTGTCAAGGCGTCGCTACCCCGGACCGCGTTCTTGCCGCCGTCCGCCGTTCTGCGTTCCGTCGCCGTGGTTTCCGACAAGGCCGCCGCACGCGGCGTCCGCTGCGCCTCTACCAAGGTGCGCCGTTGATTCGATTGAATCACCATTCATGCATTTCTCATTTCCCCTCGTGGTTTCGATGTGTTGGGGCAACAGAATGCCTTTTTCTTGGATTCCTCTGTTTCGTTCTCTGTTTGTTTCTCCGGTTTTCTTGGAGCCTGGAAACGGAAATCAGCCTTCCATTTCATTTGGCCAGGAATAATCCTGGTTTTTTACAGTCGATGAGTAATCCAGTTAATTCGATCCAGGACTCTATCTTCTACGAGCTGTTACACGACGAGTTGATCAACTCGGCGGAGGTGATCCAGTGGGAGAGCGGCATGCCCATGAATGCCATCGCCGCTGCGCAGGGCATCCGCATCCGCCGCCTGTACCAGTCCAGGTACCCCTCCGAGGGCACTGGCGCCGACCGGGTCGTCCCGCGCAACATCCTGGAGCAGATCATCTGGGACAAGGAGGTCGAGGTGCTCCAAAGGAGGGACAAGAAGTCGATCGAGAAGGTGATGGAGTCCGCCCAGCAGGCGCCGCCGGCCAGGGACTTCGTCGGCGCCATGGACACCGCGCACCGCCGCAACGGTGCTCCGGCCCTGATCGCCGAGGTGAAGAAGGCGTCGCCCAGCAGGGGCGTGCTCAGGGACCACTTCAATCCGGTACACCCTGACGACATGTCTCCGAGTTCTCTGGAACAGAACACTCTCCTGCACGGCACCTGGCATAACAACTCATTGAAGATCGATCGTACAACACTGACCGTGCTCTTTAAAACTGGTGACAGGTCGAGATCGCGCATGCTTACGAGAACAACGGTGCGGCATGCTTGAGCATTCTGACTGACGAGAGGCATTTTCAGGTTAGCCATTTTTTTTTCCGGTGTAGTCATCCGATGGTTCCTGTTGTCTGATATCTGGAATGGCATTTGTGTGACAGGGAAGTTTCGAGAACCTGGAAACCGTGCGCAATTCCGGAGTAAAGGTACGTACCATCGACATTCAATCGTTGCTTGTAAATAATATATCTAACTTGTATTCGGATATGGTTGCGGGAACGCATGCAGTGCCCTCTACTTTGCAAGGAGTTCGTTATTGACATCTGGCAAATCTACTACGCACGCTCAAAGGGCGCCGACGCAATTCTTCTGATAGCCGCCGTGTTACCAGATCTTGACATCAAGTACATGCTTCGCACCTGCAGGGATCTTGGAATGACAGCTCTTGTTGAGGTTTGTCACAAAGCTTGCTATACCTTTGTATTCCAGAAATGTAGCAATTGCAGATCGAGGTTTACTGGCCCTCTTCCTTTTATTTAGCAGCAAGTGCAACTAAATCAGAATGCAGTCAACATTAAGGGTGCATTTGTCGTCAAAAGTACTTCAACGTCATCATATTCTGATATTGCTGCCACTGGACTATATTTCGCACTGTTCTTGGTGAATTTTATTCTAACAGATTTGCTTTGCAGTATGCTTAACATAAAATTGTATTCCAGGTTCATGATGAGAGGGAGCTTGATCGTGTACTGAAGATGGACGGTGTTAAGGTTATCGGCATCAACAATCGCAATCTCGGTATTGTCTCCATTAGTTACTACATAACTACATGACATTAATTTTTGTCGAGCTCGACAATGTTTTTGATGTTTTTGTAGGGGAACAATGTTTTATGTTATTCTGCACAAAATAAGTTTATAATGTTTGTATAGCTAGCAACTGTTGAATATTGAAACTTGTTTATGTTGCAGAGACATTTGGAGTCGATATTGCAAATACAAAGATGTTGTTAGAGAAACGTGGTGATATCATTAGGAAGAAGGGCATATTGGTAGGTCTTTCTTATCTTAGTTCTTGTAACACCTGTTTGGCATAATATTTTTGTTGGATGATCTTGTGCTATATACGGCATGGGCCAGGAGCGGGTAGCAGGTCAGTTCGGCCTGGGGGCACTGGGAGTTGTTTCAAGGTAGGAAATCTATATAGATAAGGCAGAAAAAATCCCTAGAGATAGAAAGTTTACTACCATTAAATTAGCAAAGAGTAGTCCTAAAAGTTAGAAAATGAGTCTTAGATGGAAAGAAATTGGGATGTAATAGGCTATATAAAGCTGACCATCATTGAATAAAATTACCCCCAAGATTTTTCTCCATCTCTCCTCATCGCGACCGCACGCCCCCGCTCTTTCCCCATGCATGCACGCGCCTGGAATCCCATAATTTTTTTCCACGTGAGTTGTATTGCCCAGTCAATTGTTCCTGATGTTGACATTGCACTTGGCCGAGTTAGATAGCAATGCAGCAGTTATTTACAAAAATATTATTAAACAGATATTCTTCATGTATTACCCAGTTCAGCTTTATAGGAATGTTATTAATTCTCTTATGTCTCTACAGGTTGTAGGTGAGTCTGGTCTGTTTACCCCTGAAGACATCAGATATGTGCATAATACTGGTGTTTCTGCAGTAAGTATTTCTACTACTTCAGTCCTCAAAAGTATGAGACTTATATCTGACAGATAACTATTTTTGGTGTCAGGTTTTGGTAGGAGAATCCCTACTGACGCAGGATGATCCTGGGGCAGCAATTGCAGGACTATATGGAAAAGAGCTCTTGCACTGAATTAGTCTCCCTTGCGTTTTAGTTGTTTTATGTAGCAATCATTTGGGCTAATAAGAGAAGATTTCAATGCATAACCATTGCACCATATGTAACCATGAATAAGTGCAGTGTTTGTACATATTGATTGCACCAGACACTACATGAAAACGACATATTTTTGTGGGCCCATGAAAATAATTTGTTGAAAATAAATTTAATTTTGTCGGTGGCCCACGAAAATAAATCTATTTCTGCCAGCCAAAAATGACTCATGAAAAAATATATTTTCGTGGGTCAAAATGTGGCCTATGAAAATAACTTGGCAGTATTTTCGTGGGCTATATGTTGGCCCATGAAAATAATATGGCTCTATTTTCGTGGGTAATTTTTGGCCCATGAAAATAAATGAGATTACAATCCTAATTCAATTATATTGTTCAGTTCCGAGCACATAAAATAATAAATTATCACTCAAACATATAGAACACATAGACCACCCTTTATAACAAATGCTTTCCTCTTACCAAAGGAATTCCATGTCTTGAAAACTTCAATAATCACCTACTTTGTGTAAGGCATGCACTGATGAGTAAGCTGCTTGCATTAATCACGTACTTTCAGTTAGGGGTGAAAACGGGGCGGGATTGTACCTTACCGTGTACCATTTTCTTTTCTGTTCGTTTTGAAATTATCGAGGAATTATTCAGAATCGGGACAAAAACAGGACGGGATTCATCGGGATCAGGATCCAAAACGGTTTTGTGGTTTTTCGAACTGTTTTTGTGATTCCTGTTTTTAATTTGAAATATACCCGTTTTGGTTGTATTCAGAATTAGGCCCAAACAGCCTAGTAGTGCATAGAATTAACACATTAGCCCAGTAAGTTTCTGAGATTTCTCTTATGGTTTAGTAAATCTATAAAAGAAAATTCAAGTATGGACCATATTTGAAGGATTTTCTCTCACCAAGAACTGTGAAGGGCTATCCAAATTCTATGATTAGAAGTCTTAATCATTATTGCGCTTCTTGAGGTGAGATGTGTCTATTTAGCTCTATTCCTCAAACAAAACACATTGTAAATTTAACTGGTTTGACTATTTAGCATGACTAACACACTATTAGCACCAACTGTTTCCTCAATAACACAATATTAGCTTCACAAACCGGCACACTAGTTTGTTCTCGTCTTCCTGACATAATTATCATTTTCCGACCGTTATCGACACATTTTCGTTCCAACTTGTTTGTTTTTGAATAACTGATAATCCCGATCCCGTATTCTGATCATGACTTTTTCGTTTTCGTTTTCGTCCCGATGAGAAAATATGAAAACAAAATCAATGAGTACTTTTCTGATCATTTTTTATCATTTTAATTTCACTCCTACTTTTAATAGTTTTTGCTGTGAAGTGTTCAGAAAACGTTTCTATACTGGTGCTAGAAGGGTGTCGAACATGGTGTTCAGTTCATGAAAGAAACGATCGCACTGACAGACCGAAAGTGCAACCTTAATGTGTCCTCTTTCACTGAGATCATTACTGAACAGGCATAGAGTATTCGGATTAGTTAGAGGCAAAACCTTGTTTTCAATCAAGTCGAACTAACAGTTCAACAGTGGCAGAAGGGCTTCGGAAAAGAATTTGAGCACTTGTTAGGCAAAGACCGAAGAGTACCATAGCACCTTTAGGCATCAAATTATGACCAATGTCATTTATATAATATGCAATTTTGAGATTTACTTTTATTTTTCATGTAGATACATAGTATAAAAATTAAAATGGTTTGAATTCTGGGAAACTCCCCGATTGAAGAATAAAACAAATAAATCACAACATTATCTTCCAATTCAGATCAAATAACTAATCGAGGCGGTAACAATATTGATCACCCAGGGTTATTATATATGTTTCTCCCAAATATGAAAACCAAGAACAAATGGTGGAATCCATCACCGTTCATCGCTCCAGTAGAGCGCAGACAAAATTCTCGTTAACTTAGTCTCGTTAAAACATATGTAAGGGAGTGATTGTATAGAATTTTTTTTTTCTCATACCCCATAATATGGACGAGCTTTCAACATTGGGTACACCCAACTTGTTATTAAGCGTGAAGCATTTCTTTATACTACCAGTTCACTTCGCAATAAAAAAATCAGCATGCTAATCATGCTGTCAGGTACGGTACATAGTTTACTTTCAGGTCCGTCCAAAGTATTTATGCTTTCATTCTCATATGTATTAAAACAGTTCATATGGAGTTACAATGCCTAAGCAAATTGGCTAGGCCGCAGGTTTTCTCAATTGCATTTAATTGAAGTGTTGATATAACGTACTCTCTGTTTCTTTTTATTTTTAAACTAATCAGCATTAAATAAAAAGGAATGGACTGAGTATTACTTATCTTCTTATGTATCAACCAGCCCAACAGGCACATACCTCACGTTACTGAATCAGTTATGGCGCCTGGAGATGACTGAAATGTCAGCTTATCAGACTGAACATAGCGATGCAATTTCCCTCATGAATAAGAAATCTATATGTATAAGACTATACATCAAAAGTATCAGTTGTCACAAACTATATTACGTTGAGGTAAGCGTGGTGATCACCTCACTGTTACTCAAACCTTTCCCAAAATTTTAGTAATGTACCGTGCCTATATATAGCACAAAAGGTGAACCGCATCTGCATGAAGCATCCATATATGCTTTTCAACATGTAGATATGACATATACACGATCTTGCACTGCATCATGCCATATATAATCGAGTTGCTAGTTTAGAAGACCGGAACAGACAAATTCTGTTATAGGGCGATGCTTGCACGTACCCAAAATTTAAAATGAGCATACGATAAATAACTTTCTGAGCAGGCCGTTGTTGGAATTTCAGACATGAGAAAATCACGTGAACTAAACTCAGATATCCCCGGACAATATTATACCCGAGACAAATTAAGAAACATGTGCATGTTTCATTTTCATTAGCATGGTCCAAACACTACTACAACAAGCTTCATCTCAGGCGGCTCTAAACTTATTATCACACGCGGTTTTCAAAATCGCCCGAAATGAAGAGTCTGTGATAATCAGCAATTTTCACAGGCGGAAACTTAAACCGCCTGTGAAAAAGTTTATCACATACGGTTCTATACCTACAACTAGCCGCCTGTGAAGACTCTTTATCAGTGGCGGTTTATAACGTAAGAGTTTTCGCCTGTGATAACTCCATTATCGCAGGCGGTTCAATACCTACGACTAGCCGCCTGTGAAGAATCTTTATCACAAGCCGTTTCTAACGTAAAGAGTATCCCCTATGTAACTCTATTATCGCAGGCGGTTCTTTACCTACGACTAGTCGCCTGTGTAACTCTATTATTGCAGACGGTTCTTTACCTACGACTAGCCGCCTATGAAGAATATTTATCCATGCGGTTTGTAATGTAAGATTATACGCCTGTGTAACTCTATTATCGCAGACGGTTCTTTACCTACGACTAGCCGCCTATGAAACTATATTATCACATGCGGTTCGTTACCTACGATAAGTCGTCTCTAAAATTACATTATCACAAGCAGTTTGTTAGGTACTACATGCTGTTATTTCTAATTTTCAGTTCAATTTCATATGCACATTCACTCATAGTAGAAACAATATATTATGACAAGCATTATTGACACAATATTACTAAAAAGTCATCTCATATACATATATGTAAGTACAATACATCTCAATTCATAGTTTACAAGTTTTTCACTAAAAACCAAATTGATGCTCAGTATACTGACAATGTTCTGGCACATCAGCTATTACACCTGCGTCATCGAAGAATTACCCTTTTTGGTGGAAAATTTCACGACGCATCAAGGTACACATTTCATTTGCAATCTTCCTGGCTCCTCCACCAGGTATATCTCTAGAAACCGGCCATTCTTCGTCCATATTCTTCGTGTGCTGCAATAAAATACTTAACAAGGTTTAGAATGTGTTGGTGACAACAATAATATAATAGTATTAAAATACGCTAGTTACAATGAAAATGAAACTCAAAAGTAAGGAAAATACAATATTGACATTAATGATAACTTACATCTTCACGATTCACGCTATATTCCCAGGCGGTCTGAAGATGCTCACATACATAATACCCGCATAAGACGCTCCTAGAAGGCTGCTTGGGACAAGGATAATATGTTGATCTATGCAATGCATCCTCATTAGCAGGTCACTGACCGCCAAGTTTTTTCACGTAAAACCGCCAAGCGCTGTCATACAAGGAATATCATATAAGAGTTGCCAACATATATATATACATGTGTATATTAAAAGTATCGAATAAACATACTTTCTCAAAATGTCAAAGAAATCTGTGTAAGTATCTTGTGAGTAATCGGCTAAGTCCAAGACCGTTACCAAATGTAACACCCCAAAATCCTGTTAAGAGGGGAATTTAAAATTTTTTAGACGTGTTGCATGTTTTGCAACAATTTAAATTCAAACTGGAATTCAATTTAAACTCAAAACAGAAAAGAAATAAAAAAGAAAAAGGAAAACAGAAAAAAACCGGCCAGTGGGCCGAAACCCACCAGCCGGCCCACCCTGCTCCGCGCCAGCCCGCAGCCGCGCGCCCCCTTCCTCCCACTGATAGGCGGGGCCCACCAGCCTTTCTTCTTCCTCGCGCCCGCGCCGCGATCGGCCGGGACTCTCTCCGAATCAAAACCGATCGGGAATTCTCGCGTATCCCAGCCGATTTCCGGACCCCGAAGACTCCAGCTCGATCTAAACCAATCCGCCGCCCTCCCCCGTCTATAAAAATCTCGGCCTTGTTCCGTTTTCCCACGCGATCCGCTGATTTTACTCCGGTGAGAACCCGAGCCCCTCCGGCGAATTCTGCCCGATCTACGCTCGGAAATTCCGATCTAACTCGCTGGTCTTGATCCACCGCCTTCGGGGAACCTCGCAGGTGCAGAAAACTCGGTGGTTTGCGGTTCAAACACAGCGCCGACGAGGCTCGCCGTGAATTCACCTCGGACCTCGTCGCCGACCGCCTTCCAGGACCTCCGAGCTCAAGAAAACCCCCGAGGTGAGATCCCCGACCTTCCCTCCACCGATCTATGCCATGAAATCACAGTTCTAGGAAGAATCCCCGAAGATCCGAAACTCTCCGGCGAGATCGCCGCCTCCCGCCGCCGTGCGCCGCTGGGCAGCGCCGCCCGCGCTCGATCAGAGCGACGTGGCCGCTTGTGCGCCGTTTATTTTAAATCGCACGGTAGAGTTTAAATCCCCGCGTACCGGTTCGACGTTATAATCTCAGCCGTCTGTTTTAAATCGGACGGTCCACGTCAGCCCCGCGTTATAAAGACTGGAAATCTTACGTGCTACCCCCTGGGGTTCTCGGGAAATAAGAGCTAGCCCCGGAAACTTCTGATCTAGCCCCTGGAATTTCAGAAAATCATGTAAATTCATTTAAAAATCAGTTTTAGCCCCTGGACTTAATAAAAATTAGGAAAAACTCCTCTGTTATGAGTAGCTAGACCCCTGAAAATCGTTAAAATAATATTATAGACCCTGTAGTGGGGTGAGTTTACCTTTTTAACCCTGTTTGATATTTAATTTAGGAAATTGAATATGTGGGTAGTATTTAAAATTTAAAAAGTGGGACAAACATATTGTCAAAACTAAATTAAAAACTTTCTCAGTACTTAGAAAACTTTGGAGTGAGATAAAAATAGATTTTGGGCTGAAATGAATCTGTTTAATTTATTATTCACATTTATTAGTTATAGGGACACATTTTTAAGTAAAGAATAGTTCTGAAAATAGGGAAAATAAATGTAAAAAAGTTTACATCAGAGGAAAAGGTCAAAAATATATTAGTAAATATTTTAGATCAGAACCTATTCTGTTTAGATGATGTGTCTTGTTATTTTCATAATAATGTTCACATTTTGACATAGGAAATAAATCTGAAAATATAGCAACTAGTAAATGATAAATGAAGTTTCTAAAACCCAAAGAATTCAGTTTAGGGTTGGTAGAAATTCTGAAGACACATATGGAGTAGGAAAATACCTTTCATACATACTTGGTAGCTAAAAGGTGTAGTAATTAAATATAAGGAATTTATTTAAATTGGAAACTCATATATAAAGTATGCAATCATAAATTTGAATACAAAAGTAGAAATCATATACACATGATTAAAAGTGCATGTAAGCCAAAGGTCAACACACATAGAGTAAACACAACACATAAAAGTTGTGAATGGCTTTGTTACATGTGAATGTGTGGTTTGGAAGTGTGAACTATGTCTTATGGATTATTGTTTTTCCTTTGCTATGTGTGATGGTATGATGTAGAACCTGCTCAAGAGCAAGTTATTCCTTTCCAAGATCAGGACTACCTATTTCAAGAGGAGCAGGAAGGAGGCAAGTGTCCTTGACCACTTTGATCCTATGCTAGGATGTGTAGCTAGAATTATTTGCATTGTCAATTAAAATATGAAACCCATGCTAGGAAGTTTCCATAGAATTGCATTACCTTGTTTCCTTGAAGCTTGGGTTGGGATTTATTTTATCATGTCATTTTTTATTATGCATATGCTTAGCCATGCTTAGAATGGGATATTTGGGATATGAGATCATCAGTTTATTTTACCATACTCTTGAATGTGATATTGTGAGTTATGTAGAGGTAGGGATCAAGGCAAGTTGGATGTTTTGGTTGTGTGCTGGGTGCACGAGACTCGGGTTTGTGTTTAGTACTTGCCTGGATCCTAAGGACCGGTTCATGGAGCATGTAACCTGGCTTTACCGTGCCAACCACATGCTGAGATGGGGCAGCTTGGCCAATTAATTAGGTGTATCCCCTACTTATGGTTGTGTTGGATGGTGCGGGGATAGGTGTCAGCTGGTCTATCATATAAACCGCAAGGCTCAAGTGGGGGCCACTGCAGCGGGGTTGGAGCCTCTTGTATGCTGTTAGGGGTGAAACCTCAGTGGGCCTACGCTCGTCGGGAATCCCTTTGTAAAGGCTTCGTAGTGATCTCCTGGCTACACACCTGGGAAGTGTGAATGTGGTTCGTAGCCACTGGCATAATGGAGGTTCTTTTAGTCCACCCGGCAACGGGGGATGAAATCACTACATGTGGGTACAGTGGTGCAAACTCTGCAGAGTCAAAACTGTCATGACAGCCGTGCTCACGGTCAAGAGTGGCTTGGACTTATTCATGATTAGAGGAGTGATGGCTTTGGATGTTAAGAATGTTAAGCGGGGAGCTTAACATTGGAAATGATGTTATGGTTATTTGATTATGATGATGGGTTGGGAGATTGGGACCATTTCACCTGTGTAGTAATGTAGGTGCTTAATAAGCTAAGGTAATAGGTATTAATGGCATAGTGCTTTAACCATGAGTTCAACCTCCCCTTGTTCTAGCCATGCATGACATAACTTTCCCACACTTGCTGAGTACCATCGGTACTCAACCTTGCATATTTTGCTGCTTTATATTGCTGCTCAGGTCAAGATAATGAGGTGGTGTATAATGACCAAGACTTTGGACCCGAAGAAGGTTTCTAGGTTCATGGAGACCCCCGGTCAACGCCTGTGACGGAGCCCACGAGAATAATTATTCCGCTGCTAGTTTATTTACTTGTGATGAACTTATTATTGTCCATCGAGACATTTGCTATGTAAGACTTATTTATGTTCGACACCTGGCTTGTAATAAATGATGCTTCACTATTTGTCATCACATGTATGAGAAAATGATCTTGGCATACATGTGATATTCACTTGGTTGTTCTTCGGAAAAACCGGGTGTGACACCAAACCATGCGTTGGCTTGATTTAGATTATTATGTAGTATTTACTGCACACGTACAAACACACGTGTTAAGTTAAGAATTAGCAATAATTGCTATTTTCATGCCATGTGTCGAACTTACTCGAAGTGGTATGGAGACTTTACGAGGTCCTTGCCATCTCTGATAAATTAAACATGGCATGTCCTATGTAGGCTGCAACCTTTGTCTTTTTATCCCTCTTTTGGCTTGCGATTGATTTTTCAAATTGTTTTTTGTCATAATGCGCTTGTACTCTTCCGAGTCGTGTTGCACCTGAAAGTTAAAATTCGACCTTGCAATCACTGTAGGGTCAAGGATAACTGTCTTGGACTTCAACTTTTCATTATCCATGTATTGCATCCTATTGAATAAGTACGAAATTGTTATAATCTCATGACATGTGTATGCGTGTAGTAAGAAACTAGCAAATACAAAACATTAGAGGCACTTACAGGCACCAGACGAGTAGCAGGTTGATTTCGAACATGCCTCAAAAGAAAAGGCTCCGCAGATCTTCAAAGAAGGGCTCATTTATCTTCTCCAACGCTCCAGAATGCTTCTTTTGGCACACGAAATGTGACGTAAAAATGTCATATTTTGTACTGGTAGTGATGTACCACTCGTGCAGTCTTCTGAGCAGGAAATGTTGTTTGCTAAGTTGTGCCGATGTCATGAACGGCTTCCGATTCTCATACTCAGGAGTAACGTTCTGAATCTTGTATACCAGAACTCCTGGTTTAACTAAAGCCGTCTCCCGAGTACATTCCACACTGTCTTCTTCCCATTCCTCAAAAATTTTCTAATGTTGGCTCATGTGAAGCACGAGATGCATTAGATTTTGAAATAATTTTATTCATTTTTTCCAAATATTCCGACACTTCTTAAGAAGGTTCCTTATTTTTGTATGAGCTAACTTTCACATGCACTAACCGAGGAGTAGTCGTCGGAAGTTGGACATTGGTCTGTTGTTGAACTTGTTGTTCAACTAATTGCTATTTACTACTAGCAGCTTGCTCTTGTACTGCTTCAAGCTGCTGTTCAATTGGTTGCTCTTGGTTATATTTACTTACTATCATTCTTGCTGAGATATAGCGGGAGTGGATCTTCCTAGACATTCAGCGAATAAGACGGGGCTGCAGTCTTTCGAGATGTGACGGGGCTAGATCTCGGCTCATCGTCCAACAACACGATATCGCGTCGGTGCTAAAGGATTAACTTGTTGACAACCTGCCCTAGAGTCGTGATCCACTCAGGTGTGATGTGGTCTATTTCATAATCTTCATAATCATTATCAATGATCTGAAGAACTTGCACCAAGCCATAATACTATGGAAGTGGATTGCCGTTAAAGATAAGGTTCGGCTTTGCCATAGAAGCGGCAACCTGTTTTGTTTTATTCTCTGCTCTGCCGATCGGGACCACCAGATGACAAGATGTGTCCTTAACAATATCATCGATAGATAACTTATGGGTTGACCCTGAGCCTGGCACAGAACCTACGCTTCTAGAGTAGAAAGTTGGAGATATCAAATGCTCCATTGCCATAGGAACCATTGCTCTATTCTTTGGCGTTAATTGTCGTGATTTTATAAGTTCATCTATTCTTTCTTTCACAGATGCATTGACCTTGTGATCAATCGTATCTTCAATTGTCTTCTTGAACTTGTCACGTATTCTATATAACTTCTATATAACCATCTCTCCAGGACATCTGAGAAGACATTGCTCGAACCCGTCCACCGTGTTCAGGGTTGCCTAAGATAGCGGTAAGTTGGTCATTCTCCCTCTTCTGCTTGAAGAGACCCTTCTATTGCTTTTCAATTACTTCTTTCATTTTTTGCTCTACTTGGTTCACTGAGTCAGGCTTTTCAAGTTTGCCCTCGCTGATCAAACCTGACCGAGCTAAGACCCACCACTTAGTTCTCTCATCGCAGCCTTGTAGCGGGTCAGGATTGCCCTTACTGACAGTTTTCTCTAACATTTTATTCCATCTCTCAACTTTGGGGACATATCCGGCAGACCCCAAGCGATGACAGTATTTGTTCTTTTTGGCAAGCTCTGACCTAGATTCACTTAGTGCTTTAGCCTTAGGTGTGGTCTTTTGATGAATAAATTCTTGCCACTGAGCTTGTGTGATTTTTCCCATCTTCTCCGGGCTAGGGACCTTATTGTCCTTCACATAAGCATTCATTTCACTCTTCCAACCACAAAACTTCTTGCCGCAATGGACCAATGTTGCTTTCTTTATAGCTTCTTCCATGCCTTTTGGGAACTTGAATTGTTTCTTTAACTTCTCCCACAACTTATTTTTGTCCGCCTTAGGGAATTTTCTCTAATTCTCGTTTGTGATCGCCATGAGCTCTCTAACAAGACAACCGCATGCATTTCGGTACTTTGTAATTGAATCCAGTGGTTCTTGCGGAAGCCCACCTGGACCGCCACTTGTTATGTATATGATGCTGTTGAACGGACCCTTATTGGGACCTCGTTGCCCTCGTTTTTGCTTGACTGAATTTGAGGATTCAACCATTGGAGATCCTTCTGCGGTTTTAGAAGCCGAAGTCACCTCGTCGTTGTCTTGGCAATTAAGCTAGATAGAAGAGAATTATAAGGCTTCATATACTTGACAACCAACATTAAATTAAACTGCTGGAGTTAAGATTCGTGATCCATACCTCGTCGACAGGATCATATTCCGGGTCGAGATCCTGAAGTATTTCTAATTTTTATATTTGGAAAAGGATCTGATGGACTGTGATACGAGCCTGAACTGCTGGAGTCACTAAACTTAACATCGTCGGCTTCACTGTTACTACCAGCACCAGTCTTCTTAGGGCTTTCCATGTCAGACCTTGAAAACCAACAGAAGGGATTTCTTGTTATAATCACATCCTAATATATAAAATAGAGTGAACATGATAGATTTACAAAGACAACATGTATCCCTGTTATAGTACTTAGTGATTACAAAGACAACATGGACTATTTGTTAGCAAAAAAGACTATCTCTTTTAACAAAACTATTCTAAACAACTAATTGGTGCAGGTATGAACACACACAAAAAAATATAGAAGAAACAATTGAGCTAAATTTGCTTTTCTTTCTGATGTAAACAATTAATTTTCTCTATGGTCCACCTTCAAACAAAATCTAAACAATTAATCTAAGCAATTGTCGAGGTCTCTAAACAAGTAATCTAAACAATCTAAAAGGGGGGCTCGACCTAGTGGGAGAGTGCCGGCGGTGGGGGCGGTGGGGAGGGGGTAGCGCATGGTGTGGGTAGATGCCGGGAAGGAGGAGGCGGCGCTGGGAGGATTAAGGCGCGGGGGTGCGGTGGCGATGGTGCCTGAAGGGGACAGAAAAGGGAGGAGGGAGGCGGCGGCGAGGGTGACGACGACACTCGGCCAGCAGCGAGGGCAAGGAGGGAGGCGGCACGGGGAGGGGGGGGGGAAGGAGGCGGCGCGGGGTACAGAGAAGGGAGGAGGGATAGAAGGGAGGAAAGAGGCGGACATACATAGATGGAAACGGCGACGGTGACGAAGCTCGACGACGAGGATGGCGAGGACGAAGCTCGATGGCAAGGACGAAGCTCGGCGGCGAGGACGAAGCTCGACGGCGAGGGTTTTGGCAACGAGGGTTTTTGTGGCACAGGAAAATTTTGGCAGCCTGACGGCGTTTATGTGAAATCTCCAGGGTTGGGTTTTTTTTCAAGGAGGCCGAGCGGCCTTATATTGGCACAGATGTTCACAGGAGGCTCTTAGTGAAACACCGCCCGTGAAGATGTATTAGTGCAGGCGGTTTGTAAATTGTAATTTAGAATTGCCTGAGCGGCCTAATATAGGCGCGATTCCATAGGCGGCTCTTAGTTAAACACTGCCTGTGAAATTTTTTTAAATTATGTTATTTCTATGCGGTCTTATATAGGCGCATATTTCACAGGCGGCTCTTAGTTAAACACCAACTGTGAAAAATATTTAAATTATATTTATCTGTTGCCACTTCACGCGCAGAGATAATAAATGTGCATCGTTACCACAATGAACATATAGAACCGCAATCACATTGCAATTTAAAGATAAATATTAATATTTCATAGTTTATACACATTTCGTGCCGTCTAAATTATACATATCAAACTTGTATGAAGCTCCCATCGATCAATCTAAACTGTACCATCGAGCTTGCTCCCAAACACGTCTCTTATATTCCACTGAATCCTAAAAATAACATTGACATTCTTTGAAATTTACAAATGTAGAATGATGAATGATATATAACCTAGTTTGCTCACTAACACAAAGTTACTAATCTTGATAAATAGATTATAGCAATCATTTTCAGCATCGGGCGCATTTGGCTGATGAAGCAAACGTTGAATCTCAAGTAGTAAAATTCTGACATTAATACTAGGACACTACCCCTACAAAATATCAATTTAAACAACATAAGAAACCACTTCAAATAAGTTCGGCAATAATTACTAAATACTTGAGCAAAATAATTCTATCTTACAATCTCTTGATCAACAACTCCAAGGTAGAGAAATCCTGAGCGATGGAGATTCGGGTGGAAGAAACCAAGTGGAAAGGCGCATCTCGGAGGTACCAGGGGATAGTAATCCGAGAAGGAGATTGTCAGTGGGTAGTAACCACCTTCCTAGTCAGCCTAGGATGGTTATACTTGATTGTGCTTATTCTTTATGACTTACCCCTTCTTTGCCGGGGAAGATGCACTGCCACTTTATTAAGTCTCTCAACTCAGGCTTCACAGAGAAACCCTACGCAAAGAAATTGGAGAACAAGTTATGCAAATGGCGAGCCATGAAATTCAAAATACCGAAAACAAACAGACGGAAAAGCAAAACTACGGAGCAACCGGTGTGCCATATGTACATACATGGGGGTGGTTCTTGCGCCACGCCAAGCGCTCCTCCTTGAGTCGGCCACACGCCATTCCCCGCCATGAACAACAACGACGATGTAGAATAGGAGGGAGTAGTGACGGCGACGATGACGATGGCGATGGTGAACAGTGGACGGTAGGCGGCGGTCGCAATGGAGTTGGTCGATCGCGAAAGAGTTTGAAGAGAGAGTGGCTGGAGTTGGACGGAAGGAAACACGTGGACTGAAGAGGAAGAGGTGCGAAGAACTTATTTGCGGCCAATGGTGAAGAGACGGGCGAGATAAAAGCGTGTCTTCCTTTGTTGACAAAGGGAGACAAGCGGCCCAAGGAGGAAGAGCTGGGGAGAACTTAATTTTGGCCGGTACGGTGGTGCAGAGAAGTGCGACCGGCATGCAAGACCCTCCTCCCTCCTTGAAGATGAATTAAACACCGCCAGCGAAGATGTATTATCACATGCAGTTTTTAATACAGAACCGCCTGTGAAAAAAGAGATAGCGGCTGGAGTTGGACGGAAGGGAAACGAGCGCCCCGAGGAGGAGGTGCGGAGAACTTAATTTTGGCCGGTGGTGAAGACACGGGAGAGATAAAAGTGCGTCTTCCGTTCTTGACACAGGGAGACGAGTGGCCGGAGGAGGAAGAGCTTCAGAGAACTTAATTTCCTCGCTCCTCGAAGGTGAAATAAACACCATCTACAAAGCTATATTATTGCAGGCGGTTTTTAATATTGAACCACCTGTGAAAAATTTTACTAAGTTTAGGATTAATGAGAACAGTAACACTGGACAAACCCACGATAACATCTGGTTAGAAGAGTAACAGGGAACAAACATACGGTAATATCGTGACCAGAGTAACATGGGACACATCAAGGATAACATACGTACAAGTGTTTTTACTTTTTCTTTAATCTTGGATAGAGCAAAAACAATAACAATGAAATGTTGCATCAGGATCATAGTTAAGTCAGAGGAAAACAAAGTAGGATTACCATAGGCACATCAATCCGAGAAAGTATTTCAAAAGAGGCTATTAAGGGTACTGCACAAACATCAAGTCCACATACATTGTCCACAAAAATTGAAGAATAATATAACTTTGAGTTCATAACAGAATAACCAATATGAAAGCACGTCGAGGAGTTATCACATCCAGCCATGGTTCCTCTCCATTCGACGGTGCTGGCTCTTCTTCTTATCACTATGTCTTTTGGAACTGGAGAGCCTAGCTTCCACAACGTGACATTGGATGGAGTTGATGTCTCTCTATTTCCATTTGTGCTTCAAGCTGGGACAGACTAAGCATATAAGGTAGCCGCCGGGGTGCTCGATGACGCGTAGATCGTCGCCGTGTGGGACTGACAATTTGTAGCCATGATTCCGGTCATCATCGGAGTTCATGCTGACGTACCCTAGTGAGGGCCACTGCTCCCGAACCGGGGATGGCGAGGAAGCCTGCCGGGAGAGCTGCAGGACGCAAATCTCATAAGAGGTAAACGCATCGATGCAAGCATACTCCACCTACTGTGGCGACAGGATCACCTTATCCCACTTATCTCATTTGATGTCCTTCGCCTTGTCGATGTGCACATTCATCACCTCGAGCACCAGGGTCTTGAGCGACGTCGACATGAGTTCCGACTGGTGCAACACCTTCACGGCGAGGTCCTGGAGATCAATCACATTTGCTACCTCAAAGCCGTAGTCCTCAAGCAGCCGCTTTAAGTCGCTACTGATACTGATGTCGGAAAATTTATTGTGCGGATAGGCGAAGAAGTTTTTTAGGGCACTCTCCGGGACATAGTCCGCGTGAATGATCTAGGAGATGAGGCAGTGGCGGCCCATGTAGAGCTGCAGGTTGGCCGTCTTGTATGACTTGCGCCCGTCCGGGTTCTTGATGTCGTACCACTCTGTGTCCAGGTCGAGCATGAGGGGCTCCGGGTTGTTCCCGTGAACCTGCAAAAGGAAGCGCTCGACATCGGCGCCGGAGGACGTGACGGTCTCGATGCCATTCAACATGACCTCGGTGGTATAGGTCACCAAATGTGTTAGCTTGCATTTTCCGCCTTGATCATGATCACCAGCGGGGAGGCGAGACGAGGATCCTACAGACACCATGGTTGTAAAGTGCGAGGAAGATGGAAGAGCGCTGTGAGGAAGATGAGGAAGGGCGCTGTAAGGAAGATGAGGAAGGGCGCGACAACTGCTTATTATAAAGGCGTTTCAGATTCTAGTGGTTGCAGCACCGTCGACGAGGCACCATAACTGAATGATGGATAATTTGAATTTTGACATGTTGGTTTGCTTTAAACAAATGAACAAAATGCGTACATGTATAAATAAGATAATATGTTCATACAAACCAACTTTCAGTGGTAGATCCATTTTTTAGAAGATATGACAATCTGAATAATATGTGCATATAAATTAATGCTATATTTACCAAAACATAACAATATTACCTATAAGTTTTAAACTTTTTGTTCCCTATGGTATATGTTAATTTTTAAAGAATATAGAAAAAAGAATCATCGAGTTTGAACTTAATTTGAAGAATCATCGAGTTTAGAATTAATTTGCATAATCTTAATTTGCAAAGGAAGAAGAAATTGAAGAGCATACCTGTAAAGAGGCAATTATCGCAGACGGTTTTTAATATAGAACTAACTGTGAAACAAGTTTACAAAGTTTAGGATTAATTAATATTCTTGATCAAAATAAGGGGGCTTGTAAAAGCCCAAATTCTAATTTCTTGTAATATGATTTAGTATTACAGGTGCCCATTAAATTTCACTTGAAAAAACCTTTAAAATTTGTCAAACATGGAAAACAAATAAATAGGATATTTATCATTTTTGTATCTTGCATAACACATTGATTTTGTGAGTGCATTTTACTATGGGACTTTTTAATCATCATACCAAGCTCTATGATTTTTTTTAAATTTTTACAATATTGTTTGATCAATGCGTGTTCAAAATTTGGAGAATGCCCCATATGTATATGAGAATTTTATTAGAATGAAGTATAATTTGAATTTTGCCATGGTGGATTGCTTTAAAAAATAAAAAAATCATACATGTATAAATAAGACAATACGTTCATAAAAACCAACATTGAGTGGAAGATCAATTTTATTTTGGAGTTATGACAATCTGAATAATATGTGCATATAAATTAATGCTATATTTACCAAAACATAATAATATTACCTATATAAGTTTTAAACATTTTGTTCCATCTAGTATATATTAATTTTTGAAGAATATAGAAAAAAATCATCGAGTTTGGACTTAATTTGTAGAATCTATACATGTTTGAGTATTTACATTAGAATCTAAATAAAAAATGAAGCAAAGGAAGAAGAAACTAAAGAGCAGACCTATGAAGAGGCAATTATCGCAGACGGTTTTTAATATAGAACCGCCTGTAAAAAAGTTTACTAAGTTTAGAATTAACTAATATCCTTGATCAAAATAAGAAGGCTTGTAAAAGCCCAAATCCCAATTTCTTGTAATATAATTTAGTACTACAAGTGTCCATTAAATTTTACTTGGAAAAAAATTTGAAATTGGTTAGAACATGGAAAATAAATAAATAGGATATTTGTCATTTTTTGTATCTTGCATAATACTTTAATTTTGTGAGTGCATTTTTTATGGGACTTTTTAGTCATCATACCAACCTCTATGATTTTTTCAGATTTTTACAAAATTGTTTGAATCAATGTGTGTTTAAAATTTGAAGAATGCCTCATACGTATATGAGCTTTTCATTAGAATGAGGGATAATTTGAATTTGCCCATATTGGATTGCTTTAAAAAATAACAAAATTCATACATGTATAAATAAGATAATATGTCCATAAAAACCGACTTTCAGTGGATGATCTATTTTTTTAGAAGATACGACAATATGCATATAAATCAATGCTATATTTACTAAAACATAACAATGTTACCAATATAAGTTTAAAACTTTTTGTTTCATCTAGTATATATTAATTTTTGAAGAATATAGAAAAAAGAATCATCGAGTTTGGACTTAATTTACAGAATCTATACATGTTTGAGTATTTACATTGGAATCTAAATAAAAAATGAAGTAAAGGAAGAAGAAACTGAAGAGCAGACATATGAAGAGGCAATTATCACATGCGGTTTTTAATATAGAACCGTCTATGAAACAAGTTTACTAAATTTTGAATTAATTAATATCTTTGATCAAAATAAGGGGGCTCGTAAAAGCCCAAATTCCAATTTCTTGTAATATGATTTAGTATTACAGATGCCCATTAAATTTCACTTGGAAAAACCTTTGAAACTGGTCAGAACCTGGAAAACAAATAAATAGGATATTTGTTTGTATCTTGCATAACACATTGATTTTGTGAGTGCATTTTTTTATGTGACTTTTTAGTCATCATACCAACCTCTATGATTTTTATAGATTTTTACAAAATTGTTTGAATCAATGTGTGTTCAAAATTTGAAGAATGCCCCATATGTATATGAGCATTTCATTAGAATGGGGGATAATTTGAATTTTTCCATGTTAGATTGCTTTAAAAATAAAAAAATTTATACATGTATAAATAAGACAATATGTCCATAAAAACCGACTTTCAGTGAAAGATCCAATTTTTTAAAAGATATGAAAATCTGAATAATATATGCATACAAATTAATGCTATATTTACCAAAACATAACAACGTTACCTATATAAGTTTAAAACTTTTTGTTTCATCTGGTATATATTAATTTTTAAAAAATATAGAAAAAAGAATCATCGAGTTTGGACTTAATTTGCAGAATCTATACATGTTTGAGCATTTACATTGGAATTTAAATAAAAATAAAGTAAAGAAAGAAGAAACTAAAGAGCATACCTATGAAGAGGCAATTATCGTAGGCAGTTTTTAATATAGAACCTCCTAAATACCCGACTGATAATGGACGACTATATAAAGCACCACTCGGGGACCACAAATACTTAACTCGATAGATTTCACATCGACGCCGTCAGGTTGCCAAAAAATATATTTGGCCCTTGCCGCCCCCGCCGCCATCGTGGTCGTCGCCGCCGCCGCCATCCTCTCCTTCGCTGCTGAGCCCACGTCGCCGTCCTCGCCCTCACCTACAAGGGCGCGCACGTCGTCGTCCTCGTCTCCATGTGCCATCACTGTACGCTAGCTTTATGAACCTTGTGTTCAACTTTAAGCCTTCACTTGCATTCAAGGAATGGTTACTATCATATTTTTACTTTTATAGTTTGACATAGAAGATGGACCGTTGAGCGTGGATGTACAACATGCCAAGACCTGATCCTATGTACATTCAAAATATTGCAAACTTTATTGAAGCGTCTAAAATACATGCGAAGATGCAAAATATAGATGACATATTATGTCCATGTATCGACTGTGAAAATAAGATTGCTTGGATAGATACTATAGTAATCCAATCTCATCTGGTGAAAAGGGGTTTCAAAAAATACTACACAATATGGACAGAGTATGGTGAGTTATATACGAATGAGGTGGATAAAAATTATGAGAGCGATTCTAATGACGATAATGCTCATATCGATATGGTAGTGACAATCAGGATGATGATGATGAGTTTGATTGTGAGTTGATGTTGCGTCACATCGAATCACATTTATTAATTTATATGGGAGCAAGTAAAGGTTTAAGTAAAATGGAGACATTACAGAATGTGGCGACGGAGCTCTTATATCATGAATCAAAGGGTTGTGATAAAGAGTTTACTACATTGCGTGTTGTCCTAAAACTACTAAAGGTGAAAGCCACACACGGATGGTCCGATTGTAGTTTTTCTGATCTATTAAATCTTTTGGCAGAAATTATTCCAAATTCTAATAAACTGCCCAGAAGCACTTATAAAGCGAAGAAACTTCTTTGCTCGATGTTACTAGGTGTGACAAAAATACACGCTTATGTGAACCATTGTATTCTGTATCGCAAAGAGCATGAGCTCACAACTAGATGCCCTATTTGCGCTGTCAGTAGATACAAGAAGGACTACAATCACCAGTATGTGACCAACATGAATAAGACCCTGAAGAATAAGAAGAATATTATTGGCCCTGAAACTGACGATGACGATACTTCTGACGATGCAGGCAGGAAGAAAAAGAGAAAAATTTCTGCCTTGGTAATGTGGTACCTTCCAGTAATTGATCGCTTGAAGCGTTTGTTCTCAAACCTTAAGTAGGCTGAACTTATGCGTTGGCATTCCGACCCGCGCAGGAAGAATGAAAAACATATTCAACACTCTTGTGATGCAACACAGTGGAAATTTTTTGATATTCAGTATCCGGAGTTTGCAAAGGAAATCAGAAATGTAAGGTTACCTTGGGTACAGATGGAATGAAACCGTTTGGTAAAAAAGGAGCATAAACAACACATGACATGTGATATTAATGATGTACAACCTACTGACGTTGTTGTGTCATAAAAGGAAATATATTTTGTTATGTATTCTTATACAAAGTCCAAAACAATCCGACATCAAAATTGATGTGTTCTTGGAATATCTAATAGAAGATATGGTGAAACTGTGGAATGAAGGGGTACATACATGGGATTAGTACAAGCGGGAGTATTTCACTCTAAGAGCAATGATATTCGTTACCGTGCATGATTATCCCGGACTGTTTACATTATCGGGACAAATGAAAGGGAAGAAACGTTGTGTAAGGTGCGTAGATGGAACTGGATTTTTGTACACTTCATCCAGAAAGATGGTGTACATGAGACATCGGCGGTTCTTGATACATACACACAAGTACAGGAAGATGAAATAGCAATTTAATAACACAATCGAAAAAGATAGTGCACCAAAACCTTACAGTGGAAAACTTGTGTTCGAAATGGTCAAGAACATTCAGGTTGCTTTTGGTAAGGGCAAAAAATGTAAAGGAACAAAGAAAAAGAAAACTACATCTTCGCGTGATACAACTGACATGGCTTTCAAGAAACAATCAATTTTTTTCAGGTATCTTCCATTCTAGAAGAATCTGGAAATTTGCCATAGTATTGATTTGATGTATGTTACAAAGAATATATTTGACAGCATCATTAGAACCTTGCTAGACATGCCGAGGAAAACAAAGGATGGATTAAAATCACGTATGGACTTAGTAAATCTTGAAATGAGACCAGAGCTTCACCCGGTAGAAAAGGCCAATAGGAAGCATTACCTTCCCCCAGCCAGCTACAACTTGACACTATAGGAGAAAAAGGCAACTGGGGTCAGAGTGCTCAAAAAATTTTCATCCAATATCCACAAACTAATCTCGATGAAAGACTTTTCTTTATTCGGCTATAATTCTCACAACTGTCACATGATGATGACAGTGTTCCTTGCCATTGGGGTCATCAAACCTGAGCATGTAAAAGTTATCATCACACGTTTGTGTTACTTCTTTAATGCAGTATCGCAAAAGGTGATAGCCTTGGAAGACTTAGACTATTTGAAAATGTACATCGTCGGGACTATGTGTAAGCTTGAGACGTGTTCCACACCATCTTTTTTCGATATGCAAGTAAACCTAATCATACATCTTGTTCATCAAATAAAAGCATTGAGACCACTATATTTACATCATATATTTCCGTTGGTGAGATATTTAGGAGTATTAAAGGGTTATGTGCGGAACCGTGCTCAACCAAAGGGTTCAATTATGGAAGGATACAATACTAACGAAGTAGGTTTCGCTGATTACATAAAAGATGGAGAGCTGATAGGTGTACCTATACCAGTTCATGAGGGTAGACTATGTGGGAGAGATAAAGTGGGTAAGAAAACTTTTATCGTTTAGAATTACAAATTAGTACATTGTGCATATTTTGGTGTACTACAACAGCTCACAATATCTGAGTCGTACATCGAGGAACACGAAATTGAGCTTCATAGAAAAAACCAAGGCCGCACAGAGGACTGGATCATGAAAGAGCA
This sequence comes from Neostapfia colusana, assembly GCA_030760725.1. Taxonomy (NCBI): domain Eukaryota; kingdom Viridiplantae; phylum Streptophyta; class Magnoliopsida; order Poales; family Poaceae; genus Neostapfia; species Neostapfia colusana. The sequence continues at coordinate 23,800,176 of JASWHV010000020.1, forward strand.
CATAAGATGTTTGACAAAAAATATACCATACAGAGAGTGTGATGAAGAGGCAGCAATGAAGAAGTTCACTTCTGTCCCATCTTCTTTGGTGACATCATGGCAATCATATGCCATCAATTGTCAGATATTTTACACTAAGGAAAAAGACGGTAATAGTGTTGCACAAAATAGTTGTGTTTGTATAGAGGCTTATGATCTACAAGGGCAGAAGACCACATACTTCGAGTTCATAAAGGAAATATGGGAACTCGATTATGGCGAAAGAATGCAAATGCCCGTGTTTAAGTGCCAATGGGTCAAACATCCTGATGGTGTGGATATGAACAACTATGGGCTGACACTGGTAGACTTGAGCAAAGTGGGTTATAAAGATGATCCGTGGGTTCTCGCTGATCGTGTTGCACAAGTTTTTTATGTACATGATCTAGGAACTGAGAAGATGCACGTAGTTGTTTCTAGAAAGCAAAATATTGTTGGGGTTGAGAATGTGGGACATAATAAAGAGGAATAGAATCAATATGAAGATATGTACCTTTTCACTGATCTAGACAACATCAAGCGCATAGAAATAAGCAATAAAAAGGATTTTAAACCCTATATGCGAGAAGATGTCAATGCTAAAAAAATGTATGACATATATTTTATATATTTGTAATATTGTAATTAAGCTTTAATATTTTAATTTAACAAATTTTCTCTTTTAATATTTGAATTTTGACATGTTGGAATGCTTTAAAAAAATTAACAAAATTCATACAGTGAAATACACTGCGCTTGAAACCATGGTCGGTTGAGTGCTGCTTCATCTCTATGTGTACGTGTGAGCTCTGTTTTTCCTCTGTTCGCTACAATTTTCGCAGGCGGTTATATACCTATGAGTACTCACTTGTGAAGAATATTTATCACAGGCGGTTCTTTATCTACGGTTGTACACCCGTGAAGAATGTTTATCATAGGCGGTTTGTAATGTAATATTATCCGCCCCTGTAACTCTAAGGACGCATGTACATCATGCGTGGCGTGTTCCCCTCACGCGCGATAACCGAAAAGGTAAGGCGTGCATGCCCGGTCGCTTCAACAGCCTGTATTAATGGCCAATATTGCAAGCGGCTCCTACTCCACGGTCCGCTTGTATCGTGCGATCGTTTCCATTCGCGTGCAGAATTCGAGGCGATCCGACATCTCCTTCTCCACACCATTATAACTTGCACCTTCCTCTTATCTGTAGTCTGCACCACCATCACAGTCTTCCTTTTCCCTCTAGTATTCATCTTCCTCGCCGCACCGTAGCCCTAGTCTCAATGACACCACCGACGAAGCGCTCCCGACCATGCTCTCGAGTCGCCGCGCCTCCGTCCCGAGCTTCAACCGCATCTCCATCCCCGGCTCCAACCGCACCTCCGCCGCCTTCCTTGACGGAAGAGAGAGCGCACCTGCTTAGGAAAGTCACTTTTCTAGAGCAGAGTTTGGTTACTTTCAGGGCACAAGCGGACGACGATCTATAACCGTTGCACGAGCAGATGACAAAGAATGTATTTAACAGTACATCTGATGCTATGGTTCTTTTGGGTCTTGGTCGCCTTCAAGAATGTACTAGAATGGGCACCATAGCCCACTACCTATTCGGGTTAAGTGCATTGGCCGGTCGTATTGACGCGATGCGGGAGACGGTCGGTGAGGTGCTTTGGGTGGAAGGCAACAGAAAGTTGGTGGAGGCGATTGCCGATGAGTGTGGGGTTTCTACGCTACCGGAGGACTAGACAATCGTCTGTTGTTTTCTTTTGTTGTTTGTAAAAAATTAATCTTTAATGAATGTGTGTTTGCAACCAGGAGTAGGAGCCGCGACGTTTGGTGTCAAAGGCGTGTTCCGATCCCCTTGGTATTAATGGACAATATTGCAGTCGGCTCCCTACTCCCGGTCATTTCAGCTGTCTGTATTATTGCGACTTTGAATTGAATTCAAAGGCGCGTTCCCCTCGGTATTAATGACCACTATTACAGGTGGCTCCTACTCCCGGTTGCTTCAGCCGCCTGTATTAATGGCCCATATTGCAGACGGCTCCTACTCCACAGTCTGCCTGTGAAAATTAATGTGTTTACACGGGGGGTTTGCCGTTGCGAGCCATCTGTGATGTTTATTCATCACAGGTGGCTATTAAATCATTCAACATCACATGCGCATTTTTTACGGACTGCCTGGGTCTGACAAACGAGACACCTGTGATAATGGTTTTTGTAGTAGTGAGATAATGGTTTTTTAGTAGTGAAATAATATTCTTGCTAAATGTTCTCCGTACCACGAGTAATTAGTATCTCTAAGTCAATGTATTGTTTAATTCCATATCAGTATAAATTATATATCACAATTATAGGTTAACTTAACCATTGGTCATATAACTTGTTCAAAAGCATCAATCTCCTTTCCTCGTTGAGTTAAAAAAAAAGAGCACAGCCACATTTTGAGTAAATACAGCAACACATATTTTAGATACATAATTCCAACAGCCATGACATCTTTATATTTCTAAACAAAGTCCCTGTTCGGATCTCTTCCAGTAACGGCCAAATAACGGAATTTGTTCCCCATTTTTTTTTCATCTGAGAGAAGGCCTGTTTATACCCGGGCGTTGATATCTGTCATGATAAATTGAGAACAAATCTTACACAAACTATGTATCTTATGAACAGACAATGACAAGTAGGTAGATTATTGGTTACACGTGAGCTAATTGACATACTTTCCCTGTAAAATTCTCCAAAGGAAGGTGCATGAAATGTGGAAGACAGGAGCAATTTGACCACTCCCGCGCAAACAAACGCCGGGTCAAACCAAACGCCGAGCACCAATGCAAATGGCCGTGCTGCGATGACGCCAACTTGACCACGCACTAGAGATGACTAGATCTGGACTCGCTTACTCGACCATGCTTGGAAAGTGATCCAAAATAACCCTTTTGACTCGATTTGATGACGTTTCGATGCAGACTGCTTGGCAAGGTGCTGGTTCCCTTGTAACTTCGTCGCGTGGAACTTTTCTCTAAACGTGCTTTATTTGCCGGCCTGGTATATGTCCCTGCCAGCATGATCATCTTTCCGAGACTAGAATTGCTTCTAAATTTGGATTTCCTAGTGACTAACGAATATTAAACTCGTCTTAGTCCACTGTGGGTAATAGTACGGTATGGTGTAGTGTCACTGGTGTCCCCCTGCTTATATATCTTGGACCCTTTCAACTGTGGATTTGTACATGGTGCTTAGTCAAATCAAACAATAATAATATCAATGGCCGTACTATATGTCCTATCTATTTGGCTGTGGAAATATCTTTATGTATTAGACTTTTTAGGATTCACAACAAATTGTGTTATTACTCGCACTACAGGTAACCTAACACATTACACGGTCTATGTGGACCGTCGTAAGTACACTAACTTACGATGGCCATGCACTACAGGAAAACGACATATTTTCGTGAGCCCCATACCCACGAAAATATAGAAAAAACCCACGAAAATAAAGGATTTCCTAGTGACTAACAAATATTAAACTCGTCTTAGTCCACTGTGGGTGATAGTACGGTATGGTGTAGTGTCACTGGTGTCCCCCTGCTTATATATCTTGGACCCTTTCAACTGTGGATTTGTACCTGGTGCTTAGTCAAATCAAAAAAGACTAATAATATCAATGGCAGTACTATATGTCCTATCTATTTGGCTGTGGAAATATCTTGGTATATTAGGCTTATTATGGATTCACAACAAATCGTGTTATTACTCGCACTACAGGTAACCTAACACATTACACGGTCCATGTGGACCGTCGTAAGTACACTAACTTACGATGGCTATGCACTACAGGAAAACAACATATTTTCGTGGGCCCAATACCCATGAAAATATGGTAAAAGCCCACGAAAATAATTATTTTCATCGGTTTTGGGCTTATTTTCGTCACCCGGAGGCTCACGAAAATAATTAGTCATAAATAAATTTAATTTCATCGGCGACCCATGATAATAAGTGTATTTTCATCGGCCACATAATGGCCCATAAAAATAACCTAACCCTATTTTCGTGGGACACATTTTGGCCCATGAAAATAGTGCCAGTTTAATTTCATGGGCCAGTATATGGCACACGAAAATAATGTGGCACTATTTTTGTGGGCCATATTTTGGCCCATAAAAATAATATGACACTATTTTCGTGGGCCACATTTGGGCTCACGAAAATAATATGACACTATTTTAATGGGCAACCTTTTGATCCTCGAAAATACATGAAATTACAGTACAAAATACATGTTTATTGTTCAGTTCCGAGCATATAAACAGAATAAAAATAATCATCGAAACACACAATACACCCTTCATAACAAATGCAACAAGCTCAAATTAACATTATAACATTCATTACATAGTCCAAACGCTATGATTGTCCACACACAATATAACAAACACATATGTCAAATGTCCATACAAGTACATAGATGTCCAAACAATGATGACAAATGATATCATTGTCAAATCAAGTACATAGCCACATTGAGCTTTCCCAACAACAACCTAACAAATTGCTCTGACAACCTAATCTTTCGCTCGCTGTTTTCCTGTATCAAGCCAAAGTGAAGTACAAGACTAATAAGATTCAAATAAGAAGCAACATCATATTTGTTCTTTCAATGGCTTATTATACACAAGCTCCATTTGAAAATAAGATACATAATATATGATGCAAATGAAAACTTAAAACTTTGGAGGATTCTTTTAGAAGTTATGATCAACTTACCTAATTGCTACCACCGGGAGCGAAGAATTGATTAATAAAGTCGTCTCCTCCACCTCGTCCTCCTGAAAAAGATGCTTGCAAATTTGTAACAAGAGGACTCTGAAAGTTTTGTACCCTTGAGGATGATCCCTAGATAAACAATGATACATGTTACAAGTATACTAATAGTTTGTAAAAATGAAAGAGAACATAATGATAATATATAACCGTGTTCCAACAGGAAGAGGCTGTGAAGGCACCGGTAGCGGTGAAGACATAGGTAGCGGTGGCATGGCGACAGGCAGCCTTAGCTGATAAAATTACCCCTAAAATCATTTTTAAATGTTTAGCTTCATTCTACTATAAATATACATGCATCTGTTGATTAGCATAAATATTTGAACTCTTATATTAATATACTTGCATCGATTGCTGCCACAACACCAGATTCGAGAAGTAGTCATTTTGTGCTTTTATAAACTCGTCCTGTCATTTCATATGGTTTTCTTGTAGCCTCAAGTTGTCCCTCAATGCAGCCTGCTCCTCCTCAATTTGTTTTAACCTGGACACATTTCCTGTATGAGTATGCCGAGAAGAACTCTGTCCGCTTTGTGTTGACCGTGACTGCGAGAGAACCACATCGGTGTTCATTACACCATTGAACATCGAATACATGCAATAGTGATATGTCATAATTATAAGGTGACACTTGGAAAAATTGAAGTATGTGGATATATGAATATAAGAGAAGTAAGTTCACCTCCCGTGATGCTTTCCTCCACCGGATTCATACAAAGCTACTACATCGACATCTTCCTTTCTCCAATTGTAATCATCTCTATGACATCAAACCATCTCTTCACCATATTTCTCTTACACAAAACTAATTATAAAGCTACTATACAACAATTGTATTGTTTAATAATTACTTTTACTTATATTACATACCAAGTTCTGAGTGACCGTTGGAGTGCACAATTGACTGTCATCTTTGCCCCTATGCCCTCTTATATAAGCATCAATGAAAGAGTGCTCCTCACCACTTTGAGCAGCCTATATAGACAAGTTACAAATATAGTTACGCAAAAGCTAATATAATAAGACTAAATTGTAAATGTACTAAACTCACCATCCGTTTCGAGAGACGAATATGAGCATCTCCACCGTAACGATGGAGAACTTCACCACCAGACTCACGGTTGATTCTCTTTGAGTTAGATTTCTCTCGGTACTCACTCGATGCCCAGTAAGTACATAATGAATAATAAGCATCAGCACACTTAACCATCCAAGGAATCATTAACTGACTGTATTGATCGTCCTCTAGGTAAATTTTTGAAGCTCCCATTTTCTTGTTCATCATCTGTCCAAGCTTCTCCTTATAGTACAAGCATACAGCTGTGATCCGAGCATTGGACATCATATCATTTATAACTTTACGTGCAACGTTGTGGAAGACTTTGTGTGCTATAGACTCGAGAGCGGCGTCATGATTATCGGGCAAGCAATATTGTTCCTAGAAAAATATAGAATTTGTACTAAAAAAATGTAATGGACATAATTATAGTGCAGGGTAGTGAAGGCATACCCAAGAATCATGCCAGACAACCCCTGCCACATTCTCATGCACAGCATATGGAGCAATCCTATAGTGCTCCCAATTTATTGTCGGTTTCTCTTCACCTTTAATGTTCACAAGACCTAGATAATGATGATGTCATATAGTACCCAACACTGCATTAGGCTACGTGCGATGTTGCCGTCCATCCCAATGCAGGTCATCCCATTGCCTACAAGTCAATTTAACAACATATGATATTTATCGAAAACATTGTATCTACAATTAAATATGAGTTTTATATTTACTTATCAGTCACTGACAGGAGTGATCTGTAATCTCTGTTGTGGAGGCACAACCAGCGGGAGAGTGTTTGAAGATCGATACCTGAATGATTGCGCCAACTCTCTCGTATCGGTGTCATCCCCCTCGTCCTCCTCGGCTTCCTCCTTGGCTTCCTCATCAATATAGGCTCTTACCCCTTGTTGTTCCTGCCCCGCAGAAAGTACTCCCCCTTGATCTTCTCGACACTCCTCTTGACCCTCCTCCTAGATCTCATGCTCCACCTGAAATTTGAGAAATTAGGTTTCACAATATGATATATGGATAATATAATAAAATTATAAAGACATAAACATGTTCATTAGCTTGTTCCATGCATCTTCTAAATGACTCTTGTCTACTATTACTTGAGGCACTGCCTTGAAAAAGAGAGTCTTGACTACGTGAAGAGCTAGCAGACCGACTCCCACTCTTGCTTGAGGAGGCAAAGAGCCCATTAGCTATATTCTTAAGACCACGTGGCATCCTGTTAAAAAAAATTAGTCAAAAATAAATACATAATGATATAAACAAAAGTAACGAAATAAATTCAAGTGTAATATAAATCAATTACATGATTAAAATTCATCTTGATCCGATGTTCCTTCGGTAACATGTTGACCAACTTTCTTCTTCTGTCCCACCTTAACTTTTTTAGTGCTAGGTCTTTTTCTTTTAACCACTACTACCTCTTCGCATTCATTGTCTTCAACATCACCAACTAATGTATCAAGACCTAAACCATCATCTATATTAAAAGATGGTGGAATGTCATCCTCTTGGTACACTTCATCTTATTCTACTTGATAACCAGCATCACCAGGGGCATATAACCGTTCTCTTGGATTAACTTTATACACGACCCACCAATCACTCAACTTTGGTCAAGGATACGGTAGGTAGTAAACCAACTCAACTTGATAAGCAAGAACATAATTATCGCATCCATGAAGTCTATTTTCATGTTTTACCTCTACCATACCAAATTCATCTTGTCGTGTTCCCCTGTTATTATCAAACCAGTCGTAATGGAAAAAAGTAACTCTAAGATCTTTGGAACTACCAAATTTAAACTCCACATTGTTTTGAATAATACCATAATAGTTAATTTCATGCCCCTGTGCATCACATGCTCTAGTTACAACTCCACTATTTTTCATGGCTGCAAGGGGATGTTTTTCTTCAAATTTGGCCGAACGAAATCGAATCCCATTTACGTCGTGACGACCGAAACTCTTTGCTATTATGGTTCCTTGAGAAAGTTGTCGTAGGTCCTCATGAACATTAGCATCGACCATGCACTACGAATTAAATAAAATAAATTTCTACTAATCAGATTAATTTGGGAGTGATAAACGTAACTTGTAATAAGAGAATGTTACATGCTTCCGAAACAAATCGACGAAGTTAGGACCCCTATGAAGGCCATCACGACGCATTTTATCTAATTGTTTGCTTGTTAGTTGTTGCGTATACTTCCAAAATTGTTTGTCGAACTCGCTACATAATGCAAAATGTTAGTACATTACAACATCTCATGCAAAATATGAGAAAAACATGAGTTGTTACTTCGCGGTAATTAGAAACAAACAACTTGCACAAAATATTGAGCCATCTTTTCGATGTTTGTGTACATATATAACATATATGAATTCCATTCTTCTTTTAAAACCACATGCCTACTGTTGCCACCAACCGTTTTTCCATTCCACAAAAAAATACTTAGATTTCCCGCAGGAGTTTCTTCATCTATGTGGTGTCGTATTGTGGGAGCATACACATTATGTTCTTCTACAAAGAATATACTTGAAAAATATGCTACCTCTTTCAGACCAAATGCTTCTACAATACACTCTTCTACTCTTGCTTTATTCAAAACCATTGCTCTAAGTTTCTTTAGTGTCCTTTCAATGTGGTACATCCATCGATATTGCACGGGACCATAAACTTTAGCTTCGTAAGGCAAATACACAAGTAGATGTTGCATTACATTCATAAATCCTAGTGGGAATACCTTTTCCATTTTGCAAATAAGTGAAGGTATTTCTTTATCCAATTTTAAATCATTTGAACTGTAATTTCTTTAGCACATAATTGTCTAAAAAACTTAGTTCCACAAGTACTCTCCACACATACTGATGCACATATCCGCAAAATATTACTGGAAGAAGTTTTCCATCATTATATGATAATCATGACTTTTAAGATTATTTAATACCCAATTTTCAAGATTTGTCCTGCGCCTCAACCCAGCACATTAACCGTTTGAAAACTTCAGTTGCTGCAACCACTTTTGAACTTCTTTACTTTCACTAACTTTAAGGCAAAATGGAGCACGTGGCAATCTCTGTTTTCCACTACCATCCTATCTGACTTCTAGAGTCGGACGATTACAAATCTCTGCTAAATCTTTTCGAGCTTTCAAATTATCTTTTGTCTTTCTAAGATTGAAACATGTGCTAATGATGCTTTCTGCTACATTACGTTTCTGGTGCATCACATCAATATTGTGTAGCAGTAACAATGACTTAGCATAAAGAAGATCCCATAAGCCAGATATATGAGTCCAGTTGTGCTCGTGACCAAAGCCAACAAACCCATCATCTGTAGCAACAAGTTGACTGAGCCATGCAGCAATCTCAGCACTAGCCAAACGTTTCGGCGGAAACTTTGTTACAATAGTATCCTCCCGAAATGTATTACTTGCCATCAAAATGGATGATTTGCTGGTAGAAATCGTCGGTGGCAATAAAGAAAACACACTTTACCCCCATGAGTAAGTCTGAAAATTCAGAGTCAGACCCACAAATTGGACAACAATGTTTGCTGTGTGTACTCCATCTTGAAAAAACCCCGTATGCAGGAAAATCATTAATTGATCACAAGTATGCTGCTTGCAAGTTGAATTTCTTTTTTTTTGTAACTGTCATACGCTTCTACTCCGGTCCACAATTCTTTTAACTCCTCAATCAATGGTTGAAGAAAAACCCCTAAACATTTTCCTAGATGTTTATGTCCGGGAATGATTAGAAACAAGAACATGTATTCATATTTCATACACATAGCTGGTGGAAGGTTGTATGGTATTGCAAAAACCGACCAACATGAGTACAAGGCAGAAGATGTGTTGAATGGTGTAAAACCGTCAGTGTCCAAAACAATATGAATATTTCTAGCATCTTTTATAAAATACTCATCAAAAGAGTCCAACGCCTTCCATGCCTGAGCGTCAGATGGGTGTGTCATTACTCCCGTGTTTCGCGCACACCTTTATTATGCCACTGCATGTGTCTCTTAGTTGATTTAGATAGAAACAACCGTTTTAGCCTAGGTGCAAAAGGCATGTGACGAAGTTGTTTCACTACCAGTTTGTCTTTTCACTAATTCACCGTCCTCATTTGTGGCCTCAATGTATCGAGATTCTTTACAAACCGAGCATTGTGTCAGATTTGAAATCTCCTTCTAGAAAAGCATACAGTTGTTAGGACAACAACCAATCTTTTCGTATTCACACCAAGGCCCGCCAACAATTTCTTTGACTGGTACATGTCTCTCGGCAACTTATGATTCATCAGAAGAATGTCTGATATCAAATCTATGAGATCATCGTAACACTTGCTAGATAAATTGTACTTTGATTTTGTAGACATGTGACGAGTAACGGTCAAAAGGACAGACACTTTAGTGTGCTCATGCAACTGTTCATGTGATGCTGAGAGAATTCTATACAACTCTTCAATTTCGGGTCCAGAAATTTCTTTAGATAGACCTGCACCACAATCATGATCTAGTGCTTCAACCATGTCTTCCATTCTGTCCTCGTTATCACCATCTATGTCATCAACATCAATATTACTCTGGTATAACTCACCATGCTCATACCACTTTTCATAACCTGGCATAAAATCAAATCGACAGAGATCTTATTCCATGTCAAACTTCTCTTTGCATAAAAAGTTACGACACTTGTTGCACGGGCATTTCACAAAATGGTTTGTCGATAAAGAGAAAGCCCGACTGATAAATGCCTTAGTATTGATGGCCCATTCATCCGAAGGCGCAACATTCTTCCGCCAACTATCATACATCCATCATCTATCATCACCCATGTTCTAGACTAAATAATAAGAAAACGTAGAACTAAGAAATCTATATGGTAATACATCATAAAAAGGTTAAATAAGCTAATGAAACTAGGTTTTAATGAAACCATTATTTTACTACAGCATGCTGAAACCAATTGCTAAACTCAAATAGTATTGCTAAACCAAGTGCTAATACATAACAACCTAATCATCGTCACTTACATAATAAAATAAAAGAAAACTTGAAAAGGGCAATGTATGATTACCTGCACGGTGTGGAGGCGGCGGTCGGGGCTTTCGAAGAGGCGGTGCCAGAGGCGAGCGTCACCGGACTGGAGTTCGTGTGGTCGGGGAGGAAAGCTTGCCAAAGCCACATAATTATTTCAAAGCTTAGATCCAAATAGGCTAACTTCATATTGGTGCAACAGACAATTAAACTACTACAAAATAATTGCATTACTCAAAAATAACATCAACTTCTATGAGCTCACACACAACAGAAGCTACAGACTAAAGCGCGTTTACATGACAACTACTATGAGCTCACACATGAAGTGTCATCCAAAAAAAAACTATGGGGTTGTTTGGTGAAAGTGCATCTAGGCATCCCTTGTAGGTTTTGGTTGATTTATGACAAACAAATGAGACACTAACAAAATTGTTGAGATGAGCGCATGTTCTTAAAAGAAATTAGGAAAAAAGCGCAAAAATAAAGGAGAAGGAGGATCCAAATTGATAAGAGGTCAGGAGCTGAAAAGATTAAATTACTTAGTTTAGAATGTGTTGGAGAAACACACCCCAAGAGCTCAAGTGAAAAAATCACACTAACTGCACAAAATCAGCATGTGTGGACTAGTCCGATATCAACCGGACTAGTCCGATTTTCTTTCTGACCACAAAACGGACTAGTCCGATGTCACACCCGGTTTTTTCGAAGAAACAACCAAGTGAATATCACATGTATGCCAGGATCATTTTCTCATACATGTGATGACAAATAGTGAAGCATCATTTATTACAAGCCAGGTGTCGAATATAAATAAGTCTTACATCGCAAATGTCTCAATAGACACTAATGCTTCATCACAAGTAAATAAACTAGCAGCGGAATATTATTCTTTAGGGCTCCATCACAGGCGTTGCCCGGGGGTCTTCATGAACCTAAAATCCTTCCTCGGGTCCAAAATCTTGGTCATTATACACCACCTCATTATCTTGACCTGAGCAGCAATATAAACCAACAAATATGCAAGGTTGAGTACCAATGGTACTCAGCAAGTGTGGGAAAATTATATCATGCATGGCTAGAACAAGGAGAGGTTGAACTCATGGTTAAAGCACTACACAATTAATACCTATCACCTTAGCTTATTAAGCACCTACATTATTACACAGGTGAAAAGGTCCCAATCTCCCATCCCATCATTGTAATCCAATAACCATAACATCATTACCAATGTTAAGCTCCCCGCTTAACTTCCAAAACCATCAATCCTCTAATCATGAATAAGTCCAGGCCGCTCTTAACCGTGAGCACGGCTGTCAAGACAGTTTTAACTCTGCAGAGTTTGTACCACTGTACCCACAAGTAGTGATTTCATCCCCCATTGCCGGGTGGACTAAAGGAACCTCCATTATGCCAGTGGCTACGATCCACATTCACACTTCCCAGGTGTGCGGCCAAGAGATCACTACGAAGCCTTTACAAAGGGATTTCCGACGAGCGTGGGCCCACTGAGGTTTCACCCCTAACAGCATACAAGAGGCTCCAACCCCGCTGCAGTGGCCCCCTCTTGAGCCTTGCGGTTCATATGGTAGTCCAGCTGACACCTACTCCCCGCACCATCCAACACACCCATACTACGCCGGGGATACACCTAATTAATTGGCCAAGCTGCCCCATCTCAGCATGTGGTTGGCACTGTAAAGCCGGGTTACATGCTCCATGAACCGGTCCTTAGGATCCAGGCAAGTACTAAACACAAACCCAAGTCTCGTGCACCCAGCACACAACCAAAACATCCAACTTGCCTTGATCCCTACCTCTACATAACTCACAATGTCTCATTCAAGAGTATGGTAATATAAACTGATGATCTCATGTCCCAAATATCCCATTCTAAGCATGGCTAAGCATATGCATGTAAATAAATGACATGACAAAATAAATCCCAACCCAAGCTTCAAGGAAACAAGGTAATGCAATTCTAGGGAAACTTTCCTAGCATGGGTTTCATATTTCATTTGACAATGCAAATAATTCTATCTACACACCCTAGCATAGGATCAAAGTGGTCAAGGACACTTGCCTCCTTCTTGCTGCTCTTGAAATGGGTATTCCTGGTCTTGGAATTGAATAACTTGTTCTTGAACAGGTTCTACTTCATACCATCACACATAGCAAAAGAAAAACAACAATCCATAAGACATAATTCACACTTACACTTCATACAACCCACACATTCACATTTATGAAATTCATTCACCATTATATGTGTTGTGGTTACTTTACGTGTGTTAAGTTGTGGCTTGCATGCACTTTTAACCATGTATATATGATTCCTACTTTTGTGTCCACATTTATACTTGCATACAATGTACCTTCACAATTTCTATCAACCCTAAACTGAATTCTTTGTATTTTAGAAACTCCAGTTATCATTTACTAGTTGCTATATTTTCAGATTTATATCCCTATGCATAATTGTGTATTTTATTATACACATCACCTAAACAGATTAGGTTCTGGTCCTAAATAATTTAAAATCATATTTTGACCATGGCTTATGATGTATACTATTTCATAATTATTTTCCCTATTTTTCTATAACTATTCTTTACCTAAAAATGTGTCCCTATACTAATAAATATGAATAATAGATGAAACAGATTTATTTCAGCCCAAAAATATATTTTTATCTCACTCCAAAGTTTTCTAAGTACTGAGAAAGTTTTTAATTAATTTTGACAATTATGTTTGTCCCCCTTTTAAATTTTTAAACACTAGTTACATATTCAATTTTCTAAATTAAATACTAAACAAGGCTAAAATAATGAATTCACCCCATTACAGGGTCTATAATATTATTTTCATAATTTCCAGGGGTCTATCTACACTTATCAGAGGTGTTTTTCCTAATTTCTATTAAGTCCAGGGGTTAAAACTGATTTTTAAATGGATTTACATGATTTTCTGGAGTTCCAGGGGCTAGATCTGAAGTTTCCGGGGCTAGCTCTCAATTCCAGAGAACCCCAGGGGGTAGCACGTAAGAATTCCAGACTTTATAATGCGGGGCTGACGTGGTCCGTCCGATTTTAAACCGACGGCTGAGATTATAAGATCGAACCGGTACGCGGGGTTTTAAAGTCTACCGTGCGATATAAAATAAACGGCGCACATGCGGCCACGTTGCTCTGATCGAACGCGGGCGGCGCTGCCGGCGGCGCACGGCGGCGGGAAGCGGCGATCTCGCCGGAAAGTTTTGGATCCTCGAGAATTCTGCCTAGAACTGTGATCTTATGGCCTAGATCGGTAGAGGGGAGGTCAGGGATCTCACCTCGGGGGTTTTCTCGAGCTCGGGAGTCCTGGAAAGTGATCGGCGGCGAGGTCCGAGGCAAAACCACGGCGAAGCTCGTCGGTGCTGGATTTACACCGTAAGTCTTCGGGTTTTCTGCACCTGCAAAGTTCCCCGGAGGCGGTGGATCAAGACCAGCGAGTTAGATCAGAGTTTCCGAGCTTAGATCGGCCAGAATTCACCGGCGAAGTCTCGGTGCTCACCGGAGTGAAAATCGGCGATCGCGTGGGAAAAACTGATCGGATCGGGGGTTTTTATAGCCGGGGGAGGGCGGTGGGTCTGTTGTGATCGAGTTGGAGTCCTCCGGGACCAGAATTCGGGCGACGGGACGCGGTTTCCGGTCGGTTGCGATCGCGCGCGCTCGGGGGAAAAGTCCGGAGTCGCGGGGGCTCGGGGTTAGGGATGACAGGTGGGTCCCACCTGTCTGTGTGAGAGAGCGCGGGCGCGCGTGGGGGCGGGCTGCGCGGGAGTAGCTGGGCCGGCTGGCGGGTTTCGGCCCACTGGCCGGTTTTTTTCCCGTTTTCCTTTTTCTTTTTCCATTTCTTTTCTGTTTTGAGTATAATTTGAATTCTAGTTTGAATTTGAATTTTTGCAAAACATGCAACACGTCCAAAAATTTTTAAATTCCCCTCTGAACATGGTTAAGAGTTTTGAATCAAAATTTGGGGTGTTACATCTGATATGGACCGGACTAGTCCGATATCTCTGAGTAGACATCGGACTAGTCCGCTGACGGGACCCCGCCGCCCCGATCACTCACGGGGACGGGGTACCTTGCCCGGGAATCGCATTGGGTGGTGCCATGTTATGCGGCACCCAACATCACAATATAAGGAACAATGTATTACATAAATCAAAGCGGAAGCTTGCAAATGTTTTTTGTAAATAATTTACATAAAATAGCTACAGCGGAAATCTATAACAGCTCACGTTGAATAACTAAGAAGCACTCGAGAAGAGGTCCAGCCCGCGGACTCCTCTCGCTAGCAACACGAAGACATGGCAGCGGCTAGGTCCTTCAAGTGTGACATGACTCGGAAATTCCCGAGTCTCATCGGGCAACCTTCTTTATAGCATCGATGTTTACCTGCAAAACTACTTATATAGAAAGAGTGAGCACAAAGGCTCAGCAAGACTTAACCGTCTCTCCTAAGGCATGCAACTCTACATGAGGGTAACTTAAGACCTAATCCTGTAATTTGCGAAAAGACTTGCCTACGAGTTCATCCTTAACTTCTAGATTTTAGCCATAATAGTAGTGACCTTGCGCCCAGCAACATTGGAACTCCACAATCAAACAAGAAATGCTTCATTCCAATGTTACTTGTCCCAAGGTGAAAAATAAATTTAGTTTGCTCTATCTCTACTTCAAACAAGGTTCTCATGCAGTTTAACATAATCATAGCACCAATTATACTTTTGCAAACTGTTCCCACACAACTTGCTTACTACGTCACAACACAGTGAGCAAGCGGTACTTATAACCGTGAGGGACGGTGATTCGAATCAAACACTACCCGGATAACTCGACACATACGCCCGCCTTTGAAGACCCAAATCTGGCGTCCTTCATTACGTCGTATGTGGCAACCTTTCGCATGACATTAGACTGTAGAACCGGTTGTGCCGTCTCGGGCTCATAGGTCTAACGAGACGATGTGGTATGCCTCTACAATCCAGTGAACCTGGTACATCAGTTTCCTGGTTCCCATATATCAGTAAGCATTCGGTACACAACTCAAAACTTGCTCAGCGGGGCTGCACACGCTTCGGTCCTTAACCGACACATGCAGAGCTACTCGACCAAGACCTCATCTTGTCGCTGCCTAACCCAACTGCCCGGTCTCATCTTAGAAATGTAAACTTTAGTTTGCTTCCTTCCCCAACCACACTTATGATATTCTGAACTATAACTCGCGAGTAGATTCCAACTACTAGTCTTCTACCGGATGTCCTAGCCTATTTAGCACGGCCTTATTCTACAGCAATGAAACCATTCTACCCTTGATCCCAGGATTCTTTTTGGTCATGCAAGTGGAGTATAAAACCTCCTTGACCTAATGCACACACAAACTTTGACCCATAGTAGTGAACAAAGTAAAAACTTTAGAAAACAACTTAAATGCAAACCGGGGCTTGCCTTGGTTTTGCAGGTGACTAAAGTCAGATGATTATGAAGTTAGTTGCTGCTGACTTGAAGCTGAATCACTGCCTTCTTGCCTCTTGATCCAAGCTCAACTTCTTCACTTTCCCACGTTTAATCACTACACGTTATGAATATGCATACAAGTTTAATTATAAAACTTTTGCTAACAAGTTTTTAAAGACAAGTTTAAAAACTGGAACTCTGTTTAAGAATTTAAAATGACACTGGTGCTAGTGGTTTGGGTGTGTTTAAGTATTGTCATCAAGTGAGAAGTGAGGTTCATCACTTGGGTGGTGATCACCTAATTGGTTGAACAGAACACTACTGATCTAGGGCTCCAATGGAGCTGTAAATTTTCTTGCGAGTTCCTTGTCACAAGAAAGTCCTCTGGATCAAATTCAGAATATTTCCCTAAGTAGATCATCCAGAACAATTTCCTAAGCATTTAGGCATAAAAAAATAATTCTGATTAAACTTGCACTTTCATGCAAATCCAAGTGAACCATAATTTCACACATGGCTCAGGGAGCATGCATGAATTTTTCTAAGATTTTCGGAGCTAAGGAATGTCCAGAACTGAATTTCCAAGTTTTGGAAATTCTCTGAAAATGTTTCTGTATTCATTTGAATACAGAAACTTGAAATCAGAATGACCCTAACTAAATCAACTCCAAATGATCCAAAACTTTTATATGAGTTTCCTAACGTCCTAAAGAATATTCTGGCAAAATTTGGGAATTTTTGGATGAACCAAACTCCCTCAAAAAATCTTTTTATGAAAAGCTTTAAAGAATTTTCCAGACTTTTCTATTGGTTTCCATGCAAATTGGGTTGCATATTTGGATAGAGTTTTTCATCCTGAATCCAACCCAATTTGAATCACTAAATTTGGAGCTTCCTAGCAAAAGTTATGAGGTTCTAAAATTTGAACTGAATTTGTAATTCAAATTGAATCGGGAACAGTTTAAACTCTGACCGGCACACGTGTCAGTCCCTTGCTGCAGCCACACCATGGTCCACAGCTGCCCAGGCTGTAGCCGCAGCAGATCGGGTGGCCGCAGCAAATCCCAGTCGACCGCCACAGCCACTGACCAGTGGGGCCAGCGGCTTCTTCTTCCTCCCGCCCCCTTTTTTCCCGCGCGCTCCACCCCCCTCGCCGGCGCGGCGCTGACCTCGCCGGACTTGACTTTCCGGCCATCTCACAGCCTGCTACTCGCCGCCCGGGGGTTTTCAGGGATGAGCAACTCATCTAAGGGGTCAGCACAAGCTAACGACACTCAGAACTAGGTCGGCGACGTGCACACCCCTCAGTACAGTTTCGGCACCGTGGCCCGAGCACACTAACCCGCCAAAGGCTTGGGGGATTTGCTCTAAAGCACCAGTTAAGGACAGGATAGCTCGGCAAGGCCTCAATATTTCTCGGAAACGGCGGCAAGTGGGGGTTCACCGTGTGCCCGAGTGCCCCCGCCATGATCGCTGATCGGGAGGCTCGAAATTAGCCGCTAACACGGGGTTTCAAGCCAGGATTGGGGAGGGGATCGGGTCACCTTCGAGTCTATATCTCTCGAGCACCGTTTAGTGACCTAAAGACGAGAAGGGAGTGAGAATTTGGAGAATTCATACCGGAACGTCGTTCTGCGGCCGCCGGCGAAGTTTTTCTGAATTCTCGCTCGGTGGTTCACGGCTTGCCTGGTGGTTTGGAGGTGAGCAGCACGGGGCCACACCGCGTCCGGGGGCGCCGGCACTTGGTCGTGACAGGCGCTAACTCAGCTGTCCACGGGAGCTCTCTCCTCGGTTCTCTTTCGGCCGCCGCACGGACACGGCGCCCTTGCGGCAGAGAGGCCAAACCTCGGTCGTTTTTGTGTCGGGCAGATGAAGAGTGGGCATGCGGTGCTGTTCAGCAGCTCGGAGGGAGGCTGTGCACCGGTTTTCACTGGATTCTGCTGGGGCATCGGGGAGCGGCGGCAGCGTGCTGTTCGGCTATTACTCGGGGAGAGGCAGGGCACCACAGATCGCTTAAGGGCTACTTCACGCGCTGAGGACGAGTGAACCGTCGAGTCGGTCGCCAGCGCGAGAATGAAACCAGGAGGTGTCCTCCCTGTGGAGTCGCGGTGGCGCCTGCAGCCCCCTCGGCAGCTCGGGTGGGAACCGATACACAGAGGCTGACTTATGCAGTAAGTTATATCCCCCCTCTCAATGACAAGTGGGGCCACAACTCCCCTCTGCCCCAAAAGATCTTCAAATTTTTGGCACATTCAAATTCAGCCATGAGGTACTCAAATTCAAAAGTCATTTGGCAATTTGACCAGTTGTGCCTCAGTTTCAAATTTAAATTCAAATTTGGATGAAATTTACAAGCCCCTTTTGATATACATATCAAAGCACCTCCAAATTTTCTCAAAATTTGGCTACCTCATAATTTGGACCTGAGGAATTTAAATATGCCCTCTGATCTTCAAGTTGGCCATTGCAAATACAACTTCTTAAACATCAGTTTGAATTTCCTCTTTTGGAAATGCCCTTCTTCTTTTTGAAGTGACCCTCTTAATTCAAACTGAATTCAAAGTTTTATTGCACATGCCAACACTTTCATGAGTAAACAAAAGTTTTTGCAAGTCCCATTTCTTCTATTTAAACTCAACTTTATTCATAGCTCAAGTTTTCTATTTACAAGTTCTGGGACTTTTACACTACTACGGACTAGTCCGGTATCTCACAACACTTAGGGTTTTCCACACACCGCACACCGGACTAGTCCGGAGTCAATGATGGACTAGTCCGGACATCGCGAACCCTAACGTAACCATTGGAAACCCTACTATAAAAAGAGGTGTACGGCCATACCACCATAACTCTTTGACCCCCTGCGCCATCACACCTCCCAAGAGCCCAAAATTCACATCTCTCCACATATTCTAACCCAAAAAGGATCAATTTTTTGGGGATTAGCAATTGATCAAAGGAGAGACTTGTTCTACACATCTTGAGCTCTTGGGTTTGATCTCTCGCACACTCTTGTTCGTTAATTGTTTATCTTTTGAGTGTGTTTTGTTGTGTTCATTCATTGTAACTCTTGGGGAGCCCTCAACTTGTGAGAAGGCCCCTTGAACAATTTATTCCCCTTTGTGATTAGTGGAAGAGAATCGGCCTTCGTGGCAATTCGACGAGGGTAGGGTTGGAGAAGACCCGATCCTTAGTGGACTCCTCAACGGGGACGTAGATTTCCTTTGTGGAATCGAACCTCGAGATAAACACTTGTCTCTCACTCTTGTTTATTTTTTGTTCATCATATTCTAGTGTTTAATTAATCTTGTGATATTCACGTTGAAGCATTGAAATCAAAGTTGATTTCTGTCATTCATTATATCACTGTTGCAATACATCACAGTCATTAATTAATTTCCGCTGCATAGAGTACTAGAAGTGAACATATTGATCAATCTTGATTTTCTAGTCCACGCATACCGGACTAGTCCGCATAGTACAAGACTAGTCCGATTTTTCTCTGATTAGAAAATGGACTAGTCTGCACTCTACCGGACTAGTCTGATTTCCCTGTATTTGATAAACCTACTAAGTGTTTCAGGGATCAATAAAGCGTCGAAAAGCCTATTCACCCCCCTCTAGGCTACATTCAATTGGTACCAGAGCCAAACTCTTCAAAAGAGACTCACCGCTCGAAGAGACGATATGGACGTCAAGGATGTACACAAGAAGATCGACGGCGAAAAGAGTAATGATGAAAGGACTCAAAAGCTAAAGAAGCTACTCGACGCCATTCAAGACAGTGAGGACGATGATGAGGAGGTGCTTCAACTCAAGGCCCTTCTACGGAAGAAGGCAATCTCCCTGTGACACCCTCAATTCTATGGAAAACCACGGAATCGAGAACTAATGCATATGTGTGCCCAGGATGTTCATCACACATACACATATGTTCCACAAAACGGAATTAAGATTATATATTACCACGAATAACAGAGTTTGTTACAATATCTCATGAGTCTTGGACTCATGCTCACAACGGAAGTCTTATTTCTATGCCGCGGAAGTCTTTATTCTAATGCGGAAGCAATTTAACTAATGCGGAAGCAAATCTAAGCAGCAATGGCTCCATCTCTACTCCATCCCCACAGGCAAGGTTGAGAACAGATTACGCGCCTAATGCTCCACTTGGTCTTCATAGAAATCTTTTCCTGTTATTGATGATAAAATAATAATGCAAGTTTGAGTACAATGATGTACTCAGCAAGTGTGGGAAAATATGATATGTAGCTCATAACAAGGTAGGTATAAATGGTTTACTGTAGAAAGCAAAGTTTATAAAACCACGATAAAACAACAACTTACCTTTAGGTGAATGTAATCCCAGCATGTATTAAATTACCAACATACCTCCAACACTTTCCACGTTCCACCCGAACATTAACCAACTTCATTCTTGCTCACGAATACCTCCTCGTATTCGCTACCATCTCACAAATACCTTCTCGTATTCGCTACCATCTTGTCTCATAAACATCTTCGTCTCACATCGAGACCAATCTCGTCGCCATGACTCAACAGTCATGCAAGACTCAATAGTCCCGGAAAAACCAAAACCATAATCAAAACCATAACTAATAACCATAACCAAGAACCATCCCAAAAACCATCCCAACTAATCATGGCAGTTGGCCAGACGCTCGTGACCGTAAGCTCAGCTATCATGATAGTTTTAAGAACTCTGCAGAGTTTGCACCTCTTTACCCACAAGTTTGTGATTTCGTCACCCGTCGGTGACTGCAGAACCTCCATTATACCAGTACACAACCATCGGTGTATGGCCAAGAGATCACAAAATAGCCTTTACAAAGGGGCTACTAGATGTATGGACTCACTAAGGTTTCACCGGCAGGCTAGAATCTCCAATTCTCCCACCCACGGGCCCCCTCTTGTGCCATGCAGTTCCGAGGGCAGTCCTCACTCGACTCCCATTCCCCGCGCCTTCCATAATCCATAACAATCTAGCAACTTACCTAATTACTCAGCTAAGCCGCACCCATACTTGGCCTTGTGGTGGCACTGTTATCCTGGCATGTGCATGCATGAACCGGTCCTTAGATCTATGGCAAGTAAACCACCATCTCATGCTACCTCATTCACAAATCCGGGCTTGCCTAGATCTCCTTCCGATCCATGTTCATTAACAACATCAGTTTCTCATTATCATTACGAGTGCAGTTAGCTAGACACATCTATCTCGCTTCCCAATCCCATGGACTCAGCGAAGCATAAAGCAGAAACCATACCCGACTCATAAACGTCCCTGGTGACAAGGATGGTTTAACCAAAGCTAGTAAACTCCTAAAAGGGTTTCCCATCATGTTTGACTCAGCACTCACACCTTTTCGCAAAACAAAACAGTTTTCCCAAAATATAGGATCAATATGATCAAGGAGCACTTGCCTTGTTCTTGCGGTTCTAGTTGCTCTTGGATCTCAAAACCTTGTTGTTGCAGCTCGTCGTAAACAGCTCCCTGAGCTTGTCCTTCTATACAGGATCGCGCACATACAAGATTCACAGCAATCAATATCATGCACAAATTTTAACTAGATGCGATGATGCATATGCATGCTATCCTATGATCAGCTTTATTAGATCAGTTTGTACGTGTTCTTGCATGGCTTTATGATGAACAAGGGTGTTCGGATCAGATGTGGACGTGGTGATGAACTTGTCTTTTAGATCAACCAAATCAACAAGTGATCCGTCCACGAGAAATCTTCTGTTCGAAAGGAATCGAAGAACAGATGCAAAGAAAACACAATGATGTCGTAAGGTGGTATTGGAGACCTACCTTACATTCTTCTCGGTCTCGGGTCCTTATCAGATTGTTGAGCTCTCTTCCGGCGATATTCCTTGCTGAACTCCGTCGATGGCTTACTCGGCGAGTTGGTGCTAGGGCTCTAAGTCGCCGGCTTAGGAGATGGAAAAGAAGTTCGTGGTTTCGGCCAGAGGTTCTAGGTTCTATTTATAATTGGGAAGAGAAAAGTCCTAATCTGGTTTGACTTCGAATAAGAGTCCTATTCAAATTGTTGTTGAATCATAACAACTTATCTTTAGTTGATTTGGTGCGGTAACATTGTGGAATTCGGGTCGGTTTCTTCTCCGTACCGGTATTTCTACGCGTACAGAACCCAAAAACCGCTCCAGAACTCGTTACCTCCTCGGTGATGAGCTCCGGAAGCTCCACGTGTCCATTGGGACCTAGTCCCCCCTTTTTCCGTAGAGACGAGCTCCAGTTGTGCCGCGTGTCAAGCGAGCAAGACCTCCTTCTCCTTCGGAGATGGGCTCCGCGCATGCTACGTGTCAGTGTCGGACGTTCCCTCTCTCGGAGGTGGCTCCGGGTGTGCCACGTGTCCTAACAGTGCCAGACTTCCTTTCTTCTCAGAGACGAGCTCCGAGGTTAACACGTGTCCAATAGTGACGGACTTCCCAGAGATAAGCTCTGGTGGCGACACGTGTCCAATAGAACCGGACCTCTCAGAGGTGAGCTCGTATCCCGCGTGACTGATCCTTTGATTTCTGCGGTGACTAGCTCCGAAGGTGACATGTGTCCTGTGAAAATGCCTTTGCTTCTTCCGCAGAGGCTAGCTCCGAGGGCAACATGTGTCTCGCAGGGTCGGACCTCTCCCCCTTTGTGGAGATGAGCCCCCAGCCTGCCACGTAGCCAGTTTAGCGGCGGACCTCTCCCCACTTTGCAGGGATGAGCTACGGACACGCCACGTGGCCAGCGGGCCGCGGAAGTTGTCTTTGGTGCTTTCTGGAAACTGGATTCGGCTCTTATTGGCTATCCTTTTGATGGTGTTCCTACTTCTCTTAAAATGTTTCCTCTTCATAAAACATGAATATATGCTGAAACCAAAAATGAGGGTGTCACAAATCTACCCCCCTTAAATTGAATCTCGCCCTCAAGATTCGTTAGTAGAGAACAGATGGGGAAATTCTGTCTTGATGTCTTCTTCACGCTCCCATGTGGCTTCAACTTCAGTGTGATGGCTCCATTGTACCTTGTACCATCGGATCACTTTGTACCTGGTGACCCTTTCCTTTACATCCAAAATTCGGACAGGGTGTTCCGCATAAGTCAGGTCCTCTTGAGGTTCAATCTCTCCCATTGATACTTGTTCCTCGGGCACTCTCAAGCACTTCTTGAGCTGGGATACATGAAA
Organism: Neostapfia colusana; assembly: GCA_030760725.1. Taxonomy (NCBI): domain Eukaryota; kingdom Viridiplantae; phylum Streptophyta; class Magnoliopsida; order Poales; family Poaceae; genus Neostapfia; species Neostapfia colusana. The sequence goes on from JASWHV010000020.1 coordinate 23,823,841, forward strand.
CACGTCATGTACATCGGAGAGGTGCGTTGGGAGCTCTAGTTGATAGGCTACTTCTCCTCGCTTGTCCAAAATCTTAAATGGTCCTATGTAGCGAGGTGCTAGCTTGCCTTTGACGTTGAAACGTCATTGGCCTCGTATAGGCGATACCTTAAGGTATACGAAGTCTCCCACTTCGAAAGTCAACTTCCTTCGCCTATGGTCCGCATAGCCTTTTTGTCGTGACTGAGCAGCCTTTAAGTTCTCCTGTATCGTTTGGACTTGCTTTTCAGCTTCTTGTAGCACTTCGGGTCCAAACATCTGGTTCTCTCCGGTTTCGTTCCAAAACAGCGGCGTTCTACACCGTTTACCATATAATGCTTCAAAAGGTGACATCTTCAAGCTAGCTTGATAGCTGTTGTTATAGGAGAATTCGGCGTACGGTAAACTCCTATCCCAACTACGCCCACGTTTCAAGGCGCAAGCTCTCAACATGTCCTCCAGAATTTGGTTTGTCCTTTCGGTTTGCCAATCGGTTTGTGGGTGATAGGCGAAGCTAAAATCTAGTCGTGTGCCCATAGCTTTCTGCAGCTTCCTCCAAAATCTAGAGGTAAACTGAGAACCTCGATATGAGACTATCCTCCTCGGGACTCCAGGACGGCACACGATCTGCTCCATGTACAACTCAGCTAATTGTGCAACGTTGTAATTGGCCCTTATAGGGAGAAAATGGGCTGTTTTCGTCAATCGGTCCCTGATAACCCAGATAGAGTCATAACCTGACTGAGTACGTGGCAATCCGACGATGAAATCCATACTGATGTCCTCCCACTTCCATTCGGGTATCTTCAAAGGTTGCAACAATCCAACGGGTCTTTGATGTTCGGCCTTCACCCGTTGGCATGTGTCGCATAGGGCAACATATTCGGCTATATCCCTTTTCATACCATCCCACCAATAACAAGTCTTCAAGTCCTTGTACATTTTGGTACTTCCGGGATGTATGGAATAGGGTGAATCATGTGCCTCTTTCAATATCATGTCGCGGATGTGCTTTATGTTAGGCACGCAAATCCTTTTTCCTAGCCAAAGCGTACCCTTCTCATCTTCTTTGAAATCCTTCTCTATTCCTTGTCGGATCCTCTCCTTGATCTCCTCATCCATTGTTTGGTCATCTCTTATCTCTTGCTCCAATGAAGAGTGGATCTCCATCATTTCCATGTTGTTCAAGAATCTGAGGTGTAACCGTTCAAACTCCTTACGTAGTTCGGGTGGTAGCTCCCGAACCGTGAGTTGGTGACATGCTCCCTTCCGGCTCAATGCATCAGCTACTACATTGGCCTTCCCAGGGTGGTAGTTGATTCCAACACCGTAATCCTTGATGAGTTCCAACCATCGACGTTGCCTCAAATTCAAGTCCGTTTGTGTAAATATGTACTTGAGGCTTTTATGATCCGTATAGATCTCACATCGATGACCAAGGATATAATGTCTCCAAATCTTCAATGCATGCACTACTGCTGCTAGCTCCAAGTCATGTGTAGGGTAATTAAGCTCGTGCTTCTTTAATTGTCGTGAGGCATAGGCTACCACTTGTCCTTCTTGCATGAGCACACATCCGAGCCCCTGTCTGGATCCGTCACAATATATGTAAAAGCTCTTGCTTACGTCTGGCAATACCAAAACCGGCGCCGTGGTTAGCCTTTTCTTGAGCTCCTCAAAACTTTCTTGGCACGCTGGTGTCCATTGAAAGGCTTTTCCCTTTGTTAGCAACTCCGTCATGGGCTTTGCTATTTTAGAGAAATCTTTGCTGAACCTTCGATAGTATCCAGCCATCCCAAGAAAACTCCGAATATCCCTCACGTTTTGCGGTTGGTCCCACTTCAGGATATCTCTCACTTTTCCGAGATCAACCGATACCCCTTCTTCGGAGATAATGTGGCCTAGGAATGATATTTCCTTTAGCCAAAATTGACACTTGTTAAGCTTGGCATACAATTGATGCTCACGCATTTTCTGCAAGGTCAATTTTAAATGTTCTTCATGCTCCTCCTCACTTTTTGAATACACCATAATGTCATCGATGAAAACCACGACGAACTTATCCAAGTACTCCATGAAAACCTTGTTCATAAGGTACATGAAGTATGCAGGTGCATTTGTTAACCCAAAAGACATGACGGTATATTCATACGAACCATACCGTGTTCGAAAAGCAGTCTTGGGTATATCGGAGGGCTTAATCTTGTAACACCCCAAATTTTTAGTCAAAACCCAAATTTTGATTTAAAACCCTAAACCATGTTCAGAGGGGAATTTAGAAATTTTTTGACGTGCTGCATGTTTTGCAAAAATTCAAATTCAAACTGGAATTCAAATTATACCCAAAACAGAAAAGAAATGGAAAAAGAAAAAGGAAATCGGGAAAAAACTGGCCAGTGGGCCGAAACCGCCAGCCGGCCCAGCTACTCCCGCGCCAGCCCGCCCCCGCGCGCGCCGCGCTGCCTCTCGCCGACAGGTGGGACCCACATGTCATCCCTAACCCCGCGACCCCGGACTCTCTCCCGCGCGCGCGATCGCAACCGATCGGGAAACCCGTCCCCGCAGCCGAATTCCGGTCCCAGAGGACTCCAACTCGATCACAACAGACCCACCGCCCTCCCCCGGCTATAAAAACCCCTGATCCGATCAGTTTTTCCCACACGATCGCCGATTTTCACTCCGGTGAGCACCGAGACTTCGCCGGTGAATTCTGGCCGATCTAAGCTCGGAAACTCTGATCTAACTCGCTGGTTTTGATCCACCGCCTCCGGGGAACTTTGCAGGTGCAGAAAACTCGGAGAGTTGCGGTGCAAACACAGCGCCGACGAGCTTCGCCGTGGTTTTGCCTCGGACCTCGCCGCCGATCACTTTCCAGGACCCCCGAGCTCGAGAAAACCCCCGAGGTGAGATCCCTGACCTCCCCTCTACCGATCTAGGCCATAAGATCGCAGTTCTGGGCAGAATTCTCGAGGATCCGAAACTTTCAGGCGAGATCGCCGCTTCCCGCAGCCGTGCGCCGCCGGCAGCGCCGCCCGCGCTCGATCAGAGCGACGTGGCCGCTTGTGCGCCGTTTATTTTAAATCACACGGTAGACTTTAAATCCCCGCGTACCGGTTCGATGTTATAATCTCAGCCGTCGGTTTAAAATCGGACGGTCCACGTCAGCCCCGCGTTATAAAGACTGGAATTCTTACGTGCTACCCCCTGGGGTTCTCTGGAAATAAGAGCTAGCCCCGGAAACTTCAGATCTAGCCCCTGGAACTCCAGAAAATTATGTAAATTCATTTAAAAATCAGTTTTAGCCCTGGACTTAATAAAAATTAGGAAAAACACCTCTGATAAGTGTAGCTAGACACCTGGAAATTATGAAAATAATATTATAGACCCTGTAATGGGTGAGTTCATTATTTTAGCCCTGTTTAGTATTTAATTTAGGAAATTGAATATGTTACTAGTGTTTAAAAATTAAAAAGTGGGACAAACATAATTGTCAAAATTTATTAAAAACTTTCTCAGTACTTAGAAAACTTTGGAGTGAGATAAAAATATATTTTTGGGCTGAAATAAATCTGTTTCATCTATTATTCACATTTAATAGTATAGGGACACATTTTTAAGTAAAGAATAGTTAAAGAAAAATAGGGAAAATAATTATGAAATAGTATACATCAGAAGCCAAGGTCAAAATATGATATTAAATTATTTAGGACCAGAACCTAATCTGTTTAGGTAATGTGAATTACTAATTTAATAATAAAATACACAATTATGCATAGGAATATAAATCTGAAAATATAGAAACTAGTAAATGATAAATGGAGTTTCTAAAATACAAAGAATTCAGTTTAGGGTTGATAGAAATTGTGAAGGCACATTGTATGCAAGTATAAATGTGGACACAAAGGTAGGAATCATATACACATGATTAAAAGTGCATGCAAGCCACAAATCAACACACATAGAGTAACCACAATACATATAATGGTGAATGACTTTCATAAATATGAATGTGTGGTTTGTATGAAGTAGAAGTGTGAACTATGTCTTATGATTGTTGTTTTTCTTTTGCTATGTGTGATGGTATGAAGTAGAACCTGCTCAAGAGCAAGTTAACCCTTTCCAAGATCAGGACTACCAATTTCAAGAGCAGCAAGAAGGAGGCAAGTGTCCTTGACCACTTTGATCCTATGCTAGGATGTGTAGATAGAATTATTTGCATTGTCAAGTTAAATATGAAACCCATGCTAGGAAGTTTCCCTAGAATTGCATTACCTTGTTTCCTTGAAGCTTGGGTTGGGATTTATTTTGTCATGTCATTTATACACATGCATATGCTTAGCCATGCTTAGAATGGGATATTTGGGAAATGAGATCATCAGTTTATATTACCATGCTCTTGAATGAGCTATTGTGAGTTATGTAGAGGTAGGGATCAAGGCAAGTTGGATGTTTTGGTTGTGTGCTGGGTGCACGAGACTTGGGTTTGTGTTTAGTACTTGCCTGGATCCTAAGGACCGGTTCATGGAGCATGTAACCCGGCTTGACAGTGCCAACCACATGCTGAGATGGGGCAGCTTGGCCAATTAATTAGGTGTATCCCCGGCGTAGTATGGGTGTGTTGGATGGTGCGGGGAGTAGGTGTCAGCTGGACTACCATATGAACCGCAAGGCTCAAGAGGGGGCCACTGCAGCGGGGTTGGAGCCTCTTGTATGCTGTTAGGGGTGAAACCTCAGTGGGCCCACGCTCGTCGGGAATCCCTTTGTAAAGGCTTCGTAGTGATCTCTTGGCCGCACACCTGGGAAGTGTGAATGTGGAACGTAGCCACTGGCATAATGGAGGTTCTTTTAGTCCACCCGGCAACGGGGGATGAAATCACTACTTGTGGGTACAGTGGTACAAACTCTGCAGAGTCAAAACTGTCTTGACAGCCGTGCTCACGGTTAAGAGCGGCCTGGACTTATTCATGATTAGAGGATTGATGGTGTTGGAAGTTAAGTGGGGAGCTTAACATTGGAAATGATGTTATGGTTATTGGATTATGATGATGGGATGGGAGATTGGGACCATTTCACCTGTGTAGTAATGTAAGTGCTTTATAAGCTAAGGTGATAGGTATTAATTGCGTAGTGCTTTAACCATGAGTTCAACCTCTCCTTGTTCTAGCCATGCATGATATAATTTTCCCACACTTGCTGAGTACCATTGGTACTCAACCTTGCATATTTGTTGGTTTATATTGCTGCTCAGGTCAAGATAATGAGGTGGTGTATAATGACCAAGATTTTGGACCCGAGGAAGGTTTTTAGGTTCATGAAGACCCCCGGGCAACGCCTGTGATGGAGCCCTAAAAGAATAATATTCCGCTGCTAGTTTATTTACTTGTGATGAACTTATTATTGTCCATCGAGACATTTACTATGTAAGACTTACTTATATTCGACACCTGGCTTGTAATAAATGATGCTTCACTATTTGTCATCACATGTATGAGAAAATGATCCTGGCATACATGTGATATTCACTTGGTTGTTCTTCGGAAAAACCGGGTGTGACAGAGGTGGTATCAAAGCCAAGGTTGCCCGTAGGAACGTGGACCTAGGTAGAAATGGACGTATTTAAGGGCCCTATTTTCTTAAAAAACTATTTTCCAAGGTGTGGGTGGAAAAGTGTTATTAAAGGAGTCATTTTCTTCATCTTACCCCAACTTTCATTCAAAATAGGATTTTTGTTTGAGATTTTATCTAACCTAATTTTAAATTCTTTTGTTTTAGATGGTTCGCATGATTCGCACCGCCCGTAAGTCCACAGGAGGGAGAGTTCCCGTAGTGGCCCTTGCCGAAAGAGAGGAGAGTCGTCCCGTGACGTACCTTTCCTACGGATTGGCAGTTGGAGATTTGTTGCGCCGTCTTCGACGTATGCTCGAAGCCGCCGGCAATACGGGCAAGCTAATCATCCACTATAACTCCACCAGGACCATCCGTGAGAAGTGGGAAGAATGGAGTTCGGAGATGAGGATTATACACGAGAATCAACTGCTTAAGATTCACCACTCTCCAGCTTGTCGAGCAACACAAGTTGACGCGGAGAGAGAAGTCACCTGGGAGGCCATCACCTGCCAGAGTCACATCTATCGTCGCCACTTGGACAAAACTGAGTACATGTATGTCCTCCAACGTGAGAGTGGTACCACGGAGTATAAGTACCCACCGGTGCAGCAAGGGACTTCCCATGAGCACATGGACTTGTGCTTGGAGGATGCTTCTATGCTCAGCACTCGACTACAGGAGTGTCAACAAGAGCTTCAGGATGTCCGAGACACCCTGAAGGAAACGGAGGCGCTGCTGCGAGCTTGCTTAAAGGCGAGAGAAAGAGGAGATGGGAATGAACTGTGTGTCACCGTGAGTGATCCATGGACTCCTGACTCCCCGGATCGCCGAGCAATTAGGCGTCGTCGCACTTCTCCACCAGCGGCCTCCCCACCCAAAGCAGAGTCAGAAGGTAGCCGAAATGAGGAGGAAGATCCCGAGGAGCCAGCTCAAGAGGACGAGTAGTGTAGAGTCTTTCCCCTAGCTAGCAAGAGGTCGAGTAGTCGGGTCGTTACGTAGTTAATGGTGTGATAATGCTTGGTGTGTGACGTGAGTTGTGGAAGCCATGAGCAATTGTCCACAGCCACGTCTTCAGATTGTTTTGCTTTGGTGTGTGAACCCACAGGAAATAATAGTGCATTTATTTGGTGTGAGATATGAATCCCCGTAAAAGTATAACAAAGCCTCAACACTTCAAAGTGCAAACTAATGAAAGTAGTAAGATGATGCTAAATGATTTCAAATTGACATTGGTTGATTCTGCCAGATGGCTGGAAGAGGAAAAGGACGTGCTGCCAACCCCGCCAACAACAATGATGAGGCATGCAACCCTCATCTTTCTGGAGGCCAGGACCGGGGTGGTCGCCGTGAAGAAGTTGATCCTCTCCACCAAATGCTGGAGAATCAAAATCAGCTCATCCAGAACTTGACTCAAGTGGTGGCCAACTTGCATCAAGTTCCACCTCCACAAGCGGCACCACGCCAACCAAGGTTGAGTGAGTTTCTAGGAACTCAACCTCCGAAGTTTGCAAGTGCTGCTGAACCTCTGGAGGCAGATGATTGGCTGAAGACCATTGAAAGTAAGATGAGGATCATTCAATGCCAAGGGTATGAGAGGGTGCTGTTTGCCTCTCATCAATTGCATGGGCCTGCTGCCGATTGGTGGACCGCCTACGTGGCCGCCCATCATGACCCTGAGAACATCACTTGGGAAGAGTTCAAGCGTAGCTTCCGCAACCACTACATCCCAAGAGGTGAACTCAAAAACAAGAGGAAAGAGTTTCTGGGACTGCAGCAGGGAAACATGACGGTGAGGGAATACCTCACTAAATTTACTCAACTATCCCGTTATGATCCACGAGACATAGAGACTGATGAGCAGAAACAAGATTGTTTCGTGGAAGGACTTACCGCAGAGATGCAGTGTGCCATGTCCTCCAATGAGTATGAAAGTTTTCAAAAGATGGTGGACAGGGCGTTTGTGGTGGAAAGGAAGCTAAAGGCCCTGGAAAATGAGAATAAGAGGAAGGCGGGGTGGTCACATCAAGCCTCAGGGAGCAACACCCGCCCACGTATGATGCAGCAACCTACGGGGCAGACAAGCCGTGCTGCGGTACCCTATTCAGCACCAAGAGGGTACAACCCAAACTACAGGCCTCCCGCAGCACCAGCACAGCCGCAACGTCAGTTTGTGCAGCAGCCTCGCCCCGCATATCCACCTCGACCAGCAGTGCAAGGACCCCCGAACCAACCCCAAGACAACAAAGGCCAAGCACCTAAGGTTGGGGTGCAATGTTTTAGCTGTGGTGAAGTGGGGCACTATGCCCATAAATGCCCGAAGAAGAAGCCTGCGCCGCCACAACAGCAGAATGTAGTGAGAGGACGGGTGAACCATGTCACTATGGAGGAAGCACAAGAGGCGCCCGACGTGGTAGTTGGTAAGTTTCCTGCCAATTTACACCTTGCAACTCTGCTGTTTGATTCTGGTGCTACCCACTCGTTCATTGCTCAAGGGTTTGTTAAGAAGTATGACCTAGCAACCACACAAATGAACCATATGCTAGCCGTAAACTCTCCAGGTGGAGAAATAAGGACAAGACAAGTGTGTCCCAAAGTGAGCCTAGACATTAATGGGGTAGTATTCACGGCTAACCTCATAGTGATAGATTCACAAGGGATAGATATTATTTTGGGTATGGATTGGTTGACCAAACATAAAGGAATCATCCATTGTTCGACCAGAACGGTGGAACTAACTCACCCCAGTGGCACCAAAGTAAAGTTCATAACGATACACGAGCCTAGGAGGGACATTAAATTAAATCAAGTGGAGGTGAAAGTTGAGGAAATCAGGACTATCAGGGAATATCCAGATGTTTTTCCGGAGGAATTGCCAGGAATGCCTCCCGACCGTGACGTGGAGTTCGCAATTGAGCTAGTACCGGGAACAGCCCCGATATACAAGAGACCTTATCGAATGGACTCCAAGCAGCTAGAAGAGCTCAAGGACCATTTGAGAGAATTGACGGAGAAGGGGTATATTCGCCCTAGTTCCTCACCATGGGGAGCTCCGGTGATATTTGTGCCCAAGAAAGACGGAACCCAAAGGTTATGCGTGGATTACCGTGCCTTGAATGAGGTAACCATCAAAAACAAGTACCCATTACCTCGCATTGAAGACTTGTTTGATCAGTTGAGGGGAGCTTGTGTGTTCTCGAAAATTGATCTCAGGTCGGGGTACCACCAACTCAAGATAAGGCAATCAGATATTCCCAAGACAGCTTTCGTATCTCGGTACGGACTGTATGAATACACTGTCATGCCTTTCGGGCTAACCAATGCCCCGGCATATTTCATGTACCTCATGAACAAGGTATTCATGGAATATCTGGACAAATTTGTGGTGGTTTTCATAGATGATATTCTCGTCTTCTCCAAAGATGAAGAAGAACATGAGAAACATCTAAGGTTGGTGTTACAGAGGCTGAGAGAACACCAACTATATGCCAAGTTGAGCAAGTGTGAGTTTTGGCTGAAGAGAGTTCCCTTTTTAGGACATATAATCTCGGAGGGAGGAATCTCCGTAGATCCCGCCAAAATCGAGGATATCCAGAAGTGGAAAACCCCCAAAAATGTCGGGAAGTTCAAAGCTTTTTGGGATTGGCTGGATACTATCGACGGTTTATTGAGGGATTCTCCAAGATCTCGAGACCTCTCACCAAACTGTTGGAAAAGGGAATCACATTCACCTGGACGCCACAGTGCGATACGAGCTTTCAGGAGCTAAAGGAGAGATTGACAACAGCCCCAGTGCTGGTTATGCCAGATATGCAGAAGAATTTCACAGTGTACTGCGATGCCTCTGGAAATGGGTTGGGATGTGTTCTCATGCAAGAAGGACATGTCGTGGCATATGCATCCCGGCAGCTTCGGAAGCATGAGAAGAACTATCCTACACATGATCTAGAACTAGCTGCAGTGGTACACGCGTTGAAAATTTGGCGGCACTATTTGATGGGGAAGAGGACACAGATATATACGGATCATAAGAGTTTGAAGTACATATTCACACAGCCAGATCTCAACCTCAGACAAAGGAGATGGTTAGAGCTAATCAATGACTTTGACATAGGCATCAACTATCATCCCGGAAAAGCAAACGTCGTGGCCGATGCTTTGAGTCGGAAAGTGCAGGTCAATAAGTTGAGTTTGAAGGACATGCCCGCAGAGTTGAAGGACGAGGTTATAAGGCTCAATCTATGTCTAGTAAATAGTGGTGAAGCCATCGCCATGGAAGTGAACTCCACACTCGAGCGAGACATACGCGAGGGCCAAAAGAATGATGAGAAGATACAAGAGATCAGACAACTCATTAAGGAAAATAAAGCTCCTGGTTTTAGAGAGGATGAACAAGGAACGGTGTGGCACGGGAAAAGGATCTGTGTGCCAGAAGTAAAGGAGATCCGTGAATTAATTTTGAAGGAGGCTCACGATTCCGACTATTCCATTCATCCTGGGAGTACGAAGATGTACCAGGACCTCAAAGGCAGGTATTGGTGGTATGGCATGAAGCGAGATGTCGCGGAACATGTTGCCCTATGTGACACATGTCAGTTGGTGAAAGCTGAACATCAACGACCCGCGGGATTATTGCAACCACTCAAAGTGCCTGAATGGAAATGGGAAGAAATCAGCATGGATTTTGTCGTGGGATTGCCTAGGACCCAATCCGGGTATGATTCAATATGGGTCATTATTGATAGGCTAACCAAGGTAGCTCATTTCATTCCGGTGAAAGAAAGCTACAGCGGATCCAAATTGGCAGAATTGTACATGTCAAGGATTGTGTGTTACCATGGAGTGCCAAAGAAGATAGTGTCGGACCGAGGGACACATTTCACCTCGAGGTTTTGGCAAAAGTTGCATGAAACCATGGGAACCCATCTGAATTTCAGCTCTGCCTATCATCCCCAAACTGACGGGCAGACGGAGAGAACCAATCAGATCCTTGAAGATATGTTAAGGGCATGTGCACTCAAAAACAATAGGAGTTGGGACAAGAACTTACCGTATGCGGAGTTTTCCTATAACAACAGCTATCAAGCTAGTATGAAGATGTCACCGTTTGAAGCTTTGTATGGAAGAAAGTGCAGAACTCCCCTATTTTGGAACCAAACAGGAGAAAGTAAAGTGTTTGGTCCAGAAGTGCTACAAGAAGCCGAGGCGAAGGTGAGGGAGATTCGCAACAACTTGAGGATAGCACAAACACGCCAGAAGAGTTATGCTGATGTACGAAGAAGAGAACTCGTTTTCAACGTAGGAGACTATGTTTATCTCAAGGTGTCCCCTATCAGAGGACTTTGTCGGTTCAAGGTGAAAGGGAAGTTGTCACCTCGATACCTCGGACCCTTTCAAGTTTTGGAAAGAAAAGGCGAAGTGGCGTACCAACTAGAGTTACCGGTTCATCTATCAGACGTGCACGATGTATTCCATGTGTCACAACTCAAGAAATGCCTGAGGACGCCTGAGGAGGTGTTATCCATGAATGAAGTGGATGTAGCTGAAGATTTGTCTTATGCCGAGCAACCATACAAGATTTTGGAGACGATGGAACGCCTCACCAGAAACAAGAGAATCCGGATGTGCAAGGTGCAGTGGAAGCATCACTCAGAAGAGGAAGCTACCTGGGAACGGGAAGATGAGCTTAAGGCACAATTTTCGGAATTGTTTTCTTAGAAACACCAATCTCGAGGACGAGATTTCTTTTAAGGGGGGTAGAGCTGTAACACCCCAAATTTTTAGTCAAAACCCAAATTTTGATTTAAAACCCTAAACCATGTTCAGAGGGGAATTTAGAAATTTTTGGACGTGCTGCATGTTTTGCAAAAATTCAAATTCAAACTGGAATTCAAATTATACCCAAAACAGAAAAGAAATGGAAAAAGAAAAAGGAAATTGGGAAAAAACTGGCCAGTGGGCCGAAACCGCCAGCCGGCCCAGCTACTCCCGCGCCAGCCCGCCCCCGCGCGCGCCGCGCTGCCTCTCGCCGACAGGTGGGACCCACATGTCATCCCTAACCCCGCGACCCCGGACTCTCTCCCGCGCGCGCGATCGCAACCGATCGGGAAACCCGTCCCCGCAGCCGAATTCCGGTCCCAGAGGACTCCAACTCGATCACAACAGACCCACCGCCCTCCCCCGGCTATAAAAACCCCCGATCCGATCAGTTTTTCCCACACGATCGCCGATTTTCACTCCGGTGAGCACCGAGACTTCGCCGGTGAATTCTGGCCGATCTAAGCTCGGAAACTCTGATCTAACTCGCTGGTTTTGATCCACCGCCTCCGGGGAACTTTGCAGGTGCAGAAAACTCGGAGAGTTGCGGTGCAAACACAGCGCCGACGAGCTTCGCCGTGGTTTTGCCTCGGACCTCGCCGCCGATCACTTTCCAGGACCCCCGAGCTCGAGAAAACCCCCGAGGTGAGATCCCTGACCTCCCCTCTACCGATCTAGGCCATAAGATCACAGTTCTGGGCAGAATTCTCGAGGATCCGAAACTTTCCGGCGAGATCGCCGCTTCCTGCCGCTGTGCGCCGCCGGCAGCGCCGCGCGCGCTCGATCAGAGCGACGTGGCCGCTTGTGCGCCGTTTATTTTAAATCGCACGGTAGACTTTAAAACCCCGCGTACCGGTTCGATGTTATAATCTCAGTCGTCGGTTTAAAATCGGACGGTCCACGTCAGCTCCGCATTATAAAGACTGGAATTCTTACGTGCTACCCCCTGGGGTTCTCTGGAATTGAGAGCTAGCCCCGGAAACTTCAGATCTAGCCCCTGGAACTCCAGAAAATCATGTGAATTCATTTAAAAATCAGTTTTAGCCCCTGGACTTAATAAAAATTAGGAAAAACACCTCTGATGAGTGTAGCTAGACCCCTGGAAATTATGAAAATAATATTATAGACCCTGTAATGGGGTGAATTCATTATTTTAACCCTGTTTAGTAATTAATTTAGAAAATTGAATATGTAACTAGTGTTTAAAAATTAAAAAGTGGGACAAACATAATTGTCAAAATTAATTAAAAACTTTCTCAGTACTTAGAAAACTTTGGAGTGAGATAAAAATATATTTTTGGGCTGGAATAAATCTGTTTCATCTATTATTCACATTTATTAGTATAGGGACACATTTTTAAAGTAAAGAATAGCTATAGAAAAATAGGGAAAATAATTATGAAATAGTATACATCAGAAGCCAAGGTCAAAATATGTTATTAAATTATTTAGGACCAGAACCTATACTGTTTAGGTGATGCGTATTACTAATTTAATAATAAAATACACAATTATGCATAGGAATATAAATCTGAAAATATAGAAACTAGTAAATGATAAATGGAGTTTCTAAATTACAAAGAATTCAGTTTAGGGTTGATAGAAATTGTGAAGGCACATTGTATGCAAGTATAAATGTGGACACAAAGGTAGGAATCATATACACATGATTAAAAGTGCATGCAAGCCACAAATCAACACACATAGAGTAACCACAATACATATAATGGTGAATGACTTTCATAAATATGAATGTGTGGTTTGTATGAAGTAGAAGTGTGAACTATGTCTTATGATTGTTGTTTTTCTTTTGCTATGTGTGATGGTATGAAGTAGAACCTGCTCAAGAGCAAGTTAACCCTTTCCAAGATCAGGACTACCAATTTCAAGAGCAGCAAGAAGGAGGCAAGTGTCCTTGACCACTTTGATCCTATGCTAGGATGTGTAGATAGAATTATTTGCATTGTCAAGTTAAATATGAAACCCATGCTAGGAAGTTTCCCTAGAATTGCATTACCTTGTTTCCTTGAAGCTTGGGTTGGGATTTATTTTGTCATGTCATTTATACACATGCATATGCTTAGCCATGCTTAGAATGGGATATTTGGGAAATGAGATCATTAGTTTATATTACCATGCTCTTGAATGAGCTATTGTGAGTTATGTAGAGGTAGGGATCAAGGCAAGTTGGATGTTTTGGTTGTGTGCTGGGTGCACGAGACTTGGGTTTGTGTTTAGTACTTGCCTGGATCCTAAGGACCGGTTCATGGAGCATGTAACCCGGCTTTACAGTGCCAACCACATGCTGAGATGGGGCAGCTTGGCCAATTAATTAGGTGTATCCCCGGCGTAGTATGGGTGTGTTGGATGGTGCGGGGAGTAAGTGTCAGCTGGACTACCATATGAACCGCAAGGCTCAAGAGGGGGCCACTGCAGCGGGGTTGGAGCCTCTTGTATGCTGTTAGGGGTGAAACCTCAGTGGGCCCACGCTCGTCGGGAATCCCTTTGTAAAGGCTTCGTAGTGATCTCTTGGCCGCACACCTGGGAAGTGTGAATGTGGAACGTAGCCACTGGCATAATGGAGGTTCTTTTAGTCCACCCGGCAACGGGGGATGAAATCACTACTTGTGGGTACAGTGGTACAAACTCTGCAGAGTCAAAACTGTCTTGACAGCCGTGCTCACGGTTAAGAGCGGCCTGGACTTATTCATGATTAGAGGATTGATGGTGTTGGAAGTTAAGTGGGGAGCTTAACATTGGAAATGATGTTATGGTTATTGGATTATGATGATGGGATGGGAGATTGGGACCATTTCACCTGTGTAGTAATGTAAGTGCTTTATAAGCTAAGGTGATAGGTATTAATTGCGTAGTGCTTTAACCATGAGTTCAACCTCTCCTTGTTCTAGCCATGCATGATATAATTTTCCCACACTTGCTGAGTACCATTGGTACTCAACCTTGCATATTTGTTGGTTTATATTGCTGCTCAGGTCAAGATAATGAGGTGGTGTATAATGACCAAGATTTTGGACCCGAGGAAGGTTTTTAGGTTCATGAAGACCCCCGGGCAACGCCTGTGATGGAGCCCTAAAAGAATAATATTCCGCTGCTAGTTTATTTACTTGTGATGAACTTATTATTGTCCATCGAGACATTTACTATGTAAGACTTACTTATATTCGACACCTGGCTTGTAATAAATGATGCTTCACTATTTGTCATCACATGTATGAGAAAATGATCCTGGCATACATGTGATATTCACTTGGTTGTTCTTCGGAAAAACCGGGTGTGACAAATCTTCAACTGGAAGTATCCCGACCGAAGATCAATCTTGGAGAACACTCGGGCTCCATTCATTTGGTCGAATAGGTCCTCTATACGGGGCAGAGGGTATTTGTTCTTGATTGTTACCTCGTTGAGACACCTATAGTCCACGCACATCCTTTGGGTTCCATCCTTCTTGTCTACGAAGAGCACAGGAGCTGCCCATGGTGACGAGCTTGGACGTATAAAACCTTTCTCCAACTGCTCTTGAATTTTCTTCTTGAGTTCTACTAGTTCATTGATGGGCATCCTATAGGGTCTCTTTGCTATGGGTGCAGTTCCGGGTACCAAATCAATGGCAAACTCAATGTCCCGATCAGGGGGCATACCTGGAAGCTCTTCTGGGAACACGTCCGAGAATTCCTGAACCACTGGAATGCTGTCCAATGTTGCTCCTTCGACGTGGTTCAAGATTGCCTTCTCAGTGATTTGTTGGGTTGACTCAAACTCGACACGGATACCGTGCTCATTTGTTAACTGCATGCTTCTTTCAGCACATTGGATTACCCCGTTGTGCTTGCTTAACCAATCCATACCTAGTATTATGTCAAGTCCTTGGGAATCCAAGACAATGAGGTTGGCAAGGAAGTCTACCCCCTTATTTTAAGGCTTACTTTCGAACATACTATATTAGTCCTCATCTCTCCTCCGGGAGAATTAACTAACATAACACATTTTAAGTGTGATATGGGTAGATTATGCTTGGCAACATACTTGGATGATATGAAGAAATGTGATGCTCCAGAATCAAATAAGATGGTGGCTGGGTTGGAGTTGGCAAGAAACATACCAATTACGACATCCTCAGCCTGTTGTGCTTCCTCAGCAGAGACATGGTTCACGTTGCCGCGAGCATATTTCTACTGTCCCCGGTTTCCTTGATTGTCCCCTCCGTTCGGTCACGGGTTCTGTTTGGGCACGTTGCCTTGTTGTCCAGGGCCTCTCCTTGGGCACTGGTTCGCGAAGTGTCCTATTTCCCCGCATGCAAAGCATGCCCTGTTGCCTATGGCAGCAGGTACGTTGGGGCGGGGGTTTTGAACAGGAGCGCCATTGTTAGGTCGGGGCGCAGGAGGCAAGGGAACCCGAGGTGCTTGTGCAACGGGTGTCTGACTAGGGCGATATGCAGGAGCGATCGTTCCATACTGTGGTGCAGCTGGGGGCATGTACCGAGGTCGTATGTTGCTCCCTTGGGGATGGTATGGCATCTTCCTTTTGTTCTCGTGCTCGATCTCTCGGATCTTGCTTTCGACTACTATAGCCTTGTCAACCAGCTTCTGAAAGCTTGCGTAGTCATTGTTGAGGAGCTGAACCTGGATTTCATTGTTCAACCCTCTCTTGAACAGGTATTGCTTCCTCTGGTCTGAGTTGACATCTTCAGGGGCATACCGGGACAGTTGTGTGAACTTGTTGATATACTCATTCACACTTCTCTATCCTTGGCGGAGACCTTCAAACTCCTGTCTCTTGAGCATCATTACACCAGCAGGGATGTAATGAGAGCGGAAACTCTCCTTGAACTCAGTCCAAGTGATCGTCTCCGGGTCGACATGAGCGTTTCTTAGGGAATACCACCAGTCAGCGGCAGCTCCCATGAGTTGGTGCGACGCAAAGAGAACCTTCTCTCGGTCATTGCACTGCACTATAGCAAGCTTCTTCTCCACGGATTTCAACCATTCATCGGCCACCATGGGGTTGTTAGTTTGAGCAAAGGTGGGTGGTCGAGTCCTCATGAACTCACCCAGTCTGTTATGAGCCAGTGGTGGGGGTGGCGGTGGTGCCGGAACGGGGTTGTTGTTGTTATTGGCCTGCAACTGACCCAAAGTTTGGATCATAGTTTGCATAAGTTGGTTCTGCATGGCCATCAACCGTTCCAGGTTGTTCTCACCAGCTCTGAGGTTAACAGGAACTTCATCGTGGTCATCCTCTTGGTTGTCACGGATGTTCCTTCGGCCGGCGTTTCCTCTCACCATCTGGTGGGGGAGAACGAAATAGAATAGAAGGTTAGAAGATTAGGTAGATCCCCTATAAGCATCAAGGTGGATTGGACTATATATATTAGCCCATATGAGGATGTGAACAAGTGCCGAAACATTTCACACCTCCTACTACTTATGTGTGGATATGGACAACGTTTTGATACGTCCCACAACTCACACTAAGCACACATTTGACAACAATCATTACAAGGGCTCACACAACTCCTATTCAAGGCTGGTTTCCTATGTCAAGGTAGTATCAAGGCCAATCTAAGCATCCTTGGGTGCCCCCTATGGTCAGCGTGGCTTAGCTACCAATATGTGTCTGATATCAATCTGTGATTGTATCTAGGTGTGTAATCTACCCCTATCCGTGGCTTTTGATACCAATCTGTGTTTTCTATTTAGGCGTGTAACCCACTGTCAACCGTGGCTCTAATATCAATCTGAGATTTCTATCTAGGCGTGTAACCTATTGTCAACCCGTGGCTCTAATATCAATCTGAGATTTCTATCTAGGCGTGTAACCTACTGTCAACCCGTGGCTCTGATACCAATCTGTGACGCCCTCAATTCTGTGGAAAACCACGGAACCGAGAACTAATGCATATGTGTGCCCAGGATGTTCATCACACATACACATATGTTCCACAAAACGGAATTTAGATTATATATTACCACGAATAACAGAGTTTGTTACAATATCTCATGAGTCTTGGACTCATGCTCACAGCGGAAGTCTTATTTCTATGCAGCGGAAGTCTTTATTCTAATGCGGAAGCAATTTAACTAATGCGGAAGCAAATCTAAGCAGCAATGGCTCTATCTCTACTCCATCCCCACAGGCAAGGTTGAGAACAGATTACGCGCCTAATGCTCCACTTGGTCTCCATAGAAATCTTTTCCTGTTGTTGATGATGAAATAATAATGCAAGTTTGAGTACAATGATATACTCAGCAAGTGCGGGAAAATATGATATGCAGCTCATAACAAGGTAGGTATAAATGGTTTATTACAGAAAGCAAAGTTTATAAAACCTCGATAAAACAACAACTTAACTTTAGGTGAATGTAATCCCAACATGTATTAAATTACCAACATACGTCCATCACTTTCCACGTTCCACCCGAACATTAACCAACTTCATTCTTGCTCACAAATACCTCCTCGTATTCGCTACCATCTAACAAATACCTTCTCGTATTCGCTACCATCTCATCTCATAAACAACTTCGTCTCACACCGAGACCAATCTCGTTGCCATGACTCAACAGTCATGCAACCCAACTTATTACCCAGACTCAATAGTCCCGGAAAAACCAAAACCATAATCAAAACCATAACCAATAACCATAACCAAGAACCATCCCAATAACCATCCCAACTAATCATGGAAGTTGGCCAGGCGCTCGTGACCGTAAGCTCGGCTATCATGATAGTTTTAAGAACTCTGCAGAGTTTGCACCTCTTTACCCACAAGTTTGTGATTTCGTCACCCATCGGCGACTGCAGAACCTCCATTATACCAGTACACAACTGTCGGTGTATGACCAAGAGATCATAAAATAGCCTTTACAAAGGGGCTACTAGATGTATGGACTCACTAAGGTTTCACTGGCAGGCTAGAATCTCCAATTCTCCCACCCACGGGCCCCCTCTTGTTCCATGCAGTTCCGAGGGCAGTCCTCACTCGACTCCCATTCCCCGCGCCTTCCATGGTCCATAACAATCTAGCAACTTACCTAATTACTCAGCTAAGCCGCACCCATACTTGGCCTTGTGGTGGCACTGTTATCCTAGCATGTGCATGCATGAACCGGTCCTTAGATCTACGGCAAGTAAACCACCATCTCATGCTACCTCATTCACAAACCCAGGCTTGCCTAGATCTCCCTACGATCCATGTTCATTAACAACATCAATTTCTCATTATCATAACGAGTGCAGTTAGCTAGAAACATCTATCTCGCTTCCCAATCCCATGGACTCAACGAAGCATAAAGCAAAAACCATACCCGACTCATAAAGTCCCTGGCGACAAGGATGATTTAACCAAAGCTAGTAAACTCCTAAAAGGGTTTCCCATCATGTTTGACTCAGCACTCACACCTTTTCGCAAAACAAAACAATTTTCCCAAAATATAGGATCAATATGATCAAGGAGCACTTGCCTTGTTCTTGCGGTTCTAGTTGCTCTTGGATCTCAAAACCTTGTTGTTGCAGCTCATCGTAAACAGCTCCCTGAGCTTGTCCTTCTATACAGGATCGCGCACATACAAGATTCACAGCAATCAATATCATGCATAAATTTTAACTAGATGCGATGATGCATATGCATGCTATCCTATGATCAGCTTTATTAGATCAGTTTGTACGTGTTCTTGCATGGCTTTATGATGAACAAGGGTGTTCGGATCAGATGTGGACGTGGTGATGACCTTGTCTTTTAGATCAACCCGATCAACAAGTGATCCATCCACGAGAAAGCTTCTGTTCGAAAGGAAACGAAGAACAGATGCAAAGAAAACACAATGATGTCGTAAGGTGGTATTGGAGACCTACCTTACGTTCTTCTCGGTCTCGGGTCCTTCTCAGATCGTTGAGCTCTCTTCCGGCGATCTTCCTTGCTGAACTCCGTCGATGGCTTACTCGGCGAGTTGGTGCTAGGGCTCTAAGTCGTCGGCTTAGGAGTTGGAAAAGAAGTTCGTGGTTTCGGCCAGAGGTTCTAGGTTCTATTTATAATTGGGAAGAGAAGAGTCCTAATCTGGTTGGACTTCGAATAAGAGTCCTATTCAAATTGTCGTTGAATCTTGACAACTTATCTTTAGTTGATTTGGTGCGGTAACATTGTGGAATTCGTGTCGGTTTCTTCTCCGTATCGGTATTTCTACGCGTACAGAATCCAAAAACCGGTCCAGAACTCGTTACCTCCTCGGTGATGAGCTCCGGAAGCTCCACGTGTCCATTGGGACCTGGTCCTCCCTTTTTCCGTAGAGACGAGCTCTGGTTGTGCCACGTGTCAAGCGAGCAAGACCTCCTTCTCCTTCGGAGATGGGCTCCGCGCATGCTACGTGTTAGTGCCGGACCTTCCCTCTCTCGGAGGTGGCTCCGGGTGTGCCATGTGTCCTAACAGCGCCAGACCTCCTTTCTTCTCAGAGACGAGCTCCGAGGTTAACACGTGTCCAGTAGTGACGGACCTCCCGGAGATAAGCTCTGGTGGCGACACGTGTCCAATAGAACCGGACCTCTCGGAGGTGAGCTCCGAGATCGACACGTATCCCGCACGACTGGTCCTCTGATTTCCGTGGTGACTAGCTCCGAAGATGACATGTGTCCTGTGAAAATGCCTTTGCTTCTTCCGTAGAGGCTAGCTCTGGGGGCAACATGTGTCTCGCAGGGTCAGACCTCTCCCCCTTTGCGGAGATGAGCCCCGAGCCTGCCACGTAGCCAGTTTAGCGGCGGACCTCTCCCCACTTCGCAGGGATGAGCTCCGGACACGCCACATGGCCAGCGGGCCGCGGAAGTTGTCTTTGGTGCTTTCTGGAAACTGGATTCGGCTCTTATTGGCTATCCTTTTGATGGTGTTCCTACTTCTCTTAAAATGTTTTCTCTTCATAAAACATGAATATATGCTGAAACAAAAAATGAGGGTGTCACAAATATACCCCCCTTAAATTGAATCTCGCCCTCGAGATTCGATAGTGGAGAATAGATGAGGGAATTCTGCCTTGATGTCTTCTTCACGCTCCCATGCAGATTCATCTTCTGTGTGATGGATCCATTGTACCTTGCATCATCGGATCACTTTGTTCCTCGTGACCCTTTCCTTCACGTCCAAAATTCGGACAGGGTGCTCTACATAGGTCAGATCCTCTTGAAGTTCAAGCTCATCCATTGGTACTTGTTCTTCTGGTACTCTCAAGCACTTCTTAAGCTGGGATACATGAAACACGTCATGCACGTCGGAGTGATGCATTGGGAGCTCTAGTTGATAGGCCACTTCTCCTCGCTTGCCCAAAATCTTCAATGGCCCTGATGTAGCGAGGTGCTAACTTGCCTTTGACGTTGAAACGTCGTTGGCCTCGGATGGGCGATACCTTAAGGTATTGTTGTGTCTGGTGCAGCCAAAACCGGTACTGGTGTTAGGTGTTTCACTAGAGCCTTGAATGCTGCTTCACATGCTGGACTCCAAACATAGTTGGTAGTCTTCTTCAGCAGCTCTGTCATAGGCTTGGTAATCTTCGAGAAGTTCGGAATGAACCTCCGATAATATCCCGCGAGTCCGAGGAAACTTCATACCTCGTGAATAAACCTCGGGGACTTTCAATGCAGCACTTGTGCGATCTTACTCGGGTCTACAAAGATGCCCTTCGCTGAGATGATATGCCCGAGACAAAGTACTTGGGATATCTAGAATTTGCACTTGCTGAATTTCGCGTATAGCTTGTGATCCCGCAGCCGTTGCAAGACTATACGCAGGTGCTCCTCGTGTTCTTCCTCCGACTTGGAATAATCCAGTAGGTCGTCGATGAAGACCACAACAAACTTGTCCAGCTCCGGCATGAATACCGAGTTCATCAAGTACATGAACTGAGCTGGAGCGTTGGTGAGACCAAGGAACACGACAAGGTACTCGTAAAGCCCATACCTTGTCGAAAAGCTGTCTTTGGAATAGCCTTAGCCTGTATCTCAATCTGATGGTACCCTGATCTTATGTCTATCTAGGAAAAGATCTTTGCCTTGACCAACTGATCAAACAATATGTCGATCTGTGGTAACGGGTACTGGTTCTTGGTTGTCACAGTGTTAAGCAGACGAGCACTACACAAAGTTGTAGTGTTTCGTGCTTCTCCTTTGCAAATAATGCTGAATAACTCCAAGGTAACGACTCAGTTGTATAAAACCTTTGCTCATAGGGTTATTCAATGGTGTCTTCCACTCTGCCCATTCATTGGGTGCCATTTTGTACGGCCTTCGTGAACTCAGTGGCGTTCCCCGTGCAAGTTCAATCTTGAACTCTACGTCCTGTTTGGGTGGTATGCCCGGTAAACAATTGGGAAACACCTCCTGAAATTTACGTACCACCGGACTGTCCTCTATCTAAACAGTTTCCGAGTGGTTCAATATGCAATCTGTTGCCAACTGGTGCCCAAAACTAATGTATGGAGACCGTGCCGTGGGGAGTTTGAGCTTAACGGTTCAAAACTGATGTTGTGAACCGCTTTGTGGTAATTCAACCATGACATCCCAAAAATAATGTTGATCTTCAGACCCCAAGAATAAGGAGGGTCGTGGGTTATAATCTAACCCCCAAACAAAGAGGTGCTCGGAAGACAACATCACTTCTTGTAATGCTGCCCCGGCGAAGATATGAGGTATTGCCTCTTTGTAAAAGTGGTTTAGAGCTGATGTTGAGCCACAAAAGATTGACTAACAAAGCTAGGTGTGGCACCTGGGTCCAAGAGAATTAATACGGGGTATTAGATTCAGAGGAAACATCTCTGCTAACACGGCTTCTCCTTCTGGAACATCATCACTCACTATGTAGTGAATGTTGCCCCTTGTCTGCCCTCTTTTCTGCAGATATTGGTACGGGTCTGAACATTTTTAATATGATGACCTGCACCCTTGAATTCCCTCCAGACAATACCTAGCACAATGGCCCATCCGACCACAGGTAGAGCATGGATGTCTCTCCGGCTCTTCGCTAACTTGTGGGTGGGAGCTAGATACATATAGCTGCAGCGATGGAGCACAAACCACCGTCTGATGCTGCTGCTATGGAGGTGGTGCAAGTTTTGGTACTTGACCAGCAATCAACCTCGGAGGAGTTAATCGTACAGGGGCCTCCATTTCACCGAATGGCGTTCGGAATACCAACCGGTACTGTTGGAGCAAAAAAATTAATTCTGAATTAACTCACATGTTCATGCCCAACTTAGTGAACTACAATTTAAATTATAGTTCATAGAGTCTGCATGACTTTTCCTAGGATTTTTGGAGCTAAGAATTGCCCAGAAATGATTTTCCCAACTCTGGGACAATTTCTGAAAAGTCTCTGTATTCATTTGAATACAGTACATTGAAATCTGAATTCTCCCGCACAATTCAACTCTAAATGAGCTGAAATTTTTACAGGAGTTCAATAACATCCTAAGGATTACCCTGGCAAAATTTGAGGATTTTTGGATAAAGCAAATTCCCTCTAAAATTCTTTTACTGATCTGTTTCAAAGAATTTTCCAGAATTAATTATTGACTTTCATACAAATTGGGTTGCATATTTGGATATAGTATTTCAATATAAATCTAACCCAATTTGAATCACTAAAATTGGAGGTTCCTACACAAAGATATGATCTTTACAAGAATTGGGTAAAATCTGAAAATGAACTCTGTTCTATTTTTCCAATTTTCAGAGACATAAGGAATTAACACCACATTTGGCCAAGTAATGAGGTCCAATGCCTCTGAAATTTTTACTGGAGTTCAAGTGTTTTTGGTAGAATCTCCTGCCCAAATTTGGGAATTTTCCAATACACAGAACTCCTGGAAAAATTCCTGCAATATTTAATTTATGTGAATTAATGAGCCAAATCCAGAGATTTTCATAAATATTGGGCTGCACCCATGGATAGTACTCTCTGAGAGGATTCCAACAAAATTTGTTTCACCATTTTTGGACATTCCTACATAAAGTTATGGCTCTCCAAAGTTTGAACCAAAATGGGAAATTCTGGAAATGTTTAAAACCTGCCCGTGGGTCCCACCTGTCATCCCTAACCTTCAGCCTCGCGCCAAACAGGGCAGTGGCGGCTCCCTCTGGCGAGGGTCGCCGGAAAGGACCTTCCCGGCTACCTCCAGTCCCCCTGCTGGCCGCCCCCCATTTTCCCCCACGCTGAACCTGTTGGTGAGGTCGGTGGCGGCTGAAACTCGCCGGAAAACAGGGCGCACAGGCAACAGCAAACCCTAGGGATCCAGCGAGGTCGTGCACGGTGAATTCTCCACCAAATGATCGGTTCTTGGGCTCTAAAGCACCAGGGGATCATGTAGAAGACCGACATGAGGTCTAAACAAGCCGGGGAGCGCTCCAAACCTATCGGCACCGTGTGCCCGATATGGTCCAGCGGTATACCCTTGAAAAGAACTTGGATTCCTCGCTCTACATTCAATTTCTTGGTCTAAAATCGACGGAGGAGATGTGCTAGGCGGTTAAGATCCTGTGTCTGATGTTTGAAACACAACAAACACGATTTGAGGACGAATTTGTCAACTCCTTACCTCAAGGTCAGTTTCTGCCGCCCGGGAGAAAATCCTGAAATTCTCCCTCTGTGATCAATGGCTAGGGATGATCTTCGGAGATGAGCAACTAGACTTGTAGGTGCACCGATGGCGTGACTTGCTTGGGCGTGATCACTCCTGGTTTGGGCTGCCCACGGTGACCAGTTCGGTTTACTTCAGTTTCAACTCGGGAGCAGCAGAGACTTTTCTGTTTCTAGGCACCGGTGAGCTCGGGACGGCGGAGGAAAGGTGCTAGTCTGCTAGAGCATGAGTTAAAGCTGATTTTTGCTGTAGAGACCGTGATCCTTCGACGATCGGCCGATGGTGTATGTCGAAGCGTCTGTGGTCGACACTTCCCCGGGCCTGCACTGGGCAGCCCGCGGAGGTTCTTTTTCGGAGGGGCTAGTCCCCATGTGTGGGTCTCGCTGGACTGGACGAAGGAAGGAGATGAACACAAGGGTTTTCTACGTGGTTCAGGCCGCCGGAGCATAATACCCTACGTCCACGGTGAGCAGAGGTGCTCGTTGTATTGCTTGGTGCTTAGAACCGCCGTTCTAAGCTTGAGGGTGAAGTGCGTATGTCTACTGAGTTTTGAACCAGCTGGGTTGCAAACCGAACCCTTTGCAATGTTGCCTACCCGAGCCATTTATAGTCCAAGGCTCGGGCGGCTTACAAAGGGGGACTCGGGAACCGACAGGTGGTCTCGGGGAGATCTCTGCCATCTACCGTATCTGCATTAACGCCGGTAGTTGTCTCTGGCGGGGGCTTCTGAGTCTCCGGCCTGCTGCCCTGCCCACGCCACAAGCTAGGCGTAGTGGTTGATGATGGCAGGGGCGGCAGGGTATGTCTTGTCACTGTGTTTATTGGTGTACAGCTTCTGACATTGCGTGCCTGTCTTCAATGTGATGCGACTGGGCGCAACGCCTCCTGGCAGGGGCGTGCTCCGCGTCTCTGCATCTTGGGAAGGCGCCGGTATTCAATACCGAGCCTTGGGAAGGCGCGGGTCTTGAATTACCTTGTACGAACAGGGCATGGCGCGGCTTTACTCCTGCTGCCTACCGCACTGGGTAGGCAGCGCTGTTTCGCTGCCACGTGGCGGGCCCAGAGCTCCCCTCCGAGGGGGGGGGAGGTCCGGCCCCGCTGGACACGTGTAGCCTTCGGAGCTCTCCCTGCGGAGGGGGGAGATCTGGCTCTACTGGTCACGTGGCGGGCCCGATGCTCTCCTCTGAGGAGAGGGAGGTCCGGTCCCGCTGGACACGTGGAGCCTTCGGAGCTCTCCCCGCAGAGGGGGGAGGTCCGGCTCTGCCGGCCACATGGCAGGCCCAGAGCTCTCCTCCGAGGAGAGGGAGGTCCGGCCCCGCTGGTCATGTGGAGCCTTCGGAGCTCTCCCGCGGAGAGGGGAGGTCTGGCTAAGGTGCCCTCGGAGTTCGCCCCTGCAGAGGGGGCGAAGTCCTTAGATGATTTTCTCCTGAGCGCGGGGGTACCCCATATTAAGGGTACTGACAGTGGCCCCCGGGCCCATCTCGGGGGAGATAACGAGCCTGAGGTGGGGCCTTCACCTTTTCTACCCCGCGTGCCTTCTCAGAGTCTCCTTTTGACCGTTGCTGGAGCACGAACGGTCGTGGGATCGTGGGGGCGTGAGCCCTGCTTGATGGCTGCTTTTACTGCAGCGGTTCCCAAGGTTGCCACTACTGCACGTCGCAGCGCCTTGTCAGGAACCGCCGGGTTCTCCGCCTGGGGGACTGACTTCTTGGTCCACCGCTTCTGTAGGATGGCTTGGGCCCACTTGTCATCGACTCTGGGGCTTGGACCTGGGGAGTTTTTCCCCAAGCAGCGCATTCGAAGCATTTCAAATCGCTCCTGGGAAGTTTAAAAGGGGATCTCATCTGCATCGCAGGCTTCCCTTTGCAAACTTCCCTGCACCCGAGCCTTCCTCGTCTCCCAAGCTCTTGCGCCTTTGTCTCCCAAGCACTTGCGCCTTCATCGCCGATGGCTTCCTGCCTGCGTCCGCGCGCATCGCCCGGACGAGAGACCTGGGAGCGATGCGTAAGCTGCTGGGATGGCATTCGGAGGCGCAGCGGCGCTGTCTCCGGTGAGGATCTCTCCCCTTGCGTCTGGAGGCGGGGGAGATCGTCTTCTTCGCTGCCTACGGCCTGGCGGGGTTCATCCCGCCAATCTCTTCGTTCGTCGTGACGCTGCTGGAGACGTACGGCCTCCAGCTTCATCACCTCTCCCCCAACTCCTTCGCAATGGCCGCCGTCTTCGTCTAGTTCTGCGAAATGTTCATGGGAGTGCATGCTTCGGTGATGCTCTTCCGCCACTTCTTCGTGCTGCGGACGACCGGGCGTGGATCGAAGAACCAGTTGGGCGCCTACTACTTCCAGCAACGCTGCAAGGACCCAAAGGTCTCTGGGTACCTTCTGCCCTTCAGCGCGGCGAGGTGGGAAGGCTGGAGGGATAACTGGGTGATCATGAAGACTGATGAGCACGATTGCCTCCAGTTGCCGACCGATGCTCCAACCACCGAGCATAGCTTCTGGGAGGAGAGCCGGTGCTGGAGCCCGAATACGCGCCAGTCCTGGAGCGGATCCGGTTCCTGGCAGAGCAGGGACTAACGTCCCTGATGGTGCTGGAAAGCTTCTTGTCGCAGCGTCTTGCGCCGTTGCAGCAGCGCAACCGCCTGGCATGTTACTATACCGGCATCCACGACTGCACCAGGCTGGAGACGGGCTCGGACTCAGTCCCTTCTTAGGAAGTGCTGAGGGGGATGTTGATGAGCGTTAGCGGCGACCTCCTCGACGACAACTACCTCACGGTCCCAGCTTCCTGCCTCCCCCTCTCCATGGAGCCGTTACGGAGGGCGAAGCTGCTGCGAGAGTTGCCGACGCTAGACGATATTGGCATCGCCGTGCGTCAGGTCAGAGATGCCTTCCAGGGAATCTTGATCCCCGGGGTTGAGCGCTCCAGAGCGGAGCGCGAGGCGTCGGCCGATGCCCAACCCGTGCCGAAGGTCGACAGAGCTCGGACCGTTGACAAGGGGAAGGGCAAGGAGCCGGCTTCCGGCTTGCCGGAGAAGAAGCGCGCCCGGTCCCCTCCGAGGGAGTCGGTTGCGCCAAGCCAGGGGACCGGAGCGCCCCTGCACCCTCCTTTAGGGGGCATCGGTTCGTCGGGCGGTGACCCCAAGAGCCTCCGGTCTTCCGTACCGACGGGACTCCTCTCGGACAGCGGCGGTCCGAGGAGCCCCGGGCGTCCCACCCTCCCTCCACGGGTGATGGAGCTCCAAGGAGGGACGCCAGTGCTGCAATGGGGGGGGGGGCGCCTGAGCCGAGGGCTCAGGCGCCCCTGTCGACAAGCGTCCCGTCTGTAGGCTTGGCAGGCGGTGGCGCCGAAGGGAGCAGTGCCAGGGTTCATTCAGGGACACAGGCGCCCCGGGCTTCAGGGGCTGGATCGGCGAGCGTTGCCAGGAGTACTGTTGGCGGGAGCCCTGCTACTCCGTCTTCCAGGGGGGCTCCGGATGCACCCCCCTGTTCCGCCGGTCCGTGTGCCTTTAGCGCAGGCCTTGGCTGCAGCGGCAGGCTCCGGCGGTCCTGCCCCAGCTCGGAAGCCAGGGATCCATGCCCGCTGGAGTGTTCAAGTTCCTCGGTGAGTTTGCACTCACCAGGTCTCTGTACTTGTGTATTTCTTTTCCTCTTGTCTTGAGGGGTCCCTGTGCTTGCAGGGACTCATCGGCTGCCGGGAACGCGTCTGTTCCCCGGCCACCTCCGGCTAGTGGAGGTCCTGCACCGCAGCGTCCGGAGGCTGCAGTGGCTTCACCGGCCCCCGAGTCGGTGCAGGCGCCTCCTCCCTCTGTGCCGGCAGAGTTGGCTCCTGCGGCCGCGGCGGCGCCTATCCGTCCTCCTTCGACAGCTCGGGAGCTGGCGGCTGTCAAGGATTCGGCGGAGCTGGCTGGTGGCGTCCAGCCCTCGGGTGTTGAAACGGGAGGAGCGGATGCAGGTCCTCCGGCGGGCGTCGAGCAGGGTCACGTCGGGAGCGCCCCTGCTTCGGTGCCGGCTTCTCCAGATTGGCGCATCATCCTGGTCGTCGAGATTCCGGTGCTCCTCCGCCGGACAATGATGTCATGGAGGAGGTCTTTGGCGCGCCTCAGGCTTCTGCCGCTCCTCTGCCATTGTCAGAGGCACTGGAGCTCGCCCAGTCAAGCGTCCTGCAGGTCCAGGCTTCCCTGGAGCACGAGCGGGAGGTGCTGGCGGACGAGAGGGACCGCCTCCGCAGCTGGGGGCGGCTCCTGAAGCTGCGGACCCGGGAAGTCGAGCAGGAGCTCGACGCGAAGCGGGCGAGGCTTAATGCCGAGGAGGCGTCCCTCGACATCCAGAAGAGGGCCGTCGACCGCTTGGACTCCGAGACCCGGCGGCTGTTGCTGGAGACTCGCGAGGCTAACGCCAGTGTCCAGGCCTGCGCCGATGCCAATGAGGAGCTGCGGCTTCAGCTAGCACGCCGCGAGTGCGCCGTCACGGACCGGGAGCGCGCCGTGGCGACCAAGGAGAAGAAGGTCGCCGAGAAGCTGGAGGCCGGTGAGGGCGACCTGAAGGCCCGAGCCGGAGAGCTGGAGCTTCGGGAGGAAGCTCTAGCCGAGAGGGAGGAGCAGGCTTCCCGGGAGCGCCAGGCGGTGCTGGACCGGGAGCTGGCTGCTGACTTCCGGGCATCAGAGTTGGAGCAGCTTACCCGGGACCTCGAGCTTCAGGAGAACTCCCTCTCGGCCAAGGAGACGAAGTTCTCCGAGGAAGGACCCGACGCTCTGCTGGCAGCTCGCCAAGAGGTGGAGGGGCTTCGCGCTTCGCGGACTGTCGAGGCCCGAGCAGTCTGGGACATCGCCGGCCAGGCGGAGTCTGCTCTGGTGCCCCTCGGCTTCAGCCCTGTGAGGACGGGGGCCCAGGCTCAAGAGGTGGTCGACGTGATCCTGACGCTCGAGTCCATTGGCGCTAAGCTGGAGAGGCTCGAGGCTGTGGTTGCCAATGAGCTCGAAGCCGAGGGGAGGAACATGGCGAAGGAGGTCGCCACGCACGTGCTGGCGTGCTTCCGGAGCTGGGATTCCTCCATCTCTCTGGAGCCAGTAATGCAGGGCCCCACCGCCGAGCAGGAGGAAGCCGCCGAGGCCAGAGTCGGGGACGTGGCCGCCCTCGTAGCGTCTAGGTTCCAGCGGGAGTCCGGGGACTCCTAGGCATTCGCCCTTGTAGCCGATGGGCTTTTTACCTTTTGTCTTTTTTGCTGAGTCTGTAGTCCAGCTTATGGAACTCTGATGAATGAACAGACTTTTGTTGTTTTTGTGCCTGTGTCTTTATCTTTTTCTTCTTGGCTTGGCCTGCCCGAGCCCTTAGCTCCGCAAGGACCTCGGGAGGTCTCCACCGATATCGAAGCTTGCACAGACACCTTCCTCGGGTCCTTGCTGACATAAGGACCCAAGGGCTCTTCAAAGCTCGCCCCGTGAGGATGGGGGAGGTCCGGCTCTGCTGGCCACGTGGCGGGCCCGGAGCTCTCCTCTAAGGAGAGGGAGGCCCGGCCCCGCGGGACACGTGGAGCCTTCGGAGCTCTCCCCCTGGAGGGGGAGGTCCGACTCAGTTGGCCACATAGCGAGTCCGGAGCTCTCCTCTGAGGAGAGGGAGGTCCGGCCCCGCTGGACACGTGGCGCCTTCGGAGCTCTCCCTGCGGAGAAGGGCAAGGTCCTTAGGCATTTCCCCCTGTGCGCGAGGGTACCCCGTATCGAGGGTACCGACAGGGTCCTTCTCTTAGCAAGACAGATCGTTGGGGCGCTCTTCCGGCGATCTTCCTCGACCAAACACCGGCGATAGGTTTACTCGGCGAGTTGGGGCTAGGGCTCTAAGTTGTCGGCTTAGGAGTTGGAAAAGAAATTCGTGGTTTCGGCTAGAGTTCTGGGCTCTTTTTATAATCAGGAGAAGAAGAGTCCTAATCTGATTGGACTTCGAATAAGAGTTCTAATCAGATTGCCGTTGAATCTTTACGACTTATATTTAGTTGATTTGATGCGGTAACATTGTGGAATTCAGGTTGGTTTCTCCTCCGTACCGATATTTCTACGCGTACAGAATCCAAAAACCGCTCCAGAACTCGTTACCTCCGCGGTGATGAGCTCCGGAAGTTCCACGTGTTCACCGGGGCCTGGTCTCCCCTTCTTCTGCAGAGACGAGCTCCGGTTGTGCCGCGTGTCAAGCGAGCGAGACCTCCCTTCTCCTTCGGAGGTGAGCTCTGCGTGCGCCACGTATCCTGGCGGTCGAGAACTCCTCTCTTATTCGGAGGTAGCTCCGGGTGTGCCACCTATCCATTCCGGACCTCTCTCTCTTCGGAGGCGAGCTCCGTGAATGCCATGCGTCAAGTAGCGCCGGACTCCCTTTTTCCTCAGAGATAAGCTCCGAGGTAGACACGTGTCCAACAGTGACGGACCTCCTGGAGATAAGCTCCGGTGGTGACACGTGTCCAATCGAACCGGACCTCTCAGAGGTGAGCTCCGAGATCGACACGTATCCCACGCCACTGGTCCTCTGACTTCCGTGGTGACTAGCTCCGAAGGTGACATTTGTCCTGCGGAACTGCCTTCACTTCTCCGCTGAGGCTAGCTCCTGGGGCAACACGTGTCCCACAGGGTCGGACCTCTCCCCCTTTGCGAAGATGAGCCCCGAGCCTGCCACGTAGCCAGTTTAGCGGCGGACCTCTCCCCTCTTCATAGGAATGAGCTCCGAACACGCCACGTGGCCAGCGTGCCGCGGAAGTTGTCTTCGGCGTTCTCCGCGAACTGGATTCTTGTTCTTTTTGGCTATCCTTTTAATTCTTTCTCTGTTCCTACTTCCTTTAAAATGTTTTCTCTTCATGAAACAAGAATACTTGCAGAAACCAAAAATGAGGGTGTCACAAATCTACCCCCCTTAAATTGAATCTCGCCCTCGAGATTCATTGGTAGAGAATAGATGGGGAAATTCTGCCTTGATATCTTCTTCACGCTCCCATGTAGCTTCAGCTTCGGTGTTATGGCTCCATTGTACCTTATACCATCGGATCACTTTGTTCCTGGTGACCCTTTCCTT
The DNA here is from genome assembly GCA_030760725.1 of Neostapfia colusana. Taxonomy (NCBI): domain Eukaryota; kingdom Viridiplantae; phylum Streptophyta; class Magnoliopsida; order Poales; family Poaceae; genus Neostapfia; species Neostapfia colusana. The sequence continues at coordinate 23,854,958 of JASWHV010000020.1, forward strand.
TACGTCCAAAATTTGGACAGGGTGCTCCGTATAAGTCAGGTCCTCTTGAAGTTCAAGCTCTTCCATTGGTATTTGCTCCTCTGGTACTCTCAAGCACTTCTTGAGCTGGGATACATGAAACATGTCATGTACGTTGGAGAGATATGTTGGAAGCTCTAGTTGATAGGCTACTTCTCCTCGCTTGTCCAAAATCTTAAATGGTCCGATGTAGCGAGGTGCTAGCTTGCCTTTGACGTTGAAACGTCGTTGGCCACGGATAGGCGATACCTTAAGGTATACGAAGTCCCCTACTTTGAAAGTCAACTTCCTTCGCCTATTGTCCGCATAGCCTTTCTATCGTGACTGAGCAGCCTTTAAGTTCTCCCGTATCGTTTGGACTTGTTTTTCAGCTTCTTGTAGCACTTCGGGTCCAAACACCTGGTTCTCTCCGGTCTCGTTCCAAAACAACGGCGTTCTACACCGCCTACCATATAATGCTTTGAAAGGCGACATCTTCAAGCTACCTTGATAGCTGTTTTTATAGAAGAATTCGGCGTACGGTAAACTCCTATCCCAACTACACTCACGTTTCAAGGCGCAAGCTCTGAACATGTCCTCCAAAATTTGGTTTGTCCTTTCGGTTTGTCCATCGGTTTGTGGGTGATAGGCGGAGCTAAAATCCAGTCGTGTGCCCATAGCTTTCTGCAGCTTCCTCCATAATCTAGAGGTAAATTGAGAACCTCGATCTGAGACTATCCTCCTCGGGACTCCATGACGGCACACGATCTGCTCCATGTACAACTCGGCTAATTGTGCAACGTTATACTTGGCCCTTACAGGGAGAAAATGGGCTGTTTTTGTTAATTGGTCCATGATAACCTAGATGGAGTCATAACCCGACTGAGTACGTGGCAATCCGACGATGAAATCCATGCTGATGTCTTCCCACTTCCACTCGGGTACCTTCAAGGGTTGCAACAATCCAGCGGGTCTTTGATGTTTGGCCTTCACCCGTTGGCATGTGTCGCATAGGGCAACGTATTCGGCTATGTCCCTTTTCATACCATCCCACCAATAACAAGTCTTCAAGTCCTTGTACACTTTGGTACTTCCAGGATGTATGGAATAGGGTGAATCATGTGCCTCTTTTAATATCATGTCGTGGATGTGCTTCACATTAGGCACACAAATCCTTTTTCCTAGGCAAAGCGTACCCTTCCCATCTTCTTTGAAATCCTTCTCTATTCCTTGTCGGATCCTTTCCTTTATCTCCCTGATCTCCTCATCCGTTGCTTGGCCATCTCTTATCTCTTGCTCCAATAAAGAGTGGATCTCCATCACTTCCATGTGGTTTAAGAATCCGAGGTGTAACCTTTCAAACTCCTTACGTAGTTCGGGTGGTAGCTTCCGAACCGTGAGTTGGTGACATGCTCCCTTCCTGCTCAATGCATCAGCTACTACATTGGCCCTTCTAGGGTGGTAGTTGATTCCAACATCGTAATCCTCGATGAGTTCCAACCATCGACATTGCCTCAAATTCAAGTCCATTTGTGTAAATATGTACTTGAGACTTTTATGATCCGTATAGATCTCACATCGATGACCAAGGATATAATGTCTCCAAATCTTCAATGCATGCACTACTGCTGCTAGCTCCAAGTCATGTGTAGGATAATTAAGCTCGTGCTTCTTTAATTGTCGTGAGGCATAGGCTACCACTTGTCCTTCTTGCATGAGCACACATCTGAGGCCCTGTTTGGATGCGTCACAATATATGTCAAAGCTTTTGCTTACGTCCGGCAATACCAAAACCGGCGCTATGGTTAGCCTTTTCTTGAGTTCCTCAAAACTTTCTTGGCATGTTGGTGTCCATTTAAAGGCTTTTCTCTTCGTTAGCAACTCCATCATATGCTTTGCTATCTTAGAGAAGTCCTTGATGAAGCGTCGGTAGTATCCAGCCATCCCAAGAAAACTCCGAATATCCCTCACGTTTTGCAGTTGGTCCCACTTCAGAACATCTCTCACTTTTCCGATATCAACTGATACCCCTTCTTCGGAGATAATGTGGCCTAGGAACGATATTTCCTTTAGCTAAAATTGACACTTGTTAAGCTTGGCATACAATTGATGCTCACACATTTTCTGCAAGGTCAATTTCAAATGTCCTTCATGCTCCTCCTCACTTTTTGAATACACCATAATGTTGTCGATGAAAACGACGACGAGCTTATCCATGTACTCCATGAAGACCTTGTTCATAAGGTACATGAAGTATGCGGGTGCATTTGTTAACCCAAAAGACATGACGGTATATTCATACGAACCATACCGTGTTCGAAAGGCAGTCTTGGGTATATCGGAGGGCTTAATCTTCAGCTGGAAGTATCCCGTCCAAAGATCAATCTTGGAGAACACTCGGGCTCCTTTCATTTGGTCGAATAGGTCCTCTATATGGGGCAGAGGGTATTTGTTCTTGATTGTCACCTCGTTGAGAGACCTATAGTCCATACACATCCTTTGAGTTCCATCCTTCTTGTCTATGAAGAGCACAGGAGCTCTCCATGGTGACGAGCTTGGACGTATAAAACCCTTCTCCAACTGCTGCTGAATTTGCTTTTTGAGTTCTACTAGTTCATTGACGGGCATCCTATAGGGTCTCTTTTCTATGGGTGCAGTTCCGGGTACCAAATCAATGGCAAACTCAATGTCCCGATCAGGGGGCATACCTAGAAGCTCCTTTGGAAACACGTCCGAGAATTCTTGAACCACTGGAATGCTGTCCAATGTTGCTCCGTCGACGTGGTTCAAAATTGCCCTTTCAGTTGTTTGTTGGGCTGACTCAAACTCGACATGAATACCATGCTCGTTTGTCAACTGCACTCTTCTTTCAGCACATTGGATTACCCCGTTGTGCTTGCTTAACCAATCCATCCCGAGTATTATGTCAATCCCTTGGGAATCCAAGACAATAAGGTTGGCAAGGAAGTCTACCCCCCTTATTTTAAGGCTTACTTTCGGACACACTATACTAGTCCTCATCTCTCCTCCGGGAGAATTAACTAACGTAGCACATTTTAAGTGTGATATGGGTATATTATGCTTGGCAACATACTTGGATGATATGAAGGAATGTGATGCTCCAGAATCAAATAAGATGGTGGCTGGGTTGGAGTTGGCAAGGAACATACCAATTACGACGTCCTTAGCCTGTTCTGCTTCCTCAGCAGATACATGGTTCACGTTGCCGCGAGCATAGTTCTGCTGTCCACGGTTTCCTTGATTATCCCCTCCGTTTGGTCGCGGGTTCTGCTTGGGCACATTGCCTTGCTGTCCAGGGCCTCTCCTCGGGCACTGGTTCGCGAAGTGTCCTGTTTCCCCTCATGGAAAGCATGCCCTGTTGCCTACGGCAGCAGGTACGTTGGGACGGGGGTTTTGAACAGGAGCGCCCATGATGGGTCGGGGCACAGGAGGCATGGGCACACGATGTGCTGGTGCAACAGGTCGTTGCCGTGGTGGCTGACTAGGGCGGTATGCAGGAGCATTCGATCCATACTGCCGTGCGGCCGGGGCATGTACCGCGGTCGTACGTTGCTCCCTTGGGGCTGGTATGGCATCTTCCTCTTGCACTCTCGCTCGATCTCTCGGATCTTGCTTTCAATTGCTATAGCCTTGTCAACCAGCTTATGAAAGCTTGCGTAGTCATTGTTGAGGAGCTGGACCTGAATCTCATTGTTCAACCCTCTCATGAATAGGTATTGCTTCCTTTGGTCTGAGTTGACATCTTCGGGGGCATATCGGGACAGTTGTGTGAACTTGTTGAGATACTCATTCACGCTTCTCTGTCCTTTGCGGAGACCTTCAAACTCCTGTCTCTTGAGCATCATTACACCGGTAGGGATGTAATGAGCGGAAACTCTCCTTGAACTCAGTCCAAGTGATCGTCTTCGGGTCGACACGAGCGTTACATAGGGCATCCCACCAGTCAGCGGCAGCTCCCATAAGTTGGTGCGACGCGAAAAGAACCTTCTCTCGGTCATTGCACTGCACTATGCAAGTTCTTCTCCATGGATTTCAACCTGTCGTCGGCCTCCATGGGGTCGTTAGCTTGAGCAAAGGTGGGTGGTCGAGTCCTCATGAACTCTCCCAGTCTGTTAAGAGCCGGCGCTGGTGGTGGCGGTGGTGCTGGAACGGGGTTGTTGTTGTTGGCCTGCAACTGACCCAAAGTTTGGATCATGGTTTGCATAAGTTGGTTCTGCATGGCCATCAACCGTTCCAGGTGGTTCTCACCAGCTCCGAGGTTAACAGGAACTTCATCGTGGTCATCCTCTTGGTTGTCACGGACGTTCCTTCGGCCGGCGTTTCCTCTCACCATCTTGTGAGAGAGAACGAAATAGAATAGAAGGTTAGGTAGATTCTCTCAACTATATGCATCAAGGTGTATTGAACTATATATATTAGCCCATATGAGGATGCGAACAAGTGCCGAAGCATCTCACACCTCTTTCTACTTATGTGTGGATATGGACAACGTTTTGAGACGTCCCACGACTCACACTAAGCATTCAATTCACAGACAATCACCACCAGGGCTCACACAACTCCTATTCAAGGCTTGTTTAATGGGGGTCCTATATGGCTTAGGGTGTTGCCAATCTGTGATCCAACTATGGCTTCTCCTAGGCTTGTATCCTATGTCAAGGTAGTTCCAATGCCAATCTACGCATCCTATGGTCAGCGTGGCTTAGTTACCAATCTATGTCTGATACCAATCTGTGATCTATCCAAGCGTGTAACCTACGTGAACCCGTGGTTTTGGTACCAATCTGTGATTGTATCTAGGTGTGTAATCTACCCTCATCCGTGGCTTTTGATACCAATTTGTGTTTCCTATTTAGGCGTGTAATCCATCGTCAACCTGGCTCTGATACCAATCTGTGATGCCCTCAATTCTGTGGAAAACCACGGAACCGAGAACTGATGCATATGTGTGCCCAGGATGTTCATCACACATACACATATGTTCCACAAACTGAATTCAGAATATATATAACCACGAATAACAAAGTTTAGTACAATGTTTCATGAGTCTTGGACTCATGCTCACAGCGGAAGTCTTATTTCTATGCAGCGGAAGTCTTCTAACTAATGCGGAGGCAATTCTAGGCAGCAATGGCTCCATCTCTACTCCATCCCCACATGCAAGGTTTAGAACATATCACACGCCTAATGCTCCCCTTGGTCTTCATAGTAATCTTCTCCTGTTGCTGATGATGAAATAATAAAAGTTTGAGTACAATGATGTACTCAGCAAGTGCGAGAAAATATTATATGTAGCTTATAACAAGGTAGGTATAAAAAGGCTCATTACAGAAAGCAAAGTTATTTATCAAAAACTACAATAAAACAACAACTTATCTTTAGGTGAATGTAATCCCAACATGTATTAAAATACCAATCATACCTCCATTATGTTCATTTTCTTTCATGTCACAACCAGTCATCAATCAACCTCATTCTTGCTCATGAATACCTCCTCGTATTCGCTACCATCTCACGAATACCATCTCGTATTCGCTACCATTTCATCTCATAAACAACTTCGTCTCCCACCGAGACCAACCTTGTTGCCATGACTCAACAGTCATGCAACCCATCTTATCACCCGGACTCAACAGTCCCAAAACAAAAACCAAACCATCCAAAACCATAACCAATAACCATATCCAATAATCATCCCAACTAATCATGGAAGTTGTCTAGGCGCTCGTGACCGTAAGCTCGGCTATCATGATAGTTTTAAGACACTGCAGAGTTTGCACCTCTTTACCCACAAGTTTGTGATTTCGTCACCCATCGGCGACTGCAGAACCTCCATTATACCAGTACACAACCGTCGGTGTATGGCCAAGAGATCACAAAAGAGCCTTTACAAAGGGGCTACTAGATGTATGGACTCACTAAGGTTTCACCGGCAGGCTAGAATCTCCAATTCTCCCACCCACGGGCCCCCTCTTGTGCCATGCAGTTCCCAGGGCAGTCCTCACTCGACTCCCATTCCCCGCGCCTTCCACGGTCCATAACAATCTAGCAACTTACCTAATTACTCAGCTAAGCCGCACCCATACTTGGCCTTGTGGTGGCACTGTTATTCTGGCATATGCTCGCATGAACCGGTCCTTAGATCTACGGCAAGTAAACCACCTGAAAGTGCATCTAGGGTATCCCTTGTGGGTTTTGGAGAATTGATGACAAGCATATGAGATACTAATTAAATTATTGAGATGATTGTAGGATAAACAAAGTGAACTAGCTCGGTGCACACAAAATGGTAAAAAATAGAGTGGTGTCCAAAAAGGAAGACTTTAATGGAACTTAGAAGAGCAAAGTAGATTTAAATGTATAGGGTATGTGTGAGAGACACATCCCAAGAGCTCATAACTTTGCGTAAGGGTAAGGGGTTTAAAAATCAACTAAAATCCACTGGACACCGGACTAGTCCATTCATGGACTGGACTAGTCCGATCAGCTTACTAGAATGCACCGGACAAGTCCGGTTTTAGACCGGACTAGTCCGCTAATGTTTCTGTTGTCCTCTTTAGAGGACTGCGGACTAGTCCGGCCATGGGACAGTACTAGTCCGCTAAACTTTCTGGAACCCCACTTCACATAGCACCGGACAAGTCAGAACATACACCGGACTAGTCCGGTATTAGGTATTACAACGATAATTTTTTTGGAAACCATATAAATTGGTGATCCACGGCCTTCCAACGATGTTACACGACTCATACTGCTAGAAACTCAAACCCTAGCGCCGCCACCTGTCCCAAGAGCCCAAAAACACATCTCCCCACACATCTAAGGTGCGAAAAAGGTGAAAATCAATTAAACACTTGGATTTGGGATTGGGAGATCGTCGTTCCTTCGTTGTGAGCTCTTGGGGTTTGATCTCTCTACACTCATATTCTGCATTGTAATCATTTTGAATGTATTTGATCGCTTTTTCATTGTAATTCTCGTGGGAGTCCTCAACGTGTGAGGTTGCCCCACAAACTCGGTGATTACCCGTGCTAGTGGAGTCAAGTCGGCCTTGTGTGGTGACTTGAAGAGGGAAAGGGTTAGAGACCCGACTCTGTGTGAGCTTCCTCAACGAGGACGTAGATCTCTTGGTGAGATCGAACCTCGGTAAAATTTGTGTCTCACGTGCCTCTTTATTTTTGTTGATTAGAACATCTAGTTGCTAAACTTCATAATTTGAGTTGCTAAGTTTCATTCACGGGCATAATAACACCTCACATTGTAAAATCAAAATAAAATAACCGTTGTTCTTATTTCCGCTGCTAAACAAGTTAATTTTCCTGAACAACACTTAATACAATCTACAAACTTCAGGCACACCGGACTAGTCCGGTCACACAACCGGACTAGTCCGGTCAAGCAAGTTTTTGACAACTACATTAAGTGTGCAGGAAACTCTGTAAGGCCTATTCACCCCCTCTCTAGGCCACATTCAATTGGTATCAGAGCAAGGTTCTCCACCAACGAGACTCACATCTCGGAGAGATCAATGGCCTCTAAGAAGAACAACGATATCCCGAAGACGAACATCAACGATGAGGAGCAAGAAGCCAAAGCCTTCGTGTGTTGAAAGAAAGTCCACATGACGATGAAGAAGTGAGACAGCTAAAGGCACTACTGATAAAGAAATTAATGGCACAAAAGGGAAAAGAGGAAGAAAAGACGATGGGGAGTGGTCATCACGACTACTCCCGATATCCTTACAACTACAGCCGTCTCAATTCAAATAATCACTATCTCTCCATTCCTATGGCAAGGCCCCCACAGTTTGACGGAAGTGACTATACCATGTGGAAGTACAACATGAAAATGCATCTGATATCCTTGAATCCTAGCCTTTGGCATATTGTCTGCACAGGTATAGATATCCCAGACACGGATGAAGAACTCACTCCGGAACAAGAACAAGAGATTCACAGAAATGCACAAGCCGTTGCAGTAATCACATCGTCACTGAGCAGGGAAGAATTCACCAAGATCGATGGACTAGAGAGTGCAAAAGAAATCTGGGATACACTCAAAACAACTCATGAAGGAAATAGGTCTGTACGTGAAGCCAAAATTGAGATGCTTGAAGGAGAGTTGGGGAGATTTGCTACTGAAGAAGGCGAATCACCTCAAGACATGTACAACCGGATGAAGGCACTCATCAACAAAATCCGTGCCTATGAAAGTAAGAAATGGACTGATCATGAGGTGGTCAAAAGGATGATTAGAGCCTTCATGCCAAGAAACGTCACACTTTGCTCAATGATTAGAGAAAGCCCCGGGTTTCACAAAATGACTCCCGATGAGTTATTGGGGAAAATCATAAATCATCAATTGATGGAGAAGGAGGCTCAATACGTCAAAGACTTAGCCGAGCTTACCTCTTCCAAAAAGAAAGAAGTTGCTCTCAAAGCAATGTGCAGACCCAAACTCAAAGAAACCCGTTAAGAGAAGATGACGGAGATACAAGCGACGTGAGTACCGATCTAGATGATGAGGAAATGGTACTCTTTATCAAAAAGTTCAAGCGCATGATGAGGAGAAGACATGGCAACAACTCAAATGAAGGGAAAAGCAAGGATAAAGGGAAATCCAAGGCTCGACGTACTTGCTATAATTGTGGAGAGTACGGTCACTTCATGGTGGACTGTACTTATGAAGAAAACAAGAAGGAAACAAAAGCACATGAGAAGAAAAATTTCAGAAAAAGGAGACAAGCTCATCAAGCTCACATTGGTAAGGAGTGGGACTCAAACGATGAGTCCTCCTCCGATGAAGAAGAGGAGATGGCCACCACTGCCGTTAAGAAACCCACCATGAGAGCTACACTCTTCCCAAACATGGGAGGACGGGATATGAACAACCATACTTGCCTTATGGCTAAAGAAGGCAAGAAAAAGGTTCGACTTACTCCTCCTGCGTTAAACACCTCTATTGATGATTTTGATAGCTCTAGTGATAATGAAGAAATGTTTAGAGGATTAAGTAAAATTGCTTTAAAGAAAATGGAAATGTTGTCGAACGAAATCTTTGAAAAGGAGGAACTTGTCAACCGACAAGAAGATATGCTCATCCGTGAAAGGAAGAGATATCAAGAAGTTGAAAAACCTTTTGAGCTTGAAAGAGAGAAGAACAAGTCACTTGAGTTTGAGCTAGCCTTGAGTAAGGAGACTTACTCAAAGCTAGAGGACTCACATATTGCAATCAAGGATGAGCTTGCTAACTTGTCAAGAGTTAACAAGATCCTTGAGGTGCAAGTTGAGTCGCTCAAGCAAAGTGACTCATCTACCTCCAAGAGCTCTTCCTCCAAAGATATTAGTTCGACAACAATTGGAACCTGCACATGCTCTAGTAAGAAAAATATCATTTCTAATACTTCAACTACCCATGATATGCATCCTTCCCAAAACGGCATCTTTGATAAGGAGAAGATCAAATATGCACGTAGTGCCTATATGGTCACTAGACCTCCAAACGTCAAAGATGGTCTTGGGTTTGACAGGAACAAACACATGTCCACTCTTAATCATGCAAAGAAAAGAATCACCTTTGTTAAGGAAAAATCACATGAATCTGATTTACAAATATTGTTTCATACATTTGATGCTTTCTATGTCCTTATGAAAAACAAATATGGAAAAGTTATTGCTAAATACACAGGGCCATGCCACAAGAACTCGAAAACTTGTGTGTGGGTACCCAAGACTCTTGTGACTAACCTGAGAGGACCCAAGCAATCTTGGGTACCTAAAACCAAGGAATAATTCTGTTTTGCAGGCTTACTCCTCCGGTGGATCTAAATTGGTGCTAGATAGCGGATGCACAAATCACATGACCGGAGAGAGAGATATGTTTGTGGAGTACGAGTACAACGAGGATCCAAGTGAAGGCATATACTTTGGAGACAACAACCAAGGAAAGGTCCTTGGTAGCGGTAACATGGAAATATCTCCTAAACACACTTTATCTAATGTTTTACATGTAGATTCCCTAGATTATAACCTTTTGTCAATATCTCAACTGTGCGACAAAGGTTATAACTGTTTATTCACTAATGAGGGTGTGACCGTTTTTAGAAGAACCGATGGCTCGATTGCATTGAAGGGAATGTTGAAGGGAAAGCTTTATCTTGTTGATTTCAACAAAGATAAAGCCAAACTCAACACTTGCTTGGTTGCTAAGACCAACATGGGATGGCTATGGCATAGACGGCTAGCCCATGTTGGGATGAGAAATCTGCAGAAACTTCTAAAAGGTGGTCACATCCAAGGTCTAAAGGATGTGGTTTTTGAGAAAGACAGGCCGTGTAGCGCTTGCCAGGCGGGAAAACAAGTCGGAGCATCACACCACGCCAAGAACGTAATGACCACTACAAGACCACTGGAACTTCTTCATATGGATCTATTTGGTCCAATTGCTTACATAAGTATCGGCGGTAACAAATACGGTTTAGTAATTGTTGATGATTTTTCAAGATTTACCTAGGTATTTTTCATGTATGATAAATCAGAAACTCAGGGGATCTTCAAGAAGTTCCTAAAAACAGCCCAGAACGAATTCTCATCAACCGTGGAGAACATCAGAAGTGACAACGGGACAGAATTCAAGAATACACAAGTTGAAGAGTATCTCGATGAAGAAGGGATAAAGCATGAGTACTCGGCACCCTACTCTCCTCAACAAAACGGGGTGGCCGAAAGGAAGAACAGAACACTGATTGAAATGGCAAGAACAATGTTGGACGAATACAAGACATCAGATCGATTTTGGGCAGAAGCGGTGAACACCGCTTGTCATACCAAAAATCGACTGTACCTTCACCGACTACTGAAGAAAACTCCATATGAGCTCCTTACCGGTAAAAAGCCTAATGTTTCTTATTTCATAATTTTTGGTTGTAAATGTTTTATTCTGAACAAGAAACCGAGGGCTTCGAAGTTCGCTTCAAAGTCCGATGAAGGGTTCTTGCTCGGCTATGAATCGAATGCCTACGCCTATCGTGTCTTCAACAAGGTGTCCGGTCTTGTTGAAGTAGCACGTGACGTAGTGTTCGATGAAACTAACGGCTCACAAGTGGAGAAAGTCGATAAGTGTATGCTAGATAAAGAGGAAGCTCCATGTGAAGCGCTGAAGAAAATGGCACTTGGTGATATTCTACCACAAGAGGAAATGCAAGACTCAAATGCACAAGGTGAACCTCAACAAGGAAGCAATGATCAAGGGGGAGCTTTTGGACAAGATCAAGTGGAGGAAGATCAAGAAGATCAAGATAATCATGGAAGCAATGATCTAGGGGGAGACAATGAACATGAAGATGATGAAGAACAAGCAGCTACACAAGTTCCTCACCCAAGAGTACATCAGAGTGTGCAAAGAGACCATCCTATCAACAATATCATTGGTGATATTGCTAAGGGAATAACTACTAGATCTCACGTTGCAAATTTCCGTGAATATTATTCTTTTGTCTCTTTTCTGGAACCATATAGGGTAGATGAAGCCTTAAGGGATCCAGACTGGGTGATTGCAATGCAAGAAGAATTGAACAACTTCAAAAGAAATGAAGTGTGGGAGCTGGTGGAAAGACCAAGGGCGAACATCGTTGGAACCAAATGGGTCTTTCGGAACAAGCAAGATGAACATGGAGTAGTAACAAGAAATAAAGCGAGGCTGGTGGCCAAGGGTTATTCTCAGGTCGAAGGTTTGGACTTCGACGAAACTTTCGCTCCCTGTAACACCCCAAACTTACATGCGGGGCCCGCGTGTCATCCCTCACCTCCCGCGCGCCCCCAACGGCCGGACTCTTCCCCGCGCCCGATCTAAACGAACTCCGGAAACCCGCGCCCCCAGCCCGAATTCTGGTCCCGTACGTCTCAAACTCGATCCCAACAGACCGCCGCACTCCCTCGCCTATATAAACGCCGACAATCATCCTGTTCCCCCTCCCCCCGATCGACCGTTCTTCTCTCCGGTGAGAACCGAAGATTCAATCCCCGTTTTCCTTCGATCGTTGCTCGGATTATCTGATCTAACGCGCTGGTCGTGCTCCACCGCCACCAGGGAGCCCTGCACGTGAAGGAAACGATAAGTTTCACGCCCTAGCATCTGCTCCGACGAGCACCGCCGCGTTTTCACCTCGGACCTCACCTCCGACCGCCTTCCAGGGCCTCCGAGCTCAAGAAAAACCCCGAGGTGAGATCCCCGACCTCCCCTCTACCGTTCTATGCCATGAAATCCAAGTTTTAGGAAGTATAGATGAAAATCCGAAGATCTCCGGCGAGATCGCCGCCTCCCGTCGTCGCGCGCCGCCGGGTAGTGCGGGCTGGCTCCGGCCAGGGCGACGTGGCCCCTTGTGCGCCGTCTATTTTAAATCGCACGGTAAAATTAAAATCCGCGCGTACCGGTTCGATGATCTAATCTAAGCCGTCCACTTTAAATCGGACAATCCACATCAGCCCCGCATTATAGAGGCCAGGATTCTTACGTGCTACCCCCTGGGGATTTCGGAAAACATGAGCTAGCCCCGGAAACTTCTGATCTAGCCCCTGGAACTTCAAAAATTTGTGTAAATTCATTTAAAAATCAGTTTTAGCCCCTGGACTTAATAAAAATTAGGAAAACCCCTCTGTTATGTGTAGTTAGACCCCTGGAAATTTATGAAATAATAAATTAGACCCTGTAGTAGGGTGGATTTACCTTTTTGACCCTATATGATATTAAATTCAGAAATTTGAATATGTGATTAGGATTTAAATTGAAAAGGTGAGGCAAACACATTGTAAATTAAAATTTAAACTCTACTAGCACTTGGAAAACTTTAGAATGAGTTAAAAATAGATTTTAGGCTGAAATGAATTCTGTCTAAACGATATTCATATTTATTAGTTCTAGAAACATATTTTAGGCTAGGAAATAATTCTAAAAATTAGTAAAATAAATTTAATTTGTTCCACATCAGAGAGGAAGTTCAAAGATATATTATTAAACATTTAGATCAGAAACTATTCTGTTTAGATGGTGTGTCTTACTATTTTCATAATAAAACTCACTTTTAGGCATAGAAAATAAATCTGAAAAATATAGCAAAATAGGTATGCATAACTAGAAAATGATAAATGAAGTCTCCAAATCCAAAAATTTCAGTTTAGGATTTGGTAGAAGATCTGAAAACCTAATTGGAGTAGGAAAATACCTTTTATACAAACTTTGTGTATAAGAAATGTAATATTTAAATATAAAGAATTTGTCCAAAATGGAACTTCATATATAGTGTGCAAATAGAAATCTGAACATAGAAAGTTAGAAATACTATACATATGTTTAAAGGTGAATGTAGGCCAAAAATCAACACATGTAGAGTAACCATAACACTTAGAAATGTGAATGACTTTCATAGGTATGTATGTGTGGTTTGTATGAAGTGAAAGTGTGAACTATGTCTTATGGATTGTTGTTTTCTTTTGCTATGTGTATTGGCATGAATAGAACCTGCCCCAGAGCAAGTTCTCCCTTTCCAAGACCAGGACTTTCCAATCCCAAAGCAGCAGGAAGAAGGCAAGTGTCCTTGACCACTTTGATCCTATACTAGGATGTGTAGATAGAATTATTTGCATTGTCAATTGAAATATGAAACCCATGCTAGGAAGTTTCCCTAGAATTGCATTACCTTGTTTCCTTGTAGCTTGGGTTGGGATTTATTTTATCATGTCATTTATTCATATGCTTATGCTTAGCCATGCTTAGAATGGGATAATTGGGATATGAGATCATTAATTTATTTACCTTAATCTTGAATGAGATATCATGAGTTATGTAGAGGTAGGGATCGAGGCAAGTTGGATGATTTGGTTGGTGCTGGGTGCACGAGACTCGGGTTTGTGTTTAGTACTTGCCTAGATCCTAAGGACCGGTTCATGGAGCATGTAACCAGGCTTTACCGTGCCAACCACATGCTGAGATGGGGCAGCTTGGCCAATTAATTAGGTGTATCCCCGGCGTAGTATGGGTGTGTTGGATGGTGCGGGGAATAGGTGTCAGCTGGACTACTATATGAACCGCGAGGCTCAAGAGGGGGCCACTGCAGCGGGGTTGGAGCCTCTTGTATGCTGTTAGGGGTGAAACCTCAGTGGGCCCACGCTCATCGGGAATCCATTTGTAAAGGCTTCGTAGTGATCTCCTGGCTACACACCTGGGAAGTGTGAACGTGGTTCGTAGCCACTGGCATAATGGAGGTTCTTTTAGTCCACCCGACAACGGGGGATGAAATCATTACATGTGGGTACAGTGGTGCAAACTCTGCAGAGTCAAAATTGTCATGACAGTCGTGCTCACAGTCAAGAGCGGCTTGGACTTATTCATGATTAGAGGATGATGACTTTGGAAGTTGTGGATGTTAAGCGGGGAGCTTAACATTGGAAATGATGTTATGGTTATTTGATTATGATGATGGGTTGGGAGATTGGGACCATTTCACCTATGTAGTAATGTAGGTGCTTAATAAGCTAAGATGATAGGAATTAATTGCGTAGTGCTCTAACCATGAGTTCGACCTCTCCTTGCTCTAGCCATGCATGCATAACTTTCCCACACTTGCTGAGTACCAACGGTACTCAAACTTGCATATTTGTTGGTTTAAAATTGCTGCTCAGGTCAAGGGGATGATGTGGTGATTCAATGACCAAGACTTCGGACCCGAAGAAGGATTCTAGGTTCATGGGGTTCCCCGGGCAACGCCTGTGACAGAGCCCACAAGAATAATATTCCGCTGCTGTTTTATTTATCATGAACTTATTATCGTCCATCGAGACGTATGCTATGTAAGACTTATTTATATTCAACACCTGGCTTGTAATAAATGATGCTTCACTATTTGTCATCACATGTATGAGAAAATGATCCTGGCATACATATGATATTCACTCGGTTGTTCTTCGGAGAAACCGGGTGTGAAAGAAGTGGTATCAGAGCCAAGGTTGCCCGTAGGAACATGGACCTAGGTAGAAATGGACGTATTTAAGGACTCTATTTTCTTAAAAACTATTTTACAAAGGTGTGGGTTGAAAAGTGTTATTTAATGGGTCACTTTATTCACCTTGCCCCAACTCTATTCAAAACACGATTTTTATTTAAATCTTATCTAACTTGATTTTAAATGCTTTATGTTTTATATGGTTCGCATGATCCGCACCGCCCGCAAGTCCACCGGAGGGAGAGTTCCTGTAGTTGCCCTTGCCCTAAGAGAGGGGAATCGTCCGGTGACGTACCACTCCTACTGATTGGCAGTAGGAGGCTTGTTGCGCCGTCTTCGGCGTATGCTCCAAGCCGCCGGCAATACGGGCAAGCTAACCATACACTACAGCTCCACCCGGACCATCCGTGAGAAGCGGGAAGAATGGAGTTCAGAAATGAGGATTATCCATGAAAATCAGCTGCTCAAGATCCACCGCTCTATAGCTTGTCGAGCAACACAGGTCGATGCCGAGAAGGATGTCACCTGGGAGGCCATCACCTGCCAGAGTTACATCTACTGTCGCCACCTCGACAGGACTGAGTACATGTATGTCCTCCAGCGTGAGAGTGGTACAGCGGAGTACAAGTACCCGCCAGTGCAGCACGGGACTTCCCATGAGCACATGGACCTGTGCTTGGAGGATGCTGCTATGCTCAGCACTCGACTGCAGGAGTGTCAGCAGGAGCTTCAGGATGTTCGTGACACCCTGAAGGAGACCGAGGAATTGCTTCGAGCCAGCTTGAGGGCAAGAGAAAGAGGAGATGGGAATGAACTGTGTGTCACCGTGAATGACACATGGACTCCTGACTCCCCAGATCACCGGGCGAGCAGGCGTCGCCGCACTTCTCCACCAGCAGCTTCCCCACCCAAAGCGGAGTCAGAGGGCAGCCGCAATAATGAGGAAGATCCCGAGGAGTTTGCTCAGTGATACGAGTCGTGTAGAGTCATTTCCCTTAGTTCAGCAGGTTATCGAGTAGTCGAGTCGATACCTTAGTTAATGGCGTGTTAATGTTTGGTGTGGGACGTGAGTTGTGGAAGCCATGGGCATTTGTCCGCAACCTCGTCTTTAGACTGTTTTGCTTTGATGTGTGAACCCCTATGAATTAAGAGTGCATTTATGTCCGCGTGAGACGTGAAACCCTCACAAAATGTTAATATAATAAGACCTCATGAGTTTAAGTTTAAACAAGCAAATTGGGAATTCAATACGAAATGCTTTAAATTAAACATTTGGTTGATCATGATAGATGGCCAGAAGAGGAAAGGGTCGTGGTGCCAACCCCACCAACAACAACGATGAGGCCGGCAACCCTCATCTTTCTGGAGGACAAGACAGGGGTGGTCGCCGTGAAGGAGTTGATCCCATCCACCAAATGCTTGAAAATCAGAATCAACTCATCCAGAGCCTAACTCAAGTGGTGGCCAACTTGCACCAAGTTCCACCTCCACAAGCTGCACCACGCCAACCAATGTTGAGTGAGTTTCTAGGGACTCAACCTCCAAAGTTTGCAAGTGCTGCTGAACCTCTGGAGGCAGATGATTGGCTAAAGACTATTGAGAGCAAGATGAGGATCATACAATGCCAAGGGTATGAGAGGGTGCTGTTTGCCTCTCACCAATTGCATGGACCTGCTGCTGATTGGTGGACCGCTTACGTGGCCGCCCATCATGACCCTGAGAACATCACTTGGGAAGAGTTCAAGCGCAGTTTCCGCAACCATTACATACCAAGGGGTGAACTCAAAAACAAGAGAAAGGAGTTCTTGGGGCTGCAGCAAGGAAACATGACTGAGGGAATACCTCACTAAATTCACCCAACTATCCCGTTATGCACCACGGGACATCGAGACTGATGAGCAGAAACAGGACTGCTTTGTGGAAGGACTTACTGCGGAAATGCAGTGTGCAATGTCCTCCAACGAGTATGAAAGCTTCCAAAAGATGGTGGACAGAGCATTTGTTGTGGAGAGGAAGCTGAAGGCCTTGGAAAATGAAAACAAGAGGAAGGCGGGATGGTCACACCAAGCCTCGGGTAGCAACACATGCCCACGACTGATGCAACCACCCGCAGGGCAGACGAGCCGTGCTGTGGTACCCTACTCAGCACCCAGAGGGTACAACCCAAATTTCAGGCCTCCATCAGCACTGGCACAGCCGCAGCGTCAAATTGTACAGCAGCCTCGTCCCACATATCAACCTCGACCAGCAGGGCAAGGACCACAGAACCAACCCCAAGACAACAAAGGCCAGGCACCTAAGGTCGGGGTGCAATGCTTCAATTGTGACGAGGTGGGGCACTACGCTCATAAGTGCCCAAAGAAGAAGCCCGTGCAGCCGCAACAGCAGAATATGATGCGAGGACGGGTGAACCATGTGACCATGGAGGAGGCGCAAGAGGCACCTGACGTGGTAGTTGGTAAGTTTCCTGCCAATTTACACAGTGCAACCCTGTTGTTCGATTCTGGTGCTACCCACTCGTTCATTGCCCAAGGGTTTGTTAAGAAGCATGATCTAACAACAACACAAATGAACCATATGCTTGCAGTAAACTCTCTAGGGGGAGAAATAAGGACAAGACGAGTGTGTCCCAAGGTGAATCTAGACATTAATGGGGTGGTATTTACTGCAAACCTCATAGTCATAGATTCACCAGGGATAGATATTATTTTGGGTATGGATTGGTTGACCAAACATAAAGGAATCATCCATTGTTCGACAAGAATGGTGGAACTAACTCACCCTAGTGGGACCAGAGTAAAGTTCATAACCATACAAGAGCCTAGGAGGGACATTAAACTCAATCAAGTTGAGGTGGAAGTGGAGGAGATCAGGATCATCAGGGAATATCCAGACGTTTTTCCGGAGGAGTTGCCAGGTATGCCTCCCGATCGTGAAGTGGAATTCACGATTGAGCTAGTGCCTAGAACAACTCCGATATACAAGAGACCCTATCGGATGGACTCCAAACAGCTGGAAGAACTCAAGGAACATTTAAGAGAATTGATAGAGAAGGGGTACATTCGTCCTAGTTCCTCACCATGGGGAGCTCCAGTGATATTTGTGCCCAAGAAGGACAGAACCCAAAGGTTGTGCGTAGACTACCATGCGTTGAATGAAGTAACCATCAAGAACAAGTACCCATTACCCCCCATTGAAGACTTGTTTGATCAGTTGAGGGGAGCTTGTGTGTTCTCGAAAATTGATCTCAGGTTGGGATACCACCAACTTAAGATAAGACAAACTGATATTCCAAAGACAGCTTTCGTATCTCGGTACGGACTGTATGAATACACCGTCATGCCTTTCGGGCTAACTAATGCCCCGGCATACTTCATGTATCTCATGAACAAGGTATTCATAGAATATCTATACAAATTTGTGGTGGTTTTCATTGATGACATTCTCGTCTTCTCCAAAGATGAATAAGAACATGAGAGACATTTAAGGTTGGTGTTGCAAAAGCTGAGAGAACACCAACTATATGCCAAGTTGAGCAAGTGTGAATTTTGGCTGAAGAGAGTTCCCTTCTTAGGACATACAATCTCGGAGGGAGGAATCTCTGTAGATCCCACCAAGATCGAGGATGTACAGAAGTGGAAGACCCCTGAGAATGTCGGGGAAGTTCGAAGCTTCTTGTGATTGGCTGGGTATTATCGACGGTTTATTGAGGGTTTCTCGAAGATCTCGAGACCCCTCACCAAATTGTTAGAGAAGGGAATCACATTCACATGGACTCCGCGGTGCGAGACGAGTTTTCAAGAATTAAAGAAAAGATTGACAACAGCCCCAGTGCTAGTTATGCCAGACATGCAGAAGAACTTTTCGGTGTACTGCGATGCCTCTAGAAACAGGTTGGGATGTGTTCTCATGCAAGAGGGGCATGTCGTGGCATATGCATCCGGCAGCTCCGGAAGCACGAGAAGAACTATCCTACGCATGACCTAGAGCTAGCCGCAGTGGTACACGCGTTGAAGATTTGGCGGCATTACTTGATGGGCAAGAGGACAGAGATATATACGGATCATAAAAGCTTAAAGTATATTTTCACATAGTCAGATCTCAACCTCAGACAAAGGAGATGGTTAGAGCTAATCAATGGCTTTGATGTGGGCATCAACTATCATCCTGGGAAAGCGAACGTCGTAGCAGATGCTTTAAGCCGGAAGGTGCAGGTCAATAGGTTGAACTTAAAGGACATACCTACATAACTGAAGGAAGAGGTTGTAAAACTCAATCTATGTTTGGTGAATAGTGGTGAAGCCATCACCATGGAAGTGGACTCCACATTAGAGCAAGATATACGCAACGGTCAAAAGACTGATGAGAAGATACAAGAAATCAGAGAACTCATCAAGGATAATAAAGCCCTTGGTTTCAGAGAGGATGAACAAGGTACGGTGTGGCACGGGAAAATAATCTGTGTGCCTGAAGTGAAGGAGATACGTGAATTGATTTTGAAGGAGGCTCATGATTCCGACTATTCCATTCATCCTGGAAGTACGAAGATGTATCATGACCTCAAGAGCAGATATTGGTGGTATGGAATGAAGCGAGATGTCGCGGAACATGTTGCCCTGTGTGACACATGTCAGTTGGTGAAAGCAAAACATCAACGACCCGCGGGATTATTGCAACCACTCAAAGTGCCTGAATGGAAATGGGAAGAAATAGGTATGGATTTCATAGTGGGACTGCCTAGGACCCAATCGGGTTATAATTCGATATGGGTCATCATCGACAGGCTAACCAAGGTAGCTCATTTCATCCCCGTGAAAGAAAGCTACAGCGGATCCAAATTGGCAGAATTATACATGTCAAGGATCGTGTGTTTCCATGGAGTGCCAAAGAAGATAGTGTCAGATCGAGGGACACAGTTCACCTCAAGGTTCTTGCAGAAGTTACATGAAACCATGGGAACCCATCTAAATTTTAGTTCTGCCTATCACCCCAGACTGATGGGCAGACGGAAAGAACTAATCAGATCCTTTAGGATATGCTGAGAGCGTGTGCGCTCAAGAACAATAGGAGTTGGGATAAGAACTTACCGTATGCGGAGTTCTCCTATAACAACAGCTATCAGGCTAGTATGAAGATGTCACCATTTGAGGCTTTGTATGGGAGGTAGTGCAGAACTCTCCTATTTTGGAACCAAACGGGGAAAGTAAAGTGTTTGGGCCCGAGGTACTACAAGAAGCCGAGGCGAAAGTGAGGGAAATCGGCAACTATTTGAGGATAGCACAGAACCGACAAAAGAGTTATGCCGATGTACGGAGACGAGAGCTTATTTTCAACGTGGGGGACTATGTCTATCTCAAGGTGTCCCCTATCCGAGGACTTCGTCGGTTCAAGGTGAAAGGGAAGTTATCACCTCGATACATCGGACCCTTTCAAGTTCTGGAGAGGAAAGGCGAAGTGGCATATCAACTAGAACTACCGGCTCGCTTATCAGATGTGCATGACGTATTCCATGTGTCACAGCTCAAGAAATGTCTGAGGACGCTGGAAGAGATGTTACCCATGAATGAGGTTGACGTAGCAGAGGATCTGTCTTATGCCGACCAACCGGTCAAGATTTTGGAGACAATGGAACGCCTCACAAGAAATAAAAGAATCCGGATGTGCAAGGTGCAGTGGAAGCATCACTCGGAAGAGGAAGCCACATGGGAGCGAGAAGATGAGCTTAAGGCACAGTTTCCGGAATTGTTTTCCTAGAACCACCAATCTCGAGGACGAGATTTCTTTTAAGGAGGGTAGAGCTGTAACACCCCAAAATATGCTAAAGAGGGGAATTTAAAAATTTTTGGACGTATTGCATGTGGTGCAAACATTCAAATTTAAATTGGAATTCAAATTCAAATCAAAATAGAAAAGAAAAGGAAAAAGAAAAAGAAAAACCCCACCGGCCAGTGGGCCGAAACCCACCAGCCGGGCCACTACTCCCCCCCCCTGCGCCAGCCCACAACCGCGCGCCCTCTCTTCCTCTCACTGACACGCGGGGCCCGCTTGTCATCCCTCACCTCCCGCGCGCCCCCAACGGCCGGACTCTTTCCCGCGCCCGATCTCAACGAACTCTGGAAACCCGCGCCCCCAGCCCAAATTCTAGTCCCGAACGTCTCAAACTCGATCCCAACAGACCGCCACCCTCCCTCGCCTATATAAACGCCGAAAATCGCCCTGTCCCCCCCCCCCCCCCGATCGGCCGTTCTTCTCTCTGGTGAGAACCGAAGATTCAATCCCCGTTTTCCTTCGATCATTGCTCGGATTATCTGATCTAACGCGCTGGTCGTGCTCCACCGCCCCCAGGGAGCCCTGCACATGAAGGAAACGACAAGTTTCGCGCCCTAGCATCTGCTCCGATGAGCACCGCCGTGTTTTCACCTCGGACCTCGCTGCCGACCGCCTTCCAGGGCCTCCGAGCTCAA
Organism: Neostapfia colusana; assembly: GCA_030760725.1. Lineage (NCBI taxonomy): Eukaryota > Viridiplantae > Streptophyta > Magnoliopsida > Poales > Poaceae > Neostapfia > Neostapfia colusana. The sequence continues at coordinate 23,876,435 of JASWHV010000020.1, forward strand.
GAAAAACCCTGAGGTGAGATCCCCGACCTCCCCTCTACCGTTCTATGCCATGAAATCCAAGTTTTAGGATGTATAGACAAAAATCCGAAGATCTCCGGCGAGATCACCGCCTCCCACCGCCGCGCGCCGCCGAGCAGTGTGGGCTGGCTCCGGCCAGGGCGACGTGGCCCCTTGTGCGCCGTCTATTTTAAATCGCACGGTAGAATTAAAACCCGCGCGTACCGGTTCGATGATCTAATCTGAGCTGTCCACTTTAAATCGGACGGTCCACATCAGCCCCGCGTTATAGAGGTCGGGATTCTTACGCGCTACCCCCTGGGGATTTCGGAAAACACGAGCTAGCCCTGGAAACTTCTGATCTAGCCCCTGGAACTTCAAAATTTTGTGTAAATTCATTTAAAAATCAGTTTTAGCCACTGGACTTAATAAAAATTAGGAAAACCCCTCTGTTATGTGTAGTTAGACCCCTGGAAATTTATGAAATAATAAATTAGACCCTGTAGTAGGGTGGATTTACCTTTTTCACCCTATATGATATTAAATTCAGAACTTTGAATATGTGATTAGGATTTAAATTGAAAAGGTGAGGCAAACACATTGTAAATTCAAATTTAATCTCTACTAGCACTTGGAAAACTTTAGAATGAGTTAAAAATAGATTTTAGGCTGAAATGAATTCTGTCTAAATGATATTCATATTTATTAGTTCTAGAAACATATTTTAGGCTAGGAAATAATTCTAAAAATTAGTAAAATAAATTTAATTTGTTCCACATCAGAGAGGAAGTTCAAAGATATATTATTAAACATTTAGATCAGAACCTATTCTGTTTATATGGTGTGTCTTACTATTTTCATAATAAAACTCACTTTTAGGCATAGAAAATAAATCTAAAAAATATAGGAAAATAGGTATGCATAATTAGAAAATGATAAATGAAGTCTCCAAATCCAAAAATTTCAGTTTAGGATTTGGTAGAATATCTGAAAACCTAATTGGAGTAGGAAAATACCTTTTATACAAACTGTCACACCCGGTTTCTCCGAAGAACAACCGAGTGAATATCACATGTATGCCAGGATCATTTTCTCATACATGTGATGACAAATAGTGAAGCATCATTTATTACAAGCCAGGTGTCGAATATAAATAAGTCTTACATAGCATATGTCTCGATGGACGATAATAAGTTCATAACATGTAAATAAAATAGCAGCGAAATATTATTCTTGTGGGCTCCGTCACAGGCGTTGCCCGGGGGACTCCATGAACCTAGAAACCTTCTTCGTGTCCGAAGTCTTGATTGTTAAACACCACATCGTCCCCTTGACCTGAGCAGCAATTTAAACCAACAAATATGCAAGTTTGAGTACCGTTGGTACTCAGCAAGTGTGGGAAAGTTATGTCATGCATAGCTCTACATAACTCACAATATCTCATTCAAGAGTATGGTAAAATAAACTGATGATCTCATATCCCAAATATCCCATTCTAAGCATGGCTAAGCATATGCATAATAATAAATGACATGATAAAATGAATCCCAACCCAAGCTACAAGGAAACAAGGTAATGCAATTCAAGGGAAACATCCTAGCATGGGTTTCATATTTTCAATTGACAATGCAAATAATTCTATCTACACATCCTAGTATAGGAACAAAGTGGTCAAGGACACTTGCCTCCTTCCTGCTGCTCTTGGAATGGGTAGTCCTGATCTTGGAAAGGAAGAACTTGCTCTGGAGCAGGTTCTACATCATACCATCACACATAGCAAAAGAAAAACAACAATCCATAAGACATAGTTCACACTTCCACTTCAAACAAATCACACATTCACATTTATGAAAGTCATTCACAATTATATGTGTTGTGGTTACTCCATGTGTGTTGATCTTTGGCTTACATGTACTTTTAACCATGTGTATATGATTCTTACTTTTGTATTCACATTTATGCTTACATACTATATATATGAGTTTCCAATTTAAATAAATTCTTTATATTTAATTACTACACCTTATAGCTACCAAGTATGCATGAAAGGTATTTTCCTACTCCATATGTGTCTTCAGAATTTCTACCAACCCTAAACTGAATTCTTTGGATTTTAGAAACTTCATTTATCATTTACTAGTTGCTATATTTTCAGATTTATTTCCTATGCCTAAATGTGAACTTTATTATGAAAATAACAAGACACATCATCTAAACAGAATAGGTTCTGATCTAAAATATTTAATAATATATTTGACCTTTACCTCTGATGTAAACTATTTTACATTTATTTTCCCTATTTTCAGAACTATTCTATACTTAAAAATGTGTCCCTATAACTAGTAAATGTGAATAATAAATTAAACAGATTCATTTCAGCCCAAAAATATATTTTTATCTCACTCCAAAGTTTTCTATGTACTGAGAAAGTTTTTAATTAAATTTTGACAATCTGTTTGTCCCACTTTTTAAATTTTAAATACTAGCCACCTATTCAATTTCCTAAATTAAATATCAAACAGGGTTAAAAAGGTAAACTCACCCCACTACAGGGTCTATAATATTATTTTAACAATTTTCAGGGGTCTAGCTACTCATAACAGAGGAGTTTTTCCTAATTTTTATTAAGTCCAGGGGCTAAAACTGATTTTTAAATGAATTTACATGATTTTCTGAAGTTCCAGGGGCTAGATCAGAAGTTTCCGGGGCTAGCTCTTATTTCCCGAGAACCCCAAGGGGTAGCACGTAAGAATTCCAGTCTTTATAACGCGGGGCTGACGTGGACCGTCCGATTTAAAACAGACGGCTGAGATTATAACGCCGAACCGGTACGCGGGGATTTAAAGTCTACCGTGCGATTTAAAATAGACGGCGCACAGGCGGCCACGTCGCTCTAACCGAGCGCGGGCGGCGCTGCCCGGCGGCGCACGGCGGCGGGAAGCGGCGATCTCGCCGGAGATTTTCGGATCTTCGAGAATTCTTCCTAGAACTGTGATTTTATGGCATAGATCGGTGGAGGGGAGGTCGGGGATCTCACCTCGGGGGTTTTCTTGAGCTTGGAGGTCCTGGAAAGTGATCGGCGACGAGGTCCGAAGCGAAACCACGGCGAGGCTCATCGGCGTTGTGTTTTAACCGCAAGTCACCGTGTTTTCTGCACCTGAGTTAGATCGGAATTTCCGAGCGTAGATCGGCCAGAATTCGCCGGAGAAGGCTCGGGTTCTCACCGGAGTAAAAACAGCAGATCGCGTGAGAAAAACGGGATGAGGCCGGGGTTTTTATAGACGGAGGAAGGGCGGCGTTCGGTTGTGATCGAGTTTGCGTCGCCCACGAGCAAAATTCGGCTGAGATACGCAGAAATCCGGGTCGGTTTGGATTCGCGGTGAGAGAGTGTCCGGCCGAGCGCGGCGCTGGCGCGAGGAAGAAGAAAGCTGGCGGGCCCCGCCTGTCAGTGGGAGGAAGGGGGCGCGCGCGGCTGTGGGCTGGCGCGGGTGCTGGGTGGGCCGGCTGGTGGATTTCGGCCCACTGGCTGGTTTTTTTCTGTTTTCCTTTTTCTTTTTTCTATTTCTTTTCTGTTTTGAGTTTAAATTGAATTCCAGTTTGAATTTAAATTGTTGCAAAACATGCAACACGTCCAAAACTTTTTAAATTCCCCTCTTAACATGATTTTGGGGTGTTACAGCTCTACCCCCCTTAAAAGAAATCTCGTCCTCGAGATTGGTGGTTCTAAGAAAACAATTCCGGAAATTGTGCCTTGAGCTCATCTTCCCGTTCCCAGGTGGCTTCCTCTTCTGAGTGATGCTTCCACTGCACCTTGCACATCCGGATTCTTTTATTTCTGGTGAGGCGTTCCATTGTCTCCAAAATCTTGTATGGTTGCTCGGCATAAGACAAATCCTCAGCTACGTCCACTTCATTCATGGGTAACACCTCTTCAGGCGTCCTCAGGCATTTCTTGAGTTGTGACACATGGAATACATCGTGCACATCCGATAGGCGAGCCGGTAACTCTAGTTGATACGCCACTTCGCCTTTCCTTTCCAGAACTTGAAAGGGTCCGATGTATCGAGGTGACAACTTCCCTTTCACCTTGAACCGACGAAGTCCTCTGATAGGGGACACCTTGAGATAGACATAGTCTCCCACGTTGAAAACGAGCTCTCTTCTTTGTACATCGGCATAGCTCTTTTGGCGTGTCTGTGCTTTCCTCAAATTGTTGCGAATTTCCCTCACCTTCGCCTCGGCTTCTTGTAGTACTTCTGGACCAAACACTTTACTTTCCCCCGTTTGGTTCCAAAATAGGGGAGTTCTGCACTTCCTCCCGTACAAGGCTTCAAATGGTGAAATCTTCATACTAGCTTGATAGCTGTTGTTATAGGAGAATTCCGCATACGGTAAGTTCTTGTCCCAACTCCGATTATTTTTGAGTGCACATGCCCTCAGCATATCATCAAGAATCTGATTGGTTCTTTCCGTCTGCCCATCAGTTTGGGAATGATAGGCAGAACTAAAGTTCAGATGGGTTCCCATGGTTTTGTGCAACTTCTGCCAGAACCTTGAGGTGAACTGTGTCCCTCGATCCGACACAATCTTCTTTGGCACTCCATGGTAACAAACGATCCTTGACATGTACAACTCTGCCAATTTGGATCTGCTGTAGCTTTCTTTCACGGGGATGAAATGAGCTACCTTGGTTAGCCTGTCAATGATGACCCATATCGAATCATATCCTGATTGAGTCCTAGGCAATCCCACGATGAAATCCATGCCGATCTCTTCCCATTTCCATTCAGGAACTTTGAGTGGTTGCAATAATCCCGCGGGTCGTTGATGTTCTGCTTTCACCAACTGACATGTGTCACATAGAGCAACATGTTCCGCGACATCTCGCTTCATGCCATACCACCAATACCTGCTCTTGAGGTCCTGGTACATCTTCGTACTCCCTGGATGAATGGAATAGTCAGAATCATGAGCCTCCTTCAAAATCAATTCACGGATCTCCTTTACTTCTGGCACACATATTCTTTTCCCGTGCCACACCGTTCCTTGTTCATCCTCTCTAAAACCAGGAGCTTTATTTTCCTTGATGAGTTGTCTGATCTCTTTTATCTTCTCGTCTTTCTTTTGACCCTCGCGGATGTCTCGCTCTAGTGTGGAGTCCACTTCCACGGCGATGGCTTCACCACTATTCACAAGGCATAGATTGAGCCTTATAACCTCTTCCTTCAGTTCTGTAGGCATGTCCTTTAAGCTTAACCTATTGACCTACACCTTCCGGTTTAAAGCATATGCTACGACGTTCGCTTTCCCAGGATGATAGTTAATGCCCACATCAAAATTGTTGATTAGCTCTAACCATCTCCTTTGTCTGAGGTTGAGATCTGGCTGTGTGAAAATATACTTTAAGCTCTTATGATCCGTATATATCTCTGTCCTCTTCCCCATCAAGTAGTGTCGCCAAATTTTCAACGCGTGTACCACTGCGGCTAGTTCTAAGTCATGTGTAGGATAGTTTTCCTCGTGTTTCCGAAGCTGCCGGGATGCATAAGCCACGACATGCCCTTCTTGGATGAGAACACATCCCAACCCGTTTCCAGAGGCATCGTAGTACACCGTAAAGTTCTTCTGCATATCTGGCATAACTAGCACTGGGGCTGTCGTCAATCTTTTCTTTAACTCCTGAAAACTCGTCTCGCACTGCGGCGTCCATGTGAATGTGATTCCCTTCTCCAACAGTTTGGTGAGGGGTCTCGAGATTTTAGAGAATCCCTCAATAAACCGTCGATAGTATTCAGCCAATCCCAAGAAGCTTCGAACTTCCCCGACATTTTCAGGGGTCTTCCACTTCTGTATATCCTCGATTTTGGCAGGATCCACGGAGATTCCTCCCTCCGAGATTATATGTCCTAAGAAGGGAACTCTCTTCAGCCAAAACTCACACTTGCTCAACTTGGCATATAGTTGGTGTTCTCTCAGCCTTTGCAACACCAACCTTAGATGTTTCTCATGTTCTTCTTCATTTTGGAGAAGACGAGAATGTCATCTATGAAAACCACCACAAATTTGTCCAGATATTCCATGAATACCTTGTTCATGAGATACATGAAGTACGCCGGGGCATTAGTTAGCCCGAAAAGCATGACAGTGTATTCATACAGTCCGTACCGAGATACGAAAGCTGTCTTGGGAATATCAGATTGCCTTATCTTGAATTGGTGGTATCCCGACCTGAGATCAATCTTCGAGAACACACAAGCTCCCCTCAACTGATCAAACAAGTCTTCAATGCGGGGCAATGGGTACTTGTTCTTGATGGTTACTTCATTCAAGGCACGGTAATCCACGCATAACCTTTGGGTTCCGTCCTTTTTGGGCACAAATATCACCGGAGCTCCCCATGGTGAGGAAGTGGGGCGAATATACCCCTTCTCCCTCAATTCTCTCAAATGATCCTTGAGTTCTCCCAGCTGCTTGGAGTCCATCCGATAAGGTCTCTTGTATATCGGGGCTGTTCCGGGCACTAGCTCAATTGCGAATTCCACTTCACGATTGGGAGGCATACCTGGCAACTCCTCCGAAAAAACATCTGGATATTCCCTGATGGTCCTGATCTCCTCCCAAGTGATGTTCTCAGGGTCATGATGGGCGGCCACGTAGGCGGTCCACCAATCAGCAGCAGGTCCATGCAATTGGTTACAGGCGAACATCACCCTCTCATACCCTTGGCATTGTATGATCCTCATCTTGTTCTCAATGGTCTTTAGCCAATCATCTGCCTCTAGAGGTTTAGCAGCAGTTGCAAACTTTGGAGGTTGAGTCCCTAGAAACTCACTCAACCTTGGTTGGCGTGGTGCAGCTTGTGGAGGTGGAACTTGGTGCAAGTTGGCCACCACTTGAGTTAGGCTCTGGATGAGCCGATTCTGATTTTCAAGCATTTGGTGGATGGGATCAACTCCTTCACGGCGACCACCCCTGTCTTGTCCTCCAGAAAGATGAGGGTTTCTGGCCTCATCGTTGTTGTTGGCGGGGTTGGCACCACGACCCTTTCCTCTTCCGGCCATCTATCATGATCAACCAAATGTTAATTTAAAGCATTTTGTATTAAATTCCCAATTTGCTTGTTTAAACTTAAACTCATGAGGTCTTAATATATTAACATTTTCTGAGGGTTTCACGTCTCACGCGAACATAAATGCACTCTTAATTCATAGGGGTTCACACCTCAAAGAAAAACAGCCTAAAGACGAGGTTGCGGACAAATGCCCATGGCTTCCACGACTCACGTCCCACACCAAACATTAACACACCACTAACTAAGATATTGACTCGACTACTCGATAACCTGCTGAACTAAGGGAAAGGACTCTACACGACTCGTATCACTGAACTGGCTCCTCAGGAACTTCCTCATTATTGCGGCTGCCCTCTGACTCCGCTTTGGGTGGGGAAGCTACTGGTGGAGAAGCGCGGCGACGCCTGCTCGGCCGGCGATCTAGGGAGTCAGGAGTCCATGTGTCATTCACGGTGACACACAGTTCATTCCCATCTCCTCGTTCTCTCGCCCTCAAGCTGGCTCGAAGAAATGCCTCGGTCTCCTTCAGGGTGTCACCAACATCCTGAAGCTCCTGCTGACACTCCTGCAGTCGAGTGCTGAGCATAGCAGCATCCTCCAAGCACAGGTCCATGTGCTCATGGGAAGTCCCCTGCTACACCGGCGGTTACTTGTACTCCGCTGTACCACTCTCACGCTGGAGGACATACATGTACTCAGTCCTGTCCAGGGGGCGACGGTAGATGTAACTCTGGCAGGTGATGGCCTCCTAGGTGACATCCTTCTCGGTATCGACCTATGTTGTTCGACAAGCTGGAGAGCGGTGGATCTTGAGCAGCTGATTTTCATGGATAATCCTCATTTCTTTACTCCATTCTTCCCGCTTCTCACGGATGGTCCGGGTGGAGCTGTAGTGTATGGTTAGCTTGCCCGTATTGCCGGCGGCTTGGAGCATACGCCGAAGACGTCGCAATAAGCCTCCTACTGCCAATCCGTAGGAGTGGTACGTCACCGGACGATTCCCCTCTCTTAGGGCAAGGGCAACTACAGGAACTCTCCCTCCGGTGGACTTGCGGGCGGTGCGGATCATGCGAACCATCTAAAACATAAAGCATTTAAAATCAAGTTAGATAAGATTTAAATAAAAATCATGTTTTGAATAGAGTTGGGGCAAGGTGAATAAAGTGACCCATTAAATAACAATTTTCAACCCACACCTTCGTAAAATAGTTTTCAAGAAAATAGGGTCCTTAAATACGTCCATTTCTATCTAGGTTCACGTTCCTACGGGCAACCTTGGCTCTGATACCACTTCTTGTCACACCCGGTTTCTCCGAAGAACAACCGAGTGAATATCACATGTATGCTAGGATCATTTTCTCATACATGTGATGACAAATAGTGAAGCATCATTTATTACAAGCCAGGTGTCGAATATAAATAAGTCTTACATAGCATATGTCTCGATGGACGATAATAAGTTCATAACATGTAAATAAAATAGCAGCGGAATATTATTCTTGTGGGCTCCGTCACAGGCGTTGCCCGGGGGACTCCGTGATCCTAGAAACCTTCTTCGGGTCCAAAGTCTTGGTCATTATACACCACCTCATTATCTTGACCTGAGCAGCAATACAAACCAACATATATGCAAGGTTGAGTATCGATGGTACTCAGCAAGTGTGGGAAAATTATGTCATGCATGGCTAGAACAAGGAGAGTTTGAACTCATGTTTAAAGCACTACGCAATTAATACCTATCACCTTAACTTATTAGGCACCTACATTACTACACAGATGAAATGGTCCCAATCTCCCATACCATCATCATAATCAAATAACCATAACATCATTTCCAATGTTAAGCTCCCCGCTTAACATCCACAACTTCCAAGACCATCACTCCTCTAATCATGAATAAGTCCAAGCCGCTCTTGACCGTGAGCACGGCTGTCATGACAGTTTTGACTCTGCAGAGTTTGTACCACTGTACCCACATGTAGTGATTTCATCCCCCGTTGCCGGGTGGACTAAAAGAACATCCATTATGCCAGTGGCTACGAACCACATTCACACTTCCCAGGTATGTAGCCAGGAGATCACTACGAAGCCTTTACAAAGGGATTCCCGACGAGCATGGGCCCACTGAGGTTTCACCCCTAACAGCATACAAGAGGCTCCAACCCCGCTGCAGTGGCCCCCTCTTGAGCCTTGCGGTTTATAAGGTAGTCCAGCTGACACCTATTCCCCGCACCATCCAACACACCCATACTACGCCGGGGATACACCTAATTAATTGGCCAAGCTGCCCCATCTCAGCATGTGGTTGGCACGGTAAAGCTAGGTTACATGCTCCATGAACCGGTCCTTAGGATCCAGGCAAGTACTAAACACAGACCCGAGTCTCGTGCACCCAGCACACAACCCAAACATCCAACTTGCCTTGATCCCTACCTCTACATAACTCACAATATCTCATTCAAGAGTATGCTAAAATAAACTGATGATCTCATATCCCAAATATCCCATTCTAAGCATGGCTAAGCATATGCATAATAATAAATGACATGATAAAATGAATCCCAACCCAAGCTACAAGGAAACAAGGTAATGCAATTCTAGGGAAACATCCTAGCATGGGTTTCATATTTTCAATTGACAATGCAAATAATTCTATCTACACATCCTAGTATAGGAACAAAGTGGTCAAGGACACTTGCCTCCTTCCTGCTGCTCTTGGAATGGGTAGTCCTGATCTTGGAAAGGAAGAACTTGCTCTGGAGCAGGTTCTACATCATACCATCACACATAGCAAAAGAAAAACAACAATCCATAAGACATAGTTCACACTTCCACTTCAAACAAATCACACATTCACATTTATGAAAGTCATTCACAATTATATGTGTTGTGGTTACTCTATGTGTGTTGATCTTTGGCTTACGTGTACTTTTAACCATGTGTATATGATTCCTACTTTTGTATTCACATTTATGCTTACATACTATATATATGAGTTTCCAATCTAAATAAATTCCTTATACTTAATTACTACACCTTCTAGCTACCAAGTATGCATGAAAGGTATTTTCCTACTCCATATGTGTCTTCAGAATTTCTACCAACCCTAAACTGAATTCTTTGGATTTTAGAAACTTCATTTATCATTTACTAGTTGCTATATTTTCAGATTTATTTCCTATGCCTAAATGTGAACTTTATTATGAAAATAACAAGACACATCATCTAAATAGAATAGGTTCTGATCTAAAATATTTAATAATATATTTTTGACCTTTTCCTCTGATGTAAACTATTTTACATTTATTTTCCCTATTTTCAGAACTATTCTTTACTTAAAAATGTGTCCCTATAACTAGTAAATGTGAATGATAAATTAAACAGATTCATTTCAGCCCAAAAATATATTTTTATCTCACTCCAAAGTTTTCTAAGTACTGAGAAAGTTTTTAATTAAATTTTGACAATCTGTTTGTCCCACTTTTTAAATTTTAAATACTAGCCACCTATTCAATTTCCTAAATTAAATATCAAACAGGGTTAAAAAGGTAAACTCACCCCACTACAGGGTCTATAATATTATTTTAACAATTTTCAGGGGTCTAGCTACTCATAACAGAGGAGTTTTTCCTAATTTTTATTAAGTCCAGGGGCTAAAACTGATATTTAAATGAATTTACATGATTTTCTGAAGTTCCAGGGGCAGGACCAGAAGTTTCTGGGGCTAGCTCTTATTTCCCGAGAACCCCAGGAGGTAGCACGTAAGAATTCCAGTCTTTATAACGCGGGGCTGACGTGGACCGTCCGATTTAAAACAGACGACTGAGATTATAACGCCGAACCGGTACGCAGGGATTTAAAGTCTACCGTGCGATTTAAAATAGACGGCGCACAGGCGGCCACGTCGCTCTAACCGAGCGCGGGTGGCGCTGCCCGGCGGCGCACGGCGGCGGGAAGCGGCGATCTCGCCGGAGATTTTCGGATCTTCGAGAATTCTTCCTAGAACTGTGATTTTATGGCATAGATCGGTGGAGGGGAGGTCGGGGATCTCACCTCGGGGGTTTTCTTGAGCTCGGAGGTCCTAGAAAGCGATCGGCGACGAGGTCCGAAGCGAAACCACGGCGAGGCTCGTCGGCGCTGTGTTTGAATCGCAAGTCACCGAGTTTTCTGCACCTGCAGGGTTCCCCGGAGGCGGTGGATCAAGACCAGCGAGTTAGATCGGAATTTCCGAGCGTAGATCGGCCAGAATTCGCCGGAGAAGGCTCGGGTTCTCACCGGAGTAAAAACAGCAGATCGCGTGAGAAAAACGGGACGAGGCCGAGGTTTTTATAGACGGGGGAAGGGCGGCGTTCGGTTGTGATCGAGTTTGCGTCGCCCACGAGCAAAATTCGGCTGAGATACGCAGAAATCCGGGTCGGTTTGGATTCGGGGTGAGAGAGTGTCCGGCCGAGCGCGGCGCTGGCGCGAGGAAGAAGAAAGCTGGCGGGCCCCGCCTGTCAGTGGGAGGAAGGGGGCGCACGCGGCTGCGGGCTGGCGCGGGTGCTGGGTGGGCCGGCTGGTGGGTTTTGGCCCACTGGCCGGTTTTTTTCTGTTTTCCTTTTTCTTTTTTCTATTTCTTTTCTGTTTTGAATTTAAATTGAATTCCAATTTGAATTTAAATTGTTGCAAAACATGCAACACGTCCAAAACTTTTTAAATTCCCCTCTTAACATGATTTTGGGGTGTTACAGTTGTCAATCCCTTCTTCAGTTCCTGGAAACTCGTCTCGCACTGCGGCGTCCATGTGAATGTGATTCCCTTCTCCAACAGTTTGGTGAGGGGTCTCGAGATCTTGGAGAAACCCTCGATAAACCGTCGATAATATACAGCCAATCCTAAGAAGCTTCGAACTTCTCTGACATTCTCAGGGGTCTTCCACTTCTGTACATCCTCGATTTTGGCGGTATCTACGGAGATTCCTCCCTCCTAGATTATATGTCCTAAGAAGGGAACCCTCTTCAGCCAAAACTCACACTTGCTCAACTTGGCATATAGTTGGTGTTCTCTCAACTTCTGCAACACCAACCTTAGATGTTTCTCATGTTCTTCTTCACCTTTGGAGAAGACGAGAATGTCATCTATGAAAACCACCACAAATTTGTCCAGATATTCCATAAATACCTTGTTCATGAGATACATAAAGTATGCCGGGCATTAGTTAGTCCGAAAGGCATAACGATGTATTCATATAGTCCGTACCAAGATACGAAAGCTGTCTTGGGAATATCAGTTTGCCTTATCTTAAGTTGGTGGTACCCCGACCTGAGATCAATTTTCGAGAACACACAAGCTCCCCTCAACTGATCAAACAAGTCTTCAATGCGGGGTATTGGGTACTTGTTCTTGATGGTTACTTCATTCAAAGCACGGTAGTCTACGTATAACCTTTGGGTCCCGTCCTTCTTGGGCACAAATATCACTGGAGCTCCCCATGGTGAGGAACTAGGACAAATGTACCCCTTCTCTGTCAACTCTCTCAAATGATCCTTGAGTTCCCCCAGCTGCTTGGAGTCCATCCGATAAGGTCTCTTGTATATCGGAGCTGTTCCAGGTACTAGCTCAATCGCGAATTCCACTTCACGATCGGGAGGCATACCTGGCAACTCCTCCGGAAAAACGTCTGGATACTCCCTGATAATCCTGATCTCCTCCACCTTCACCTCAACTTGATTTAATTTAATGTCCCTCCTTGGCTCTTGTATTGTTATAAACTTTATTCTTGTGCCACTAGGGTGAGTTAGTTCCACCGTTCTGGTCGAACAATGGATGATTCCTTTATGTTTGGTCAACCAATTCATACCCAAAATAATATCGATCCCTTGTGAATCTATCACTATGAGGTTGGCAGTAAATACTACCCCATTAATGTCTAGATTCACCTTGGGACACACTTGTCTTGTCCTTATTTCTCCACCTGGAGAGTTTACTGCTAGCATATGGTTCATTTGTGTTGTTGCTAGATCATGCCTCTTAACAAACCCTTGGGCAATGAACGAGTGGGTAGCACCAGAATCGAACAACAGGGTTGCAAGGTGTAAATTGGCAGGAAACTTACCAACTACCACGTCGGGTGCCTCTTGCGCTTCCTCCATGGTCACGTGGTTCACCCGTCCTCGCATCACATTCTGCTGTTGTGGCTGCATGGGCTTCTTCTTTGGGCACTTATTGGCGTAGTGCCACACTTCACCACAGTTGAAGCATTGCACCCCAACTTTAGGTGCCTGGCCTTTGTTGTCTTGGGGTTGGTTCGGTGGTCCTTGTACCGCTGGTCGAGGTTGATATGTGGGGCGAGGCTGCTGTACAAACTGACGTTGTGGCTGTGTTGGTGCTGACGGAGGCCTAAAATTCAGGTTGTACCCTCTCAGCGCGGAGTAGGGTACCGCAGAACGGCTCGTCTGCCCTGCGGGTTGCTGCATCAGACGTGGGCGGGTGTTGCTACCCGAGGCTTGGTGTGACCATCCCGCCTTCCTCTTGTTTTCATTTTCCAAGGCCTTCAGCTTCCTTTCCACAACAAATGCTCTGTCCACCATCTTTTGGAAACTTTCATACTCGTTGGAGGATATTGCACACTGCATTTCTGCTGTAAGTCCTTCTACGAAGCAATCCTGTTTCTGCTCATCAGTCTCTATGTCTCGTGGGGCATAACAGGATAGTTGGGTGAATTTAGTGAGGTATTCCCTCACCGTCATGTTTCCTTGCTGCAGCCCCAAGAACTCCTTTCTCTTGTTTTTAAGTTCACCCCTTGGTATGTAGTGGTTGCGGAAGCTACGCTTGAACTCTTCCCAAGTGATGTTTTCAGGGTCATGATGGGCGGCCACGTAAGCGGTCCACCAATCAGCAGCAGGTCCATGCAATTGGTGAGAGGCAAACAACACCCTCTCATACCCCTGGCATTGTATGATCCTCATCTTGCTCTCAATGGTCTTTAGCCAATCATCTGCCTACAGAGGTTCAGCAGCACTTGCAAACTTTGGAGGTTGAGTCCCTAGAAACTCACTCAACCTTGGTTGGCGTGGTGCAGCTTGTGGAGGTGGAGCTTGGTGCAAGTTGGCCACCACTTGAGTCAGGCTCTGGATGAGCTGATTCTGATTTTCAAGCATTTGGTGGATGGGATCAACTCCTTCATGGCGACCACCCCTGTCTTGTCCTCCAGAAATATGAGAGTTGCCGGCCTCATCGTTGTTGTTGGCGGGGTTGGCAGCACGACCCTTTCCTCTTCCGACCATCTATCATGATCAACCAAATGTCAATTTAAAGCATTACGTATTAACTTCCCAATTTGCTTGCTTTAAGCTTAAAATTTTGAGACCTTATTAGATTTATATTTTCTGAGGGTTTCATGTCTCACGCGAAATAAATGCACTCTTTATTCATAGGGGTTCACACATCAAAGCAAAACAATTCTGAAGACGAGGTTGTGGACAATTGCCCCTGGCTTCCACAACTCACGTCGCACACCAAACATAATCACACCCTTAACTAAGGTAACGACTCAACTACTCGACATCTGCTAAACTAAGGGAAAGGACTCTACACTACTTGTATCACTGAGCTGGCTCCTCGGGATCTTCCTCATTATTGCGGCTGCCCTCTGACTCCGCTTTCGGTGGGGAAGCTGCTGGTGGAGAAGTGCGGCGACGCCTGCTCGCCCGACGATCAGGGGAGTCAAGAGTCCACGTGTCATTCATGGTGACACACAGTTCATTCCCATCTCCTCTTTCTCTCGCCCTCAAGCTGGCTCGAAGCAACGCCTCAGTCTCCTTAAGGGTGTCACGAACATCTTGAAGCTCCTGCTGACACTCCATCAGTCGAGTGCTGAGCATAGCAGCATCCTCCAAGCACAAGTCCATGTGCTCATGGGAAGTCCTTTGCTGCACTGGTGGGTACTTGTACTCCGTTGTACCACTCTCACGCTGGAGGACATACATGTACTCAGTGCTGTCCAGGTGGCGACGGTAGATGTGACTCTGGCAGGTGATGGCCTCCCAGGTGACATCCTTCTCCGCATCGACCTGTGTCGCTCAACAAGCTGGAGAGCGGTGGATCTTAAGCAGCAGATTTTCATGGATAATCCTCATTTCTGAACTCCATTCTTCCCGCTTCTCACGGATGGTCCGGGTGGAGATATAGTGTATGATTAGCTTGCCCGTATTGCCGGCGGCTTGGAGCATACGTCGAAGACGGCGCAATAAGCCTCCTACTGCCAATCCGTAGGAGAGATACGTCACCGGATGGTCCTCCTCTCTCAGGGCAAGGGCAACTACGGGAACTCTCCCTCCGGTGGACTTGCGGGCGGTACGGATCATGCGAACCATCTAAAACATAAAGCATTTAAACTTACGTTAGATAAGATTTTAAACAAAAATCCCATTTTGAATAAAAGTTGGGTAAGATGAATAAAGTGACCCCATTAAACAACACTTTTCAACCCATGCCTTTGTAAAAATAGTTTTTAAGAAATTAGGGTCCTTAAATATGTCCATTTCTACCTAGGTCCACGTTCCTACGGGCAACCTTGGCTCTGATACCACTTCTGTCACACCCGGTTTCTCCGAAGAACAACTGAGTGAATATCACATGTATGCCAGGATCATTTTCTCATACATGTGATGACAAATAGTGAAGCATCATTTATTACAAGCCAGGTGTCGAATATAAATAAGTCTTACATAGCATATGCCTCGATGGACGATAATAAGTTCATAACATGTAAATAAAATAGCAGCAGGATATTATTCTTGTGGGCTCCGTCACAGGCGTTGCCCGGGGGACTCCATGAAACTAGAAATCTTCTTCGGGTCCGAAGTCTTGATCGTTAAACACCACATCGTCCCCTTGACCTGAGCAGCAATTTAAACCAACAAATATGCAAGTTTGAGTACCATTGGTACTCAGCAAGTGTGGGAAAGTTATGTCATGCATAGCTAGAGCAAGGAGAGGTTGAACTCATGGTTAAAGAACTACGCAATTAATACCTACCACCTTAGCTTATTAAGCACCTACATTACTACACAGGTGAAATGGTCCCAATCTCCCATCCCATCATCATAATCAAATAACCATAACATCATTTCCAATGTTAAGCTCCCCGCTTAACATACACAACTTCCAAAGTCATCATCCTCTAATCATGAATAAGTCCAAGTCGCTCTTGACCGTGAGCACGGGTGTCATGACAGTTTTGACTCTGCAGAGTTTGCACCACTGTACCCACATGTAGTGATTTCATCCCCCGTTGCCGGGTGGACTAGAAGAACCTCCATTATACCAGTGGCCACGAACCACATTCACACTTCCCAGGTGTGTAGCCAGGAGATCACTACGAAGCCTTTACAAAGGGATTCCCGACGAGCATGGGCCCACTGTGGTTTCACCCCTAACAGCATACAAGAGGCTCCAACCCCGCTGCAGTGGCCCCCTCTTGAGCCTTGCGCTTCATATGGTAGTCCAGCTGACACCTACTCCCCGCACCATCCAACACACCTATACTATGCTGGGGATACACATAATTAATTGGCCAAGCTGCCCCATCTCAGCATGTGGTTGGCACGGTAAAGCCAGGTTACATGCTCCATGAACCGGTCCTTAGGATCCAGGCAAGTACTAAACACAAACCCGAGTCTCGTGCACCCAGCACCAACCAAATCATCCAACTTGCCTCAATCCCTACCTCTACATAACTCATAACATCTCATTCAGGAGTAAGGTAAATAAATTGATGATATCATATCCCAATTAATCCCATTCTAAGCATGGCTAAGCATAAGCATATGAATAAATGACATGATGAAATAAATCCCAACCCAAGCTACAAGGAAACAAGGTAATGCAATTCTAGGGAAACTTCCTAACATGGGTTTCATATTTCAATTGACAATGCAAATAATTCTATCTACACATCCTAGCATAGGATCAAAGTGGTCAAGGACACTTGCCTTCTTCCTGCTGCTCTGGGAATGGATAGTCCTGATCTTGGAAGAGAAGAACTTGCTCTGGGGCAGGTTCTACTCATGCCAACACACATAACAAAAGAAAACAACAATCCATAAGACATAGTTCACACTTTCATTCCACATATTCATACATATGATAGTCATTCACATTTCTAAGTGTTGTGTTTACTCTAGCTGTGTTGATTTTTAGCCTTCATGCACTTTTAAACATATGTATATGATTTCTAACTTTTGTATTTCAGATTTCTGTTTGCACACTATATATGAATTTTCAATTTAATTAATATACTTCTTAACTACCAAGTTTGCATGGAAGTTATTTTCCTACTCCAATTGGGCTTTCAGATCTTCTACCAAATCCTAAACTGAAATCTTTGGATTTGGAAACTTCATTTATCATTTCCTAGTTATGCATACCTATTTTCCTATATTTTCAGATTTATTTTCTATGCCTAGATGTGAACTTTATTATGAAAATAGTAAGACACCTCATCTAAACAGAATAGGTTCTGATCTAAAATATTAAATAATATATTTTTGATCTTCTCCTCTGATGTGAACTAATTTAAATTTATTTTACCAAATTTTCAGAATTATTTCCTAGCCTAAAAATGTGTTTCTAGATCTAAGAACTACACTTAAGCAGATTTTATTTCAGCCTAAAATTTATTTTTAGTTCATTCTAAGGTTTTCCAAGTGCTAGGAGAGTTTAAATTTGAATTTACCATGTGTTTGCCTCACCCTTTTAAATTAAAATCCAAATCCCATATTCAAATTTCTAAATTTAATATCATATAGGGTTAAAAAGGTAAATTCACCCCACTACAGGGTCTATTATATTATTTCATAAATTTCCAGGGGTCTAGCTACACATAACAGAGGGGTTTTCCAAATTTTAATTAAGACCAGGGGCTAAAACTGATTTTTAAATGAATTTACACGAATTTCTGAAGTTCCAGGGGCTAGATCAGAAGTTTCCGGGGCTAGCTCGTGTTTTCTGAGATCCCCAGGGGGTAGCGCGTAAGAATCCCGACCTTTATAATGCGGGGCTGATGTGGACCGTCCGATTTAAAACAGACGGTTCGGATTAGATCGCCGAACCGGTACGCGCGGGTTTTAATTCCACCATGCGATTTAAAATAGACGGCGCATAAGCGGCCACGTCGCTCTGACCGAGCGCGGGCGGCGCTGCCCGGCGGCACGCGGCGGCGGGAGGCGGCGCTCTCGCCGGAAAACTTCGGATCTTCGTCTATTCTTCCTAAAACTGGGATTTCATGGCACAGATCGATAGAGGGGAGGTCGGGGATCTCACCTCAGGGTTTTTCTTGAGCTCGGAGGCCCTGGAAGGCGGTCGGCGACGAGGTCCGAGATGGAACAGCGGCGATGCTCGTCAGAGCTGTGTCTAGGGCGCAATCTACCGAGTTTTCTGGACCTGCGTGATTCCCCGGAGGCGGTGGAACAAGATCAGCGCGTTAGATCAGAAATCCCGAGCGAAGATTGAGAGAAAATGGCCGGAGAAACTCTGGTTCTCACCAGGAGGAAAAACAGCTGATCGTGGGGGAAAAACAGGGCGATGCCGGCGTTTTTATAGACGAGGGAGGGCGGCGGGTTTGTTTAGATCGAGTTTGAGTCGTCTGGGACCGGAAGTTGGGCTGAGGGACGCGGATTTCCGAGTTGGTTACGATCGCGCGCGCGGAAGAGTCCGGCGGTTGGCGCGAGCGGGAGGTCGGGGATGATAGGCGGGCCCCGCGTGTCAGTGAGAGGGAGAGGGGGCGCGCGGCCGCGGGCTGGCGCGGGGGTTGGTGGGCCGGCTGCTGGGTTTCCGCCCACTGGCCGGGGGTTTTGTTTTTTTCTTTTTCTTTTTCTTTTCTGTTTTGAATTGATTTGAATTCCAATTTGAATTTGAATTTCTGCACCACATGCAATACGTCCAAAAAATTTTAAATTCCCCTCTTAACAGGTTTTGGGGTGTTACACAAACTTTGCGGCTAAGAAATGTAATAATTAAATATAAAGAATTTGTTCAAAATGGAACTTCATATATAGTGTGCAAATAGAAATCTGAACATAGAAGTTAGAAATACTATACATATGTTTAAAGGTGAATGTAGGCCAAAAATCAACACATGTAGAGTAACCACAACACTTAGAAATGTGAATGACTTTCATAGGTATATATGTGTGGTTTGTATGAAGTGAAAGTGTGAACTATGTCTTATGGATTGTTGTTTTCTTTTGCTATGTGTATTGGCATGAATAGAACCTGCCCCAGAGCAAGTTCTCCCTTTCCAAGACCAGGACTTTCCATTCCTAGAGCAGTAGGAAGAAGGCAAGTGTCCTTGACCACTTTGATCCTATACTAGGATGTGTAGATAGAATTATTTGCATTATCAATTGAAATATGAAACCCATGCTAGGAAGTTTCCCTAGAATTGCATTACCTTGTTTCCCTGTAGCTTGGGTTGGGATTTATTTTATCATGTCATTTATTCATATGCTTATGCTTAGCCATGCTTAGAATGGGATAATTGGGATATGAGATCATCAATTTATTTACCTTACTCTTGAATGAGATACCATGAGTTATATAGGGGTAGGGATCGAGGCAAGTTGGATGATTTGGTTGGTGCTGGGTGCACGAGACTCGGGTTTGTGTTTAGTACTTGCCTGGATCCTAAGGACCGGTTCATGGAGCATGTAACCTGGCTTTACCGTGCCAACCACCTGCTGAGATGGGGCAGCTTGGCCAATTAATTAGGTGTATCCCCGGCGTAGTACGGGAGTGTTGGATGGTGCGGGGAATAGGTGTCAGCTGGACTACCATATGAACCGCAAGGCTCAAGAGGGGGCCACTGCAGTAGGGTTGGAGCCTCTTGTATGCTGTTAGGGGTGAAACCTCAGTGGGCCCACGCTCGTCAGGAATCCCTTTATAAAGGCTTCGTAGAGATCTCCTGGCTACACACCTGGGAAGTGTGAACATGGTTCGTAGCCACTGGCATGATGAAGGTTATTTTAGTCCACCCGGCAACGGGGGATGTGGGTACAGTGGTGCAAACTCTGCAGAGTCAAAACTGTCATGACAGCCGTGCTCACGGTCAAGAGCGGCTTGGACTTATTCATGATTAGAGGATGATGACTTTGGAAGTTGTGGATGTGAAGCGGGGAGCTTAATATTGGAAATGATGTTATGGTTATTTGATTATGATGATGGGTTGGGAGATTGGGACCATTTCACCTATGTAGTAATGTAGGTGCTTAATAAGCTAAGGTGATAGGAATTAATTGCGTAGTGCTTTAACCATGAGTTCAACCTCTCCTTGCTCTAGCCATGCATGACATAACTTTCCCACACTTGCTGAGTACCAACGGTACTAAAACTTGCATATTTGTTGGTTTAAAATTGTTGCTCAGGTCAAGGGGATGATGTGGTGATTCAATGACCAAGACTTCGGACCCGAAGAAGGATTCTAGGTTCATGGAGTTCCCCGGGCAATGCCTGTGACGGAGCCCACAAGAATAATATTCCGCTATTGTTTTATTTATCATGAACTTATTATCGTCCATCGAGACGTATGCTATGTAAGACTTATTTATATTCGACACCTGCCTTGTAATAAATGATGCTTCACTATTTGTCATCACATGTATGAGAAAATGATCCTGGCATACATGTGATATTCACTCGGTTGTTCTTCGGAGAAACCGGGTGTGACACTCCCGTAGCTAGACTTGAGTCCATTCGTATTTTATTGGCATATGCTACTCACCATAATTTTAAGTTGTATCAAATGGATGTCAAAAGTGCCTTCCTCAACAGTCCGATAAAGGAGGAAGTTTATGTGGAGCAGGCACCAGGATTCAAAGACCAAGAGTATCCTAACCACATCTATAAACTGCGTAAGGCTCTCTATGGCCTCAAACAAGCTCCTCGAGCTTGGTATGAGTGCTTTTGAGATTTTCTAACTCAAAATGGATTCAAAATTGGTAAAGCTGACTATACACTCTTCACTAAACATTTTGATGATCATCTATTTGTATGTCAAATTTACGTTGATGATATTATCTTTGGATCCACTAACAAGTCTTTCTGTGAGGAATTTAGCAAAATTATGACAGATAGGTTCGAGATGTCAATGATGGGCGAATTGAAGTTCTTCTTGGGATTCCAAGTGAAGCAACTGAGAGAAGGCACATTTATAAGCCAAACCAAATACACACAGGACATCCTCAAGAAATTCAATATGGACAAAGCCAAGCCCATCAAGACACCCATGGCAATCAACGGACATCTCGACCTTAATGAAGAAGGTCCAAATGTGGACCAAAAGGTATATAGGTCAATGATCGGCTCCTTACTTTACTTATGTGCATCTAGGCCAGATATTATGCTTAGCGTATGCATGTGTGCAAGGTTTCAAGCCGCACCTAAAGAGTGTCACTTAATAGCTGTAAAAAGAATCCTAAGGTATCTTATGCACACACCTAACTTGGGCCTTTGGTATCCCAAAGGATCCAAGTTTAACTTGATAGGTTATTTCGATCTCGACTATGCATGATGCAAAGTCAATAAAAAGAGCACTTCAGGGACTTGTCAATTTCTTGGCAGATCCCTAGTTTCTTGGTCATCTAAAAAGCAAAACTCTATTGCTCTTTCAACAGCGGAAGCAGAGTATGTTGCAGCTGGTAGTTGTTGTGCACAACTACTTTGGATGCGACAAACTCTTAGAGACTATGGCTACAATCTAAATCATATTCCGCTTCTATGTGATAATGAAAGCGCTGTAAAAATTGCACACGACCCAGTAGAGCACTCAAGAACTAAGCACATAGATATTCGTCATCACTTTCTTAGAGATCATTCATTAAAAGGTGACATTTAAATTTCACATGTTAGAACTAAAAAACAACTAGCAGATATCTTTACCAAACCATTAGATGAGAAAAGATTTTGTGAGCTAAGAAATGAACTTAATATTCTTGACTCTCGAAACGTGGCTTGAAACGTCGCATACCTGGTTGCAACCTCAAATGTTACATTTTATTGTAAAAACTGCTCCTCATCTCTTTTTTCTTCTAAGAAAACTATTTTAATGAAGAAATCTTGCGAAATATGACCATTGTTTGATTGTTGCTTGCCTACTGGTCGTAATTACCAAGATTATTTGCAAAAAATTAGTGTCCTTGGATCACTTTTAAATTTTACTATCTACATCAAGTCTGTTGGAACCGGACCGGACAGACGATATAGTTAGGTTAACTCAGGGGCACCGGACTAGTCCACTACCGTGACCGGACTAGTCCGGTCAGTCGCACATATAAGCGATTGGCTGGCCCAGACCCCTCCTTCTCCACTCATAAGCATTTGGTCTCACCCCCCTCTCCTAAACCCTAGCTCCCAAAGTGATTTTTGGGTTGAGCCCTCAAACTCGAAGTTTTCTCCGTGGAAAATCCTCTCCTCGACGAGTGGACTCTCGTCTCCGGACTCATCCGGATAGATTCTTGCTCCTTCAACGCGAATCTTCAATTCTTGGTAAATTCCCCCCTAAAACCTAACTCTCAAACTTTTCTAATTCTAGCACGTTTCCTTTGATTTCAAAAGGATGTACATTGCCTCCATAGATGCATTCCTACCACTTTCCTGCCTTTGTGTCTTTAGATAGGAGATTTGATTCAAATGGAAACGTTAGGGTTCTTATGCCAGACCAGACTAGTCCGGCGCACAGATGCGGACAAGTCCGGTACACCGGACAAGTCCGCACTCTGAAACCGGACAAGTCCGGTCTCTGACAGTTGAACCCCTACATTCTTATTTGAAGTCAATAATGAGTCCATTCGTATCTAATCCTTAAACTCCTTATCAGGCACCATGTCTTCAGGCTCAGATGACAGCTCTTTCCACCTCAATGAAGAGGTTCAACGTGAAAGAGTGAGGAGAGCCAAGGAGGGAGTGATGAAGAAAAGACAAGATGTCAATGTCCACTCTCCACCTTCCGATGAAAATTTGCCTAAGAAGAGGAAGGTGATTGTGAAGAAGCCTCGAGGAAAGGCTATTGCCGAGAGCTCCTCGGGACCTAAGAGGGCTCCCAATAAAGGGAAGGGACTTGCTAGCGGCCCCATTGGGCATCTGAAAATGAAAAATCCCATTCATCGCAACAGGCAACCTTCGAATGATGATTACACTGGAAAAGTGGGTGAACTAGCTGACAAGTTCAGAAAAGTAGAAGTGTATAATCAGCCCAGAGAGTCAGCTGACCCCAGATTTTGGAGTAATTTTCATGCTGACTACTATGAACATGTGTATCGAAAGATGAAGCATCCAGTTGTTGAAAGTTAGTGGGTTGATATTGCTTATCTTCAGTCCAAGAGATGTCAAGCTTATCAGGAGGTTGTGACAACTCTCGAGCTTCACGGGATGAAAGAACTATTCTCCTTCCAGTGTGACTGGAATGATGAAGTCATCACGCAATTCTATTCTACTCTCTACTTCGCTCGTGATGAAAACGACAGGATGATTTGGATGACACATGGATCTCAGTACAGTGTCACCTATGAAGAATTTGCAAGAATCCTTCATCTTGAGCATACCTTGGACAATGAACATGTAATTCACAACCTGAAACCACTGGAGAAAGATCAGCTGGACTTTCTCTATGATAAACGAATGTCATTCAAGCCTCCAACCACTAAATACATGAAGCCTTTCTTTGTAGTTCTCAATCGGATATTGAGGAAGACTATAGCTTCCAAAGAGGGAGATGCAGGGACTGTTTAGGGCACTCTCAGAACCTTGATGAAGGTCATAAGCAAGAAGAGGAAATTCAATGTGTTTGAGTACATTTACAATGACATTGTCAATATCTCTATCAATCCCATCCGGTCTTGCGGCTATGCACCCTACATAATGTTCATGATTGAAAAAGTGACAGGACTGGAGTTTGTAAAGGATGTGCCTCACCCTAGACTTAGGCCCCAGAAGCCCACTATATATTCTTCTCCTTCTGCTCCTGTCTCCCCGGAGAAGAAAGAAGGTCCAAGAGAGCTCAAGAGGAGACAAGATCTGAGGCTGCAGCTACCACTCATGCAACCTCATCTACTCGGGAATCCTCAAGTGGAATCTTCAAGATGCTATCTTCTATCTTTGGCTCTTGCCGCAAAGTTGAAGTTAAGCAACATGAAGAGAGATTGGCGAGGAAGAAGCATCAAAGATATGTAAGAGCCAACATCCAAGCCATTTGTGCCAAACTGGAAATTGAGCCACAAGGGTCACTTGAGGTTTCTAAGGACTCAGCCGAAGACTTCACTGAAATGCCAACCTTCACTGACCAAGAGTTGAGCTCCCTTAGGTTTGGTGGTGGTTCAGCTGCTAACCCTCTACATGGTCAAGATGATGAAGATCAAGGTGAAAAAGAAGATGAAGATAGAACTGAGAGTGAAAGTGGGAATGGCGATGAGTGATTCCACTCGATTTTTCCCTTTTTGGTGTCTTGATGCCAAAGGGGGAGATATTTAGACTAGAATAGCTATCTAGGATAAGTTATTAAGGACTTGTGATCGAGGACTTGTACTTATTTTTAAAACTATTGTAATTTGACTATTCACCTTATGTGTGATGCTTCATAGTATTGTGATGCTTACATCATAGTATGTGTTATCCTTTATCCTCGTTCATCACATTATTGTTGATCACACACTTGTTAGGCACCCCACCATAAGGTGTGTGTATATGAGAGAAGTTTTTCTTTTTAGTTATTCATTATTCTCATACATGCACACTTTATGAAAAATCATTTTTTCTCTTAATTGTGATATCTCAAATGGTTGTCATCAATCACCAAAAAGGGGGAGATTGAAAGTGCATCTAGGGTATCCCTTGTGGGTTTTGGAGAGTTGATGACAAACATATGAGATCCTAATGAAATTATTGAGATGATTGCAGGACAAACAAAGTGAACTAGCTCGGTGCACACAAAAAGGTGAAAAATAGACTGGTGTCCGAAAAGGAAGACTTTAATGGAACTTAGAAGAGCAAAATAGATTTAAATGTATAGGGTGTGTGTGAGAGACACATCCCAAGAGCTCATAACTTTGCGTAAGGGTAAGGGGTTTAAAAATCAACTAAAATCCACTGGACACCGGACTAGTCCGTTCATGGACCGGACTAGTCCGGTCAACTTACTGGAATGCACCGGACAAGTCCAGTTTTAGATCGGACTAGTCCGCTCATGTTTCTGTTGTCCTCTTTAGAGGACTGCGGACTAGTCCGGCCATGGGACAGGACTAGTCCGCTAAACTTTCTGGAACCCCACTTCACATAGCACCGGACAAGTCAGAACATACACCGGACTAGTCCGGTATTAGGTTTTACAACGATAACTTTTTGGAAGCCATATGAATTGGTGATCCACGGCCTTCCAACGATGTGACACGACTCATACTGCTAGAAACTCAAACCCTAGCGCCGCCACCTGTCCCAAGAGCCCAAAAACACATCTCCCCACACATCTAAGGTGCGAAAAAGGTGAAAATCAATTAAACACTTGGATATGGGATTGGGAGATCGTCGTTCCTTCGTTGTGAGCTCTTGGGGTTTGATCTCTCTACACTCATATTTTGCATTGTAATCTTTTTGAGTGTATTTGATCGCTTTTTCATTGTAATTCTCGTGGGAGTCCTCAACGTGTGAGGTTGCCCCACAAACTCGGTGATTACCCGTGCTAGTGGAGTCAAGTCGGCCTTGTGTGGTGACTTGAAGAGGGAAAGGGTTAGAGACCCGGCTCTGTGTGAGCTTCCTCAACTAGGACGTAGATCTCTTGGTGAGATCGAACCTCGGTAAAATTTGTGTCTCGCGTGCCTCTTTATTTTTGTTGATTAGAACATCTAGTTGCTAAACTTCATAATTTGAGTTGCTAAGTTTCATTCACGGGCATAATCACACCTCATATTGTAAAATCAAAATAAAATAACTGTTGTTCTTATTTCCGCTGCTAAACAAGTTAATTTTTCTGAACAACACTTAATACAATCTACACACTTCAGGCACACCGGACTAGTCCGGTCACACAACCGGACTAGTCCGGTCAAGCAAGTTTTTGACAACTACATTAAGTGTGCAGTAAACTTTGTAAGGCCTATTCACCCCCCCTCTAGGCCACATTCAATTGGTATCAGAGCAAGGTTCTCCACCAACGAGACTCACATCTCGGAGAGATCAATGGCCTCTGAGAAGAACAACGATATCTCGAAGACGAGCATCAACAATGAGGAGCAAGAAGCCAAAGCCTTCGATGTGCTGAAAGAAAGTCCACATGACGATGAAGAAGTGAGACAGCTAAAGGCACTACTGAGAAAAAAATTAATGGCACAAAAGGGAAAAGAGGAAGAAAAGACGATGGGGAGTGGTCATCACGACTACTCCCGATATCCTTACAACTACAACCGTCTCAATTCAAATAATCACTATCTCTCCATTCCTATGGGAAGGCCCCCACAATTTGACGGAAGTGACTAGACCATGTGGAAGTACAACATGAAAATGCATCTAATACCCTTGAATCCTAGCCTTTGGCATATTGTCTGCACAGGTATAGATATCCCAGACAAGGATGAAGAACTCACTCCGGAACAAGAACAAGAGATTCACAGAAATGCACAAGCCGTTGCAGTAATCACATCGTCACTAAGCAGGGAAGAATTCACCAAGATCGATGGACTAGAGAGTGCAAAAGAAATCTGGGATACACTCAAAACAGCTCATGAATGAAATAGGTCTGTACGTGAAGCCAAAATTGAGATGCTTGAAGGAGAGTTGGGGAGATTTGCTATTGAAGAAGGCGAATCACCTCAAGACATGTACAACCGGATGAAGGCACTCATCAACAAAATCCGTGCCTATGGAAGTAAGAAATAGACTGATCACGAGGTGGTCAAAAGGATGATTAGAGCCTTCATGCCAAGAAACGTCACACTTTGCTCAATGATTAGAGAAAGCCCCGGGTTTCACAAAATGACTCCCGATGAGTTATTGGAGAAAATCATAAATCATGAAATGATGGAGAAGGAGGCTCAATACGTCAAAGACTTAGCCGAGCTTACCTCTTCCAAAAAGAAAGAAGTTGCTCACAAAGCAACGTGCAGACCCAAACTCAAAGAAACCCATGAAGACCAAGATGACGGAGATACAAGCGACGTGAGTACCGATCTAGATGATGAGGAAATGGTACTCTTTATCAAAAAGTTCAAGCGCATGATGAGGAGAAGACATGGCAACAACTCAAATGAAGGGAAAAGCAAGGATAAAGGGAAATCCAAGGCTCGACGTACTTGCTATAATTGTGGAGAGTACGGTCACTTCATGGTGGACTGTACTTATGAAGAAAACAAGAAGAAAGAAACAAAAGCACATGAGAAGAAAAATTTCAGAAAAAGGAGGCAAGCTCATCAAGCTCACATTGGCAAGGAGTGGGACTCAAACGATGAGTCCTCCTCCGATGAAGAAGAGGAGATGGCCACCATTGCCGTTAAGAAACCCACCATGAGAGCTACACTCTTCCCAAACATGGGAGGACGGGACATGAACAACCATACTTGCCTTATGGCTAAAGAAGGCAAGAAAAAGGTTCGACTTACTCCTCCTGCGTTAAACACCTCTATTGATGACTTTGATAGCTCTAGTGATAATGAAGAAATGTTTAGAGGATTAAGTAAAATTGCTTTGAAGAAAATGGAAATGTTGTCGAAAAAAATCTTTGAAAAGGAGGAACTTGTCAACCGACAAGAAGATATGCTCATCTGTGAAAGGAAGAGATATCAAGAAGTTGAAAAACTTCTTGAGCTTGAAAGAGAGAAGAACAAGTCACTTGAGTTTGAGCTAGCCTTGAGTAAGGAGACTTACTCAAAGCTAGAGGAGTCACATATTGCAATCAAGGATGAGCTTGCTAACTTGTCAAGAGTTAACAAGATCCTTGAGGTGCAAGTTGAGTCGCTCAAGCAAAGTGACTCATCTACCTCCAAGATCTCTTCCTCGAAAGATATTAGTTCGACAACAATTGGAACCTGCACATGCTCTAGTAAGAAAAATATCATTTCTAATACTTCAACTTCTCATGATATGCATCCTTCCCAAAACGGCATCTTTGATAAGGAGAAGATCAAATATGCACGTAGTGCCTATATGGTCACTAGACCTCCGAACGTCAAAGATGGTCTTGGGTTTGACAGGAACAAACACATGTCCACTCTTAATCATGCAAAGAAAAGAATCACCTTTGTTAAGGAAAAATCACATGAATCTGATTTACAAATATTGTTTCGTACATTTGATGCTTCCTATGTTCTTATGAAAAACAAATATGGAAAAGTTATTGCTAAATACACAGGGCCATGCCACAAGAACTCGAAAACTTGTGTGTGGGTGCCCAAGACTCTTGTGACTAACCTGAGAGGACCCAAGCAAGCTTGGGTACCTAAAACCAAGGAATAATTCTGTTTTGCAGGCTTACTCCTTCGGTGGATCTAAATGGGTGCTAGATAGCGGATGCACAAATCACATGACCGGAGAGAGAGATATGTTTATGGAGTACGAGTACAACGAGGATCCAAGTGAAGGCATATACTTTGGAGACAACAACCAAGGAAAGGTCCTTGGTAGCGGTAACATTGAAATATCTCCTCAACACACTTTATCTAATGTTTTACATGTAGACTCCCTAGATTATAACCTTTTGTCAATATCTCAACTATGCGACAAAGGTTATAACTGTTTATTCACTAATGAGGGTGTGACCGTTTTTAGAAGAAGCGATGGCTCGATTGCATTCAAGGGAATGTTGAAAGGAAAGCTTTATCTTGTTGATTTCAACAAAGATAAAGCCAAACTCAACACTTGCTTGGTTGCTAAGACCAACATGGGATGGCTATGGCATAGACGGCTAGCCCATGTTGGGATGAGAAATCTGCAGAACCTTCTAAAAGGTGGTCACATCCAAGGTCTAAAGGATGTGGTTTTTGAGAAAGACAGGCCGTGCAGCGCTTGCCAGGCGGGAAAACAAGTCGGAGCACCACACCCCGCCAAGAATGTAATGACCACTACAAGACCACTGGAACTTCTTCATATGTATCTATTTGGTCCAATTTCTTACATAAGTATCGGCGGTAACAAATACGGTTTAGTAATTGTTGATGATTTTTCAAGATTTACCCGGGTATTTTTCTTATATGATAATGTCACACCCGGTTTTTCCGAAGAAACAACCAAGTGAATATCACATGTATGCCAGGATCATTTTCTCATACATGTGATGACAAATAGTGAAGCATCATTTATTACAAGCCAGGTGTCGAATATAAATAAGTCTTACATCGCAAATGTCTCAATGGACACTAATGCTTCATCATAAGTAAATAAACTAGCAGCGGAATATTATTCTTTAGGGCTCCATCACAGGCGTTGCCCGGGGTCTTCATGAACCTAAAAACCTTCCTCGGGTCCAAAATCTTGGTCATTATACACCACCTCATTATCTTGACCTGAGCAGCAAAATAAACCAACAAATATGCAAGGTTGAGTACCAATGGTACTCAGCAAGTGTGGGAAAATTATATCATGCATGGCTAGAACAAGGAGAGGTTGAACTCATGGTTAAAGCACTACGCAATTAATACCTATCACCTTAGCTTATTAAGCACCTACATTACTACACAGGTGAAATGGTCCCAATCTCCCGACCCATTATCATAATCCAATAACCATAACATCATTTCCAATGTTAAGCTCCCCGCTTAACTTCCAAAACCATCAATCCTCTAATCATGAATAAGTCCAGGCCGCTCTTAACCGTGAGCACGACTGTCAAGACAGTTTTAACTCTGCAGAGTTTGTACCACTGTACCCACAAGTAGTGATTTCATCCCCCGTTGCCGGGTGGACTAAAAGAACCTCCATTATGCCAGTGGCTACGATCCACATTCACACTTCCCAGGTGTGTAGCTAGGAGATCACTACGAAGCCTTTACAAAGGGATTCCCGACGAGCGTGGGCCCACTGAGGTTTCACCCCTAACAGCATACAAGAGGCTCCAACCCCGCTGCAGTGGCCCCCTCTTGAGCCTTGCGGTTCATATGGTAGTCCAGCTGACACCTACTCCCCGCACCATCCAACACACCCATACTACGCCGGGGATACACCTAATTAATTGGCCAAGCTGCCCCATCTCAGCATGTGGTTGGCACTGTAAAGCCGGGTTACATGCTCCATGAACCGGTCCTTAGGATCCAGGCAAGTACTAAACACAAACCCAAGTCTCGTGCACCCAGCACACAACCAAAATATCCAACTTGCCTTGATCCCTACCTCTACATAACTCACAATGTCTCATTCAAGAGTATGGTAATATAAACTGATGATCTCATGTCCCAAATATCCCATTCTAAGCATGGCTAAGCATATGCATGGAAATAAATGACCTGACAAAATAAATCCCAACCCAAGCTACAAGGAAACAAGGTAATGCAATTCTAGGGAAACTTCCTAGCATGGGTTTCATATTTCATTTGACAATGCAAATAATTCTATCTACACATCCTAGCATAGGATCAAAGTGGTCAAGGACACTTGCCTCCTTCTTGCTGCTCTTGAAATGGGTAGTCCTGATCTTGGAAAGGGTTAACTTACTCTTGAACAGGTTCTACTTCATACCATCACACATAGCAAAAGAAAAACAACAATCATAAGACATAGTTCACACTTCTACTTCATACAAACCACACATTCATATTTATGAAATTCTTTACCATTATATGTGTTGTGGTTACTTTATGTGTGTTAAGTTGTGGCTTGCATGCACTTTTAACCATGTATATATGCTTCCTACTTTTGTGTCCACATTTATACTTACATACTATTTATATGGGTTTCCAATAAATTTCTTATATTCAACTACTACACCTCTTTACTACCAAGTATGTAAGAAAAGTATTTTTCTTCTCCATATGTGCCTTCACAATTTCTATCAACCCTAAACTGAATTCTTTGTATTTTAGAAACTCCATTTATCATTTACTAGTTGCTATATTTTCAGATTTATATTCCTATGCATAATTGTGTATTTTATTATAAAATTAGTAATACACATCATCTAAACAGTATAGGTTCTGGTCCTAAATAATTTAATAACATATTTTGACCTTGGCCTCTGATGTAAACTATTTCATAATTATTTTCCCTATTTTTCTATAACTATTCTTTACTTAAAAATGTGTCCCTATACTAAATAATGTGATTAATAAATGAAACAGATTCATATCAGCCCAAAAATATATTTTTATCTCACTCCAAAGTTTTCTAAGTACTGAGAAAGTTTTTAATTAATTTTGACAATTATGTTTGTCCCACTTTTTAATTTTTAAACACTAGTTACATATTCAATTTCCTAAATTAAATACTAAACAGGGCTAAAATAATGAATTCACCCCTTTACAAGATCTATAATATTATTTTCATAATTTCCAGGGGTCTAGCTACACTTATCAGAGGTGTTTTTCCTAATTTTTATTAAGTCCAGGGGCTAAAACTGATTTTTAAATGAATTTACATGATATTCTGGAGTTCTAGGGGCTAGATCTGAAGTTTCCGGGGCTAGCTCTCAATTCTAGAGAACCCCAGGGGGTAGCACGTAAGAATTCCAGTCTTTATAATGCGGGGCTGACGTGGACCGTCCGATTTTAAACCGACGGCTGAGATTATAACATCGAACCGGTACGCGGGGATTTAAAGTCTACCGTGCGATTTAAAATAAACGGCGCACAAGCGGCCACGTCGCTCCGATCGAGAGCGGGCGGCGCTGCCGGCGGCGCACGGCAGCGGGAAGCGGCGATCTCGCCGGAAAGTTTCGGATCCTCGAGAATTCTGCCTAAAACTGTGATCTTATGGCATAGATCGGTAGAGGGGAGGTCAGGGATCTCACCTCGGGGGTTTTCTCGAGCTCGGGGGTCCTGGAAAGTGATCGGCGGCGAGGTCCGAGGCAAAACCACGGCGAAGCTCGTCGGCGCTGTGTTTACACCGTAAGTCTTCGGGTTTTCTGCACCTGCAAAGTTCCCCGGAGGCAGTGATCAAGACCAGCGAGTTAGATCAGAGTTTCCGAGCTTAGATCGGCCAGAATTCACCGGCGAAGTCTCGGTGCTCACCGGAGTGAAAATCGGCGATCGCGTGAGAAAAACCGATCGGGGCTGGGTTTTTTATAGCAGGGGGAGGGCGGTGGGTCTGTTGCGATCGAGTTTGAGTCGTTTGGGACCAGAATTCGGGCTGCGGGACGCGGAAATCCGGTCGGTTGCGATCGCGCGCGCGGGAGAGAGTCCGGGGTCGCGGGGTTAGGGATGACAGGCGGGTCCCACCTGTCTGTGAGAGACAGCGCGGCGCGCGGGGGCGGGCTAGCGCGGCGAAACTGGGCCGGCTGGCGGGTTTCGGCCCACTGGCCGGTTTTTTTCCCGTTTCTCTTTTTCTTTTTCCATTTCTTTTCTGTTTTGAGTATAATTTGAATTCCAGTTTGAATTTGAATTTTTGCAAAACATGCAACACGTCCAAAAATTTCTAAATTCCCCTCTGAACATGGTTTAGAGTTTTGAATCAAAATTTGGGGTGTTACAGCTCTACCCCCCTTAAAAGAAATCTCGTCCTCGAGATTGGTGTTTCTAAGAAAACAATTCCGGAAATTGTACCTTGAGCTCATCTTCCCGTTCCCAGGTAGCTTCCTCTTCTGAGTGATGCTTCCACTGCACCTTGCACATCCGGATTCTCTTGTTTCTGGTGAGGCGTTCCATCGTCTCCAAAATCTTGTATGGTTGCTCGGCATAAGACAAATCTTCAGCTACATCCACTTCATTCATGGGTAACACCTCTTCAGGCGTCCTCAGACATTTCTTGAGTTGTGACACATGAAATACATCGTGCACGTCCGATAGATGAACCGGTAACTCTAGTTGGTACGCCACTTCGCCTTTTCTTTCCAAAACTTGAAAGGGTCCGATGTATCGAGGCGACAACTTCCCTTTCACCTTGAACCGACGAAGTTCTCTGATAGGGGACACCTTGAGATAAACATAGTCTCCCACGTTGAAAACGAGTTCTCTTCTTCGTACATCAGCATAACTCTTCTGGCGTGTTTGTGCTATCCTCAAGTTGTTGCGAATCTCCCTCACCTTCGCCTCGGCTTCTTGTAGCACTTCTGGACCAAACACTTTACTTTCTCCTGTTTGGTTCAGAATAGAGGAGTTCTGCACTTCCTTCCATACAAAGCTTCAAACGGTGACATTTTCATACTAGCTTGATAGCTGTTGTTATAGGAAAACTCCGCATACGGTAAGTTCTTGTCCCAACTCCTATTGTTTTTGAGTGCACATGCCCTTAACATATCTTCAAGGATCTGATTGGTTCTCTCCGTCTGCCCGTCAGTTTGGGGATGATAGGCAGAGCTGAAATTCAGATGGGTTCCCATGGTTTCATGCAGCTTTTGCCAAAACCTCGAGGTGAACTGTGTCCCTCGGTCCGACACTATCTTCTTTGGCACTCCATGGTAACACACAATCCTTGACATGTACAATTCTGCCAATTTGGATCCGCTGTAGCTTTCTTTCACAGGAATGAAATGAGCTACCTTGGTTAGCCTATCAATAATGACCCATATTGAATCATACCCGGATTGGGTGCTAGGCAATCCCACGACAAAATCCATGCTGATTTCTTCCCATTTCCATTCAGGCACTTTGAGTGGTTGCAGTAATCCCGCGGGTCGTTGATGTTCAGCTTTCACCAACTGACATGTGTCACATAGGGCAACATGTTCCGCGACATCTCGCTTCATGCCATACCACCAATACCTGCCTTTGAGGTCCTGGTACATCTTCGTACTCCCAGAATGAATGGAATAGTCAGAATCGTGAGCCTCCTTCAAAATTAATTTACGGATCTCCTTTACTTCTGGCACACAGATCCTTTTCCCGTGCCACACCGTTCCTTGTTCATCCTCTCTAAAACCAGGAGCTTTATTTTCCTTAATGAGCTGTCTGATCTCTTGTATCTTCTCATCATTCTTTTGGCCCTCTCGTATGTCTCGCTCGAGTGTGGAGTCCACTTCCATGGCGATGGCTTCACCACTATTTACTAGACATAGATTGAGTCTTATAACCTCGTCCTTCAATTCTGCAGGCATGTCCTTCAAACTCAACTTATTGACCTGCACTTTCCAACTCAAAGCATCGGCCACGACGTTTGCTTTCTCGGGATGATAGTTGATGCCCACATCAAAGTCATTGATTAGCTCTAACCATCTCCTTTGTCTGAGGTTGAGATCTGGTTGTGTGAATATGTACTTCAAACTCTTATGATCCGTATATATTTCTGTCCTCTTCCCCATCAAATTGTGCCGCCAAATTTTCAACGCGTGTACCACTGCGGCTAGTTCTAGGTCATGTGTAGGATAATTCTTCTCGTGCTTCTGAAGCTGCCGGGATGCATAAGCCACGACATGTCCTTCTTGCATGAGAACACATCCCAACCCATTTCCAGAGGCATCGCAGTACACTGTGAAATTCTTCTGCATATCTGGCATAACCAGCACTGGGGCTGTTGTCAATCTCTTCTTTAGCTCCTGAAAGCTCGTCTCGCACTGTGGCGTCCAGGTGAATGTGATTCCCTTTTCCAACAGTTTAGTGAGAGGTCTCGAGATCTTGGAGAATCCCTCAATAAACCGTCGATAGTATCCAGCCAATCCCAAAAAGCTTCGAACTTCCCCGACATTTTCAGGGGTTTTCCACTTCTGGATATCTTCGATTTTGGCGGGATCTACGGAGATTCCTCCCTCCGAGATTATATGTCCTAAAAAGGGAACTCTCTTCAGCCAAAACTCACACTTGCTCAACTTGGCATATAGTTGGTGTTCTCTCAGCCTCTGTAACACCAACCTTAGATGTTTCTCATGTTCTTCTTCATTTTTGGAGAAGACGAGAATATCATCTATGAAAACCACCACAAATTTGTCCAGATATTCCATGAATACCTTGTTCATGAGGTACATGAAATACGCCGGGGCATTGGTTAGCCCAAAAGGCATGACAGTGTATTCATACAGTCCGTACCGAGATACGAAAGCTGTCTTGGGAATATCTGATTGCCTTATCTTGAGTTGGTGGTACCCCGACCTGAGATCAATTTTCGAGAACACACAAGCTCCCCTCAACTGATCAAACAAGTCTTCAATGCGAGGCAATGGGTACTTGTTTTTTATGGTTACCTCATTCAAGGCATGGTAATCCACGCATAACCTTTGGGTTCCGTCTTTCTTGGGCACAAATATCACCGGAGCTCCCCATGGTGAGGAACTAGGGCGAACATACCCCTTCTCCGTCAATTCTCTCAAATGATCCTTGAGCTCTTCTAGCTGCTTGGAGTCCATTCGATAAGGTCTCTTGTATATCGGGGCTGTTCCCGGTACTAGCTCAATCGCGAATTCCACATCACGGTCGGGAGGCATACCTGGCAACTCCTCCGGAAAAATATCCGGATATTCCCTGATAGTCCTGATTTCCTCAACTTTCACCTCCACTTGATTTAATTTGATGTCCCTCCTAGGCTCGTATATTGTTATGAACTTTACTCTAGTGCCACTGGGGTGAGTTAGTTCTACCGTTCTAGTCGAACAATGGATGATTCCTTTATGTTTGGTCAACCAATCCATACCCAAAATAATATCTATCCCTTGTGAATCTATCACTATGAGGTTAGCAGTAAATACTACCCCATTAATGTCTAGGCTCACTTTGGGACACACTTGTCTTGTCCTTATTTCTCCACCTGGAGAGTTTACCGCTAGCATATGATTCATTTGTGTGGTTGCTAGGTCATGCTTCTTAACAAACCCTTGAGCAATGAATGAGTGGATAGCACCAGAATCAAACAGCAGAGTTGCAAGGTGTAAATTGGCAGGAAACTTACCAACTACCACGTCGGGTGCCTCTTGTGCTTCCTCCATAGTGACGTGGTTCACCCGTCCTCTCATTACATTCTGCTGTTGTGGCGGCGCAGGCTTCTTCTTTGGGCATTTATGGGCGTAGTGCCCCACTTCACCACAGTTGAAACATTGCACCCCAATCTTAGATGCTGGGCCCTTGTTGTCTTGGGGTTGGTTTGGGGGTCCTTGCACTGCTGGTCGAGGTGGATATGCGGGGCGAGGCTGCTGCACAAACTGACGTTGTGGCTGTGCTGGTGCTGCGGGAGGCCTGTAGTTTGGGTTGTACCCTCTTGGTGCTGAATAGGGTACCGCAGTACGGCTCGTCTGCCCCGTAGGTTGCTGCATCATACGTGGGCGGGTGTTGCTCCCTGAGGCTTGATGTGACCACCCAGCCTTCCTCTTATTCTCATTTTCCAGGGCCTTTAGCTTCCTTTCTACCACAAACGCTCTGTCCACCATCTTTTGGAAGCTTTCATACTCATTGGAGGACATTGCACACTGCATCTCTGCGGTAAGTCCTTCCACGAAACAATCTTGTTTCTGCTCATCAGTCTCTATGTCTCGTGGAGCATAACGGGATAGTTGAGTAAATTTAGTGAGGTATTCCCTCACAGTCATGTTTCCCTGCTGCAGTCCCAAAAATTCCTTCCTCTTGTTTTTGAGTTCACCTCTTGGGATGTAATGGTTGCGGAAGCTACGCTTGAACTCTTCCCAAGTGATGTTCTCAGGGTCATGATGGGCGGCCACGTAGGCGGTCCACCAATCAGCAGCAGGTCCATGCAATTGATGAGAGGCAAACAGCACCCTCTCATACCTTTGGCATTGGATTATCCTCATCTTACTTTCAATGGTCTTCAGCCAATCATCTGCCTCCAGAGGTTCAGCAGCACTTGCAAACTTTGGAGGTCGAGTTCCTAGAAACTCACTCAACCTTGGTTGGCGTGGTGCCGCTTGTGGAGGTGGAACTTGATGCAAGTTGGCCACCACTTGAGTCAAGTTCTGGATAAGCTGATTTTGATTCTCCAGCATTTGGTGGAGAGGATCAACTTCTTCACAGCGACCACCCCGGTCCTGGCCTCCAGAAAGATGAGGGTTGCATGCCTCATCGTTGTTGTTGGCGGGGTTGGCAGCACGTCCTTTTCCTCTTCCGGCCATCTGGCAGAATCAACAAATGTTAATTTGATATCATTTAGTATCATCTTACTACTTTCATTTGTTGGTGCTTTGAGGTTTTGAGGCTTTGTTAAAATTTTACGAGGGTTTATATCTCACACCAAATAAATGCACTATTATTTCCTGTGGGTTCACACACCAAAGCAAAACAATCTGAAGACGAGGCTGTGGACAATTGCTCATAGCTTCCACAACTCACGTCACACACCAAGCATTATCACACCATTAACTACGTAACGACTCGACTACTCGACCTCTTACTAGCTAGGGGAAAGACTCTACACTACTCGTCCTCTTGAGCTGGCTCCTCGGGATCTTCCTCCTCATTTCGGCTACCTTCTGACTCTGCTTTGGGTGGAGAGGCTGCTGGTGGAGAAGTGCGACGACGCCTGATTGCTCGGCGATCCGGGAAGTCAGGAGTCCATGGATCACTCACGGTGACACACAGTTCATTCCCATCTCCTCTTTCTCTCGCCTTTAAGCAAGCTCGCAGCAACGCCTCCGTTTCCTTTAGAGTGTCTCGGACATCCTGAAGCTCTTGTTGACACTCCTGCAGTCGAGTGCTGAGCATAGCAGCATCCTCCAAGCACAAGTCCATGTGCTCATGGGAAGTCCCTTGCTGCACCGGTGGGTACTTGTACTCCGTGGTACACTCTTACGTTGGAGGACATACATGTATTCAGTTTTGTCCAAGTGGCGATGATAGATGTGACTCTGGCACGTGATGGCCTCCCAGGTGACATCTTTCTCCGCATCAACTTGTGTTGCTCGACAAGCTGGGGAGTGGTGAATCTTAAGCAGCTGATTCTCGTGTATAATCCTCATCTCCGAACTCCATTCTTCCCTCTTCTCACGGATGGTCCTGGTGGAGTTATAGTGGATGATTAGCTTGCCCGTATTGCCTGCGGCTTCGAGCATACGCCGAAGTCGGCGCAACAAATCTCCTACTGCAATCCATAGGAGAGGTACGTCACTGGACGACTCTCCTCTCTTTCGGCAAGGGCAACTACGGGAACTCTCCCTCCCGTGGACTTGCGAGCAGTGCGAATCATGCGAACCATCTAAAACAAAAGAATTTAAAATTAGGTTAGATAAAATCTCAAACAAAAATCCTATTTTGAATGAAAGTTGGGGTAAGATTAAGAAAATGACTCCTTTAATAACACTTTTCCACCCACACCTTGGAAAATAGTTTTTAAGAAAATAGGGCCCTTAAATACGTCCATTTCTACCTAGGTCCACGTTCCTACGGGCAACCTTGGCTTTTATACCACCTCTGTCACACCCGGTTTTTCCGAAGAAACAACCAAGTGAATATCACATGTATGCCAGGATCATTTTCTCATACATGTGATGACAAATAGTGAAGCATCATTTATTACAAGCCAGGTGTCGAATATAAATAAGTCTTACATCGCAAATGTCTCAATGGACACTAATGCTTCATCATAAGTAAATAAACTAGCAGCGGAATATTATTCTTTAGGGCTCCATCACAGGCGTTGCCCGGGGTCTTCATGAACCTAAAAACCTTCCTCGGGTCCAAAATCTTGGTCATTATACACCACCTCATTATCTTGACCTGAGCAGCAATATAAACCAACAAATATGCAAGGTTGAGTACCAATGGTACTCAGCAAGTGTGGGAAAATTATATCATGCATGGCTAGAACAAGGAGAGGTTGAACTCATGGTTAAAGCACTACGCAATTAATACCTATCACCTTAGCTTATTAAGCACCTACATTACTACACAGGTGAAATGGTCCCAATCTCCCAACCCATTATCATAATCCAATAACCATAACATCATTTCCAATGTTAAGCTCCCCGCTTAACTTCCAAAACCATCAATCCTCTAATCATGAATATGTCCAGGCCGCTCTTAACCGTGAGCACGGCTGTCAAGACAGTTTTAACTCTGCAGAGTTTGTACCACTGTACCCACAAGTAGTGATTTCATCCCCCGTTGCCGGGTGGACTAAAAGAACCTCCATTATGCCAGTGGCTACGATCCACATTCACACTTCCCAGGTGTGTAGCCAGGAGATCACTACGAAGCCTTTACAAAGGGATTCCCGACGAGCGTGGGCCCACTGAGGTTTCACCCCTAACAGCATACAAGAGGCTCCAACCCCGCTGCAGTGGCCCCCTCTTGAGCCTTGCGGTTCATATGGTAGTCCAGCTGACACCTACTCCCCGCACCATCCAACACACCCATACTACGCAGGGGATACACCTAATTAATTGGCCAAGCTGCCCCATCTCAGCACGTGGTTGGCACTGTAAAGCCGGGTTACATGCTCCATGAACCGGTCCTTAGGATCCAGGCAAGTACTAAACACAAACCCAAGTCTCGTGCACCCAGCACACAACCAAAACATCCAACTTGCCTTGATCCCTACCTCTACATAACTCACAATGTCTCATTCAAGAGTATGGTAATATAAACTGATGATCTCATGTCCCAAATATCCCATTCTAAGCATGGCTAAGCATATGCATGGAAATAAATGACCTGACAAAATAAATCCCAACCCAAGCTACAAGGAAACAAGGTAATGCAATTCTAGGGAAACTTCCTAGCATGGGTTTCATATTTCATTTGACAATGCAAATAATTCTATCTACACATCCTAGCATAGGATCAAAGTGGTTAAGGACACTTGCCTCCTTCTTGCTGCTCTTGAAATGGGTAGTCCTGATCTTGGAAAGGGTTAACTTGCTCTTGAACAGGTTCTACTTCATACCATCACACATAGCAAAAGAAAAACAACAACATAAGACATAGTTCACACTTCTACTTCATACAAACCACACATTCATATTTATGAAATTCTTTATGATTATATGTGTTGTGGTTACTTTATGTGTGTTAAGTTGTGGCTTGCATGCACTTTTAACCATGTATATATGCTTCCTACTTTTGTGTCCACATTTATACTTACATACTATTTATATGGGTTTCCAATAAATTTCTTATATTCAACTACTACACCTCTTTACTACCAAGTATGTAAGAAAAGTATTTTTCTTCTCCATATGTGCCTTCACAATTTCTATCAACCCTAAACTGAATTCTTTGTATTTTAGAAACTCCATTTATCATTTACTAGTTGCTATATTTTCAGATTTATATTCCTATGCATAATTGTGTATTTTATTATAAAATTAGTAATACACATCATCTAAACAGTATAGGTTCTGGTCCTAAATAATTTAATAACATATTTTGACCTTGGCCTCTGATGTAAACTATTTCATAATTATTTTCCCTATTTTTCTATAACTATTCTTTACTTAAAAATGTGTCCCTATACTAAATAATGTGATTAATAAATGAAACAGATTCATATCAGCCCAAAAATATATTTTTATCTCACTCCAAAGTTTTCTAAGTACTGAGAAAGTTTTTAATTAATTTTGACAATTATGTTTGTCCCACTTTTTAATTTTTAAACACTAGTTACATATTCAATTTCCTAAATTAAATACTAAACAGGGCTAAAATAATGAATTCACCCCTTTACAAGGTCTATAATACTATTTTCATAATTTCCAGGGGTCTAGCTACACTTATCAGAGGTGTTTTTCCTAATTTTTATTAAGTCCAGGGGCTAAATCTGATTTTTAAATGAATTTACATGATTTTCTGGAGTTCCAGGGGCTAGATCTGAAGTTTCCGGGGCTAGCTCTCAATTCCAGAGAACCCCAGGGGGTAGCACGTAAGAATTCCAGTCTTTATAATGCGGGGCTGACGTGGACCGTCCGATTTTAAACCGACGGCTGAGATTATAACATCGAACCGGTACGCGGGGATTTAAAGTCTACCGTGCGATTTAAAATAAACGGCGCACAAGCGGCCACGTCGCTCCGATCGAGCGCGGGCGGCGCTGCCGGCGGCGCACGGCGGCGGGAAGCGGCGATCTTGCCGGAAAGTTTCGGATCCTCGAGAATTCTGCCTAAAACTGTGATCTTATGGCATAGATCGGTAGAGGGGAGGTCAGGGATCTCACCTCGGGGGTTTTCTCGAGCTCTGGGGTCCTGGAAAGTGATCGGCGGCGAGGTCCGAGGCAAAACCACGGCGAAGCTCGTCGGCGCTGTGTTTACACCGTAAGTCTTCGGGTTTTCTGCACCTGCAAAGTTCCCCGGAGGCAGTGGATTAAGACCAGCGAGTTAGATCAGAGTTTCCGAGCTTAGATCGGCCCGAATTCACCGGCGAAGTCTCGGTGCTCACCGGAGTGAAAATCGGCGATCGCGTGAGAAAAACCGATCGGGGCTGGGGTTTTTATAGCCGGGGGAGGGCGGTGGGTCTGTTGCGATCGAGTTTGAGTCGTTTGGGACCAGAATTCGGGCTGCGGGACGCGGAAATCCGGTCGGTTGCGATCGCGCGAGCGGGAGAGAGTTCGGGGTCGCGGGGTTAGGGATGACAGGCGGGTCCCACCTGTCTGTGAGAGACAGCGCGGCGCGCGCGGGGGCGGGCTGGCGCGGGGAAACTGGGCCGGCTGGCGGGTTTCGGCCCACTGGCCGGTTTTTTTCCCGTTTCTCTTTTTCTTTTTCCATTTCTTTTCTGTTTTGAGTATAATTTGAATTCCAGTTTGAATTTGAATTTTTGCAAAACATGCAACACGTCCAAAAATTTCTAAATTCCCCTCTGAACATGGTTTAGAGTTTTGAATCAAAATTTGGGGTGTTACAGATAAATCAGAAACTCAGGGGATCCTCAAGAAGTTCCTGAAAAGAGCCCAGAATGAATTCTCATCAACCGTGAAGAACATCAGAAGTGACAACGGGACAGAATTCAAGAATACACAAGTTGAAGAGTATCTCGATGAAGAAGGGATAAAGCATGAGTTCTCGGCACCCTACTCTCCTCAACAAAACGGGGTGGCCAAAAGGAAGAACAGAACATTGATTGAAACGGCAAGAACAATGTTGGACGAATACAAGACATCAGATCAATTTTGGGCAGAAGCGGTGAACACCGCTTGTCATACCACAAATCGGCTGTACCTTCACCGACTACTAAAGAAAACTCCATATGAGCTCCTTACCGGTAAAAAGCCTAATGTTTTTTATTTCAAAGTTTTTGGTTGCAAATGTTTTATTCTGAACAAGAAACCGAGGGCTTCGAAGTTCGCTTCGAAGTACGATGAAGGGTTCTTGCTCGGCTATGAATTGAATGCCTACGCCTATCGTGTCTTCAACAAGGTGTTCGGTCTTGTTGAAGTAGCACATGACATAGTGTTCGATGAAACTAACGGCTCACAAGTGGAGCAAGTCGATAAGTGTATGCTATATAAAGAGGAAGCTCCATGTGAAGCGCTGAAGAAAATGGCACTTGGTGATATTCTATCACAAGAGCAAACGCAAGACTCAAATGCACAAGGTGAACCTCAACAAGGAAGCAATGATCAAGGGGGAGCTTTTGCACAAGATCAAGTGGAGGAAGATCAAGAAGATCAAGATAATCATGGAAGCAATGATCTAGGGGGAGACAATGAACATGAAGATGATGAAGAACAAGTAGCTACACAAGTTCCTCACCCAAGAGTACATCAGAGTGTGCAAAGAGACCATCCTATCAACAATATCATTGGTGATATTGCTAAGGGAGTAACTACTAGATCTCGCGTTGCAAATTTCTGTGAATACTATTCTTTTGTCTCTTTTCTGGAACCATACAGGGTAGATGAAGCCTTAAGGGATCCAGACTGGGTGATTGCAATGCAAGAAGAATGGAACAACTTCAAAAGAAATGAAGTGTGGGAGCTGGTGGAAAGACCAAGGGCGAACATCGTTGGAACCAAATGGGTCTTTCGGAACAAGCAAGATGAACATGGAGTAGTAACAAGAAATAAAGCGAGGCTGGTGGCCAAGGGTTATTCTCAGGTCGAAGGTTTGGACTTCGACGAAACTTTCGCTCCCGTAGCTAGACTTGAGTCCATTCGTATTTTATTGGCATATGCTACTCACCATAATTTTAAGTTGTATCAAAAGGACGTCAAAAGTGCCTTCCTCAACGGTCCGATAAAGGAGGAAGTTTATGTGGAGCAGCCACCAGGATTCAAAGACCAAGAGTATCCTAACCACGTCTATAAACTGCGTAAGGCTCTCTATGGCCTCAAACAAGCTCCTCGAGCTTGGTATGAGTGCCTTAGAGATTTTCTAACTCAAAATGGATTCAAAATTGGTAAAGCTGACTATACACTCTTCACTAAACATTTTGATGATCATCTATTTGTATGTCAAATTTACGTTGATGATATTATCTTTGGATCCACTAACAAGTCTTTCTGTGAGGAATTTAGCAAAATTATGACAGATAGGTTCGAGATGTCAATGATGGGCGAATTGAAGTTCTTCTTGGGATTCCAAGTGAAGCAACTGAGAGAAGGCACATTTATAAGCCAAACCAAATACACACAGGACATCCTCAAGAAATTCAATATGGACAAAGCCAAGCCCATCAAGACACCCATGGCAATCAACGGACATCTCGACCTCAATGAAGAAGGTCCAAATGTGGACCAAAAGGTATACAGGTCAATGATCGGCTCCTTACTTTAATTATATGCATCTAGGCTAGATATTATGCTTAGCGTATGCATGTGTGCAAGGTTTCAAGCCGCACCTAAAGAGTGTCACTTAATAGCTGTAAAAAGAATCATAAGGTATCTTGTGTACACACCTAACTTGGGCCTTTGGTATCCCAAAGGATCCAAGTTTAACTTGATAGGTTATTCCGATGCCGACTATGCAGGATGCAAAGTCGATAAAAAGAGCACTTCAGGGACTTGTCAATTTCTTGGCAGATCCCTAGTTTCTTGGTCATCTAAAAAGCAAAACTCTATTGCTCTTTCAACAGCGGAAGCAGAGTATGTTGCAGCTGGTAGTTGTTGTGCACAACTACTTTGGTTGCGACAAACTCTTAGAGACTACGGCTACAATCTAAATCATATTCCGCTTCTACGTGATAATGAAAGTGCTGTAAAAATTACACACAACCCAGTAGAGCACTCAAGAACTAAGCACATAGATATTCGCATCACTTTCTTAGCGATCATTCATTAAAAGGTGACATTGAAATTTCACATGTTAGAACTGAAAAAAAACTAGCAGATATCTTTACCAAACCATTAGATGAGAAAAGGTTTTCTGAGCTAAGAAATGAACTTAATATTCTTGACTCTCGAAACGTGGCTTGAAACGTTGCATACCTGGTTGCAACCTCAAATGTTACATTTTATTGTAAAAACTGCTCCTCATCTCTTTTTTTCTTCTAAGAAAACTATTTTAATGAAGAAATCTTGCAAAATATGACCATTGTTTGATTGTTGCTTGCCTACTGGCTGTAATTACCAAGATTATTTGCAAAAAATTAGTGTCCTTGGATCACTTTTAAATTTTACTATCTGCATCAAGTCTGTTGGAACCGGACTTGTCCGGTTGTCAACCGGACTAGTCCGGACAGACGATATAGTTAGGTTAACTCAGGGGCACCGGACTAGTCCGCTACCGTGACCGGACTAGTCTGTTCAGTCGCACATATAAGCGATTGGCTGGCCCAGACCCCTCCTTCTCCACTCATAAGCATTTGGTCTCACCCCCTCTCCTAAACCCTAGCTCCCAAAGTGATTTTTGGGTTGAGCCCTCAAACTCGAAGTTTTCTCCGTGGAAAATCCTCTCCTCGACGAGTGGACTCTCCTCTCCGGACTCATCCGGATAGATTCTTGCTCCTTCAACGTGAATCATCA
The DNA here is from genome assembly GCA_030760725.1 of Neostapfia colusana. Classification (NCBI taxonomy): domain Eukaryota; kingdom Viridiplantae; phylum Streptophyta; class Magnoliopsida; order Poales; family Poaceae; genus Neostapfia; species Neostapfia colusana. The sequence continues at coordinate 23,921,424 of JASWHV010000020.1, forward strand.
ATTCTAGGTAAATTCCCCCCTAAAACATAACTCTCAAACTTTTCTAATTCTAGCTCGTTTCTTTTGATTTCAAAAGGATGTACATTGCCTCCATAGATGCATTCCTACCACTTTCCTGCCTTTGTGTCTTTAGATAGGATATTTGTTTCAAATGGAAATGTTAGGGTTCTTATGCCAGGCCGGACTAGTCCGGCGCACAGATGCGGACAATTCCGGTACACCGGACAAGTCCGCACTCTGAAACCGGACAAGTCCGGTCTCTGACAGTTGAACCCCTACATTCCTATTTGAAGTCGATAATGAGTCCATTCGTATCTAATCCTTGAACTCCTTATCTGGCACCATGTCTTTAGACTCAGATGACGGCTCTTTCCACCTTGATGAAGAGGTTCAACGTTAAAGAGTGAGGAGGGCCAAGGAGGGAGTGATGAAGAAAAGACATGATGTCAATGTCCACTCTCCACCTTCCGATGAAAATTTGCCTAAGAAGAGGAAGGTGATTGTGAAGAAGCCTCGAGGAAAGGCTATTGCCGAGAGCTCCTCGGGACCTAAGAGGGCTCCCAATAATGGGAAGGGACTTGCTAGTGGCCCCATTGGGCCTCTGAAAATGAAAAATCCCATTCATCGCAACAGGCAACCTTCGAATGATGATTACACTGGAAAAGGGGGTGAACTAGCTGACAAGTTCAGAAAAGTAGAAGTGTATAATCAGCCCAGAGAGTCAGCTGACCCTAGATTTTGGAGTAATTTTCATGCTGACTACTATGAACATGTGTATCGGAAGATGAAGCATCTAGTTGTTGAAAGTTAGTGGGTTGATATTGCTTATCTTTAGTCCAAGAGATGTCAAGCTTATCAGGAGGTTGTGACAGCTCTCGAGCTTCACGGGCTGAAAGAACTATTCTCCTTCCAGTGTGACTGGAATGATGAAGTCATCACGCAATTCTACTCTACTCTCCACTTCGCTCGTGATGACAACGACAGGATGATTTGGATGACACATGGATCTCAGTACAGTGTCACCTATGAAGAATTTGCAAGAATCCTTCATCTTGAGGATACCTTGGACAATGAACTTGTAATTTACAACCTGAAACCACTGGAGAAAGATCACCTGGACTTTCTCTATGATACACGAATGCCATTCAAGCCTCCAACCACTAAATACATGAAGCCTTTCTTTGTAGTTCTCAATCGGATATTGAGGAAGACTATAGCTCCCAAAGAGGGAGATGCAGGCACTATTCAGGGCACTCTCAGAACCTTGATGAAGGTCATAAGCAAGAAGAGGAAATTCAATGTGTTTGAGTACATTTACAATGACATTGTCAATATCTCTATCAATCCCATCCGGTCTTGCGGCTATGCACCCTACATAATGTTCATGATTGAAAAAGTGACAGGACTGGAGTTCGTAAAGGATATGCCTCACCCTAGACTTAGGCCCTAGAAGCCCACTATATATTCTGCTCCTTCTGCTCCTGTCTCCCCGGAGAAGAAAGAAGGTCCAAGAGAGCTCAAGAGGAGACAAGATCTGAGGCTGCAGCTACCACTCATGCAACCTCATCTACTCGGGAATCCTCAAGTGGCATCTTCAAGATACTATCTTCTATCTTTGCCTCTTGCCGCAAAGTTGAAGTTAAGCAACATGAAGAGAGATTGGCCAGGAAGAAGCATCAAAGATATGTAAAAGCCAACATCCAGGCCATCTGTGCCAAACTGGAAATTGAGCCACAAGGGTCACTTGAGGTTTCTGAGGACTCAACTGAAGACTTCACTGAAATGCCAACCTTCACTGACCAAGAGTTGAGCTCCCTTGGGTTTGGTGGTGGTTCAGCTGCTAACCCTCTACATGGTCAAGATGATGAAGATCAAGGTGAAGAGGAAGATGAAGATAGAACTGAGAGTGAAAGTGGGAATGGCGATGAGTGATTCCACTCAATTTTTCCTTTTTTGGTGTCTTGATGCCAAAGGGGGAGAGATTGAGACTAGAATAGCTATCTAGGATAAGTTATTAAGGACTTGTGATCGAGTACTTGTACTTATTTTTAAAACTATTGTAATTTTACTATTCACCTTATGTGTGATGCTTCATAGTATTGTGATGCTTACATCATAGTATGTGTTATCCTTTATCCTCGTTCATCACATTATTGTTGATCACACACTTGTTAGGCACCCCACCATAAGGTGTGTGTATATGAGAGAAGTTTTTCTTGTTAGTTATTCATTATTCTCATACATGCACACTTTATGAAAAATCAATTTTTTCTCTTAATTGTGATATCTCAAATGGTTGTCATCAATCACCAAAAAGGGGGAGATTGAAAGTGCATCTAGGGTATCCCTTGTGGGTTTTGGAGAATTGATGACAAGCATATGAGATCCTAATGAAATTATTGAGATGATTCCAGGACAAACAAAGTGAACTAGCTCGGTGCACACAAAAAGGTGAAAAATAGAGTGGTGTCCGAAAAGGAAGACTTTAATGGAACTTAGAAGAGAAAAGTAGATTTAAATGTATAGGGCGTGTTTGAGAGACACATCCCAAGAGCTCATAACTTTGCATAAGGGTAAGGGGTTTAAAAATCAACTAAAATCCACTGGACACCGGACTAGTCCGTTCATGGACCGGACTAGTCCGGTCAGCTTACTGGAATGCACCGGACAAGTTCGGTTTTAGACCGGACTAGTTCGCTCATGTTTCTGTTGTCCTCTTTAGAGGACTGCTGACTAGTCCGGCCATGGGACAGGACTAGTCCGCTAAACTTTCTAGAACCCCACTTCACATAGCACCGGACAAGTCAGAACATACACCGGACTAGTCCGGTATTAGGTTTTACAACTATAACTTTTTTGGAAACCATATAAATTGGTGATCCACGGCCTTCCAACAATGTGACACGACTCATACTGCTAGAAACTCAAACCCTTGCGCCGCCACCGGTCCCAAGAGCCCAAAAACACATCTCCCCACACATCTAAGGTGCGAAAAAGGTGAAAATCAATTAAACACTTGGATTTGGGATTGGGAGATCGTCGTTCCTTCGTTGTGAGCTCTTGGGGTTTGATCTCTCTACACTCATATTCTGCATTGTAATCTTTTTGAGTGTATTTGATCGCTTTTTCATTGTAATTCTCGTGGGAGTCCTCAACGTGTGAGGTTGCCCCACAAACTCGGTGATTACCCGTGCTAGTGGAGTCAAGTCGGCCTTGTGTGGTGACTTGAAGAGGGAAAGGGTTAGAGACTTGGCTCTTTGTGAGCTTCCTCAATGAGGACGTAGATCTCTTGGTGAGATTGAACCTCGGTAAAATTTGTGTCTCGCGTGCCTCTTTATTTTTGTTGATTAGAACATCTAGTTGCTAAACTTCATAATTTGAGTTGCTAAGTTTCATTCACGGGCATAATCACACCTCATATTGTAAAATCAAAATAAAATAACTGTTGTTCTTATTTCCGCTGCTAAACAAGTTAATTTTCCTGAACAACACTTAATACAATCTACACACTTCAGGCACACCGGACTAGTCCGCCCACACAACCGGACTAGTCCGGTCAAGCAAGTTTTTGACAACTACATTAAGTGTGCAGGAAACTCTGTAAGGCCTATTCACCCCCCCTCTAGGCCACATTCAATTGGTATCAGAGCAAGGTTCTCCACCAACGAGACTCACATCTCGGAGAGATCAATGGCCTCTGAGAAGAACAACGATATCTCGAAGATGAGCATCAACAATGAGGAGCAAGAAGCCAAAGCCTTCGATGTGCTGAAAGAAAGTCCACATGACGATGAAGAAGTGAGACAGCTAAAGGCAACACTGAGAAATAAATTAATGGCACAAAAGGGAAAAGAGGAAGAAAAGACGATGGGGAGTGGTCATCACGACTACTCCCGATATCCTTACAACTACAACCGTCTCAATTCAAATAATCACTATCTCTCCATTCCTATGGGAAGGCCCCCACAGTTTGACGGAAGTGACTAGACCATGTGGAAGTACAACATGAAAATGCATCTAATATCCTTGAATCCTAGCCTTTGGCATATTGTCTGCACAGGTATAGATATCCCAGACAAGGATGAAGAACTCACTCCGGAACAAGAACAAGAGATTCACAGAAATGCACAAGCCGTTGCAGTAATCACATCGTCACTAAGCAGGGAAGAATTCACCAAGATCGATGGACTAGAGAGTGCAAAAGAAATCTGGGATACACTCAAAACAGCTCATGAATGAAATAGGTCTGTACGTGAAGCCAAAATTGAGATGCTTGAAGGAGAGTTAGGGAGATTTGCTATTGAAGAAGGCGAATCACCTCAAGACATGTACAACCGGATGAAGGCACTCATCAACAAAATCCGTGCCTATGGAAGTAAGAAATGGACTGATCACGAGGTGGTCAAAAGGATGATTAGAGCCTTCATGCCAGAAACGTCACACTTTGCTCAATGATTAGAGAAAGCCCCGGGTTTCACAAAATGACTCCCGATGAGTTATTGGAGAAAATCATAAATCATGAAATGATGGAGAAGGAGGCTCAATACGTCAAAGACTTAGCCGAGCTTACCTCTTCCAAAAAGAAAGAAGTTGCTCTCAAAGCAACGTGCAGACCCAAACTCAAAGAAACCCATGAAGACCAAGATGACGGAGATACAAGCGACGTGAGTACCGATCTAGATGATGAGGAAATGGTACTCTTTATGAAAAAGTTCAAGCGCATGATGAGGAGAAGACATGGCAACAACTCAAATGAAGGGAAAAGCAAGGATAAAGGGAAATCCAAGGCTCGACGTACTTGCTATAATTGTGGAGAGTACGGTCACTTCATGGTGGACTGTACTTATGAAGAAAACAAGAAGAAAGAAACAAAAGCACATGAGAAGAAAAATTTCAGAAAAAGGAGACAAGCTCATCAAGCTCACATTGGCAAGGAGTGGGACTCAAACGATGAGTCCTCCTCCGATGAAGAAGAGGAGATGGCCACCATTGCCGTTAAGAAACCCACCATGAGAGCTACACTCTTCCCAAACATGGGAGGACGGGATATGAACAACCATACTTGCCTTATGGCTAAAGAAGGCAAGAAAAAGGTTCGACTTACTCCTCCTGCGTTAAACACCTCTATTGATGACTTTGATAGCTCTAGTGATAATGAAGAAATGTTTAGAGGATTAAGTAAAATTGCTTTGAAGAAAATGGAAATGTTGTCGAACGAAATCTTTGAAAAGGAGGAACTTGTCAACCGACAAGAAGATATGCTCATCCGTGAAAGGAAGAGATATCAAGAAGTTGAAAAACTTCTTGAGCTTGAAAGAGAGAAGAACAAGTCACTTGAGTTTGAGCTAGCCTTGAGTAAGGAGACTTACTCAAAGCTAGAGGACTCACATATTGCAATCAAGAATGAGCTTGCTAACTTGTCAAGAGTTAACAAGATCCTTGAGGTGCAAGTTGAGTCGCTCAAGCAAAGTGACTCATCTACCTCCAAGAGCTCTTCCTCCAAAGATATTAGTTCGACAACAATTGGAACCTGCACATGCTCTAGTAAGAAAAATATCATTTCTAATACTTCAACTTCTCATGATATGCATCCTTCCCAAAACGGCATCTTTGGTAAGGAGAAGATCAAATATGCACGTAGTGCCTATATGGTCACTAGACCTCCCAACGTCAAAGATGGTCTTGGGTTTGACAGGAACAAACACATGTCCACTCTTAATCATGCAAAGAAAAGAATCACCTTTGTTAAGGAAAAATCACATGAATCTGATTTACAAATATTGTTTCGTACATTTGATGCTTCCTATGTTCTTATGAAAAACAAATATGGAAAAGTTTTTGCTAAATACACAGGGCCATGCCACAAGAACTCGAAAACTTGTGTGTGGGTGCCCAAGACTCTTGTGACTAACCTGAGAGGACCCAAGCAAGCTTGGGTACCTAAAACCAAGGAATAATTCTGTTTTGCAGGCTTACTCCTTCGGTGGATCTAAATGGGTGCTAGATAGCGGATGCACAAATCACATGACCGGAGAGAGAGATATGTTTATGGAGTACGAGTACAACGAGGATCCAAGTGAAGGCATATACTTTGGAGACAACAACCAAGGAAAGGTCCTTGGTAGCGGTAACATTGAAATATCTCCTCAACACACTTTATCTAATGTTTTACATGTAGACTCACTAGATTATAACCTTTTGTCAATATCTCAACTATGTGACAAAGGTTATAACTGTTTATTCACTAATGAGGGTGTGACCGTTTTTAGAAGAAGCGATGGCTCGATTGCATTCAAGGGAATGTTGAAGGGAAAACTTTATCTTGTTGATTTCAACAAAGATAAAGCCAAACTCAACACTTGCTTGGTTGCTAAGACCAACATGGGATGGCTATGGCATAGACGGCTAGCCCATGTTGGGATGAGAAATCTGCAGAACCTTCTAAAAGGTGGTCACATCCAAGGTCTAAAGGATGTGGTTTTTGAGAAAGACAGGTCGTGCAGCGCTTGCCAGGCGGGAAAACAAGTCGGAGCACCACACCCCGCCAAGAACGTAATGACCACTACAAGACCACTGGAACTTCTTCATATGGATCTATTTGGTCCAATTTCTTACATAAGTATCGGCGGTAACAAATACGGTTTAGTAATTGTTGATGATTTTTCAAGATTTACCTGGGTATTTTTCTTATATGATAAATCAGAAACTCAGGGGATCCTCAAGAAGTTCCTGAAAAGAGCCCAGAACGAATTCTCATCAACCGTGAAGAACATCAGAAGTGACAACGGGACAGAATTCAAGAATACACAAGTTGAAGAGTATCTCGATGAAGAAGGGATAAAGCATGAGTTCTCGGCACCCTACTCTCCTCAACAAAACGGGGTGGCCAAAAGGAAAAACAGAACATTGATTGAAATAGCAAGAACAATGTTGGACGAATACAAGACATCAGATCAATTTTGGGCAGAAGCGGTGAACACCGCTTGTCATACCACAAATCGGCTGTACCTTCACCGGTTACTGGAGAAAACTCCATATGAGCTCCTTACCGGTAAAAAGCCTAATGTTTCTTATTTCAAAGTTTTTGGTTGTAAATGTTTTATTCTGAACAAGAAACCGAGGGCTTCGAAGTTCGCTTCGAAGTCCGATGAAGGGTTCTTGCTCGGCTATGAATTGAATGCCTACGCCTATCGTGTCTTCAACAAGGTGTCCGGTCTTGTTGAAGTAGCACGTGACGTCGTGTTCGATGAAACTAACGGCTCACAAGTGGAGCAAGTCGATAAGTGTATGCTAGATAAAGAGGAAGCTCCATGTGAAGCGCTGAAGAAAATGGCACTTGGTGATATTCTACCACAAGAGAAAACGCAAGACTCAAATGCACAAGGTGAACCTCAACAAGGAAGCAATGATCAAGGGGGAGCTTTTGCACAAGATCAAGTGGAGGAAGATCAAGAAGATCAAGATAATCATGGAAGCAATGATCTAGGGGGAGACAATGAACATGAAGATGATGAAGAACAAGTAGCTACACAAGTTCCTCACCCAAGAGTACATCAGAGTGTGCAAAGAGACCATCCTATCAACAATATCATTGGTGATATTGCTAAGGGAGTAACTACTAGATCTCGCGTTGCAAATTTCTGTGAATACTATTCTTTTGTCTCTTTTCTGGAACCATACAGGGTAGATGAAGCCTTAAGGGATCCAGACTGGGTGATTGCAATGCAAGAGAACAACTTCAAAAGAAATGAAGTGTGGGAGCTGGTGGAAAGACCAAGGGCGAACATTGTTGGAACCAAATGGGTCTTTCGGAACAAGCAAGATGAACATGGAGTAGTAACAAGAAATAAAGCGAGGCTGGTGGCCAAGGGTTATTCTCAGGTCGAAGGTTTGGACTTCGACGAAACTTTCGCTCCCGTAGCTAGACTTGAGTCCATTCGTATTTTATTGGCATATGCTACTCACCATAATTTTAAGTTGTATCAAATGGACGTCAAAAGTGCCTTCCTCAACGGTCCGATAAAGGAGGAAGTTTATGTGGAGCAGCCACCAGGATTCGAAGACCAAGAGTATCCTAACCACGTCTATAAACTGCGTAAGGCTCTCTATGGCCTCAAACAAGCTCCTCGAGCTTGGTATGAGTGCCTTAGAGATTTTCTAAATCAAAATGGATTCAAAATTGGTAAAGCTGACTATACACTCTTCACTAAACATTTTGATGATCATCTATTTGTATGTCAAATTTACGTTGATGATATTATCTTTGGATCCACTAACAAGTCTTTCTGTGAGGAATTTAGCAAAATTATGACAGATAGGTTTGAGATGTCAATGATGGGCAAATTGAAGTTCTTATTGGGATTCCAAGTGAAGCAAATGAGAGAAGGCACATTTATAAGCCAAACCAAATACACACAGGACATCCTCAAGAAATTCAATATGGACAAAGCCAAGCCCATCAAGACACCCATGGCAATCAACGGACATCTCGACCTCAATGAAGAAGGTCCAAATGTGGACCAAAAGGTATATAGGTCAATGATCGGCTCCTTACTTTACTTATGTGCATCTAGGCCAGATATTATGCTTAGCGTATGCATGTGTGCAAGGTTTCAAGCCGCACCTAAAGAGTGTCACTTAATAGCAGTAAAAAGAATCCTAAGGTATCTTGTGTACACACCTAACTTGGGCCTTTGGTATCCCAAAGGATCCAAGTTTAACTTGATAGGTTATTCCGATGCCGACTATGCAGGATGCAAAGTCGATAAAAAGAGCACTTCAGGGACTTGTCAATTTCTTGGCAGATCCCTAGTTTCTTGGTCATCTAAAAAGCAAAACTCTATTGCTCTTTCAACAGCGGAAGCAGAGTATGTTGCAGCTGGTAGTTGTTGTGCATAACTACTTTGGATGCGACAAACTCTTAGAGACTACGGCTACAATCTAAATCATATTCCGCTTCTACGTGATAATGAAAGTGCTGTAAAAATTACACACAACCCAGTAGAGCACTCAAGAACTAAGCACATAGATATTCGTCATCACTTTCTTAGCGATCATTCATTAAAAGGTGACATTGAAATTTCACATGTTAGAACTAAAAAACAACTAGTAGATATCTTTACCAAACCATTAGATGAGAAAAGGTTTTGTGAGCTAAGAAATGAACTTAATATTCTTGACTCTCGAAACGTGGCTTGAAACGTTGCATACCTGGTTGCAACCTCAAATGTTACATTTTATTGTAAAAACTGCTCCTCATATCTTTTTTCTTCTAAGAAAACTATTTTAATGAAGAAATCTTGCAAAATATGACCATTGTTTGATTGTTGCTTGCCTACTGGTCGTAATTACCAAGATTATTTGCAAAAAATTAGTGTCCTTGGATCACTTTTAAATTTTACTATCTGCATCAAGTCTGTTGGAACCGGACTTGTCTGGTTGTCAACCGGACTAGTCCGGACAGACGATATAGTTAGGTTAACTCAGGGGCACCGGACTAGTCCGCTACTGTGACCGGACTAGTCCGTTCAGTCACACATATAAGCGATTGGCTGGCCCAGACCCCTCCTTCTCCACTCATAAGCATTTGGTCTCACCCCCTCTCCTAAACCCTAGCTCCCAAAGTGATTTTTGGGTTGAGCCCTCAAACTCGAAGTTTTCTCCGTGGAAAATCCTCTCCTCGACGAGTGGACTCTCCTCTCCGGACTCATCCGGATAGATTCTTGCTCCTTCAACGCGAATCTTCAATTCTTGGTGAATTCCCCCCTAAAACCTAACTCTCAAACTTTTCTAATTCTAGCTCGTTTACTTTGATTTCAAAAGGATGTACATTGCCTCCATAGATGCATTCCTACCACTTTCCTGCCTTTGTGTCTTTAGATAGGAGATTTGATTCAAATGGAAATGTTAGGGTTCTTATGCCAGGCCGGACTAGTCCGGCGCACAGATGCGGACAAGTCCGGTACACCGGACAAGTCCGCACTCTGAAACCGGACAAGTCCGGTCTCTGACAGTTGAACCCCTACATTCCTATTTGAAGTCGATAATGAGTCCATTCGTATCTAATCCTTGAACTCCTTATCAGGCACCATGTCTTCAGGCTCAGATGACGGCTCTTTCCACCTTGATGAAGAGGTTCAACGTGAAAGAGTGAGGAGAGCCAAGGAGGGAGTGATGAAGAAAAGACATGATGTCAATGTCCACTCTCCACCTTCCGATGAAAATTTGCCTAAGAAGAGGAAGGTGATTGTGAAGAAGCCTCGAGGAAAGGCTATTGCCGAGAGCTCCTCGGGACCTAAGAGGGCTCCTAATAAAGGGAAGGGACTTGCTAGTACCCATTCATCGCAACAGGCAACCTTCGAATGATGATTACACTGGAAAAGGGCGTGAACTAGCTGACAAGTTCAGAAAAGTAGAAGTGTATAATCAGCCCAGAGAGTCAGCTAACCCTAGATTTTGGAGTAATTTTCATGCTGACTACTATGAACATGTGTATCGGAAGATGAAGCATCTAGTTGTTGAAAGTTAGTGGGTTGAAATTGCTTATCTTTAGTCCAAGAGATGTCAAGCTTATCAGGAGGTTGTGACAGCTCTCGAGCTTCACGGGCTGAAAGAACTATTCTCCTTCCAGTGTGACTGGAATGATGAATTCATCACGCAATTCTACTCTACTCTCCACTTCGCTCGTGATGACAACGACAGGATGACTTGGATGACACATGGATCTCAGTACAGTGTCACCTATGAAGAATTTGCAAGAATCCTTCATCTTGAGCATACCTTGGACAATGAACTTGTAATTTACAACCTGAAACCACTGGAGAAAGATCAGCTGGACTTTCTCTATGATACACGAATGCCATTCAAGCCTCCAACCACTAAATACATGAAGCCTTTCTTTGTAGTTCTCAATCGGATATTGAGGAAGACTATAGCTCCCAAAGAGGGAGATGCAGGGACTGTTCAGGGCACTCTCAGAACCTTGATGAAGGTCATAAGCAAGAAGAGGAAATTCAATGTGTTTGAGTACATTTACGATGACATTGTCAATATCTCTATCAATCCCATCCGGTCTTGCGGCTATGCACCCTACATAATGTTCATGATTGAAAAAGTGACAGGACTGGAGTTCGTAAAGGATGTGCCTCACCCTAGACTTAGGCCCTAGAAGCCCACTATATATTCTGCTCCTTCTGCTCCTGTCTCCCCGGAGAAGAAAGAAGGTCCAAGAGAGCTCAAGAGGAGACAAGATCTGAGGCTGCAGCTACCACTCATGCAACCTCATTTACTCGGGAATCCTCAAGTGGCATCTTCAAGATGCTATCTTCTATCTTTGCCTCTTGCCGCAAAGTTGAAGTTAAGCAACATGAACAGAGATTGGCCAGGAAGAAGCATCAAAGATATGTAAAAGCCAACATCCAGGCCATCTGTGCCAAACTGGAAATTGAGCCACAAGGGTCACTTGAGGTTTCTGAGGACTCAACTGAAGACTTCACTTAAATGCCAACCTTCACTGACCAAGAGTTGAGCTCCCTTGGGTTTGGTGGTGGTTCAGCTGCTAACCCTCTACATGGTCAAGATGATGAAGATCAAGGTGAAGAGGAAGATGAAGATAGAATTGAGAGTGAAAGTGGGAATGGCGATGAGTGATTCCACTCAATTTTTCCTTTTTTGGTGTCTTGATGCCAAAGGGGGGGAGATTGAGACTAGAATAGCTATCTAGGATAAGTTATTAAGGACTTGTGATCGAGTACTTGTACTTATTTTTAAAACTATTGTAATTTGACTATTCACCTTATGTGTGATGCTTCATAGTATTGTGATGCTTACATCATAGTATGTGTTATCCTTTATCCTCGTTCATCACATTATTGTTGATCACACACTTGTTAGGCACCCCACCATAAGGTGTGTGTATATGAGAGAAGTTTTTCTTGTTAGTTATTCATTATTCTCATACATGCACACTTTATGAAAAATCAATTTTTTCTCTTAATTGTGATATCTCAAATGGTTGTCATCAATCACCAAAAAGGGGGAGATTGAAAGTGCATCTAGGGTATCCCTTGTGGGTTTTGGAGAATTGATGACAAGCATATGAGATCCTAATGAAATTATTAAGATGATTGCAGGACAAACAAAGTGAACTAGCTCGGTGCACAAAAAAAGGTGAAAAATAGAGTGGTGTCCGAAAAGGAAGACTTTAATGGAACTTAGAAGAGCAAAGTAGATTTAAATGTATAGGGCGTGTGTGAGAGACACATCCCAAGAGCTCATAACTTTGCGTAAGGGTAAGGGGTTTAAAAATCAACTAAAATTCACTGGACACCGGACTAGTCCGTTCATGGACCGGACTAGTCCGGTCAGCTTACTGGAATGCACCGGACAAGTTCAGTTTTAGACCGGACTAGTCCGCTCATGTTTCTGTTGTCCTCTTTAGAGGACTGCGGACTAGTCCAGCCATGGGACAGGACTAGTCCGCTAAACTTTCTAGAACCCCACTTCACATAGCACCGGACAAGTCAGAACATACACCGGACTAGTCCGGTATTAGGTTTTACAACGATAACTTTTTTGGAAACCATATAAATTGGTGATCCATGGCCTTCCAACAATGTGACACGACTCATACTGCTAGAAACTCAAACCCTAGCACCGCCACCTGTCCCAAGAGCCCAGAAACACATCTCCCCACACATCTAAGGTGCGAAAAAGGTGAAAATCAATTAAACACTTGGATTTGGGATTGGGAGATCGTCGTTCCTTCATTGTGAGCTCTTGGGGTTTGATCTCTCTACACTCATATTCTGCATTGTAATCTTTTTGAGTGTATTTGATCGCTTTTCATTGTAATTCTCGTGGGAGTCCTCAACGTGTGAGGTTGCCCCACAAACTCGGTGATTACCCGTGCTAGTGGAGTCAAGTCAGCCTTGTGTGGTGACTTGAAGAGGGAAAGGGTTAGAGACTTGGCTCTGTGTGAGCTTCCTCAATGAGGACATAGATCTCTTGGTGAGATTGAACCTCGGTAAAATTTGTGTCTCGCGTGCCTCTTTATTTTTGTTGATTAGAACATCTAGTTGCTATACTTCATAATTTGAGTTGCTAAGTTTCATTCACGGGCATAATCACACCTCACATTGTAAAATCAAAATAAAATAACTGTTGTTCTTATTTCCGCTGCTAAACAAGTAATTTTCCTGAACAACACTTAATACAATCTACACACTTCAGGTACACCGGACTAGTCCGCTCACACAACCGGACTAGTCCGGTCAAGCAAGTTTTTGACAACTACATTAAGTGTGCAGGAAACTCTGTAAGGCCTATTCACCCCCCTCTAGGCCACATTCACCACCATCTCATGCTACCTCATTCACAAACCCAGTCTTGCCTAGATCTCCCTCCGATCCATGTTAATTAACAACATCAGTTTCTCATTATCATTATGAGTGCAGTTAGCTAGACACATCTATCTCGCTTCCCAATCCCATGGACTCAGCGAAGCATAAAACAAAAACCATACCCGACTCATAAACTTCCCTGGCGACAAGGGTGGTTTAACAAAAACTAGTAAACTCCTATAAAAGGGTTTCCCATCATGTTTGACTCAGCACACACACCTTTTCGCAAAACAAAACAGTTTTTCCCAAAACATAGGATCAATATGGTCAAGGGGCACTTGCCTTGTTCTTGCGGTTCCGGTTGTTCTTGGATCCCGAAACCTTGTTGTTGAAGCTCATCGTAGACAGCTCCCTGAGCTTGTCCTTCTTACGTTCTTCTTGGTCTCGGGGTCCTTCTCTTAGCAAGAAAGATTGTTGGGGCGCTCTTCCGGCAATCTTCCTTGACCAAACTCTGGCGATAGGTTTACTCGGCGAGTTGGGGCTAGGGCTCTAAGTCGTCGGCTTAGGAGTTGGAAAAGAAGTTCGTGGTTTTGGCCAGAGTTCTGGGCTCTATTTATAATCGGGAGAAGAAGAGTCCTAATCTGATTGGACTTTGAATAAGAGTTCTAATCAGATTGCCGTTGAATCTTTACGACTTATTTTTAGTTGATTTGGTGTGGTAACATTGTGGAATTCAGGTCGGTTTCTCCTCTGTACCGATATTTCTACGCGTACAGAATCCAAAAACCGCTCCAGAACTCGTTACCTCCGTGGTGATGAGCTCCGGAAGTTCCACGTGTTCACCGGGGCCTGGTCTCCCCTTCTTCCACAGAGACGAGCTCCGGTTGTGCCGCGTGTCAAGCGAGCGACACCTCCCTTCTCCTTTGGAGGTGAGCTCCGCGTTCGCCACATATCCTGGCGGTCAGGACCTCCTCTCTTATTCGGAGGTAGCTCCGGGTGTGCCACGTATCCATTCTGGACCTCTCTCTCTTCGGAGGCGAGCTCCGTGAATGCCACACGTCAAGTAGCGCCGGACTCCCCTTTTCCTCAGAGACGAGCTCTGAGGTAGACACGTGTCCAACAGTGACGGACCTCCCGGAGATAAGCTCCGGTGGTGACACGTGTCCAATCGAACCGGACCTCTCAGAGGTGAGCTCCGAGATCGACACGTATCCCGCGTGACTGGTCCTCTGACTTCCGTGGTTACTAGCTCCGAAGGTGACATGTGTCCTGCAGAACGGCCTTCGCTTCTCCGCAGATGCTAGCTCCTGGGGCAACACGTGTCCCATAGGGTCGGACCTCTCCCCCTTTGCGGAGATGAGCCCCGAGCCTGCCACGTAGCCAGTTTAGCGGCGGACCTCTCCCCTCTTCGTAGGAATGAGCGCCGAACACGCCACGTGGCCAGCGGGCCACGGAAGTTGTCTTCGGCGTTCTCTGTGAACTGGATTCTTGTTCTTTTTGGCTATCCTTTTATTTCTTTCTCTGTTCCTACTTCTTTTAAAATGTTTCCTCTTCATGAAACATGAATACATGCAGAAACCAAAAATGAGGGTGTCACACCTGGCACCGGGGGTCCGGCTCCCTTCGAGGTCAGGGTACGACCGTCCGACCTCTAGTACTGGACCGTAACGCTGGGGAGGCAGAGTGCACACGCTTTTGGTACGGGACCAGGCAAAGCAGGATGTACTCCCCTAGACCTCCGAAGGGCAGGGTGCGCACGCTTTGGGTACGGAACCAGGCAAAGCAGGCTACGCACCCTGGACCCCCCATGCACAACGCAGGTTTTTCCTGGAGGTGACCAACTGGCGCCGCAACACCTGACTGGGGGAGGTCCGAGAGGCCCCCTGGCCATCGGCTGGTACCTCAAGCGCGACCGCCTTCAGTCAGGATAGAAAATGCCAACTAGGGATGAGAGTGGGAAAGGAGAGCTAAGTGTACTGTCAGTACCCACGATATGGGGTACCCCCGCGCACAAGGGAAAAAGCCTAAGGATCTCGCCCTTCTCCGCAGGGAGAGCTCCGAAGGCACCACGCGTCCAGCGGGGCCGGACCTCCCTCTCCTCAGAGGAGAGCTTCAGGCCCGCCACGTGGCCAACAGCAGCCAGACCTCCCCTCCGTGGGGAGGGCTCCGAAGGCACCATGTGTCCCACGGGTCCGGACCTCCCCCTCCTCAGAGGAGAGCTCCGGGCCCGCCACGTGGCCGACAGAAGCCGGACCTCCCCCCTCCGCGGGGAGAGTTCCGAAGGCTCCACGTGTCCTGCGGGACCGGACCTCCCTCTCCTCAGAGGAGAGCTCCGGGCCTGCCACGTGTCCAGCGGAACAGCGCTGCCTGCCCCCGAGCGGCAGGCAGCAGGCGTAAAGACACACCATACCTTGCCCGTACAAGGTTTTCAAGGCCCGTGCCTTCCCAAGACGCGGAGACGCGGAGCACGCCTCTGTCAGGTGCCGTTGCGCCCAGTCGCATCACAGACTGGCACGCGGTGTCAGAACCTGCCAGCCAATAAACACAGCGACAAGACATCCCCTGCCGCTCCCGCCGTCATCAACCACTACGACTAGCATGCGGCATGGGCAGGGCTGCAAGACGAAGACTCAGAAGCCTTCGCCAGAGACAACTACCGACATAACTGCAGATACGATAGTCGGCAGGCAATCTCCCCAAGACCACCTGTCGGGTCCCGGGCCCCCCCTTTGTAAGACACACGAGCCTTGGACTATAAAAGGCTCGGGTAGGCAACGTTAGCAAGGGTTCGCACTCCAGCAACTCACACCCTAGGCATAACTCATCCTCAAGCTCAGGACTCCGGTTCTGAGCAACAAGCAATACAGCGAGCACCTCAACTCACCGTGGACGTAGGGTTTTACGCTCCGGCGGCCCGAACCACGTAAAACTTGCCGTGTCAAGCTCCTCCCTAACTCGTCCCTACGCTTAAGCTCTCCGCAAGTGTCTAGCTGCTACAAAAAAGAACCTCCGCGGGCTGCCCAGAGCAGGTCCGGGGGAAGTGTCGACCACACACTTTGAAATTTGGCACGCCAGGTAGGGGGCTTTTCCCTTGCGCGACAAGTTTCCGCCGACGAAGATGACCAAGCTTCCTTCAGCGGCAAGCTCTCGTCCCCCGCATTCATGGCGGACCATGACTAGCGGGGAATACGTGTCGACACACTCAGGATGGAGTGTGTCGGCGCAAGCTGGAAGCCAGCAGCCGACTCCGGCAATGCCGACTCCGGCAATGCAGGCTCCAACCAGCGTCAGATCTTCTGCAGCTCTGAGCGTTCCCCACGGGGATGCGCTAGCTGCAGCAAGAGCGCTACTGCGCAATCCGCCTGCTGGGGACGCGCCTCAGGCAGCGACCCAGCAGTGGATTCGCGAGGTAGACCGTCTCGTCGTCGCCGCCGCAAACCCTCGACTTCGGCGGGGACGACGCTCTGGCCAACCGGCTGTGTCGCTGACGCGCACGCCAACGGTTGACGGGCAGACGGCGGATTCCAGCTCCACCAGGCTCCAGTCGTCGGACCTGAGGACAGGGCTGGAACGGTGCCACTTGGGCCAGGATGCCCGGGTGTACCTCGAGCGACGTCGAGAAAGGCGTCGTAACCAAGAGGCTGGCGATAGCATGACGTCAGCCTCGACCCAGCCTGAGGAGCAGACCTTCGCCACGCGATCTCTGCCCCAGGCATACGCCGCGCAGCATATGCCACAGCCATATGCCCTGCAAACGGCACCCCCGGTCTATGGCGCAGCCTTGCCCATACCGGGGTACACCGTGCCAGCGGCGAACCAAGCGTTCGCGGCACCAACACCTGCAGCAACAGGAGCAGGATGTGTGACCCTCGCGCCCAACCTTCGCTTCGTGAGGTGGCCGCGCAAGTTTCGGCCGCACCTTCCCGAGAAGTACGACGGCAGCGTCAACCCGGCGGAGTTCCTCCAGATCTACTCCACCGCCGTACTTGCCGCAGGAGGGGATGAGGCCGTCATGGCCAACTACTTCCCCGTCGCCTTGACCGGCCCAGCCCGGTCTTGGCTCATGAACCTCCCCCAGGGTTCCATAACTTCCTGCAGGAGAGCTCTGCCGGCAGTTCACCGCCAACTTCGGCAGTTCCTACACCCGGCCTGGCATGGAGCTCGACCTCCACGCCATCCAGCAACAACCTGGTGAGTCGCTGCGCTCCTTCATCCAGCGGTTCTCCTAGGTCCGGAACACCATCCCACACATCCAAAACGCTTCTGTGGTGGTGGCGTTCCGGCAGGGCGTTCGGGACAAGAAGATGCTCGAGAAACTCGCGACCAGAGAGGTCCGCGATGTCTCTGAGCTCTTCAGCCTGGCGGACAAGTGCGCCAGAGCAGCCGAAGGGCGGAACTGGCACTCACTACCAGCTTTTGAGTCAGGAGGACAGCCCGGATCTGGTGCTGCTTCCTATGGAGGCAGCAAGAAGGCCAAGAACCGGGGCAGTGGCAAGATGAAGTCACCGGCCGTGGTTCCCGTTGCCGCAGCAGCGGCACCCAGCGGAGCCCGGGGGCTGCGCCCCGACAAGAGGCAGCGGCAGTAACCAGCCCCAGAAGGTGACCAAGACAAGCTATGCCCCGTGCACGGCAGCTGTCGCCATACTACTGCCGAGTGCCGGGAGTTTCAGAAGCTTGCGGAGCGTTTCTGCAAAGGGAAGCAGCAGCGGACTGATGCTCCACCCTTCCGCCAAAGGGAGGGCAAGCAGAAGGTCGATGCCCCAAACAGCGTCGACCACCAAGTGGGTTTCCAGGAGCCTCAGCGCGCCGTGAAGGCGGTGCACAACCATGTGGACTCCAGCTCCAGTGATGATGAGCGTCAAAAGAAGCTCTACGTCATATACGGTGGGTCTGCCGACCCCTCGTCCCGAAGCGCAGTTAAGACTCTGCGCCGAGCGGTAGCGTCGGTGGCTCCACTCCCAAGTGCCGCACCGCACCTCAAGTGGATGGGAACCCCCATCAGCTTTGATGCCACCGACTGCCCCAGGAACATGGCTGGGGCCGGCCAACTACCGCTCTTGGTAGCACCCACCATCGCCAATGTGAGGATGTATCACGTTTTGGTAGATGGCGGAGCTTAGCTGAACCTCATCAGCCGTGCAGCTTTCCAGAAGCTGCAGATCCCGATGGCCAAGCTCACCCCGTCGAACCCGTTCTCAGGGGTAGGGCCGGGACAGGTGGTTCCCTATGGCAACATCAGCCTCCCGGTGACCTTTGGAGCTCCGGACAGCTATCGGACAGAATACATTCTGTTCGACGTAGCGGAGATCGACCTCCCCTTCAACGCCATAATTGGCAGGCCAGCCCTGTACCTATTCATGGCAGTAGCCCACTACGGCTACCTCATCTTGAAGATGCATACACCAACAGGCGTCCTCAGGATTCGTGGAGACCACACTGCTGCAGTGTCGGCCTTGGAAAAGCTCCAAGCGCTTGCAACAGCTAGAGCACCAGCCCCTGGCAATGCAGAACCAGACCAGCTCCACCCGAGTGCACGCCACAGTGCCTCCACCACAGCACCCCGTGTGCAACCCCTCGACGAGGGCGATGTCCCCTTAAAGATCGTCCAAGTCGGCGCCGATGCCACCCAGACCACCCGGGTAGCCGGGGGCCTGGATAGCAAATAGGAAGGCGCGCTCGTCACCTTCCTCCAGCACAACGTCGACGTGTTTGCATGGCAGCCGTCACAGATGCCGGAGATCCCTAGGGAGGTGATCGAGCACCATTTAAAGGTCTTCCTCGACGCCTGGCCAGTTCAACAGAAGCCCCGCAAGCAGTCCATCGAGCGGCAAAACTTCATCCGTGAAGAAATCAAGAAGCTGCTGGACGCTGGCTTCATACGGGAAGTCCACCACCCCCGGTGGTTGGCGAACCCTGTCGTTGTCCCGAAGGCCGGTGGGAAGCTCCGGATGTGCATCAACTACACCAGTCTCAATAAGGCATGTCCTAAAGATCCATTCCCTCTCCCTAGAATAGATCAAATAGTAGACTCGACATCAGGCTGCGATATGCTGTGCTTCCTAGACGCTTACTCAGGTTTCCATCAGATCCCTATGTCTAGAGAAGATGAAGAGCACACCTCCTTCATCACAGTAGACGGTCTGTACTGTTATGTCTCTATGCCTTATGGCCTAAAGAACGCTCTCCCTACCTTCGTACGTGCAATGCACAAAACCTTCGGGGAGTTGATAAGAGACTTAGTTGAGGTGTATGTCGATGACATCGTTGTTAAGGTCAGGCAGAGTTCATCCCTACTAGATAACCTGGCCTTAGTCTTCGATAAACTGCGCGCTACGCGTACCAAGCTGAACCCCGACAAGTGTGTGTTCGGCGTATCCTCTGGAAAACTCTAAGGATTCCTGGTCTCACACCGAGGAATTGAAGCAAACCCAGAGAAGATCAAAGCCATCGACTTGATGTGGCCCCCCGCCCGCATCAAAGAAGTCCAGAAACTCACAAGATGCCTGTCGAAGTGTACGGTCGACACTTCCCCCGGGCCGGCACTGGGCAGCCCGCGGAGGTTCTTTTTTCGGTGGGGCTAGTCCCTTGCGGAGAGCTTGCGCGGATGGACGAGTTAGTAAGAGCTTGACACGGGAGGTTTTACGTGGTTCAGGCCGCCGGAGCGTAAAACCCTACGTCCACGGCGAGCTATG
The DNA here is from genome assembly GCA_030760725.1 of Neostapfia colusana. Classification (NCBI taxonomy): domain Eukaryota; kingdom Viridiplantae; phylum Streptophyta; class Magnoliopsida; order Poales; family Poaceae; genus Neostapfia; species Neostapfia colusana. The sequence continues at coordinate 23,941,456 of JASWHV010000020.1, forward strand.
GAGCTCGCTGTATTTCTTGCTGCTCAGAACCGGAGTCCTGAGCTTGGGGGTGAGTTACAGCTTGGGTGTGAATGGCTAGCGTATGAGTTGCAGAGGTGCCAACCCTTGCTATCGTCGCCTACCTGAGTCTTTTATACTCCAAGACTCGGGTGGCTTACAAGGGGGCCCGGGACCCGACAGGTGGTCCCGGGGAGATTGATTGTTATCTACTGTATCTGCAGTTATGCCGGTAGTTGTCTCTGGCGAAGGCTTCCGAGTCTCCGTCTTTCCGCCCTGCCCATGTCGCATGCTAGTCGTAGTGGTTGATGACAGCGCAGGCGGCATGGGATGTCTTGTCGCGGTGTTTATTGGCTGGCAGGTTCTGACACCGCGCGCCAGTCTGTGATTCGACTGGGCGCAACGGCACCTGACAGAGGTGTGCTCCGCGTTTCCGCGTCTTGGGAAGACGCGAGCCTTGAATACCTTGTACGAGCAAGGTATGGGGCGTCCTTACGCCCGCTGCCTATCGCTCGGGGGCAGGCAGCGCCGTTCCACTGGCCACGTGGCGGGCTCGGAGCCCTTCTCAGAGGAGAGGAGGGTCCGGCCCCACGGGGCACGTGGAGCCTTCGGTCCTCTTCCCGCGGAGGGGGAGGTTCGGCTTCTGTCGGCCACGTGGCGGGTCCGGAGCTCCTCTTTGAGGAGAGGGAGGTCCGGCCCCGCCAGATACGTGGCACCTTCGGACCTCTCTCCCGCGGAGGGGGAGGTCCGGCCTCTGTATGCCACGTGGCGGGCCCGGAGCTCTCCTCTGAGGAGAGGGAGGTCCGGCCTCGCCGGACGCGTGGCGCCTTCGGAGCTCTCCCTGCAGAGAAGGGCGAGTTCCTTAGGCATTTTCCCCTGTGTGCGGGGGTACCCCATATCGCAGGTACCAACAGTGGCCCCCGGGCCCATCTCGGGGGAGATAGCGAGCCCGAGGTGGGACCTCCGTCTCTTCTGATCCGTGCACTTTATCTAAGTCCCGCATTGACCGCTGCCGGGGCACGAACGGTCGCAGGATCGTGGCAGCGTGCGCCCACTTGATGGTTGCTTTTACTGCGGCGGTTCGCAAGACTGCCACTTCTGCATGTTGCGGCGCTTTCTTCGGGAACCGCCGAAGTTCCTTGCCGGCCTGTCTTCTTAGGAGACTGACTCCTTGACCCACCGCTCCAGTCGGGCGGCTTGGGTCCACCTGTCATCGGCGCTCGGTCTAGGAGCCGAAGCGGTTGCTGATGCGGTGTATTCGAAGAGTTCCGAATCACCTGGAATTGCACTTGGGAAGGTTTTTAGAGGGGATCTTACCTGCATTGCGACTTCCCTTCGCACCTCCCAGCGTTTCTTCTTGGACTCTTGTGCTTTTGCCCTCTTGCCCTTGAGTCCTCCCTCGACATGGCCTCCAACCCGCCACCAGAGAAGAAGCGCGCTCGATCTCCTCCAGCGGCGGCGTCTGTGCCAAGTCGGGAATCTGGGGTGCCTGGCACTCCTTCCGGTGGCGACTCAAAGAGGCCCCGGGCTGATGCGTTGGGGGGAGCTTCTGGGGCGTCCCCTGCTCCGCCAGTTCAAGCGACTGCGGAGAGGCCGTCAGTGACGGCAGCGGGCTCTGGGAGTCCTACCCTGGCTCGGAAGTCGGGGTTCAGAGCCCGCTGGAGTGTCCGCGCTTCCCGGCCATCCCCGACTAGCGGGGAGTCTGTGCCGTTGCACCCGGAACCCAGGACAACTGCCGCGGCCCCCAAGCCAGCGCGAGCTTCTCCTGTTCCGGTGTGCCCGGACTCCGCGGCGGCGTCATCTCTTCCTGCCGAGATGGCCACCGCGGCCCCCAAGCCAGTGCAGGTCGACCCTGCACCAGGCGGCCCGGCCTTTATTCCAGCGCCGCCTTCCCCGGCTCGCCCCTCTCCACAGGTCAAGAAGCCAGGAGCTAAAGAGGGCCCGGCAGGTCCGGCTGCCAGAGCCCCGGCGCCAGCTTCTCCTGACCGGCGTCTCGTCTTGGTTGCTGGTGCATCAACTCCTCTTGATGACGAGGTGATGGAGGAGGTCGGGGGAACTGCCTCGGCCTCTGTTGCTCCATTGCCCCTGGCAGATGCCTTCGCGCTTGCCGAGACGAGCGTCCGGCAGGTCTTGGCTGCACTAGGTCGCGAGCGGGAGGAGTATACAGTTGAACGGGATCGCCTCCTCACCTGGGGGAACCTTTTGTGGGAGCGGACCGCGAAGGTCAAGAGCAAGCTCGACTCCAGGCAGGAGTTGCTCGACTTCAGGGAAGTGCTCCTCGACCGGCTGAAGCGGGCTGTCAACCGTATGGACGCCGAATCGCGGCGGATCAACAGGGAGACCCTGGAGGCACACGCCCGGGCCGAGGAGAGCCTCTCCGCTGCTGAGGAGATACGGCAGCGGATGGAGCGCCGTAAACTCGCCGTTGAGGAACGGGAGCGTTCTACGGCAGCCGAGGCGGAGAGGGTCGCCGCGCAGCTGGCGGCGGGCGAGGATGACCCTCAAGCTCGGATCGAGGAGCTAGAGATTCTGAAGGCAGACCTCGACCTGAGGGAGGAACAGGTCTCCCGCGAACGCCGGGCGGTCTTGGAACGGGAGTTGGCCACCGACTTCAGGGCTTCTGAGTTGGAGCGGCTCGCGAAGACTCTCCACCTTCGGGAGAGCTCCCTGGCGGCCAAGGAGAAGGAATTCTCCAAGAGAAACCTAGAGGCCCTGCAGGCAGCCCGCCACGAGGCGGAGGAGCTCTCGGCCTTGCGGTCCTCCGAGGCTCTTGCGGTCTCAAGCTTCGTTGATCGAGCGGGGTCCACCCTGATCCCTCTTGGCTTCAGTCCGGTGAGGGCAGCGGCTCCTGCGTTGAAGGTGGCGGAGGTGATCCCCACGCTGGAGTCGATCGGCGCCAAGCTGGACAGGCTAGACTCGGTGGTCGCCAGCGAGCTTGAGGCCGAGGGATGCGGCCTAGCCTTAGAGGTCGCCTCACATGTGCTGGCATGGTTCAAGAGCCGCGACCCCTCTTTCTCGCTAGAACCAGCGAGAGAGGGCCCAGCCGCGGAGCGGGAGGAAGCTGCCAGGGCTGAAGTCGAGGATGTGGCCGCCCTTGTAGCCGCAAGGTTCCGGCGGGAGCCGGGAGGTCCTTAGGACTTGTTTCTCCTTTTTTTATCGAGTCAGTAGTCCAGCTCATGGAGCCTCGCATAGTTTGACTCTTTTAGATATTTGTGTCTGTGATGCCTTTTCTCTTCTTCTTGGCTTTGCCTGACTGAGTCCTTAGCTCCGCAAGGTACTCAGAGGCCTTCTCCAATCTCAGAGCTCTGCACAGACACCTTCCCCAGGTCCTAACCGTGTTAGGGGCCCCCGGGGGTCTCCAGATCTCGCCCTATGGGGAGCTCCAAATCTGCCTGCCACGTGGCGGGTCCGGAGCCCCTCCTTAGGAGGCGGGAGCTCTGGCCCTGCTAGACACGTAGGGCTTTCGGAGCCCTCCCACTGGGGGGGAGGTCCGGTTTCCGCCTGCCACGTGGCGAGTCCGGAACCCCCCTCAGGGGAGGCGAGAGCTCCGGGCCCACTGGACACGTGGGGCCTTCGGGTCTCGCCCCTGCTGAAGGGGCGGGACCTGGTCCTTCCAGTCCTAGGCCGGAGTAGATGATAGCTCCTTTCCCCCCGCTTCATGCAGTCCCCGTTGCCGCAACCTGGAGGTCCTGCACACAGGCAGAGGAAACGTAATTCTCCTCAGGGGGTCCTCCCCTCCCGTCTCCTAGTATTATTCGTCTTACGATCCTGATCCGTTATACGGGGCTTGGGCGATTCTGTGCTTGAGGCGCCGGAGCTCCGGCTCCCTCCGAGGTCCGGGTACGGTCGTCCGATCCCTAGTACCGGGCCGTGCGCTGGGGAAGCAGAGTGCACGTGCTTTGGGTTCATGACCAGGCAAAGCGGTTGTACTCCCCTGTACCTCCGGAGGGCAGGATGCGCACGCTTTGGGCTCATGGCCTGCTAAGAGGGATACGCACCCTGGACCCCCATACACAACGCAGGCCTTTCCTGGAGGTGACCAACTGGCACCGTGTCGAAGTGTTCGGTCGACACTTCCCCCGGGCCTGCACTGGGCAGCCCGCGGAGGTTCTTTTTTCGGTGGGGCTAGTCCCTTGCGGAGAGCTTGCGCGGATGGACGAGTTAGTAAGAGCTTGACGCGGTGAGTTTTACGTGGTTCAGGCCGCCGGAGCGTAAAACCCTACGTCCACGGCGAGCTATGGAGCTCGCTGTATTGCTTGCTGCTCAGGGCCGGAGTCCTGAGCTTGGGGGTGAGTTACAGCTTGGGAGTGTATGGCTAGCGTATGAGTTGCAAAGTGCGAACCCTTGCTATCGTCGCCTACCCGAGCCTTTTATAGTCCAAGACTCGGGCGGCTTACATGGGGAGCCGGGACCTGACAGGTGGTCCCGGGAAGATTGTCTATTATCTACCGTATCTGCAGTTATGCCGGTAGTTGTCTCTGGTCGAAGGCTTCTGAGTCTTCATCTTGCCGCCCTGCCCATGCCGCATGCTAGTCGTAGTGGTTGATGACGGCGCAGGCGGCATGGGATGTCTTGTCGCGGTGTTTATTGGCTGGCAGGTTCTGACACCACGCGCCAGTCTGTGATGCGACTGGGCGCAACGGCACCTGACAGAGGCGTGCTCCGCGTCTCCGCGTCTTGGGAAGACGCGGGCCTTGAATACCTTGTACGGGCAAGGTATGGGGCGTATTTACGCCCGCTGCCTATCTCTCGGGGGCAGGAAGCACCGTTCTTCTGGCCACGTGGCGGGCCCGGAGCTCTCCTCTGAGGAGAGGGAGGTCCGGCCTGCGGGGCACGTGGAGCCTCCAGGCCTCTCTCCCGCGGAGGGGGAGGCTCGGCTTCTGTCGGCCACGTGGCGGGCCCGGAGCTCTCCTCTGAGGAGAGGGAGGTCCGGCCCCGCCGGACGCGTGGCGCCTTTGGAGCTCTCCCTACGGAGAAGGGCGAGTTCCTTAGGCATTTTCCCCTGTGCGTGGGGGTACCCCATATCTCAGGTACCGACAGTGGCCCCCGGGCCCATCTCGGGGGAGATAGCGAACCCGAGGTGGGACCTCCGTCTCTTCCGATCCGCACACTTTCTTTAAGTCCCGAATTGACCGCTGCCGGAGCACGAACGGCCGCAGGATCGTGGGAGTGTGCGCTCACTTGATGGTTGCTTTTACTGCGGCGGTTCCCAAGACTGCCACTTCTGCACGTTGCGGCGCTTTCTTCGGGAACCACCGAAATGCCTTGCTGGCTCATCTTCTCAGGAGACTAACTCCTTGACCCACCGCTTCAGTTGGGCGGCTTGGGTCCACCCGTCATCGGCACTCGGTTTAGGAGCCGAAGCGGTTGCCGATACAGTGTATCCGAAGAGTTCCGAATCGCTTGGGATTGCACCCGGGGAGGTGTGAAATGAAACCCCCATGTGGGTACGCTCCCCTTATAAGGCTTCCAGCCCCTGTGCTTCCCTCGAGTCTTTGCAGTCTTGTCTTCTTCCATGGCTCTTAACCCGCCTTATGGGGGGAGAATCGCTCTCGATTTCCTCCAGCGATGGCGTATGCACCAAGCCTGGGACTCAGGGAGCCTGCCTGCCTTGCCTCTGAGGGTGGCGCCACCAAGGGGTCTCTGGTTCGTCCTCCCGACGGGGCCCTTCTTTGGTGACGGCAGGCAGAAAGCTCCTTGGCATTGCGTCCCTTCTCAGGTGGTGGAGTCTTCAAAGAAACCGCTGAATCACCGAGGAGAATCCCAGGCGGCAGAGTCCCCGAGAAGGCCACTGAAGCTGCAGAGAGGGGGCCTCAGGAGCACCCTTGATGACACCGGCTTTTGCGGAGGTGATGAGGGAAGGAGGCTCCATGGGCACCCTTGATGACATCGGCTTTTGCGCTGGTGATGAGGGAACTTCAGGAGAAGGAAGCCGCCAATGCACCATGGAGGATCCCAGACGGCAGAGTCTCCAGGAAGACCGCTGAATACTGCGGAGGGGGCCCCAGAAGCTCCCTTGGTGACACCGGCTTTTGCGCCGGTGATGAGGGAGGCGATTCCTGCGCTCGGGTCATGGAGCGGGAGAGTGCCGCCAGGGCTGAAGCCTAGTGATGCGGCCGTCCTTGCAACTTCTAGACTCTGGTCATGTCAGGAGACCCTTGGGGCTTGTTTCTTTCTTTTTATCGAGTCTGTAGTCCAGCTCAAGGAGTCTCGCATAGTTTGACTCTTTTAGATATTTGTGTCTGTGACGCTCTTTCTCTCCTTCTTGGCTTTGCCTGTCTGAGTCCTTAGCTCCGCAAGGTACTCGGAGGCCATCTCCAATCTCGGAGCTCTGCGTAGACACCTTCCCCGGGTCCTAACCGTGTTAGGGGTCCCCGGGGGTCTCCGGATCTCGCCCTATGGGGAGCTCCAAATCTGCCTGCCACGTGGCGGGTCCGGAGCCCCTCCTCAGGAGGCGAGAGCTCCGGCCATGCTGGACACGTAGGGATTTCGGAGCCCTCCCACCGGGGGGGGGGGGGGGGAGGTCCGGTTTCCGCCTGCCACGTGGCGAGCCCGGAGCCCCTCTCATGGGAGGCGGGAGCTCCGGACCTGCTGGACGCGTAGGGCCTTCGGGCCTCGCCCCTGCTGAAGGGGTGGGGCCCGGTCCTTCCAGTCCTGGGCCGGTGCTGTTGATAGCTCCTTTCCCCCCGCTTTATGTAGTCCCTGTTGCCATAACCTGGAGGTCCTGCACACAGGTAGAGGAAACGTAATTCTCCTTGGGGGCTCCCCCTCCATTATCTCATAGTCTTATTTGACTTATAGCCCCTAACCATATGCTTGGTGCTTGGGGACTGTAAGAAGGGGGAGCTGAGCACATGGCAACCATGCACTGCAAGGGTGGCTAAAAAACTTAATACACAATTTAAATGAGTACGAGGAAAGAGCAAAGTAGAGCAGGTTTCTTTTCGTACAACTTTCCACAGGAGGAAGGCAGGCTAAACATGGAGGCCACGACCCGCCCCATTAAGAGGGGAAGCAAGACTCTACGCGCCTGGAGTCGGAACCAGGCAAAGCTGAACGTAGTCCTGTACCGTCCCCTGGGGCTTAGCTGCTCCGAGTGCTGCTCCTGGACTCTATGGAGTTTATTACGAAAAGAAAGTACTGTCCTATTTTTGCTCTAGGGGTAGAACTTACGGAGGTGTTCTATGTTCCAAGGGTTTGGGAGCAGGTCCCCATCCTCGGTGGAAAGGCGCACACACCCGGGGCGGCATACTTTCGCGACTCGGAAGGGGCCTTCCCAACTAGGGGAAAGTTTGTGGGCCCCTTCGCGAGAAAGTATGCGCCGCAACACCAGGTCACCTTCCTGCAGCTCCCGGGCACGCACAGATCTCTGGTGGTAGCGCCGAAGCGCTTGTCTGTACCGCGCGTTACGGAGTGCTGCATGTAATCGGACCTCGTCGACGAGGTCGATTTCTCCACGCCGGAGGTTGTCCTGCGCTGCTTCGTCGTAAGCCCGGACACGGTGAGACTTCATGCTGATTTCTGGGGGAAGTACAGCTTCGGCCCCATACACCATGAAGAAGGGTGTCTCCCCGGTGGCCCGGCTCTGGGATGTCGGTTAGCCCATAGTGTGCTCGGAAGCTCATCTACCCAGTTGGCACCATGTTTCTTCAGGCTGGCGAAGGTGCGAGTCTTAAGACCTTGGAGAATCTCCGCGTTGGCCCTCTCAACTTGCCCATTGCTCCTTGGGTGGGCGACAGAGGCGTAGCACACCTGAATACCATGGTCCTCGCAGTAGTCTTGGAATGCTGCGCTGGTGAACTGGGTCCCGTTGTCGGTGATGATTCTGTTCGGGACCCCGAACCGGCAGACAATAGACTTGATGAACTTTACTGCAGATTGTTTGTTGATGGTGACAACTGGTGTAGCTTCCGGCCACTTGGTGAACTTGTCGTTGGCGACATAGAGGTACAGGAATCCCCCGACGGTTCTGGGAAATGGTCCCAAGATGTCCAGCCCCCATACGGCAAATGGCCACAAAGGCGGGATCATCTGTACCGCCTGAGCCGGTGTATGGATCTGCTTGGCGTGGAACTGGCACGCCTTGCAGCTCTCGACCAGCTTGACGGCATCCTGGAGTGCTGTCGGCCAGTAGAATCCATACCGGAAGGCTTTACCGACATGCGTGCGTGAGGAAGAGTGACTTCCACATTCGCCTCCATGGATCTCAGCGAGCAAGTCGCAGCCTTCCCCCTGGGTTATGCACCGCAATAGGATGTGGTTGGCGCCACGCCGGTAGAGATCCCCCTCTACCAGCGCGTATCTCTTAGCCATACGCACAATCCGTTCAGCGGTTGCATGTTCATCAGGGAGGATATTGTCCTTCAAGTAGTCCCGGATCTCCGTGATCCATGCATCGGGTCTGACTTGAGCTTCTGGATCTTGAGCGCTGGGTTGCACGGAGTCCCCAGTGACGCTTACGATCCTTGGCGGCATCCATGGCTGTAGGGCCGCCGGGACCGCCAGCTTCGAGGTGCTGGTCAAGCCCCCTTCGCCCGGCTCGGCGGGCCGGGCTGTAGGCCGCAGCAACGTCCTCTCGAAAACTCCTTCGGGCGCAGGGGCTCCGGTGGAAGCCTTCGTTGAAAGGTTGTCAGCTGCGGCATTACCAGCGCGCGGTACGTGATGCAGGTCCAAGGCGAGGAATTCTTTCTCCAACATCTGCACGTGAAGCAGATACGCAGCTAGCTGTGGGTCATTGCAGGAGCATTCGCCCTTGACTTGCTTGATGACCAGTTGGGAGTCGCCCTGTGCCAACAACTGGCGAGCGCCTAAAGACAGGGCTGTCTGCAGGCCAAAGATGAGTGCTTCATACTCCGCCATGTTGTTGGTTGCCTTGAAATTGAGACGCACCATATACCCAAACTGTTCCCCCGATGGCATGAGGAGCAGTACACCGGCACCGACCCCCTGCTTTCACGAGGAGCCGTCAAAGAAAAGTGTCCAGTGGGGTTCGGTGAAGACCGGAGCTTGGTGCTCTGGCTCACCGCCTTCATGGCCCCCTAGGTCAGTCTTCGTTGGTGTCCACTCCGCCACAAAGTCAGCCAGTGCCTGGCTCTTGACTGCATGGCGTGGGAGGAAGTCCAGCTCAAACTCCGCCAGCTCCGCCACCCATTTAGCAACGTTGCCAGTCGCATGGGGGCTGTGAAGAATTGTCTTCAGCGGATACGAGGTGACTACCGAGACCCGGTGGGCCTAGAAGTAATGGCGGAGCTTCCTGGATGCCACGAGCACCGCATACAACAGCTTGTGGACTTCTAGGTACCTTGTCTTGGCATCATGAAGTACTTCGCTGATGTAGTAGACAGGCCTCTGTATGGTTCGAACCCTCTCTCTTAGGCTTGGGAGGTCCTCGTCCATTGGCCCTGGCCCGTTGGAGGTGAGTGGACCCATGGGGGCCTCCGGGAGCTGGGACCCGGAGGCCCTTAAGCTATCTTGATTATCCGGGAGCTCCGGGGGGTCTTGAGGGACCTCCGGGAGGTCCCAATTTGCCCCCCGGGGATTTATCTTGGGGGTCCGGGAGACCGTCCTGGACCTCCGGGGGGTCCGGGAGACCGCCTTGGCCCTGCGGGGCCCCCTGGCGTCTGTCTTCTGCTACCGGAGCAGGTTGCGAAGGTGAGGGGTCTGGCCGCTCTGCGACGAGGACCATACTCACCACTTCAGTCGTTGCCACGATGTAGAGCAGCAGGTGCTCCCCGGGCTCAGGGGCTACCATGATAGGTAGGGTCGTCAGGAGTCGCTTCAACTCCTGGAAAGCCTCTTTTGCTTCGTCAGTCCAGGCAAACGGGCCTGACTTGCGCAGGAGCTTAAAGAAAGGGAGTGCCCGCTCTGCTAGCCTCGGTATAAACCGACTCAGCGCGGCTAGACATCCCATGAGTTTCTGAACATCCTTGACGCGGGCAGGGGGCCGCATCAAGTCGATGGCCTTGATCTTCTCTGGGTTGGCCTCAATACCTCGGTGCGAGACCAGGAACCCTAAGAGCTTCCCAGAGGACACACCGAACACACATTTATCTGGGTTCAGTTTGGTGCGCGTAGAGCGCAACTTGTCAAAGACTAAGGCTAGGCTATCTAGCAAAGATGAACCCTGCTTGACCTTGACAACTATGTCATCGACGTACACCTCAACTAGGTCTCTTATTAACTCCCCAAAGGTTTTGTGCATCGCTCGCACAAAGGTGGGGAGTGCATTCTTTAGGCCGTAAGGCATAGACACATAGCAATAAAGGCCGTCTACTGTGATGAAGGAGGTGTGCTCCTCGTCCTCCCTAGACATGGGGATCTGATGGAAACCCGAGTAGGCGTCTAGGAAGCACAGCATATCACAGCCTGACGTTGAGTCTACTATTTGATCTATTCTAGGGAGAGGGAATGGATCTTTGGGACATGCCTTATTGAGACTGGTGTAGTCGATGCACATCCGGAGCTTCCCGCCGGCCTTCAGGACAACGACGGGGTTCGCCAACCACCGGGGGTGGTGGACCTCCCGTATGAAGCCAGCGTCCAGCAGCTTCTTGACTTCGTCACGGATGAAGTTTTGCCGCTCGATGGACTGCTTGCGAGGCTTCTGTTGAACAGGCCGGGCGTCGGGGAAGACTTTCAAGTGGTGCTCGATCACCTCCCTGGGGATCCCCGGCATCTGTGACGGCTGCCATGCAAACACGTCGACGTTGTGCCGGAGGAAGGTGACGAGCGCGCCTTCCAATTTGCTATCCAGGCCCCCGGCTACCCGGGTGGTCTGGGTGGCTTCGGCGCCGACTTGGACGACCTTTAAGGGGACGCCGCCCTCGTCGAGAGGTTGCACGCGGGGTGCTGTGGCGGAAGCACGGTGACGTGTGCTCGGGCGGAGCTGGTCCGGCTCTGTATTGCCGGGGGCTGATGCCCCAGCTGTTGCGAGCGCTTGGAGCTTCTCTAGGGCCGACACTGCAGCAGTGCGGTCCCCACGAATCCTGAGGACGCCCGTCGGTGTTGGCATCTTCAGGACGAGGTAGCCGTAGTGGGCCACTGCCATGAACCGGTACAGGGCTGGCCTGCCGATTATGGCGTTGAAGGGGAGGTCTATCTCCGCTACGTCGAACAGAATGTACTCTGTCCGATAGCTGTCCGGGGCCCCGAAGGTCACCGGGAGGCTGATGTTGCTGTAGGGAATGACCTGTCCCGGCCCTACCCCTGAGAACGGGCTCGACGGGGTGAGCTTTGCCATCGGGATCTGCAGCTTCTGGAAAGCTGCACGGCTGATGAGGTTCAGCCCAGCTCCTCCATCTACCAAAACGTGGTACATTCTCACGTTGGCGATGGTAGGGGCTACCAAGAGCGGTAGTTGGCCGGCCCCAGCCATGTTCCTGGGGAAGTCGGTGGCGTCAAAGCTGATGGGGGTCCCCATCCACTTAAGGTGCGGTGCAGCACTTGGGAGTGGCGCCACCGACGCTACCGCTCGGCGCAGAGTCTTGACTGCGCTTCGGGACGAGGGGTCGGCGGACCCGCCATATATGACGTAGAGCTTCTTTCGACGCTCATCGTCACTGGAGCTGGAGTCCTCATGATTGTGTGCCGCCTTCACGACACGCTGAGGCTCCTGGATCTCCTCTGGGTGGTCGATGCTGTCTGGAACATCCACCCTCTGTTCGTCTTCCTTTGGACGGAAGGGCAGGGCATCAGCCCGCTGCCGCTTCCCCTTGCGGAAGCGCTCTGCGAGCCTTCGGATCTCCCGGCACTCGGCAGTAGTGTGGCGACAGTTGCCGTGCACGTGGCACATATTGTCTTGATTACCTTCTGGGATTGGTGATCTTCGCTGCCTCTTGTCGGGGCGCGGCCCCTCGAGCCCCACTGAGCGTCGCTGCAGTGACGACTGGGGCTGCGGCCGGTGACCTTATCTTGTTTCTGCCTCGGCCCTTGGTCTTCCTGCTGCCTCCATAGGGAGTAGGACCAGATCCGGGCAGTCCTCCTGATTCGGAGGACGGCTGTGAGTGCCAGTTCCGTCCTTCGGCTGCTCTGGCGCTTTGTCTGCCAAGCTGAAGAGCTCTGAGGCATCGCGGACCTCCCTGGTCGCGAGCTTCTCGAGCATCTTCTTGTCCCGGATGCCTTGCCGGAACGCCACCACCACAGAAGCATTTTGAATGTGTGGGATGGTGTTCCGCACCTGGGAGAACCGCTGGATGAAAGAGCGCAGCGACTCCCCAGGTTGTTGCTGGATGGCGTGGAGGTCGAGCTCCGTGCCAGGCCGGGTGTAGGAACTACCAAAGTTGGCTATGAACTGCCGGCAAAGCTCTCCCCAGGAAGTTACGGAACCCTGAGGGAGGTTCATGAGCCAAGACCGGGCTGGGTCAGTCAAGGCGACAGGGAAGTAATTGGCCATGACGGCTTCATTCCCTCCTGCGGCAAGTACGGCGGTGGAGTAGATCTGGAGGAACTCCGCCGGGTTGACGCTGCCGTCGTACTTCTCGGGCAGGTGCGGCCGAAACTTGCGTGGCCACTTCGCGAAGCGAAGGTGGGGCGCGAGGGCCGCACACCCTGCTTCTGTCGCCGCAGGTTCTGGTGCAGCGAACGCTTGGTTCGCACTGAGCACCTCGTACCGCGGTACGGGCAAGGCTGCACCAAAGGCCGGGGGCGCCATCTGCAGGACATATGACTGTAGCATATTCTGCACGGCGCGAGCCTGGGGCAGAGATCGCGTGGCGAAGGTCTGCTCTTCAGGCTGGGTCGAGGCCGATGTCATGCTGTCGTCAGCCTCTTGGTAGCGACGCCTTTCTCAGCGCTGCTCGAGGTATACCCGGGCATCTTGACCCAGGTGACACCGCTCCAGCTCTGTCCTCAGATCTGTCGATTGGAGCCTGGTAGAGCTGGAGTCTGCCGTCTGCTTGTCAACCAATGGTGCACGCATCAGCGACACGACCGGTTGGCCAGAGCGTCGTACCCGCCGAAGTCGAGGGTTTGCGGCGGCGACGGCAAGATGGTCTACCTCGCGGATCCACTGCTGGGTCTCTGCCTGAGGCGCGTCCCCAGCGGGCGGATTGTACAGTAGCGCTCTCGCTGCAGCTAGCGCACCCCCACTGGGTACGCCCAGCGCTACCGAAGACTTGATGCTGGTCGGAGCCTGCATTGCCGGGGTCGGCGCTGCCAGAGCCGGTTGCTGGCTCCCAGCTTGTACTGACACACTCCGTCCCGAGTGTGTCGACATGTACTCCCCCCTGGTCGCGGTTTGCCGCAGAGGCGAGGGGGGAGAGTTTGCCGCTGAAGGAAGCTTGGTCATCTTCGTCGGCGGAAACTCGTCGCGCTAGGAGAAAAGCCCCCTTCCTAGCGCGCCAAATGTCGAAGTGTTTGGTCGACACTTCCCCCGGGCCTGCACTGGGCAGCCCGCGGAGGTTCTTTTTTCGGTGGGGCTAGTCCCTTGCGGAGAGCTTGCGCGGATGGATGAGTTAGTAAGAGCTTGACGCGGTGAGTTTTACGTGGTTCAGGCCGCCGGAGCGTAAAACCCTACGTCCACGGCGAGCTATGGAGCTCGCTGTATTGCTTGCTGCTCAGGGCCGGAGTCCTGAGCTTGGGGGTGAGTTACAGCTTGGGAGTGTATGGCTAGCGTATGAGTTGCAAAGTGCGAACCCTTGCTATCGTCGCCTACCCGAGCCTTTTATAGTCCAAGACTCGGGCGGCTTACAAGGGGAGCCGGGACCCGACAGGTGGTCCCAGGAAGATTGTCTATTATCTACCGTGTCTGCAGTTATGCCGGTAGTTGTCTCTAGTCGAAGGCTTCTGAGTCTTCATCTTGCCGCCCTGCCCATGCCGCATGCTAGTCGTAGTGGTTGATGACGGCGCAGGCGGCATGAGATGTCTTGTCGCGGTGTTTATTGGCTGGCAGGTTCTGACACCGCGCGCCAGTCTGTGATGCGACTGGGCGCAACGGCACCTGACAGAGGCGTGCTCCGCGTCTCCGCGTCTTGGGAAGACGTGGGCCTTGAATACCTTGTACGGGCAAGGTATGGGGCGTCTTTACGCCCGCTGCCTATCTCTCGGGGGCAGGCAGCACCGTTCTTCTGGCCACGTTGCAGGCCCGGAGCTCTCCTCTGAGGAGAGGGAGGTCCGGCCTGCGGGGCACGTGGAGCCTCCGGACCTCTCTCCCGCAGAGGGGGAGGCTCGGCTTCTGTCGGCCACATGGCGGGCCCGGAGCTCTCCTCTGAGGAGAGGGAGGTCCGGCCCCGCTGGACACGTGGCGCCTTCGGAGCTCTCCCTGCGGAGAAGGGCGAGTTCCTTAGGCATTTTCCTCTGTGCGCGGGGGTACCCCATATCTCAGGTACTGACACACCGCAACACCTGACTGGGGGAGGCCCGAGAGACTCACTCGGCCATCGGCAGGTGCCTCAAGCTTAGCCGCCCTCGGTAGGATAGCGAATGCCGACTATGCATGAGCGCAGGAGAGGGGGAGCTAGATGTACGATGATCATACATAGATAGTGCGATCATAAAAATTAATGCATAATTTAAATGGGCGCATGAGAGAGAGCTAAGTAGAACAGGTTTCTGTGTTTATGCTCATAGGTGGAATTCTGGCTGTACATGGAGGCAATATTCCGCCTCGTCTATAAGGGAAGCAAGACTCTACGCGCTTAGGGTCGGAACCAGGCTAAATTGGACGTAGTCCTGTACCGTCCCTTGAGACTTAGCTGCCCCAAGCTCTGTTCCTAAATTCTATGGGATTCATTACAGAAGAGAATGACCCTGTTCTACCGATGCTCGGGGAGTAGGACTTACAGTGTTGCTCCATGCCAAGGATTTTGGGAACGGATCCCACACTCGGTTGAAAGGCATGTGTACCTGGGGCGGCAACTTTCATGATTCGGAAGGGACCTTCCCTGCTGGGGGAGAGTTTATGGTTCCTTCTCGGGAAAGAGCGTGCCGCGACACCAGGTTTCCCTTCTGCAGGTCCCTGATGCGTTTGGTTCTTTGGCAGTAGTGCTTAGAGCATCAGCCGAGACCTTGCATTGTGGGGTGTTACCTGCAGCCGAGTCTCATCGACGAGGTTGTTATCTTCACGCTGGATCAGGTCCTGCGCGGCTTCCCCTGGGGGCCCCCGGGGAGTTCTCCCCTTCTGGCTAAGGCCTTCAAGGGGTAGGTGGACCCGGGCTCGTCTTAGATGACCTAAGGCGTCTTCCCCTTCTGGCAAGGCCTTCAAGGGGTTGACAGACCTTGGGCGGCCCTCGGGAGGTATGTCCGAGGCACGGAGGCGCGCTCTCGGGTGAGGCTGGCCCGACCTCGCACCATTGTGGTTGGTACTTGGGCTGCTGCGACTACTTGGGGCTTCTCCAAGGTTGACGCCGCAGCAGTGCAGCCTCCACTGACCCGGGACGGCAGCCGCAGCCGGCTACCTCCCTGGCCCGTCACCGTCGGAGCTGGAGTCCTCACCGTTATGCACTGTCTTTATGACACGCTGAGGCTCCTGAAACCCCATCTGATGGGCGGCAGTGACTGTGGCATCGACCTTCTGCTTGCCATCCCTCTGAGGGTAGGGCGGTGCTTCAGCTCTCTGCTGTCTTCCTTTGCGGAAGCGCTCTGCGAGCCTCTGGATATCCCAGCACTCGGCAGCAGTATGGTTGCCGGCGCCATGCACGGGGCATAGCCCGCCCTGGTCACTATCTAGGGCCGGCGACTGCCGCTGCCTTTTGTCGGGGCGTGGCCCCTGTGCTCCACTAGTCGTTGCTGCTGCTGCGACGGGAGCCGCGAACGATGACTTCATCTTGCCACTCCCCCGGTTCTTGGCCTTCTTGCCACCCCCATAGGCAGCAGCGCCGGACCCGGGCTGTCCTCCTGACTCAGAGGTTGGCAGAGAGTGCCAGTTCTGCCTTTCAGCTGCTCTGGCGCATTTGTCCGCCAGGCTGAAGAGCTCAGAGACGTCGCGGACCTCTCTGGTCGCGAGCTTCTCAAGCATTTTCTCGTCCCGGACACCCTGTCGGAACGCCACCACCACAGAAGCACTTCAAATATGTGGGATGGTGTTGCGTACCTGGGAGAACCGCTGGATGAAAGAGCGCAGCGACTCCCTAGGTTGTTGCTTGACGGTGTGGAGGTCAAGCTCCGTGCCGGGACGGGTGTAGGAGCTGCCGAAGTGGCGACTGTCGGTACCTGCGATATGGGGTACCCCCGCGCACAGGGGAAAATGCCTAAGGAACTCGCCCTTCTCCGCAGGGAGAGCTCTGAAGGCGCCACGCGTCCGGCGGGGCCGGACCTCCCTCTCCTCAGAGGAGAGCTCCGGACCCGCCACGTGGCATACAGAAGCCGGACCTCCCCCTCCGCGGGCGAGGGGTCCGAAGGTGCCACGTATCCGGCAGGGCCGGACCTCCCTCTCCTCAGAAGGGAGCTCCGGGGCCGCCACGTGGCCGACAGAAGCCGAACCTCCCCCTCCGCGGGGAGAGGTCCGGAGGCTCCACGTGCCTCACGGGCCGGACCCTCCTCTCCTCTGAGATGGGCTCCGGGCCCGCCACGTGGCCAGAAGAACGGCGCTGCCTGCCCCCGAGCGATAGGCAGCGGGCATAAAGACGCCCCATACCTTGCCCGTACAAGGTATTCAAGGCCCGTGTCTTCCCGAGACGCGGAGACGCGGAGCACGCCTCTGTCAGGTGCCGTTGCGCCCAGTCGCATCACAGACTGGCGTGTGGTGTCAGAACCTGCCAGCCAATAAACACCGCGACAAGACATCCCATGCCGCCTGCGCCGTCATCAACCACTACGACTAGCGTGCGGCATGGGCAGGGCGGCAAGACGGAGACTCGGAAGCCTTCACCAGAGACAACTACCGGCATAACTGCAGATACGGTAGATAACAGTCAATCTCCCCGGGACCACCTGTCGGGTCCCGGGCCCCCCTTGTAAGCCACCCGAGTCTTGGACTATAAAAGGATCGGGTAGGCGACGATAGCAGGGGTTCGCACTTTAGCCACTCGCACTCTGGGTTCGCACTCTGCAACTCATACGCTAGCCATTCACACCCAAGCTGTAACTCACCCCCAAGCTCGGGACTCCGGCCCCGAGCAGCAAGCAATACAGCGAGCTCCATAGCTCGCCGTGGACGTAGGGGTTTACGCTCCGGCGGCCTGAACCACGTAAAACTCACCGTGTCAAGCTCTTACTAACTCGTCCATCCATGCAAGCTCTCCGCAAGGGACTAGCCCCACCGAAAAAAACCTCCGCGGGCTGCCCAGTGCAGGCCCGGGGGAAGTGTCGACCGAACACTTCGACATTTGGCGCGCCAGGTAGGGGGTTTTCCCCTTGCGTGACGAGTTTCCGCCAACGAAGATGACCAAGCTTCCCTCAGCGGCAAACTCTCCCCCTCCGCGTTCACGGCGAACCGTGACCAGTGGGGAGTACATGTCGACGCACTCAGGACGGAGTGTGTCGAAACAAGCTGGGAGCCAGCAACCGGCTCTGGCAGCGCCGACCCCGGAAATGCAGGGTCCAACCAGCATCAGGTCTCCAGTAGCGCTAGGCGTACCCAGTGGGGGTGCGCTAGCCGCAGCAAGAGCGCTACTGCACAATCCGCCTGCTGGGGACACGCCTCAGGCAGCGACCCAGCAGTGGATTCGTGAGATAGACCGTCTCGTCGTCGCTGCCGCAAACGCTCGACTTCGGCGGGGACCACGCTCCAGTCAACCGGCAGTGTCGCTGACGCGCACGCCCACGGTTGACGGGCAAACGGCGGATTCCAGCTCCTCCAGGCTCCCGTCGACGGACCTGAGAAGGGAGCTGGAACGGTGCCACTTGGGCCAGGATGCCCGGGTGTACCTCGAGCGACGCCGAGAAAGGCGTCACAACCATGAGGCTGGCGACAGCATGTCGTCGGCCTCGACACAACCTGGAAGGCAGATCTTCGCCACGCGAGTCCTGCCTCAGGCACACGCCTCGCAGCATATGCCACAACCGTATGCGCCGCAAGCAGCGCCCCCGGTCTATGGTGCCGCCTTGCCCATGCCGGGATACACGGTGCCAAGTGCGAACCAAGCGTTCGCAGCGCCAATACCTGCGGCAGCAGGAGCAGGATGTGCAGCTCTTGCACCCCACCTTCGCTTCGCGAAGTGGCCGCGCAAGTTTCGGCCACACCTGCCCGAAAAATACGACGGCAGTGTCAACCCGGCGTAGTTCCTCCAGATCTACTCGACTGCCGTATTCGCTGCAGGAGGGGATGAGGCTGTCATGGCCAACTATTTCCCCATCGCCTTAACCGGCCCTGCCCGGTCTTGGCTCATGAACCTACCCCAGGATTCCATAACCTGCTGGGGAGAGCTCTGCCGGCAGTTTGTCTCCAACTTCGGCAGTTCCTACACCCGACCTGGCACGGAGCTCGACCTCCACGCCATCCAGCAACAACCAGGGGAGTCGCTGCGCTCGTTCATCCAGCGGTTCTCCCAGGTGCGGAACACCATCCCACACATCCAGAACGCTTCTGTGGTGGTGGCGTTCCGGCAAGGCGTTCGGGACAAGAAGATGCTCGAGAAGCTCGCAACTAGGGATGTCCGCGATGTCTCAGAACTCTTCAGCCTGGCGGACAAGTGTGCCAGAGCAGCCGAAGGGCGGAATTGGCACTCTCTGCCGGCCTCCGAGCCAGAGGGGTCAGCCGGGATCCGGCGACGCTTCATACGGAAGCAGCAGGAAGATCAAGAACGGAGGCGGAAGCAAGATAAGGTCGTCAGCCGCGGTCCCCGTTGCCACAACGGCGGCTCCCATTGGAGCTTGGGGGCCGCGCCCCGACAAGAGGCCGCGACAATCACCGGCCCCGGACGGGGGCCAGGATGAATTATGCCCTGTGCACGGCACCAGTTATCATACCGCTGCCGAATGCCGGGAAATTCAGAAGCTCGCGGAGCGCTTCCGGAAAGGGAAGAAGCCCCTAACTGATGCCCCAACCTGCAGTCGAAGGGAGGGCAAGCAGAAGGTCGAAGCCCTAGACGGCGTCGACCGCCAGGTGGAGTTCCAGGAGCTTCAGCGCGCCGTAAAGGCAGTGCGCAATCATGGGAGCTCCAGCTCCAGTGATGACGAGCACCGGAAGATGCTCTATGTCATCTTCGGCGGGTCCGCTGACCCCCCGTCCCGAAGCGGGGCTAAGGCCTTGCGCCGAGCGGTAGCGTCGGTGGCTCCCCTCCCAGGTGCAGCACCGCACCTCAGGTGGATGGGAACGGCCATCAGCTTCGATGACACCGACTGCCCCAGGAACATGGCTGGGGCCGGCCAACTACCGCTCGTGGTGGCCCCACCATCGCCAACGTGAAGATGTACCACGTTTTGGTGGATGGCGGGGCTGGACTGAACCTCATCAGTCGCGCAGCCTTCCAGAAGCTGCAGATCCCGATGGCCAAGCTCACCCCATCGAGCCTGTTCTCAGGGGTAGGGCCGGGACAGGTCGTTCCCTACGGCCACATCAGCCTCCCGGTGACCTTTGGGGCACCGGACAGCTACCGGACAGAGTACA
This sequence comes from Neostapfia colusana, assembly GCA_030760725.1. Classification (NCBI taxonomy): domain Eukaryota; kingdom Viridiplantae; phylum Streptophyta; class Magnoliopsida; order Poales; family Poaceae; genus Neostapfia; species Neostapfia colusana. The sequence goes on from JASWHV010000020.1 coordinate 23,960,936, forward strand.
TTCTGTTCGACGTGGCCGAGATTGACCTCCCCTTCAACGCCATAATCGGCAGGCCAGCCCTGTACCGATTCATGGCAGTAGCCCACTACGGCTACCTTGTCTTGAAGATGCCTACACCAACAGGCGTCCTCAAGGTTTGTGGAGACCGTGCTGCCGCAGTGTTAACCTTGGAAAAGCTTCAGGCGCTTACAGCAACTAGAGCGCCAACCCTAGGCAGTGCAGAACCAAGCCAGCTCCACCCAAGTGCACGCCACCATGCCTCTACCACAGCACCCCATGTGCAACCCCTCGACAAGGACCACGTCACCTCGAGGCTCATCCGAATCAGCGCCGATGCCACCCAGACCACCCGGGTAGCCGGGGGCCTGGATAGCAAATAGGAAGGCGCGCTCGTTGCCCCCCTCCGGCACAATGTCGATGTGCTGCATGACAGCCGTCGCGGAGGCCAGAGATCCCTAGGGAGGTGATTGAGCACTATTTAAAGGTCTTTCCCGACGCCCGGCCAGTCCGACAGGACGGAAAGTCCGCCACCCTCGGTGCTTGGCGAACCATGTTGTCATCCCGAAGGCCGGCGAGAAGCTCCGGAAGCGCATCGACTACACCAGCCTCAATAAGGCATGTCCTAAAGATCTATTTTCTCTCCCTATGATAGATCAAATAGTAGACTCAATGCCAGGCTGCGGTACGCTGTGCTTCCTAGATGCTTACTCGGGTTTCCACCAGACCCCTGTGTCTGGAGAAGTTGAAGGGCACCCTTTACCATAGTAGTCGGCCTGTACCGTTATGCCTCTATGCCTTATGGCCTAAGGAACGCTCTCCCTACCTTCGTACGTGCAATGCACAAGACCTTAGGAGAGCTAATGAGAGACTCAGTTGGGGTGTTTGTCGAAGGCATTGTTTTCAAGATCATACAGGGTTCGTCCCTACTAGATAACCTGGCCTTAGTCTTCGTCCGTCCAACAAATGTGAGCTCGGCATACCCTCTGGAAAACCCTTAGAATACTTGGCCTCACGCCGAGGAACTGAGGTTAACCCAGAGAGGGTCAAATCCATTGGCTCGAAGACCAGAAATTCGCGGGATCCCTACCTGCGCTGAGTCGGTTTATACTGAGGTTAGCAAAGCGAAGCTTCTCTAAGCTCCCCTGGAACTGAACCAGCTCCTGATGACCCTACCCGTAATAGGAGCCCCCCGAGCCCGAAGAGCATCTGCTGCTCTACATCGCGGCGATGGCTGCAGAGGTGAGTATGGTCCTCACCGCAGAGTGCCTGGACCCCATACCGCCGTAACCTGTTTTGCTGTCAAGAAACAAGTGCCAAGAAACCCCGGAGGCCCAAAACGGACCCCGGATCCCCGACACAACCTCCCGGAGGACCAGAAGGACCTCCCGGAGGTGCAACGGGACCTCCCCCGGAGGCCCAACATAACCTCCCGGACGTCCAACGGGACCCCCCCCTGGGCTCCCGGGACATCAGCGGGGCTTCCCGGAGGTCCAAGACAGCCTGGGGGACCTCCGAGTATCAAGCACCCGGCAGTCTCCCCAGGCTGAAAGCTATCCTCCACAGCCCCCACGCGACGGACAATGCCGCCAAATGGGCGGCGGAGCTACTGGAGTTTGAGCTAGGCTTCCTTCCCCGTCATGCAGACAACAGCCGAGCACTAGCTGACTTCGTGGCTGAAGTAGACGCCAACGCAGGCTGACTCAGGGGGCCATGGAGACGGTGAACCAGGACCCGGAGCCCTGGCCTTCACCAGGCCTTACTGAATGCTGCTCGTCGACGGCTCCTTGCGAAAGCAGGGGGCCGGTGCTAGCGTACTGTTCCCCACGCCACAGGGGGGGGCAGTCTGGGTATGTGGTGCGTTTCAATTCCAAGGCAACCAACAACATAGCAGAGTATGAAGCACTCATCCTTGGCCTAAAGACAGCCCTGTCTCTAGGCGCTCGCTAGTCATTGGCTCAGGGCGACTCCCACCTGGTTATCAAACAAGATGGTGGAGACAGACTTCCTCGCCTTGGACCTGCACCACGTACCGCGCGCTAGCAAGGCCGCAGCTGACGACCTCTCAACGAAGACCCCCACCGGAGCCCCTGTGCCTGAAGGGGGCTTCGAGAGGACGTTGCCGTGGCCCACAGCCCGGCCCGCCGAGCCGGGCAAAGGGGGCTACACCAGCACCTCGAAGCTGGCGGTCCCGGCGGCCATTGACGCCGCCAAGGATCATAAGCGTCACTGGGGACTCCGTGCAACCCAGCGCTCAAGATCCAGATGCTCAAGTCAGACCCGATGCATGGATCACGGAGGTCCGGGACTAATTGAAAGACAATATCCTCCCTGATGAACGTGTATCCGCTGAACGGATCGTGCGTATGGCTAAGAGACACATGGCGGTAGAGGGGGATCTCTACCGACGCGGCGCCAACCACATCCTATTGCGGTGCATAACCCAGGGGGAGGGCTGCGACTTGTTCGCTGAGATCCATGGAGGCGAATGTGGGAGTCACTCTTCCTCACGCACGCTTGTCGGTAAAGCCTTTCGGCATGGCTTCTACTAGCCGGCAGCACTCCAGGATGCCGTCAGCTGGTCGAGAGCTGCAAGGCGTGCCTGTTCCACGCCAAGCAGATCCATACACCGGCTTGGACGGTACAGATGATCCAGCCCACATGGCCATTGGCCATACGGGAGCTGGACATCCTGGGCCTGGGACCATTCCCCAGAACCGAGGATGGGGACCCGCTCCCGAACCTTCGGAACACAGAACACCGCTGTAAGTTCTACCCCTAGAGCAACAATAGGACATACCGTTCTTTTTATAATAAATTCCATAAAGTCTAGGAACAGTGCTTGGTGCAGCTAAGCCTCTGGGGACGGTCCATGACTACATTCAGCTTCGCCTGGTTCCGACCCCAAGCGCGTAGAGTCTTGCTTCCCTTGAGGCGGGTCGTGGCCTCCATATTCAGCCTGCCTTCCCCCTATAGAAATTTATATGAAAAGAAACCTGTCCTACGTTGCTCTTCTTTGGTACTCATTTAGTTTACTTATTAAATTTTTATGATTGCCCTGCTAGCGCGTGTTCACCATGCGTTCAGCTCCCTCTTCTCATTCTCATCTTTAGTCGGCATTTGCTGCCCTAACAAAGGCGGTTGCGTGGGAGGTACCGGCCCGTAGCCAGGGGGGCCCCGAGCCCCCGGCACTTCGCGCACGGTAGTTCCCAAGCACCGTATATATGGACGGGGACCGTAAGCAAAATAAGACTAAGAGATAGAGGGGGGGAGCCCCCAAGGAGAATTACGTTTCCCTTACTTGTGTGCAGGACCTCTCGGCCTCAGCTCCCCGCAGGAATATGGTAGGCACATCCATCCAATGGAACGCACCTACCAGGGGGCCGCTACGGGATCCCGCAAGACCGAAACCCCAAGGTAAGATCAAAGAACTAGACCTCACAGGGGCATGGCCCGAAGGTCCCATGTGTCTAGCGGGGCCAGACCTTCCACCTCCTTGAGGGGGAGCTCCGGGCCCGCCGTGTGGTCAACAAAAGCCGGACCTCCCACCTCCGCGGGGAGAGGTCCGAGGACTCCACGTGCCCCGCAAGCCCGGACCTCCCCTTAGAGGGGAGCTCCGGGCCCGCCACGTGGTCAACAGGCCCGGACCCCCTCCGATCTCGTAAGGCGGGTCCTGGAGACCTCCGGAGCCCTTAGTATACAGTGAGGACCTGGAGAAGGTGTCTGTGCAGAGCTTCGAGATTGGTCAAGGCCTCTGAGTACCTTGCGGAGCTAAGGACTCGACCAGGAAATAGCCAGGAAGAAGACTAGGACATGCAGACACAGAAAGAAACAGGAGTCTGTTCATACAAAGGCTCCACGAGCTGGGCTACAGACTCAACAAAAATAAAAAAGGAAGTACAGGGCCCTGTGGCCACGGGGGCAGATGCCTAAGAGTCCCCGGACTCCCGATGAAACCTGGAGGCCACGAGGGCGGCCAAGTCCTCGGCCTCGGCCTTGGCAGCTTCCTCCCGATTGGCGACGGGTCCTAGACGGACTGGCCCCAGAGGAAAGGAAGGGTCTCGGCTCAGGAAGCACGACAGAATGTGCATAGCGACCTCCTTCGCAAGGCCCCGACTTTCCGCTTCAAGCTCGTCGGCGATCACTGTTTCGAGCCGACCCAGCTCGTCGCCAATGGACTCAAGTGCAGGGATTGCTTCGGACATCGGCCACGCCGGAGCCTCCACCTGCACAGGGCTGAAGCCAAGAGGAGCCAAGGCGGACCCCGCCTTAGCAATAAAGCCCCAGACTGCCTGGGCCTCAGCAGACCGCAAGGACTGGAGCTTCTCCACCTCTTGGCGAGCCGCCAGCTCGCGATCCCTCACCGCCCGGCGCTCCTGGGAGAACTGCTCCTCCCTCGCGGCAACAGCCGACTCACGGATCTCCAGCTCCTCGGTCCGAGCCCTTAGCTCCTCCACTTTGGCCCTCAGCCGGGCGGTGGTCTTCTCCTCCTCGGCTGCGACAGCGCGTTCCCGATCGGCGACGGCGCACTCCCGACGGGCTGCCTACAGCTGCAACTCCTCCGCGGCGGCGGAACGCTCCTTGGCTTTGGCTTCAGCGTGGGCCAGAGCCTCGCGGTAGGTGGCACGAACCCGCCGGGACTCTGACTCCAAGCGGCTAATGGCCTTCTTCAGAGTGCCAAGCAGAGCACTCACGGCCTCAAGCCTTGACTGCCTTGAATCAAGGTCCGTCTTAGCCTCCTGGGCCTGCTGCTGCCAGCTGAGAAGACGTTCCTTCTCGCCGGCCAGCGCCCCCCGCTCCTGCTCAAAGGCGGATTGGAGCTGTCGGGCGCTGGTCTGGACATGCCCCAGGGCGTCCCACACGGGCACCGGGGCAGGGGGGACAGGAGTCACGCCACTGGACCCCCCCTGTCGAGTCTAAGGCCGGCGGAGGCGCCGGCGCCTCAGCAACCAGGGTGGGGCGCTGTCCTAGGGAGGCCAGGGGGCCAGCAGGCGCACATACAGCGGCCCTCCCAGTCTCAGGACCGGACTTCTGGACTGGTGAAGGAGGGCGGATAGGAGCAGATGCGGCCACCGCGAAGGGTGAACTCGCCGGCGCAGAGGGAGCCCCCGTCGATTTGGGGGCCATGGGAGCCACCACAGTCCCCAGGTGCTGAAGCACGGAGCCTCCGTCGGTTGAAGGCGGCCGGGTAGGAGGCCCGCCCCCAGCAGCGGGTCGGTCCCTGCAAGAAGAGAAAACCCTCAGGCTAAGAGAGGAAACAAGAGCTCTGCTCCTACAAGCCAGAAAGAGCAACACTTACTGGGCGGCATGAGCACTCCAACGGGCTTGCAGCACTGGCCTCTGGGCTGTAGCTGAACCGCGGGGACCAGCGGCTGGAACGGTCGCAGAGCGTGACGCCTGGGTCCCCGGCACACTCGCCAGCGTGGCCCCACCAGCATCCATCCTGGAAACCCCTCCGCTTGAGGAAGGGTGACGAGGTACTTGGGCTGACTCGGACGTCCGCTGTCTGGGGAGAGACCCGCCGGGGAGGGACACCCGGGGCCTCTTCGGGTCGCCACCCGATGGACCAGCACCCCCGGGAGATGGGAGCAAGGTAGCTCCGGCACCCTGACTCGGCACAGGCGGTGCCCTCGGAGGAGACCGGGCGCATTTCTTCTCTGGATGCCCGGGGGCCGGCTCCTTTCCCTTCCCTTTGTCGGCGGCTTGAGTTCCGTCGGCTCTGGGGGAGGGTTTGACAGCAGCAGACGCCTCGTGCCCTGACCCGGGGTGCTCGGTTCCTGGGATGGTGATATCACGGAAGGCATCCCCGACCTGCCGGACGGCGATCCCGATGTCGTCAAGGTTCGGCATCTTCCGCAGGAGCTCTGACCTCCTCTGTTGCTCCAAGAAGAGGGGGGTGGCAGAGGGCGGAAGGGCGGGGTCGCCACTGGGGATGTAGTCACCGCTCACCTTGCCCACCATCTCGTTCAGCTCCTCGTCGGAAGGGTCAGAGCCGGGGCCCCTCTCCAGCCTGGTACAGTCCTGCTCGCCGGTGTAGTACCACGCGAGGCGACTACGCTGCTGCAAGGGTGCAGTACGCCGCGACATAAAGTCCATCAGCACCATCAGAGACGTCAGCCCCTCGTTGGCCAAGAACCAGATCCGCTCCAAGACCGGGGAGTACTCCTGCTCCAGCTCAGGGATCTCCTCCCAGAAGCGAAGGTCGGTGGTTGGGCTGGCGGTTGGGAGTTGTAGGCGATCGTGCTCGTCGGTCTGCACTACCACCCAGCTCTCCCTCCAGTTTTCCCACCTTGATGCACTGAAGGGCAGAAGGTATCCAGAGACTTTGGGGTCCTTGCAGCGGTGCTGGAAGTAGTATGCCCCCATCTGAGTCTTCGAGCCGCGCCCAGTCGTCCGCAACACAAAGAAGTAGCGGAAGAGCGTCACGGAAGCGTGCACCCCAACGAACATCTCGCAGAAGTGGACAAAAACAGCAGCCATTGCGAAAGAGTTGGGGGAAAGATGGTGGAGCTGGAGGCCATATGTCTCCAGCAGGGTGACAAAGAAGGAAGAAATCGGCGGAACGAACCCCGCCAGAGCATATGCAGTGAAGAAAACAATCTCCCCCTTTTCCAGGATCAGGGGGAGAGATCCTCGGCGAAGCCGGTGTTTCTGTTCTTCTGAGCGCCAGCCCAGCAGTCTGCGCACTGGCCCAAGCTCGGAAGAACGAACGAGGCGCGTTGGGAGCAAGTTGGAAGCCATGGCAAAAGAGGGCACAAGGGCAGGAAAGCCGGGGCGCAAGAGTTCAAGGGAAGTGCGAGCACTAGGAAAGGCGAAGGGAAGCCGCGATGCGGGTGAGATCCCCTTTTAAAACTTTCCAGGGATGATTCAAGGTGACTCAAAAATCTTCGAGAACATCGCATCGGCGACCGCATTGGCTCCGGGACCGGGCACCGATGACAGGTGGACCCAAGCTGCCCAACTGAAGCGGTGGGTCGAGGAGTCAGTCGCCCCTGAAGACAAACCAGCAAGGCGCTTCGGCGGTTCCGGAAAAAGGCACCGCGGCGTGCAGAAGCGGCAGCCTTGTGAACCGCCGCAGTAAAAGCAACCATCAAGTGGGCGCACGCTCCCACGATCCCGCGGCCGTTCGCGCTCCGGCTGCGGTTGATGCGAGACTTAGAGAAAGTGCGCGGATCAGAAGAGACGAAGGTCCCACCTCGGGCTCGCTATCTCCCCCGAGATGGGCCTGGGGGCCACTGTCGGTACCTGCGATATGGGGTACCCCCGCGCACAGGGGAAAATGCCTAAGGAACTCGCCCTTCTCCCTAGGGAGAGCTCCGAAGGCGCCACGCGTCCGGCGGGGCCGGACCTCCCTCTCCTCAGAGGAGAGCTCCGGACCCGCCACGTGGCATACAGAAGCCGGACCTCCCCCTCAGCGGGCGAGGGGTCCAAAGGTGCCACGTATCCGGCAGGGCCGGACCTCCCTCTCCTCAGAAGGGAGCTCCGGGGCCGCCACGTGGCCGACAGAAGCCGAACCTCCCCCTCCGCGGGGAGAGGTCCGGAGGCTCCACGTGCCCCACAGGCCGGACCCTCCTGTCCTCTGAGAAGGGCTCCGGGCCCGCCACGTGGCCAGAAGAACGGCGCTGCCTGCCCCCGAGCGATAGGCAGCGGACGTAAAGACGCCCCATACCTTGCCCGTACAAGGTATTCAAGGCCCGCATCTTCCCGATACGCGGAGACGCGGAGCACGACTCTGTCAGGTGCCGTTGCGCCCAGTCGCATCACAGACTGGCGCGCGGTGTCAGAACCTGCCAGCCAATAAACACCGCGACAAGACATCCCATGCCGCCTGCGCCGTCATCAACCACTACGACTAGCGTGCTGCATGGGCAGGGCGGCAAGACGGAGACTCGGAAGCCTTCGCCAGAGACAACTACCGGCATAACTGCAGATACGGTAGATAACAGTCAATCTCCCCGGGACCACCTGTCGGGTCCCGGGCCCCCCTTGTAAGCCACCCGAGTCTTGGACTATAAAAGGCTCGGGTAGGCGACGATAACAGGGGTTCGCACTTTAGCCACTCGCACCCTGGGTTCGCACTCTGCAACTCATACGCTAGCCATTCACACCCAAGCTGTAACTCACCCCAAAGCTCGGGACTCCGGCCCCGAGCAGCAAGCAATACAGCGAGCTCCATAGCTCGCCGTGGACGTAGGGTTTTACGCTCCGGCGGCCTGAACCACGTAAAACTCACCGTGTCAAGCTCTTACTAACTCGTCCATCCGCGTAATCTCTCCGCAAGGGACTAGCCCCACCGAAAAAAGAACCTCCGCGGGCAGCCCAGTGCAGGCCCGGGGGAAGTGCGTGCCAACCCCAACAATTCGGGGTACGACAAAGGTTCCCGTAGAGTGCTTCGAAAGGTGCCATTCCGATGCTAGAGTGATAGCAGTCGACCGAACACTTCGACAGCGACGAACTGCCGGCAGAGCTCTCCCCAGGAGGTTATGGACACCTGGGGGAGATTCACGAGCCAAGACCGAGCTGGGCTGGTCAAGGCGACAGGGAAGTAGTTGGCCATGACAGCCTCATCCCCTCCTGCGGCAAGTACCGCGGTGGAGTAGATCTGGAGGAACTCCGCCGGGTTGACGCTACCGTCGTACTTCTCGGGCAGGTGCGGCCGAAACTTGCGCGGCCACCTCGCGAAGCGAAGGTGGGGTGCCAGGGCCGCACATCCTGCTCCTGCTGCCGCAGGTATTGGTGCTGCGAACGCTTGGTTCGCACTTTGCACCGTGTACCCCGGTATGGGCAAGGCTGTACCATTGACCGGGGGCGCTGCTTGCGGCGCATATGGTTGTGGCATATGCTGCGCAGCGTATGCCTGAGGCAGGACTCGCGTGGCGAAGATCCGCCCTCCAGGTTGTGTCGAGGCTGACGTCATGCTGTCGCCAGCCTCATGGATGCGACACCTTTCTCGACGTCGCTCGAGGTACACCCGAGCATCCTGGCCCAAGTGGCACCGTTGCAGCTCCCTTCTCAGGTCCGTCGACGGGAGCCTGGAAGAGCTGGAATCCGCCGTTTGCCCGTCAACCGTGGGCGTGCGCGTCAGCGACACAGCCGGTTGACCGGGGCGTCGCCCTCGCCGAAACCGAGGGTTCGCGGCGGCGACGACGAGGCGGTCCACCTCGCGGACCCATTGTTGGGTCGCAGAATGGGGCGCATCCCCAGCGGGTGGGTTGCGCAGCAGTGCTCTTGCTGCAGCTAGCACACCCCCATGGTGTACGCACAGCGCCGCAGAAGATCTCACACTGGTCGGAGCCTGCATCGCCGGAGTCGGCGTTGCCGGAGTCGGCTGCTGGCTACCAGCTTGTGCCGACACACTCCGTCCTGAGTGCGTCGACATGTACTCCCCACTGGTCATGGTTCGCCATGAATGCGGAGGGGGAGAGTTTGCCGCTGAGGGAAGCTTGGTCATCTTCGTCAACGGAAACTCGTCGCGCAAGGGGAAAAGCCCCCTTCCTGGCGCGCCAAATGTCAAAGTGTACGGTCGACACTTCCCCCGGGCCTGCACTAGGCAGCCCGCAGAGGTTTTTTTTTCGGTGGGGCTAGTCCCTTGCGGAGAGCTTGCGCGGATGGACGATGTCGAAGTGTGCGATCGACACTTCCCCCGGGCCTGCACTGGGCAGCCCGCGGAGGTTCTTTTTTCGGCGGGGCTAGTCTCCTAGCGGAAAGCTTGCGCGGATGGACGAGTTAGCGAGAGCTTGACACGGCGAGTTTTACGTGGTTCAGGCCGCCGGAGCGTAAAACCCTACGTCCACGGCGAGCTATGGAGCTCGCTTTATTGCTTGCTGCTCAGGGCCGGAGGCCTGAGCTTGGGGGTGAGTTACAGCTTGAGAGTGTATGGCTAGCGTATGAGTTGCAAAGTGCGAACCTTTGCTATCGACGCCTACCCGAGCCTTTTATAGTCCAAGGCTCGGGCGGCTTACAAGGGAAGCCGGGACCCGACAGGTGGTCCCGGGAAGATTGTCTATTATCTACCGTATCTGTAGTTACGCCGGTGGTTGCCTCTGGTCGAAGGCTTCTGAGTCTTTATCTTGCCCCCCTGCCCATGCCGCGTGCTAGTCGTAGTGGTTGATGACGGCGCAGGCGGCATGGGATTTCTTGTCGCAGCGTTTATTGGCTGGCAGGTTCTGACACCGCGCGCCAGTCTGTGATGCGACTGGGTGCAACGGCACCTGACAGACGCGTGCTCCGCGTTTCCGGGTCTTGGGAAGACGCGGGCCTTGAATACCTTGTACGGGCAAGGTGAGGAGCGCCTTTACGCCCGCCGCCTACCGCTCGGGGGCAGGCAGCACCATTCTTCTGGCCACATGGCGGGTCCGGAGCCCTTCTCTGAGGTGAGAAGGGTCCGGCCTGCGGGGCACATGGAGCCTCCGGACCTCTCCCCGCGGAGGGGGAGGTCCGGCCTCTGTATGCCACGTGGCGGGCCCGAAGCTCTCCTCTGCGGAGAGGGAGGTCCGGCCCCGCTGGACGCGTGGCGTCTTCGGACCTCTCTCCCGTGAAGGGGGAGGTCCGGCTTCTGTATGCCACGTGGCGGGCCCGGAGCTCTCCTCTGAGGAGAGGCAGGTCCGGCCCCGCCGGACGCGTGGCGCCTTCGGAGCTCTCCCTGCGGAGAAGGGCGAGTACCTTAGGCATTTTACCCTGTGCGTGGGGGTACCCCATATCTCAGGTACCGACAGTGGCCCCCGGGCCCATCTCGGGGGAGATAGCGAGCCCGAGGTGGGACCTCCGTTTCTTCCGATCCGCGCACTTTCTTTAAGTCCCGAATTGGCCGCTGCCGGAGCACGAACGGCCGCGGGGTCGTGAGAGCGTGCGCTCACTTAATGATTGCTTTTACTGCGGTGGTTCCCAAGGCTGCCACTTCTGCACGTTGCGGCGCTTTCTTCAGGAACCGCCGAAGTGCCTTGCCGTCTCATCTTCTCATGAGGCTGACTCCTTGACCCCACCGCTTTAGCTAAGCGGTTTGGGCCCACCCGTCATCGGCATTCGGTCTAGGAACCGAAGCGGTTGCCGGTGCGGGATATTCGAAGAGTTCCGAATCGCTTGGAATTGCACCGGGAAGCTTTTTAGAGGAGGTCTTACCCCCATTGCAGCTTCCCTTCGCACTTCTCAGCATTTCTTCTTGGACTCTTGTGCTTTTGAGTTCTCCCTTGCCATGGCCTCCAACCCGCTGCCAGAGAAGAAACGCGCTCGATCTCCTCCAGCAACGGCGTCGGTGCCAAGTCGGGATTCCGGGGTGCCTGACACCCCCTCCAGTGGCGACTCGAAGAGGCCCCGAGTTGATGCGCTGGGGGAAGCCTCTGGGGCGTCCCCTGTTCCGCCAGTCCAAGCGACTGCGGAGCGGTCGTCAGCGACGGTTGCGGGCTCTGGAAGTCCTACCCCGGCTCGGAAGTCGGGGTTCAGAGCCCGCTGGAGTGTCCGCGCTTCCTGGCCTTCCCCGTCTTGCAGGGAATATGTGCCGATGCGCGGACTCCTCCTGTTCCGGTGTGCCCGGACTCCGTGGTGGCGTCGTCTCTTCCTGCCGAGACGGCAACCGCGGCCCCCGAGCCAGCACAGGTTGGTCCTGCACTAGGCGGTCTGGCTTCTTCTCCAGCACCGCCTTCCCCGGTTCGTCCCTCTCCTCAGGTCAAGGAGCCAGAAGCTGAAAAGAGCCCGGCTGGCCTGGCTGCCAGAGCCGCGGAGCCAGCTTCTCCTGATCGGCGTCTCGTCTCGGCTGCTGGTGCGTCGGCCCTTCCTGAGGACGAGGTAATGGAGGAGGTCGGAGGGACTGCCCAGCCTCTGTTGCTCCATTGCCTCTGGCAGACGCCTTCGCGCTTGCTGAGTCGAGCGTCCGGCAGGTCTTGGCTGCGCTAGGGCGCGAGCGGGAGGAGTATACGGTTGAACGGGACCGCCTCCTCATCTGGGGGAACCTTTTGCTGGAGAGGACCGCGAAGGTTAAGAGCGAGCTCGACTCCAGGCGGGAGTTGCTCGACTTCAGGGAAGCGCTCGTCGACCGGATGAAGCGGGCTGTTGACCGCATGGACACCCAGTCGCGGCGGATCAACAGGGAGGCCCTGGAGGCACACGCCCGGGCCGAAGAGAGCATCTCTGCTGCTGTGGAAATACGGCAGCGGTTGGGGCGCCGTGAACTCGCCGTTGAGGAGCGGGAGCGTTCTGTGGCAGCTGAGGCAGAGAGGGTCGCCGCGCAGCTGGCCGCGGGCGAGGATGACCTCCGAGCTCGGATGGAGGAGCTGGAGATTCTGAAGGCAGACCTTGACTTGAGGGAGGAACAGGTCTCCCATGATCGCCGAGTGGTCTTGGACCGGGAGTTGACTGCCGGCTTCAAGGCCGCTGAGTTGGAGCGGCTAGCCAAGACTCTCCACCTTCGGGAGAGATCCCTGGCGGCCAAGGAGAAGGAATTCTCTGAGAGGAACCTGGAGGCTCTGCAGGCGGCCCGCCGCGAGGTGGAGGAGCTCTCCGCCTTGCGGTCCTCCGAGGCCCTTGCGGTCTCAAGCTTCGTGGATCGAGCGGGGTCCGCCCTGATCCCTCTTGGCTTCAGTCCGGTGAGGGCTGCGCCTCCCGCACTGAAGGTGGCAGAGGTGATCCCTGCGTTGGAGTCGATCGGCGCCAAGCTGGACAGACTCGACTCGGTGGTCGCCAGCGAGCTTGAGGCCGAGGGCCGCAGCTTAGCTTTAAAGGTCGCTTCGCATGTGCTGGCATGCTTCAAGAGCCGCGACCCCTCTTTTTTGCTAGAGCCAGCGAGAGAGGGCCCAGGCGCGGAGCGGGAGGAAGCTGCCAGGGTTGAAGTTGAGGATGTGGCCGCCCTTGTAGCCGCAAGGTTCCGGCGAGAGCCGGGAGGTCCTTAGGACTTGTTTCTCCCTTTTTTATCGAGTCTGTAGTCCAGCTCATGGAGCCTTGTTTAATTTGACTCTCTTGGATACTTGTGTCTGTGATGCTTTTTCTCTCCTTCCTGGCTTTGCCTGGCTGAGTCCTTAGCTCCGCATGGTACTCAGAGGCCATTTCCAATCTCGGAGCTTCGCACAGACACCCTCCCCGGGTCCTAACCGTGTTAGGGGCCCCCGGAGGTCTCCGAACCTCGCCCTATGGGGGGCTCCAAGTCTGCCTGCCACGTGGCGGGTCCGGAGCTCCTCCTCAAGAGACGGGAGCTCCGGCCATGTTGGCACGTAGGGCTTTCTGAGCCCTCCCACTGAGGGGGGAGGTCCGGTTCCTGCCTGCCACGTGGTGAGCCCGGAGCCCTCCTCAAGGAAGGAGAGACTTCCGGACCCGCTGGACACGTGGGGCCCTCGGGCCCCGCCCCTGCTGGAGGGGCAGGTCCCGGTCCTTCCAGTTCTAGGCCGGAGTATCTGGTAGCTCCTTTCCCCCGCTTCATGCAGTCCCTGTTGCCGTAACCTGGAGGTCCTGCACACAGGCAGAGGAAACGTAATTCTCCTCGGGGGGTCCTCCCCTCCTGTCTCCTAGTCTTATTCGTCTTATGGTCCTGACCCGCTATACGGGGCTTGGGCAATTCTGTGCACGAGGCGCCGGAGCTCCGGCTCCCTCCGAGGTCCGGGTACGGCCGTCCGATCCCTAGTACCGGGCCATGCGCTGGGGAAGAAGAGTGCACACGCTTTGGGTTCATGACCAGGCAAAGCGGACGTACTCCCCTGGACCTCCGGAAGGCAGGATGCGCATGCTTTGGGCTCTGGGCCGGCTAAGATGGATACGCACCCTGGACCCCCCATGCACAACGCTGGCCTTTCCTGGAGGTGACCAACTGGCACCGCAACACCTGACTGGGGGAGGCCCGATAGACTCACTCGGCCATCGGCAGGTGCCTCAAGCGCAGCCGCCTTCGGTAGGATAGCAAATGCCGACTATGGATGAGCGCAGGAGAGGGGGAGCTAGATGTACGATGAACATACAGAGATAGTTCGATCATAAAAATTAATGCATAATTTAAATGAGCGCATGAGAGAGCTAAGTAGATTAGGTCTCTGTATTTGTACCCATAGGTGGAATTCTGGCTGTACATGGGGGCAATGTTCCGCCTCGTCTACAAGGGAAGCAAGACTCTACACGCTTAGGGTCGGAACCAGGCTAAACTGGACGTAGTCCTGTACCGTCCCTTGAGACTTAGCTACCCCAAGCTCTGTTCCTAAATTCTATGGGGTCTATTACAGAAGTGAATAACCCTGTTCTACCGATGCTCAGTAAGTAGGACTTACAGTGTTGCTTCATGGCAAGGATTTTTTGGGAATGGATCCCACTCTCGGTTGAAAGGCATGTGTACCTGGGGCGGCAGCTTTCATGATTCGGAAGGGGCCTTCCCTGCTGGGGGAGAGCTTATGGGTCCTTCTTGGAATATAGCGTGCCGCTTCACCAGGTTGCCTTCTTGCGGGCCCCCGTCGCGTTTGGTTCTTTGGCGGTAGTGCTTAGAGCATTAGCCGAGACCGTGCGTTGTGGAGTGTTCCCTGCAAGCCGAGTCTTGTCGAGGTTGTTGTCTTCACGCTGGATCAGGCCCTGCGCGGCTTCCCTCGGGGGCCCCCGGGGAGTTCTCCCCTTCTGGCTGAGGCCTTCAAGGGGTAGGTGGACCCAGGCTCGCCTTGGATGACCTAAGGCGTCTTCCCCTTCTGGCAAGGCCTTCAAGGGCTTGACGGACCTTAGGCGGCTCCCGAGAGGTATGTTTGAGGCACGGAGGCGTGCTGTAGTTGGCTAACGCCCAGGCCCGTCACCGTCGGAACTGGAGTCCTCACCTCCATGCACTGTCTTTATGACACGCTGAGGCTCCTGGAACCCCACCTGGTGGGCAGCGGTGACTGGGGCGTCGGCCTTCTGTTTGCCATCCCTCTGAGAGTAGGGCGGTGCTTCAGCCCTCTGCTGTCTTCCTTTGCAGAAGCGCTCTGCGAGCCTCTGGATCTCCCAGCACTCGGCAGCAGTGTGGTTGCAGGCGCCATGCACGGGGCATAGCCCGCCTAGGTCACTGTCTGGGGCCGGTGACTGCCGCTGCCTTTTGTCAGCGCGTGGCCCCCGAGCTCCACCGGTCGTCGCAGCTGCGGCGACGAGGGCCGTGAATGGTGACTTCATCTTGCCACCCCCCGGTTCTTGGTCTTCTTGCCACCCCCATAGGCAGCAGCACCGGACCCGGGCTGCCCTCCTGACTCGGAGGTCGGCAGAGCGTGCCAGTTCCGCCCTTCAGCTGCTCTGGCGCACTTGTCCGCCAGGCTGAAGAGCTCTGAGACGTCTCGGACCTCTCTGGTCGCGATCTTCTCGAGCATTTTCTCGTCCCGGACACCCTGTCGGAACGCCACCACCACAGAGGCGCTTTGGATATGTGGGATGGTGTTGCGCACCTGAGAGAACCGCTGGATGAAAGAGCGCAGCGACTCCCCAGGTTGTTGTTTGACGGCGTGGAGGTCGAGCTCCGTGCCGGGACGGGTGTAGGAGCTGTCGAAGTTGGCGAAGAACTGCCGGCAGAGCTCACCCCAGGAGGTTATGGACCCCTGAGGTAGATTCATGAGCCAAGACCGGGCCTGGCCGGTCAAGGCGACGGGGAAGTAGTTGGCCATGACAGCCTCGTCCCCTCCTGCGGCAAGTACGGCGGTGGAGTAGATCTGGAGGAACTACGCTGGGTTGATGCTGCCGTCGTACTTCTCGGGCAGGTGCGGGCGGAACTTGCGTGCCCACCTTGCGAAGCGAAGGTGGGGTGCAAGGGCCGCGCATCCCGCACCTGCTGCGGCAGGTATAGGCGCTGCGAACGCTTGGTTCGCACCTGGCGCTGCGTATCCCGGCATGGGCAAGGTTGCACCATAGACCGGGGCCGCTACTTGCGGCGCATATGGTTGTGGCATATGCTGTGCAGCATATGCCTGTGGCGGGGCTCGCATGGCGAAGACCTGCCCTTCTGGTTGTGTCGAGGCCGACGACATGCTGTTGCCTGCCTCCTGGTTGCGACGCCTTTCTCGGCGTCGCTCGAGGTACACCCGGGCGTCCTGCCCCAAGTGGCCCCGTTCCAGTTCCCTTCGCAGGTCCGTCGACAGGAGCCTGGAGGAGCTGGAATCCGCCGTTATCCCGTCAACCGTGGGTGTGCGCGTCAGCGACACAGCCGGTTGCCCTGGGCGTCGTCCTCGCCAAAACCGAGGGTTCGCGGCGGCGATGACGAGGCGGTCCACCTCGCGGACCCATTGCTGGGTCGCTGAATGGGGCGCATCCCCCGCAGGCGGGTTGCGCAGCAGCGCTCTTGCTGCAGCTAGCGCACCTCCATGGTGTACGCTCAGTGCTGCAGAAGACCTCACGCTGGTCGGGGCCTGCATAGCCGGAGTCGGCGTTGCCGGAGTCGGCTGCTGGCTGCCCGCTTGTGCCGACACACTCCGTCCTGAGTGTGTCGACATGTACTCCCCAGTGGTCACGGTTCGCCGTGAACGCGGAGGGGGAGAGTTTGCCGTTGAAGGAAGCTTGGCCATCTTCATCAGCGGAAACTCGTCGCACTAGGGGAAAAGCCCCCTTCCTGGCGCGCCAAATGTCGAAGTGTGCGATCGACACTTCCCCCGGGCCTGCACTGGGCAGCCCGCGGAGGTTCTTTTTTCGGCGGGGCTAGTCTCCTAGCGGAAAGCTTGCGCGGATGGACGAGTTAGCGAGAGCTTGACACGGCGAGTTTTACGTGGTTCAGGCCGGCGGAGCGTAAAACCCGACGTCCACGGCGAGCTATGGAGCTCGCTGTATTGCTTGCTGCTCAGGGCCGGAGGCCTGAGCTTGGGGGTGAGTTACAGCTTGAGAGTGTATGGCTAGCGTATGAGTTGCAAAGTGCGAACCTTTGCTATCGACGCCTACCCGAGCCTTTTATAGTCCAAGGCTCGGGCGGCTTACAAGGGAAGTCGGGACCCCACAGGTGGTCCCGGGAAGATTGTCTATTATCTACCGTATCTGTAGTTACGCCAGTGGTTGCCTCTGGTCGAAGGCTTCTGAGTCTTTATCTTGCCGCCCTGCCCATGCCGCGTGCTAGTCGTAGTGGTTGATGACGCCGCAGGCGGCATGGGATGTCTTGTCGCAGCGTTTATTGGCTGGCAGGTTCTGACACCGCGCGCCAGTCTGTGATGCATCTGGGCGCAACGGCACCTGACAGACGCGTGCTCCACGTTTCCGCGTCTTGGGAAGACGCGGGCCTTGAATACCTTGTACGGGCAAGGTGAGGAGCGCCTTTACGCCCGCCGCCTACCGCTCGGGGGCAGGCAGCACCGTTCTTCTGGCCACATGGCGGGTCCGGAGCCCTTCTCTGAGGTGAGAAGGGTCCGGCCTGCGGGGCACGTGGAGCCTCCGGACCTCTCTCCGCGGAGGGGGAGGTCCGGCCTCTGTATGCCACGTGGCAGGCCCGGAGCTCTCCTCTGCGGAGAGGGAGGTCCGGCCCCGCTGGACGCGTGGCATCTTCGGACCTCTCTTCCGCGGAGGGGGAGGTCCGGCTTCTGTATGCCATGTGGCGGGCCCGGAGCTCTCCTCTGAGGAGAGGGAGGTCCGGCCCCGCCGGACGCGTGGCGCCTTCGGAGCTCTCCCTGCGGAGAAGGGCGAGTACCTTAGGCATTTTACCCTGTGGGCGGGGGTACCCCATATCTCAAGTACCGACAGACGAGTTAGTAAGAGCTTGACACGGGAGGTTTTACGTGGTTCAGGCCGCCGGAGCGTAAAACCCTACGTCCACGGCGAGCTATGGAGCTCGCTGTATTGCTTGCTGCTCAGAACCGGAGTCCTGAGCTTGGGGGTGAGTTACAGCTTGGGTGTGAATGGCTAGCGTATGAGTTGCAGAGGTGCCAACCCTTGCTATCGTCGCCTACCTGAGTCTTTTATAGTCCAAGACTCGGGTGGCTTAGAAGGGGGCCTGGGACCCGACAGGTGGTCCCGGGGAGATTGACTGTTATCTACCGTATCTGCAGTTATGCCGGTAGTTGTCTCTGGCGAAGGCTTCCGAGTCTCCGTCTTGCCGCCCTGCCCATGCCGCATGCTAGTCGTAGTGGTTGATGACGGCGCAGGCGGCATGGGATGTCTTGTCGCGGTGTTTATTGGCTGGCAGGTTCTGACACCGCGCGCCAGTCTGTGATGCGACTGGGCGCAACGGCACCTGACAGAGACGTGCTCCGCGTTTCCGCGTCTTGGGAAGACGCGGGCCATGAATACCTTGTACGGGCAAGGTATGGGGCGTCTTTACGCCCGCTGCCTATCGCTCGGGGGCAGGCAGCGCCGTTCCGCTGGCCACGTGGCGGGCTCGGAGCCCTTCTCAGAGGAGAGGAGGGTCCGGCCCCGCGCGGCACGTGGAGCCTTCGGTCCTCTCCCCGCGGAGGGGGAGGTTCGGCTTCTGTCAGCCACGTGGCGGGTCCGGAGCTCCTCTCTGAGGAGAGGGAGGTCCGGCCCCGCCAGATACGTGGCACCTTCGGACCTCTCTCCCGCGGAGGGGGAGGTCCGGCCTCTGTATGCCACGTGGCGGGCCCGGAGCTCTCCTCTGAGGAGAGGGAGGTCCGGCCCCGCCGGACGCATGGCGCCTTCGGGGCTCTCCCTGCGGAGAAGGGCGAGTTCCTTAGGCATTTTCCCCTGTGCGCGGGGGTACCCCATATCGCAGGTACCGACAATGCCTAGCCGCGCTGAGTCGTTTTATACGGAGGTTAGTAGAGCAAGCGCTCCCCTTCTTTAAGCTCCTGCGCAAATCCGGCCCATTTGCTTGGACCGACGAAGCAGAAGAAGCTTTCCAGGAGCTGAAGCAACTCCTGACGACCCTACCCGTAATGGTAGCCCTCGAGCCTGAAGAGCATCGGTTGCTCTACATCACGGCGACGGCTGAAGTGGTGAGTATGGTCCTCGTCGCAGAGCGGCCGGACCCCTCATCGCCACAGCCTGCTCCGGTAGCGGGAGACAGGCACCAGGAAACCCCGGAGGTCCAAGACGACCCCCCGGAGGTCCAAAACGGACCCCCGGACCCCCAAAACAACCTCCTGGAGGACCAGCAGGACATCCCGGAGGTGCAACGGGACCCCCCGGAGGTCCAACGGAACCTCCCGGATGTTCAACGGGACCTCCCAGAGCTCCCGAGAAATCAGCGGGACCTCCCGGAGGTCCAGGACGGATTGGGAGCCTTCGAACACCAGCTCCCGGCAGCCTCCCTGGGCCCACCCACCTCCCGTAGGCCTGAGCCCATGGATGAAGATATCTCTGACCTGGGAGGGAGGGTCCGGACCATCCAGAGGCCTGTCTACTACATCAGCGAGGTCCTCCATGACGCCAAGACAAGGTACCTGGAGGTCCATAAGCTGCTGTATGCAGTGCTCGTGGCGTCCAGGAAGCTCCGCCACTACTTCCAAGCCCACCGGGTCTCGGTGGTCACCTCCTATCCGCTGAAGGCTGTCCTCCACAGCCCCCACGCGACTGGCAATGTCGCCAAATGGGCAGCGGAGCTGGCGGAGTTTGAGCTGGACTTCCTTCCTCGTCACGCAGTCAAGAGCCAAGCACTGGCTGACTTCGTGGCTGAGTGCACGCCAACGAAGGCTGACCCAGGGGGCCATGAAGACGGTGAACCAGGGCCCTGAGCTCCGGCCTTCACCGGGCCTTACTGGATGCTCTTCTTCGACGGCTCCTCGCGAAAGCAGGGGGCCGGTGCTGGCGTACTGCTTCTCATGCCATCGGGGGAGCAGTTTGGGTATATGGTGCTGTCGAAGTGTGCGGTCGACACTTCCCCTGGGCCTGCACTGGGCAGCCCGTGGAGGTTCTTTTTTCGGTGGGGCTAGTCGCTTGCGGAGAGCTTGAGCGTATGGACGAGTTAGGAACAGCTTGACACGGCGAGTTTTACGTGGTTCGGGCCGCCGGAGCGTAAAACCCTACGTCCACGGTGAGCTGAGGTGTTCGCTGTATTGCTTGTTGCTCAGAACCGGAGTCCTGAGCTTGAGGATGAGTTATGCCTAGGGTGCGAATGGCTAGAGTGCGAACCCTTGCTAACGTTGCCTACCCGAGCCTTTTATAGTCCAAGGCTCGTGTGGCTTACAAGGGGGGCCCGGGACCCGACAGGTGGTCCCGGGGAGATTGCCTGCATACTATCGTATCCGCAGTTATGTCGGTAGTTGTCTCTGGCGAAGGCTTCTGAGTCTTCATCTTGCCACCCTGCCCATGCCGCATGCTAGCCGTAGTGGTTGATGACGGCGGGGGCGGCATGGGATGTCTTGTCGCTGCGTTTATTGGCTGGTAGGCTCTGACACTGCGCGCCAGTCTGTGATGCGGCTGGGCGCAACGGCACCTGACAGAGGCGTGCTCCGCGTCTTGGGAAGGCGCGAGCCTTGAATACCTTGTACGGGCAAGGTATGGGGCATCTTTACGCCGGCTGCCCACCGCTGGGGGGCAGGCAGCGCTTTTCTGCTGGACACGTGGCGGGCCCGGAGCCCTCCTCAAAGAAGAGGAAGGTCCGGCCCCGCAGGACACGTGGAGCCTTCGGACCTCTCCCCGCGGAGGGGGAGGTTCGGCTTTTGACGGCCACGTGGCGGGCCCGGAGCTCTCCTCTGAAGAGAGAGGGGCCCGGCCCTGCTGGACACGTGGCGCCTTCGGACCTCTCTCCCGCGGAGGGGGAGGTCCGGCATCTGCAGGCCACGTAGCGAGCCCGGAGCTCTCCTCTGAGGAGAGGGAGGTCTGGCCCCGCCGAACGCGTGGCGCCTTCGGAGCTCTCCCTGCGGAGAAGGGCGAGTTCCTTAGGCATTTTCCCCTGTGCGCGGGGGTACCCCATATCGCGGGTACCGACAGTGGCCGCCGGGCCCATCTCGGGGGAGATAGCGAGCCCGAGGTGGGACCTCCGTCTCTTCTGATCCGCGCACTTTTTCTAGGTCCCGCATTGACCGCTGCCGGAGCACGAACAGTCGCGGGATCGTGGGAGCGTGCGCCCACTTGATGGTTGCTTTTACTGCGGCGGTTCCCAAGACTGCCACTTCTGCACGTTGTGGCGCTTTCTTCGGGAACCGCCGGAGTGCCTTGCCGTCTCGCCTTCTTAGGAGACTGACTCCTTTACCCACCGCTTCAGCTGGGCGGCTGGGTCCACCTGTCATCGGCGCTCGGTCTTTGAGCCGAAGCAGTTGCCGATGCGGCGTATTCGAAGAGTTTCGAATCGCTTGGAATTGCACCTGGGAAGTTTTAAGAGGGGATCTTACCCACATTGCAGCTTCCCTTTGTACTTTCCAGCGCTTCTTCTTGGACTCTTGTGCCTTTGTCTTCTTGCCGTTGAGTCCTCCCTCGTCATGGCCTCCAACCCGCCACCAGAGAAGAAGAGCGCTCGATCTCCTCCAGTGGCGGCGTCTGTGCCAAGTCGGGGACCTGGGGTGTCTGCACCTCCTGCTTCTGGAGATGGCACTCCTTCCGGTGGCGACTCAAAGAGGCCCCGGGCTGATGTGTTGGGGGGAGGTTCTGGGGCGTCCCCTGTTCCGCCAGTTCAAGCGACTGCGGAGCGGCCGTCAGTGACGGCGGCGGGCTCTGGGAGTCCTACCCCGGCTCAGAAGTCGGGGTTCAGAGCCCGCTGGAGTGTTCGCGCTTCCCGGCCATCCCCGACTGGCGGGGAGTCTG
The DNA here is from genome assembly GCA_030760725.1 of Neostapfia colusana. NCBI lineage: Eukaryota > Viridiplantae > Streptophyta > Magnoliopsida > Poales > Poaceae > Neostapfia > Neostapfia colusana. The sequence continues at coordinate 23,982,518 of JASWHV010000020.1, forward strand.
CGCCGTTGCGCTCGGAAACCGGGACAGCTGCCACGGCCCCCAAGCCAGCTTGAGCTTCTCCTGTTCCGGTGTGCCCGGACTCCACGGCGGAGTCATCTCTTCCTGCCGAGACGGCCGCCGCGGCCCCACGGCCAGCACAGGTCGACCCTGCACCAGGCGGCCCAGCCTCTATTACAGACCGCCTTCCCCGGCTCGTCCCTCTCCACAGGTCAAGAAGCCAGAAGCTAGAGAGAGTCCGGCAGGTCCGGCTGCCGGAGCCCCGACGCCAGTTTCTCCTGACCGCCGACTCGTCTCGGTCCCTGGTGCATCGACTCCTCTTGAGGATGAGGTGATGGAGGAGGTCGGGGGGAGCTACCCCGGCCTCTGCTGCTCCATTGCCTCTGGCGGATGCCTTCACGCTTGCCGAAACGAGCATCCGGTAGGTCTTGGCCGCACTTGGTCGCGAGCGGGAGGAGCACACGGTTGAAAGGAATCGCCTGCTCACCTGGGGGAACCTTTTGCGGGAGCGGACCGCGAAGGTCAAGGGCGAACTCGACTCCAGGAAGGAGTTGCTTGACTTCAGGAAGTGCTCCTTGACCGGCTGAATCGGTCTGTCGACCGCCTGGACGCCAAAACGCGGCGGATCAATAGGGAGGCCCTTGAGTCACACGCTCGGGCCGAGAAGAGCCTCTCTGCCGTGGAGGAGATACGGCAGCTGTTGGAGCGCCGTAAACTCGCCGTTGAGGACCGGGAGCGTTCCACGGCGGCCGAGGCGGAGAGGGTCGCTGCGCAGCTGGCAGCGGGCGAGGATGACCTGCGAGCTCGGACCGAGGAGCTAGAGGTTCAGAAGGCAGACCTCGACATGAGGGAGGAACAGGTCTCCCGCGAACGCCGGGCAGTCCTGGATCAGGAGTTGGCCGCCGACTTCAAGGCTTCTGAGTTGGAGCGGCTCGCCAAGACTCTCCGCCTTCGGGAAAGCTCCCTGGCGGACAAGGAGAAGGAATTCTCCGAGAGAAACCAAGAGGCCCTGCAGGCAGCCCGCCGCGAGGTGGAGGAGCTCTCGGCCTTGCGGTCATCCGAGGCGCATGCGGTCTCAAGCTTCGTTAATCGAGCGGGGTCCGCCCTGATCCCTCTTGGCTTCAGTCCGGTGAGGGCAGCGGCTCCTGCGTTGAAGGTGACAGAGGTGATCCCCGCCCTGTAGTCGATCGGCGCCAAGCTGGACAGGCTAGACACGGTGGTCGCCAACGAGCTTGAGGCCGAGGGATGAGGTCTGGCCCTAGAGGTCGCCACACATGTGCTGGCATGCTTCAGGAGCCGGGACCCTTCTTTCTCCCTGGAGCCAGCGAGAGAGGGCCCTGCCGCGGAGCGGGAGGAGACTGCCAGGGCTGAAGTCGGGGACGTGGCCGCCCTTGTAGCCGCTAGGTTCCGGCGCGAACCGGGAGGACCCTAGGACTTGCTTCTCCCCTTTTTATCGAGTCTGTAGTTCAGCTCATGGAGCCTCTAATAAATAGACTCTCTTGAATGTCTGTGTCTGTGATGCATTTTCTCTCCTTCTTGGGTTTTCCTGGCCAAGTCCTTAGCTCCGCAAGATACCCAGAGGCCTTCACCAATCTCCGGGCTCTGCACAGACACCTTCCCCAGGTCCTAACTGTATTAGGGGCCCCCGGGGGTCTCCGAATCTCGCCCTATGGGGAGGTCTAGATCTGTCGGCCACGTGGCGGGTCCGGAGCCCCTCCTGAGGAGGCGGGAGCTCTGGCCCTGCTGGACACGTGGGGCTTTTGGAGCCCCCCCCCCCCCCCCCCCCCCCGCCGAGGGGGAGGTCCGGTTTCCGCCTGCCACGTGGCGAGTCCGGAGCACCCCTCAGGGGAGGCGGGAGCTCCGGGCCCGCTGGACACGTGGGGCCTTCGGGCCTCGCCCCTGCTGAAGGGGTGAGACCCGGTCCTTCCAGTCCTATGCAGGAGTAGTTGGAAGCTCCTTTCCCCCCGCTTCGTGCAGTCCCCGTGTCTGTAACCTGGAGCTCCTGCACACAGGTAGAGGAAACGTAATTCTCCTCGGGGGGTCCTCCCCTCCCGTCTCCTAGTCTTATTCGGCTTACGATCCTGATCCGTTATACGGGGCTTGGGCAATTCTGTGCGCGAGGCACCGGAGCTCCGGCTCCCTCCGAGGTCCGGGTACGACCGTTCGATCCCTAGTACCGGGCCGTGTGCCGGGGAAGCAGAGTGCACAGGCTTTGGGTTCATGACCAGGCAAAGCGGTTGTACTCCCCTGGACCTCCGGAGGGCAGGATGCGCACGCTTTGGGCACGGAGCCGGCTAAGCGGGATTCGCACCCTGTACCCCCTATGCACGACGCAGGCCTTTCCTAGAGGTGATCAACTGGCACCGCAACACCTGACTGGGGGAGGCCCGAGAGACTCACTTGGCCATCGGCAGGTGCCTCAAGCGCAGCCGCCCTCGGTAGGATAGCAAATGCTGACTATGGATGAGCGCGGGAGAGAGGGAGCTAGATGTACGATGAGCATACATAGAGATTGCGATCATAAAAATTAATGCGTAATTTAAATGAGCACATGAGAGAGAGCAAAGTAGAACAAGTTTCTGTATTAATGCCCATAGGTGGAAGCCCGGCTATACATGGAGGCAATGACCCGCCTCGTCTACAAGGGAAGCAAGACTCTACGCGCTTAGGGTCGGAACCAGGCTAAGCTGGACGTAGTCCTGGACCGTCCCTTGAGACTTAGCTGCCCCAAGCGCTGTTCCTAGACTCTATGGGATTTATTACAGAAGGGAACGAGCATGTTCTACTAATGCTCGGGGGGTAGGACTTACAGTGTTGTTCCACGCCAAAGGGTTTTGGGAACGGATCCCACACTCGGTTGAAAGGCATGTGTACCTGGGACGGCAACTTTTGTGGATCGGAAGGGACCTTCCCGGCTGGGGGAGAGTTTATAGGTCCTTCTTGGGAAAGTGTGTGCCGCGGCACCAGGTTGCCTTTCTGCAGGTCCCTGACGCGTTTGGTTCTTTGGCGGTAGTGCTAGAGCAGCAGCCGAGACCGTGCGTTGTGGGGTGTTACCTGCAGCCGAGCCTCGTCGACGAGGTTGTCATCTTCACGCTGGATCAGGTCCTGAGCGGCTTCTCCTGGGCGCCCCGGGGAGTTCTCCCCTTCTGGCTAAGCCCTTCAAGAGGTAGCTGGACCCGGGCTCGTCTTGGGAGACCCAAGGCGTCTTCCCCTTCTGGCAAGGCCTTCAAGGGGTTGACAGACCTTGGGCGGTCCCCAGGAGGTATGACCGAGGCACGGAGGCGTGCTCTCGGGAGGGGCTGGCCCGATCTTGCACCATTGTGATTGCTGCTTGAGCTGCTGCGACTATTTGGAGCTTCTCCAAGGTTGACGCCGCAGCAGTGCAGCCTCCACTGTCCTGGGGCGGCAGCCACAGTCAGCTACCGCCCCGGCCCGTCACCATCGGAGCTGGAGTCCTCACCGTTATGCACTGTCTTCATGACACGCTGAGGCTCCTGAAACCCCACCTGGTGGCCGGCGCTGACTGAAGCGTCGACTTTCTGCTTGCCATCCCTATGAGGGTGGAGCGGTGCCTCAGCTCTCTGCTGCCTTCCTTTGCGGAAGCGCTCTGCGAGCCTCTGGATATCCCAGCACTCAGCAGCAGTATGGTTGCCGGCGCCATGCACGGGGCATCGCCCGCCCTGGTCACTATCTGGGGCTGGCGACTGCCGCTGCCTTTTGTCTGGGCGTGGCCCCCGAGCTCCACTAGCCGTCGCTGCTGCGGCGACGGGAGCCGCGGACGATGACTTCATCTTGCCACTCCCCCGGTTCTTGGCCTTGTTGCCACTTCCATAGGAAGCAGCTTCGAGGTGCTGGTCCCGCCCCCTTCATCCAGATCGGCAGGCCGGGCTGTGGGCCGCGGCAACGTCCTCTCGAAGATTCCTTCAGGCACCGGGGCTCCGATGGATGCCTTCATTGAGGGGTCGTCAGCCGCGGCGTTGTCGGCGCGCTGTACATGGCACAGGTCCAAGGCGAGGAAGTCTTTCTCCAACATCTGCACGTAGAGCAGATAGGCAGCTAGTTGTGGGTAGTTGCAAGAGCATTCGCCCTTGACTTGCTTGATGACTAGCTGGGAGTCGCCCTTTGCCAATAACTGGTGAGCACCGAGAGACAACGCCGTCTTCAGGCCGAAGATGAGGGCTTCATACTCCGCCATGTTGTTGGTTGCCTTGAAATTGAGACGCACCATGTACCCGAACTGCTCCCCCGATGGCATGAGAAGCAGTACGCCGGCACCGGCCCCCTGCTTTCACGAGGAGCCGTCGAAGAAGAGCGTCCAGTGGGGATCGATGAAGACCAGAGCTTGGGGCTCCGGTTCACCGTCTTCGGGGCCCCCTGGGTTGGTTGTTGATGTCGTCCACTCGGCCACGAAGTCAGTCAGTGCTTGACTCTTGACTGCGTGACGAGGGAGGAAATCCAGCTCAAACTCTGCCAACTCCGCTGCCCACTTCGTGACGTTGCCAGTCGCGTTGGGGATGTGAAGGATGGTCTTCAGTGGGAAGGAGGTGACCACCGAGATCCGGTGGGCTTGGAAGTAGTGCCGGAGCTTCTTGGACGCCACGAGCACTGCATACAACACCTTATGGACCTCCAGGTACCTTGACTTGGTGTCATGGAGGACTTCGCTGATGTAGTAGACGGGCCTCTGGATGGTCCGAGTCCTCCCTGGGGGACCCGTGGTGTCTTCCTCCATTGGCTCAGGCCGACAGGAGGAAGACAGGCCCTGGGCATCCTCCGGAGGCTGGGACCCGGAGGCTTCTTGGTCGTCTTGGACCTCCGGAAGGCCGTCTTGAAGCACCGGGAGGTCCCGCTGGACCTCCGGGAGGTTGTCTTGAACTTCCGGGAGGTCCCCTTGGACCTCTAGGAAGCTGCCTTGGACCTCCGGGAGGTTTACTTAGAGCGTTGGGAGGCCATCTTGGGCTTCTGAGACCTCCTGGCTGTCGGGGCCCCCCATGGGGCCCGGGCAGCCTTGTTGCTTGACCTCAGCTGCTGGAGCTGGTTGCGTTGATGAGGGGTCCGGCCGCTCTGCGACGAGGACCATGCTCACCACCTCTGTTGTCGCCGCGATGTAGAGCAGCAGGTGCTCTCCGGGCTCTGGGGCTACCATGATGGGTAGGGTCATCAGGAGCTGCTTCACTCCTGGAATGGTTCTTCTGCTTCGTCGGTCCAAGCAAACGGACCGGATTTGTGCAGGAGCTTGAAGAAGGGAAGGGCCCGCTCCGCTAGCCTCGGTATGAACCCACTCAGCGCAGCTAGACATCCCGTGAGCTTCTGGACATCTTTGATGTGGGCCGGGGGCCGCATCAGCTCGATGGCCTTGATCTTCTCTGGGTTGGCTTCGATCCCTCGGTGTGAGACCAGGAATCCTAGGAGCTTCCCAGAGGATACGCTGAACACACACTTGTCTGGGTTCAGCTTGGTGCGCGTGGAGCGCAGCTTGTCAAAGACTAGAGCTAGGTTGTCTAACAAGGATGTGCTCTAACTTTGACAACGATGTCATCGACATGCACCTCAACTAAGTCTGTTATTAACTCTCCAAAGGTTTTGTGCATGCCCGTAAAAGGTAGGGAGAGCATTTTTTAGACCATAAGGCATGGAGACATAACAATACAGGCCGTCAAGAGTGAGAAATGCGGTATGTTCTTCATCTTCTCTAGACATGGGAATTTGGTGGAAGCCTAGGCGTCTAGGAAGCATAACATATCACAGCCTGATGTAGAGTCTACTATTTGATCCATTCTAGGGAGGGGGAATGGATCTTTGGGACATGCCTTATTGAGACTGGTGTAGTCGATGCACATCCAGAGCTTCCCGCCTGCCTTCGGGACGGCGACAGGGTTTGCCAACCACCGGGGGTGGTGGACTTCCCGTATGAAGCCAGCGTCCAGCAGCTTCTTGATTTCTTCAAAATGAAGTTCTGCTGCTCGATGGACTGCTTCCGAGGCTTCTGTTGGATTGGCTGGACGTCGGGGAAGATCTTCAGGTTGTGCTCGATCACCTCCCTAGGGATCCCCGGCATCTGCGACGGTTGCCATGCAAACACGTCGACGTTGTGCCCGAGGAAGGTGATGAGCGCGCCTTCCTATTTGCTGTCCAGGCCCCCGGCAATCCGGGTGGTCTGGGCAGCTTCGGCGCCAACTTGGATGACCTTCAGGGGGACTTCGTCCTCATCGTGGGGTTGCACTCGGGGTGCAGAGGTTGAGGCACGGTGGCGTGCACTCGGGTGGAGTTGGCCCGGTTCTGCACCGCCAGGGGCTGGTGCTCGGGCTGCTGCAAGTGCTTGGAGCTTCTCCAAGGCTGACACTGCAGCAGTGCAGTCTCCACGGATCTTGAGGACGCCTGTTGGTGTAGGCATCTTCAAGATGAGGTAGCCGTAGTGGGCTACTGCTATGAACCAGTACAGGTCTGGCCTGCCGATGATGGCGTTGAAGGGGAGGTTGACCTCTTCCACGTCGAACAGAATGTATTCTGTTCAGTAGTTGTCCGGTGCCCCGAAGGTCACCGGTAGGCTGATATTGCCGTAGGGGACGACTTGTCCCGGCCCTACCCCTGAGAACGGGCTCGAGGGGGCGAGCTTGGCCATCAGGATCTGCAGCTTCTAGAAGGCTGCACGACTGATGAGGTTGAGGCCGGCCCCGCCATCCACTAGGACGTGGTACATCTTCACGTTGGCGATGGTGGGGGCTACCAAGACCGGTAGCTGTCCGGCCCCAGCCATGTTCTTGGGGCAGTCGGCGGCGTCGAAGGTGATGGGGGTCCATACTCACTTGAGGTGCGGCGTTGCGCACGGAGTAGGGGCCACCGACGCCACAGCTCAGCGCAGGGTCTTGACTGCGCTCCAGAACGAGGAATCCGAGGACCCTCCGTAGATGATGTGGAGCGTCTTCCGGCGCTCGTCGTCACTAGAGCTGGAGCCCTCGTGGTGGTGGACCGCCTTCAGGGTGCGCTGGGGCTCCTGGAACTCCATTTGCTGGTCGACGTTGTCCCGGGGGTCGACCTTCTGCTTACCCTCCCTCTGACGGAAGGAAGGGGCGTCCGTGCGCGGTTGCTTCCTCTTGCGGAAGCATTCCGCGAGCTTCTGGATCTCCCAGCACTCAGCAGAAGTATGGCTGCTGGTGTTGTGTACGGGGCACGGCTCGCTGTGGTCACCGCCAGGGGCTGGTGACTGTCGCGGCCTCTTGTCGGGGCATGGCCCCTGAGCTCCGCTGGGTGCTGCAGCTGCAGCAACGGGAACTCCGTCCGGCGGCTTGATCTTGCAGCCACCTTTATTGGTCTTCTTGCTGCTCCCATGGGAAGCAGCGCCTGGTCCGCGCTGTCCTCCGACTTCGGAGGCTGGCTGTGAGTGCCAGTTACGCCCTTCCACCGCTCTGGCGCACTTGTCTGCCAGGCTGAAGAGCTCCGAGACGTCGCGCACCTCTCTGGTGGCGAGCTTCTCGAGCATCTTCTTGTCCCTTACACCCTGTCGGAACGCCACCACCACAGAAGCATTTTGGATATGGGGGATGGTGTTCCGTACCTGAGAGAACCGCTGGATGAAGGAGCGCAGCGACTCTCCAGGTTGTTGTCGGATGGCATGGAGGTCAAGTTCCATGCCAGGACAGGTGTAGGAGCTGCCGAAGTTGGCGGTGAACTGTCGTCAGAGCTCTCCCCAGGAGGTTATGGAACCCTGGGGGAGGTTCATGAGCCAAGACTGTGCTGGGCCGGTCAAGGCGACGGGGAAGTAGTTGGCCATGACGGCCTCATCCCCTCCTGCAGCAAGGATGGCGGTGGAGTAGATTTACAGAAACTCCGCCGGGTTGACGCTGCGGTCGTACTTCTCTGGCAGGTGTGGCCGGAACTTGCGCGGCCACTTTGCGAAGCGAAGGTGTGGTGTCAGGGCCGCACATCCCGCTCCTGTTGCTGCAGGTGTTGGTGCCACGAACGCTTGGTCCGCTGTTGGCACGGTATACCTCGGCATGGGCAAAGGTGCGCCATAGACCGGGGGGCACAATTTGCAGGGCATATTGCTGCTGCATATGCTGCGTGTCATATGCCTGGGGCAGAGATCGCGTGGCAAACATCTGCGGCCCAGGGTAAATCGAGGCGGTCGGCATGATGTCGCTGACCTCGTGGTTGCGACGCCTTTCTCGTCGTCGCTTGATGGTCACACGTGCATCCTCGCCCAGGTGACGTCGCTTCAACTCCGACCTCAGGTCCGCCGATGGGAGCCTGGTGGAGCAGGAGTCTGCCGTCTGCCCGTTAACCGTTGGCGTGCGCGACAGTGACACGCCCGGTTGACTGGGGCGTCGTCCCCGCCGAAGCTGAGGGTTGACGACGGCGATGACAAGACGGTCGACGTCGCGAATCCACTGCTGGGTCACAGCCTGAGGCGCATCCCCAGCGGGTGGATTGCGTAGAAGCGCTCGTGCTGCAGCTAGTGTACTCCCATGGGTGACACTCGGCGCTGCAGAAGATCTTTGGCTTGCTGGAGTCCGCGTTGTTGGAGTTCGCTGCGGACTCCCAGCTTGTCCTGACACACTCCTCCCTGAGGGCGTTGAGACGTAAGCCTCGCTGGTCATCGTTCGCCGGGAACGAGGGCGAGGAGAGCTTGCCGCAGACAGAATCTTGGTCATCTTCGTGAGCGAAGACTCGACACAAGAGGGGAAAACCCCCTACCTGGTGCGCCAAATGTCGAAGCGTCTGCGGTCGACCCTTCCCCCGGGCCTGCATTGGGAAGCCCGCGAAGGTTCTTATCCGGAGGGGCTAGTCCCCCTGCGTGGGTCCCGCTGGACTAGACGAAGGAAGGAGATGAACACAAGGGTTTTTTACGTGGTTCGGGCCGCCGGAGCGTAATAACCTATGTCCACGGTGAGCAGAGGTGCTCGTTGTATTGCTTGGTGCTTAGAACCGGCGTTCTAAGCTTGAGGGTGAAGTGCGTATGTCTACTGAGTTTCGAACCAGCTGGGGTGCGAACCAAACCCTTTGCAACGTTGCCTACCCGAGCCATTTATAGTCCAAGGCTTGGGCGGCTTACAAAGGGGGCCCCGGGACCCGACAGGTGGTCCCGGGGAGATCTCTGCCATCTACCGTATCTGCATTAACGATGGTAGTTGTCTCTGGCGGGGCTTCTGAGTCTCCGGCCTGCCGCCCTGCCCACGCCGCAAGCTACACGTAGTGGTTGATGATGGCAGCGGCAGCAGGGGATGTCTGGTCGCTGTGTTTATTGGTGTACAGCTTCTGACATTGCGTGCCTGTCTTCACTGTGATGCGACTGGGTGCAACGCCTCCTGGCAGGGGCGTGCTCTGCGTCTCCGTGTCTTGGGAAGGCGCGGGTCTTCAATACTGAGCCTTGGGAAGGCGCGGGTCCTGAATTACCTTGTACGAACAGGGCATGGCACGGCTTTACTCCTGCTGCTTACCGCGCTGGGTAGGCAGCGCTGCTTCGCTGCCACATGGCGGGCCCTGAGCTCCCCTCGGAGGGTGAATGCAGCCTATAGGGGGGTGAATAGGCTTTTCGATGCTTTGTTGAAACCTGAAAAACTTAGTAGTCTATCAAATACAGCGAAATCAGACTAGTCCGGTAGAGTGCGGACTAGTCCGTTTTCTAAACAGAGAAAAATCGGACTAGTCCGGTACTGGGCGGACTAGTCCGGTATACGTGGACCAGGGAGATCAAGATTGATTAATGTTCACTTCTAATACTTTATGCAGCGGAAATTGAACGATAACTTAGATGTATTGTAACAATAATACAATGAATGACAGGAATCAAGTTGATTTTAATGTTTGAACATGAGTTTCAAAGGATTGATTAAACACTCTAAAACGATGAACAATTAATAAACAAGAGTGGGAGACAAGTGTTTATCCCGAGGTTCGATTCCACGAAGGCAATCTACGTCCCCGTTGAGGAGTCCACTAAGGACCGGGTCTTCTCCAACCCTACCCTCGTCAAATCGCCACAAAGACCGATTCTCTTCCACTAATCACAAGGGGCAATAAAATTGTTCAAGGGGCCTTCTCACAAGTTGAGGGCTCCCCAAGAATTATAACGAATGAATGAACACGACTCCACACACTCAACAGATGAACAATTAACAATGAAAAGTGTGTGAGAGATCAAACCCAAGAGCTCAAGATGGTGTAGAACTAGTCTCTCCTTTGATCAATTGCCAATCCACAAGAATTGATCCTTCTTGGGTTAGAATGTATGGAGAGAGGTGAATTTTGGGCTCTTGGGAGGTGTGACGGCGCAGGGGAGTCGAAAATTGTGTTGGTATGGCCGTACACCTCTTTTTATAGTTGGGTTTTCAAAGGATACGCTAGGGTTTGCGATGTCCGGACTAGTCCGTGGTTGATTCTGGACTAGTCCGGTGTGTGGTGTTTAGAAAACCCTAAGTGTCGTGAGATATCAGACTAGTCCGTGATATTGTGGACTAGTCCGTTTTCTATCCAGAGACAAAATTGGACTTGTCCGGATGATATGGACTAGTCCGATTTCTTGTTAGAAAGAAAATCGGACTAGTCCGGCTGATATCGGACTAGTCCGGTCGTGTTGAAATTGTGCAGTAAGTTTGTTTTCTTTCTGTTGAGCTCTTGGGGTGTGTTTCTCCAACACGCTCTATACTAAGTTATCTATTCTTTTCAGATCTTGAGCTCTTATCACTTTGGATCCTCCTTCTCCTTTCTTTTTGCTCTTTTTTTCTTAATTTCTTTGAGAACCTGCGCTCATTCTCAACAATTTTGTTAGGGTCTCATTTGTTTGTCATAAATCAACCAAAACCCACAAGGGGTGCCTAGATGCACTTTCAATATCCCCCTTTTTGGTGATTGATGACAACCAATTGAGATCTCACAAATATGACAATAAGAATTCAGATTTTCATAAAGTGTGCACATATGAGTTTTGAACAAAATATGCAATGAAGACATGATACATATGTGCACTCTTTATGGTGGGGTGCAAAACTACATGTGTGAGTAGTAATTTTGATGTAAATATCAATATGAGTGTCGGTACCCTCAATATGGGGTACCCCCGCACACAGGGGAAACTACCTAAGGACCTTGCCCTTCTCCGGCGGGAGAGCTCCGAAGGCGCCACGTGTCCAGCGGGACCGGACATCCCTCACCTCAGAGGTAAGCTCCGGGCCTGCCACGTGGCCAACTGTGCCAGACCTCCCCCCTCCGCCGGGAGAGCTCCGAAGGCTCCACGTGTCCAGCGGGGCCGGACCTCCCTCTCATCAGAAGAGAGCTCCATTCCCGCCACGTGGCCAGCAGAGTCGGACCTCCCCCCTACGCGGGGAGAACTCCGAAGGCTCCACGTGTCCAGCGGGGTCGGACCTCCGTCTCCTCAGAGGAGAGCTCCGGGCCCGCCGCGTGGTCAGCGGAGCCGGACCTCCCCCTCCGCAGGGAGAGCTCCGAAGGCTCCACGTGTCCAGCGGGGCCAGACCTCCCTCTCCTCAGAGGAGAGCTCCAGGCCCGCCCTGTGGCCAGCAGAGCAGCGGTGCCTGCTCCCGCGCGGTAGGCAGCAAGAGTAAAGACGCGCCATACCTTGCCCGTACAAGGTATTCAAGACCCGCGCCTTCCCAAGGCGCGGAGACGCGGAGCACGCCTCTGTCAAGTGTCGTTGCGCCCAATCACATCACAGTGAAGACTGGCGCGCGGCGTCAGAGGCTGCACGCCAATAAACACAGCGACAAGACATCCCCTGCCGCCCCTGCCAACCACTACGACTAGCTTGCGGCATGGGCAGGGCGGCAGAACGAAGACTTTGAAGCCCTCACCAGAGACAACTCCCGACATAACTGCAGATACGGTAGATGGCAGGCAATCTCCCCGGGACCACCTGTCGGGTCCCGGGCCCACCTTGTAAACCGCCTGAGCCTTGGACTATAAAAGGCTCGGGTAGGCAATGTTAGCAAGGGTTCGACATTCTTACACTCTCATGCAGGGTTCGCTCCTGAGCACCAAGCAATACAATGAGCATCTCTGCTCACCGTGGACGTAGGGTATTACGCTCCGGCGGCCTGAACCACGTAAAAATCCCGGTGTCAAGCTTCTCCCTCCATCGTCCCTAATGCATAAGCTCTCCGTGAGTGACTAGCCCCTCCGAAAAAGAACCTCCGTGGGCTGCCCAGAGCGGGCCCGGGGGAAGTGTCGGCTACCCACTTCGACATTTGGCGCGCCAGGAAGGGGGCTTTTCCTTTGCGCGACGAGCTTTCGCCGACGAAGATGACGAAGCTTCCTTCAGCGGAAAGCTCTCCCCGCCCATGTTCACGACGAATGGTGACCAGCGGGGACTACATCTCGACACACTCAGGACGGAGTGTGTCGGTGCAAGCTGGAAGCCAGCAGCCGACTCTGGCAGCGCCGACTCTAGCAAGCCCGAGATCCACTGCAGCGCTGAGTGTCTCCCACGGGAGCGCACTAGCTGCAGCACGAGCGCTACTGCGCAATCCACCTGCTGGGGATGCACCTCAGTCAGCAACCCAGCAGTGGATTCGCGACGTAGACCGTCTCATCGTCGCCACCGCCAACCCTCAACTTCGGCGGGGACGACGCCCCAGTCAACCAGCTGTGTCGCTGACGCGCACGCCAACGGTTGACGGGCAGACAGCAGATTCTCGCTCCACCAGGCTCCTGTCAGCGGACCTGAGGTCGGAGCTAGAACAACGCCACTTGGGCAAGGATGCCCGAGTGGTCATCGAGCGATGACGAAAAAGGCATCGCAACCAGGAGGTCGGCGACAGCATGTCAACCGCCTCGACCCAGCCTGAGCTGCAGACGTTCACCACGCGATCTCTGCCCAGGCATACGCCACGCAGCATATGCCTCAGCCATATGCCCTGCAAATGGTGCCCCCGGTCTATGACGCAGCCTTGCCCATACCGGGGTATACAGTGCTGGCAGCGAACCAAGCGTTCGCGGCACCAACACCTGCAGCAACAGGAGCAGGATGTGCGGCCCTGGCGCCACACCTTCGCTTTGCAAAGTGGCCGTGCAAGTTCCGGCCGCACCTGCCCGAGAAGTACGATGGCAGCGTCAACCCGGCGGAGTTCCTCCAGATCTACTCCACCGCCATCCTTGCTGCAGGAGGGGACGAGGCCATCATGGCCAACTACTTCCCCGTCGCCTTGACCGGCCCAGTCTTGGCTCATGATTCTCCCCCAGGGTTCCATAACCTCCTGGGGAGAGCTCTGCCGGCAGTTCACTGCGAAATTCGGCAGCTCCTACACTCGGCCTGGCATGGAGCTCAACCTCCACGCCATCCAACAACAACTCGGCCTGGCATGGAGCTCCTTTATCCAGCGGTTCTCCCAGGTACGAACACAATCACGCATATCCAAAATGCTTCAGTGGTGGTGGCGTTCCGGCAGGGTGTACGGGACAAGAAGATGCTCGAGAAGCTCGCGACCAGAGAGGTTCACGACGTCTCAGAGCTCTTCAGCCTGGCGGACAAGTGCGCCAGGGCAGCAAAAGGGCGGAACTGGCACTCAGAGCCAGCCTCCGAATTAGGAGGACAGCCCGGATCTGGCGCTGCTTCCCATGGAAGCAGCAAGAAGATCAAGAACCGGGGCGGTGGCAAGATGAAGCCACCGACCGCAGCTCCCGTTGCTGCAGCAGCAGCACCCAGTGGGGCTCGGGGGCCACGCCCCGATAAGAGGCAGCGACAGTCACCAGCTCCAGATGGTGACCAAGGCAAGCCGTGCCCCGTGCACAACACCAGCAGCCATACAGCTGCTAAGTGCCAGGAGATTCAGAAGCTCGCGGAGCGCTTCCGCAGGGGGAAGCAACCGCGTGCTGACGCCTCTCCCTTCCGTCAAAGGGAGGGCAAGCAGAAGGTCGACACCCAAGACAACATCGACCACTAGGTGGAGTTCCAGGAGCCTCAGCGCACCGTAAAGGTGGTACACAACCATGAGGACTCCGGCTCCAGAGACGACGAGCGCCGGAAGACGCTCTACGTCATCTACGGCAGGTCCGCTGACCCCTCGTCCCGAAGCGCAGTCAAGACTCTGCGCCGAGCGGTAGCGTCGGTGGCTCCTCTTCCAAGTGCCGTGCCGCACCTCAAGTAGATGGGAACCCCCATCAGCTTCGACGCCACCGACTGCCCCAGGAACATGGCTGGGGCCGACCAACTACCGCTCTTGGTAGCACCCACCATCGCCAACATGAGGATGTACCACGTTCTGGTAGATGGCGGGGCTGGGCTGGACCTCATCAGCCGCGCAGCTTTCCAGAAGCTGCAAATCCCGATGGCCAAGCTCACCCCATCGAGCCCGTTCTCAGGGGTAGGGCCGGGACAGGTCGTCCCCTACGGTAACATCAGCCTTAATGTGACCTTTGGGGCACCGGACAGCTATCGAACAGAGTACATTCTGTTCGACGTGGCGGAAATCGACCTCCCCTTCAATGCCATAATCGGCAGGGCAGCCCTGTACCGATTTATTGCGGAAGCCCACTACGGCTACCTCGTCTTGAAGATGCCCACACAAACAGGCGTCCTCAAGATTCGTGGAGACCGCACTGCTGCAGTATCAGCCTTATAAAAACTCCAAGCACTTGCAACAGCCCGAGCACCAGCCCCTGGCGGTGCGGAACCGGGCCAGCTCCACCCGAGTGCACGCCACCGTGCCTCGACCTCAGCACCCCGCGTGGAACCACTTGACGAGGGCAACGTCCCCCTGAAGGTCATCCAAGTCGGCGCCGATGTGGCCCAGACCACCCGGGTAGCCGGGGGCCTGGACAGCAAATAGGAAGGCGCGCTCATCACCTTCCTTCGGCACAACGTCGACGTATTTGCGTGGAAGCCGTCGCAGATGCTGGGGATCCCTAGGGAGGTGATCGAGCACCATCTGAAGATCTTCCCTGACGCCCGACCAGTCCAACAGAAGCCCCATAAGCAGTCCATCGAGCGGCAGAACTTCATCGGAGAAGAAATCAAGAAACTGCTGGACGTTGGCTTCATACGGGAAGTCCACCACCCCCGGTGGTTGGCGAACCCCATCGTTGTCCCGAAGGCCGGCGGGAAGCTCCGGATGTGCATCAACTACACCAATCTCAATAAGGCATGTCCCAAAGATCCATTCCCCCTCCCTAGAATAGATCAGATAGTAGACTCTACATCAGGCTGCGATATGCTATGCTTCCTAGACGCCTACTCGGGCTTTCATCAGATCCCTATGTCTAGAGAAGATGAAGAACACACTTCTTTCATCACAGTAGACGACCTGTATTGTTATGTCTCTATGCCTTATGGTCTAAGAATGTTCTTCCCACCTTTGTACGTGCTATGCACAAAACCTTTGGAGAGCTAATAAGAGACTTAGTCGAGGTGTATGTCGATGACATCGTTGTCAAAGTCAGGCAGAGCTCATCATTGTTAGATAATCTAGCCCTAGTCTTTGATAAACTGCGCTCCACGCGCACTAAGCTGAACCCCGACAAGTGTGTGTTCGGCGTATCCTCTGGGAAGCTCCTATGGTCCCTGGTCTCACATCGAGGAATTGAGGCTAACCCAGAGAAGATCAAGGCCATCGACCTGATGCGGCCCCCCTCCCGCATCAAAGATGTCTAGAAACTCACGGGATGCCTAGCCACGCTGAGTCGGTTCATACCGAGGCTAGCAGAGCGGGCGCTCCCCTTCTTTAAGCTCCTGCGCAAATCCAGTCCATTTGCTTGGACCGACGAAGCAGAAGAAGCTTTACAGGAGTTGAAGCAGCTCCTGACGGCCCTACCTATCATGGTAGCCCCCGAGCCTGAAGAGCACTTGCTGCTCTGCATCGCGGCAACAACTGAGGTGGTGAGCATGGTTCTGGTCGCAGAGTGGCTGGACCCCTCGTCACCGCAGCCTGCTCTGGTAGCAGAAGGCAAGCACCAGGAGACCCCGAAGGCTGAAGACGACCTCCCGGAGCTCCAAGACAACCTCCCGGAGGTCCATCCGGACCTCCCGGAGCTCCAGGCTAACCCCCCGGAGGCCCAAAGGAACCTCCCAGGAGAACAAGACGTCCTCCCGAGGGTCCAAGATGACCACTCGGAAGACCAGCGGGACCCCCCAAAGGAACCTTCGAGTCCCAGCTCCCGGAGGCCCCCCCGTACCCGTCTACCTCCTGTCCGCCTGAGCCAATGGAGGAGGACATCTCAGGCCCAGGGGGAGGGTCCGGACCATCCAGAGGCTTGTCTACTACATCAGCGAAGTCCTCCACGATGCCAAGACAAGGTACCTGGAGGTCCACAAGCTGTTGTATGCAGTACTCGTGGCATCTAGGAAGCTCCGCCACTACTTTCAAGCCCACCGGATCTCGGTGGTCACCCCCTACCTGTTCAAGGACATCCTTCACAGCTCCAACGCGACCGGCAATGTTGCTAAATGGGCAGCGGAGTTGGCGGAGTTTGAGCTGGACTTCCTTCCTCGCCATGCAGTCAAGAGCCAAGCACTGGCTGACTTCGTGGCCGAGTGGAAGCCAACGATGACTAACCCAGGGGGCCACGAAGACGGTGAACGAAAGCCCCGAGCTCCGGTCTTCACCGGGCCTCACTGGACGCTCTTCTTTGATGGCTCCTCGCGAAAGCAGGGGGGCGGTGCTGGCGTACTGCTTCTCATGCCATCGGGGGAGCAGTTTGGGTACATGGTGCGTATCAATTTCAAGGCAACCAACAACATGGAGAGTATGAAGCACTTCTTTTGCCTAAAGACAGCCCTGTCTCTGGGCACTCGCCAGTTGTTGGCACAGGGCAACTCCCAGCTAGTCATCAAGCAAGTTAAGGGTGAATGCTCCTGCAATGACCCACAGCTAGCTGCCTATCTGCTCCATGTGCAGATGTTGGAGAAAGACTTCCTCGCCTTGGACCTGCGCCATGTACCGCGCGCTGGCAATGCCGCGGCCAATGACCTCTCAGCGAAGGCCTCCACCGGAGCCCCTGTGCCCAAAGGAGTCTTCGAGAGGACGTTGCTGCGGCCCACAGCCCGGCCTGCCAAGCCAGGCGAAGGGGGCTGGACCAGCACCTCGAAGCTGGCGGTCCTGGCGGCCCTGCAGCCATGGACGCCGCCAAGGATTGAAAGTGTCACTGGGGACTCCGTGCAACCCAGCACTCAAGATCAAGAAGCTCAAGTCAGACCTGATGCATGGATCACGGAGATCCAGGACTACTTGAAAGACAACATCCTCCCTGATGAACGTGTATCCGCTGAACGGATCATGCGCATGGCTAAAAGATACACGCTGGTAGAAGGGGATCTCTACCGGCGTGGCGCCAACCACGTCCTATTGCGGTGCATAACCCAGGGGGAAGGCTGCGACTTGCTCGCTGAGATCCAGGGAGGAGAATGTGGGAGTCACTCTTCCTCACGCACGCTCATCGGTAAAGCCTTCCGGCATGGCTTCTACTGGCCGACAGCACTCCAGGATGCCGTCAAGCTGGTCGAGAGCTGCAAAGCGTGCCAGTTCCACGCCAAGCAGATCCACACACCGGCTCAGGCGGTTCAGTTGATCCCGCCCTCATGGCCGTTCGCCGTATGGGGGTTGGACATCCTGGGACCATTCCCCAAAGCCGTCGGGGGATTCCGGTACCTCTACGTCGCCATCGACAAGTTCACCAAGTGGCCGGAAGCTACACCTGTCGTCACCTTTAACAAGCAATCCGCAGTAAAGTTTATCAAGTCGATCGTCTACCGGTTCGGGGTCCGGAACAGAATCATCACCGACAACGAGACCCAGTTCACCAGCGCAGCGTTCCAAGACTACTGCCAAGGCCTCGGCATCCAGGTGTGCTATGCCTCCGTTGCTCACCCAAAGAGCAATGGGCAGGTCTAGAGGGCTAATGCCGAGATCCTTCGGGGCCTCAAGACTCGCACCTATGCCGGCTTGAAGAAACATGGCGCCAAGTGGGTAGACGAGCTTCCGAGCACACTTTGGGCTAACCGGACATCACAAAGCCGGGCCACCGGGGAGACACCCTTTTTCATGGTATACGGGGCCGAAGCTGTGTTTCCCCCAGAAATCACCATGGGGTCTCTCCGTGTCCGAGCTTATGACGAATCCACGCAGGACAACCTTCGGCGTGAAGACATCGACCTCGTCGACGAGGCTCGATTACACGCAGTGCTCCACAATGCACGATACCAGCAAACGCTCCGGTGCTACCACCAGAGGTCCGTGCGTGTCCGGGAGCTGCAAGAAGGTGACCTGGTGGTACGGCGCATACTTTCTCGTGAAGGGTCCGACAAACTCTCCCCCAGCTGAGAAGGTCCCTTCCGAGTCACGAAAGTTTGCCGCCCCGGGTGTGTACGCCTTTCCACCGAGGATGGGGACCCGCTCCCGAACCCTTGGAACATAGAACACCTCCGTAAGTTCTATCCCTAGAGCAATAGTAGGAAAATACTTTTTTTCCTGTAATAGATTCCATAGAGTCCAGGAACAGCGCTCGGAGCAGCTAAGCCTCAGGGGACAGTCCAGGACTACGTCCAGCTTGGCCTGGTTCCGACCCTAAGCGCGTAGAGTCTTGCTTCCCTTCTTAATGAGGCGGGTCGTTGCCTCCATGTTTAACCTACCTTCCTCCTATGGATGTCTATATGGAAAGAAACCTGTCCTGCTTTGCTCTTACCCTTGTGCTCATTCAATTACGCATTAATTTTTATGACCGCACTTTCTGTGTATGCTCACCATACACTCAGCTCTCTTTTCCCATTCTCATCCCTAGTCGGCATTTGGTATCCCACCAAAGACGGTCACGCTTGAGGTGCCTGCCAATGTCCAGGGGGGTCTCTTGGGCCTCCCCCAATCAGGTGTTGCGATGCCAGTTGGCCCAGTACTAAAGGCCGGACGGTCGTACCCTGACCTCGGAGGGAGCCGGACCACCAGCGCCGGGCGCGCTGAATTACCCAAGCCCCGTATACTGGATCCGGATCGTAAGCCAAATAAGAATATGAGATAGGGAAGAGAGAGCCCCAAGGAGAATTACGCTTTCCTTACTTGTGTGCAGGACCTCCCGGCCTTAGCTCCCCTACAGGAGCATGGTAGGTGTGCCCAAACAATTGGCCACACGTACCAGGGGGCCACTACGGGGACCGCGCAAGGAAAGACCGGAGCTCCAACGCAAGACCGGAGGCTCCGCAGGGGCGGGTTCCGAAGGCCCCACATGTCCGGCGGGCCGGAGCTCCACTCTCCTTAGAGGGTATTTCCGGGCCCGCCACATGGCCGGCAGAGCCGTGCCTCGCCCCCTCCTCTGGGGTGAGCTTCGAAGGCCCCACGTGTCCCGCGGGGTCGGACCTCCATCTTCTCAGAGGAGAGCTCCGGGCCCGCCACGTGGCCGGCAGATCTGGACCTCCCCGTTCTCACAGGGCGAGCTCCGAAGACCCCTGGACCCTTAACAAAATAGGGACCCGAGGAAGGAGTCTGTGCAAGACTTCAAGATTGGTGAAGACCTCCGAGGTCCTTGAGGAGCTAAGGACTCAGCCAGGCCAAGCCAAGAACAAGATAAGCGCGGACACAAAAGAACAAAGAGCCTGTTCATTCATTCAACGCTCCATGAGCTGGACTACAGACTCAACAAAAGCAAAAAAGAAGAGATACAGGGCCTTCTGGCCGCAGGGGCGACTGCCTAAGAGTCCCCGGACTCCCGCTGGAACCTAGAGGCCACGAGGGCGGCCATGTCCCCGACTTCGGCCCTGGCAGCTCCCTCCCGCTCGATGACGGGGCCTAGTCTCACCGGCTCCAGAGAGAAGGAAGGGTCTTGACTCCGGAAGCATGCCAGCACGTGCGTGGCGACCTCCTTTGCCAGGTCTTATCCCTCCTCCTCAAGCTCGTCGGCGATCATCGCTTCGAGCCTGCCCAGCTTGGCGCCGATGGACTCAAGCACCGGGATTGCCTCAAACACCTCCTGCGCTGGAGCCTCCGTCCACACCGGGCTGAAACCGAGGGGAACTAGGGCGGACCCCACCTCAGCGACAAAGCTCCAGACCGCTCGGGCCTCGACAGACCGTGAAGCCTGGAGCATCTCAACCTCTTGGCGGGCCGCCAGCTCGCGATCCAGCGCCGCCTGGCGCTCCCGGGACGTCTGCTCCTCCCTCGCGGCAACAGCCGACTCGCGGAGCCCCAGCTCCTCGGCCCGAGCCCTCAGCTCTCCCTCGCTGGCCTCCAGCTGTGCGGCGACCTTCTTCTCCTCGGCCGCCACGGCGTGCTCCCGATCCGCGATGGCACACTCACGGTGAGCTACCTGCAGCCGCAGCTCCTCCACGGCAGTGGAACGTGCTTCGTCCCTGGCGTGAGCTTCGCGGATCTCCTGGCGGAGTCGCCGGGTCTCCGAGCCCAGGTGGTCGACGGCCCTCTTCTGAGCATCGAGCAACGCCTCCATGGCATCAAGCCTCGACTGCCTCGAGTCGAGCTCTGCATCAGCCCCATGGGTCCACTGCCTCAGGAGATGCCCCCAGCTAAGGAGGCGGTCTCTCTCTCCAGCCAGCACCTCCCGCTCCCGCTCTAAGGCGGCCTGGACCTGCCGGACGCCAGCCTGGGCAAGCCCCAAGGCATCCGCTAGGGGCAGCGGGGCGGCAGAGGCTGAAGCCGCGCCCCTGACCTCCTCCATCACGTCCTCGACCGGTGGAGGAGCCAGTGCCACGGCAACTGAGGTGAGGCGCCGATCTGGGGAAGCCAGAGGGCCAGCAACTGCACCCGCAGCTGCTCCTCCAGCCTCAGCACCGGACTTCCGAGTTGGTGAAGGAGGACGAGCGGCTGCTGCCGCCGCCACCGCGGGGGATGGTCCCGCTGGCACAGAAGAAGCCCCCGCCGACTTGGGGGCCGTTGAAGCCGCTGCAGCACCCGGTCGCTGCGGCGCAGAGCCTCCGCTGGCCGGAGATGGCCGGGGAGCAGACTCACCCCCGGCAGCCGATGAGTCCCTGCTGGCATAAGAAGCTCTCAGGCTAAGAAAGGAGAAAAGAACGCTAGTTCTAGAAGCCGGAAAGAGCAACACTTACCAAGGGACGTGAGCGCTCCAACGGGCTTGGAGCCCCGGCCTCCGAGCCAGGACAGAACCACCGGAACATGCCGCCGGCGCCTGCGCCTGCGCTGTAGGCACCCGGACTGGCGGAGTAGGAGGCAGAGCAGTAGGGCCCCCGTCAGTGGCGCCCCTAGCGCTGCTCGCCGATCCGACCCCTGAGGCCCACGGCACCTGCGCCCCCGGATGAGTCCCAGCGCTGCTCCTTCTGGCGCAGCTGCTTGCCGAGCCTACAGCCGGGATGCTCGCTGGATGTGGCGCCTGAGCCCTCGGCTCACCCCCGCGCATCGCCCCACCGACGTCCCTCCTTGAAGCTCCTCCGCCTGAAGAAGGGAGGCGGGACGCCCGGGGCACCTCGGACCGCCGCTGTCCGAGAAGAGCCTCGCCGGAGATGGAGACCCGGGGTCTCTTTGGGTCACCACCCGACGAACCAGCACCCCCTGGAGATGGGCGCAAGGGTACCCGGCCCCCTGACTCGGAGCAAACGACGCCCTCGGAGGGGAACGGGCACGTTTCTTCTCTGGCTGCCCGGGGGCCGACTCCTTTCCCTTCCCCTTGTCGACGGTCCGAGCTCCGTCAACCCTCGGCACGGGTTGGGCAGCAGCAGATGCCTCGTGCTCCACCCCGGAGCGCTCGACCCCGGGGATCGAGATCCCCCGGATGGCATCCCCAACCTGACGAACAGTGATCCCAATGTCGTCAAGGTTCGGCATCTTCCGAAGCAACTCTGCCCTCCTCTGCGGCTCCAAGAAGAGGGGAGTGCCAGAGGCCGGGAAAGTGAGGTCGCCGCCGGTAACGACGTCGCTGCTCAAGCTGGCCACCATCTCGTACAGCACCTCCTCATATGGGTTGGAGCCGAGACCTCTCTCCAGCTTGGTGCAGTCGAGCTCACCGGTGTAGTACTGTCGGTACCCGCGATATGGGGTACCCCCGTGCACAGGGGAAATGCCTAAGGATCTCGCCCTTCTCCGCAGGGAGAGCTCCGAAGGCGCCACGTGTCCAGCGGGGCTGGACCTCCCTCTCCTCAGAGGAGAGCTCCGGGCTCGCCACGTGGCCTGCAGAAGCCGGACCTCCCCCTCCGCGGGAGAGAGGTCCGAAGGCTCCACGTGTCCTACGGTGCCGGACCCCCCTCTCCTCTGAGGAGGGCTCCGGGCCCGCCACGTGTCGAGCAGAACAGCGCTGCCTGCCCCCGAGCGGTAGGCAGCGGGCGTAAAGACGCCCCATACCTTGCCCGTACAAGGTATTCAAGGCCCGCGCCTTCCCAAGACGCGGAGCACGCCTCTGTCAGGTGCCGTTGCGCCCAGTCGCATCACAGACTGGCGCGCGGTGTCAGAGCCTGCCAGCCAATAAACGCAGCAACAAGACATCCCCTGCCGCCCCCGCCGTCATCAACCACTACGGCTAGCAGGCGGCATGGGCAGGGCGGCAAGACGAAGACTCAGAAGCCTCCGCCAGAGACAACTACTGACATAACTGCGGATACGATAGTCTGCAGGCAATCTCCCCGGGACCACCTGTCGGGTCCCAGGCCCCCCTTGTAAGCCACCCGAGCCTTGGACTATAAAAGGCTCGGGTAGGCAACGTTAGCAAGGTTCGCACTCCAGCAACTCATACGCTAGACATCACTCATCCCCAAGCTCAGGACTCCGGTTCTGAGCAACAAGCAATACAGCGAGCTCCTTAGCTCGCTGTGGACGTAGGGTTTACGCTCCGGCGGCCTGAACCACGTAAAACTTGCCGTGTCAAGCTTCTCCTTAATTCGTCCATACGCTTAAGCTCTCCGCAAGTGACTAGCCCCTCTGAAAAAGAACCTCCGCGGGCTGCCCAGTGCAGGTCCGGGGGAAGTGTCGACCACACACTTCGACATTTGGCGCGCCACGAAGGGGGCTTTTCCCTTGTGCGACGAGCTTTTGCCGACGAAGATGACGAAGCTTCCTTCAGTGGCAATCTCTCCTCCCCCGCGTTCACGGCGAACCGTGACCAGCGGGGAGTACATGTCGACACACTGAGGACGGAGTGTGTCGGCACAAGCTGGTAGCCAGCAGCCGACTCCAGCAACGCCGACTCCGGCAAGGCAGGCTCCGACCAGCGTGAGATCTTCTGCAGCGATAAGCGTACCCCACAGGGGTGCACTAGCTGCAGCAAGAGCACTACTGCGCAATTCACCTGCTGGGGACGCACCCCATTCAGCGACCCAGCAGTGGATACGCGAGGTAGACCGCCTCGTCGTCGCCGCCCCGAACCCTCGACTTCGGCGGGGACGACACTCCGGTCAACCGGCTGTGTCGCTGACGCGCACGCCAACGGTTGACGGGCAGACGGCGGACTCCAGCTCCACCAGGCTTCCGTCGACGGACTTGAGGGCAGAGCTGGAGCGATGCCACTTGGGACAAGATGCCCGAGTGTTCCTCGAGCGACGTCGAGAAAGGCGTCGCATCCAAGAGGCTGGCGACAGCATGACGTCGGCCTCGACCCACCCTGAAGGGCAGATCTTCGCCACGCAAGCTCTGCCCCAGGCATACGCCGCGCAGCATATGCCACAACCATATGCCCTGCAAACGGCGTCCCCGGTCTATGGAGCAGCTTTGCCCATACCGGGATACATTGTGCCGACGGCGAATCAAGTGTTCGCGGCACCAACACCTGCGGCAACAGGGGCAGGATGTGCGGCCCTGGCACCCCACCTTCGCTTCGCGAGGTGGCCGCGCAAGTTCCGGCCGCACCTGCCCGAGAAGTACGATGGCAGTGTCAACCCAGCGGAGTTTCTCCAGATCTACTCCACTGCCGTACTTGCCGCAGGAGGGGATGAGGCCGTCATGGCCAACTATTTCCCCGTCGCCTTGACCGGCCCAGACCGGTCTTGGCTCATGAACCTACCCCAGGGTTCCATAACCTCCTGGGGGGAGCTATGCCGGCAGTTCGTTGCCAACTTCGGCAGTTCCTACACCCGGCCTGGCACGGAGCTCGACCGCCACGCCATCCAGCAACAACCAGGGGAGTCGCTGCGCTCCTTCATCCAGCGGTTCTCCCAGGTGCGGAACACCATCCCACACATCCAGAACGCTTCTGTGGTGGTGGCGTTCCGACAAGGCGTTCGGGACAAGAAGATGCCCGAGAAGCTCGCGACTAGGGAGGTCCGCGACGTCTCGGAGCTCTTCAGCCTGGCGGACAAGTGTGCCAGAGCAGCCGAAGGGCGAAACTGGCACTCACTGCCAGCCTCCGAGCCAGGGGGGCAGCCAGGATCTGGCGCCGCTTCCTATGGAAGCGACAGGAAGATCAAGAACAGGGGCGGTGGCAAGATGAAACTGCCAGCCGCGGCCCCCGTTGCCAAAACAGCGGCGCCCAGTGGAGCTCGGGAGCCGCGCCCCGACAAAAGGCCGCGGCAATCACCGGCTCCAGACGGATGCCAGGGCGAGCTATGCCCCGTGCACGGCACCGGTTACCATACTGCTGCCGAGTGCCGGGAAATCCAGAAGCTCGCGGAGCACTTCCGGAAAGGGAAGCAGCTTCTAACTGATGCCCCACCATACCGTCAAAGGGAGGGCAAGCAGAAGGTCGACGCCCGAGACGACGTCGACCACCAGGTGGAGTTCCAGTAGCTTCAGCGCGCCGTGAAGGCGATGCGCAATCATGAGAGCTCCAGTTCCAATGATGACGAGCACCGGAAGATGCTCTACATCATCTACGGTGGGTCCGCTGACCCCTCGTCCAGAAGCGTGGCTAAGACCTTGCACCGAGCGGTAGCGTCGGTGGCTCACCTCCCGAGTGCAGCACCGCACCTCAGGTGAATGGGAACCCCCATCAGCTTCGATGCCACCGACTGCCCCAGGAACATGGCTGGGGCCGGCCATCTACCGCTCTTGGTGGCCCCCACCATCGCCAACGTAAGGATGTACCACGTTTTGGTGGATGGCGGGGCTGGACTGAACCTCATCAGTCGCGCAGCTTTCTAGACGCTGCAGATCCCGATGGCCAAGCTCACCCCATCGAGCCCGTTCTCAGGGGTAGGGCCGGAACAGGTCGTTCCCTATGGCCACATCAGCCTCCTGGTGACCTTTGGGGCACCGGACAGCTATTGGACAGAGTACATTCTGTTCGACGTGGCGGAGATCGACCTCCCCTTCAACGCCATAATTGGCAGGCCAGCCCTGTACCGATTCATGGCAGTAGCCCACTATGGCTACCTTGTCTTGAAGATGCCTACACCAACAGGCGTCCTCAAGATTCATGGAGACCGTACTGCCGCAGTGTTAGCCTTGGAAAAGCTCCAAGCGCTTACAACAGCTAGAGCACCAACCCCAGGCAGTGCAGAACCAAACCGGCTCCACCCGAGTGCACGCCACCGTGCCTCTACCACAGCACTCCATGTGCAACCCCTCGACAAGGGCGACGTCCCCTTGAGGCTCGTCCAAATCGGCGCCGATGCCACCCAGACCACCCGGGAAGCCGGGGGCCTGGATAGCAAATAGGAAGGCGCGCTCGTTACCTCCCTCCGGCACAATGTCGATGTGTTTGCATGGCAGCCATCGCAGATGCCAGAGATCTCTAGGGAGGTGATTGGGCACCACCTAAAGGTCTTCCCCGACGACCGGCCAGTCCGACAGAAGCCCCGCAAGCAGTCCACCGAGCAGCAAAGCCTCATCCGCGAAGAAATCAATAAGCTGCTGGACGCAGGCTTCATACGGGAAGTCCGCCACCCCTGGTGGTTGGCGAACCCTGTTGTTGTCCCAAAGGCCGGTGGACTGCTCCGGATGTGCATCGACTACACCAGTCTCAATAAGGCATGTCCTAAAGATCTATTTCCTCTCCCGAGAATAGATCAAATAGTAGACTCGATGTCAGGCTGCGATATGCTGTGCTTCCTAGACACTTACTCGGGTTTCCACCAGATCCCTATGTCTAGAGAAGATGAAGAGCACACCTCCTTCATCACAGTAGATGGTCTGTACTGTTATGTCTCTGTGCCTTATGGCCTAAAGAACGCTCTCCCTACCTTCGTACGTACAATGCACAAGACCTTCGGAGAGCTGATAAGAGACTCAGTTGAGGTGTATGTCGATGACATTATTGTTAAGGTCAGGCAGAGTTCATCCCTACTAGATAACTTGGCCCTAGTATTCGTCTTTCCGACAAGTGTGTGTTCGGTGTATCCTCTGGAAAACCCTTAGGATTCCTGGCCTCACACCGAGGAATTGAGGCTAACCCAGAGAAGATCAAAGCCATCGACTTGAGGCGGCCCGCCGCCCGCATCAAAGAAGTCCAGAAACTCACGGGATGCCTAGCCACGCTGAGTCGGTTTATACCGAGGTTAGCAGAGCGAGCGCTCCCCTTCTCTAAGCTCCTGCGCAAATCCAGGCCATTCGCTTGGACCGATGAAGCAGAAGAAGCTCTCCAGGAGCTGAAGCAACTCCTGATGACCCTACCCGTAATGGTAGCCCCCGAGCCCGAAGAGCATCTGTTGCTCTACACCACGGCGACGTCTGCAGTGGTGAGTATGGTCCTCGTCGCAGAGCGGTCGGACCCCTTGTCGCCACAGCCTGCTCCGGTATCGGGAAACAGGCGCCAGGAAACCCCGGAGGTCCAAGACGACCCCCCGGGTCTCCGAGGCAACCCCCCGGAGGTCCAAAACGGACCCCTGGACCCCCAAAACAACCTCCCGGAGGACCAGCAGGACCTCCCGGAGGTGCAACGGGACCCCCCGGAGGTCCAATAGAGCCTCCAGGATGTCCAACGGGACCTCCCGGAGCTCCCGGGAAATCAGCGGGACCACCCGGAGGTCCAAGACAGCCCGGGAGCCTTCGAGTATCAGCTCCCGGCGGCCTCCCCGGGCCCACCCACCTCCCGCGGGCCTGAGCCATGGATGGAGATATCTCTGACCTAGGAGGGAGGGTCCGGATCATCGAGAGGCCTGTCTACTACATCAGCGAGGTCCTCCATGACGCCAAGAGAAGGTACCTGGGGGTCTGTAAGCTGCTGTATGCAGTACTCATGGCGTCCAGGAAGCTCCGCCACTCCTTCCAAGCCCACCGGGTCTCGGTGGCCACCTCCTATCCGCTGAAGGCTGTCCTTCACAGCCCCCACGCGACGGGCAGTGTCGCCAAATGGGCAGCGGAGCTACCGGAGTTAGAGCTAGACCTCCTTCCTCGTCACGCAGTCAAGAGCCAAGCACTGGCTGACTTCGTGGCTGAGTGGACGCCAACGCAGGCTGACCCAGGGGGCCATGAAGACGGTGAACCAGGGCCCCGAGCTCTGGCCTTCACCGGTCCTTACTGGACGCTCTTCTTCGACGGCTCCTCGCAAAAGCAGGGGGCCGGTGCTGGCGTACTGCTCCTCATGCCATCGGCGGAGCAGTCTGGGTATATGGTGCGTCTCAATTCCATGGCAACCAACAACATGGCAGAGTATGAAGCACTCATCTTTGGCCTAAAGACAGCCCTGTCTCTAGGCGCTCGCCAGTTGTTGGCACAGGGCGACTCCCATCTAGTTATCAAGCAAGTTAAGGGTGAATGCTCCTGCAGTGACCCACAGCTAGCTGCTCATCTGCTTTATGTGCAGATGGTGGAGAAAGA
This sequence comes from Neostapfia colusana, assembly GCA_030760725.1. Classification (NCBI taxonomy): domain Eukaryota; kingdom Viridiplantae; phylum Streptophyta; class Magnoliopsida; order Poales; family Poaceae; genus Neostapfia; species Neostapfia colusana. The sequence goes on from JASWHV010000020.1 coordinate 24,010,093, forward strand.
CTTCCTCGCCTTGGACCTGCGCCATGTACCGCGCGCTGGCAAGGCCGCAGCTGACGACCTCTCAATGAAGGCCCCCACCGGAGCCCCTGTGCCCGAAGGAGGCTTCGAGAGGACGTTGCCGCGGCCCACAGCCCGGCCCGCCGAGCCGGGCGAAGGGGGCTAGACCAGCACCTCAAAGCTGGCGGTCCCTGCGGCCATGGATGCCGCCAAGGATCGTAAGCGTCACTGGGGACTCCGTGAGACCCAGCGCTCAAGATCCAGACGCTCAAGTCAGACCCGATGCATGGATCACGGAGATCCGGGACTACTTGAAAGACAATATCCTCCCTGATGAACGTGTATCCGCTGAACGGATCGTGCGTATGGCTAAGAGACACGTGTTGGTAGAAGGGGATCTCTACCGACGCTGCGCCAACCGCGTCCTATTGTTGTGCATAACCCAGGGGGAAGGCTGCGACTTGCTCGCTGAGATCCATGGAGGCGAATGTGGGAGTCACTCTTCCTCATGCATGCTTGTCGGTAAAGCCTTCGGGCATGGCTTCTACTAGCCGACAACACTCCAGGATGCCGTCAAGCTGGTCGAGAACTGTAAGACGTGCCTGTTCCTCGCCAAGCAGATCCATAGATCGGCTTGGACGGTACAGATGATCCCGCCCACATGGCCATTTGCAGTACGGGGGCTGGACATCCTGGGACCTGGGACCATTCCCAGAACCGAGGATGGGGACCCGCTCCCGAACCCTCGGGACACAGAACACCTCCGTAAGTTCTACCCCTAGAGCAACAATAGGACATACTCTTCTTTTTATAATAAATTCCATAATGTCCAGGAACAGTGCTCGGAGCAGCTAAGCCTCAGGGGACGGTCCAGGACTACGTTCAGCTTCGCCTGGTTTCGACCCCAAGCGCGTAGAGTCTTGCTTCCCTTTTTAATGAGGCGGGTCGTGGCCTCCATACTTAGCCCGCCTTCCTCCTATGGAAATTTATATGAAAACAAACCTGTCCTACGTTGCTCTTCTTTAGTGCTCATTTAATTTACTTATTAAATTTTTATGACTGCACTTCTAGTGCATGCTCACCATGCGCTCAGCTCCCTCTTCTCATTCTCACCTTTAGTCGGCATTTGCTGCCCTACCAAAGGTGGTTGCGTTGGAGGTACCTGCCGATAGCCAGGTGGACCCCGAGCCCCCGGCACATCGCGCACGGTAGTCCCCAAGCACTGTATAAGTGGACGGGGACCGTAAGCCAAATAAAACTATGAGATAGAGGAGGGGGAGCCCCGAAGGAGAATTACGTTTCCCTTACTTGTGTGCAGGACCTCTCGGCCTCAGCTCCCCGCAGGAGTATGGTAGGTACATCCATCCAATGGAACGCACCTACCAGGGGGCCGCTACGGGATCGCGCAAGACCGAAACCCCAAGGTAAGATCAAAGAACCTAGACCTCACCGCTTCCACAGGGGCGAGGCCCGAAGGTCCCACGTGTCCAGCGGGGCCGGACCTCCACCTCCTTGAGGGGGAGCTCCGGGCCCGCCACGTGGCCTACAGAAGCCGGAACTCATCCCTCCGCGGGGAGAGGTCCGAGGGCTCCACGTGCCCCGCAAGCCCGGACCTCCCCTCAGAGGGGAGCTCCGGGGCCGCCACGTGGCCAGCAGGCCCGGACCCCCCCATTCTCATGGGGCAGGTCCTGGAGACCTCCGGGGCCCTTAATATATAGTAAGAACCCGGAGAAGGTGTCTATGCAGAGCTTCGAGATTGGTCAAGGCCTCCGAGTACCTTGCGGAGCTAAGGACTCGGCCAGGAAAAACCAGGAAGAAGACTAGGACATACAAACACAGAAGGAAACAGGAGTCTGTTCATACAAGGCTTCACGAGCTGGGCTACAGACTCAACAAAAATAAAAAAGGAGGTACAGGGCCTTGTGGCCACGGGGGCAGATGCCTAAGAGTCCCCGGACTCCCGATGAAACCTAGAGGCCACAAGGGCGGCCACGTCCTCGACCTCGGCCCTGGCAGCTTCCTCCCGCTCGGCAACGGGTCCTAGACGGACTGGCCCCAGAGAAAAGGAAGGGTCTTGGCTCCGGAAGCACGCCAGTACGTGCATAGCGACCTCCTTCGCCAGGCCCTATCCTTCCACTTCAAGCTCGTCAGCGATCACCGCTTCGAGCCGACCCAGCTTGTCGTCGATGGACTCAAGTGATGGGATTGCTTCGGACATCTGCCGCGCCGGAGCCTCCATCCGCACAGGGCTGAAACCAAGAGGAGCCAAGGCGGACCCCGCCTTGGCAATAAAGCCCTAGACCGCCTGGGCCTTGGCGGACCGCAAAGAGTGGAGCTTCTCTACCTCTTGGTGAGCCGCCAGCTCGCGATCCATCGCCGCCTGGCGCTCCTGGGAGAACTGCTCCTCCCTCGCGGCAGCAGCCGACTCACGGAGCTCCAGCGCCTCGGTCCGAGCCCTCAGCTCCCCCACTTTGGCTCTCAGCCGGGCGGTGGTCTTCTCCTTCTCGGCCGCTGCGGCGTGTTCCCGATCGGCGACGGCGCACTCTCTACGAGCTACCGGCAGCCGCAACTCCTCCGCAGCGGCAGAACGCTCCTCGGCTTTGGCTTCAACATGGGCCAGGGCCTCGCGGTAGGAAGCACGAAACCGCTGGGTCTCTGACTCCAAGCGGCTAATGGCCTTCTTCTGAGTGTCAAGCGGAGCACTCATGGCCTCAAGCCTTGACTGCCTCGAGTCAAGATCCGCCCTAGCCTCCTGGGCCCGTTGCTGCCAGCTGAGAAGGCGTTCCCTCTCGCCGGCCAGCGCCCCCCGCTCCTGCTTGAAGGCGGCCTGGAGCTGTCGGGCGCTGGTCTGGACACGCCCCAAGGCATCCCACACGGGCGCCGGAACAGAGGGGGCAGGAGTCACACACCTGACCCCCCCTGTTGAGTCTAAGACCGGCGGAGGCACCGGTGCCTCAGCAACCGGAGTGGGACGCTGCCCTAAGGAAGCCAGGGGCCAGAAGGTGCACCTGCAGCGGCCCTCCCAGTCTCAGGACCGGATTTCTGGGCTAGTAAAGGAGGGAGGACAGGTGCGGATGCGGCCACCGTGGAGGGTGAACCCGCCGGCACGGAGGTAGCCCCCGTCGACTTGGGGGCCATGGGAGCCACCACGGTTCCCAGATGCTGAGGCGCGGAGCCTCCGTCAGTTGGAGACGGCCGGGTAAGGGGCCCGCCCCCGGCAGCCGGTCGGTCCCTGCAAGGAAAGAAAGCTCTCAGGCTAAGAGAGGAGACGAGAACGCTGCTCCTACAAGCCAGAAGGAGCAACACTTACTGGGCGACATGATCGCTCCAACGGGCTTGTAGCACCATCCTCTGGGCCGTAAGTGAACCGCCAGGACCTGCGGATGGAATGGTCATGGGACGTGGCGCCTGGACCCCCGGTACACTCCCCGGCGTCGCTCCACCAGCATCCGTCCTAGAAGCCCCTCCACTTGGGGAAGGATGACGAGGCGCTTGGGTTACTTCGGACTGCCGCTGTCCGGGGAGAGACCCGCTGGGGTGGGACACACGGGGCCTCTTCGAGTCGCCACCCGATGGACCAGCACCCCCGGGAGATGGGTGCAAGGGTGCTCCGGCACCCTGACTCGGCGCAGGCGGCACCCTCGGAGGAGACCGGGCGCGTTTCTTCTCTGGATGCCCGGGGTCCGGCTCCTTCCCTTCCCCTTGTCGGCGGCTTGAGTTCTGTCGGCTCTTGGGAAGGGTTGGGCAGCAGCAGACGCCTCGTGCCCCGATCCGGAGCGCTCGGTTCCTGGGATCGTGATACCCCGGAAGGCATCCCCGACCTGCCGGACGGCGATCCCGATGTTGTCGAGGTTCGGCATCTTCCGCAGGAGCTCTGACCTCCTCTGTGGCTCCAGGAAGAGGGGGTGGCAGACGGCGGAAGGGTGGGGTCGCCACTGGGAATGTAGTCGCCGCTCACCTTGCCCACCATCTCGTACAGCTCCTCGTCGGAAGGATCAGAGCCGGGGCCCCTCTCCAGCCTGGTACAGTCCTGCTCGCCAGTATAGTACCACGCTGGGCGACTGCGCTGCTGCAAGGGCGCAATACGGCGCGACATGAAGTCCATCAGCACCATCAGGGACGTCAGCCCCTCGTTGGACAAGAACCGGATCCGCTCCAACACTGGGGTATACTCCTGCTCCAGCTCAGGGATCTCCTCCAAGAAGCGACGATCGGTGGTTGGGCTAGCGGTCGGGAGATGTAGGCGATCGTGCTCGTCGGTCTGCACTACCACCCAGCTCTCCCTCCAGTTTTCCCATCTTGATGCACTGAAGGCAGAAGGTACCCAGAGACCTTTGGGTCCTTGCAGCGATGTTGGAATTAGTACGCCCCCATCTGGGTCTTCGAGCCGTGCCCAGTCGTCCGCAACACAAAGAAGTAGCGGAAGAGCGTCACAGAAGCGTGCACCCCCACAAACATCTCGCAGAAGTGGACAAAGACAGCGGCCATTGCGAAGGAGTTGGGAGAGAGATGGTGGAGCTGGATCCCATACGTCTCCAGCAGTGTGACAAAGAAGGAAGAAATTGGCGGGACGAACCCCGCCAGAGCATAGGCAGTGAAGAAGACCATCTCCCCCTTTTTCAGGATCAGGGGGAGAGATCCCCGGCGGAGCCGGCGTTTCTGTTCCTCCGTGCGCCAGCCCAGCAGCCTGCGCACTGGCCCAAGCTCGGAGGAACGAACGAGACGCATCGGGAGCAAGTTGGAAGCCATGGCGGAATAGAGCACAAGGACAGGAAAGCCGAGGCGCAAGAGTTCAAGGGAAGAACGAGCGCTAGGAAATGCGAAGGGAAGCCGTGATGCGGGTGAGATCCCCTTTTAAAACTTTCCAGGAACGATTCGAGGTGATTCGAAAATCTTTGAATACATCGCATCGGCGACCGCGTTGGCTCCGAGACCGGGCGCCGATGACAGGTGGACCCAAGCCGCCCAACTGAAGCGGTGGGTCAAGGAGTCAGTCTCCCTGGAAGACAAGCCGGCAAGGCGCTTCGGCGGTTCCGGAAGAAAGCGCCGCGACGTACAAGAATGGCAGCCTTGGGAATCGCTGCAGTAAAGGCAACCATCAAGTGGGCGCACGCTCCCACGATCCCGTGACTGTTCGTGCTCCGGCAGCGGTCAATGCGGGACATAGAGAAAGTGCGCGGAACAGAAGAGACGGAGGTCCCACCTCGGGCTCGCTATCTCCCCCAAGATGGGCCCGGGGGCCACTGTCGGTACCCGCGATATGGGGTACCCCCGCGCACAGGGGAAAATGCCTATGGATCTCGCCCTTCTCCGCAGGGAGAGCTCCGAAGGCGCCACGTGTCCAGCGGGGCCGGACCTCCCTCTCCTCAGAGGAGAGCTCCGGGCTCGCCACGTGGCCTGCAGAAGCCGGACCTCCCCCTCCGCGGGAGAGAGGTCCGAAGGAGCCACGTGTCCAGCAGGGCCGGACCTCCCTCTTCTCAGAGGAGAGCTCCGGGCTTGCCACGTGGACGACAGAAGCCGGACCTCCCCCTCCGCGGGGAGAGGTCCGAAGGCTCCACGTGTCCTACGGGGCCAGACCCCCTTCTCCTCTGAGGAGGGCTCCGGGCCCGCCACGTGTCCAGCAGAACAGCGCTGCCTGCCCCCGAGCGGTAGGCAGCGGGCGTAAAGACGCCCCATACCTTGCCCTTACAAGGTATTCAAGGCCCGCGCCTTCCCAAGACGCGGAGACGCGGAGCACGCCTCTGTCAGGTGCCGTTGCACCCAGTCGCATCACAGACTGGCGCGTGGTGTCAGAGCCTGCCAGCCAATAAACGCAGTGATAAGACATCCCCTGTCACCCCCGCCGTCATCAACCACTACGGCTAGCAGGCGGCATTGGCAGGGCGGCAAGACGAAGACTCAGAAGCCTCCGCCAGAGACAACTACCGACATAACTGCGGATACGATAGTCTGCAGGCAATCTCCCCGGGACCACCTGTCGGGTCCCGGGCCCCCCTTGTAAGCCACCCGAGCCTTGGACTATAAAAGGCTCGGGTAGGCAACATTAGCAAGGTTTCGCACTCCAGCAACTCATACGCTAGACATCACTCATCCCCAAGCTCAGGACTCCGGTTCTGAGCAACAAGCAATACAGCGAGCTCCTTAGCTCGCCGTGGACGTAGGGTTTTACGCTCCGGCGGCCTGAACCACGTAAAACTCGCCGTGTCAAGCTTCTCCTTAATTCGTCCATACGCTTAAGCTCTCCGCAAGTGACTAGCCCCTCCGAAAAAGAACCTCCGCGGGCTGCCCAGTGCAGGTCCGAGGGAAGTGTCGACCACACACTTCGAAAACTACCACGCCGGGCGGTTGCGTTACTGCAAGGGCGCTATACGGCGTGACAGAAAATCTATCAGCACCATAAGGGACGTCAGCCCCACGTTGGCCAGGAACCGGATCCGGTCCATGACCGGCGCGTACTCCGGCTCCAGCTCCGGGATCTCCTCCCAGAAGCGACGCTCGGTGGTCAGGATGGCAGTTGGGAGCTGCAGGCGATCATGCTCGTCAGTCTGCACGATCACCCAGTTCTCCCTCCAGTTTTCCCACCTCGACGCACCGAAAGGTAGAAGGTACCCAGAGGCCTTCGCATCCTTGCAGCGATGCTGGAAATAGTACGCCCCCAGCTGATTCTTCGAGCTGCGCCCGGTCGTCCGCAACACGAAGAAGTAGCGGAAGAGTGTCACTGAAGCGTGCACCCCCACGAACATCTCGCAGAAGTGCACGAAGATGGCGGACATCACTAAGGAGTTGGGGGAGAGGTGATGGAGCTGGAGACCGTACGTCTCCAGCAGCGCCACAAAGAAAGAAGAAATCGGCGGGACAAACCCCGCCACGGCGTAGGCGGTGAAGAAGACTATTTCCCCCTTCTCCAGGAGCAGGGGGAGAGATCCCTCCTGGAGCCAGCGCTTCTGCTCCTCCGCGTGCCAGCCCAGCAGCCTGCGCACTGACCCGAGCTCGGCCGACCAAGCGAGACGCGGCGGAGGCAAGTTGGAAGCCATGGCAGATGGAAGCTCAAGAACAGGGAAGACAAGGGCGCAAGAGCTCAAGGAAACAGGGAAGATGCAAGCGCTGGGAAGTGCGAAGGGAAGCCGCGATGCGGTTGAGATCCCCTTTTAAACTTCCTAGGCGCGATTCAAAGCGATTCGAAACTCTTCGAATACGCTGCTTGGACAACCGCTTCGGCTCCAAGAACGAGCGTCGATGACAAGTGGACCCAAGCCGTCCAGCTGAAGCGGTGGGCCAAGAAGTCAGTCTCCCAAGGAGACGAGCTGGCAAGACGCCTCGGCGGTTCCCAAAAAGGCGATGCGACGTGCAGAAGTGGCAGCATTGGGAACCGCCGCAGTAAAAGCGGTCATCAAGTGGGGCACACGCTCCCACGATACCGCGACTGTTCATGCTCCGGCAACGGTCAATGAGGGTCTTCGAGAAGGTGCACGGAGCGGAAGAGACGGGGGCCCCACCTCGGGCTCATTATCTCCCCCGAGATGGGCCCGGGGGCCACTGTCGGTACCCTAAATATGGGGTACCCCCGCGCACAGGGGAAACTGCCTAAGGACCTTGCCCTTCTCCGCAGGGAGAGCTTCAAAGGCGCCACGTGTACAGCGGGACCGGACATCCCTCTCCTCAGAGGTAAGCTCCGGGCCCGCCACGTGGCCAACTGAGCTGGACCTCCCCCCTCCGTGGGGAGAGCTCCGAAGGCTCCACGTGTCCAGCGGGGCCAGACCTCCCTCTCCTCAGAAGAGAGCTCCGGGCCCGCCACGTGGCCAGCGGAGCTGGACCTCCCCCCTTCACGGGGAGAGCTCCGAAGGCTCCACGTGTCCAGCGGCGCCGGACCTCCCTCTCCTCAGAGGAGAGCTCCGGGCCCGCCGATTGGTCAGCAAAGCCAGACCTCCCCCTCCGCGGGGAGAGCTCTGAAGGCTCCACGTGTCCAGCGGGGCCGGACCTCCCTCTCCTCAGAGGAGATCTCCGAGCCCGCCACGTGGCCATCAGAGCAGCGCTGCCTGCCCCTGCGCGGTAGGCAGCAAGAGTAAAGACGCGCCATACCTTGCCCGTAAAAGGTATTCAAGACCCGCGCCTTCCCAAGGCGCGGAGACGCGGAGCACGCCTCTGTCAGGTGCCGTTGCGCCCAATCACATCGCAGTGAAGACTGGCGCACTGCGTCAGAGGCTGCATGCCAATAAACACAGCGACAAGACATCCCCTGCCGCCCCTGCCAACCACTACAAGTAGCTTGCAGCATGGGCAGGGCGGCAGAATGAAGACTTTGAAGCCCTCGCCAGAGACAACTGCCGGTGTAACTGCGGATACGGTAGATGGCAGGCAATCTCCCCGAGACCACCTGTCAGGTCCCGGGACCACCTTGTAAGCCGCCCGAGCCTTGGACTATAAAAGGCTCGGGTAGGCAACATTAGCAAGGGTTCGACATTCTTACACTCTCACGCAGGGTTCGCTTCTGAGCACCAAGCAATACAACGAGCATCTCTGCTCACCGTGGACGTAGGGTATTACGCTCCGGCGGCCTGAACCACGTAAAAATCCCGGTGTCAAGCTTCTCCCTTCATCGTCCCTAACGCGTAAGCTCTCCGTGAGTGACTAGCCCCTCCGAAAATGAACCTCCGCGGGCTTCCTAGAGCAGGCCTGGGGGAAGTGTCGGCTACACACTTCGACAATGAGCATAATCATCAAGAGTTATAACATACATCATTCATCAAAAGGATAACATAGTCATCATTTCACATCATGAAAGCATAAAGATGGCATAATATCATAAGTCTTACAACAGCATAACAGTCTTACACAAGCTCATCTCTTAAGCTAAGATACAAAATGAAGAAAGACCTACGACCTATGACTCCCCCTCAATCTCTCCCCCTTTGGCATCAAGACACCAAAAACAAAGAGAGAAGGGATCTACTTGTCGTGGCCGGCTCACTCCTTGCTGTCCGTCCTTTCTTCATCTTCGTCATCAGCCTGAGGAAGAGGAGGAAAGGAACCACTCATCGTGCCAAAGTAAGCACGCTCTGAAGGAGAGAGAGGAGGAAGCTCTGTAAACTCAGATGCAGAGTCCTCTGAGATAACCGGGGATCCAATGGGCTCAATCTCCAGTTTTTGGCATATTTCTTTGACATTTGCCTTCATGTATCTCATCTCTGCTCTTCTTTCCTTGTTCATCTTATGTAGCTTCACTTTAGTTTTGTGGCAAGAGCTGAACATAGCAGCCAAAAACTTCATGATCCCACTGGAGGAACCCTACTGTGGAGAGGCCCTAGTCTTGGATGTAGGCCTTGCATCTTCACGGGCTCTCTCTAGATGTTCTTCAGGTGATCCAGGTGAGAGTGCAGCTGGGAGGGAGGCCTGAGGAGGCTTCTGAGGCCTTAGAGTAGTGTGCTCTACATCCTTCACAAACTCAATTCTTGTGACTTTCTCAATCATGAACATCAAGAAAGGAGCATGGCCACAGGAACGGTTTGGTGTGCAGGATATGTTTACCATGTCATTCCAAATATAGTCGAAGATATTAAATCTTCTCCTCCTGCTGATTACTTTCATCAAGGTTCTCAGATAACCTTGGACGCTCCCGGCATGTCCATCCTTTGGAGCGATTGTCTTCCGGAGCACTCTGTTGAGAACAATGAAGAAATGCTTCATGTTCTTGGTTGAGGGAGGGTTGAAAGGAAGTCGAGTATCATAGACGAACTCCATCTTGTCCTTCTCCACCACTCCCAAATTGTGAATCACAATCTCATCATCATTGGTATCCTCAATATGCAACAGTCTGGCAAATTCAGTGTAGGAGATTGTGTACTTGGATCCATGTGTCATCCAAGTCGCTCTGTCCTCTCCATCATGAGCAAAGTGGCAGGTCGAGTAAAACTAGGCGGTGATCTCATCATTCCAGTTGTACCTGAAGGCGAGTAGGTCCTTGAGTCCATGTCTCTCTGCAGCCTCTATGACCTCCTCAAAAGCTTCACAACTTTTCCTTTCAAAGTACGTCCAGTCTATCCATTGACTTCGGACCGCTGGAGTCTTCATTTGGAGGTACACTGAACTGTAGTAGTCCGAGTGAAAGTTACTCCAATATATCTTGTCGGCTGCCTTTTTGCCGGAGCTGTAGGCATCAACCTTTCTTAGGTTCCATGCCACTTCGCTCCCTTTGCCATTGAATTTCTGCTCCAATGGTTCTCTATTTCCCTTCCTTGGAGCTGTCATCTTCAGGGGACCAATCAGGCCGGAAGCAAGCCCCTTTCCCTTGCCCTTGACTTGGCGTTGAGCCGCTGAGCTAGAACCAGCCACATTTGCTCTTGAAGCTGGTCTCTTGATTGTGACCTTCGGCGAACTCTAGGTGGGGTGAGCGAGGCTTGTCAGCATGATCTTGTCTCCTTTTGGAGTGAGACTCCGGATGATGAGATATGACATCTAGATCCATTTCTGTCTCAAAGTCGGAGAGACTTTCATTTGATCCCAACATGTTTTCTGACAAGGAAGAAAAGTGGTTATGAATAATCAAGAATGACAAAAGATTGCATTGAGTTGACATAAGCTAGGATTCCCTAACAAGATCTCTGAATCAGGGCATACCGGACTAGTCCGGTGTTCAGGGTCGGACTAGTCCGGAGTATCGGACTTGTCCGCCCTAATAACGAACTAGTCCGTTATGTGGCTACTCAAGCCCTAATTTGTTGAAATTTGAGATTATTCATTGCAAATGTGATCTAGGGTACATGTAATAAACGAAGCATGTATTCACTAGAGGAGCTAAGCTATTTGAGCAAAAACAAGGAAGATTGAAGGTTCTAGGGTTTGGAGAGAAGTTTACCAAATCCTTCGATTCGAGGTGTTGAGGAAGTTTTTGATCCAGACTGGTCCGGGGTCTTTGATCCCTTGGTAGTGGAGAACGATTTCCGCGGAAATTTGAGAGGTTTTGGTGGAGAACATGCAAATTCACCTTGGAAGCTCTTGAGTGAGGAGAGAGAGAGTTGGGAGAGTTATGAGGATGAAGAAAATTAGGTTTCAGTCGTCCTTAGGGTTATGGAATCAAAATATCGGACTAGTCCGGACCATATCGGACTAGTCTGTTTTCTGTCTAGAGAGAAAATCGGACTAGTCCGTGGTTGTCTAGACTAGTCTGGACTAATGGACTAAGTGCGGACTAGTCTGCCAGTGCGGACTAGTCCGGGGTGACCACGGACTAGTCCGTGGTCCCTTGTACAGAGGTGTATAAAACACAGACTATTCCGATATGGTCCCTTGTACAGAGGTATATATATATATATATTCAGGGGTTTCTATTGGGAAATAAGGTACAAAGGCACATAGGTATTCTTGATGAATATGATCAGTAAACATACAACAATCAAGCTATGACCATAATTCATCAAGATCAAGTAATTGACATAGTTTTTTTAAGAGGAAAATAGAGAGAGATGATTTTTCAATATCATTAACATGATTTTGAGGATGGCATACAGATATGCAAGTTTTCAAGCCACATTTCGAGCATCAAGGATATTTAGTTCATTTCGAAGCTCACAAAAGTGTTTTTCATCAAGTGGCTTGGTAAAGATATCGACTAGTTGTTTTTCAGTGTTGACATGGGAAATGGCTATGTCTCCTTTCATTGAGTGAAGAAATGATGCCGGATATCTATATGTTTGGTTCTAGAGTGCTCAACAGGGTTATGGGCAATTTTGATAGCACTCTCATTGTCACAAAGGAGTGGAATACGGCTCATATTGTAACCGTAATCCCTTAGAGTTTGTCGCATCCAAAGGAGTTGTGCACAACAACTCCTGGCTACAACATACTCCGCTTCGGCTGTGGATAGATCAATTGAATTTTGTTTCTTTGAGGACAAAGAAACTAGGGATCTACCTAGGAATTGGCAAGTGCTAGAAGTACTTTTTCTATCTACCTTACATCTGCCATAATCTGCATCGGAGTATCCAATGAGATTGAATTTTGAACCTTTGGGATACCAAAGGCCTAGGTTGGGTGTATGAACTAAATATCTCAAGATCCTTTTAACGGCTGTCACATGACACTCCTTAGTATTGGCTTGAAACCTTGCACAGAGACATACACTCAACATGATAGCAGGCCTAGATGCACATAGATAGAGTAGGGAGACAATCATGGAACGATATACCTTTTGATCCACGTTAGGTCCATCTTCCTTTAGGTCCAAGTGTCCATTTGTCGCCATGGGAGTCTATGGGCTTTGCTTTGTCCATTCCAAACTTCCTGAGAATGTCTTGAGTGTACTTTGTTTGGCTTATGAACGTCCCGTCCTTTTGTTGCTTCACTTTAAATCCCAAGAAGTACCTCAGCTCTCCCATCATGGACATCTCAAAGCTATCTGTCATAATCTTGCTAAATTCTTGACAAAAGGATTTGTTAGTTGAACCAAATATTATATCGTCAACAAAGATATGGCAAATGAAGAGGTCATCATCAAAGTGTTTAGTAAACAAGGTGTAATTAGCTTTTCCAATCTTGAAGTCATTTTCAATTAGAAAATCTCTAAGGCACTCATACCAAGCTCTAGGAGCTTGTTTGAGGCCATAGAGAGCCTTACGCAGTTTGAACACGTAGTCGAGGTGCTATTTATCTTCAAAACCGGGTGGTTGCTCCACGTACACCTCCTCCTTGATCGGTCCGTGAGAAAGGCGCTTTTCACGTCCATTTTATAAAGCTTGAAATCATAGTGAGTAGCATATGCAAGTAATATATCAATCGACTCAATCCTAGCTACGGGAGCAAAAGTCTCATCGAAATCCAAACCTTCGACTTGTGAGTAGCCTTTTTCCACAAGTCATGCCTTGTTTCTTGTTACTACTCCATGTTCGTCTTGCTTGTTGCGAAAAACCCATTTAGTGCCGACGACATTGGACTTAGGTCTCTCAACAAGCTCCCACACTTCGTTCCTTTTGAAGTTGTTCAGTTCTTCTTGCATCGCCATCACCCAGTCTGGATCTTTTAACGCATCCTCGACCTTGTATGGTTCCAAAGAAGATACAAATGATTAGTGTTCACAAAAATTAGCTATGCGAGATCGAGTTACTACTCCATTTCAGATGTTACCAATTATGTTTTCAACGGGGTGATCTCTTTGGATGCTTTAGTGCACTCTTGGATGTGGCACTTGTGGTCTTGAATCTTCATTATCATCTTCTTCTCCCCCTGGATAGTTGCCCTCATTGATGTTTTGGCCTTCTTGATTTTCTTGAGGTTGATCTTGTATGGAAGCTCCCCCTTGATCATTTTCCTCCATCTGTGGTTCATTTTCTTCATCCGCATTTGAAGGTGGCACTTGTGGTCGAACATCGCCCAAAGCCATTCTTCTCAATGCTTGACATGGAGCTTCTTCTTGATCTAGCACACACTGATCAACTTGCTCTTCTCGAGAGCCGTTAGTTTCATCGAACACTACGTCACGTGCTACTTCAACAAGTCCGGAGGTTTTGTTGAAGACACGGTAAGCGTAGGAGTTCGAATCATAGCCAAGTAAGAAACCTTCATCGGACTTCAGAGCAAACTTAGAGGCCCTTGGCTTCTTATTTAAAATATAGCATTTTGAACCAAAGACTCGAAAGTATGGAATATTTGGTTTGTTACCCGTGAGTAGTTCATAAGAGGTTTTCTTGAGCAGCCGATGAAGATATAGTCGGTTTATGGCATGACAAGCAGCGTTAACCGCTTCAGCCCAAAACCTTTCCGAAGTCTTGTATTCATCGAGCATTGTCCTCGACATCTCAATGAGAGTTCTGTTCTTCCTTTTGGCTACTCTGTTTTGTTGAGGAGTGTATGGTGCTGAAAATTCATGCTTTATCCCTTCTTCGTCTAGATACTCCTCAACTTGGGTGTTCTTGAATTCTGTTCCATTGTCACTTCGTATGTTCTTGATCTTCAATGAGAATTCATTTTGGGCACGCTTGATGAACTTCTTGAGAGTTCCTTGAGTTTCTGTCTTATCATGCATAAAGAAAACCCACGTGAAGCGTGAAAATCATCAACAATGACTAGACCGTATTTATTACCGCCGATGCTTATGTAGGCAATTGGACCAAATAGATCCATGTGAAGGAGCTCAAGCGGTCTTGTTGTAGTCATGACATTCTTCGCGGGATGGGGTGCTCCTACTTGTTTTCCTGCTTGACATGCTCTACACGGCCCGCCTTTCTCAAAAACAACATCCTTTAAACCTCGGATGTGATCGCCTTTGAGGAGTTTTTGAAGATTCCTCATACCAACATGTGCTAGCTGTCTATGGCATGGCCAACCCATGTTGGTCTTTGCAATCAAGCATGTGTCAAGTTCAGCTTATCTTTGTTGAAGTCAACTAGATAAAGTTTTCCCTTCAACACACCCTTGAATGCAATTGAGTTATCACTCCTTCTAAAGACAGTCACACCCTCATTAGTGAATAAGCAATTATAACCCTTGTCGCATAATTGAGATATGGACAACAGATTATAATCCAGGGAGTCAACATGTAAAACATGAGAGAGAGTATGTTGTGATGAAATTGCAATTTTACTGGTACCAAGCACTTTTCCTTTACTATTATCACCAAAGTAAATGTCTCCGCTTGGATTTTCATTTTCTTCATATTCCATGAACATTCTTCTTTCTCAGGTCATGTGATTGGTGCATCCACTATCTAGCACTCATTTTGCTCCGCCGGATGAATAAGTCTGCAAAAATAAATTATGCTTGGTCTTAGGTACCCAAGCTTGCTTGGGTCCTTTGAGGTTAGTCACAAGTGATTTGGGCACCCACACATGAGACTTGGTATTCCCATGGCGTGGCCCAACATATTTAGCATAAACTCTTCCAAGATTACTTTTCATAAGTAAATATGAAGCATCAAAGGTTCTAAATAGAAGTTGTTGTTCATATGTGTTCACATTGTTAAATTTATCAACATTACTAAGCTTTGTAGTTTAAGAAGAGTTTCCCTTGACAAAGGCAATGCAACCCTTGTTGTTCTTGTGGTTTCTAGCATTGTCTTTTCACCATTAGAATATCCAATGCCATATTTGACATTAGGAGGTCTTGTGACCGAGTAGGCACTGCGTGCATACTTGATCTTCTCCTTGTCAAATATGCCACTTTTAGAAGATTGCTTGTCCTTTATCAAGTTTGGCTTTTTCTTCATGTTAGTGCCATTTTTGGCACAAGTACAAGTAATGCTAGTTTCAGACTTTGTGTGTTGAGAATGTGAGCTAGACGTTGATGAAGAACCACTTTGCTTGAGTGACTCAACTTGTCCTTCAAGGATCTTGTTAACTTTGGTTAAGTTAGCAAGTTCATCCTTGATGGTGGTATTTGAGTCTTTTAACTTCAAGCAAGCTTGTGACACCCTCGCCTCGGGTGTCAGCATATGTTCATGTTCTATGAAGAGGAAGCATTTTAATGAAAATAGAGGAACAGAGAGAATTATTAAAAATAGCCAATAAAGCCCTCCGAGAGCGACGAAGACAGCTTACCACAGCCGCTGGCCACGTGGCGTGTTCGGAGCTCGTCCCTGCAAAGTGAAGAGAGGTCCGCCGCTGAAAGAGCTACGTGGCAGGTTCGGGGCTCGTCGCCACAAAGGGGAGAGGTCCGATCCTGTTGGACACGTGCTGCCCACGGAGCTAGCCTCTGCAGAGAAAGCAAAGGCATTTCCGCAAGACACGTGTCATCCTTGGAGCTAGTCCTCGCGGAAATCAGAGGTCCAGTCGCGCGGGGTACGTGTTGATCTCGGAGCCCATCTCAGAGAAGTCCGGATCTATCGAACACGTGTCGCCACCGGAGCTTATCTCCGGGAGGTCTGTCGTTGCCGGACACGTGTCGACCTCGGGGCATGTTCCTGAGGAAGGAAGAAAGGGAAGACCGGCGCCAACACGTGACGTGCACGGAGCTCACCTCCAAAGAAGGGGGAGGTCTCGCTCGTGACACGCGGCACAACCGGAGCTCGTCTCTGCGGACGAGGAGATACCAGGCCCCGGAGGACACGTGGAGCTTCCGGAGCTCATCATCACGGAGGTAACGAGTTCTGGAGCAGGTTTTACGCGTAAAGATACCGGTACACAACAGAAACCGATCTAAATTCCACGATGTTACTAAAGATAAGATGTTAGGATCCAACAAAGATCTGAATAAGACTCTTACTCGAGATACAATCAGATTAGGACTGTTCTCTTCCCGATTATAAATAGAACCCAAAACCTCTGGCCGAAACCACAAACTTCTCTTTTGACTCCTGAGCCGACGACTTAGAGCCCTAGCCCTAACTCGCCGAACAAACCATCGTTGAAGCGCAACAAGGGAGATCATCAAAGAAGAACCGAGCGGTCTGAGGAGGACCTCGAAGAACGTGGGATAGGACTTCAATATCATTGTGTTCATTTCCTTGCATCTGTTCTTCAATTCCTTTCGAACAGAAGCCTTCTCGTGGGCAGATCACTTTGATCTAAAGACAAGATCATCGCCACGTCCACCTTTGATCCGAACACCCCTGTCCCTACAAGGCCATGTAAGAACACGTACAGATCGATCTAATAAAACTAATCGTGAGATAGCATGCATATGCATCATTGCATCTAGTTTAAGGTTTGTGCATAAATATTGATTGCTGTGAATCCTATATGCACGTGATCCTACCTAGCAGGACAAGCTCAGGGAGCTGTCTACGACGAACTGCAGCAACCAGGTTTTGAGAATCAAGAACAACCGGAACCGCAAGAACAAGGCATGTGCTGTTTGACCATATTGATCCTATGTTTTGCGAAAAACTATCTTGTTTTGCGAAAAGGTGTGCGTACTGAGTCAAACATGATGGGAAGCCCTTTTATAGGAGTTTACTAGTTTTGATTAAACCACCCTTGTCGCCTGGGAAGTTTATGAGTCGGGTATGGTTTTTGGCTTTATGCTTCGCTGAGTCTATGGGATTGGGAAGCGAGATAGATGTGTCTAGCTAACTGCACTCGTACTGATAATAAGTAACTGATAAGGTTAATGAATATGGATCGGAGGGAGATCTAGGCAAGCCTGGGTTTGTGAATGAGGTAGCATGAGATGGTGGTTTTACTTGCCGTAGATCTAAGGACCGGTTCATGCATGCACATGCCAGGATAACAGTGCCACCACAAGGCCAAGTATGGGTGCGGCTTAGCTGAGTAATTAGGTAAGTTGCTAGAGTGTTATGGACTGTGGAAGGCGCGGGGAATGGGAGTCGAGTGAGGACTGCCCTGGGAACTGCATGGCACAAGAGGGGGCCCGTGGGTGGGAGAATTGGAGATTCTAGCCTGCCGGTGAAACCATAGTGAGTCCATACATCTAGTAACCCCTTTGTAAAGGCTGTTTTGTGATCTCTTGACCACCTCGTGGGCAGAAGGCCGGACGTCGCCCCCTCCGCAGGGGTGAGCTCCGAAAGCGCCACGTGTACAGTAGGGTCGGGGCTCCCCTCTCCTCAAAGGATAGCTCTGGGCCTACCACGTGGCCAGAAGGCCGGACCTTGCCCCCTTCACAAGGGCGAGCTCCGAAGGCGCCACGTGTCCTATAGGGCCGGGGCTCCCCTCTCCTCAGAGGATAGCTCCGGGCCTGCCACGTGGCCAGAAGGCCGGACCTCGCCCCCTCCGCAGGGGCGAGCTCCGAAGGCGCCACGTGTCCAGTAGGGCCGGGGCTCCCCTCTCCTCAGAGGATAGCTCCGGGCCTTCCACGTGCCCAGGAGGTCGGACCTCGCCCCCTCCGTAGGGGCGAGCTCCGAAGGCGCCACATGTACAGAAGGGCCGAGGCTCCCCTCTCCTCAGAGGATAGCTCCGGGTCTGCCACGTGGCCAGAAGGCCGGACCTCGCCCCCTCCGCAGGGGCGAGCTCCGAAGGCGCCACGTGTCCAGCAGGGCCGGGGCTCCCCTCTACTCAGAGGAGAGCTCCGGGCCTGCCACGTGGCCAGCAGAACAGCGCTGCCCACCTCGGCTCGGTAGGCAGCAGGAGTAAAGGCACGCTTTGCCTTTACCGTACAAGGCATTCAAGACCTGCACCTTCCCAAGACGCGGAGGCACGGCGCACGCCTGTCAGGAGGCACTGTGACCAGTCACAGTCAAGACAGGCACACAGTGTCAGAAGCTGTAGACCAATAAATACAGCGACAAGACATGCCCTGCCGCCCTGCCATCATCAACCACTACGCCTATCCTGCGGCATGGGCAGGGCGGCAAGACGACGACCAAGGCGCCAGCGCTAGAATACAGCTACCAACATTCACTGCAAGACATAGTAGCTGGTAGGAAATTACCCCGGGCCACCTGTCGGGCTCTGGGGCCCACATTGTAAGCCGCCCGAGCCTTGAACTATAAAAGGCTCGGGTAGGCAGCGTTACAAAGGGTTCGGCAGTTCGCCACCCCAATGACGCACCCAGTTCACCACCAAGCTTAGAACTCTGGTTCTAAGCCCCAAGTAATACATAGAGCAACACAACTCTCGTGGACGTAGGGTTTTACGCTCCGACGGCCCGAACCAGGTAAAAATCCCTGTGTCAATCCACCTTCATCCTCTCCAACTCAGGCGACCCTCCGAGAGAACTAGCCCCTCCGAAAAAGAACCTCCGCGGGCTGCTCCGAGCAGGCCCGGGGGAAGTGTCGATTGCTACACTTCGACACCCCGGGTTCGTGGGACTCTTTGAGTGGATTGTGATGACCTTCAGGTTGAAGAACGCCAGTGCAACATACCAGAGGGCTATGAATCTGATATTCCACGACTTGTTGGGAGATATTATTGAGGTGTACAACGACGACCTTGTGGTAAAGTCGGCTGGATTCCAAGGGCATATGGCCGACATGTAGAAAGCATTTGAGAGGATGAGAATGTATGGCCTTAAGATGAATCCTCTCAAGTGTGTGTTTGGCATGTCGGCTGGACGTTTCTTGGGCTTCATCGTGCATGAACATAGCATAGAAATTTATTCCAAGAAGGTGGAAGCCATCAAGAAGATTGGAGAGCCGACATGCAAGAAAGATGTACAAAGTTTGCTAAGGAAGATAAACTACTTGAGGAGGTTCATTGCAAACTTGGCTACCAAGATTGGATCCTTCATGGCACTCTTGAAGCTCAAATGCGAGTAGGAGTTCACTTGGGGGGGGGCAGTGCAGAAGGAGGTTTTCGAGAGAATCAAAGAATACTTGATCAAGCCACCAGTCTTGCGGGCACCAAAGATGAGGCAGCCTTTTAGGATCTATGTAGATGCTCAAAGCCAAGTTATCGGAGTTGTGTTAACTCAAGAAAGCTAAGTTAAAGAGTACTCCGTCATCTACTTGAGTACAAGACTAGGAGATGGCGAGATCATGTATGTTTTTGGTTAAAAGCTATGTTTATTTCTATACTATGCTTGTTCCAAGTTTCGGCACTACATTCTTTGTAGTACATGTTTTGTTACATGTCAACACGACATTGTCAAACATATGATGCAACAACCGATTCTATGTGGCAGGATAGGAAAGTGGGCATACTCTCTGGTGGAATATGACATGGTGTTCGAGCCCCTACGGAGCATGAAAGGCCAGGTAGTAGCTGACTTCATCGTGGAGCACAATGTGTAACTCGAGAAGGAATGCATGGTTGAGGTGTGTCCATGGAAACTCTTCTTTGATGGATCGGTTTGTGATAAAGGTCAAGGGATTGGATATGTGTTGGTTTCACGCACAACACGACGTATGAATTCTCCATTCGGCTAAACTTTGTGTCTACCAACAATCAAGCCGAGTATGAAGCATTGTTGATCGGCTTAGAACATCTGGTTGATATGGGAATCAAAGACATCAAAGGCTTTGGTGATTCTAAGCTCATAATTCAACAAGTTTGTGGTGAGAGCCAATGCTATGATGGGATTTTGAAAGATTACCGAGAAAGTTGCTTGGACATCATCAAGACGTTGAATACTTTTGTAAAATCCCCAAGTTGAGCCTTGCTGATGTTTCTGTGGAAATTCAAAACAGAAGGGTATGCTCCTCCTAAATTTGTTTTCAAATTTGAAATTTTGCCACATGAAATAAATGCTAGACTTGTAAAGAAAGTTTAGCTCAAAGGAGGTGAAATAAAGGATAGATTTAGGAGTACAAGTGAGGGTTGAATCCACGGTTATCAAATTCAGCTTTTGAAGATTTCAGAAAATAAATTGGAATTTTAGTTAGGAAGCTACGGTGATTGGGGGTAGAAAATTTGGAGAATCAAATTCAAATTTGGATGGCACAGTTAGATTTCAAATATTCATAAAAGCTCAACTATTTAAAATCTACAGTTTGAATTATCCACAATTCAAATTTAAACACGCATTTGAATTTAGGAGCTACTGAGTGTGGGGAGGACTGCCTGTGGGCCCTACAGGTGAGTGAAACAGAGCAACCCCACGAAGCTCCCCTGCTGTGCGTTCAACACCAAGGGACCGGCAATTTTCCACCGAGCTGTGTGTCTCCCTGCTCTCCCCAATGGCGGTTCCATACTCTGTGTGCTGCTCGCTAAAGATCAATGGCTGCACAAACCAATTGGTTCTTCTCTGCCTCACACGATCAATTCCTCAGCCCTTCGCTCCCTCGCGCGCTCACTCGAAAGAAACGGCGCCGCTCTCTGCTCCCTCATCGCCGATCGGCTTCCGGTCAACTTGTCACCCGGTTGAACCACCACGAAGATGCGCCGGAGTCTCCTCTACATCACCAACACGTTTTCAGCTCGTCCGCAGCCTCCCCCCTACGCGGCCGAGCTGTTTCTTCCGCCGAAAAACCGAGCAAGCCGTACTTCACTGCTCCACATCACCCGGATGGCTCCAACCCTCTCCATCACGACCAACACGACACTAAGGTGCACCACAACTTGTAGATACTCATTCCGGACCCCTCTTGCTCTTCCCCGACGCTGGCGAGCTGGAATTCGACTTTAAGACAATTCGGGAAATTCGCCCAACACGTTTGATCATCCGTTTTTTGGTTCAAGCCATAGCAAACAGAGACCCTAGCGAACCACAAGGCCAAAGACCGAATCAAACCCTCCATCCTATGCCCTGGGCGACGAGAAATTGCCGCCGCCGGTGAAAACATGGCGGTCCACCAGTGACGGCTGTGTTCCCATCATTCTCTGCATGTTTTGATTGTAGATTCATGTTCCACGAGCTCTATGGATGATTTAGGGCAACTTGGCTTGTCGATTTAGGCTCGGGAATCCCGTGCTCCTTGCCGGAGCCATGCTACCGACCGCCTCCACCGAGGGCGACCCGTCTCCGGCCGTTTTCGTGTGGTGAGATCTTGCCCGGCTGCTAGGCCACGGTGTGAAGAGCGTGTGGGGCAAAACCGGAACAAGAATGGTGGAGAATCGAGGGAGAACGGGGCGCATCATGATCTGTGCTGGTGCGTGATCAAGCCTATGTCGCAAGGTTGAAGACAGCACTAACGGGAGGGCCCCCACTGTCAGCCTGTAGAAGGAGTTCTCTGTACAAAAGAAATCCAGAAAATTTTCAAACCTTTGGGAGCCCACAACTTTGTGTAGGAAACTCCAAAATGGGTGAAACAAATTTTTCTAGAACCCTTAGAAGGATAATTTTGAAGAGAAATGAATTTCTTAAAATGAAAATGCCTATTGATTTCTGTAAATTTTTTTACAGTTATTCCTTTATGGATTAATTCCAGGAATATGGCTTTATGAAATATTCCCATTTTTGTTCAGAAAATTCTTCCCCTAGTTCCTGATCTCCAGTAAAACCTTTAGGAATTTTTAGAGCTGATTAACAGGGCTTAATCAGTAGGTTTTCTCAGGTTTAATTAAATGAGTTGAAAAATCACAGAATCAAATTCCCGAAAATAGAATTGAACTTCAACCCTCATTTCTGGCCAGCAGAAGACTTAGAAAAAATTGGATTTTTTTCCTAAGAACCTTAGGTCCAGACTTCTCAGAATATTACATTAGTCCTTAGGAGAAAGTCTGCTTTATTTCCTATAAAACCTTGTAGGTTAAATCTTCCAATAATTATTGTGGCCAATTCCTTCCTCAGAAACATCTTAAAATTTTACCCTAATCCTATTATGAGTTTAAAAGGTTCCAGTAAAAATTTCAACCCTAGAATCATATGACTTCATAGATTTTAGTTCTGTAGTTTAAATACTGCATTAATACATAATGTGAAAAATTCTTTTATTGATCATTGCGATAGAAATATTTATCGAGAGGATTTCTAAGGCCACCGACTTGAACTCTACTGACAAAAACATTAGTCAGGATCAACACTAAGGCAAGCCCTGGTTTGCATAAAAAATTTACAAGTTTATATTTGTATACACTTTATAATGTCTAGAATTGTTATTTTTGCATTAAGTCAAGGTTGTATGACACTCCACATGCAGATCCAAGAAATTCCTGGAGTATTGGTTAGATTAGGTTTCATTTACTTATAGTTGCTAATGATCAAGTTAAGCAAAGTGGATTAAAAGAGGCTTATCTCGAGTGGGCCGTTTCCTACTCATGAACAGGGATTAAGGGGGATCAATCGGAAGAGTTGGGAATCGATCCACTTAATTGGGAAATGGAGACAGGGCAGCATGAATGGAAGGATCAAGGACGTGGTCCTATGAACCTAGTCTTCGTCTGAGTCGATTAAGGCCCGTTCTCGTGTGCGGCCCCATTGAACAAGTTTGATATTATACCGGATGCATACTGGCTATATGGGACCTAGGAAACCGATGTAACATGTTAACCTGGGTGTCAAGGCCATCCCCACTCTCTTATGCAGATGCTGAAAGGAGAGAGAAGTCAGCTCTATGAGGGCTTTCCGTAGTGATACTTACTCCGAGTCAGTGGGACCGGTTCGACATGTGGGTGTCTTGTGAAAGGTTGCCACATACGACATTGAGAGTATTGGTTGATCACCTTTCTCAGAAGGGCATATGTGTTGTGTCATCCAGGTGTTTTTGATTTGAATCACCGTCGCTCGCGGTAGTGAGCATACTTGTACACTGAGTCGTGACGTAGTAAGAAACTGGGGGAGATGAAATATGCTTCGTGATTAATCCTCATATTAGAGATGAGGTATGCTACTTACCATTCACTAAATTTATTTTCTACTTTGCGCTAGTGGCGTTGAGATAAAGCGTTTCTTGTTTGATTGTGGAGTCTCGACTTTGATGGCGCAAGGTATGTATGGGTCTAGGGTATCTCACTAAATTTACCTTCTCCTCACGCAAGTGGCATCGAGATGAAACGTTTCTTGTTTGATTGTGGAGTCTCGATGTAAATTGTGCGAGGATTATAAAATCTGTATAAAAACGTGAAGTAAGGACTCTCCGTTAGCTCAAGTTCACCTTTTATGCAAACTTCTTTATTCAGCCCTCTATTTACAGCTTTTAGAGGTCCATGTGTAGAGCTTCGGTTATGTCTTGCTGAGCATAAGCTCACGGTTGATCCGTTGTTTTGCAGGTAACGTTGCATAAGGCAACGTTAGGGAGGAAGGGTGATCCGAGCGAGGCAGCACCCAATGAGGGGTGTGAGTCTTCCTTGGAACCCTGCACGCCGCCGTGTTTGGGTGTATGCTAGTTTGAAGCATCCGCGGGCAGGATCACTTCAATTTGCTTAGCGTAGGCTATAGCTCGTGAGTTGTATTCTTATCTTCCGCTGCAATGTATGTCTATACATTATTTGTAAAATGTGACAATAATATGTATTAAAGACATATATTCTTGTGTATGTTTGTTTTTCAGATGTGCGCTGTTGGGTGCCGCATCGCACGGCACCACCCAATGTGATTTCTGGACCCTCAGAGCAGTGGTCCCCACGGGCATGGTATCAGAGCCGTATTGGCAATAGCGCACCTGAAAAGACACGGATTTTCAAAAACTTAGAGTCTACGAGTGAGGATTCGGTACTAGGAGCATATAAGGTATGTTATTAGCATAAGTGATGTAAGGTAAAAACTAACTTATTTGTTATGCTATTATGCAACGATGCACCGCCGACCAGGTGAGAGGTAAGATACACCACCGAAAGCGTATCAATTTCGGTTAGCTCCCCTGACGAGGAAAGTGGTTCAGGGTATATGTCTCATAGCTTGGTGTGAGACGTCAATATGATAACTCTTGAACTCTTCATGTTTCTAAGCTCATATGAAACGCTGGTCCCTAACATGCATAGGCAAGAAAGTGGAAACCCCATCATGTGGTCGGTAACGCGATGGTGTGTTCTTCTGGAATTAGCCTAAGAGGATATACGCAGCACTCGCCATCGGCGTGCCCTGGTGGGCAGTAGGTGGTATCCGTTGGGTTGATGAAATTATCGACCATGTCTACTCGTACACGCTCTATTCGAGTCCCTTGTCGTGCGGTGTGGAAACACGATCGCATCCCTCGAGATGTGCCTTACTCGGGGACGGCCCGTGTGGAAATGATACGGGGTGTATGTTTTTATTATGATATGGACCTGCCTGAAATGAGAAACCTTTGCGTGCCTCATTATTGAGTGGTTTTATGCAGGTACACTAACCACGTATCCGTATTATGAGCATAATATGTTTGCAAGTGAACAATTCTAGTGCCACTAATAGAACCTATACGGCGGATGTAATCTGGTTAGGCGTTTCTAGTTTGTGAGGAACGTAGCACCGCAATTTTCATGACAATTGCATCAACACCTCGTTCATCTCTTAAATTTGAAGATTCTGTAAGGTTTGAATGAAGACATTTCAAATGAAGTTGTTAAAATGGGTTTAGAAACCAACTCAAGCATATGTGAGTATAGAGAGACCTAAAAACAGAGTCCCCTGTTTTGGCAGTGGTTTTGCTGAAACATACATAGGGTGTTACTTCCTGTACAAAAGATTAATGGTAGTGTGTGATAAATTTTTGGAAATGTGAAGTTCTCTAAAACTTTTCTATAAACCTCCCGGACATAAACACACTTAAAGTTGGTCAAACATCTTAGAAACCAAAACTGCTACAAATGGGTAGAACCTGAAACAGAGTCTCTGTAATTCCACCATAGCTCTCGGTGGAAAAATCTCTAAGGGTATTATGATCCATTTCTGGAAAGGGCATGAGATATGCTAAAACTTTTATAACTCAAAGTTTTGCCATAACTGGAGCAGAATTATTTGGAATTGTGGATTGAAACTAGGTACCTTTGTGGAGGTGCTGTCAAAATCCTGCCAGAAATTCTGTTAACTTTAAACCATCATATCTTTTGATCCAGGAATGCAAAGAGGTCATATAACTACATTTTCAAAATCTTGGGAAATTCTTTACAAAGTTTCTGTTCAACCTAAGGGCAGAATCCTCCTATAAAGGGGTGAAATCCGCAGTACAAATGAAACTGTCCAGAGTACCCAATAGCTGTGCATAGTTTCTGTACTGATTGGATTTTTGCTTATAACTTCCTGTATAAGAATTGCAAAATGTGAAATCTTACAATTCTAGAAAGCTTATGAATGGTGCTTCAACTTCTAATTATGAGTTTGGTCCATATACATTTCTAACTGTATGGAAAAGTTGACCCAATGTAAGCACTTACAGGGGAGGTGCTGCTGAAATTCTTACAGAATTTTTGTTAATTATAGAAGCTGATAAATTTCGGTCTAGAACATAGTTGAAGGCAAATAAACAATTTTTGGAAATATATGGAAGACTTCTCCAACATTTCTGTTCACTCCCACAACAGATTCACAAGTGAAATTAGGATTTTAAACCGTAGAACAGAAGCTGGTCCAATTTCTGTACTTTTCTGTTTTTGGACCATCACTTCCTTTATACATTTTATCAAAGGTTGTGTGATACATTTATGGAAATCTGGTGAGTTAGGCTAGAACTTTGTAGTTGTGATTTTTGACAAACTTGGTCCGGAACTGTATGAAAAAGTTGAATCAAAGTGGGTACCTCCCGGTGGGGTATTGTGGAAATTCCCTCCAAACTTTTGTCAAGTTTCGCAATTTATATCTGTTGAACCTGAACTGATATGCGGTTACATAAGTAACCGTTGAAAGGATACTGAAGTGATCCAGAATTTTGTATTTCCCCTCAGGTCTTAAGTCTTTTGATATCTCAAGAAAAATGGAATTTTAGGGCAGACCGGTCAGTTGTGAACCTGAGTTGTCGGGAAACTGATTGGTCAAGCACCTGATAACTTGTTTTGGATTAGGCGTGTTTTCCTTCTTACCCTCAGAAATCCCTAACAGGTCCCGAGGGTTCTTTGTATCATCAGCTTCGACTTCAACCACAAAAGGTTTTTATTTAAAAGACCATTACTAGTGATGAAGATAGACTACAACACCACCACTCTTGGCAATCAAAAACTCGTATAGGGTCCGCTCCAGAAGGCTATCGTGTGTATCACCTTCCCACCAGAATATTATGTATTAAGTCTCAATCTCCTACATTGGAACTTAAGGGGGGAGGAGTGCATCCAAGTAAACCAAAGCATGGGTCACCCATTTGTTATACCCCAAAGTATGACATCACCAAGAAACGAGAGGGAATTACAACTTCAAGAAATTAAAGTTTAAGTACAAGATCCGTCATCATCAAGAAAGATGTACATTCAACGTCTTCACCATGCACACACAAATGCTTACCGTAATCGTCAGACTGAAGAGAAGAAGAAGGTTTAGCAAGTCACGATTTGTGACAACTCTAGTAACCTCAACACAAATAGGGTTATGTCCTAACTGGAAGGTACATGAAGACTTAGGAAAAGGGAGAAAGTGATGTCAACGTACGTCTCCTTTGTGGCCTTTATCACTGTTCTAGTGGTAGTAGACATGGCTTAGGCTAAGTTTTCATGGAGTATTTCCCAACGATTTTGTCAAACATTTGACATAATTTCATTGAACTTGGTCACAACATAAAAGTGGCATTCATTTTCGTTTAGCATTTTTTATGACCAAGTTAGATGTACCTTGCAAAGTTGAGACGCTTCTTAATCGTGTTTGGATTGTCGTATTAACTCTTGCTCAAACTATAAAAATATGATGCACCATACATATTGAAAAGCATCGAGAGAGGCGCAACACCTTGTATGCACCATACATATGCACCATTTTGCATCATACATATGCAGCATTTGCACCATACCATATGCATTGCACCATGCAACATACGAAGCATCATGATGCATCACAACTTGTAAAATAACAAAATACTGAACAAGATTGTGTACCTCCTTTCAAATCATTAAGTAGTGTCGGAGAACTTTGGTCTTATCACATCCTTGTACTATTCAAGTTGCTTGATTTTACCTCCTTGAGTAATACAAGGGAAACCAATTACCCAACATCCCTTGTATCTTTTGAACTTTCATGCATGACTTGTTTAGCTCTGAGTACCATAATTGTCGGAACTAGACAAATTTCTAATCGTGGGGCTTACCGATTGATTGCTCAACCTAGCGACAATCCTTTATCACAATCTTAAGAGATTATATGGTGACTTTGACACCCTTGTGGTTACCATATGTAGTGATTCTTTGCTATGTTGATAACATAAGTGAAATTGAATTTTGGTTGATCTTATGTTCAAGCAAAGCATTCAGTCTTTGACTAAATGGTCGAAATGCCAATTCGAGGTGAGATTACCGATTCATTGTTTAATCTCACCAAACATTTTGATTCATGTTGGGGAAGTACTACACTATGTTTCTAAGGACTCAGTTAAGCTAGATAAGTATTAGTTATCCATGTCAAAATTAGGATGGTAAAGATTCAAGCCAATCGACCCGGTCATCATGGTTCTACAAGGTTTTATGGACCAACCATACCGTCAAGAGGGCTGTCAACACGAAGGCTCTTCCAACCTCAAACGAAATCATACTTTGAGTTCTTGGTGACTCAACCACAGATCTTCATAGAGGCAGAGGATCCTCTTGTGGAGGATAACTAGATCCGTACCATCTAGTTTAAGTTCGAGTTGCTTCAATGCATCGAACATCAGAAAGTACTATACGTGGCGCAACAACTTCACAGTTCCGCCAGTACCTGGTGGGCAAATCAGATCACATCCCTACCAGCTGGACATCAACTCACGTGGACGTAATTCCGGAAGACATTCCTTGCTTAGCATGTTCTTTCCGGAATAATCCAGGGGAAGTTCGAGGAGTTTCTAGTCTGGAAACAAGGAGGAAGGGATGCCACGAGCATTGACAATATGCACCTGACTATGGGAACATGAAGGCATGACAATGTGATTGGTTATTTCACAGCCTCCATGCCAAGTTAACGAAGAAACTAATCTTAGCAAATTGAAGTAACTTCAATTAGGTAATGAGTTAATGCCGACCCTTACATTTTGAAATCGGAGATCATGTCCGTCTCCGAGTATCCCCAATGAAAGGAATTCATTGATTTGGGGTGAAGGGAAAGCTAGGTCCTCGTTTTGTTAATCCGTTTCTCATTACGGAAAGGTGTGGATCGGTAGCATGCCGTTTGAGGCTACCCACATCATTGTCAGGCATACATGACCTCTTCCATGTCTCAATAATGAGGAAATGTTTGAAGGAGCCGATGGAGGTTCTTTCAAGAGGCATGGAAACCTTAAATTGGATCTCATCTATATCGAGAAACTGGTACAAATCCTCGACGAAAAGACTCGTGAAACAAGGTGTCGATCAATGCGGTTTTACAAAGTATTATGGCATAACCACACCAACGATGAGGCTACCGGGAAAGCGAGGATTTTCTTTGGATGAATTGCCCGGAACTGTTATCGAACTATCACCGGTAACATTCTTCTCCATCTCGTTCTTTGATTAATCTCAGGACGAGATTCTTTTAAGGAGGGAGGATTGTAAAATCCCCAAGTTGAGCCTTTCTAATGTTTCTGTGGAAATTCAAATCAGCAGTGTATGCTCCTCCTAAATTTGTTTTCAAATTCAAAATTTTGCCACATGAAATAAAGGATAGACTATTGTAAAGAAGGTTTATCTCAAAGGAGGTGAAACATAGGATTTGATTTAAGAGTACAAGAGAGGGTTGAATCCACGGTTATCAAATTCAGATTTTAAAGATATTTGAAAATAAATTTGAACTTGAGTTAGGAAGCTATGGTGATTGGGGTAGAAAATTTGGAGAATCAAATTCAAATTTGGAAGGCACAGTTAGATTTCAAATATTCACACGAGCTCAACTATATGAATTCCACAGTTTGAATTATCCACAGATTCAAATTTAAACACGCATTTGAATTTAGGAGCTACTGAGTGTGGGGAGGACTGCCTGTGGGCCCTACAGGTCAGTGGAACAGAGCAACCCCGCGAAGCTCCCCTGCTGTGCGTTCAACAACGAGGCACCGGCAATTTTCCCCCGAGCTGTGTGTCTCCCTGCTCTCCCCGATGGCGGTTCCCTCCTCTGTGTGCTGCTCGCTGAAGATCAGTGGCCGCACAAACCAATTGGTTCTTCTCTGCCTCACACGATCAATTCCTCAGCCCTTCGTTCCCTCGCGTGCTCACTCGACAGAAACGGCACCACTCTCCGCTCCCTCATCGCCGATCGGCTTCCAGCCAACTTGGCGCCAAGGTTGATCCACCCCAAAGATGCACCGGAGTCTCCTCTATTTCA
Source organism: Neostapfia colusana (assembly GCA_030760725.1). Taxonomy (NCBI): domain Eukaryota; kingdom Viridiplantae; phylum Streptophyta; class Magnoliopsida; order Poales; family Poaceae; genus Neostapfia; species Neostapfia colusana. Next base: position 24,039,673 of record JASWHV010000020.1, read on the forward strand.
CCAACACGTTTTCAGCTCGTCCCCAGCCTCCCTCCGATGCGGCCGAGCCGTTTCTTCAGCCGAAAAACCGAGCAAAGCCGCACTTCACTGCTCCACGTCGCCTGGCCAGCTCCGACTTTTTCCGGCATGACTAACAAAGCCCTAAGGTGCGCCACAACGTGTAGATACTCATTCCGGACCCTCCTTGCTCTTCCCCGACGCCGGCGAGCCGGAATTCGACTTTTTGTGCCGGTAGACACGAAGAACCGATCGAAGCCAATTCGGGAAATTCGCCCAACACGTTTGATCATCCGTTTTTCAGTTCAAGCCATAGCAAACAGAGAACCTAGAGAACCCCAAGGCCAAAGCCCAAATGAAATCCTGCATCCTATGTCCTGGGTGACGAGAAATTTCCGCCGCCGGCAAAAACGTAGCAGTCCACCGGCGATGGCCATGTTCCCGCCATTCTCTGCAAGTTTTGATTGTAGATTCATGTTCCACGAGCTCTAGGGATGCTTTAGGGCAACTTGGCTCATCAATTTAGGCTAGGGAAGCCCGTGTTCCTCGCTGGTCCTGTGCTACTGACCGCCTCCACCGAGGGCGACCCGTCTCCGGCCGTTTTCGTGCGGTGAGACCTTGCCCGGCTGCTAGGCCACGGTGTGAGGAGCGTGTAGGGCGAAACCGGAGCAAGAATGGTGGAGAATCGAGGGATATTGGGGTGCGCCACAATTTGTGCCGGTGCGCGCGTGAGCCTCTGTCACGAGGTTGAAGACAACACTGACCGGAGGGCCCCCACTGTCAGCCTGTAGAAGGAAATCTCTGTACAAAAGAAATCCAGAAAATTTTCAAACCTTTGGGAGCCCATAACTTTGTGTAGGAAACTCCAAAATGGGTGAAACAAAATTTTCTGGAATCCTTAGAAGGAGGACTTTGCAGAGAAACAAATTTCTTTCTATGAAAATGCCAAGGAATTTCTGTAGAATTCTTTTTAGTTTTTTCCTTTAGGGATTAATTCCAGGAATATGGCTTTATGAAATATTCCCATTTTTGGTCAGAAAATTCTTCTCCCAGTTCCCGATCTCCAGTAAAATTTTAGGAACTTTAGAGCTGATTAAGATGGCTTAATCAGTTGGTTTTCTAGGTTTAATTAAATGAGCTGAAAATTACAGAATCAAATTCCAGAAAATAGAATTGAACTTCAACCCTCATTTCTGGACAGCAAAAGACTTAGAAAATTTTGAAACAAAATTTCCCAGGATCCTTATGTCCAGACTTCTCAGAATATCACATTAGTCCTTTGAAGAAAGTCTGCTTTATTTTCCTATACAACCATGTAGGTTAGATCTTCCAATAACTATTGTGGCCAATTCCTTCCTCAGAAACATCTTAGAAGTTTACCCTAATCCTATTATGAGTTAAGAAAGTTCCTGTAAAAATTTCAACCCTAGAATCATATGTCTTCATAGATTTTAGTTCTGTAGTTTAAATTTTGCATTAATATATAATGTGATACATTCTTTTATTGATCATTGCGAAAGAAATACTTGTCGAGAGGACTTTGGAGGCCACTGACTTGAACTCTACTGACAAAAACATTAGTCAGGATCAACACTAAGGCAAGCCCCGGTTTGCATACAAAAATTACATGTTTATATTTGTATACACTTTATAATGTCTAGAATTGTTATTTTTGCATTAAGTCTAGGTTGTATGACACTCCACATGCATGGCCCAAGAAATCCCTGGAGTATTGGTTAGATTAGCTTTTACTTATAGTTTCTTACGATCAAGTTAAGAAAAGTGGATTCAAAGAGATATATCTCTAGTGAGCCGTTTCCTACTTGTGAACAGGGATTAAGGGGGATCAATCGGAAGAGTTGGGAATTGATCCACTTAATTGGGAAATGGAGACCGGGCAGCATGGATGGAAGGATAAGGGACGTGGTCCTGTGAACCTAGTCTTTCTGAGTCGATTAAGACCCGTTCTCGTGTGCGGCCCCACTGGACAAGTTTGATCTTGTATCGGATGCATACTGGCTATATGGGACCCAGGAAACCAATGTAACATGTTAACCTGGATGTCGAGGCAATCCCCACCATCTTATGCAGATGCTGAAAGGAGAGAGAAGTCAGCTCTACGAGGGTTTGCCGTAGTGAGACTTACTCCAAGTCGGTGGGATCGGTTCGACATGTGGGTGTCTTGTGAAAGATTGCAACATATGACGTTGAGGGGATTGGTTGATCACCTTTGTTAGACGGGCGTATGTGTCGTGTCATCCAGGTGTTTTTGATTTGAATCACCGTCACTCACGGTAGTGAGCATACTTGTACACTGAGTCGTGACGTAGTAAGAAAATGGGGGAGATGAAATATGCTTCGTGATTAATCCTCATATTGGCGATGAGGGATGCTACTTACCATTCACTAAATTTTCTTTCTACTTTGGGCCAGTGGCATCGAGACAAAGTGTTTCTTGTTTGATTGTGGAGTCTCGACGTTGATGGCGCAAGGTATGTATGGGTCTAGGGTATCTCACTAAATTTACCTTCTCCACGGGCAAGTGGCATCGAGATGAAGCGTTTCTTGTTTGATTGTGGAGTCTCAATGTAAATTGTGCGAGGATTATAAAATCTGTATAAAAACTGGAAGTAAGGACTCTCCATTAGCTCAAGTTCACCTTTTATGCAAACTTCTTTATTCAGCCCTCTATTTACAGCTTTTAGAGATCCATGTGTAGGACTTCGGTTATGTCTTGCTGCGCATAAGCTCACGGTTTGTTGATCCGTTGCTTTGCAGGTAATGTTGCATAAGGCAACGTTAGGGAGGAAGGGTGATCCGAGCGAGGCAGCACCCAATGAGGGGTGTGAGTCTTCCTTGGAACCCTGCACGCCGCCGTGTTTGGGTGTATGCTAGTTTGAAGCATCCGCGGGCAGGATCACTTCATTTTGCTTAGCGTAGGCTATAACTCGTGAGTTGTATTCTTATCTTGCGCTGCAATGTATGTCTGTACATTATTTGTAAAATGTGACAATAATATATATTAAAGACATATATTGTTGCGTATGTTTGTTTTTCAGATGTGTGCTGTTGGGTGCCACATCGCACGGCACCACCCAATGCGATTTGTGGACTGTCGGGGCGGTAGTCCCCACAACTTTATGTGCCAAACACATCCCTAGAGAGGAGAACCAGAAGGCAAACAACTTGGTAGTGCATCGAGCTGGATTCTATTGGCCAACCATGCAAGAAGATTGTTTCAGGTACTACAAAGGATGTGAAGCTTGTCAAAGATTTGGAGACATCCAACAAGCCCCGTCTAGCATGCTGCATCCTATAATGAAGCCGTGACCTTTTTGATGATGGGGTCTGGATTTCATTGGAGAGATACACCCTGCATCGTCCAAGAAACATTGCTTTGTGTTGGTCCTATGGACTACTTCACCAAGTGGATAGAGGTCATCCAACTCAAGAACAACACATACAAAGAGGTAAGAAGCTTTGTCCTTGAGCATATTATCAATAGATTCGCTGTTCCACAAACTCTAACAAGACCAAGGCGGATCCTTCATATCCTCTCAGTTTAAAGAGTTTGCCGAATCCTTTAAGATAAAACTCTTGAATTCTTCACCATACTATGCTCAAACCAATGGACAAGCTGAGGCTAGCAACCAGATACTGATCAAGATCATCAAAAATAAGATCAAGGAGAACCACCAAAAATGGCATTGAACTTTGAATAAAGCCCTGTGGGATCATAGAGTGTCAAGACACGGTGCCACTAAGGTAACTCCTTTTCAGCTTGTATATGGACAATAAGCCGTGTTACCTGTGGAGATCAAGATGAAGCCATGTTGAGTAGATCAACAAGATAAATTTTTGGCTGTGGATTATCGAGAGTTGATGATGGACAAGTTGGATGAAGTATACAAGATCCGAATGGAAGCCTTGAAAAAAACTAGAAGAAAAAGCTCAGGGTGGCCAAGCATTACAACAACATAGCTCGAGAGAAATTGTTCCAAGTTGGGGACTTAGTATGCAGAACGATTTTGCTCTTAGAAACTTGAGATAAAAGTTTGGCAAATGGTTACCGAGTTGGGAGGAACTTTTAGGGATTGTGAGGATTGTCCTTGGAAATGCCTACTTTATGGAGAACTTGCATGGAGAGAACTCGGGAAAAGCTACCAATGGAAGATACTTGAAACGGTTTTACCCTAGTGTGTGGCAAGAAGGCTAAAACATCCAACACTTGCAAGGTTAAGCAACCAATTTATCTAATAAATCTTGGCTTGGAAGATGTTTTTTGGCATACTCCGTTTGCCCAAAAACAGGGGTGCATGTGTTGAGAATGAAAAATGGTTGAGTTTTGCAAGTGGGAGGAGCCAGAAAACAAGGTGGCGTGATCTCATACTCCTCACCCTTTGGCGCTACGCTTTGGAGAAACACATCCTCAACAACATCATGCTTGACACTCCCTCTACCGGCTGGATGATATCGTCCTCTTGCGGCTCTTCGGCATGATCACCGTTGAGCTCTAGGAGATCGTCAGCGAGCCCAACGAGTCGGCGTGCCAAGCTTGGCTTGCCATCGAAGCCCAATTTCTTGACAATTCATGAAACTAGGGTTCTTCAACTTGATGCTCAATTCTGTGTCTTTCAGCAGGGGATCTCAACTTCAAAGACTATTGTCGACAGATGAAAAACATGGCCGATGCCCTGCGCGCCCTCGGTGAAGACATGTCCGACCGTGCTCTTGTTCTCAATCTTCTACAAGGCTTGAACAAGATGTACGATCACCTAAAGACCTTCATCAAGCAGACCATGCCCTTCCCTCCTTCCACAACATTCAAAATGATCTACCCCTTGAGATCACTCTCGACTCCCCTGGATGCGTCGGCGTGGCAACCGCGTTCTACAGCTCTTCCTTCAACCACCAGCAGCAGTGCGTCTTGGGTACGACAACACCGAACCCCGGCGCCAACCCACCTTCTTGTCAGCCCGCCACGCCCAGCACCAACTTAGGCGGTCGTGGTGGTGATGGCGGCGACGACCGTGTCAAAGAACGTGGTCGTGGATGCGGCTGTGGTGGCAACTCTTCCTCTAGCAGCACCAAGGGCACTTGGCCTTCCTTCCACAACCCTTGGACCGGCCACATCACAATGTGGCCTAGCCTCGCAAATGGGAGTTCTAGCAGCCGCGCTGAGCAGCCGGCTTTCTTCACCTCCCCGGGTGTCAGCGACACCCCCTGCAGCATCGTGGGCCCACTTGCACTGATCCTGGCACCCCCACCAAAGAAGCCAACACCGCAGCCATGGACGCTGTGGACGGGCTCTTGGGACCAGCAGTCGTTGTCTAACTTATTTAGCACGATGTCGCTGAAGCTGAACCCCCCCTCCCATGGTAAGCGACTAGGTGGCCTACTCTGGCGCGTCTAACCACACCACATGCGACCCAAGTAAAATCTCTACTTTTCGCCCACCCAACTTTGTGTCTCCTTCTTCTCTCGTTATCGACAACAGGTCCATTCTTCCCATCTCCTCTACTATGCAGCAGAAACGACATTTTCAATCAAAAAGTCCAGTATTGTTTGCCCATAACACCATTCGTGATGCCAAGTAGCAGTCGGTCTATCACTCCTCCCCATTGTTGGACTTAGCAGGAAGGAAAGAACCATAGCATGTAGAGATCTCACCCGCAAAACTCTAACAAAACAAACATGAGTATAAAGGTACTCACAAGACTTCATATGATATAGTCCAAATATAATTGTGAAAAGTGAAAAATTATTAATGTGATAATTATATAAGCACGAAGCAACCGACTCATGGGTGACACACTATTGTAGACCCTAATATAGAACAAGTAAACATGTATAACCATCACATGTTTCACCTCAACAACAACCACAAGCCCTCATATCATTAGAAGTGAAATTTCCATTACCTATTAAGCATAATGAACAATAAGTATGATCATGACCGAGATCACGGTGATTAGAACCGATTATATACCTTGCAACAAAATTACAATATACCCACATAACTCGAGGATCATACAAGTCATGGGGCCCACTAAAGTCGCATAAGGGGATACTCGTGTCAACTTTTTTGATACTTGTTCCCACTAGGTTGGATAATCTTCACTATAAGGAGTACTTTTGGCCATAGGCGCCGATCAGTCACTCATGTATGTCAAACAAGTGATGGAGTTATTGCCCAAACACCGGTAGAACATTAGGTAATTGTCTTTTGCCATACCATTATATCCAACATGTGGTAAGAAAAAACTCTTATCACAATGAGAACAACGCACGGTCCTTAATCGACCAAGTAAGGCTGCACTCCTAGCCTGTTCTTGGATCCACATTTTCATCATCTTTCAAATTTCAATCCCATGTCTAGGTACATTAAATTCTATGCTCACGAGTACTGGTGACCTTACCATCGGTTCGGCTTCTACCGGTCTAGGCATCGCTAAGTATGACACTACATAAAACAAAAACTAATATCAAACTTGCCCCGTAAATGATTCAACAAAGATTGGATTAGGTGAAGACTCACCGTACCCTACACCTAATACTCAACAATGTAATAACAGCACTACTACATCCATTGATCAATTGTATAACAATAATAGGTCAATATAATCCCCACCACTATGGCTCCCACCCGCTCTTGCTCCCGCTCCGTCCCCTCCCCTCGCCACCGTCACCAACCCTCCTTGGCGGCTGTATGGACCTCTGCTTGAGAGGCCTGCCTGGTGGACTGACGCTGGCCCTGTCGGGCCCTGGTGCAGGAAGTGGTTGCTACCATTGCCATGTCCAACATGGAGGGGGACCAAGGCAGGGCATCCTCCAGACAATGGGACTTCAGCAACGGTTGTTGTTTTCAAGATCAAGTTCTACCCAATTTTGCTTCCTTAATCCACCACCCCTCCTTTGACCCTTCGGGGGGCTTTCTTCCTGTTAGCAGTCTTTTGCCGCTTCACCTTTTGATTGACGGAGGACTCCGATGGCTGGGCTCTCCATGCGGCCATTGGTGGCACCCCCGATTGTTTTCATGTTTCGAGAGAGAGACAGGCATTCTAAATTTGCTGTTGCCTCCAGGAAAGTTGGTCAGTTGTTTTGTTCCCTCAAGAGGGTGATAACTGATCACTTTGCTATCTACTTCTTTCTCTAGCATGACTGTTGTCCTAACTGGATTCAGGATCTTATATCCTGGCAAAGGGAGCAAGAAGACTCTTGGACCACTTTTCCCACAGAAGGGAAAATGGCAGCAGAAGGGTGGCCTTTTCCTACATGATCAGACAGCCCTTGTGAGTCCACAAAGCCATGCCCCTTGTCTGACTTGACACTCTTCGTCCATCGATCCGCCCCCCAAGTCTGCCACAACTATTCTTTTTGGCAGCCTCCAGTGCCCCATCACCCCCTCAGTCTTTGACTTTCTGCGACACCTTTGCTTTGAGTCGATGTCCTTTTGCAGTCACCGCCACTCGCCCCCGCTTGCCGTAGGTGAGACGCACCTTGGTCGTCAACCGTCTGTCACTGGGGCCCACCTGAGCCTGCCTCAGGTTTTCAAATCCGCGCTCAAACCTCCTATTTTAGATGGGACGCTACACCCTGCTATTAACTCTCACAGTAAAACCCCCATAGGGTTATGATGAAGCCTACCAACTCTAGCTGGGCGTCCCATGCTACCTGCTCTACTTTCACTGCTAGGGAGCTGGACGGTCCTTCAGGCCACATGGCCTCGTCCCTTCCCAATGTGTATCTCCGTCGTCCGGATTTCAACTGGACGTGATAGGCGACGTCAGGCGCCGCCTGGCGCAGGGGGCAAGATACTCACACTCATAACAAACTGCATCGTATTAAAGGTGTCACCCCTTTGGTTTGTTTCTGATGTTTCAGTAAACCGGAACTTTGTGCAGCACTGCCGTTACGCCATCCGTTGTGTGCGCTGTTTTGCCTTGGGGCACGTGGAGAGAGCGTGCAACCAGCGGGAGACGAGGAGGCGGATAGTCTAGAGAATTAAACAACGCGCCACATCCAATACCCTCTTGTTGCCACCATCTCCCCCCACTCCCCCACCATCAACTCGTTGATCATAAACCGCCTCCCCACCTATGCCAGTATTAACACCCTCCTGCTCTATAAACCCTCGTCGCTCCCACACCCCTCCTACCCACATCACCTTCTGGGCATCGCCCTCTATGCCATGGAGCCTAGCCTCTTCGTCAATCGCCTCTTGGACATGAGTCCAACCGACGTGGAGGGCGTCGACATCCACTTCGTGCAACATGACTTCGGCATCAATCAGCGCACGAGGAACTACAGCCACGCGGGATGGATCCTGATCTTGGGGTTTCCTCTGGACTACGTCGCCATCGAGTACATAGAGATGGTGGTTTCAGTATTCGCCAAGTTGCTAACCTGACACAACTCCCATGGTACCCTGGGTCAAGTGCTGGTGAAGTGCTTGTACAATGGTTTTGATTCCGTCACTCGCAGCATTGCCCTCCGCCAGGGTCATATCTTGGGCCTGGCCTCATCCTGGACCTACTCCATCCATGTCCTCAGTGGCGCGCACCTTCTTGGCAACCCTCCTCCGGAGGAAGATGACGTCCCTCCGGACGGCAACCCCCACCTCCTCCCCGTTGTGGACCCTGAGGAGCCCTTCTCGGAAGAACCTTTCTCCCTACGAACCCTAACCCAGACCCGGTCTGGATGGTGTTCGTGGAACAGAGGGTTCAGTAGCGTGGAGTCGCCAACAGATGGTCTAAGCCACCTACACTTCGGGAAATCTCGGCATTAGCTCATCCAAATCAAGATAAGATGAGGTTCTTGTTGATCAAGAACGTGGTATGTCTCACTTACATGGAAAGGGCCGGATGCTTTCCTCGACAAAGCAAAAAAGGAACTACGATCTAAGCTATGATCTACGAAAATGAAAGAAAGAACAAAAAGATAAACGAAAAGTTGATTGTATTGATCTGAGCTTGGTTACATCTGAAAATATTTGATTCTCTAAGTTTATATAGAACTTGGTTACATCTGAAAATATTTGATTCTCTAAGTTTAAACTAAAAATATCTAATCTCTAGGACTCAATCCTATCTAAATGCAAAGACGAATGTCGTGCTAGACCTTGTAGAACACTTGACATGATAACATCTATTTTGTACAAAGTTTTGAGCTCTACCAAGAACACCTAAGTCCCTTCGGTCTTTTATCTTGCGTTTTAGCCGCTTTATCTCGCAGCCACAAGGTAGTTGGGTCTTCTTGGTTCGAGTTACCACCCGGGCACTTGTATCTTGAGTTTTCGATGTAAAACAGGCTTCTCACACGTACTTTCTTCAGTTTTGGATAGTTTCCTTACCGAATCCTTCTGCACCTTGAATTCTTGAGGTAAAAGGCCCTTTCCACCTTGTTTTTTTGTCTCCTGCAACCTGCAAAACTCAACATTTTTACCTCAAACAGATGGCTTCTGCTGCTACTCTCAAGGAGCAGCAAAACCAAGCTTGGCAGCAGCAGCAGCACCACCACCACAACCACCAGCTCCTCCCTGTTCAAGACCCCCTGTAGGAGATCCACAGGGACTCCCAGGCTCCGAGCGTGGTCTCCTCCACCTCGGAGTCGTCGAACAGCACCTGCCGTAGGCAGCTGTCTCCTGAGCCACTACGTCTCTTCAACTCGGGAAGCCCCAATGCTTCTAAGCAGCTCGTCTGGCTCCAGATGTTTGACTCCCCGGCCCTTCGCCAAGAAGCTGTCGGTTGTTTTCCCAGAGGGCCCCCGTGGCTTGGTGGGCTTCTCGGAAGGGGGAGTCGCAATCTGACCGTCCTGAGTCTTCGGCCGCCACCGCTTGACGCCCTCCCAGGGTCACTCCCTCGTCTATGGTCATCCGGGAGATGCAGAGCAAGGCCCCCATTCCAACTCGCTTCAGATGGACCTCCTCCCACCGCCCAACACCCCCAAACCAGGTCCCTATGACTCCTCCCATTGTCTCTGACCATCCCCTCACGGAGGAGCGCCCCACCCGCCATCACAACACCCACTTCTCTCGCGCTCCCTTCCTGCAGGAATCCTTTAGGAAGAGTCTCGCATTGGTGCGCGCTCTGACGTCCGACCGAGCCACAGTCAGACTGCCTCTACCTCATCCAAGCACGGTAAAACCCTTTCCCCCAACTATATCGGGCCAATCAAGTTTCCCTCTTAGAAGACCTTGACAAGGCCATTGTTGCTTATCGTCAGGTCCTGATCTCGGAATTGCAACGGGTAATTCTCAACTGAGGGATCCAGTCGGCGACGGTGATCGCCAGGCTTAGTCCGCCCTCTGAAGAGGCTGACGGTTGGACAGCGCTGACCCAATGAGTCCCACCAGCTTGACGATGGGGGGGCACCGATGTCAGGATCCTAGCCATCGGCTACATTCGAGTTGTCTTCTGTCACCCCCCACTCTAACCATTTTGTAATACTAGCACTACACTGCACGCTGCATGTTAGCACACATACCAGCTTCTTTAATTCACCGGGCTGGTCCGGTTCAATTTGGTTTCTCACTGTCGGATCCCCCTCTTTTTCTTGGCCAGATTACAAGCCGCTTACTTGGCAGGCCATCCACTGCTTGCAAGGGTTCATACTGTGAAATCCCACTTTTGATAAGAATATTTCTAGCTACTGTTCAGTTCAAAAAGATTATTCCGAATTCAAACTACTTCGGGTAATAAAGCAAATTGTACCTAAAATGGGTAAATCAAATCAAACTCTAAACCCTGCATCCAACGGCAGCAAATACAAAGTTGAGTTCACCAATAGGTCCCACTTGTAACAAACATCCTCTCTGCAAAGTGGATGAAATTTGAAAACCATTTTTGCTAAGAATTTGGTTTAGGGTACATGAGAGCTTCAAATTTAAAAATCAAATTTAAACTTCCATGTCAACCATGTCAATTTTGAAATCTGAACCCATATTTGAGCTCCTCATATCAAACCTAACCTCGCTGCCAAGTTTGAGCAATTTTGGAGCTTGTTTGCTGATTTAATTGGAATTTGAAAAATTGAAGAGGGGAGAAGTGGACCCCATATGTCAGGCACAGAGAACACAACCGCCTCTGTTTCCTCCGCCGGGTGCCGAGAGCGCGCTAGCTCGGGCTGACCCCCCCCCCCCCCCCCCCATGGAGCAAGCGCGCCAGCTCCTGCTCGGTTGATAAGGAGGCCGAGTGAAGTGATCACCACACCCCCTGCCACGTGAACCATCTTCTCACTCGCCCCAACACCCCCTCGCTCAGTTCCAAAGGTTTTTGCCCCCGCGGGGTTGCCCTCTCTACTCCTCGGCGCCCCAACGCTACAAGCCGTATCGTGGGCAACGGTCAACAGCAAAGAGACGTGCCATAATCTTCTCAACATTCCGGTGAAATCCCCTCCTCATTTCGTTCGCTGTCGAGGGAGAATTTCCCATTTTACCGCAATGATGTTCATAGAGCCGAGTTAAGCGATTTTCGGAAATTCTTGATGTGTAGTCTTTCACGGCTCATGCCTATTGAACCATACGTTCTAGAGTTCCCTACGAACATCTAAAAGCAACAGGCATAGAAAACCATCAATCGTAGGGGCTGTTCTTCGAGTTTTCGGCTTGCCGCCGGAATTTTGCCCTAGGTCGCCGGTGAACTCCTATTTGCAGCTCGTTTGGAGGCGATCTTGATTGATATCGGTGATCAGCATCGTACCAAGGAGCTGTAGGAAGAAGAACCAAGTGGTATGAGCCATTGTTGTGCGAGTTTGACCTTGCCGGAGTTGCTCCGCTGCTGCTGCCCGTCGCGGGTGGTTTTCCTGCAACGGACCGAAATCCGTACATTCCAGGATCACAGAGTGTGGTGCTGCACGATGCGACACCCGACAACACACACGATAAGAAACATAGTACTACATTGAAACTTACTAAATTTGTACAAAAGTAGTACACTCTTCAGTTACAACTCCTGTAAAGAGTCTATTACAGCGGAAGGTATTTATACAACTCATGCCAACACCTAACTAGCAAAGTTGGTTATCTGGCCCTACGGAAAACCCACACTAGCTCCACTCAGCCTCAGCGCAGCGTGTACGGCTCCCACACAGCCCTAGTCCCCGGCGGAGGGGAGCCCTCGCAGGTGGACTCGTACTCTGAGTCCGTGGGGTACTCCTCACCTGCAAACACTCATAGCAGCAACCGTGAGCACGATGTCTCAGCAAGTCTTAACCGACTCTCCTACACAGGAAACTCTACATGCAGGTCAAAACAAAGGTAGGATGGTCATTTGCAGCAAAGGACACGACTACAAGTTCATCCTTAATTCATCTTTTAGCAACAAGTTAACGGTTCATGAATCTGCAATTTAGTGAGCAATATTTGGTGGCACACATGTAGCAATACAAGTTATTCATATCAGCAGTATTGTATCATAACATTCCATTTTTTACCTATGTGACGACACAGTGAACAAGCGGTACTCATAACCGTGAGGGACGGCGAATCGACTCGTTATACACCTGCAGGGATACCCGAATAGCATGTCACGTACGCCCATCCGTGGAGCTGCACAGCACGCTCACTCGATGTCGTACGGAACAACCTTTCACCAACACTACAGGAAAGAGATCAACTTATGATAGCCGGCTTAACATACGACGGCCAGCCGTCGTATATAAACTTATATATGATGGTCCGAAAAGGACGTCGTATATAAGGTTATATACGACGGTACAATCGTCGTTTATTAATTGGCTGTCGTAAATGGAGCTTATATACGACGGCCAACCCTAGGCTGTCGTATATATCTCTTATTTACGACAGCCGGTGCGGCTGGCTGTTGTATCTTATTACGGCTGTCGTAAATTAGAGCTTATATACGACAGCCAATCCTAGGCTGTCGTATATATCACTTATTTACGACAGCCCTTGCGGCTGGCTGCCGTATGTTACTTCGGCCGTCGTATATAGTTCATATATACAGCCCGACGGGCCCAACAACTTTTTTCTCCTCACCCGCGCCGCCGCTCAACCCGCGCCGCCGCCTGAACCCCGCGCCGCCGCCGCCCCACGCTGCCGGCCCACTCCGCCGCCCTCCCCGTGCCTCCCCGCCCAGTGCGCGCCGCCCCGCTCTGCCACCGCCGTGTGCCGCTGCCTCCACGCCGCCGCCTCCACGCCGTCGGCCCCGGGCTGCAGACCCACACCGCCGGCACCGCACAGGCGCCCCCACGCCGCAGCCGCCCCAATGCCGCCGGCACCGCGCCCCGCCAACGCCCTGCACCTCCTCCACGCTGCCGCCCCCACGCCGCCGGCCCCAGGCTGCCGCCCCAACGCCGCTGGCACCACACCGCCGCCCCCATGCCGCAGCTGCCCCACGCCACCGACCGCTCTCCCCGCCGAGCCGCTGCCGCGGCCGTCGCCTTCGCCGATCGTCGCTTACGGGAATCCTGTAGTGGTCGTTTATTCCAGTTCTATGTACGCCCCCCAAACACTTGGAATTTCACAATATTTGTTGTCTTTCTCCCTATTTACCAACTTAAGTTCATGAAGTCACTAGTCCTGAATCCATTCTAGAATCAGATTTTTCATATTTGCATCCATTTCTCCATATAATTATTTTTTATATTTGCATCCACTGAGTATTGTTTATTCGTCTATTAGGACGTAGCTATACCTAATGCCCGTCACTTGAATTTAGTTTGCAGCATGGTATTTCTTTCCGTTTCAAAATACTATAGTATGGGGTATCCTATACATGACATAAACTGAAATTAGATCAGGCTAACTTTATTATCTCAGACATGTAACTAGGTAATGTAATACACATTAGATAAGCATGTCTGTCTCTTTCATTTGTACAAAATAGTGTTTTTCATTTTTTTTTTCAAATTGCCACATGTCTATATCAGTACTCTTCGCTATGTTGAGCTCATCCTCAGTGGATTGATTTTGAACTGAAATGGTTGGGTAAATATATAATTAAATAATAAATGGTGTGGACAGTTTGAATATGCAATGGAATTCATTTTATTTAGAACTTGGAGTGGAGAGATCTACTCTTTCTGTTTAGAATTATTTGACGCTGGTTAGTATAAAATTGAACTAGCCAACGTCAAATAATTTGAAACGGAGGGTAATAACATAACTAACCCCATTTGGGCTACTCGACCATCAAGGCCACCGTCCTGAACGGCAGGTGCGTCGAGTCCCGCGCCTTCCGCGCAGCTGGCCGCACGTGGGCTATCCAGTACTACCCTAACGGTGAACGCTCAGAGTCGCCGGACTACGTGTCCATCTACCTCACCCTCAAGGAACGCGTCGACACTGACGGAGTCATGGCGCACTTGTGTTTCAGCTTAATTGACGAGGTCAACCTGCGATGTCTATCCCGCATCCGCGCCAAGACTCCACGCAAGTTCGTCACGAACACATCCTGGGGCCAATTCCAGTTCATCAAGATCGAGGATTTGGAGAAGTCGGCGGTGCGCCTCAAGGACGACTGCTTCACGGTCAGTTGCGACGTCGTCGTCCTCGGAGAGGCCCTCGTGGCGGACACCGCGGTTCCCGTCCCCTTCCCCATGCCTCCACCGCCGGACTGGCCGCAGCACTTCCTCACGCTCCTCCGGAGCGGACAGGGCGCCGACGTGCGGTTCCTCGTCGAGAGCAAGACGTTCGCCGCGCACCACTGCGTCCTCGCGGCACAGTCACCGTTCAGCGCCGAGCTCTACGGCAGCATGATGGAAGGCGCCGCGATGACGGTAGCTAATAACACCGCCGCAGTGGGAAAGCATGAAGCAGACGGGGGTGAGCCTGCGGTACATGATGGAGTTCGGGTCGCGCCCCATGCAGTGCAACCTGCTGCTCTCCGTGCAGTTCCTACACAAGGAGCTCCCCATCCGCATCGCGCGCCGCGCGCTCAAGCTCGAGTCCCTACTGTTTACTTAATCACACCATTAGATGGATCAAATGAGCTCTGATGGATCTGAATTTTTTATGGCAGCTCAGGGATATTACAAGGAACATCCTATCCATATTTCGGAATTTTACACTAAAGGGTTCTCCAGTTAAAATTCTAAACAGTTTAAATTTTGGAGAATTGATTCTGGAGAAATAAAGGTTTTCATGGGGTAAAACTTATTTTGTTGGCAAGTACTCAGAGAGCTGAATCCAACAAAATTTGATTCACTTGATGTGGAGTTACCTAGAAAAAGTTGTGTGAGTTTGAAGTTTGAACTAAAATCTGAAAATCCGGGGAAATGTTTAAATCCTGACAGTGGGTCCGGGGCTACGTGTTGACTCCTCAGCCAATGCCACACGGGGCCACTGAGTTTCACTGTGCAGCAACAAATGGATCCCGAGCTGCAGAAAATCTGATTCAGTTCCCCGGAGTGGCTGACACGTGAGGCCGGGTGGTCGTCTTCAACCTCCCGCCTTCCCGCGCGCACCCGCGCCCGACCTCGCTGGAGATAGCCGGAACTCGGTCGTCTGGCCTCCTCCCGCGCTCCCACTCACCGTCATCCCTTAATTACACGTGCTGAACACGTTGGTGCAACTTTCCTGGACCGGCGATGCCCCTAACCTATCTCGCGACGAGCGGCGGCTCAAACCGAAGTCTGGCGATGTTGCCCGCCACTTCTAGCCCACCAAACACCCGGTTAAACAGCTCTACAGCATCAGTAGATCACAGTGATGCTCGACGTGATTGTAAACATGCTCGGGAGAGGCTCTAGGGTTGCTCTTACCGTGTGCCCAAGGCGGTTTGCTACGGTCGCTGATGGAAGAGCTCGAAATAAGCCAGCTATAGAGGCTTTCACGCTAGGGTTCCCAAGATAATTTGTTCCTTAGCAAGTCGAGTCCACGTGTGCCTAATATGGTGAACTCTAGACGAACTGTGAGTGTGAATTTCTCTAAATCTTACCCGAAGGTCGGTTTACACCGAGTGGGAGAAAAACCCAAAATTCGTCGCCGGCGATCAACCACTTGGGCTAAGTTTTGGAGGTGAGCAGCACGAAGTCCTAACGCGTCTCGGAGTGCCTTGGCTCAGGCGTGACAAGTTCCTGTTAGTGCTGTCCACGAGAGCTCGAGGTGCGGAAATCTTTCGGTCGCCACGAAAACTCTCGGTTGGGGTCGAGGGAAGCCAAACTTGGCTTGTTTTCGTGACGGGGAGGTAGGAGGAGAAGCTAGGGTATCGTTTTGCAGCTCAGGGATGCTCGGTGCACGGTGGTTTTGACGGCGCCGATCGCTCGACGGTAGCGGCAGTGGTGGCTCTGTTCGTGCTCGCGAGGAGGAAGCAAATTGGGTTTGGTGCTGTTGGTGCTCTGCCTCGTGGTGTGAAGTAGCCCAAGTAGGACTCCAGCTCGACGCCACAGCGAGGAGGTGGCGGCATCAGTGGCGCCCGGTAAGTCTTTGGTCTGATCCAAGGGAAAAACAGAGCAGCCAGCCTTCGGGAGCAAATCAATTGCTCACTGACATGTGGGTCCCAATTGGTATTTTTGTCCTAAAAACTTAATTCCCTACTGCTCTGATTATTAGGGACCCTAATACCCTTGGCAAGTTGATCAATTCACCCAATACCATTTGAATTTGAATAAATCAAAATGTGAAATGGTTGGAGTGAATTTTGCAGCAATTGTGAAGTAAAATTCAAATTTGATTTGGATTTAGCCAAAATAGCTCATGTCAAGATCAACTCCAAATGGAGTGAAAATTGGTGAGTGAGCTCATAAAAATATGCTGAGTGTGAATCTGAATCCCACTTTTGAATTCATGGGATGAAAGGTGTTTGAATTTGAATTTAAGTTCAAACTAGCCTTTTAATAATTGTACCCAAAAGTACCTCAAAAGGTTTTCAATTTGGTTGACATTTGGCATGGGCATTCCTAACAAAGTTTAGGAGTTAATCATATGCTCAGCCCCTATTTGATGCATGTGGGAAAGACCACTTTTGCATTTTGTGAGTTCATTACCTAATAAATCTATTGATGGTGGTTACTTGCTCTTCAAATTTGTTCATGTGATTACCATAAATGAGGTGAGGTGTGGGTGTGATGAACACTTTTATCAAAAATTTGGGCCCGTACAGATGTACTCTTTGGCGAGTCCCTAATGCAATAGCTGTTGTCCTACTATATAAATTCCTGCATATAGAGTTCCTAGTTAGTGTAGACGGTTTAGTCTTGCTGAGCTTTTGAGGTCACAGTTGCAGTATTAGTGTTCTGCAGGTGGTACTTTTTTTTCCTATGAAGACAGTTGTTCGGTGAGACATCAGACACCATGGGTCGTATAACTCACCAGAAACCTTGCCGCTGCCTACACTCTTCTTGGAGCTAGTAAGAAGCGTCCGCGGGCAGGACGTCTTCTCTTGTGCATAGCTAGGATCGAGAGTGCGTGCTTATGTATATTCCGCTGCGTGTACATTCATTGTACATTATGTTGTAAATTATCTTATGTCGAGAAATAAAAGACTTTGTATGTTTATGGTTTCTTTTCGTGTATGCTGTTGGGTGCCGCATCGTACGGCACAACCCAAACGATTCTTGGAGTGTGTACCATCAGAGTTCCCACAGACATGGTATCAGAGCCGCATTAGGAATAGCACACATGAAAAGAGTCTATTTTTGAAAACTTAGATGTATGCGAGTGAGAAACGAATAGTAAGCCCGTATAAGGACTATAACACTATAGTTACTTAAGGTGGCAAGCTAATTTGTGCTAATATTCAGTATTTAAATTATGTAACGACACACCTACACGGAGGTAAGAATAGTAAGGAACGCCACCGAAAGCGGACCAATTTCGGTTAGATCCCCTGATGAGGAAAGTGGTTCAATGAAGAGATCTCACAGCTTGGTGTGAGACGTCAATATGATCACTCTTGAACTCTTCATGTTCCTAAGCTCATATACAACGCTAGTCCCTGGGGTGCCTTAGGCAAGAAAGTGGAAACCCCATCGTATGGTCTGTAACGCGATAGTGTGTCCTTCTGGAATTAGCCTAGGAGGACATACAAAACGCTCGCCATCGACATTCCTTGTTGGGCAGTAGGTGGTATCCATCGGATTGATGAAATTCCCGACCGTGTATACTCGTACACGCTCTATTCGAGTCCCTTGTCGGGTGTTGAATAACCCGATCATGTACCTTGAGGCGTGGCCTAACTCAAGGACGAACCGTATGGCAATGATAGGGGGTGTATGTTTTTAGTATGATATGGATCTGCCTGTAACGATAAACCATTGTGTGAAATATTATTGAGTGGTTTTATGCAGATACTTTGACCATGTTAGAGCATTGCATTTAGAAAACGTTTGTGAGTGACCGTTTCTAGTGCCACCAATTGAGACGTATCCGGTATAATGCTGGTTATTATTTTTGAATTTGTGAGGAAACGTAATATCGAGATGCATTATTAAAAGAATAAAGTGATTTTCTTAAAGAAAATAGTAAATTTAGAGTTTAGAACTTTAAGGGTGGTTATTGAACTCCTATTTGAACTAAAAGTCAATTGGGAGTATAAGTTCCTTCTAAAAGCTTTAAAAACAAACTCCCTTGTTTCAAGCAGAAATTTTTCTGGAATTAAACAGGACAAAACTTTGGTTTTGTTGATCCAATGGATGTGTGTGATACATTTCTGGGAAGGTTTTTAAGTCTTCTATAACTTTTCTGTAGAATTCCAGAACAGAATCAACTTCCATGTGGATGAATATCTCAGATGAAAATGAACTGTCCAGAAACAGGGCAGACAAAATACTCTATGGAATTTCTGTATTTCGACCCTAACTCCTTGTAGAATAATTTCTAAGGGTCAGTTAATACATCATTGGAAAAGGTACGACTTGGTAGTTCAAAGTTTCCCTAGATTTGGGACAGAATTATCTGTAATCGTGTGAACAAAACAGCCACATGCAAAGGGGGTGATGTCAAAATTGTTCCAGATTTCTGTTAATTTTGTAATATCATAACTTTCGATCCAGAACTGTTATGTGGTAAAATGAATACTCCTTGGAAAGATATTGAAGTTATCCGTAATTTTGATATTCAACTTGAGACATGAAATAGCCATTTTCATATTTAAATTCTGGGTTTAGTGGAAACTGGTCATAGCTGAGCAGAGGGTTGCTCAACTCCAATTTGTTTAGGAATTGTTGTGGACATGAAAGTTTTTAGACTTATCTGAGTTCTATAACATATTCTTTAGTTATCTTCCATCATCCCTCCCTGTTGGTTTAAGTGTTGGACAAACTTGAGCAATCTTCGGTTATATTCCAGAATTGTCAAAATCCTTGTTCATATTCATGTATGGTGCACCGTTGATGTGACGCTTTTACAGTTAATAATTTCGAGTTCAAGTTGAGTACAATCTTTGATATGAACCATAATTTGCTCGCTCTTGCAGTATGGATCACAATCATTCCGGGTGTGAGGGTAGTGGTTCCAGTCGGGATGGAAATGATTCGTCGCAGCGATGATCCCCACCGTCATCAACCGGATTGGCTGAGGTGTTGGGAAAGATGGCTGAGTCTCTTGACATGTTGGTGCAGCAAGGCATCTGACAGGAGACACTACAGCGTAATCCCACACTGAACACTTATTTGGGTTTTCTAGCAAGACAACCACTGGTATTCTCAGAAGCGAAGGAAGCCTTGGAGGCAGATTATTGGCTCCGGGTTATTGAATCTATATTGGAAACGCTCCAGTGTGATGAATATGAGAAACTTTATTTGCCGCTCAGCAACTCCATGGATCCGCTGGGGCTTGGTGGTCTGAGTATCTTGCTATAATCGCTGAAGGCCATCATGTGGCATGGCTTAGTTTCGTGATGCTTCCCGTGCACGTCATATCTGTACGAGGATCATTCGAACAAGAATTGAAGAGTTCTATGAACTCAAGCAAGAAGGGATGGGTGTTATTGAGTACTTCATGCAATTTAATCGTTTGGTTCAATATGCATCCGCTTATGTAGACAAAGAAATGATTAGGTGTCAGTACATCTTCCGAGGCCTCAATGTGGAGCTTCCGGCGAAAGTGGCATTATTCAATCGAGGAAATTATAGCGAGTTAGTCAATACCGCTATGATTCAAGAAAAGGCTGAACTCCAGTTTAAGGAAAGTATGAGGAAGAGAAGCTTATCACTGGAAAGTACGGATGACTATCCTCAGAAACAACCGACAATATATTGCTTACCATCCGGGTTGGAAATTCAGTTCTTTGATGGACCACAGCAGATCTGGTTCCGTCCATATCTACCCTGGATGTTAAGCCACTGCCGCTGCAGCAGCAAATTAGTATTTGTGCACCCCACCTCAGCAAAGTACACAAGTATATCAACCACTTCCATCTTGTGAAGGTCCTGAGCTTGCATCGTGCTGTACTTGCAGCGATGTGGGGCATATCACTCAGAAGTGTCAGGTGATCAAACAGAGAAGCAGTAACATATTGTATCAATGTGCAAGGAAATTCCATGGTCATCCAAGGAGGACAGCACTCAAAGTGGGAAACATTAACTTTATGGCAGTTGAGGATGTCCCCGTGGGAGAACCCGTTTTTGCAGATATGTTTAGCCTACGTGATCAGCCCACGTTCGTATTGTTCGATTACAGTGTCACACATGATTTTATCAGCAAAGATTATGTGTTCAAGCACAAAATACCATCAACCACCTTGGCCGCATCTTATCAGATTAATTCACCGGGAGGTAGTAGAACAGCAGGCAGGATTAATGCTCGAGCACCTATATGTTTGAATGGACGGATATATCCTACTACTCTCATCATCCTAGAAGGCCTGAGGATTGACATCATCTTGGGAATGGCTTGGTTGACACATCACCAAGCTATCTTTGATATTGGTTCACGAATGGTGCAGCTGAATTCAAAAAGGCACAGTCAACATACGTTAATTCTGAGAAATGTTGCACCAGAAATTACTGTTGTATACCACGTTGAAGCTAATAAATTGGAGGACATTCTAGTGGTCCGGGAATATCCAGATGTGTTTCCCGATGATCTACCGGGCATGCCTCCTGAACGTGAGGTGGACTTCAAGATTGGACTAGCACTGAGAACCACACCGATCTCTCGGAGGCCATACAAAATGACACCAAATGACTCAAGGAGCTGAAAGAGCAGCTGAATGATTTGTTAAGAAAAGGCTTTATTCGACCAAGTTCATCACCGTGGGGATGCTCCGTGCTGTTTGCCAAGAAAAAGGACGAGACTCTGAGACTATGTGTGGACAATCGTCTGTTAAATGCCGTAACTATCAGGAACAAGTATCCACTACCGCGTATCTATATGCTTTTTGATCAATTAGTGGGTTTGAAGGTTTTTCTCGAAGATGGATCTTTGGTCCGCATATCATCAAATCAAAATCCGAGTGGAAGACATACCTAAAACGGTATTCTCTACGAGATGCGGGCTGTATGAGTATCTCGTCATGTTATTTTGACTCACCAATGCTCCAGCCCATTTTATGTACTTGATGAATTCAGTCTTCATGCCAGAGTTAGACAAGTTTGTCGTGGTCTTCATCGACGATATCTTAGTCTATTCTAAATCAGAGGAAGAACACACCGAATATTTGCATATTGTGCTCCAACGACTACAGGATCACAAGCTATATGCAAAATTCAGAAAGTGCAAGTTTTGGATTAGCCAAGTGCCATTCCTTGGGCACATTATTTCCGTGGAAGGCATTGCGGTTGATATGAGCAAGATTGTCCAAGTGCTGAATTGGAGTTCGCTAAAATCAGTCCACGAAGTCCATAGCTTCTTCGGTTTAGTGGGTTACTACCGGAGGTTTATTCCGAGTTTCTCCAAAATTTCTAAACCGATGATGGAACTTCTGAAGAAAGGCAAGAAATATGTGTGGAGTGAAGCATGTGAGGAGGCATTCAAAACATTGGTAAAACACCTCACAACAGCCCCGGTGTTGGCGCAGACCGATACGATGAAATCTTTTGATGTTTATTGCCATGCATCCGGCATCGGTCTGGGCTGCGTGCTTATGCAAGAAGGGAGCGTGGTCGCGTATGGATCCTGGCAGCTTCGGAGTCATGAGAAGAATTATCCAACACAAGACCTCGAGATAGCTGCTGTTGTCCTTGATCTAAAAGTGCGGAGGCATTATTTACATGGAAACTTGGTCCACCTCTACACCGACCATAAAAGTTTGAAGTACATCTTCACACAAAAGGAATTAAATATGAGGCAGCGAAGATGGTTAGAGTTAATCAAGCATTATGAAATAGAAATTCATTACCATGTTGGAAAAGCGAATGTGGTTGCCGACGCATGTGAGGACCCAGGGTCCTAACATCCAGGATCTCGCTGTGGGTGTTGCGATAGAGAACACCGTATAACACAAAGAATAAGAAATAAATCGGAAGCTAAATTTTATTACACAACTTGTTTAGAAACATACTTTACATCAAGTACTGTTTGTAGTCTACACTCGCGGGCATAGACTAAGAAAAAAGAGTTCACGTTCATCCTGTGAACGTGTCCTTACTAGCACACACGCAACCCAACTAACACGGCGGCGTGCATGGCTCCCACTCGATGGTGGTTCCCTCTGGGGGACCTGTCTCCTCCTCGGGGGCCTCCTCTCCCTCATAAACCCGTGCAAACACTTCAACAACAAGCAGTGAGCACGATGGCTCAGCATGTCTGACCCGACATCGGTAAACGTGCAACTCGACATGCTGGAGTTTAGGTGTACAATAGGAAGGAAAAACATTGCTTAAAGACTCGCCTAATTAGTTGAATCCTACTTTCAAATTTAGTCTCATGTGAGTGGAAACCTTGTGCTAAACTACATAGGAAGTCCGCAATCAAACAAGAGACGCATTCCTCCTATGTTCCCTGCCTAAGGTTGAAACAAACTTTGATTTTCTCTAATCTAAAGCACATCATTTACAATACAAGTATTCTTCATAACAGAAACTTTAATTCATGACATCTATCTTGTTCTTTCCATGTCACGGTACAGTGAACAAGTGGCACTCACTGACCGCGAGGGACGGCGATTATAATTGACTTACACCTGCAGGGTTATCCGAATAACACGTCACGTACGCCCGTACACGAAGTTGCCTACAACAACCATCCGGGACTTCGTACGCAACCACCTTTTACTCGTAATCCAAGTGTTGAATCGGTCCTATCATCCCGAGAAGGAGGTCCCTACGCGGAGTAACGTACGTGCCCGCTAGCGGATTTGCACCCTGCTCCTCTCAGCCAACCCTTTGGACGACAAGCAATGCCTCAACATATCGCTACCCAAGTTACATCGGTGAACAACGCTTACATGCACCCACTTTAGATTGTGCGCACTGGTGAACAACGCCTTACATGCACCCCAAGACATAGACAGTCCCGAGATGCATGATTTTCCGACGTAACAATTAGTTAGAGTTGCCACTTGTATAGCTACTACCATCCTTATGTGGGCTATTACTCATTTCTCACCGAGTTTTTGAAAATCTAGTTTTCTTCAGTGCATTAAACCTCAACGGAGCTCTGATACCACGATGTGAGGACCCGGGGTCCTGACATCCAGGACCTCGCTGAGGGGTGTTGCGACAGACAACACCGGATAACACACAAAAAATGACATAATGCGGAAGATAAGTTTTATTACATAACTTGTTTAGAAACATACTTTACATCAAGTACCGTTTATAGTCCACACTCGCGGGCGTATACTAAGCAAAAAGAGTTCACATTCAGCCCGTGAACGTGTCCTCACTAGCACACACGCAACCCAACTAACACGGCGGCGTGCACGTCTTCGACTCGACGGTGGTTCCCTCTTGGGGACCCGTCTCCTCCTTGGGAGCCTCCTCTTCCTCATAAACTTCTGAAAACACTTCAACAACAACCAGTGATCAGGAAGGATCAGCAAGACTGACCCGGCACCGCTAAACATGCAACTCTACATGTTGGAGTTTAGGTGTATCCGTTTCTTTAATTCATGACAACAACTTTAATTCATGACATCTATCCCGTTCTTTCTACGTCATGGTACAATGAGCAAGTGGTACTCACTGACCGTGAGGGATAGAGATTATAATCGATTTACACATGCAGGATTACCCAAATAACACGTCACGTACGCCTGTACACGATGTTGCCTACGACAACCATCCGGGACGTCGTACGCAACCACCTTTCACTTGTTAGCAAAGTGTTGAACCGGTCCTATCGTCCCGAGCAGGAGGTTTCTACGTGGACCAACCTATGTGCCCGCTAGCGGGTTTACACCTTGCTGCTCTCAGCCAACCCCTTTGGACGACAAGCAATGCCTCAACATATCGCTACCCGAATTACATTGGTTTCCCGGTCCCATATAGCCGGTATGTCTTCGGTACAGTTCTAGCTTGTTCAACAGGCCCGCACATGGCTCGGTCCTCAACCGACACAAGCAGAGCTATGGCAACCTAGGAGCTAACGTCCTGCTGCTCCTACTCTCTGCTCGGTCTCATTTTTATGTCATGTATTTCATTGTCTACCTCTCTAACTGAGTGGTGTGCCTCTAAGCCTATTCTCGCAAGTAGTTCCATCTACTCGACTTGTACTGAATCCTATACCAATGTAAGCATTGTTGTGTCTACTAGAGGTTCAAAACCTAGACTCAAACCCCCTGGTTCTCTTGGCTATGCAACTGGGTTTTCAATCAAAACTCTAATGCACAAAACATTGAACTCGTAAAGTAAGTGATAAAGATAAGACTTTGAAATTAAGGTTAATGCAAACCGGAGCTTGCCTTGCTTCCGGTCATCGACTAAAGTATCTTCCGAAGGGATACAATCCAAAATCTCCGGGGCTTGTTCAACTTCCGCGACTACATGAAATAGAAATACAATGCATGTAAAATTTAAATGCATTTGTGTTGAAGTGAAGAAGTACAGATTGTAACTCTAGCTAATTAACCCTTTTGACTCTGAAAAATTTACTGTGGCTTGGTGACAATCTAAACAGAGATTTGGCCAAATTTCATTTCATGTAGAGCTCATTTGAGCGCTGCATAAATAAATGTATAAATTGCCATTAATAGAGCTTCTAAGGATTTCTAGCGATTCTCATGGAGAAAGCCATTACTTTTTGGAAACTAGAGGTTATGATGGTTCTAATGGAATTGGTTTCATGCGATTTGAAGAATCATAGAGAATGTTATGGGCTAATTTAGTTCAGAGAAAATTCAGAAAATGTTTCTGAACATTTTCCATTTTCTCTGGGTCAGTTCACTTAATCACACAATTAAGTGAACTAAATGAACTCCGATGGATATGAAATTTGGCATGAGACTCATGGACATTAAAATGAACATCCCAGCCAAATTTGGGAATTTTCCACAAAGTGGATCTCCAGTTAAAATTCTCAACAGTTTGAAATTGAGGGAAATAATTCTGGGAAATAATGTGTTTCGAAGAATAAAACTTATTTTGCTGGATAGTAGTCGGAGAGAGGAATCGAACAAAATTTGGTTCACTAAATTTGTACATTCCTAGCAAAAGTTATAGGCTTCTAAACTGTGGAGGAAATTCTGGAAAAAAGAAAAAGCACTCCACACACTGCCAGTGGGCCCCCCAGGTCAGATGCTTCTTCAACCTCGCACCGAGGGCGCGCGCGCACCGGACAGGAGATTGGTGTGCTTCGTTCTCCAGCTACGTTGGACCATTTTTTATGGAATTTTGTGCTACATGCTCCTTAGGACATGTCCTAGCGGCCGGGCAACGTGGTGCAGCATGAAAACGCCGGGAAGTAGGTCGGCACCAGCAGCGGCGGTCGGCGGCGCGGCGCCGACGGTGAACGCCGTGTCCAGAGCCTCTTCCAACAACCTAAGTGGCTGGAGAGCATCCCTAGGATTCGGGCAACATGGTTCTACATCACATTTGAGCAGGAAACGGCGGCAACATAGTTGTCACCGGTGAACCGACCCATTTTGGCCACCGGCGGCGAGTTTGCATCGCACCGCTCGAGGGATGGATGGTACTGCATGGTTTTCGGGTCCATGCGATCGTAGGGAGTCCTAGATGCTTCGGCTGGACCAGAATTTGAGTTGATCAAGCACGTGGAACGAATTTCACGTTTCGAGTTCCCTCGGTTCTACACGGCTACCGGCGTGAAAATTGAAATTCCGGCTAGCCGGTGCTATGAGGGAGCAACGGGGTCCGGGAGAAGCAACTAGAATTCCGTGCTTTGTGCTGGCCGGGCGATGGTGATCCGTGAAGTGCCGGTTGCTCAGACTTGAGGAGGAAGAAATGGTTCGGTGCAGCTCGGAGGGCGCCGGTACGAGCTGTTGAGGGATGGAAGACGTCGAGTGGAGGTCGTTGAAGCTCCTGAGATTCTCAGCCAAGTGTCAAACCCACCAGGGCTGCTGATCGCCGATGGAACAGAGGAGTGGCCGTGCACGTTCTGTCTTCGGTCGAGCGCGCGAGCAGGGGAGGCAAGACTCGGTAAAACGGTTCTGTGAACGTTAGAGGGTGAGGATGAGGAGGCCTGGGAACTTCTCGGGGGCCAGAGGCAGCAAGCATATGCTGACAGCAGCATTCTCCCGTGGTGATCTCGCGAGCGCGCGCAAGAAACCGAGCACAGCGGCTGTGGAGGCGGTTCTTCCCTCGTGTGACTGACAGTGGGCTCCACAGTTTTCAATTTGCCCTAACAAATACAATTCTCACTGTTGCATAAATTTTGGGACTTCCATGCCCTCTGAAGTTTGATGAAACCACACAATAACCATTCGAATTTGAATAATTCAAAGTGTAGAGTGATTTGAGTGAAATTGCAGCAAATGAGCTGAAATTCAAATTCAGTTTGAATTTGCTCCAAATAGCTGATGTCAAGATCAATCTCAAATGGGATGAAATTTTGTGTAAGAGCTCATACAAATGTGCTGAGTTTGAATATGAATCCCTCTTTTGAATTTATGTGATGAAAGTAGTTTGAATTTGAATTTACATTCAAACTAGTCCTTTTAATAATTGTATCCAAAAGTACCTCAAAAAGGTTTGGATTTGTTTGAAAATTGGCATGAGCATTCCTAAGAAATTTTAGGATGTAATTGTGAGATCATCCTCTAAATAATTCATGCTGTGAATACAACTTTTGGATTTTGTGACTTCTTCCTCTAATCATCCTATTGACGGTGGTTACTTGCTCTTCAAATGTGTTCATGTGTTTACAACAAATGAGATATGGTGTGTGATGAAGAACACTTTTTGCAAGTCAAAATATTGGTCCTTTACATTCCTCCCCCCTTAAAAGAATCTCGTCCCGAGATTATAAGGTGAAGAATAAAATAGAGGATGATGGAGAATTACCTGATGCGCGACGTTAAAATTTTCGGATAATTGGTGTGCAGGAACTCCTCGCTCTCCCACGTCGCTTCATCCTCGGAGTGATTACTCCATAAAACTTTGTAGAACCACAGAGTTCGGTTACATGTGGTTCAGGCCATCTCGTCGATGATCTGAACCGGTTCCTCCCGATACGTGAGATCCGGTTTCAGTTCCTCGATACCCCCCCAACTGGACTGTGGTTGAAAACTTGAGACACTTTCTCAGCTGAGATATGTGGAAAATGTCGTGCACACCGGAGAGTGTCGCTGGTAATTCGAGCCGGTATGCAACAGATCCACAACTTTCCAAAACCTTAAATGGACCGGTGAATAAGGGTGCCAACTTTCCTCTGACCCCGAATCTGTTTACACCCTTCATCGGAGACACACATAGATACATGTGATCACCGACTTCAAATTGCATAGGGCGTCTCCTGCAGTCCGCATAATGCTTTTGTCGGGATTGGGCAACTTTCAAGTTTGATTGAATAATGTGAACTTGTTCTTCCGCGTTGTTGACAAGATCAATACCAAAGGTGACCCTCTCATCGAACTCACACCAATTCAGTGGTGTGCGACATTTTCTCCCGTATAGCGCCTCGTAGGGTGCCATCTTTATGCTGGCCTGGTACCCATTGTTGTACGAGAACTCAGCTAACGGTAAGTGATCATTTCAATTCTTATCGTGATTAATAGCACAAGCTCGTAGCATGTCTTACAGGATTTGGTTAACCCATTCAGTTTGCCCATCCGTCTGCGGGTGGTACGCAGAACTATGGATCAGTTTTGTACCCAACGCTATATGTAATTGCTCCAAAAAACGAGACACAAATAAAGTGCCCCAATCCAGGATGATAGTGTGGGGTACACCGTGTAAACATAGGATCCGTGAGATGTACAACTCAGCATAATTCTTGGCGTTGTAATTTGTGTTGACCGGGGTAAAATAGGCAGATTTTGTGAGCTGATCGACGATGACCCACACTGAATCATGTTTCTGAAATGTGGTGGGTAAACCGACGATGAACTCCATGCTCCTGTCCTCCCACTTCCAGACAGGGATGCCTAGTGGTTGCAACAGTCCCGGTTTCTTCATGTGGTCTGCTTTCACCGTACAACATGTATCACACTCAGACACGTATTTAGCGATCTCCCGCTTGATCCGTGTCCACCAAAATTTGCTCTTGAGCTCCTGATACATTTTGTTGCTGCCGGGGTGAATAGAAAACTTTGACATGTGAGCCTCGCCAAGAATTTTCTTCCGTAGTTCTGGGTTATGGTGTACAACTATTGGGTTTTTGGAACCACAGAACGCCGTCTCCGTCCTTCCGGGAACATTTTAGCTCCCCACTGTCTACTCGTCTTCGCAAATGCGACATACCCTGTCATTTTTCTGGACTGCTGCTGTCTCTTCACGGATGGTGGGGATAAGAGCTAAGTTGTAGAGAGCTCCATGTGGATTCACATACAAAGTTGGTTCACTCTATTCAACCGGTGCGATGGTCAGGTTATGAACTCGCGACTCAGCGTATCGGCCACCACGTTTGTTTTCCCGGGATGATAATGGATCTCTATTTCGTAATCCTTTATCAACTCCAACCATCCTTGCTGCCTCATGTTCATCTCCTTCTAAGTGAATATGTACTTGAGGCTCTTGTGTTCGTTATATAGATGCACGAGGTTCCCAAGTAGGTAATGCCTCCACATCTTGAGTGCGAGTACCACGGCAGCGAGTTCTAAGTCATGAGTTGGATAATTTTTCTCATGATTCCGGAGCTGCCGTGATCCATACGCGACCACTCTTTGGTCTTGCATCAGCACACATCCGAGGTCCATGCCGGATGCATCGCAATACACGTCGAACAATTTTGTTGTATCTGACTGCGCCAAAACTGGTGCTGATTTTAGGTGCTTCACTAAAGCCTTGAATGCCGCTTCACATGCTGGGCTCCAGATATATTTGGGGGACTTCTTCAACAGTTTGGTCATTGTCTTTGCAGTCTTCGAGAAGTTCTGAATGAACCTCCGATAATATCCCGCGAGTCCGAGGAAACTCTGCACCTCGTGAACAGACCTCGGGGATTTCCAATTCAGCACTTGTACAATCTTGCTCAGGTCTACAGCGATGCCCTCCGCTTAGATAATATGCCTGAGGAAGGGTACATGCAATATCCAAAATTTGCACTTGCTGAATTTAGCGTATAACTTGTGATCTCACAGCTGTTGCAAGACTATATGCAAGTGATTTGCGTGCTCCTCCTCCGACTTGGAATACACCAATATATCATCGATGAAGACCACAACATACTTGTCCAGCTCCGGCATGAATACCGAGTTCATCAAGTACATGAAATGAGACGGAGCGTTGGTGAGGCCGAAGGACATGACAAGGTACTCATAGAGCCCGTACCTCGTCGAGAAAGCCGTCTTCGTTATGTCATCAGCACTGATCTTAATCTGGTGGTATCCTGATGTCAAATCCATCTTGGAAATGTGTAACACCCGAATTTTACAATAACGTGACAAACCCCTCACCCCCTCTCTCCCCCCACTGCCACCAGGGCCCAGCCGACAGCCTTCTTCCCCGAGCAACCGCCTCCCTCCTCTCTCTCTTCCTCTATTATCACATGTGGCAAAAACAGATCGGCCACGCCCAATTCTTCGCGCCTCCTCCTCAACCGGCGTCCCAGCAACTGCCGCCTCACTCCCCTCTATATAAACAACCCGACCCCGGCCGAAACTCTCCACCGAAACCGCCCCAATTCTTCATATCGGGAAAAACCACCCTTTCTCCAAATGTTCGGAAACACACTCGAATTCTCGTTTCTGAGATCCCCTGCGTCGTCCTGAGGACACCAGGAGTGATTCCCGACGAAAAACAACCGAGGTCGACGCCTGGAGACCGATCCCGACGAAGATCACCGGAGTTTTCTCTCGGTCGCCATCGATCACGCTCCCCCGGCCAAATTCGATCTCCAAAACTCCCCTAGGTGAGTTCCCCACACTCTCCTCTCTCTTCTGGTGCAAGTAGATTAAGAAATGGTGGAGAAACGGCAGAACCCGAGAGATTCCGGCCACCGCCGCCGCTCGCCGGCGATCGCACGGCCGCCGGACGCGAGGGAGAAGCAGTTAGGGCGACGTGGCGCAATCAGGAGCGTCCATCTCGCGTGAACGGTTAAGATTAGAAGGAGCGTACCGGTTTGGTTATTTTAAATCTGGGCCGTTGATCTCAGATCCAACGGCCCACATTCAAAATAGTTATAAACGTTAGGAAATTCACAGAGGGGTCCCTGGAGATTTAAATAAACCAGAAATAGCCCCTGTTCTTTGCAGAATAAACCCTAGGCTTATTAGAATTAGCAAATTTAGTTTAAAAAAACCAAATAGCCCCTGTGTGAATAGCAAATTAACCAAATAGTTCTGTATTTTCAATTTGAACCCCAGAAAGTTTGAATTTATTGCAAATCAGCCCAAATCAATTTAAAAGTTGGTTTTTAATTCTGTAATCATTCAAAATAGGCTAAATAAATTCTGAAAAATGTTAGAAATTCATTCAAAACACTATTAAAACATTCTGACCAGAATATTAAATCTGAAATTAAAAGTAATTAGTTCCAAAGACTGAAATTAATTATATAATGACAAATTAATTCTGAATATTTAAACAAAAATAATATAAATATCAGAAAAATTGTAGAAATTTATTAAACAGCACAATATTATTCTGTTTTTATTTTTTTATGCATTTAAAGTTTCTGTAGTCCAGAATAATTATTTAAATGGCTGAAAATGCATTTTTTGGTATTAAATAAATACTGAAATATGGATAAAAATAGTGTATATTAAAGAAAATTTTTGGAAACTGTTCTAAATACTTAAATAGGTTCTGAAATGCAGAAATTAGAAATATGAGTTCTGAAAATCATTATAATAACAATTTAAATGATTTTTAGGGCTTAATTAATTACAACAATTACCATATATATCTATAGAACTCTAAAATTTATTCAAATCATCCCACAAACTGAAAATCAGTGTTTAGCTGTGGCAATAGTAAAGTAGAAGGATATAAGTACCCAATTGAAATTTATTTTCATTCTAACCCACATGAAATGATACAAAAACAATAGGTGCATGTGTGTATACAAACATATATGATTATAATACATTGATAGGATTCTTATGGCATGTTTAGCATTGTTTTGTATGCATATGAATGGCTAGAACCAAATCAAGAACTACACCCAAATCTTCAAGAGCAAGAATTTGAAGTGAATCACCCTTCCTTCAAAGGCAAGTGTTCCTTGACCACTTTGCTCCTATTTTAGGATGAATAGTTAGAACATTTGCATGATGTCTTTAATATGAAACCCAGTGTAGGATGTTTCCATAGTTACATTGTTTCATCTTTCCTTGCAAAATCATGGAGGGAATTAGATATGACTTGAAGGTTATCATTTTATGTGCTTAGCCATGCCTAGAACTTTAGAAATGAATGGAATATAGTTGATACTAGTGTGGTGAAATTATATGAAAGACACAAGTGTGTCATGGTATTAGGAATCTAGACAGGCTGGTTGTTTTGGTTGGTGCTTCGTGCACGAGACTCGGGAATAAGTTAGTGCCTGTCTTAGATTCTAAGGACCGGTTCATGGAACAGTTAACCAGGCTTTACAGTGCCACCATAAGACTGAGATGGGGCAGCGTGGGCAATTAATTAGGAGTTTACCGGTATAGTATGAGTGTTTGGATGGTGCGGGGAATGGGAGTCCATTTTTAACTGCCCTTGGAACTGCAAGGCTCAAGAGGGGGCTTCTGTAGGGGAGGGTTACTCCCAGGAACTACAACGGTGAAACCTCAGTGGGCTTGTACTTGCCGGTAGACCCTTTGTAAAGGCCATGTAGTGATCTCCTGATCGCACACCAAAGGAAGTGTGTAATGTGGCTTGCAACCACGGATATCAGGGAGGTTCCTTAGTCCACCTGGCAACAGGGGATGAAATCACTACTTGTGGGTAAAGTGGTACAATCTCTGCAGAGAAACAAACTGTCATGACAGCCGTGCTCATGGTCAAGAGCGGCTTGGACTTGTCCATGATTAGAGAAACATGGATGTGAGTCAAAAGAGGTTGTTGGGTGGTATAACCTAACATTAAATGACTTAATTATGATGATGGTGGGATTTTCACTTAGTAAGATAGGTTGCTAATCAAAGCTAAGGCTTAGGATTAATACATAGTGCTTAACCATGTTAGCCTTCCTTGCTATTAGCCTTCATAACATTCTTTCCTACACTTGCTGAGTACCTTTGGTACTCAAACTTGCTTTTGTTGGATGTCGTATGCTGCTCAGGTCCAAATGAAGACAATGACTTCGATGAGGAGGATTTCGATCCCGAAGAGTTATTCTAGGTTGGCGTAACCCCCGGGCAACGCCTGTGGATTGGAGGACCACTATTTAGACTTCCGCTGGATGTAAATATTAGTGTGATAACACTTTTATTATTCTATTATGAAATATGATGTAATATGATGTTACCGTTGACTTTGGTATGTAATATAATGATATTTCACTCTTGTCGGCACATGTATGACTTAACTGATCCTGGCATACATGTGAGTATACGCTCGGGTATTTCTTATGGAGTACCGAGCGTGAAAAAGTGGTATCAGAGCGAAGGTTGCCCGTAGGACGCAAACCTAGTTAGAAATGGACAGGATAGACATCACTATTTTATTAAAAACTATTTTACTAAATATTTTGTTAGAAGGAGGATTATTTAAAATATATATATATATATATATGTTGTCTAACCTCATCTATACTCAAAATTATATTATTGTTTATTTTCTAACACATTTTAAATTTTTCTTGAAACAGATGGCACGCACACGTCTCACGGCCCGTAAGTCTACCGGAGGACGAGTTCCTCGACACCAGCTGGCTGAGCGCACTACTGAGGAGGTGGACAACCCCGCCACCTACCAGACCCACGGGGAATCCACTAGAGGCATGGTGGATCGCCTTAGACACCTCCTTCGCTGTGCTGGTTATACCCGCAAGCTAGAGGTGCAGTACGACACCACTCGAGTCTCTCGCGCAGAACGAGACGAGTGGAAGTCGCAGGAAAGGATCTACTACGAGAACAAGCTGCTCAAGATCCACAACTCGCCAGCATGGAGGTCCACCATGGCAGAGGCTGAGAAGGACGCCACTTGGGAGGCAATCACTTGCCAGAGCTACACCAATCGTGGCCACCTTGAGGGGACCCAATACATGTACACCCCTCGGCGACAAAGTGGAAGTGCAGTATTCAACTACGAGCCCATCCATGAAGGTTGTGACGTAGTGCAGATGGATATGAGCCTCCAGGTAGGGGTGGATGTCAGTACGAGGATGCAGAGCTGCCAACAGGAACTCCAAGACGTCCGGGACCTTCTGAAGAAGACGGAGGCCATTATGCGTGGACTGATGATGATGAGGGATGGAGAAGTGAGTGATCTCTATGCTTCGGATGGAGACACTTGGACTCCGGACTCTCCAGACCGTAGGGCAGCCAAACGCCCTCATGTTTCTCCAGCACCTGAGGCCTCCACAGCTGAGTCATAGGCTAGCACTCCTAATGATGATGGTGGGAACCCATAGGAGGATGCACAGAACCCAGGGGACAACTAGGATAGGTGTCCTTGTTCATGTAGTAACTCGTGTAGTACGTATGTATGGTAGTGTATGGACTAGTGTGTAATGCTTGATTAGTGAACTTGTTTAGAATGATGATGTAATGTATGTTAGTGTATGAACGTGAGATGTGAAAGTCGTAGGCTTATGTTCACAACCTCGTTAGTGTATGTAAATATCTATTAAGGAATATAAGTGCTTAGTTTGTTTGAATCATGATCATCTAATAAACGAAGTAGAAACTTTAGTAACTCTTGTATAGAATTGATGAAGTAAGTACACAACGTAATACACTTAAGAGAACACCTATACATTAATTTTAAACATAGTCTTTCACAATAGATGGCAGGAAGAAGGAGACACAATGAAGGGAACAACAACAATGAGGCTGCAGAGTTTCCTTTGCCTGGATGGCAGCCACGAGTTGCACGCAGAGCAGATGGAGAGGTTATACAACAGATGATGAATATGCAAAACCAACTCCTTCAGAACTTGACACAAGTGGTGGCCAACATGCAACCACAAATTCAGAATGCACCACGTCAACCCAAATTGAATGAGTTTCTAAGCACTCAACCACCAAGGTTCGACAACGCTATAGAGCCATTGGAAGCTGATGATTGGCTCAAGAATATTGAGAACAAGTTGCAGATCATAGAGTGCCCAGGACGTGAGAGAGTGCTCTTTGCTTCTCACCAACTATATGGATCTGCAGCGGACTGGTGGACGGCATACAAAGAATCCCATGAGGATCCAGAAAGTATCTCATGGAATGAGTTCAAACTTGCCATCCGCAATCACTATGTTACCGCAGGAGAGATCAAGAACAAGCGGAAGGAGTTCCTCAACCTGAAACAAGGTAGCATGTCCGTGCGAGAGTACCTTACCAAGTTCACACAGTTATCTCGCTATGCTCCGGGAGACATAGACACGGATGAAAAGAAACAAGATTGTTTCATTGAAGGATTGAACTCAGAAATATAGTATGCTATGTCCTCAAGTGACTATGAAAGTTTCCAAAAGCTCATCAACAAGGCTTTCATAGTGGAAAGAAAAAGACAGAAGTTAGTTGAAGAGCGAAAGAGGAAAATAAATTGGCAAGGACAGTCTTCCAGCAGCAACAGTCGGCCCCGTTTCTCATCACCGCCGACGGGAGCAATGAATCGACCTATAGCTCCTAATCAGTTTCAGAGGAGCTACAACCCTGCTGCTAGGAATCCAACCTTCCAACCACAGCAGCAGCGACAACAAGTGCAGCAACAACGTCCTGCTTTCCAACCCCGTCCTGCAGGGTCAAATCCTCCAAATGCACAACCAGGCAACAAAGCACCAATGAACAAGGTCATGGGGCAATGCTTCAACTGTGGAGAAACGGGACATTATGCCAACCGGTGCCCCAACAAGAAGCCACCTCCACCACAGAATCTTGTGTGTGGCAAGGTGAATCATGTGACCATGGAGGAAGCACAGGAGGCACCAGATGTAGTGATTGGTATGTTCTCCGCAAACACTTATCCTGCTACAATTCTGTTTGACTCTGGTGCAAAACACTCATTCATAGCCAAGGAATTCATAACCAAGCACAACTTACAAATTACATCTATGAATCGAGTGTTATTAGTGAATTCTCCTGGAGGAGAAATAAAGACAAAACAAATATGTCCCAAGGTAAAGCTAGGAGTTAATGGAATAGAATTCCTTGCAAATCTCATTGTGATAGAATCACAAGGGATAGATATCATTTTGGGGATGGACTGGTTAACCATGTACAAAGGAGTTATACATTGCTCAACGAGAACAGTGGAACTAACACATACAGATGGAACTAAGGTTGAGTTCACATCTATTCAAGTACCCTCTGGAAATGTTCAACTCAACAAGACCGAAGTAGTTATTGAGGACATAAAAGTGGTCAATGAATTTCCAGATGTATTTCCCGAGGAGTTACCAGGTATGCCACCGGATCGAGAAGTAGAATTCATTATAGAATTAGTACCTGGTACTGCTCCTATATATAAAAGACCATACCGGATGGATACCCAACAACTAGCAGAACTCAAGGATCATATCCGGGAGTTGTCGGAGAAAGGGTATATCCGTCCTAGTTCCTCACCATGGGGAGCTCCAGTCATATTTGTACCGAAGAAGGATGGAACCAAGAGGCTATGTGTAGATTACCGTGCCCTCAATGAAGTGACAATCAAAAACAAGTACCCTTTACCTCGTATTGAGGACTTGTTTGATCAATTAAGAGGTGCATGCGTATTCTCCAAGATTGACCTCCGTTCTAGATATCATCAACTAAAGATAAGAGAATCGGATATCCCGAAGACAGCATTTGTTTCTAGGTATGGGCTGTATGAATATACAGTTATGCCTTTTGGACTAACAAATGCTCCGGCATATTTCATGTACCTTATGAATAAGGTGTTCATGAAATACTTGGACAAGTTTGTGGTAGTGTTCATTGATGATATCCTCATATACTCAAAGAATGAGAAAGAACATGAAGAGCACCTGAGAATAGTATTACAAAAGCTAAGAGAAAACCAACTTTATGCCAAATTCAGTAAGTGTGAATTTTGGCTTAAGAAAGTTGCTTTTCTGGGACATATCATCTCCGAAGGAGGAATCTCAGTAGACCCAGAAAAGATATCTGGTGTGCAAAAGTGGAAGACACCATTTTCTGTGAAATCCGAAGCTTCCTAGGATTGGCAGGCTATTACCGAAGGTTCATTGAAGGATTTTCAAAAATAGCCAAGCCACTCACAAGGATGTTGGAAAAAGGAGCTGCTTTTATATGGTCTCAAGAGTGCGAATCAAGCTTCCAAGAATTAAAGAAGAAGTTAACAACTGCCCCAGTCTTGGTTATGCCCGATATGGAGAAATCATTCTCCGTATATTGTGATGCTTCAGGGCAAGGGTTAGGATGTGTGCTTATGCAAGAAGGACATGTTATTGCCTATGCTTCCCGACAACTTCAGAAGCATGAGAAGAACTATCCTACCCATGACCTAGAGTTAGCAGCAGTTATACATGCATTGAAGTTATGGAGACATTACCTAATGGGTAAAAGAACGGAGATCTATACCGATCACAAGAGTTTGAAGTATATCTTTACTCAACCGGATCTCAACCTTCGGCAAAGGGGATGGTTGGAGTTCATTAACGATTTTGATGTGGGAATCAATTACCATCCTGGAAAAGCTAATGTGGTTGCAGATGCCTTGAGCAGAAAGACACATGTTAACATGTCGACCATAAGAGATCTACAACCCCAACTTTGTGAAGAGTTCGCAAAGCTCAACTTATGCTTGGTGAATCATAAAGAAGCCATAGAAATGGAGGTTGATTCAACCCTGGAACAAGATATACGAAAAGGTCAAAAGGACGATGAAAAGATCAAAGAAATTAAGCAGTTGATCAAAGAAAACAAGGCCCCGGGATTTAGAGAAGATGAGAATGGTATCATATGGCATGGTAAAAGAATATGTGTGCCAGACATCAAGGAAATAAAGAAGTTAATCCTAAAAGAGGCTCATGATTCTGATTATTCTATCCATCCTGGAAGTACAAAGATGTATCATGATCTTAAAACAAGGTATTGGTGGTATGGAATAAAAAGAGATGTTGCAGAGCATGTGGCATTGTGCGACACATGTCAATTAGTCAAAGCAAAACATCAAAGGCCTGCAGGGCTATTACAACCACTAAAGATACCTGAATGGAAGTGGGAAGAAATAGGGATGGACTTCATAGTGGGTTTGCCCAGGACACAAACAGGGTATGATTCAATATGGGTGATAGTGGATAGATTGACAAAAGTTGCTCACTTTATTCCAGTGAAAGAAAATTATAACGGTTCCAAACTAGCAGAACTAGATATGGCGAGAATAGTCTGCCTACATGGTGTGCCTACAAAGATAGTATCAGATAGAGGTACACAGTTTACTTCAAGATTTTGGCAGAAATTACTTGAGTCCATGGGAACCCGATTAAATTTCAGTTCTGCATATCATCCACAAACTGATGGGCAAACAGAAAGGACCAACCAGATTCTTGAAGATATGCTCCGAGCTTGTGCACTCAAGAATAGTAGGAGTTGGGATAAGAATTTGCCATATGCAGAATTCTCCTACAATAATAGCTATCAAGCAAGTATGAAGATGTCCCCATTTGAGGCTTTATATGGAAGAAGATGTAGAACTCCACTATTTTGGGATCAAATAGGAGAGAATAAGGTGTTTGGACCTGAAGTGCTAAAAGATGCAGAAAAGAAAGTAATAGAAATTCGCAATAATCTAAAGATAGCTCAAACAAGACAAAAGAGCTATGCAGACACAAGGCGAAGAGAATTAGTCTTCAAAGTGGGAGACTATGTGTATCTCAAAGTGTCACCCATGCGTGGACTAAAGAGATTTAAAGTAAGAGGGAAGCTAGCACCTCGGTATATCGGACCATTCAAGATATTGGAACGCAAAGGAGAGGTAGCATATCAGTTGGAGTTACCCTCTCGATTGTCGGATGTACACGATGTGTTCCATGTATCACAACTCAAGAAGTGTTTGAGAACACCAGAAGAAGAATTGCCAATGGATGAGTTGGATGTACAAGAAGATCTTTCATATACCGAGTACCCTGTAAAAATTCTTGACACAATGGAGAAGGTTACAAGAAACAAAATAATCCGTATGTGCAAGGTTCAATGGAAACATCATTCCGAAGCAGAAACCACATGGGAAAGAGAAGATGAACTCAAGTCACAATTTCCCAATCTATTTCCTTTATAATTACAAAATCTAGAGGACGGGATTTTTCTTAAGGGGTGTAGAGTTTGTAACACCCGAATTTTACAAAAACGTGACAAATCCCTCACCCCCTCTCTCCCCCCACTGCCACCAGGGCCCAGCCGACAGCCTTCTTCCCCGAGCAACCGCCTCCCTCCTCTCTCTCTTCCTCTATTATCACATGTGGCAAAAATAGATCGGCCACGCACAATTCTTCGCGCCTCCTCCTCAACCGTCGTCCCAGCAACCGCCGCCTCACTCCCCTCTATATAAACAACCCGACCCCGGCCGAAACTCTCCACCGAAACCGCCCCAATTCTTCATATCGGGAAAAACCACCCTTTCTCCAAATCTTCGGAAACACACTTGAATTCTCGTTTCTGAGATCCCCTGCATCGTCCTGAGGACACCAGGAGTGATTCCCGACGAAAAACAACCGAGGTCGACGCCTGGAGACCGATCCCGACGAAGATCACCGGAGTTTTCTCTCGGTCGCCGTCGATCACGCTCCCCCGGCCAAATTCGATCTCCAAAACTCCCCTAGGTGAGTTCCCCACACTCTCCTCTCTCTTCTGGTGCAAATAGATTAAGAAATGGTGGAGAAACGGCAAAACCCGAGAGATTCCGGCCACCGCCGCCGCTCGCCGGCAATCGCGCGGCCGCCGGACGCGAGGGAGAAGCAGTTAGGGCGACGTGGCGCAATCGGGAGCGTCCATCTCGCGTGAACGGTTAAGATTAGAAGGAGCGTACCGGTTCGGTTATTTTAAATCTGGGCCGTTGATCTCAGATCCAACGGCCCACATTCAAAATAGTTATAAATGTTAGGAAATTTACAGAGGGGTCCCTGGAGATTTAAATAAACCAGAAATAGCCCCTATTCTTTGCAGAATAAACCCTAGGCTTATTAGAATTAGCAAATTTAGTTTAAAATAACCAAATAGCCCCTGTGTGAATAGCAAATTAACCAAATAGTTCTGTATTTTCAATTTGAACCCTAGAAAGTTTGAATTTATTGCAAATCAGCCCAAATCAATTTAAAAGTTGGTTTTTAATTCTGTAATCATTCAAAATAGGCTAAATAAATTCTGGAAAATGTTAGAAATTCATTCAAAACACTATTAAAACATTCTGACCAGAATATTAAATCTGAAATTAAAAGTAATTAGTTCCAAAGACTGAAATTAATTATATAATGACAAATTAATTCTGAATATTTAAACAAAAATAATATAAATATCAGAAAAATTGTAGAAATTTATTAAACAGCACAATATTATTCTGTTTTTATGTTTTTATGCATTTAAAGTTTCTGTAGTCCAGAATAATTATTTAAATGGCCGAAAATGCATTTTTTGGTATTAAATAAATACTGAAATATGGATAAAAATAGTGTATATTAAAGAAAAATTTTGGAAACTGTTCTAAATACTTAAATAGGTTCTGAAATGCAGAAATTAGAAATATGAGTTCTGAAAATCATTATAATAACAATTTAAATGATTTTTAGGGCTTAATTAATTACAACAATTACCATATATATCTATAGAACTCTAAAATTTATTCAAATCATCCCACAAACTGAAAATCAGTGTTTAGCTGTGGCAATAGTAAAGTAGAAGGATATAAGTACCCAATTGAAATTTATTTTCATTCTAACCCACATGAAATGATACAAAAACAATAGGTGCATGTGTGTATACAAACATATATGATTATAATACATTGATAGGATTCTTATGGCATGTTTGGCATTGTTTTGTGTGCATATGAATGGCTAGAACCAAATCAAGAACTACACCCAAATCTTCAAGAGCAAGAGTTTGAAGTGAATCACCCTTCCTTCAAAGGCAAGTGTTCCTTGACCACTTTGCTCCTATTTTAGGATGAATAGTTAGAACATTTGCATGATGTCTTTAATATGAAACCCAGTGTAGGATGTTTCCATAGTTACATTGTTTCATCTTTCCTTGCAAAACTATGGAGGGAATTAGATATGACTTGAAGGTTATCATTTTATGTGCTTAGCCATGCCTAGAACTTTAGAAATGAATGGAATATAGTTGATACTAGTGTGGTGAAATTATATGAAAGACACAAGTGTGTCATGGTATTAGGAATCTAGACAGGCTGGTTGTTTTGGTTGGTGCTTCGTGCACGAGACTCGGGAATGAGTTAG
Source organism: Neostapfia colusana (assembly GCA_030760725.1). Taxonomy (NCBI): domain Eukaryota; kingdom Viridiplantae; phylum Streptophyta; class Magnoliopsida; order Poales; family Poaceae; genus Neostapfia; species Neostapfia colusana. The sequence goes on from JASWHV010000020.1 coordinate 24,080,630, forward strand.
TGCGTGTCTTAGATTCTAAGGACCGGTTCATGGAACAGTTAACCCGGCTTTACAGTGCCACCATAAGACTGAGATGGGGCAGCGTGGCCAATTAATTAGGAGTTTACCGGTATAGTATGAGTGTTTGGATGGTACGGGGAATGGGAGTCCATTTTTGACTGCCCTTGGAACTGCAAGACTCAAGAGGGGGCTTCTGTAGGGGAGGGTTACTCCCAGGAACTACAGCGGTGAAACCTCAGTGGGCTTGTACTTGCCGATAGACCCTTTGTAAAGGCCATGTAGTGATCTCCTGATCGCACACCAAAGGAAGTGTGTAATGTGGCTTGCAACCACGGATATCAGGGAGGTTCCTTAGTCCACCTGGCAACAGGGGATGAAATCACTACTTGTGGGTAAAGTGGTACAATCTCTGCAGAGAAACAAACTGTCATGACAGCCGTGCTCACGGTCAAGAGCGGCTTGGACTTGTCCATGATTAGAGAAACATGGATGTGAGTCAAAAGAGGTTATTGGGTGGTATAACCTAACATTAAATGACTTAATTATGATGATGGTGGGATTTTCACTTAGTAAGATAGGTTGCTAATCAAAGCTAAGGCTTAGGATTAATACATAGTGCTTAACCATGTTAGCCTTCCTTGCTATTAGCCTTCATAACATTCTTTCCTACACTTGCTGAGTACCTTTGGTACTCAAACTTGCTTTTGTTGGATGTCGTATGCTGCTCAGGTCCAAATGAAGACAATGACTTCGATGAGGAGGATTTCGATCCCGAAGAGTTATTCTAGGTTGGCGTAACCCCCGGGCAACGCCTGTGGATTGGAGGACCACTATTTAGACTTCCGCTGGATGTAAATATTAGTGTGATAACACTTTTATTATTCTATTATGAAATATGATGTAATATGATGTTACCGTTGACTTTGGCATGTAATATAATGATATTTCACTCTTGTCGGCACATGTATGACTTAACTGATCCTGGCATACATGTGAGTATACGCTCGGGTATTTCTTATGGAGTACCGGGCGTGACAAAAAGACCTTTGCCTCGACCAATTGATCAAACAACATGTCGATACAGGGCAGTGGTTACTTGTTCTTGATCGTGACAGCGTTTAGTGGACGATAGTCCACACAAAGCCACAATGTCTCATCTTTCTTCTTGACAAATAATGCCGAACAGCCTCATGGCGAGGAGCTCGGCCTAATAAAACCCTTGTCCAGCAGGTCCGTGAACTGCGTTTTCAATTATGCCAAATCCTTCGGTGCCATCTTGTACGATCATCGGGATATTGGCATGGTTCCCGGTGCAAGTTCTATCTTGAACTCCACCTCCCGGTCGGGCGGCATACCCGGTAGATCATCCGGGAATACGTTACGGAACTCACGGACTACTGGAATGTCTTTCAAGCTGATGGTGGTGGAATGATATATGGCTGGAAGTTCTATTTCTTGACTGTCCAGAAATAAGGAATGAGGTCCGTGCACCGATGAGTTCAAATGCACGACTCGAAGGATGATGTCTAAAACAGCGCCGTGGTGGGTTAACCACGACATCCCTAGGATAACGTTGACCTTTTGTCCCTCTAACACTATGAGAGATGTGGGGTATAACTTTCCGCCTAGGCATAATGGTGCTTTTGGAACCATTACGCTTGCTGAAATTCCCCCACCCGGTGAACAAATCATGTAAGGACTTTTGGTGGGTAGTATCTGCAGACTATGCTTAGCAACATATGCATTGCTAATGAAGTTATGTGTGGCACCGGAATTAAAGAAAACTACAGCGGGGTATTGGTGGAGTTTGAACATACCGGCAAGGATGGGTTCTCCCTCCAGCACGTCCTCAATGGTGAGTTTGTAGACATTGCCGGGCTTGGGAACTGCACGCCGTACATTGTTATTATTTCAGGGCTGGTTTCTCCCCGGGAATGGTGGTGCCGCTCTGCTGCCTTGCTTCTTGGGGCAATCCTTCAGAAAATGCCCCGGATGACCGCACAAATAGCATGCGTATGGTGGCTGGCCGCTGCCTTGGGGATGAAACCTTGACATGCGTTGCTGAGGTGCAAACGCACGCGGCATCGCCCACTGCTGCTATTGTTGCTGCGGAGCTGCTGGTAATGCCGGTCGGAACGCTGGCTGTGGATACCGCCGATTGCAAAACTGCATCGGTCGCTGTGGGGGCTGCCAGCGTTGACCCTATGGTGTGAGATACACCATCCTATATTTTTGGGGAGGATCACCTCCCTCTCTGCTGCTCTGCAGCATGCTTCACTTTTTCTCCGCCGCAGCTAACTCCTTACCGATGTCTTCTTGAACAATCACAGCCCCAATCATTTCATTGAGGCTGCCGCAATTGAACATCACAAGCTTGTCCTTCAGGTGCGGATTCAGCCCCTGGTAAAAGAAGTCCTGCCCCTTGTCATCCGTATCAGTGTGATGCAAAGCATATAAGGCAAGATCCTTGAACGCATGGGCATACTCCAGTGTGTTCTGGTTGCCCTGCTGCAGGTGTAAAAACTCCTGCATCTTCCGCTTCATAAGACCTGGCGGAATGTGATAGGCCCTAAAGGCCGTGCTGAACACCGTCCGGGTCAGAACTCGCTTGGTGGGTCGGGAGGCACAATAGTTCGCCCACCAAGCGCGTGCGGACCCAATAAGTTGCTGGGCCGCGAATTGGGTTTTCTGCTGCTCACTAATGCGTAGCAGCCCAAATTTCATATCCATTGTGCAGAGCCAGTTGTCCGCATCAATGGTCTCATCCGCCCGCGAGGTCACAAGAAAATCTGAGTAAGAACTCAGTTGGCGTTCTTCTTGGTCGTGATGACTCTCTGGGCGAGACATATTCTCAATCAGTGTACGCAGCAACTCGGTCAGCTGCTTGTGCAAGCCCGCCATGGCCGCAACAATGTCTACCAACGTGACCGTTGGCGGTGGTGGTGGTTGTGGTTGCTGCTGCTGCCCCAATGATGTCTAGGGAGGCTGTTGGGAGGCTTCTCCCCATGACTGGAACCCCCAACCGCTGGGTTGGCGCGAGTGCGAGTCATTCTGAAATTCAACACAGCGATGATCAGCACATGTCATACTTAAAAATCCATGAAAAACAGTATGTAATGCAGTGACGAATGAGAACTTTGCACAACATTCACATATATTGCTAAAGCAAAAACCTTATACAAGATACATGATTCTCGGGTCAAAATTACAGCCACTTTTGGTTACACGAGACGTTGTGCTCATGTCGTCACTACATACTCACATGCTACTGTTTTATACAACATGTCGCTGTTACAAAAGCTACCATCTGTAGAAAAATATTTGAAAAGGTCAAATATTCTCGTTGAGAGTGAACGTACCCGCCAGCATGTTTTCTCCCTCTGGGGCGTCCTCATTGTCGAGGTTGAGAACGCCCCCGGTTCGCTGACCAACCTTCTTGACCGGAGGTAGGCCTCGAGCACCGCCCTGATATTGGGCTTGCCCGCTGCTCTGCTGCCCCTGGGAACAGTCCTTCAAGAAATGGCCTGCCTGGCCACACGTGTAGCAGGTGTAGCGAGGCGGTCCTCCGCTGATTGGCGGACGGAAACCTAGGGTGCATTGTGGCGGTGGAAACGCCCGGGGTACCATCTGCTGCTGCTGTTGCGGTCGCAGTGGTGGCATCGGCGGTCGGAATGGGGGTGGCTGAAATGAACGACCCCCAAACTGTTGAGGTCGCGCCGGTGGATGCCACTGCTGACCGGATGGTGTCCGATACACCATGCGGTATTTTTCGGAGCTCCACCCCCGCTGCTTGGTGGAGAACTTCGCTTTCGCTGCTCAGACGCCAATTCCCGCTGAGCATCTTCCTGCATGATCGCGGCGTTGATGAGGTCGTTGAAAGTGCCGCGATTGCATTGTACGAGATGCGTCTTCATCTCAGGATTTAACCCCCGATAGAACTGCTCTCGCTTCTTCTCCTCGGTGGAAACATAATCCGACGCATACTGCGCCAGATGGTTGAAAGCACAGGAGTAGTCATGGGCTCTCCTCCCGCCCTGCTTCAGCTCCAAGAACTCTTGGAACTTCCTCTTCATTATCCCGGGAGGAATATGATAGGCACGGAACGCCTCCCAGAATTCTTCCCATTGCACGGCGTGGCCAGCCGGCAGTGAGGCGACATAGTTTGCCCACCACGCACCAGCGGCACCGTGAAGCTGCTGCGCCGCGAAGAGAGTCTTCTGCCGCTCCGTGCATTGGAGCAGCCCGAACTTGGATTCAATTGTCCGCAGCCAGTTGTCGGCCTCCAGTGGTTCTGCCGCTTCAGTGAACACCGGAGGATGCATACTCATGAAATCCGAGTACGTCGTAGTGTGGGGCTCATAAGGCACCCTCTCTTGATGCCCCCGCCGCCACCTGGGACGTATTCTGCATGATCGTGCAGAGCAGATCGGTCTGTTCCTCACGATTGCCCACGAGCGCCACGATCACATCCGCTAGTGTAAGCGGAGGTGACGGTGGTGGTTGTTGCTGTGGGGTACTGTTGTAGGCAGGTGGCTGGGAGTCATCACCCCCCTGCTGACTAGAGCCACCAACATCATGCGTGGCCCATGTACGAACCATCTGCAACCATACGACAATAAAAATCAGTCCCACAGCATACTTCATGCAGTCCAATAAAATAGGCGTAAAAACATAATGACAGTAAACATGCGATACATCTCATATTAGATAATGTAATAACTTTTGCACAAGCTACACCATTACCAGACCAAATACAAACTAGTTAAATCCAACTTGATGGACTTCCTCTTTGGAAGTTCATCTCAACTAAATTTGGTTACTACGAGACGTTAATATCGCTTTGTCATCACGTATACTACCCTTTTATCATCAATACGACACAAACATGGTCTCTAGCAAAAGAAACCTGAGTAGGTAACATACTCAAATCTTTCACTAGTTGAAGATAACAACTCATGAACATGTTTTTGCCCCATTGGAAGTAATCAAACCCCCCTTAGGGTACAACAATCTCTCAATTGAGTTCAACTGTCCATCCCTCTGCCCAGAATGACCAGTTTCTACATATCCAAGATTTTGATCTGGTGCTGGGCATTTTCATGACTCAAGATAAATACCAAAGTTAAATTTAACTTCAGTATCTTTCCAACGAGTATTTATTTGCCCTCTTATCAGCTCTGGTTCAAAAGTTATGATAATTCAAAGTCAACAGAATTCTTGGAAGAATTTCAACAGCACCTCCTTTGGAAGTTGCTGTTTTCAACTCCAAATTCCATTGAATTCCATGCTGCAATTGCAGAAACTCTGAATTACAAAGATGTAACATATATCATACCCGTTCCAAAAATGTGTTATATGAAAATTTTATATTTTTTACTAGAAGTTATGCTTGAAAAACAGAACAGTCCAGGGAGTTTTTGAATCTGTCCTGGTTCTGGACAGTTTACCTTCCTCTGGGATTTACACCAGTTTGATGTGTGATTCTGCTCTGGAAGTCTACAACAAAGTTGTAGAGCACTTAAACTACTTTCCATAACTATATCCCACATCGTCATTGGCTAAATAATCTGTGAGCTATGCTCTGTTAAAGTTCAGCAAACTTGCTGCCAAAACAGAGCACTCTGTTTTTCAATCCCTTTGAGCTAAACTAATTAACGGTTGAATTTTTACTACCCCACCAGGGTCCTAAATATCGAAACTTGGTTATTTTAGTTCTTGGTTACCATTATATATAATGCAAATGCCTATTATATGTCGGTACTACGTTCCTCACAAAAAGAAAATCCTAACCGGATTATACCGGCATATACGTCTCAATTGTGGCACTAAACAGTCTCTCGCACAGGTATACTACACGGGATACATACGTGGTTAGTACCTGCAGAAGAACACTCAATAGTGATGCACTGAAAGTTTGTTATCATTTCAGGCAGGTCCATATTTAAAAGTAAATACATACGCCCGTATCATTGCCATACGGCCATCCTTGAATTAAGCCACGTCTCAAGGTACGTGATCGTGTTTTCACACCACACGATGGGGAACCCGAATAGAGCGCGAACGGGTCATCACGGTTGAGAATTTTATCAACCCAACAGATACCACCTACTGCCCTGCAGGGCACGCCGATGGCAAGCGCTGCGTATGTCCTCCTAGGCTATTTCCAGAAGAACACACTATCGCATTACTGACCACACGATGGGGTCTCCACTTGCTTGCCTAATGCACGCTAGGGATCAGTGTTTCATATGCACACGATGGGGTCTCCACTTGCTTGCCTAATGCACGCTAGGGATCAGTGTTTCATATGAACTCAGGAACATGAAGAGTCCAAGAGTTTCATATTGACGTCTCACACCAAGCTGTGAGACCTATCCTTGAACCACATTCTCGTCAGGGGAGCTAACCGAAATTGAACTGCTTTCGGTGGCGTTCCTTACCATTTTTACCTGAGCGTAGGTGCGTCGTTACATAATCAAAACTTAGAATTATAACACATATGTTAGTCATGCCACTTTAAGTAACTATACTAATATAGTCCTTACTTGGGCATACTAACGAATCCTTCCCGTAATCCTAAATTTTCCCGTATACAGTCCTTAATTAGTGTGCTATCCCCTAAGCAGTTCTGAAGCCAGCCTTTGACGGACCAGAATCCGTACATCCTGGATCTCAGAGGGTGGTGCCGCACGATGCGAGACCCGACAACACACATCATAAGGAAATTATTGTATTACATAGAAAACAACTGAATATGTACAAATAAGTACAAATTAGTATAACTATGTACAGAGTTTATACACGTGGAAGCTAACTTTTTACAACTCACGCCTACCTAACTAGTAAAAGTCGGTTGTCCAGCCCTATGGACAACCCACACTAGCTTAACTCCTCAGCTCAGCGCAGCGTGTACGACTCCCACTCAGCCGTGGTCCCCGACAGAGGGTAGCCCTCGCTGGTGGACTCGTACCCCGAGTCCGTGGGGTAATCCTCACATGAAAAACACTCATAGCAGCAACCATGAGCACGATGGCTCAGCAAGTCTTAACCGACTAACCTACACATGAAACCCCACATGCAGGTTATACAACATAAGATGGCACATTGCAGCAAAGGACACGCCTACAAGTTCATCCTTAATTCATATTTTAGCCACAAGTTAACAGTTCATGAACTCTGAAACTTAGTGAGCAATATTTGGTGGCACACATGTAGCAATGCAAGTTAAGCATAACAGCAATATTGAATCATATCATTTCATGTATTAACCTATGTCATGACTCAGTGAATAAGCGGTACTCATAACCGTGAGGGACGGCGAATTGACTCGATATACACCTTCAGACATACCCGAATAGCACGTCATGTACGCCCACACACGGAGCTGCACACAGCACGCTCACCCCGTGTCGTACGGGACAACCTTTCACCCAACAGCCCAAACGTCGAACCGGTCGCACCGAAACGAGCAGGAGGTTCACTACACGGAGCATCTCTCTATGTCCGTTAGCAGATTTCCACCTTGCTGCCCTCAACCTACACCTATATATCGGTGTGCTATGCCTCGACGCCCGGAGTTTTAGGTTACATTGGTTTATCGGGGCCTATATATCCGATATGCCTTCGGTACGTTCAAAACTTGTTCAGCGGGGCCGCACATAGATTGTTCCTCAATCAATACGGACAGGGTTGCGCCCACAAGACTTCCTCTTGCTGCGCCCTAGCCCCTGCCTAGTCTCATTTTCTTACTAAAGTGATCTCACATCACTCGAACCAATCCCGTGTGTCCCGACACCTATACTCGCGAGTAGATGCCAACTACTCAACTTGTACCGAAGTTCTATGAACATTAAGCACAGCTTGACTACTCGAGGACTTAGACACTACCCCCACTCTTGTAGGAACAATCTGGTTATGCACTTAGGGTTTCATCCATCCTACACCTAATGCACAAACATAACTCATGCTAAGTATACATAAAGCAAAACTTTTGTAAAACTTGTTAATGCAAACCGGTGCTTGCCATGTTGCTGCTGGTCAGTGGTTAGGGTCTCGTCTGGAAGTAGGAAGTCCAACACTTTCGGGGTCTCCTCGCCTTCAGCGACTACACGTAAGAAAATTAAAGATATGTCAATTTAAATGCAATGTTTGGAACTGCATATGTAAATACCATAACTCTAGCTAGCCCTTCCCTTTCGCTCTGAAATTTCTATGGTGGCTTGGTAGGGTCCTATCCAAAGACTTGACCAATTTTCATTTAAAACAAAGTTCATTTGAGCTCTGTACAAGTAAAAGATCATTTGGTCATTACTAGAGCCTCTAAGGATTTCCAGGAATTTTCATGGCTCAAACCATTACTTTCTGGAAACTAGAGTTTGAGATGGTTCTAATGGAGTTGGTTTAATGTCATTTAAAGAAACCTAGATGAAGTTATGCCCTGAACAAGATTTGAGAAAATCTGAAAAATGTTTTTGTACATTTTTCCATTTTCTCAGGGAAGTTCACTTAATCACACCATTTGGGGGACTGACTGAACATGGATGGATCTGAAAATTTTCCTGTTACTCAAGGATTTTCAAATGAACATCCTAGCCAAATTTTAGAATTTTCCATAAACGAATTCTTCAGATAAAATTCCCAACAGTTTAAATTTTAGGGAATTAATTCTAAAAAAAGAATAAGTGTCATAAGCTGAAACTTGTTTTGCTGGATAGTACTCGAAGAGATGAATCCAAAAAAATTTGGTTCACTGAATTTGGAGTTCTCGGGGAATACAGGCTTTCTATCCAATTCCCAAGTAGGCAAGCAAGTAGGAAAGCCCTTCTCAAGTCACTTCTACCCAAAGTTATGAATTTCTAAAGTTTGGGCTGATCCCTGAATTATTTTCCTAAAGAAAATCACCTCTTGCTCTTAAACAGTGACTGACAGTGGGGCCGCCCATTTAAATTAAACTAACCGCGCGCGCGTGTTTAGCACAGTGACTGACACGTGGGACACGCGCCCTTCGTCTACAGCGCGCCGCCGCCGCCCCGAGCCGCCAGAGCTCCAGCGAGGTCGACGTTCCCGACGACCTAGCTCGCCGGCGACGGTGAAACTCGCCGGCCCTACGTAACTTTGGATGCTTAACATGCTGGACACCATGCCTCCACCGGCCAACTGCCGTAGCTCGCCGGCGACGAGCGCTATGCCCCTGTGCAACTTCGGCAATGTGTTCCCGTCCTTCTGACCACCCCCTTCACGCGCTAATCGCGTCACCACGTCCAGGGGAGCCTCGAAAAGCTCGGCATGACCTCATTTGGGACCTAAATGGCCGGCAAACCGGACCTCACCGGACTGTTTATTGGTGAAACTAGGGTTCGGGTGGTTGTTCTTGCAAGTTCTTGCTCGGGAAGAATCGCATGGATGTCTAGAGAGTGTGTGAGCTGTAGCTCGACCGGAGGTTGCCTCTGTGCAACGAATTACGCCGACGACCAATTGCTAACCCTAAGGTACACCATGGGGGAAAAGTCAGAATTCTCGCTCTACACCGCATGAAACGGCAAACGGTTTCCTCCTACAGCTTCCTCACAAGCGGGCACACCTTTTCTTCTCTGGTGGCGGCGCGTGAAGCAGCCGGGATCGGCTGATTGCCGGTGATCAGAGAGCGGCGGCAAGAGCTTGCGAGCAGAAGCAGCCCTACAGCACGGTGGGAGCTGGTTTCACTCGGGAATGAAGAGAACGCCTAGAGTAGCTCGTGTGCTGGACATTAAGCCGAGTTTTTCACCGTGAGGTGGCGCTAAACGAGCGAGCTGGCTGCACCCGTGCGCTCAACGATCGCCCGCGGTTGTTTCCTTCGGGTTGAGTCGGTTCAGTGGAGGCTGAGTCGGGTCCCAGCTCTCCCCTCTAATTCTTTCCCTATTTTCACTGCAAATATCCAGCTACTCACACTTAAATGGTAGACAGCCACAAAGTCATGAGTTGAATTTCAGTTCCTCAATTTGGAATTGGTTTGGCTAAACTTGCTTCAATTTAGAATTTGGAATTCAAATTCAGTTTTGAATGATTGCAAATTTAGCTCCCGACAATATGAACTCCAATGAGGATGAAAATTGGTGGACTAACTCATAAAAATGTGTTGAGTTTGAATATGAGGTCATCTTTTGAATTCAAGTGATGAAAGTGGCTGAAATTTGAATTTGCATTCAAATTAGCCCTTTTTACAAATGTCTCCAAAAGTGGCTCAAAAGAGTTTGGATTTGCATGAAATTTAGCCTGAGCCTCCCCAAGAATAATTAAGGTCTAGGGGTGAGCTCAGCCTCTCATGTTTATGTGTATGAACTCCTACTTTTTGGAGTTATAGGTTTGCCCTCTAATCACCCTCTTGATTGTGTATACTTGCTCCTCTCAAATGTTCTTGAGCTATCCACCAAATGTGCTGTGGTGTGGTGAGGTGATGAACATTTTAGCAAGTCAACTCTTGGGCTTTTACACCTCCTTGCTTTAATGCCAGAAAGTCTTGATACTTTGTTTGAAGAATCCCCGAACAAATGTGACGTGCCCGGAAAACATTCCGGAATTCATCCCACGTCACCCGATGACCTTCAGGGAGAGTAGCGATGTACTCCACCCACCAAGATCCAGCTGCTCCGTGGAGTTGTTGAGCGGCAAATAGAGTCTTTTGGTACTCATCACACTCAAGCATCTCGAACTTGGCTTCAATACATTGGAGCCAATGAGCCAACTCCAACGGTTCATTCCCTTTCGAGAAAACTGGTGGCTGTCTTGCTAGAAAGTCCAAATAAGTGCTTGGCGGAGGATTACGCTGTAGCGTCTATTGTCGTATGCTTTGTTGCACCAACAAATCGAGAAGCTCAGCCATCTTTCCTAAAATTTCCACCACTCCGGTTGATGATGTCGTCACTTCTTGTTGTGGCGAATTATTTCCGCTGTGACTCGACTCACCAACCTCACTCCTGAAATGAGTGCGATCCATACTGCAAGAGTGAGCAATTTACAGTTGAAATTTAAAGTTAAACTCAACTTGAATTCAAAAACATTAACCGTAAAAGCATCACATAATTATTGCGGCTGTCGGTACCCCCACGCACAGGGGAAAATCGTCTACGGACTTCGCCCCCTCTGTAGGGGCGAACTCCGAGGGCACCCGAGCCAGACCTCCCCTCTCCACGGGGAGAGCTCCGAAGGCTCCACGTGTCCAGCGGGGCTAGATCTCCCTCTCCTCAGAAGAGAGCTTCAGGCCCGCCACGTGGCCGGCAGAGCCGGACCTCCCCCTCCACGGGGAGAGCTCCAAAGGCTCCACGTGTCCAGCGGGGCCGGATCTCCCTCTCCTTAGAGGAGAGCTCCGGGCCCGCCACGTGCCAGCAGAGCCGGACCTCCCCCCTCCGCGGGGAGAGCTCCGAAGGCTCCACGTGTCCAGCGGGGCCAGACCTCCCTCTCCTCAGAGGAGAGCTCCGAGCCCACCACGTGACAGCAAAGCAGCGCTGCCTACCCAATGCGGTGGGCAGCAGAAGTAAAGCCGCACTATACCCTGGTCGTACAAGGTATTTGTGACACCCTCATCTCTGGTTTCTGCATGTATTCATATTTCATGGAGAGAAAACATTTTAAAAGAAGTAGGAACAGAGAAAAATTATCAAAAAAATAACCAGTAAGAGCCGAATCCAGCTCACAGAGAGCGCCGAAGACAACTTCCGCGGCTCGCTGGCCACGTGGCGTGTTCGGAGCTCATTCCTGCAAAGTGGGAAGAGGTCCGCCGCTAAACTGGCTACGTGGCAGGCTTGGGGCTCATCTCCGCAAAGGGGAGAGGTCCGGCCCTGTGGGACACGTGTTGCCCCGGAGCTAATCTCTGCGGAAGAAGCAAAGGCATTTCCGCAGGACACATGTCACCTTCGGAGCTAGTCACCATGGAAATCAGAGGACCGGTCGCGCGGGATACGTGTCGATCTCGGAGCTCACCTCCGAGAGGTCCGGTTCTATTGGACACGTGTCGCCATCAGAGCTTATCTCCGGGAGGTCCATCACTATTGGACACGTGTTAAGCTCGTCTCGGAGAAGAAAGGAAGTCGGGCGCTGTTAGGACACGTGGCACACCCGGAGCCACCTCCGAGAGAGGGGAGGTCTGGCACTGACACGTAGCATGCGCGGAGCTCATCTCCCAAGGAGAAGGAAGTCCTGCTCGCTTGACACGCGGCACAACCGGAGCTCGTCCCTGCGGAAAGGGAGAGACCAGGGCCCGATGGACACGTGGAGCTTCCGGAGCTCATCACCAAGGAGGTAACAAGTTCTGGAGCGGTTTCTGGATTCTGTACGTGTAGAAATACCGGAACAGAGGAGAAACCGACCTGAATTCCACAAGGATACCGCACCAAGTCAAATAAATATAAGATGGTAAGATTCAACGAAAATCTGAATAGAACATTTATTCAAAGTCCAATCAGATTAGGACTCTTCTTTTTCCGATTATAAATAGAACCCAGAACCTTTGGTCGAAACCACAAACTTCTTTTCTAACTCCTGAGCCGACGACTTAGAGCCCTAGACCTAACTCGCCGAAGTAAGCCCATCGCCGGAGTGCAGCAAGGAAGATCGCCGGAGGAGAGCCCAATGATCTGAGAAGGGCCAAGACCGAGAAGAACGTAAGGTAGGTCTCCAATACCGCCTTATGACATCGTTGTGTTTTCTTTGCATCTGTTCTTCGATTACTTTCAAACAGAAGCCTTCTCGTGGACAGATCACTTGATGATCAGGTTGATCTAGAGACAAGATCATCGCCACGTCCACCTTTGATCCGAACACCTCTGTTCATCATAAAATCCATGCAAGCCATGCAAAGAACACGTACAAACTAATCTAATAAAACTAATCATAGGATAGCATGCATATGCATCATCGCATCTAGTTAAAGTTTGTGCATGATATTGATTGTTATGAATCTTGTATGTGCGTGATCCTGTATAGCAGGACAAGTTCAAGGAGCTGTTTACGACGAGCTGCAACAACAAGGTTTCAAGATCCAAGAGCCACCAGAACCGCAAGAACAAGGCAAGTGCTCCTTGACCATATTGATCCTATGTTTTGGGAAAAACTGTTTTGTTTTGTGAAAAGGTGTGTGTGCTGAGTCAAACCTAATGGGAAAACCTTTTATAGAAGTTTACTAGTTTTGGTTAAACCACCCTTGTCGCCAGGGAAGTTTATGAGTCGGGTATGGTTTTTGTTTTCTGCTTCGCTGAGTCCATGGGATTGGGAAGCGAGATAGATGTGTCTAGCTAACTGCACTCATAATGATAATGAGAAAACTGATGTTGTTAATGCACATGGATCGGAGGGAGATCTAGGCAAGACTGGGTTTGTGAATGAGGTAGCATGAGATGGTGGTTTACTTGCCGTAGATCTAAGGACCGGTTGATGCATGCACATGCCAGGATAACAGTGCCACCACAAGGCCAAGTATGGATGCGGCTTAGCTAAGTAACTAGGTAAGTTGCTAGAGTGTTATGGACTGAGGAAGGCGCGGGGAATGGGAGTCGAGTGAGGACTGCCCTGGGAACTGCATGGCACAAGAGGGGGCCCGTGGGTGGGAGAATTGGAGATTCTAGCCTGCCGGTGAAACCTTAGTGAGTCCATACATATAGTAACCCCTTTGTAAAGGCTATTTTGTGATCTCTTGGCCATACACCGACGGTTGTGTACTGGTATAATGGAGGTTCCGCAGTCGCCGATGGGTGACGAAATCACAAAATTGGGGGTAAAGAGGTACAAACTCTGCAGGGTTCTTAAAACTATCATGATAGCTGAGCTTACGGTCACGAGCGCCTGGCCAACTGCCATGATTAGTTGGGATGGTTATTGGTTATGGATTTGGATGGTTTGGTTTTGGGGACTGTTAAGTCCGGGTGATAAGATGGTTTGCATGACTGTTGAGTCATGGCAACGAGATTGGTCTCGGTGTGAGACGAAGTTGTTTATGAGATGAGATGTTAGCGAATACGAGAAGTTATTCATGATATGGTAGCGAATACAAGGAGGTATTCGTGAGCAAGAATGAAGTTGGTTAATGTTCGGGTGGAACATGGAAAGTGAGGGAGGTATATTGGTAATTTAATACATGCTGGGATTACATTCACCTAAAGTTAAGTTGTTGTTTTATCGTGATTTTGATAACTTTGCTTTTCTGCAATGAGCCTTTTTATACCTACCTTGTTATGAGCTACATATCATGATTTCCCACACTTGCTGAGTACGTCATTGTACTCAAACATGCATTATTATTTCATCAGCAGCAGCAGAAGGAGATTTCTATGGAGACCAAGTGGAGCATTAGGCGCGTAATCTGTTCTCAACCTTGCCTGTGGAGGGAGTAGAGATGGAGCCACTTCTGCTTAGATTTGCTTCCGCATTAGTCAGATTGCTTCCGCATTAGAATAAAAACTTCCGCTGCATAAAAATAAGACTTCCGCTGTGAGCATGAGTCCAAGACTCCTGAGACATTGTAATAAACTCTGTTATTTGTGGTAAAATATATTCTGAATTCAGTTTGTGGATCATATGTGTATGTGTGATGAAAATCCTGGGCACACATATACATCAGTTCTCGGTTCCGTGGTTTTTTCCACAGAATTGAGGGCGTCAAAGATTGGTATCAGAGCCACGGGTTGACAGTAGGTTACACGCCTAGATAGAAATCTCAAATTGATATTAGAACCACGGTTGACAGTGGGTTAGACACCTAAATAGGAAACACAGAGTGGTATCAAAAACCACAGATAGGGGTAGATTACACACCTAGATACAATCACATATTGGTAGCTAAGCCATGCTGACCCAAGGAAGCATCCTAGGACGCTTAGATTGACCTTGAAACTACCTTGACATAGGAAACCACCCTTAAATAGGAATTGTATGAGCCCTTGTAATGATTGTTGGGAAATGTGTGCTTAGTGTGAGTTGTGGGACGTCTCAAAACGTTGTCCATATCCACACATAAGTAAAAAGAGGTGTCAGATGCTTCGGCACTTGTTTACATCCTCATATGGGCTAATATATATATATATATATATATATATATATATATATATATATATATATATATATATATATATACATATACATATATATCCAACCCACCTTGATGCATATAGTTGAGGGGATCTACCTAACCTTCTAACCTTCTATTCTATTTCGTTCTCTCCCACAGATGGTGAGAGGAAACACCGGCCGAAGGAACATCCGTGACAACCAAGAGGATGACCACGACGAAGTTCCTTTTAACCCCGGAGCTGGTGAGAACTACCTAGAATGGTTGATGGCCATGCAGAATCAGCTTATGCAAACCATGATCCAAACTTTGGGTCAGTTGCAGGTCAACAACAACCCCGTTCCGGCACCACCACCACCACCGCCGCCGGCTCACAACAGACTGGGAGAGTTCATGAGGACTCGACCACCCACCTTTGCTCAAGCTAGTGATCCCATGTAGGCCGATGATTGGTTAAAATCCATGGAGAAGAAGCTTGCCATTGTTCAGTGCAATGACCGAGAGAAGGTTCTCTTTGCATCGCACCAACTTATAGGAGCTGCCACTAACTGGTGGGATGCCCTATGCAACGCCCATGTCGACCCGGAGACAATCACTTGGACTGAGTTCAAGGAGAGTTTGCGCTCTCATTACATCCCTGCTGGTGTAATGATGCTCAAAAGACAAGAGTTTGAAGGTCTCCGCCAAGGACAGAAAAGCGTGAACGAGTATCTCAACAAGTTCACGCAACTGTCCCGGTATGCCCCCGAAGATGTCAACTCAGACCAAAGGAAGCAATACCTATTTATGAGAGAGTTGAACAATGAAATCCAGGTTCAGCTCCTCAACAATGACTACGCAAGCTTTCAGAAGCTGGTTGACAAGGCTATAGTGGTTGAAAGCAAGATCCGAGAGATCGAGCGCGAGAACAAAAGGAAGATGCCATACCAGCCCCGAGGGAGCAACGTACGACCTCGGTACATGCCCCCAGATGCACCGCACTATGGATCGACCGCTCCTGCATATCACCCTAATCAGACACCCGTTGCACTAGCACCTCGCGTACCCATGCCTCCTGCGCCCCGACCTAACAATGGCGCTTCTGTTAAAAACCCCCGCCCTAACGTACTTGCTGCCGTAGGCAACAGGGCATGCTTTGCATGCGGGGAAATAGGACACTTCGTGAACCAGTGCCCAAGGAGAGGCCCTGGACAGCAAGGCAACGTGCCCAAACAGAACCTGTGACCGAACGGAGGGGACAATCAAGGAAACCGTGGACAGAAGAACTATGCTCGCGGCAACGTGAACCATGTCTCTACTGAGAAAGCGCAACAGGCTGAGGACGTCGTAATTGGTATGTTCCTTGCCAACTCCAACCCAGCCACCATTTTATTTGATTCTGGGGCATCACATTCCTTCATATCATTTAAGTTTGTTGCCAAGCATAATCTACCCATATCACACTTAAAAAGTGATATGTTAGTTAATTCTCCCGGAGGAGAAATGAGGACTAATATAGTATGTCCGAAAGTATGCCTTAAAATAAGGGGGTAGACTTCCTTGCCAACCTCATTGTCTTGGATTCCCAAGGACTTGACATAATACTCGGGATGTATTGGTTAAGCAAGCACAACGGTGTAATCCAATGTGCTGAAAGAAGCGTGCAGTTAACAAATGAGCACGGTATCCGTGTCGAGTTTGAGTCAGACCAACAAACCACTGAGAAGGCAATCTTGAACCACGTCGAAGGAGCAACATTGGACAGCATTCCAGTGGTTCAGGAATTCTCGGACGTGTTCCCGGAAGAGCTTCTAGGTATGCCCCCTGATCGGGACATTGAGTTTGCCGTTGATTTGGTACCCGGAACTGCACCCATAGCAAGGAGACCCTATAGGATGGCCATCAATGAACTAGTAGAACTCAAGAAGCAAATTGAAGAGCAGTTGGAGAAGGGTTTTATACGTCCAAGCTCGTCACCATGGGGAGCCCCCGTGCTCTTCGTAGACAAGAAGGATGGAACCCAAAGGATGTGCGTGAACTATAGGTCTCTCAACGAGGTGACAATCAAGAACAAATACCCTCTACCACGTATAGAGGACCTATTCGACCAAATGAAAGGAGCCCAAGTGTTCTCCAAGATTGATCTTCGGTCGGGATATTTCCAGCAGAAGATTAAGCCCTCCGATATACCCAAGACTGCCTTTCTAACACGGTATGGATCGTATGAATATACCGTCATGTCTTTTGGGTTAACAAATGCACCTGCATACTTCATGTACCTTATGAACAAGGTTTTCATGGAGTACTTGGATAAGTTCGTCGTGGTTTTCATCGACGACATTATGGTATATTCAAAAAGTGAGGAGGAAAGAACATTTGAAATTTACCTTGCAGAAAATGCGTGAGCATCAATTGTATGCCAAGCTTAACAAGTGTCAATTTTGGCTAAAGGAAATATCGTTCCTAGGCCACATTATCTCCGAAGAAGGGGTATCGGTTGATCCCTGAAAAGTGAAAGATGTCCTGAAGTGGGACCAACCGCAAAACGTGAGGGATATTCGGAGTTTTCTTGGGATGGCTGAATACTATCGAAGATTCATCAAAGACTTCTCTAAGATAGCAAAGCCTATGACGGAGTTGCTAACGAAGGGAAAAGCCTTTCAGTGGACACCAGCATGCCAAGAAAGTTTTGAGAAACTCAAGAAAAGGCTAACCACAGCACCGGTCTTGGTATTGCCAGACGTAAGCAAGAGCTTTGACATATATTGTGACGCATCCAGACAGGGGCTCGGATGTGTGCTCATGCAAGAAGGACAAGTGGTAGCCTATGCCTCACGACAATTAAAGAAGCACGAGCTTAATTACCCTACACATGACTTGGAGCTAGCATCAGTAGTGCATGCATTGAAGATTTGGAGACATTACATCCTTGGTCATCGATGTGAGATCTATACGGATCATAAAAGCCTCAAGTACATATTTACACAAACGCACTTGAATTTGAGGCAACGTCGATGGTTGGAACTTATCAAGGATTACGATGTTGGAATCAACTACCACCCTGGGAAGGCCAATGTAGTTAGTAGCTGATGCATTGAGCCGGAAGGGAGCTTGTCACCAACTCACGGTTCGGGAGCTACCACCCGAACTACGTAAGGAGTTCGAACGGTTACACCTCAGATTCTTGAACAACATGGAAATGATGGAGATCCATTCTTCATTGGAGCAAGAGATAAGAGATGGCCAAGCAACGGATGAGGAGATCAAGGAGATCAAGGAAAGGATCCGACAAGGAATAGAGAAGGATTTCAAAGAAGATGAGAAGGGTATGCTTTGGCTAGGAAAAAGGATTTGTGTGCCTAATGTGAAGCACCTCCGCGACATGATATTGAAGGAGGCACATGATTCACCCTATTCCATACATCCCGGAAGTACCAAAATGTACAAGGACTTGAAGACTTGTTATTGGTGAGATGGTATGAAAAGGGATATAGCCGAATACGTTGCCCTATGCGACACATGCCAACGGGTGAAGGCCAAACATCAAAGACCCGCTGGATTGTTGCAACCTCTGAAGGTACCCGAATGGAAGTGGGAGGACATCAGTATGGATTTCATCGTCGGATTGCCACGTACTCAGTCAGGTTATGACTCCATCTGGGTTATCATGGACTGATTGACGAAAACCGCCCATTTTCTCCCTATAAGGGCCAATTACAACGTTGCACAATTAGCTGAGTTGTACATGGAGCAGATCGTGTGCCGTCATGGAGTCCTGAGGAGGATAGTCTCAGATCGAGGTTCTCAGTTTACCTCTAGGTTCTGGAGCAAGCTGCAGAATGCTATGGGTACACGACTGGATTTTAGCTCCGCCTACCACCCGCAGACCGATGGGCAAACCGAAAGGACAAACCAAATTTTAGAAGACATGTTAAGAGCTTGCGCATTAAAACGAGAGCGTAGTTGGGATAGGAGTTTACCGTATGCCGAATTCTCCTATAACAACAGCTAAGCTAGCTTGAGGATGTCGCCTTTCGAAGCATTGTACGGTAGACGGTGCAGAACACCGCTGTTTTGGAGCGAAACCGGAGAGAACCAGGTGTTTGGACCAGAAGTGCTACAAGAAGCTGAAAAACAAGTCCAAACGATACGGGAGAACTTAAAGGCTGCTCAGTCACGACAGAAAGGCTATGCGGATAATAGGTGAAGGAAGTTGACCTTCGAAGTAGGAGACTTCGTATATCTTAAAGTCTCGCCTATCCGAGGCCAACGACGTTTCAACGTCAAAGGCAAGCTAGCACCTCGCTACATCGGACCATTTAAGATTTTGGACAAGTGAGGAGAAGTAGCCTATCAACTAGAGCTCCCAACATATCTCTCCGACTGTGACACCCTCATCACTAATTTCTGCATGTATTCATATTTCATGTAGGAGAAACATTTTTGAAAAAAGTGGGAACAGAGAAAATACCGAAAGATAGCCAATAAGAGCCGAATTTAGTTTCCGGAGAGCGCCGAAGACAACTTCCGCGGCCCGCTGGCCACATGGCGTGTCCGGAGCTCATCCCTGCGAAGTGGGGAGAGGTCCGCCGCTAAACTGGCTACGTGGCAGGCTCGGGGCTCATCTGCGCGAAAGGGGAGAGGTCCGACCCTGTGGGACACATGTTGCCCTGAGCTAACCTCTGCGGAAGAAGCAAGGGCATTTTCCGCAGGACACATGTCACCTTCGGAGCTAGTCACCACGGAAATCAGAGGACCAGTCGCACGTGATACGTGTCGATCTCGGAGCTCACCTCCGAGAGGTCCGGTTCTATTAAACACATGTCGCCACCAGAGCTTACCTACGGGAGGTCCGACACTGTTGGACACGTGTCTACCTCGGAGCCGTCTTTGAGGAAAAAGGGAGGTCCAGAATGGATACATGGCACACCCGGAGCTACATCCGGAGAGAGGGAAAGACCGGCACTAACACGTGGCATGCGCGGAGCCACCTCTGAATAGAGAGGAGGTCCCGACCGCTAGGATACGTGGCGCACGCAGAGCTCACCTCCGAAGGAGAGGGGAGTCTTGCTCACTTGACACGCGGCACAACCGGAGCTCGTCCCTGCAGAGAGGGAGATAACAGGACCCGGTGGACACGTGGAGCCTCCGGAGCTCATCACCGAGGAGGTAACGAGTTCTAGGAATGGTTTTTGGATTCTGTACGCGTAGAAATACCGGAACAGAAACCGACCTGAATTCCACAATGATACCGCACCAAATCAACTAAAGATAAGTTGTAATATTCAACGACAAATTTGAACAGGACCCTTATTCGGGATACAATCAGATTAGGACTCTTCTCTTTCCGATTATAAATAGAACCCAGAACCTCTGGCCGAAGCCACAAACTTCTTTTCCAACTCCTGAGCCGACGACTTAGAGCCCTAGTCCCAACCCGCCGAGTAAACCATCGCCGGAGTGCAGCAAGGAAGATCGCTGGAGGCAAGCCCAACGATCTGAGGAGGACCTCGAGACCGAGAAGAACGTAAGGTAGGTCTCCAATACCACCTTACGACATCATTACGTTTTCTTTGCATCTGTTCTTTGATTCCTTTCCAACAGAAGCCTTCTCGTGGACAGATCACTTGATGATCAGGTTGATCTAAAGACAAGATCATCGCCACGTCCACCTTTGATCCAAACACCTCTGTTCATCATAAAATACATGCAAGCCATGCAAGAACACGTACAAACCAATCTAATAAAACTAATCATAGATAGCATGCATATGCATCATCGCATCTAGTTTAAGGTTTGTGCATGATTTTGGTTGTTGTGAATCTTGTATGCACGTGATCCTACATAGCAGGACAAGCTCAGGGAGCTGTCTACGACGAGCTGCAACATCAAGGTTTTGAGATCCAAGAATAACCGGAACCGCAAGAACAAGGCAAGTGCTCCTTGACAATATTGATCAAATGTTTTGGGTGAAACTGTTTTGTTTTGCGAAAAGGAGTGTGTGCTGAGTCAAACATGATGGGAAACCATTTTTATAGGAGTTTACTAGTTTTGGTTAAACCACCCTTGTCGCCAGGGAAGTTTATGAGTCGGGTATGGTTTTTACTTTTATGCTTCGCTGAGTCCATGGGATTGGGAAGCGAGATAGATGTGTCTAGCTAACTGCACTCGTAATGATAATGAGAAACTGATGATGTTAATGAACATGGATCGGAGGGAGATCTAGGCAAGCCTGGGTTTGTGAATGAGTTAGCATGAGATGGTGGTTTACTTGCCATAGATCTAAGGACCGGTTCATGCATGCACATGTCAGGATAACAGTGCCACCACAAGGCCAAGTATGGGTGCGGCTTAGCTGAGTAATTAGGTAAGTTGCTAGAGTGTTATGGACTGTGGAAGGCACAGGGAATGGGATTCGAGTGAGAACTGCCCTGGGAACTGCATGGCACAAGAGGGGGCCCGTGGGTGGGCGAATTGGAGATTCTAGCCTGCCGGTGAAACCTTAGTGAGTCCATACATCTAGTAGCCCCTTTGTAAAGGCTATTTTGTGATATCTTGACCATACACCGACGGTTGTGTAATGGTATAATGGAGGTTCTGCAGTCGCCTACGGGTGACGAAATCACAAACTTGTGATTTCGTCACCCGTCGGTAGTTTGTGATTTCGTCACCCGTAGGCGACTGCAGAACCTCCATTATACCAGTACACAACCGTCGGTGTATGGTCAAGAGATCACAAAATAGCCTTTACAAAGGGGTTACTAGATGTATGGACTCACTAAGGTTTCACCGGCAGCCTAGAATCTCCAATTCTCCCACCCACGGGCCCCCTCTTGTGCCATGCAGTTCCCATGGCAGTCCTCACTCGACTCCCATTCCCCGCGCCTTTCACAGTCCATAACACTCTAGCAACATACCTAATTACTCAGCTAAGCCGCACCCATACTTGGCCTTGTGGTGGCACTGTTATCCTGGCATGTGCATGCATGAACCGGTCCTTAGATCTACGGCAAGCAAAACCACCATCTCATGCTACCTCATTCACAAACCCAGGCTTGCCTAGATCTCCCTCTGATCCATGTTCATTAACCTCATCAGTTACTTATTATCAGTACGAGTGCAGTTAGCTCGACACATCTATCTCGCTTCCCCATCCCATGGACTCAGCGAAGCATAAAAACAAAAACCATACCCGACTCATAAACTTCCCTGGCGACAAGGGTGGTTTAACCAAAACTAGTAAACTCCTATAAAAAGGTTTCCCATCATGTTTGACTCAGCACACACACCTTTTCGCAAAACAAAATAGTTTTACCCAAAACATAGGATCAACATGGTCAAGGAGCACTTGCCTTGTTCTTGCGGTTTCGGTTGTTCTCGATTCTCAAAACCTTGTTGCTGCAGTTCATCATAGACAGCTTCCTGAGCTTGTCCTGCTATGTAGGATTCACGTGCATACAAGATTCACAGCAATCAATATCATGCACAAACCCTAAACTAGATGCAATGATGCACATGCATGCTATCCTATGATTAGTTTCATTAGATTGATCTGTACGTGTTCTTGCATGGATTGCATGGGCAGAGGTGTTCGGATCAAAGGTGGACGTGGCGATGATCTTGTCTTTAGATCAAACTGATCATCGAGTGATCTGCCCACGACAAGGCTTCTGTTCGAAAGGAATTGAAGAACAGATGCAAAGAGATGAACACAATGATGTCGTAAGGTGGTATTGAAGTCCTACCTCACGCTCTTCTTGTCTTCGGGGTCCTCCTCAGACCGCTTGGTCCTCCTCCGATGATCTCCCTTGTTGCGCTTCGGTGATGTTTTGCTCGGTGAGTTAGGGCTAGGGCGCTAAGTCGTCGGTCAGGAGTTGAAAGAGAAGTTTGTGGTTTCGGCCAGAGGTTTTGGGTTCTATTTATAATCGGGAAGAGAAGAGTCCTAATCTGATTGGATCCCGAATAAGAGTCTTATTCAGATCTTTGTTGGATCCTAACGTCTTATCTTTGGTAACATCGTGGAATTTAGATCGGTTTCTATTGCGTACCGGTATCTTTACGCGTAAAAACCGCTCCAGAACTCGCTACCTCCGTGATGATGAGCTCCGGAAGCTCCACGTGTCCTCCGGGGCCTGGTATCTCCTCGTCCGCAGAGACGAGCTCCGGTTGTGCCGCGTGTCACGAGCGAGACCTCCCTCTTTTTCGGAGATGAGCTCCGCGTACGCCACGTGTGGGTGCCAGTCTTCCCACTTTCCTTCCCTCAGGGACATGCCCCGAGGTCGACACGTGTCCAGCAGCGACGGACCTCCGGAGATAAGCTCCGGTGGCGACATGTGTTCAATAGATCCGGACTTCTCGGAGATGGGTTCCGAGATCAACACGTATCCCGTGCGACTGGTCCCCTGACTTCCGCGAGGACTAGCTCTGAAGGTGACATGTGTCCCATGAAAAATGCCTTTGCTTCTTCCGCAGAGGCTAGCTCCACGGGCAGCACGTGTCCCACAGGGTCGGACCTCTTTCCAAATGCGGAGGTGACCCCCGAGCCTGCCACGTATCCAGTTAGCGTCGGACCTCTCCCAATCTCTCGGGGATGAACTCCGAACACGCCACGTGGTCTGCTGGTCATGGAAGTTGCCTTCGGTGCTCTCGGAGAGCTTTGTTGGCCATCCTTTTGATACTTGTTTCTGTTCCTTCTTTTCTTAAAATGTTTTTCTTCTTCATAAAACATGAACATATGCTGACACCCGAGATGAGGGTGTCACAGAGCAAGAATAAAGTTGGTTAATGTTCAGATGGAACAAGGAAAGTGATGGAGGTATGTTGGTAATTTAATACATGCTGGGATTACATTCATCTAAAGTTAAGTGGCTGTTTTATCATGGTTTTTATAAATATGCTTTTCTGCATATGATCCTTTTTATACCTACCTTGTTATGAGTTACATATCATGTTTTTCCCGCACTTGCTGAGTACATCATTGTACTCAAACTTGCATTATTATTTCATCATCAGCAGCAGAAGAAGATTTCTATGGAGACCCAGTGGAGCATTAGGCGCGTAATCTGTTCTCAACCTTGCCTGTGGGAATGAAATAGAGATGGAGTCATCGCTGCTTAGATTTGCTTCCGCATTAGTTGAATTGCTTCCGCGTTAGAATAAAGACTTCCGCTGCATAGAAATAAAGACTTCCGCTGTGAGCATGAGTCCAAGACTCATGAGATATTGTAATAAACTCTGTTATTCATGGTAATATATAATCTGAATTCAGTTTGTGGAACGTATGTGTATGTGTGATGAACATCCTGGGACACATATGCATTAGTTCTCGGTTCCGTGGTTTTCCACAGAATTGAGGGCGTCACAGATTGGTATCAGAGCCACGGGTTGACAGTAGGTTACATGCCTGGATAGAAATCTCAAATTGATATTAGAGCCATGGGTTGGCAGTAGGTTACACACCAAAATAGGAATCACAATTTGGTATCAGACATAGATTGGTAGCTAAGCCACGCTGACCATAAGAAGCACCCTAGGACGCTTATATTGGCCTTGAAACTACCTTGACATAGGAAACCATCCTTGAATAGGAGTTGTGTGAGCCCTTGTGATGATTGTTTATGATTATATGCTTAGTGTGAGTTGTGGGATGTCTCAAAACGATGTCCATATCCACACGTAAGTAGAAAGAGGTGTGAGATGTCTCGGCACTTGTTCACATCCTCATATGGGCTAGTATATATATATAGTCCAACTCACCTTGATGCATATAGTTGAGGAAAACTACCTAACTTTCTAACCTTCTATTCTATTGCAATCTCTCTCACAGATTGTGAGGACCCCGCCGTCCCGATCACTCACGGGGAACGGGCACCTCGCCCGGGAATCGCATTGGGTGGTGCCGTGCGATGCGGCACCCAACAGCACACATAATAAAGCATCATATTACATAAAACAAGCGGAAGCTTACAAAGTGTTGATTTTACAAATACTTCTCAAAAATATGCTACAGCGGAAGACTATTACAACTCACGTCTCATACCTATGCTAAGCAACAGAGAAGGTGTCCAGCCCGCGGACCCTTCTCGCTAGCAACACTGTCATATTAGCAGCGGCAGGGGTTGCCATGAGTTCCCCACTCGGGGAGTTCCGAGTCTCATCGGGCACCCGTACATATCAGCCTACAGTCATTACCTGCAAAACAACTTAGGTAGTATCTGTGAGCACGAAGCTCAGCAAGACTGACCCGTCACCCTAATCATGAAACTCTACATGATGAAAATAGAAGGCCGGATATAGAAGTTTACATAAAAGATGATCTTGAGCTAAAGGAAAATCCTTACTCCCAGTTTTAAGCAACTTTTATAGTCCTCACGCAATTTACATCGAGACTCCACAATCAAACAAGAAACGCTTCATCTCGATGTCACTTGCTTGAGGTGAAAGTAACTTTAGTGAGCTACCCTAGACTCATATAGACCTTGCGCCATTACCGTCGAGACTCCACAATCAAACAAGAAACGCTTTGCCTCGACGCTACTAGCCCAAGGTGGAAAGTAAATTTAGTGAAGTAGTTATCTTTCATCATCTCCATTATGAGGATTACTCACGAAGCATATTAAACGTTTCCCAGTTTATTACTACGTCACGACTCAGTGTACAAGTATGCTCACTACCGTGAGCGACGGTGATTGCAATAAAAAACACCCGGCTGACACGACACGTACGCCCGTACTCGACGTTGCACACAGTAACCGTCACTGACGCCGTATGTGGCCACCTTTCACACGACACCCAAATGTCGAACAGGTCCCACCAACTGGGATTAAGTCTCTCTACGGAAAACCCTCGTAGAGCCGACTTCTCTATCCTTTCAGCATCGGCATCAGACGGTGAGGTATGCCTCGACACCTAGGTTAACATGTTACATCGGTTTCCTGGGTCCCATATAGCCAGTATGCATCCGGTACACATCTCAAACTTGTCCAGCGGGGCCGCACACGAGAACGGGCCTTAATCGTCTCAGACATAGACTAGGCTCACAGGACCACGTCCTTGACCTTCCATCCACTGCCCGGTCTCCATTCCCCACTATGAGGATCAATTCCCAACTCTTCCGATTGATCCCCCCCTAAATCCCTGTTCACGAGTAGGAATCTGCCTACTCGAGTTATGCCTCTTTTAATCCACTTTTGTTGAGATCAGCAGTTATAATTAAATGATAACATAACATATCCTACATTAAACTCCAGGGTTTTCTGGTTCATGCATTTGGAGTTTCATACCATCTAGACGTAATGCAATAAATAAAATGCTAGACGTATGAAGTGAATACAAATAAAAGCTTGTAAATTTGATGCAAACCGGGATTTGCCTTTGTTTTGCATGGGACTATATATATATCTCAGTTAGTGAAGATCACTTGTCTTAGTCTCTTGCCTCCTCCCTTTGGTCTCTACTTCAATGCCTTCAAGTCCTTCACGTAGATGCTACACGTAATAAATATGCATAATTGTTTAATTGTAAAGACTTTGCTACAAGTTCTAATAACAAGTTTTCAAAAACTGGAACTCTGTTTAAGAATTTAAAATGACACTGGTGCTAGTGGGTTGGGTTTGGATCTAAGCACATGATTAGTACTAAGTGGTTTCCCCCCTCTTCTATATTGATCACCTAAAGAGGTTAAACAGAACAGGGGTGATCCAGAGCTCCAATGGAGCTGAGAATTTTCATGTGAGTTCCATGTCACAAGAAAACACTCTGGACCAAAAATTAGCACTTTTTATTGAGTGGTTTGTTCAGAATAATTTTCTAAGCAATTGAGCAAAGAAGACTTAATTCTGAGATCACACCCATGTTCATGCCAAACTTAGTGAACCACAATTTCAATTATAGCTCATAGAGTTTGCATGAATTTTTCTAGCATTTTGGGAGCTAAGATCTGTCCAGAACTGAATTTCCAAGTTTTGGAAATTCTCTGAAATTGTTTCTTTATTCAATTGAACACAGCATCTTCAAAACTGAATTTCCCTGAACAAATCAACTCTAATTGAGCTCCAACTTTTACAGGGGTTCACTAACACCCTAAAGACTATTCTGGAAAAATTTGAGGATTTTTGGATTAGCCAAACTCCCTAAATAATTCTTTTCCTGAAAAGATTTAAAGAATTTTCCAGAATTAAATAATGAGTTTCCTACAAATTAGGTTGTAGATTTGGTCAGAGCTATTCAATAGGAATCCAACCCAATTTGAATCACTAAATTTGGGGCTTCCTAGCAAGAGTTATGAGGTTCTAAAGTTTGGGGGAAAATTCTGAAATTGAACTCTGTTTATTTTCCCATTTTCAGAGACATAAGGAATTAACACCACATTTGGCCAAGCAAATGAGGTCCAATGCTTCTGAAAATTTTACTGGAGTTCAGGCATTTTTGGAGGAATCTCCTGCCCAAACTTGGGAATTTTCCACTACACAGAGCTCCTGGAAAAATTCCTACAAAATTTTCCTTATATGAATTAATGAGCAAAAACCAGGGATTTTAATAAATATTGGGCTGTACCCCTGGATAGTACTCTCTTATAGGAATCCAAAAAAATTTATCTCACTATTTTTGGAGCTTCCTACACCAAGTTATGCATTTTACAAGTTTGAACAACTCTCTGTTTGATTTTAAACAGCACAGTCACACGTGGGCCCACGGGTCAGGTACTTCTTCAACCTTCCGCCAGAGCCCGCGGGTGCACACCGGCAGAAAGCGTGGCATGGCTATTTCTCTCTCATTTCTCCACCAAATGAGCTCCGGTTTCGCCCTACATGTTCCTTGGAACATGGCACAGCTGTCGGGCAAGGTTTGCACGCATGAAAACGGCTGTAGGTAGGTCAGCACCGGCGGGGCGGCTCGGGAGCTCGACATGGACGCGTTCCAGCGTGTCCAAGGCATCTCCCGGCAAGCTATGATGTCCTACAGCATCCCTATGTGTCTAGGAACATGGAACAGAGATCAAATCGTGCAGAACATGGCTGCAAACTAGTCGTCACCGTGGACCGTGGCAGTTTTGGCCGCCGGCGATGATTTCTCGTCGCCCGGGGCATAGGAGGGTCGGTTTTCTTTGGTTCTCGGTGTGGGAGGGCGCTAGGGCATCTAGTTGCTGTGGTTTGAATTGTAGGAGGTATGATCAATCGGTTTGGGAGAATTTCACGAATTAAACACGGTCTGTTCTATACGTGCGCCGGTGCCAGAAATCGAATTCTGGCGAGCCGGCGTCGGGGGGGAGCAGGGGGACGACAGGATGAGGATCAGTACCTACTGGCGCACCTCTGTGGCCTCTTGAGCCGGCCGGAGAGGCGCTGGGCTCGCCGGGAGACAGGGAGCAGTGGAGGCGGCAGCCTCTGTCGATCTTCTGCGCGAGGGGGCAACAAACAGAATTGGCCTCGGGGTTGTGGGCAACAGGACGCGATTGAGGTGATAAGAAGGGGGGAAAACAGCTCGCCAGAATGATGAAACGTTCGGAGGGTGGCTGCTGCGTGGAGAACTCCGTGACGCCCGGAGAGAACTCTTCGGTGGAGTGAAAAACAGAGAGGAGACTTAGGTGTAAGTCACATTTGACCTATGACATGTGGGTCCCACTGCTCCTTCTTATCCCCTCTCATTTTTCTCACAAATATCTCCACACTTTGGCAAATGCTGGAAATCAATTGGTGAGAATTCAAATCTGAAATGTTTGTGGATATTTGGACAAGTTTCATCCAAATTCAAATGTATATTTGAATTCATTGCAATTTAAGTCCATTTGGAAAATGGATAGCAAATATCTTCCAAAATTCATGAGACTTTGCCTACCCCCTAATTTGGAACTAAGGAATTCAAATATGAACTCTGTTATTTGATTTGGCTGCTGCAAATGAGGTTTTAATACAACAGTTTGAAAACCACTGTGTTACTCATTTGAATTTTTGAGTGGAACAATTTATTCTCAAAATCTAACTTTAGCTTCCTCACCCATATGGGAACTTCCCACCTTAGTTTTAGATCCCTCTTGGGTTCCAAGTCTTCAAATAAATATTTGAACTTGTGTGAAGAAGGCTCTCATGTGCAGTATCACATGTGGAAAAAGTTTTAACAAGTCCCATTTTTCATACATGTGAAACCAACTTTATGCAAACAAGAGTTTCTTTGTATGCATATTTTGGGACCTTTACAATCCTCCCCCCTTAAAAGAATCTCGTCCTGAGATTATAAGGTAAAAACGAGAGGGAGGATGGTGAAAAATTATAGGTTGTGCGACGTCAAGGGTTGGGATAATTGACACGAAGAAATCCTTCGCTCTCCCATGTCGCTTCAACCTTGGAGTAAGCACTCCCTAAAACTTTATAGAACCACAACGTATGGTCGTGTGTGGTTCGGTCCATTATGTCGATGTTCTGTGCCAGTCCCTCCTGATGTGTGAGATCTGGCTTCAGTCCTTCGATATTCCCCAGCTGAATGGTGATTGAACACTTGAGGCACTTCCTCAGCTGAGAAATGTGGAAGATGTCGTACACACCGGTGATACTTCCAGCCAGTATGCAACGGGTCCACATCTTTCCATAACCTGGAATGGACCAACGAATCGAGATGGATAGAAACTATGACAAGTGAGCCTCGTCAAAAATCTTTCTCCTTTGACTCCGGGTTACAGGGTACGACGATTCTGTCCGTAATCACAGGACGCCGTCTCCGTCTTTCCGGAAATACTTCAGTTTCCCCCACTGTCTATACATCTCCGCTAATGTGACATGCCCTTATCACGTTTCTGGGCTGCCACCTTTTCTTCACGGATAATGGGGATGAAAGCTAAATTGTAGAGAGCTCTAAGGTGAACCATACGTATTGGTGGCTCTCTCTCTTCCAACGGGGTGATGGTTGGATTACGAACGTGTGACTTGCGACTCCCGCATTCGCCCACGTCAACCTTGCCTGGATGATAATGGATCTCTATTTCGTAATCCTTTATCAACTCCAACCATCTTTGTTGTCTCATGCTTCACTCCTTCCGAGTGAATATGTACTGGAGGTGCTTGTGGTTGGTATATAAATGTACGAGGTTACCGAGTAGGTAGTGCCTCCACCTTTTGAGTGCGAGTACCACGGCAGTGAGTCCTAAGTCATGAGTCAGATAGCGTTGCTCATGATTCCTAAGTTGCCGTGATCCATATACGACCACCCTTTGGTCTTGCATCAGCACACATCTTAGCCCAACGCCGGATGCATCGCAGTAAACAACGAACAGTTTTGTTGTGTCTGGCTGCACCGAAACCGGTGCTGATGTTAAGTGTTTTATTAATGCCTTGGACGCTGCTTTACATGATGTACTCCAAACTCATTTGGTAGCCTTCTTCAGCAGCTATGTCCTAGGCTTGGCAATCTTTGAGGAGTTCGAAATGAACCTCAGATAACCTCCCGCGAGTACGAGGAAACTCCGTACCTTGTGAGCAGTTCTCAGGGATTTCCAATGCAGCACATGTGCGATATTCCTCGGGCTTACAGCGATGCCCTTCGCTGAGATGATATGCCCGAGACAAAGTACTTGTGATATCTAAAATTCGCACTTGCTGAATTTCACGTATAGCTTGTGATCCCGCAGCCGTTGCAAGACTATACGCAGGTGCCTCTCGCGTTCCTCCTCCAACTTGTAATAAACCAGTAGGTCGTCGATGAAGAGCACGACAAACATGTCCAGCTCTGGCATGAATACCGAGTTCCTTAAGTACATGGACTGAGCTGGATTGTTGATAAGGCCAAGGAATATGACAGGTACTCATAAACCCCGTACCTCGCCGAAAAACTGTCTTCAGAATAGCCTCGGACCTTATCTTAATCTGATGGTACCCTGATCCTAATTCCATCCTGAAAAAGATCCTTGCTTTGACAAACTGATCAAACAATAAGTCGACCTGTGGTAACGGGTACTTATTCTTGATTGACACAATGTTAAGAGGACGAAATTTTAACACTAAGCCGTAATGTTTCATCCTTATTCCTACTACACAGCGCAGAGCAACCCCAAGATCATGAGCTTGGTCGTATAACTCATTTACTCATGAGTTCACTTAGTTGCTCCTTAAACCGTTCTCTTTGCTGTGAAGAACAAACTCTTCTGTCCTAACCTGGATTTTGATCCTTGTAGAAGAATTTTCATAACTCAAGTTGAATATCAAAGTTAAATTTAACTTCAATATCTTTCCAATGAGTATTCAAATGCCTCCATATCACTTCTGGATCAAAAGTTATGATTGCTCAAAGTTGACAGAATTCCTGGATAAAATTTGCCAGCATCTTCTTTGTATGTGGCTACTTTGTCACAGTTGTATATGAAGATACAGTAAGAATCTGAGCAAACTCTGAACTACAACAATGTTGCATATCTCATAACCTTTCTAAAGGTGTATCACAGGTTCCCTAGGGATTTTTCTACAGGGAGTTATGTCTTAAAAACAGAAAGGTCCAGAGAGGTTTTTCTGCTGTCCTGGTTCTGGACAGTTTGCCTTCATCTGGACTTTTCACCAACTTAACGTGTGATTTTGCTCTGGAGGTCTACAAGAAAGTTGTAGAGCACTTGAGAATATTTCCATAACTGTATCATACACCTTAATTGGATCGAGCTACTCAGAGTTATGCTCTGTTAAAATCCAGCAAGAATTCATGCCAGAAACAGAGCACCCTGTTTTTGAAATCTTTGAAACCTAGACATTCTCTCATTTGAATCTTAGTTCAAAATAAGAGTTCAGTAACTGATATTTGTTTCAAACTTCCCTTTTTAGTTGAAAGTTAGCTCATGAATCATTTCTTCATAGGGAAGAGGTTATTAAGTGTGGTACGGTGTCGATGCACCATAAGAAACATGTCGGTACTACGTTGCCTCTCCAAATGAAAATCCTAAACTGGATTATACCGGCATATCCGTTTTATCAGTGGCACTAAACGGTCTCTCGCACACGTGTACTACACGGGATACGTACGTGGTTAGTACCTGCAAAATAACACTCAATAGTGGTGCACTCAAAGGTTGTTTCATTTCAGGCAGTTCCATACTAGAAAGTAAATACAAACGCCCGTATCATTGTCATACGGCCGTCCTTGAGTTAAGTCACATCTCAAGGTACGTGATCGTGTTTCAACACCACACGACGAGGAACCCGAGTATATCATGAACGGGTCGTCACGGTTGGGAATGTTATCAACCCAACAGATACCACCTACTGCCCTGCAGGGCACGCCGATGGCAAGCGCTGCGTATGTCCTCCTGGGCTACATCCAGACGAACACACTCTCGCGTTACTGACCACGCGAAGGGGTCTCCACTTACTTGCCTAATGCACGCTAGGGATCAGCGTTTCATATTAACTCAGGGACATGAAGAGTCCAAGGGTTTCATATTGACGTCTCACACCAAGATGCGAGACCTATCCCTGAACCACATTCCTCGTCAGGGGAGCTAACCAAAATTGAACCGCTTTCAGTAGCATTCCTTACCATGTTTACCCGAGCGTAGGTGCGTCGTTACATAATCAAAATTCAGAATTATAACAAGTAAGTTAGTTCTGCCACTTTAAGTAACTATACTACTATAGTCCTTATGTGGGCCTAATATCGTTTCCTCACCATATCCTAAGTTTTTGTCGTAATATGATCCTTATTCAGTGTGCTATTACCAATGCGGCTCTGATACCACGCTGTGAGGACCCCGCCATCCCGATCACTCACGGGGACGGGGCACCTCGCCCGGGAATCGCATTGGGTGGTGCCATGCGATGCGGCACCCAACAGCACACATAATAAAGCATCATATTACATAAAACAAGCGGAAGCTTATAAAGTGTTGATTTTACAAATACTTCTCAAAAATATGCTACAGAGGAAGACTATTACAACTCACGTCTCATACCTATGCTAAGCAACAGAGAAGGTGTCCAGCCCGCGGACCCTTCTCGCTAGCAACGCTGTCATATTAGCAGCGGCAGGGGTTGCCATGAGTTCCCCACTCGGGGAGTTCTGAGTCTCATCGGGCACCCGTACATATCAGCCTACAGTTATTACCTGCAAAACAACTTAGGTAGTATCTGTGAGCACGAAGCTCAGCAAGACTGACCCGTCACCCTAATCATGAAACTCTACATGATGAAAATAGAAGGCCGAATATAGAAGTTTACATAAAAGATGATCTTGAGCTAAAGGAAAATCCTTACTTCCAGTTTTAAGCAACTTTTATAGTCCTCACGCAATTTACATCGAGACTCCACAATCAAACTAGGCTCATAGGACCACATCCTTGACCTTCCATCCACTGCCCGGTCTCCATTCCCCACTATGAGGATCAATTCCCGACTCTTCCGATTGATCCCCCCTAAATGACTGTTCATGAGTAGGAATCTGCCTACTCGAGTTATGCCTCTTTTAATCCACTTTTATTGAAATCAGCAGTTATAATTAAATGATAAATAACATATCCTACATTAAACTCCAGTGTTTTCTGGTTCATGCATTCTGAGTTTCATACCATCTAGACGTAATGCAATAAATAAAATGCTAGACGTATGAAGCGAATACAAATAAAAGCTTGTAAATTTGATGCAAACCGGGGCTTGCCTTTGTTTTGCAGGGGACTATATATATATATATCTCAGTTATTGAAGATCACTTGGCTTGATCTCTTGCCTCCCCCCTTTGGTCTCTACTCCAATGCCTTCAAGTCCTTTCACGTAGATGCTACACGTAATGAATATGCATAATTGTTTAATTGTAAAGACTTTGCTACAAGTTCTAATAACAAGTTTTCAAAAACTGGAACTCTGTTTAAGAATTTAAAATGACACTGGTTCTAGTAGGTTGGGTTTGGATCTAAGCACATGATTAGTGCTAAGTGGTTTTCCCCCCTCTTCTATATTGATCACCTAAAGAGGTTAAACAGAACAGGGGTGATCCAGAGCTCCAATGGAGCTGAGAATTTTCATGTGAGTTCCTTGTCACAATAAAACACTCTGGACCAAAAATTAGCACTTTTATTGAGTGGTTTGTTCAGAATAATTTTCTAAGCAATTGAGCAAAGAAGACTTAATTCTGAGATCACACCCATGTTCATGCCAAACTTAGTGAACTAAAATTTCAATTATAGATCATAGAGTTTGCATGAATTTTCCTAGCATTTTTGGAGCTAAGATCTGCCCAAAACTGAATTTCCAAGTTTTGGAAATTCTCTGAAATTGTTTCTGTATTCAATTGAACACAGCATCTTCAAAACTGAATTTTCCTGAACATATAAACTCCAATTGAGCTGAAACCTTTACAGGGTTTCATTAACACCCTAAAGACTATTCTGGAAAAATTTGAGGATTTTTGGATTAGCCAAACGGCCTCAAAAATTCTTTTGCTGAAAAGCTTTAAAGAATTTTCCAGAATTAAATAATGAGTTTCCTACAAATTGGGTTGTGGATTTGGACAGAGCTATTCAATAGGAATCCAACCAAATTTGAATCACTAAATTTGGGGCTTCCTAGCAAGAGTTATGAGGTTCTAAAGTTTGGGGGAAAATTCCGAAATTGAACTCTGTTTATTTTCCCATTTTCAGAGACAAAAGGAATTAACACCACATTTGGCCAAGCAAATGAGGTCCAATGCTTCTGAAAATTTTACTGGAGTTCACGCATTTTTGGAGGAATCGCCTGCCCAAACTTGGGAATTTTCCACTACACAGAGCTCCTGGAAAAATTCCTACAAGATTTTCCTTATATGAATTAATGAGCAAAAACCATGGATTTTCATAAATATTGGGCTGTACCCGTGGATAGTACTCTCTTAGAGGAATCCAATAAAATTTATCTCACCATTTTTGGAGCTTCCTACACCAAGTTATGCATTTTACAAGTTTGAACAACTCTCTGTTTGATTTTAAACAGCACAGTCACACGTGGGGCCCACGGGTCAGGTGCTTCTTCAACCTACCGCCGGAGCCCGTGGGTGCACACCGGCAGAAAGCGTGGCATGGCTATTTCTCTCTCATTTCTCCACCAAATGAGCTCCGGTTTCGCCCTACATGCTCCTTGGAACATGGCGCAGCTGTCGGGCAAGGTTTCCACGCATGAAAACGGCTGTAGGTAGGTCGGCACCGGCGGGGCGGCTCGGGAGCTCGACATGGACACGTTCCAGCGTGTCCAAGGCATCTTCCGGTGAGCTACGATGTCCTACAGCATCTCTATGGGTCTAGGAACATGGAACGGAGATCAAATCATGCAGAACATGGCTGCAAACTAGTCGTCACCGTGGACCGTGGCAGTTTTGGCCGCCGGCGATGATTTCTCGTCGCCCGGGGCATAGGAGGGTCGGTTTTCTTTGGTTCTCGGCGTGGGAGGGCGCTAGGGCATCTAGTTGCTGTGGTTTGAATTGTAGGAGGTATGATCAATCGATTTGGGAGAATTTCACGAATTAAACACGGTCTGTTCTATACGTGCGTTGGTGCCAAAAATCGAATTCCGGCGAGCCGGCGTCGGGGGAGAGCAGGGGGACGACGGGATGAGGATCAGTACCTCCTGGCGCATCTCTGCAGCCTCTTGATCCTGCCGGAGAGGCGCTGGGCTGGCCGGGAGACAGGGAGCAGTGGAGGCGGCAGCCTCTGTCGAACTTCTGCGCGAGGGGGCAACAAACAGAATTGGCCTCGGGGTTGTGGGCAACAGGACACGATTGAGGTGATAAGAAGGGGGAAAAACAGCTCGCCAGCACGATGAAACGTTCGGAGGGTGGCTGCTGCGTAGAGAACTCGGTGGCGCCCGGAGAGAACTCTTCGGTGGAGTGAAAAACAGAGAGGAGACTTAGTGTGTAAGTCATATTTGACCTATGACATGTGGGTCCCACTGCTCCTTCTTATCCCCTCTCATTTTTCTCACAAATATCTCCACACCTTGGCAAATGCTGGAAATCAAATGGTGAGAATTCAAATCTGAAATGTTTGTGTACATTTGGACAAGTTTCATCCAAATTTAAATGTATATTTGAATTCATTGCAATTTAAGTCCATTTGGAAAATGGATAGCAAATATCTTCCAAAATTCATGAGACTTTGCCTACCCCCTAATTTGGACCTAAGGAATTCAAATATGAACTCTGTTATTTGATTTGGCTGCTGCAAATGAGGTTTTAATACAACAGTTTGAAAAACATTGTGTTACTCATTTGAATTTTTGAGTGGAACAATTTATTCTCAAAATCTAACTTTAGCTTCCTCACCCATATGGGAACTTCCCACCTTAGTTTTAGACCCTCTTGGGTTCCAAGTCTTCAAATTGTGGTAGAGATGGTCATGTCATATATTTTTGTTATAGACTAGCTAAGCAACAGAAAAAGGAAAGAATGATTGCTAGATCATATAACAACTGTGCAAAACGTGTTGCGTGTGCTGAACCGAATGTTAGGAATATGCGACCTGCTGTAATGAGTCAAAAACATGCAAAGTTTGCTTCCGGACCTACTATTTTTAGTGCTACTCATGTAACACCTCGTAGGTCAGTAGTTGGGTACAAAAATCCTCAAACTTTGGCTCATGAACCTGCTGTTTTATCTCAGCCTTTGCATGTTACTTCTGCTGGACGTCGTGTGACTCAGTACTAGATTCCTAAATGCCTTTTGACTAACCCCAGTATTGAGTCATCGACGTATTTTACTTCTATGTAGGTTACACGCTTGAGGAAGGAGAACATTTGGATTATGGATTCAGGATGCTCATGCCACATGACCGGTAACAAAGAATGGTTCTCCTCCCTCTCTTTTGTGTCACATGTAGAAAATGTTACTTTTGACGATAATTCTTCAACTCCTATAATTGCCAAGGGTTCGGTTAGAGTAAATAATCACTACACTTTAGAAGATGTGGCACTTGTTAAAAATTTGAAATATAACTTGCTTTCTTTTTCACAATTGCTAGATGAAAATCTAGAAATTATTTTCACTAAGAATTGTTGCAAGGTTGTAGATTCAAATAGTTTGCTCATTTTTAATTCTTCTCGGTTTGGAAGAGTTTTTAAAGATGATTTTGATATGTCATCCTCTAAGCATAGATGTATAGTTTCTAATGATTTAAAAGACTTATATTTTTGGCATCATAGACTTGGTCACGTAGGCTTTGATCATCTCACACGTGTTAGTGCTCTTGATCGCATACGTGGGCTGCCTAAGCTTAAAGGGGACAAAGAAATTGTGTGCTCTTCTTGTAGACATGCTAAGATGGTTGCAGGTTCACATGCTCCTCTCACAATGACCATGACAACTGAACCGGGTCAACTTTTGCACCTTGACACCGTAGGGACTTCACGTGTTCAATCCTTCGGAGCTAAATGGTATGTTCTTGTGATTGTTGATGACTATTCTAGATACTCTTGGGTTTATTTTATGGCATCTAAGAATGAAACTTTTAGTCATTTTAGAACCTTATTTCTTAGATTATCAATTGATAACACAGGATCTTTAAAAGCAATTAGAAGTGATAACGGAACCGAATTTAAAAATCAATCGTTTGATCACTTTTGTGCGGAAAATGGAATAGATCATCAATTTTCTTCACCATATGTACCTCAACAAAACGGTGTTGTAGAGAGAAAGAACAGAACGTTAGTTGAGATGACTAGGACTATGCTTGATGAATATCAAACTCCTAGAAAATTTTGGGCTGATGCAATTGCAACTGCTTGTTATGTCTCAAATCGTGTTTGCTTGCGTGATAAGCTAGGTAAAACACCATATGAACTTCGCTTTGACATAGGCCTAGTGTCACACACTGTCGGTACCTGCGATATGGGGTACCCCCGCGCACAGGGAAAAATACCTAAAGAACTCGCCCTTCTCCGCAGGGAGAGCTCCGAAGGCGCCACGCGTCCGGCGGGGCTGGACCTCCCTCTCCTCAAAGGAGAGCTCTGGGCCCGCCACGTGGCATACAGAGGCCGGACCTCCCCCTTCGCAGGAGAGAGGTCCGAAGGTGCCACGTATCCGGCGGGGCCGGACCTCCCTGTCCTCAGAGAGGAGCTCCGGGCCCGCCACGTGGCCGACAGAAGCCGAACCTCCCCCTCCGCGGGGAGAGGTCCGAAGGCTCCACGTGCCCAGTGGGGCCGGACCCTCCTCTCCTCTGAGAAGGGCTCCGAGCCCGCCACGTGGCCAGCAGAACGGCGCTGCCTGCCCCCGAGCGATAGGCAGCGGGCGTAAAGACGCCCCATACCTTGCCCGTACAAAGAATTCAAGGCACGCGTCTTCCCAAGACGCGGAGACGCGGAGCACGCCTCTGTCAGGTGCCGTTGCGCCTAGTCGCATCACAGACTGGCGCGCAGTGTCAGAGCCTGACAGCCAATAAACGCAGCGACAATACATCCAATGCCGCCCGCGCCGTCATCAACCACTACGACTAGCATGCGGCATGGGCAGGGCTGCAAGACGGAGACTCAGAAGCCTTCGCCAGAGACAACTACCGGCATAACTGCAGATACGGTAGATGATAAACAATCTCCCCGGGACCACTTGTCGGGTCCCGGGCCCCCTTGTAAGCCACCCGAGTCTTGAACTATAAAAGACTCGGGTAGGCGATGATAGCAAGGGTTCGCACCTCTGCAACCCATACGCTAGCCATTCACACCCAAGCTGTAACTCACCCCCAAGCTCAGGACTCCGGTTCTGAGCAGCAAGCAATACAGCGAGCTCCATAGCTCGCCGTGGACGTAGGGTTTTACGCTCCGGCGGCCTGAACCACGTAAAACTCACCGTGTCAAGCTCTTACTAACTCGTCCATCCGCGCAAGCTCTCCGCAAGGGACTAGCCCCACCGAAAAAAAAACCTCCGCGGGCTGCCCAGTGCAGGTCCGGGGGAAGTGTCGACCGAACACTTCGACATTTGGCGCGCCAGGAAGGGGGCTTTTCCCCTTGCGCGACGAGTTTCCGCCGACGAAGATGACCAAGCTTCCCTCAGCGGCAAACTCTCCCCCTCCGCGTTCACGGCGAACCGTGACCAGTGGGGAGTACATGTCGACACACTCAGGACGGAGTGTGTCGGCACAAGCTGGTAGCCAGCAGCCGACTCCGGCAACGCCGACTCCGGCAATGCAGGCTCCGACCAGTGTGAGATCTTCTGCAGCGCTGAGCGTACACAATGGGGGTGCGCTAGCTGCAGCAAGAGCACTGCTGCACAACCCACCTGCTGGGGATGCGCCCCATTCAGCGACCCAACAATGGGTCCGTGAGGTGGACCGCCTCGTCGTCGCCGCCGTGAACCCTCGGTTTCGGCGAGGGCGACGCCCTGGTCAACCGGCTGTGTCGCTGTGACGCGCACGCCAACAGTTGACGGGCAAACGGCGGATTCCAGCTCCTCCAGGCTCCCGTCGACGGACCTGAGAAGGGAGCTGGAACGGTGCCACTTGGGCCAGGATGCCCGGGTGTACCTCGAGCGACGTCGAGAAAGGCGTCGCAACTATGAGGCTGGCGACAGCATGACGTCGGCCTCGACACAACCCAGAGGGCAGATCTTCGCCACGCGAGTCCTGCCTCAGGCATACGCCGCGCAGCATATGCCATAACCATATGCGCCGCAAGCAGCACCCCCGGTCTATAGTACAGCCTTGCCCATGCCGGGGTACACGGTGCTAAGTGCGAACCAAGCGTTCGCAGTGCCAATACCTGCAGCAGCAGGTGCAGGATGTGCGGCCCTTGCACCCCACCTTCGCTTCGCGAGGTGGCCGCGCAAGTTTCGGCCGCACCTGCCCGAGAAGTACGACGGTAGCGTCAACCCGGCGGAGTTCCTCCAGATCTACTCCACCGCCGTACTTGACGCAGGAGGGGATGAGGCTGTCATGGCCAACTACTTCCCCGTCGCCTTGACCGGCCCAGCTCGGTCTTGGCTCATGAATCTCCCTCAGGGGTCCATAACCTCCTGGGGAAAGCTCTGCCGGCAGTTCGTCGCCAACTTCGGCAGCTCCTACACCCGTCCCGGCACGGAGCTTGACCTCCACGCCGTCAAGCAGCAACCTGGGGAGTCGCTGCGCTCTTTCATCCAGTGGTTCTCCCAGGTACGCAACACCATCCCGCATATTCAAAGTGCTTCTGTGGTGGTGGCGTTCCGACAGGGTGTCCGGGACGAGAAAATGCTTGAGAAGCTCGTGATCAGAGAGGTCCGCGACGTCTCTGAGCTCTTCAGCCTGGCGGACAAATGCGCCAGAGCAGCTGAAGGGCGGAACTGGCACTCTCTGCCGACTCCCGAGTCAGGGGGACAGCCCGGGTCCGGCGCTGCTGCCTATGGGGGTGGCAAGAAGCCCAAGAACCGGGGGAGTGGCAAGATGAAGTCATCGTTCACGGCTCCCGTCGCCGCAGCAGCGACGACTAGTGGAGCACGGGGGCCACGCCCCGACAAAAGGCAGCGGCAGTCACCGGCCCCAGATAGTGACCAGGGCGGGCTATGCCCCGTGCATGGCGCCGGCAACCATACTGCTGCCGAGTGCTGGGATATCCAGAGGCTCGCAGAGCGCTTCCGCAAAGGAAGACAGCAGAGAGCTGAAGCACCGCCCTATCCTCAGAGGGATGGCAAGCAGAAGGTCGATGCCCCAGTCACCGCCACCCATCAGGTGGGGTTTCAGGAGCCTCAGCGTGTCATAAAGACAGTGCATAACGGTGAGGACTCCAGCTCCGACGGTGACGGGCCAGGGCGGTAGCCGACTGCGGCTGCCGTCCCGGGTCAGTGGAGGCTGCACTGCTGCAGCGTCAACCTTGGAGAAGCCCCAAGTAGTTGCGGCAGCCCAAGTACCGACCACAATGGTGCAAGGTCGGGCCAGCCTCACCCGAGAGCACGCCTCCGTGCCTCGGACATACCTCCCGGGGGCCGCCCAAGGTCTGTCAACCCCTTGAAGGCCTTGCCAGAAGGGGAAGACGCCTTAGGTCATCCAAGACGAGCCCGGGTCCACCTACCCCTTGAAGGCCTTAGCCAGAAGGGGAGAACTCCCCAGGGGCCCCCAGGAGAAGCCACGCAGGACCTGATCCAGCGCGAAGATAAAAACCTCGTCGACGGGACTCGGCTGCAGGTAACACCGCACAACGCAAGGTCTCGGCTGATGCTCTAAGCACTACTGCCAAAGAACCAAACACGTCAGGGACCTGCAGAAGGGCAACCTGGTGTCGCAGCACGCTCTTTCCCGAGAAGGACCCATAAACCCTCCCCCAGCAGGGAAGGTCCCTTCCAAATTATGAAAGCTGCTGCCCCAGGTACACATGCCTTTCAACCGAGTGTGGGATCCGTTCCCAAAATCCTTGGCATGGAGCAACACTGTAAGTCCTCCTCCCCGAGCATCAGTAGAACAGGGTCGTTCCCTTCTGTAATGAATCCCATAGAATCTAGGAACAGAGCTTGGGGCAGCTAAGTCTCAAGGAACGGTACAGGACTACGTCCAGTTTAGCCTGGTTCTGACCCTAAGCGCGTAGAGTCTTGCTTCCCTTGTAGACGAGGCGGAATATTGCCTCCATGTACAGCCAGAATTCCACCTATGGGCATGAACACAGAACCCTGTTCTACTTAGCTCTCTCTCATGCGCTCATTTAAATTATGCATTAATCTTTATGATCGCACTATCTATGTATGTTCATCTTACATCTAGCTCCCCCTCTCCCGCGCTCATCCATAGTCAGCATTCGCTATCCTACCGAGGGCGGCCGCGCTTGAGGCACCTGCCGATGGCCGAGTGAGTCTCTCGGGCCTCCCCCAGTCAGGTGTTGCGCTGCCAGTTGGTCACCTCATGGAAAGGCCTGCGTTGTGCATGGGGGGTCCAGGGTGCGTATCCCGCTTAGCAGGCCATGAGCCCAAGGCATGCGCATCCTGCCCTCCGGAGGTACAAAGGAGTACAATCGCTTTGCCTGGTCATGAACCCAAAGCACGTGCACTCTGCTTCCCCAGCGCACGTCCCGGTACTAGGGATCGGACGACCGTACCCAGACCTCGGAGGGAGCCGGAGCTCCGGCGCCTCGAGCACAGAATTGCCCAAGCCCCGTATAACGGATCAGGATCGTAAGACGAATAAGACTAGGAGACGGGAGGGGAGGACCCCCCCGAGGAGAATTACGTTTCCTCTACCTGTGTGCAGGACCTCCAGGTTACGGCAACTGGGACTGCATGAAGCGGGGGGAAAGGAGCTATCAACTACCCCGGCCTAGGACTGGAAGGACCGGGTCCCGCCCCTTCAGCAGGGGCGAGGCCCGAAGGCCCCACGTGTCCAGCGGGCCCGGAGCTCCCGCCTCCCCCGAGGGGGGCTCCGGACTCGCCATGTGGCAGGCGGAAACTGGACCTCCCCCCCCCCCCCCGGTGGGAGGGCTCCGAAAGTCCTACGTGTCCAGCAGGGCCAGAGCTCCCGCCTCCTGAGGAGGGGCTCCGGATCCACCACGTAGCAGGCAGATTTGGAGCTCCCCATAGGGCGAGATCCGGAGACCCCCGGGGGCCCCTAACACGGTTAGGACCCGGGGAAGGTGTCTGTGCAGAGCTCCGATATTGGAGAAGGCCTCTGAGTACCTTGCGGAGCTAAGGACTCAGTCAGGCAAAGCCAAGAAGGAGAGAAAAGGCATCACAGACACAAATATCTAAAAGAGTCAAACTATGCGAGGCTCCATGAGCTGGACTACAGACTCGATAAAAAGGGAGAAACAAGTCCTAAGGACCTCCCGGCTCCCGCCGGAACCTTGCGGCTACAAGGGCGGCCACATCCTCGACTTCAGCCCTGGCAGCTTCCTCCCGCTCCGCGGCTGGGCCCTCTCTCGCTGATTCCAGCGAGAAAGAGGGGTCACGGCTCTTGAAGCATGCCAGCACATGTGAGGCGACCTCTAAGGCTAGGCCGTGTCCCTCGGCCTCAAGCTCGCTGGCGACCACCGAGTCTAGCCTGTCCAGCTTGGTGCCGATCGACTCCAGCGCGGGGATCACCTCTGTCACCTTCAGCGCAGGAGCCGCTGCCCTCACCGGACTGAAGCCAAGAGGGATCAGGGTGGACCCCGCTTGATCAACGAAGCTTGAGACCGCAAGAGCCTCGGAGGACCGCAAGGCCGAGAGCTCCTCCACCTCGCGGCGGGCTGCCTGCAGGGCCTCTAGGCTTCTCTCGGAGAATTCCTTCTCCTTGGCCGCCAGGGAGTTCTCCCAAGGTGGAGAGACTTGGCGAGCCGCTCTAACTCAGAAGCCTTGAAGTCGGCGGCCAACTCCCGTTCCAAGACCGCCCGGTGTTCGCGGGAGACCTGTTCCTCCCTCAGGTCGAGGTCTGCCTTCAGAATCTCTAGCTCCTCCATCCGAGCTCGAAGGTCATCCTCGCCCTCCGCCAGCTGCGCGGCGACCCTCTCCGCCTCAGCTGCCGTAGAACGCTCCCGTTCCTCAATGGCGAGTTTACGGCGCTCCATCCTCTGCCGTATCTCCTCAGCGGCAGAGAGGCTCTCCTCGGCCTGGGCGTGCGCCTCCAGGGCCT
This sequence comes from Neostapfia colusana, assembly GCA_030760725.1. Lineage (NCBI taxonomy): Eukaryota > Viridiplantae > Streptophyta > Magnoliopsida > Poales > Poaceae > Neostapfia > Neostapfia colusana. The sequence goes on from JASWHV010000020.1 coordinate 24,124,120, forward strand.
CCCTGTTGATCCGCCGCGATTCAGCGTCCATACGGTTGACAGCCCGCTTCAACCGGTCGAGGAGTACTTCCCTGAAGTCGAGCAACTCCTGCCTATAGTCGAGCTCGCTCTTGACCTTCGCGGTCCGCTCCCGCAAAAGGTTCCCCCAGGTGAGGAGGCGATCCCGTTCAACTGTGTACTCCTCCCGCTCACGGCCTAGTGCAGCCAAGACTTGCCGGACGCTTGTCTCGGCAAGCGCGAAGGCATCTGCCAGGGGCAATGGAGCAACAGAGGCCGGGGCAGTTCCCCCGACCTCCTCCATCACCTCGTCCTCAAGAGGATTCGATGCACCAGCAACCAAGACGAGACGCCGGTCAGGAGAAGCTGGTGTCGGGGCTCTGGCAGCCGGACCTGCCTGGCCCTCTTTAGCTTCTGGCTTCTTGACCTGTGGAGAGGGGCGAGCCGGGGAAGGCGGCGCTGGAATAAAGGCCGGGCCACCTGGTGCAGGGTCGACCTGCGCTGGCTTCGGGGCCGCGGCAGCCGTCTCGGCAGGAAGAGATGACGCCGCCGCGGAGTCCGGGCACACCGGAACAGGAGAAGCTTGCGCTGGCTTGGGGGCCGCGGCAGTTGTCCCGGGTTCCGAGCGCGACGGCACAGACTCCCCGCTAGTCGGGGATGGCCGGGAAGCGCGGACACTCTAGCGGGCTCTGAACCCCGACTTCCGAGCCGGGGTAGGACTCCCAGAGCCCGCTGCCGTCACTGATGGCCGCTCCGCAGTCGCTTGAACTGGCGGAGCAGGGGACGCCCTCAACGCATCAGCCCGGGGCCTCTTTGAGTCACCACCGAAAGGAGTGCCAGGCACCCCAGATTCCCGACTTGGCACAGACGCCGCCGCTGGAGGAGATCGAGCGCGCTTCATCTCTGGTGGCGGGTTGGAGGCCATGGCGAGGGAGGACTCAAGGACAAGAGGGCAAAAGCACAAGAGTCCAAGAAGAAACGCTGGGAGGTGCGAAGGGAAGCCACAATGCGGGTAAGATCCCCTCTAATAACCTTCCCAGATGCAATTCCAGGCAATTCGGAACTCTTCGAATACACCGCATCGGCAACCGCTTCGGCTCCTAGACCGAGCGCCGATGACAGGTGGACCCAAGCCGCTCGACTGAAGCGGTGGGTCAAGGAGTCAGTCTCCTAAGAAGACAGGCCGGCAAGGCACTTCGGCGGTTCCCGAAGAAAGCACCGCAACATGCAGAAGTGGCAGCCTTGGGAACCGCCGCAGTAAAAGCAACCATCAAGTGGGCGCACGCTCCCACGATCCCGTGGCCTTTCGTGCTCCGGCAGCGGTCAATGCGGGACTTGGAGAAAGTGCGCGGATCAGAAGAGACGGAGGTCCCACCTCGGGCTCGCTATCTCCCCCGAGATGGGCCCGGGGGCCACTGTCGGTACCTGCGATATGGGGTACCCCCGCGCACAGGGGAAAATGGCTAAGGAACCCGCCCTTCTCCGCAGGGAGAGCTCCGAAGGCGCCACGCGTCCGTCGGGGCCGGACCTCCCTCTCCTCAGAGGAGAGCTCCGGGCCCGCCACGTGGCATACAGAGGCCGGACCTCCCTTCGCAGGAGAGAGGTCCGAAGGTTCCACGTATCCGGCGGGGCCGGACCTCCCTCTCCTCAGAGAGGAGCTCCGGGCCCGCCACGTGGCCGACAGAAGCCGAACCTCCCCCTCCGCGGGGAGAGGTCCGAAGGCTCCACGTGCCCCGCGGGGCCGGACCCTCCTCTCCTCTGAGAAGGGCTCCGAGCCCGCCACGTGGCCAGCAGAACGGCGCTGCCTGCCCCCAAGCGATAGGCAGCGGGCGTAGAGACGCCCCATACCTTGCCCGTACAAGGAATTCAAGGCCCGCGTCTTCCCAAGACGCGGAGACGCGGAGCACGCCTCTGTCAGGTGCCGTTGCGCCCAGTCGCATCACAAACTAGCGCGCAGTGTCAGAGCCTTCCAGCCAATAAACGCAGCGACAAGACATCCCATGCCACCCGCGCCGTCATCAACCACTACGACTAGCATGCGGCATGGGCAGGGCTGCAAGACGGAGACTCAGAAGCCTTCGCCAGAGACAACTACCGGCATAACTGCAGATACGGTAGAAGATAAACAATCTCCCCGGGACCACCTGTCGGGTCCCGGGCCCCCTTGTAAGCCAACCGAGTCTTGGACTATAAAAGACTCGGGTAGGCGACGATAGCAAGGGTTCGCACCTCTGCAACTCATACGCTAGCCATTCACACCCAAGCTGTAACTCACCCCCAAGCTCAGGACTCCGGTTCTGAGCAGCAAGCAATACAGCGAGCTCCATATCTCGCCGTGGACATAGGGTTTTACGCTCCGGCGTCCTGAACCACGTAAAACTCACCGTGTCAAGCTCTTACAAACTCGTTCATACGCGCAAGCTCTCCGCAAGGGACTAGCCCCACCGAAAAAAGAACCTCCGCTGGCTGCCCAGTGCAGGTCCGGGGGAAGTGTCGACCGAACACTTCGACACACACTTTTAGGTCTTTGGTTGCAAATGTTTTGTTAAGAGACATGGTAATCTTGATAAATTTGAACCTAGATCCGTTGATGGCATGTTTCTTGGTTACCCATCTCATACTAGAGGCTACCGTGTGCTTTTACATGACACTAACAAAATTGTGGAGACTTGTGAGGCTTCTTTTGATGAATCTAGCCCAGGTACTAGCTCTAATATTGCAGGAACAGATCCATATCTGCAGGGGGAGAGTATTTTCATCGAAGAAGATGAACAAGCGATGCTGCTGCCCGAAAATTCAGGAGCTAATGACATTGTTCCAGCTCCTGATTTTGATTCATAACCAGCACCGACAACCACCATTGCTGGTCCAGATCGTCCTCAAGTCACAAGTTCTTCAATTTGTGATGAACATGAAGAAGAAGGAGCTTGTGAATTGTCTACTCCCCTCCGGGTCCTCAAAAGTCATCCTCCACAACAAATGATTGAAAGCTTGCACGAATGAGTCACATGGTCCAGGTTTTGTGATCCAAACTCTCATGCTCATTCTGCATTTGTTGCTTCTTTTGAACCCAAAGATATATCACACGCACTCACTAATGAATCTTGGATTATTGCCATGCAAGAAGAGTTAGAAAATTTTGAAAGAAATAATGTTTGGAAACTTGTACCTCCACCTCACTGTCACACTCTAATCAGAACTAAATGGGTGTTTAAAAATAAACAAGTGAGGATGGGGTTGTGGTTCGGAATAAGGCTAGGTTGGTTGCTCAAGGTTTCACACAAGTACTAGATTTTGATGAAACTTTTGCTCCTGTTGCTAGATTAGAAGTCATAAGAATTTTGTTAGCATTTACTGCATCTAATGGTTTCAAGTTATATCAAATGGATGTTAAAAGTGCTTTTCTTAATGGCTACATACATGAGGATGTTTATGTCAAGCAACCACTGAGTTTTGAAAATCCAAATTTTCCTAATCATGTTTACAAACTGTCCAAAGCCTTGTATGGTCTTAAACAAGCCCCTAGAGCATGGTATGACAGGTTAAAAATATTCTTACTTAAAAAGGGGTTTACCATGGGCAAGGTTGATAAAACTATTTTTGTGCTTAAGCATGGCAATGACTCATTATTCGCTCAAGTGTATGTGGATGATATTATCTTTGGTTGTGCTTCTCATGATCTTGTGTCCAAGTTTTCATCTATGATGAGCTCAAAATTTGAGATGAGTATGATTGGAGAACTCACATACTTTTTGGGGCTGCAAATCAAGCAAACCAAGGAGGTTACTTTTGTGCATCAAACAAAGTATACAAGAGACCTTCTTAATCGCTTCAACATGGACAAAAGCAAGTCTCTTCGGACACCAATGGGTATAGAAACGACACTTGAACTTGATGAAGATGGTGAATCTGTGGATCAAAAAGAATATAGAAGTATGATTGGATCACTTTTTTACTTCATGGCATCAAGACTGGACATACAATTCAGCGTATATCTTTATGCACGATTTCAAGCTTCCCCACGTGCTTCACATCGTCAAGCCGTCAAAAGAATTCTCAGGTACTTACATGGAACTCAAGAAAAATTTGGATTTTTCTTCCTTCTTCCTCAACCGTTACTTTGAAAGCTTTTTTGGATGCTGATTTTGGGGGTTGTAGAACTGATAGAAAAAGTACTTCGGATGCTTGTCATTTTCTTGGTAATTCACTTGTTGCTTGGTCCTCTGGAAAACAAAATTCAGTTGCACAATCCACAGCCGAATCTGAATATGTAGCTGCTGCTAGCGCTTGCTCACAAATTCTTTGGATTATTCAAACACTTAAGGACTATAGAGTTGATCTAGATAGTGTTCCACTATTTTGTGATAACACTAGTGCCATTTGCATTTCTAAAAACCCCGTGCAACATTCGAGAACAAAGCACATTGACATTAGGTATCACTTTCTCCGTGATAATGTTGAAAAAGGAAACATTGTGCTTCACCATGTAGATGGCGAACAACAATTGGCTGACATTTTTACAAAACCTTTGGATTTCACTCATTTTTTGTTTCATTAGTAGTGAAATAGGGGTTATGCATCCTCATGGCTTAAATTGAAGGGGAGTTTTGAAACTTGGGAATTCTATATGTGAATCTAAATTTAAAATAATATGAGCATAGTATTTTATACATATATGACTTTGTGATTCCTTTTATATGCTGAAAGTTCTTACTACATTACTCATGTTATATATTTTGTAGTTTTTGCCATGACTAGTAATTTGAATAATTATTTACACTAAATCTGGTCATGATCAAACTTTCTTGCTGTTTTAAACTTGTTGCATGCACACAAGTGCTTTTAATAATGAAAAAATAATCAATCAACTATTCACATGTTGAGCTTTTATGTTCAAATGAAAAATTGAGAAAAAGATCAAGAGAATATGCATGCATCGCACTTCTTCTTTTGAGATGGCTTATCATTGCACTTAGATATGAACTTGGAAGAAGTTGTGTAGGACTAAAACCATGTCCTTAAGCTTCTGATTGTCAAATGACATAGGCTTGGCTTGGTTGGTTAGAATAAAGCTGATGTGGCATATAATCTATTGCAAATATCATATGATCTAAATTTGTGCTTTGAAAAATAAGTAAAATGCAGCAATAAGTGTCATGCTTTCAGGTCTTGATATAGTTAAGTTTGTGAGATCATGACTTGCTTAAATTGAAAATTGCACTTGATCTCTAGCATGGCTTACACAACTTCATGTATCTAATTGATGTGATAGTGTAAGTTACTTGATAGTATGGCTTGGATGAGTTTTGTTTTATATGTTTATGTTATAAATATGCTCATAAGAATTAAAATTTCTCCTTCGAACCTTACTGAAATATTGTCAAAGGGGGAGAAATTGATCACACATTGCACGATTCACAAGTGTTTTGGCACGATTCTTCTCAGGGGGAAAATTTTTGTTTTTCTACTCATTTTATTTCTGATTTACAAAGGGGGATAAATATGTATAGGGGGAGAAATTTTTGTTTTGAAATTGCTTTCTCATTTAATTATTTTCAAAACTTTTCATGTGAATAAGCCAATGTTCAGATTTTAAGTGGTGTTGCTAATACATCCATCAAGGGGGAGATTGTGAGACCTATGTGTGCTGAATACATTGGCTATGACGATAAAAGTTTTGAATTCTGCCAAAACACTCTTTTTGTTAAGGTCCGACTTGCTATGGCTAGGTCCAAGTGTTTGGTTAGCTCCGGCGGTAGATCCGACTAGCTTTGGTAAGTTCTGGTGCTAGGTTCTGCTAGCTTTGGTAAGCTCCGACTCAAGGTCGGGTTAGCTTTGGCAAGGTCCGGAGCTAAATCGCAATGGTTCTATTTTTACCATGCAAATGTTTCGAACTTGCTTTACATCTACGGAAAGTTTTCTTAGTATTCTTTTTCTAATTTTTTGAAGTGTTATGGCTGTTTACGGTGGTTAACATTTTGCTATGGTTTGCAACATGCTTATGTGAGGTGTTCACGTAAGGTGTTGTGGTTTTCAGAGCTAACGTGAGTCAAGTCACGGACTTATGCTCGAAAATATTGGTTATTTATTCATGTGCAGGTGTTGCTTGAGTTCTAGATATGACTGGTGACGAGATCTATTGAACTAGTCTTAGGTAGAATATGAGTTTCAACAACCAAGATCAGGAGGAATTGTGGTTGAGTTGATCGGGAGGTCACACAACATGTTTGAATCAAGAACAATGCATATGAAGGTATCGTGGACGTCGTTGGAAGGTGTTTGCATGTGTGCAAGTGCATGGACGTGACATCATAGTTCCAAGGCGTGATGAAGAGATGTGGACGTAAAGAATTGGTAGGAAAGGTCCAACCGGCTGGATTATGGACTCAGGCTGCGGCTGAGTCGGTTATGACTCAAATATGAAAAGATTTGAGTTGGTTATGATAGGATTTCATGTGGGACACTAAGATGAGTTTTTTTAGAAATGTGGGATACCTTCCTAAGGTGTTTGGAAGTCTTAAGAATGCTTCTATCTGCGTATAAACGAGTCTTGAGCAGTTATGGAAAGTTTCGATTCAGAAACTGAGTAGGATTAGAGTCCTAGTTAGGATTGGGTTGGCCTCCGGGCTGGTTATATAAGCAAGGGAGGCCAGAGCTCGTGGTAAAAAGACTTTGGGCTGTTCCTCTTATGTTTTGATCAATAAAATTCATAATTTAGAGGAGCTTTTGTGCCTTGTTCGTCTGACTTGTTTTTGTCAAGTCTTTCTCGTCGAGTTTCTGGACAGCACGACAGTGCTTCGGTGTTTTGATCATAACTCGAGTTTTACAGATTCAATTGACGTGATTCTTTTTGTGTTTTCTTCACACCTTGATTATATATCATCTGTAAAAATTTCACGGTCATTGGATTTTTAGTTTCTGATCTACACGAGTTTCTTTGCAGTGTTGCAGATCTGATTTTTACTCGAGTAGAACAGATTGACCCTCGTTTGATCTTTCGATCATAACTTGAGTTTTTTTACGGATTTCCGTGATTGTTGTTGTCGTGTCCTGGTGACTTGATTCTCTATAATATATATCCTTTTTGTCACGGTTGAACTCGTTTAGATCAGTCGCATACACGGTTTCTTTAACAGATCAATTTTCTGCCGAGGGGGTTTTTGTTGCTTCCGCTAAAAAGTTTAACTCTATGATTCACCCCCCCCTCTGGTAGCTTTTCACATGCTCTTCGATCCTACATAGGTCTAGGTTGAGGGCAGCAAGGTGGAAATCCACTAACGAGCATAGAGAGATGTTCCGTGTAGGGAACCTCCTGCTCATTTGGGTGCGACTGGTTCGATGTTTGGGCTGTTTGGTGAAACGTTGTCCCGTACGACATCGGTTGAGCGTGCTGTGTGCAGCTCCGAGAATGGGCGTACGTGATGTGCTTTTCGGGTATCCCTGCAGGTGTATATCGAGTCGATTCACCGTCCCTCAAGGTAATGAGTACCGCTTGTGTCGTGACATAGTAATAACTTGCACTGAGATAGGAATTAATCATTATTATTTTGAAGTTGATACTAGCAATATACTGATATCTTGTATGGATAAATTAGTGCAGATTCAATTCATTTCCACCGTAAGAAATTTACATCGGAAGAAAGTATTTCTTGTTTGATTGTGAACTCCCGATGTGAGGTGCCCAAGGTTATTCTTAATCTGCTGCTAATAATACCTGAAAAATAAGGATCCACATTTAGGCGAGTCATTATGCAATTTACTATCCTATGTTATGTCTTTACCCTCATGTAGAGATTCATGATTAAGGTTCGACGGTTAAGTCTTGCTGAGCTTTATGCTCACGGGTACTATACTAGTTGTTTTGCAGGTAAGAACAGCTAAGCTATTGAGTACGGTTGTCCGATGAGACTCGGAACTATCCGAGTGATAAACTCATGGAAACCCCTGCCGCTGTAGGATGTCTTCGTGTTGCTAGTGAGAAGCGTCCGCTGGCTGGACGTCTTTTTCGTTGCTTAGATAGATGTGAGACAGACGTGAGTTGTATTAGTCTTCCGCTGTAGTGTACTTTGAGGTACAGTATTTGTAAAATTAACTCTTCATAAGCTTCTGCAAATGTTTATGTAATATGATGCTTTATTATGTGTATTGTTGGGTGCCGCATCGCACGGTACAACCCAATGCAATTCCTTGGCAGCGTGTGATCCCGAGAAGGGGCGCCCGTGACAGCGTGGTATTAGAGCTTCATTGGGAATAGCACACGGAATATGGATCGTATTACAATAAAAATATAGGATACGGTGAGAAAAGGGTACTAGGCCCACATAAGGACTACTATATTACCATAAGATGAAGGTGGCAAGCTAACTTATGTGCTTATATCGGAAAATCATGCATCTCAAGACTTTCTAGGTCATGGGGGGGGTGCATGTATGTGCTGTCCACCAGTGCGCACAAGTTGAAGGGTGGAGCCCCACGGTTGGCAGGTGACCCGACCAGTTCATATATTCTCTACGACTCTTCATGTCGTTTGGAGTATGTGAGCAACGTCTTTCCCCGGCGTGCTGTGGGCAAGTAGGTGGAGACCCTGTCACATGGTTAGTAATGTGAACACGTAGCTCAAGGCGTGTTTGGCTTGAGAACGCCCGTGTGACTGACGACAGACGGGCGTAGGAAACTGTTTATGGTGCCAGGTTTAGTGTGCAGCTGAATCTGATGATTGTGTGTGCTGCTGCAGGTACACTAACCACGAAATCGTATTATGAGTAGATTACGTTTGTGAGTGACTGTTCTTAGTGCCACCTATGGATACGTATATGCCGGTGTAATCCGATTATGATTTTCTTTGGTGAGGCAATGTTGTGCCAACATATTTCTTACGGTGCATCGACACCGTACTACACTTGATAGTTTCTTTCCTATGAGAAATGATTCATGGACTAACTTTTCAACTTAAAATGGAAGTCTGTAAAAAATAGTAGTTACTGAGCTCTTATTTTGAACTAAGATTCAAATAAGAGAAGTGCTAGGCTTCAAAAAGTTCAAAACAGAGTGCTCTGTTTCTGGCAGGAATTCTTGCTGGACTTTGACAGAGCATAACTCTGAGTATATTTACCAAAACCGGCGCTGTGGTTAGCCTTTTTTTGAGCTCCTCAAAACTTTATTGGCATGCTGGTGTCCATTGGAAGGCTTTTCCCTTCGTTAGAAACTCCGTCATAGGCTTTGCTATCTTAGAGAAGTCATTGATGAAGCGTCGGTAGTATCCAGCCATCCTAAGAAAACTCCGAATGTCCTTCACGTTTTGCGGTTGGTTCCACTTCAGAACATCTCCCAATTTTCCGGGATCAACCGATACTCCTTCCTCGGAGATAATATGGCCTAGGAACGATATCTCCTTTAGCCAAAATTGACACTTGTTAAGCTTGGCATACAATTTATGCTCGCACATTTTCTGCAAGGTCAATCTTAAATGTTCTTCATGTTCCTCCTCACTTTTTGAATACACCATAATGTCGTCGATGAAAACCACGACGAACTTATCCAAGTACTCCATGAAAACCTTGTTCATAAGGTACATGAAGTATGTGGGTGCATTTGTTAACCCAAAAGACATGACGGTATATTCATATGAACCATACCATGTCCGAAAGGCGGTCTTGGGTATATCCGAGCGCTTAATTTTTAGCTGGAAGTATCCCGACCAAAGATCAATCTTAGAGAACACTCGGGCTCCTTTCATTTGGTCGAATAGGTCCTCTATACGTGGCAGAGGGTATTTGTTCTTGATTGTCACCTCGTTGATAGACCTATAGTCCACGCACATCCTTTGGGTCCCATCCTTCTTGTCTAACAAGAGCATGGGGGCTCCCCATGGTGACGAGCTTGGACGTATAAAACCCTTCTCCAACTGCTCCTGAATTTGCTTCTTGAGTTCCACTAGTTCATTGGTGGGCATCCTATAGGGTCTCTTTGCTATGGGTGCAGTTCCGGGTACCAAATCAGTGGCAAACTCAATGTCCCGGTGTAAAAGCCCAAGAAAAGGGACATGCAAAAACTTTTCATCACCTCACAACACCACAGCTTTTGTTGTGGATATTTGTGAAGAATTGTGAAGAGCAAGTAACCTCCATCAAAAGGGTGATTAGGAGAGAAAGCCCTAACTTTCAGAAAGTAGGATTTATACACATAAACATGAGAGGTTGAGCTCACCCCTAGAACTTGAAAAGTTTTGGGAAGGTTCAGGCCAAATTTCATGCAAATCCAACACTTTTTGAGGCACTTTTGGGGGCATTTGAAAAAGAGGCCAATTTGAATGTAAGTTCAAATTGCAGAAACTTTCATCACTCAAATTCAAAAGTTAGCTTCATATTCAAACTCAGCACATTTTTCTGAGTTAGTCCACCAATTTTCATCCCCATTGGACTTCATCTTGTCGGGAGCTAAATTTGCAAGAATTCAAAACTGAATTTGAATTTCAGTTTAATTGTGAAGCAAATTTAGCCAAACAAAAGTTCAAATTTGAGAACTCAAATTCAATCCAAGACTTGGGGGCTAAGTCTCTCATTCAATGGTGAGTAGCTGGGGATATATTCAGCAAAAACAGAAATGAAAAAGTGGAAAAAGAAATTAGAGGTGAGGCCCACATGTCAGCTGCACACATGAGTTTCTCAGTCGGTTCCCTGCAACCGGGCTCTGCTTCACGCGTAAGGCACGGGAGAGGCGGGCTGGCCACCGATGCATCGACGTGCCACCCCTATGCTCGACATTTCTCGCGTGTAACACCTCAGTCGAGCAAACCAAACGCTCCACGTCGGTCTTCTCCCCGTTTTCCCCGAGAGCAGCCGCCCGACTACTCTTCGTGCCCGATCGTCGCTCGGCACCCCTAGGACCTCCCGCGACCACCGGTAATCGTGAGAGTGTGCGCAAGACTCCACTGGACCTCACCGAGCTGCCAAGCCGGTCCCTCACCCTCTGTGTGTGGCGCACAGCAAGAACTTTCATCGGAAGTTCTAGTTTGAGCCGCCGCCGGGCCTCCTCGACGTCCCTGCGATACAGAGCATGTCACACCATGTGTTGAACAGCAAAAAGGTGCGCCTACTCCTCCTCTTCACGCTGCCAAAAACCCTAGTCCATTCCTCCACGGGAGCCACGGGAATTTGGAAAATGCCGATGACATGTTCCTAGGCCGTGGGGGTAGATTCTTCCGAAATCCGTGACCCATATGGGTTCTCTGGCCATTCTGGTAATAGGTTAGGCTACAGACCTCCGTGCGAGTTGCCAAGGCCGGAAAGAAATGAGAGTCGTTGAGCCACGACGGTGTTCTTCAAGTTTTATCCTCTGCCGCCGGTTTTTCAGCCTAGGGCGCACGGTGACATGGTGTTTGGAGGCGTTTCCAAGCCCTTCGGCATACATGACGTCCTTTGCCATGAGCCACTGATACTCTAGAACAAAGAAGCCGCGAGTTTGAGTCGACAGAGAGGACGACCGACGTCGCGGGACTTGATCCGAAGCCGCCGCCCGTCGCCCAACCTTTGTGGATCTTTAGAGCTCACACCAACCACAGAAACGGCTTCCCCGACCCCCAAAACCCCTAGGCGGCAAAAATCGGGCCGGGAGATGGCCTAGGAGGGAGGGGCCGAGGGGGAGAAGAAACTGCCGGCGAGGAGAGCGCGCGCGCGGGAAGAAGCGGGCTGGAGGTTGAAGAAGAGGTGCCGGTCCCACCTGTCAGCCACTCGGCGGTTGAACTGAGATCCTCTGTGGCTGCTGATCTTTTGTGGCTACACCGTGGGAACTCAGTAACCCCGTGTGTCCTCGGTTTTCACTGGCTGGGATTTAAAGCATGGGCCCAGGTTCTTTTCCAATAGCAAAACAATTCCAGTTTCAGCTCAAACTTTAGAAATTCATAACTTTGTGTAGGAAGCTCCAAATTCAGTGAACCAAATTTTGCTGAACTCAGAATTTTGAGTACTTTCCAGTAATACCAATTTCAGCTCATGAAACTTAATAAATTTCCAGAATTAAATCTCTAAAATTTAAACTGTTGGGAATTTTTTTCTGGAGAATTACTTCATGAAAAATTCTGAAATTTAGCTGAGTGGTTCATTGGAAAACCCTTGAGTCACAGTACAATTTTCAGACTCATATGAGTTCATTTAGTCCCGCTAGTGGGGTGATTAAGAGGACTGCCCTGAGAAAATAGAAAAATGTACAGAAACAATTTTCAGATTTTCTCAAATCTTGTTTAGGGCATAACTTCCTCTAGAATTCTTCAAATTACATGAAACCAATTCCATTAGAACCATCGTAAATTCTAGTTTCCAGAAAGTAATGGTTGGAGCCATGAAAACCGGAGGAATTACTTAGAGGCTCAATTATTGACCAAATAGGCTTTTATTTGTATAAAACTCAAATGAACTTTGTTTCAAATGAAACTTGGTCAAGACTCTGGTTAGGACCCTACCAGGCCACCATAAAAATTTCAGAACCAAAGGGGAGGGTTAGCTAGAGTTATAGTAGTTACATATTCAAGTTTACACACTGCATTTGAATTGACATGTAGTGTCTCGTTAACGTGTAGTCGTTGAAGGCGAGGAGACTCTGGAAGTGCTCAACTTCCTCCTTCTGGATGAAGACCTAACCACTGACCAGCAGAAACAAGGCAAGCCCCGGTTTGCATTAACCCTTTTTATAAAGTTTTGCTTTGTTTACATGTCTATGTGAAGTATGAATGTGCATTAGGTGTAGGATGGATGAAACCCCAACTGCATAACCAGATGTTTCCCATAAGAATGAGGGTAGTGTCTAAGGCCTCGAGTAAACAGGCTATGCTTAATGATTCATAGGACTTCGGTACAAGCCGAGTAGTTGGAATCTACTCGTGAGTTAGGCTTGGGACACACGGGATTGGTTCGAGTGATGTGAAATCACTTTAGTAATGAAAATGAGACTAGGCAGGGGCTAGGGCGCAGCAAGAGGAAGTCTTGTGTGCGCAGCCCTGTCCGTGTCGATTGAGGACCGATCCGGGTGTGGCCCTGCTGAACAAGTATTGAACGTACCGAAGGCATATTGGATATATGGGCCCCGATAAACCGATGTAACCTATACCTCCGGGCGTCAAGGCATAACGCACCGATTTATAGGTGTAGGCTGAGGGCAGCAAGGTGGAAATCTGCTAACGGGCATAGAGAGATGCTCCGTGTAGGGAACCTCCTGCTCGTTTCGGTGTGACCGGTTTGACGTTTGGGCTATTGGGTGAAAGGTTGTCCCGTACGACATCGAGTGAGCGTGCTGTGCAGCTCCATGGGTGGGCGTACGTGACGTGCTCTTTGGGTATCCCTGCAGGTGTATATCGAGTCGATTCACCGTCCCTCGCGGTGACGAGTACTGCTTGTTCACTGAGCCGTGACGTAGGCTAATATATGAAATATGATGGTTAAATACTGCTGTTATGGTATAAATGTATTATTACATGTGTGCCACCAAATATTGCTCATTAAAATTTCCGATTCTTGAACTGTTAACTTGTGGCTAAAGGATGAACTAAGGACGGACTTGTAGGCGTATCCGCTTGCTGCAACTGTACCATCCCATGTTCATTATACATTACATGTAGAGTTTCATGCCTAGGTGAGTCGGTTAAGTCTTGTTGAGCCAACGTGCTTACGGTTGCTGCTTAAGTGTTTTTCAGGTGAGGAGCCACCCACAGACTCGGGTTACGAGTCCACCGGCGAAGGTTACCCTCCATCGGGGACCACGGCTGAGTGGGAGCCGTACACGCCGCGCTGAGCTGAGGAGTGCAGCTAGTGTGGGTTGCCCTAGGGCTGGGCAACCGACTTTTGCTAGATAGGCGGGCGTGAGTTGTATAAAAGAAACTTCCGCTGTGTAATATAGACATTAGTTGTAACTGAGTAGTGTACTACTTTGTAAATTTCAGTTGGTTTTTAACGTAATACAATGTATCCTTATGATGTGTGCTGTCGGGTGTCGCATCATGCGGCACCACCCTCTGCGATCCTGGATGAGCGGATCCCGGTCCGCCACAGCCTGGTATCAGAGCTGCATTGGGGATAGCACAGTACTTAAGGACTGTATTACGGGAAGACTTAGGTTTACGGTGAGGATTCAGTAGTTGCCCAAGTAAGGATTATATTAGCATAGTACTTAAAGTGGCAAGACTAACATATGTGTTATAATTCTGAATTTTAATTATGTAACGACGCACCTACGCTCAGGTAAGAATGGTAAGGAACGCCACCGAAAGCGGTTTAATTTCGGTTAGCTCCCATGACGAGGAACGTGGTTCAGGGATTGGTCTCACAGCCTGATGTGAGATGTCAATATGAAACTCTTGGACTCTTCATGTTCCTGAGTTCATATGAAACGCTGATCCCTAGCGTGCATTAGGCAAGTAAGTGGAGACCCCATCGCGTGGTCAGTAACGTGAGAGTGTGTTCGTCTGGAAGTAGCCCAGGAGGACATACGCAGCGCTTGCATCGGCGTGCCCTGCAGGGCAGTAGGTGGTATCTGTTGGGTTGATAACATTCCCAACCGTGATGACCCGTTCATGATCTACTCGGGTTTCCCGTCGTGTGGTGTTGAAACATGATCACGTACCTTGAGACGTAGCTTAACTCAAGGACGGCCGTATGGCAATGATACGGGCGTTTGTATTTAATTTCAAATATGGTCCTGCCTGGAACAGAAACACAACCTTTGAGTGCATCACTACTGTGTGGTCTTCTGCAGGTACTAACCACTTATGTATCCGTATAGTAAACGTGTGCGAGAGACCGTTTAGTGCCACACTTGAGACGTATATGCCGGTATAATCCGGTTAGGATTTTCTTTTGTGACGAACGTAGTACCGACATATCATAGGCATGTGCATGAAAGGTAATAATAACAAGGAACTAAAATCATTAATTTGCAACATTTAGGACCCTGGTTGGGTAGAAAAATTTGATAGTTGATCAGTGTAGTTCTAAAGGATTGAAAAACAGAGTGCTCTGTTTTGGCAGCAAGTTTGCTGAATTTTAACAGAGCATGCCTCACAGGTATTTTAGCCCAGGGAGGTGTGGTATATAGTTCTGGAAAGGTATTTAAGTACTCTACAACTTTGTTGTAGACTTCCAGAGCTGAAACACATCTTAAGATGGCCTAAATTCCAGAGGAATGTAAACTGTCCAGAACCAGGACAGAGTTAAACACTCTCTGGACTGTTCTGTTTTTTTTCAAGCATAATTTCCAGTATAAAAATCTAAAATTGTCATATCATACATCTTTAGAAAGGGTGGGAGATCTTTTACATCTTTGTAATTCAAAGTTTCTGAAATTTCAGCACAGAACTTAGTGGAAACCAGAGTTGAGAACAGCAACGTCCAAGGGGGGTGCTGTGCAATTCTTCCAGAAATTCTGTTGAATTTGAATTACCATAACTTTTAAACCAGAGATGATATGTGGGCAAATAAGTACTCGTTGGACATATACTGAAGTTAACTTTAACTTTGGTATTCAACTTGAGTCATGAAAATGCCCAGAACCAGATCAAAATCTTGGATATGTAGAAACTGGTCTTTCTGCCAGAGAAATTACAGTTGAACTCATTTGAGAGATTGTTGTACCCTAGGGGGTTTAAGTACTTACAATGGGGTAGAACATACTCATGAGTGGCTATATTCAACTAGTGAAGGATTGAGTATATGCCTTACTCAAGTTCTTTTGCTAGAGACCATGTTTGTATCGTATTGAAGATAAAAGGGTGGTATACGTGATGACAAAGCGATAGTAACGTCTCGTGGTGATCAAACCTAGTTGAGATGAACTTCTAAAGAGGAGGTTCATCAAGTTGGATTTAACTAGCTTGTATTTTGTCTGGTAATGGTGTAGCTTGTGCAAAGTTATTACATTATCCGTATACGAGATGTATCGCATGTGTTTAATGTCATTATGTTTTACGCCTATTTTATTGGACTGCATGCCATATGTTGCGGGACTGATGTTTATTGTCGTATGGTTGCAGATGGTTCGCACTCGGACCACGCACGAGATTGGTGGCTCTATCCAGCAGGGAGGCGATGACTCCCAGCCACCTGCCTACGACAGCACCCCGCCGCAGCAACCACCACCGCCGCCTCTGCTTACCCTAGCGGATGTGATAGCGGCACTGGTGGGTGGTCGTGAGGAGCAGACCGACCTGCTCCGCACGATCGTGCAGAATACGTCCCAGGCGGGGGGGGGGGGGGTCAAGAGAGGGGGCCTCGTGAGCCCCGTGAAGTGACGTACTTGGACTTCATGAGTACGCACCCTCCGGTGTTAACCGAAGCCGCAGAACCACTGGAAGCCGACAACTGGCTGCGGACAATCGAGTCAAAATTCGGGTTGCTCCAATGTACGGAGCGGCAAAAAACTCTGTTCGCGGCGCAGCAGCTTCACAGTGCCGCTGGTGCGTGGTGGGCGAACTATGTCACCTCACGTCCAGTTGGCCATGCCGTGGAGTGGGAAGAATTCCGGGAGGCGTTCCGCGCCTATCATATCCCTCCCGGGATAATGAAGAGGAAGTTCCAAGAATTCTTGGAGCTGAAGCAGGGCAGGAGGAGTGCCCATGACTACTCCCGTGCCTTCAACCACCTGGCGGAATATGCGTCAGATTACATCTCCACCGAGGAGAAGAAGCGGGAGCACTTCTATCGAGGGTTACACCCGAGATGAAGACACATCTCATTCAATGGAATGGCGGCACCTTCAACGACCTCGTCAATGCCGCGATTATGCAAGAGGACGCTCAGCGGGAGTTGGCATCTGAGCAGCGGAAGTGCAGCGCTCCACCCAGCTGTGGGGGTGGCGCTCCCCAGAAATACCGCATGGTGTATCGGATACCATCCGGGCAGCAGTGGCATCCACCGGCGCGACCTCAGCAGTTCGGGGGACGTTCTTTCCAGTCACTCCCGTTCCGACCGCCGATGCCACCGCCGCGACTGCAACAACAGCAGCAGCAGCAGACGACACCCCGGGCGTTCCCACCGCCACAACGCGCCCCAGGTTTCCGTCCGCCGAACAGCGGAGGACCGCCTCGTTTCACTTGCTTCACGTGTGGCCAGGCAGGCCATTTCGCGAAGGACTGTCCTCAGGGACAGCAGAGCAGCGGGCAAGCCCAGTTCCAGGGCGGTGCTCGAGGCTGACCTCCGGTCAAGAAGGTTGGTCAGCGGACTGGGGGCGTTCGCCACCTCGACAATGAGGACGCCCCAGAAGGAGACAACGTGCTGGCGGGTACGTTTACTCTCAACGACCAATCCGTCATCATATTATTTTATTCTGGTGCAACCCACAACTTCATAAGTGCATCATATGTGGTTAAGCATCAGCTGGAAGCCTTTCCAACCGAGTGTTCTTATATGATCTGCTCACCGGGAGGAAAGATTTCAGTAACTATGATGATTCCGAAAGCACCCCTGTGCTTAGGTGGGAAGATGTACCCCACCACTATGATTATTCTTGAGGGGCAGAAGATTGATGCAATCTTAGGGATGTCATGGCTAAGTTACTATGGCGCTGTCCTAGAAATATTATCACGGACGGTTCACCTCAACTCCCCAATACACCGTCCACAGTCCCTCCTATTAGACAATCCAGTCCGGGAGGTTTCAGCAATCAATAATACTAAAGCTCTCAAGTTAGAGGACATCCCCGTAGTCCGGGAGTACCCCGACGTGTTTCCGATGATCTTTCGGGCATGCCACCTGAGCGGGATGTCGAGTTCAAGATCGAGCTTGCACCCGGGACTACCCCTATCTCCCGGAGACCATACAAAATGGCTCCGAACGAGCTGGCTGAACTGAAGGAACAGCTCAATGATCTGATGAGAAAGGGTTTCATTAGGCCGAGTTCCTCGCCTTGGGGATGCTCGGCACTGTTCATGAAGAAGAAGGATGAAACCTTGAGGCTGTGTGTGGACTACCGGCCGCTCAACGCCGTCACCATCAAGAATAAGTACCTACTGCCCCGCATTGACATTTTGTTTGATCAACTTGTGGGTGCAAGTGTGTTCTCCAAGATGGACCTTCGCTCTGGATATCATCAGATAAAGATCCGGGCGGAGGATATCCCGAAGACGGCTTTCTCGACGAGATATGACTTATACGAATATCTCGTCATGTCTTTTGGTCTCACAAATGCTCCAGCACATTTCATGCATCTCATGAACTCGGTGTTCATGCCGGAGCTGGATAAGTTCGTGGTGGTGTTCATTGATGATATCTTGGTTTATTCCAAGACAGAAGCAGAACACGCCGAACACTTGAGGATCATTCTTCAACGATTGCGAGACCACAAGCTCTAAGCCAAGTTCAGCAAATGTGAGTTTTGGATCATGTAAGGGCCTAAGTTTTTGACACATATTTGAAGTGTTCATCACCATACACACACACCTCATTTGAGGAAAGTTGATGAACACAAATGAAGAGCAAGTAACCACCATCAACATGCTCATTAGAGAACAAACTCACATATTGCAAAAGTGGTATTTCCCACATGTGATATAGAGGGGCTGGGCATATGAAAACTCCTACACATTGCTAAGGATGTCCATGCCAAGTTTCACCCAAATTAAAAACCTTTTTGAGGTCATTTTGGGTATAGCTAGAAAGAGGGCAGTTTGAAACCATATTCAAATTCAAACTGTTTTTATCCCATGAATTCAAAAGTGGGAGGCATATTCTTATTCAGAACATTTTTGTGAGCCCACACACCAATTTTCACTCCATTTGGAGTTGATCTTGACATAAGCTAAGTGGGACAAATTCAAACTTTATTTGAATTCAAAACTGAACTTGTGCTGAAATTCATTCAAACCAAACCCAATTTGAATTCTAATCAATTCAAATGGCTCATGGGTGGATAATTTGAATCACCAGGGGTATTATGGGGCTCACTGTTTACAACAGTAATTAGGAGTAAATTTCAGAGGTTAAAACCCCGGGTGGGACCCACATGTCATAGAGAGAAGAAGGCAAAACTTGCACACAAAGTCACAGCCTCGGTGGGGAATTCCACCGAGCAGCTGTCGGCTTTGCCACCGAGCAGCCACCGGCGCCACCAGCTGCTTCCCCTCTACGTGCGCTGGCGTCCAGGCGGCCTGCTCGCGCCCCCACGCGACCGTCACCGCCTCAGCAGAGTGAAGACCGGGTGCCTTCTTATCCCCGCGAGCGACACCGGGCGGCGCCATTCTTTTTTCTCCCCGAGCTTTCGGTCGATCGGGAAAACACAGCAAACAATCGTATCCTCGCCTCCCCGAGTTGCCAGGCAACATCCTGAGCTCGAGCACCACCCTCCCAACGCCTGAACCACCGGGTTTCGGCCCCTGTTCCCGTGATCAACGACGACCGCCGCGGTTTAGCTGAAGAACGGCGATCGGTCTCACGTGGGCAGCACACTACAGCCACTTCCACGACCGAGCAAGGGCAGCAAAAGGAGCGCACGGACTCCACGCTGCTTCCACCTGAAGCTCAAGCCACGCCATGAACCCTCGCCGGCGAATTCTCAGTTTTTGCTCCGGCGACCTTAAACTGAGCTTCCGGTACGGATTCTTCAAATTCTCACTCTAAGATCCTTCTCTAGCTATCAAATCTTGCACATAGACGCTGGACTAGCTGGCGATCAAGTTTCTTTCTGCATCCGTGGTGTGAAACTGTCTAGGAGTGACGAATTTCAAGCTCGATCAAGAGTGGTCATGGCGGGCACGATCGGTCACACGGTGCCGACCGACTTGCTGCCATCTTTGCACTCTTTTGACACCTTGTCAAGCTTCCTAGAGGTAAACTGATGCTGTAGGACCGTTTGTTCGAGGTGTTGGCGGGTTAGAACCCACGGTCGACGGCGCCGAACCTCAACCGAGGCCGCGGCACGTCGCCGGGCTATTTCCGGTCACCACCAGCCCGAACTGACACCACCGACGTGTTCCTCGACGTCGACAACCCCCTGGCGGCGAGTTTCAGACCATGGGAGGTCCGGCAGCGGCGAGCCGGCGAGCTCCGAGTCTGCTCCGGCGAGAGCGGCGGCGCGGGCGCGCGGGCGCGACGGGAGGAAGACGAAGGCGGCTGGCCCACGCGTCAGCGGCTGAAAGATTTAATTCGGGATCGGGGTGTGGCCAGGATCAGGTGTGCTGGTGCGCAAAGACCCTGTGGGCCGCAGTGTGCGGTCGCCTCGGCGTGCAACCCGTGTCCCCGGGGCCCATCCGCAAGTTTAAACTTTTCCCCTATTTTCAGATTTCCTTCAAACTTCAAATCCTCATAACTTTAGCTAGAAAGCTCCAAATCGAGTAAACCAAATTTTGTTGGATTCAGCTCTCTGAGCATTTTCCAGAAAATCAAGTTTCACTTCATGAAAATCCTTAATCCCCCAGAATTAATTCCTCAAAATTTAAACTGTTTGGAATTTTAACTGGAGAATCCTTTGGAGGAAAATCCTGAAATTTCGCTGGGATGTTCACCAAAATATTCCTGAACTACCATAAAAATTACAGATCCATTTGAGCTCATTTGATCCACCTAATGGTGTGATTAGTGGAACTGTTCCAAAGAAAATAGAAAATGTTCAGAAACATTTTCAGAATTTTCTCTGAAATTGTTTAGCTCATATCTTTAGTTAGGAGCCTTCAAATTAAGTAAGACCAACTCCATTAGAACCCTCTGAAAATCTAGTTTTCAGAAAGTCATAGTTTGTTTCATGAAAATCCTTAGAACACCCTAAAAGCCTTCAATCAAGGTCAAGTTCATAATTAATTGTGGAGGGCTCAAATGAGCTTTGCTGCAATTAAAACTTGACCAAGTCTCTGTTTAGGTTGTAACCAAGCCACAATAAAAGTTTCATCGTCATTGGGTCTGTCTAGTGAGAATTATAGACTTCATAACTTCAAACTTAATACAAATGCATTTAAATTGATACATGTACCTCTTCTATCATGTAGTCGCTAAGGTCGAGGAGGAACCCGAAGTCCTAGACTTCGTTACTCCGGAGGAACAGCTAGCCTACGACCAAGAGCAGCAAGGCAAGCTCCGGTTTGCATTAACCTTTTTACAAATTTTTATTGTTTTGAGCACATACTTGAATACTATTGTTCATTGCATTAGAGTCTTGTTTGGAAACCCAAGTGCATAGCCAAGAAAACCATGGGTTGGGTTTAGGATTGCAAAACCCCGTTAGCTACTGTAAAGCTAAGATAGAGTAGGATTCGGTACAAGTCGAGTAGTTGGAACTACTCGTGAGCATAGGCTAGAGGCACTCGACTCAGGTAGAGATAGCACATGATACACATGGCAAGAAAAATGAGACCGAGCGGAGGGTAAGGGCAGCAGGACTTTGGGGTATGTGTGCTGTAGCTCCGCTTGTGTCGATTGAGGACCGAGCCGTGTGCGGGCCTGTTGAACAAGCTAGAACAGTACCGAAGACCTACCGGCTATATGGGAACCGGGAAACTGATGTAACTCGGGTAGCTGGGTATTGAGGCATTGCCCGTCGTTCAGAGGGTAGGTTGAGAGCTTGAGGTGTAAATCGGCTGGCGGCACTGAGATGCGCGTACAGAGATGTGATGCCCTCAATTCTGTGGCAAAACCACGGAACCGAGAACTAATGCATATGTGTGCCCAGGATGTTCATCACACATACACATACGTTCCACAAACTGAATTCAGATTATATATTACCACGAATAACATAGTTTATTACAATACCTCATGAGTCTTGGACTCATGCTCACAGCAGAAGTCTTATTTCTATGCAGCGGAAGTCTTTTATTCTAATGCGGAAGCAATTTAGCTAATGCGGAAGCAAATCTAAGCAGTAGTGGCTCCATCTCTACTCCCTCCACAGACAAGGTTGAGAACAGATCACACGCCATAATGCTCCACTTGATCTTCATAGTAAGCTTCTCCTGCTGCTGCTGATGAAGTAATAATGCAAGTTTGAGTACAATGATGTACTCAGCAATTGCGGGAAAACACATGATATGCAGCTCATAAACAAGGTAGACATAAAAGGCTTATTTGCAGAAAAGCAGATTTGTAAAACCATGATAAAACAGCAACTTAACTTTAGATGTAATCCCAGCATGTATTAAATTACCAACATACCTCCATCACTTCCCGTGTTCCATCCGAACATTAACCAATCCTTTATTCATACTCACGAATACCTCCTCGTATTCGCTACCATCTCACCTCGTAAAACAACCTTGTCTCACATCGAGACCAACTCGTTGCCATGACTTAACAGTCATGCAACCATCTCATCACCCAGACTCAACAGTCCCAAACCAAACCATAAACAAACCAATAATCATAACCAAGAAACTTCCCAATAACCATCCCAATAACCATCCCAACTAATCATGGCAGTTTAGCTAGGCGCTCGTGACCGTAAGCTCGGCTATCATGATAGTTTTAGACTCTGCAGAGTTTGCACCTCTTTACCCACAAGTTTGTGATTTCGTCACCCGTCGGCGACTGCAGAACCTCCATTTTACCAGTACACAACCGTCGGTGTATGGCCAAGAGATCACAAAATAGCCTTTACAAAGGGGTTACTAGATGTATGGACTCACTAAGGTTTCACCGGCAGGCTAGAATCTCCAATTCTCCCACCTACGGGCCCCCTCTTGTGCCATGCAGTTCCCAGGGCAGTCCTCACTCGACTCCCATTCCCCGCGCCTTCCACAGTCCATAACACTCTGGCAACTTACCTAATTACTCAGCTAAGCCGCACCCATACTTGGCCTTGTGGTGGCACTGTTATCCTGGCATGTGCATGCATGAACCGGTCCTTAGATCTACGGCAAGTAAACCATCATCTCATGCTACCTCATTCACAAACCCTGTCTTGCCTAGATCTCCCTCCGATCCATATCCATTAACCTCATCAGTGACTTATTATCAGTATGAGTGCAGTTAGCTAGACACATCTATCTCGCTTCCCAATCCCATAGACTCAGCGAGGCATAAAGCAAAAACCATACCCGACTCATAAACTTCCCAGGCGACAAGGGTGGTTTATCCAAAACTAGTAAACTCCTATAAAAGGGCTTCCCATCACGTTTTACTCAGTACGCATACCTTTTTGCAAAACAAAACAGTTTTACCCAAAACATAGGATCAATATGGTCAAGGAGCACTTGCCTTGTTCTTGCGGTTCCGGTTGTTCTTGATTCTCAAAACCTGGTTGCTGCAGTTCGTCGTAGACAGCTCACTGAGCTTGTCCTGCTAGGTAGGATCACGTGCATACAGGATTCACAGCAATCAATATTTATGCACAAACCTTAAACTAGATGCGATGATGCATATGCATGCTATCTCATGATTAGTTTTATTAGACTGATCTGTACGTGTTCTTGCATGGCCTTGTATGGACAGAGGTGTTCGGATCAAAGGTGGACGTGGCGATGATCTTGTCTTTAGATCAAACTGATCATCAAGTGATCGGCCCACGAGAAGGCTTCTGTTTGAAAGGAACTGAAGAACAGATGCAAAGAGATGAACACAATGATGTCATAAGGCGGTATTGGGGCCTACCTTATGTTCCTCCTGGTCTTCGAGGTCCTCCTCAGACCGCTGGGCTTTCCTACGGCGATCTTCCTTGCCGTGCTCCAGCGATGGCTTTCTCGGCGAGTTGGGGCGAGGGCTCTAAGTCGTCGGCTCAGGAGTTGAAAGAGAAGTTTGTGGTTTCGGCCAGAGGTTTTGGTTTCTATTTATTATCGAGAAGAGAAGAGTCCTAATCTGATTGTATCCCGAATAAGAGTCTTATTCAGATCTTTGTTGGATCCTAACGTCTTATCTTTAGTAACATCGTGGAATTTAGATCGGTTTTTGTTGCGTACCGGTATCTTTACACGTAAAAACCGCTCCAGAACTCGTTACCTCCGCGAGGATGAGCTCCGAAAGCTCCACGTGTCCTCCAGGGCCTAGTGTCTCCTTTCCTGCAGAGACGAGCTCCGGTTGTGCCGCGTGTCAAACGAGCGAGACCTCCCTCTTCTTCGGAGGTGAGCTCCGCGCACGCGACGTGTTGGCGCCGGTCTTCCCTCTCTTCTTTCCTCAGGGACGGCTCCGAGGTCGACACGTGTTTAGCTGCGACGGACCTCCCGGAGATGCTCCGGTGGTGACACGTGTTCAATAGATCCGAACTTCTCGGAGATGGGTTCCGAGATCGACACGCATCCCGCGCGACTGGTCCTCTGATTTTCATGAGGACTAGCTCCGAGGATGACACGTGTCTTGCGGAAATGCCTTTGCTTCTTCTGCAGAGGCTAGCTCCGTGGGCAACACGTGTCCCACAGTGTCGGACCTCTTTCCAGTTGCGGAGACGAGCCCCTGCCACGTAGCCAGCGTGGCGACGACCTCTCCCCACTTTGCAGGGATGAGCTCCGAACACGCCACGTGGCCTGCTGGCCGCGGTAATTGCCTTCAGCGCTCTCTGAGGGCTTTATTGGCTATTCTTTTGATAATTCTCTCTATTCCTATTTTTTAATGTTTCCTCTTCATAGAACATGAACATATGCTGACACCCGGGGCGAGGGTGTCACAAATCTACCCCCCTTAAATTGAATCTCGCCCTCGAGATTCGTTAGTAGGAAATAGATGGGGGAATTCCGCCTTGATATCCTCTTCACGCTCCCATGTGGCTTCAGCTTCAGTGTGATGGCTCCATTGTACCTTGCACCATCGAAGCACCTTGTTTCGGATGACTCTTTCCTTTACGTCCAAGATTCGGACAGAGTGTTCTGCGTAAGTCAGGTCCTCTTGAAGTTCAAGCTCTCCCATTGACACTTGTTCCTCTGGTATTCCCAAGCACTTCTTGAGCTGGGATACATGAAACACGTCATGTACGTCGGAGAGGTGGTTTGGGAGCTCTAGTTGATAGGCTACTTCTCCTCACTTGTCCAAAATCTTAAATGGTCCGATGTAGCGAGGTGCTAGCTTGCCTTTGATGTTGAAACGTCGTTGGCCTCGGATAGGCGATACCTTAAGGTATACGAAGTTTCCTTCTTCAAAGGTCAACTTCCTACGCCTATTGTCCTCATAGCCTTTCTGTCGTGACTGAGCAGCATTTAAGTTCTCCCGTATCGTTGGGACCTACTTTTCAGCTTCTTGTAGTACTTCGGGTCCAAACACCTGGTTCTCTTCAGCCTCGTTTCAGAACAGTTGCGTTCTACACCGTCTACCATATAAGGCTTCAAAAGGCGACATCTTTAAGCTAGCTTGATATCTGTTGTTATAGGAGAATTCAGCATAAAGTAAACTCCTATCCCAACTACGCCCACGTTTCAAGGCGCAAGCTCTCAACATGTCCTCCAAAATTTGGTTTGTCCTTTCGGTTTGTCCATCTGTTTGTGGGTGGTAGGCGGAGCTAAAATCCAGTCGTGTACCCATGGCTTTCTGCAGCTTCCTCCAGAACCTTGAGGTAAACTGAGAACCTCGATCTGAGACTATTCTCCTCAGAACTCCGTGACGGCACATGATCTGCTCCATGTATAACTCTGCCAATTGTGCAACGTTGTAACTGGCCTTTACCGGAAGAAAATGGGCAGGTTTCGTCAATCGGTCCACAATGACCCAGATGGAGTCGTATCGCGACTGATTACATGGTAATCTGACGATGAAGTCCATACTGATGTCCTCCCATTTCCATTCGGGTATTCTCAAAGGTTGCAACAATCTCGCGGGTTTTTGATGTTCGGCCTTTACCCGTTGGCATGTGTCGCATAGGGCAACGTATTCAGCTATATCCCTCTTCATACCATCCCACCAATAACAAGTTTTCAAGTCCTTGTACATTTTGGTGCTTTCTGGATGTATGGAATAGGGTGAATCATGTGCCTCCTTCAATATCATGTCGCGGAGGTGTCTTATGTTCGGCACACAAATCCTTTTTCCTAGCCAAAGCGTACCCTTTTCATCCTCCTTGAAATCCTTCTCTATTCCTTGTCGGATTCTTTCCTTGATCTCCTTGATCTCCTCGTCCGTTGCTTGGTCCTCTCTTATTTCTTGCTCCAATAGGGAGTGGATCTCCATTATCTCCACGTTATTCAAGAATCTGAGGTGTAACCGTTCGAACTCCTTCCGTAGTTTGGGTGGTAGCTCCCGAACCGTGAGTTGGTGACATGCTCCCTTTCTGCTTAATGCGTCCGCTACTACATTGGCCCTCCCGGGGTGGTAGTTGATTCCCACATCATAATCCTTGATGAGTTCTAACCATCGACGTTGCCTCAAATTCAAGTCCGTTTGTGTAAATATGTACTTGAGGCTTTTATGATCCGTATATATCTCACATCGATGTCCAAGGATATAATGTCTCCAAATCTTCAATGCATGCAACACTGCTGCTAGCTCCAAGTCATGCGTAGGATAGTTAAGCTCGTGCTTCTTTAATTGTTGTGAGGCATAGGCTACCACTTGTCCTTCCTACATGAGTACACATCCGAGCCCTTGTCTGGATGCGTCACAATATATGTCAAAGCTCTTGCTTACGTCTGGCAATACCAGAACTGGTGCTGTGGTTAGCCTTTTCTTGAGTTCCTCAAAACTTTCTTGGCAGGCTTGTCTCCATTGAAAGACTTTTCCCTTCATTAGCAATTCCGTCATAGGTTTTGCTATCTTAGAGAAGTCTTTAATGAAGCGCCGATAGTATCCTGCCATCCCAAGGAAACTTTGAATATCCCTCACGCTCTTCGGTTGATCCCACTTCAGAACATCTCTCACCTTTCCCGGATCAACCGATACCCCTTACTTGGAGATAATGTGACCTAGGAAAGATATTTCCTTTAGCCAAAATTGACACTTGTTGAGCTTGGCATACAACTGATGCTCACGCAACTTCTACAAGGTCAATCTCAGATGTTCTTAATGCTCCTCCTCACTTTTTGAATACACCATAATGTCATCGATGAAAACCACGATGAACTTGTCCAAGTATTCCATGAAAACCTTGTTCATAAGGTACATGAAGTATGCGGATGCGTTTGTTAACCCAAAAGACATGACGGTATATTCATACGAACCATACCGTGTCCGAAAGGCTGTCTTAGGTATATCGGAGGGCTTAATCTTCAGCTGGAAATATCCCGACCGAAGATCAATCTTGGAGAATACTCGGGCTCCTTTCATTTGATCAAACATGTCCTCTATACGGGGCAGAGGGTATTTATTCCTGATTGTCACCTCGTTGAGAGACCTGTAGTCCACGCACATTCTTTGGGTTCCATCCTTCTTGTCCACGAAGAGTACCGGAGCTCCCCATGGTGACGAGCTTGGACAGATAAAACCCTTCTCCAACTGTTCTTGAATTTGCTTCTTGAGTTCAACTAGCTCGTTGACGGGCATCCTATATGGTCTCTTAGCTATAGGTGCAGTTCCGGGTACCAAATCTATGCCAAACTCGATGTCCCGGTCAGGTGGCATTCCTGGAAGCTCTTTCGGGAACACGTCCGAAAATTCCTGAACCACTGGAATGCTGTCCAATGTTGTTCCTTCGACGTGGTTCAAATTTGCCCGTTCGGTTGTTTGCTGGGCTGACTCAAACTCGACACGAATACCGTATTCGTTTGTCAACTGCACGCTCCTTTCAGCACATTGGATTACACCATTGTGCTTGCTTAACCAATCCATTCCGAGTTGATGTCAATCCCGTGGGAGTCCAAGACAATAAGGTTGGCAAGGAAGTCTACCCCCCTTATTTTAAGGCTTAATTTAGGACATACTATATTAGTCCTCATTTCTCCTCCGGGAGAATTAACTAACATAGCACATTCTAAGTGGGATACGGGTAGATGATATTTGGCAACATATTTGGATGATATGAAGGAATGCGATGCTCCGGAATCAAATAAAATGGTGGCTGGGTTGGAGTTGGCAAGGAACATACCAATTGCGACGTCCTCAGCCTGTTGTGCTTCCTCAGTAGTGACATGGTTTACGTGGCCACGAGCATAGTTCTGCGGTCCACGGTTCCCTTGGTTGTCCCCTCCGTTTGGTTGCTGGTTCTGCTTGGGCGCGTTACCTTGCTGTCCAGGGCCTCTCCTCGGGCACTGGTTAGCGAAGTGGCCTACTTCCCCGCATGCAAAGCATGCCCTGTTGTCTACGGCAGCAGGTACGTTGGGGCGGGGGTTTTACACAGGAGCACCATTGTTTGGTCGGGGCACAGGAGGCATGGGCACACGTGGTGCCGGTGCAACGAATTGTTGCTGTGGTGGCTGACCAGGGCGGTACGCAGGAGTGGTCGATCCATACTGCGGTGCAGGGGCATGTACCTAGGTCGTACGTTGCTCCATTGGGGCTGGTATGGCATCTTCCTCTTGTACTCTCGCTCGATCTCTCGGATCTTGTTTTCAACCACAATAGCCTTGTCAACCAGCTTCTGGAAGCTTACGTAGTCATTGTTGAGGAGCTGAACCTGGATCTCATTGTTCAACCCTCTCATGAACAGGTACTGCTTCCTCTGGTCTGAGTTGACATCTTCGGGGGCGTACCGGGACAGTTGTATGAATTTGTTGAGATACTCTTCACACTATTCTGTCCTTGGCGGAGACCTTCAAACTCCTGCCTCTTGAGAATCATTACACCAGCAGGGATGTAGTGAGAGCGGAAACTTTCCTTGAACTCAGTCCAAGTGACTGTCTCCGGGTTGGCATGGGCGTTGCTCAAGGCATCCCACCAGTCAGCAGCGGCTCCCGTAAGTTGGTGCGATGCGAAGAGAACCTTCTCTCGGTCGTTGCACGGAACAATGGCGAGCTTCTTCTCCATGGATTTCAACCAATCATCGGCCTCCATGGGATCGCTTGCTTGAGCAAAGGTGGGTGGTCGAGTCCTCATGAACTCTGCCAACCTGTTATGAGCCGGCGGTGGTGGTGGCGGTGGTGCCGGAACAGGGTTTTGGTTGGCCTGCAACTGACCCAAAGTTTGGATCATGGTCTGCATAAGCTGGTTTTGCATGACCATCAACCTTTCCAGATGGTTTTCACCAGCTCCGGGGTTAGCAGGAACATCCTCGTGGTCATCCTCCTGGACGTTCCTTCGGCTGGCGTTTCCTCTCACCATCTGTGAGAGAGATCAAAATAGAATAGAAGGTTAGGTAGGTCCCTTCAACTATATGCATCAAGGTGAGTTGGACTATATATATTAGCCCTTATGAGGATGTGATCAAGTGCCGAAGCATTTCACACCTCTTTCTTCTTACGTATGGATATGGATAACGTTTTTGAGACGTCCCACAACTCACACTAAGCATACAATCACAAATAATCATCACCAGGGCTCACACAACTCCTATTCAAGGATGGTATCCTATGTCAAGGTTGGTTTAAAGGCCAATCTAAGCTATTCACCTTAGGATGCTTCCTTTGGTCAGCGTGGCTTAGCTACCTGTGACTCCTAATTAGGGGTGTAACTCGTTGTTAACCCATGGCTCTAATATCAATCTAAGGTTTCTATCTAGGCGTATAACCTACTGTCAACCCGTGGCTCTGATACCAGTCTGTGACGCCCTCAATTCTGTGGGAAAACCACGGAACCGAGAACTAATGCATATGTTTGCCCAGGATGTTCATCACACATACACATACGTTCCACAAACTGAATTCAGATTATATATTACCACGAATAACATAGTTTATTACAATACCTCATGAGTCTTGGACTCATGCTCACAGCGGAAGTCTTATTTCTATGCAGCGGAAGTCTTTTATTCTAATGCAGAAGCAATTTAGCTAATGCGGAAGCAAATCTAAGCAGTAGTGGCTCCATCTCTACTCCCTCCACAGGCAAGGTTGAGAACAGATCACACGCCATAATGCTCCACTTGATCTTCATAGTAAGCTTCTCCTGCTGCTGATGATAAAGTAATAATGCAAGTTTGAGTACAATGATGTACTCAGAAAGTGCGGGAAAACACATGATATGCAGCTCATAAACAAGGTAGGCATAAAAGGCTTATTTGCAGAAAAGCATATTTGTAAAACCATTATAGAACAGCAACTTAACTTTAGATGTAATCCCAGCATGTATTAAATTACCAACATACCTCCATCACTTCCCGTGTTCCATCCGAACATTAACCAATCCTTTATTCATACTCACGAATACCTCCTCATATTCGCTACCATCTCACCTCGTAAAACAACCTTGTCTCACATCGAGACCAACTCGTTGCCATGACTTAACAGTCATGCAACCATCTCATCATCCAGACTCAACAGTCCCAAACCAAACCATAACCAAACCAATAATCATAACCAAGAACCTTCCCAATAACCATCCCAACTAATCATGGCAGTTTAGCCAGGCGCTCGTGACCGTAAGCTCGGCTATCATGATAGTTTTAGACTCTGCAGAGTTTGCACCTCTTTACCCACAAGTTTGTGATTTCGTCACCCGTCGGCGACTGCAGAACCTCCATTTTACCAGTACACAACCGTCGGTGTATGGCCAAGAGATCACAAAATAGCCTTTACAAAGGGGTTACTAGATGTATGTACTCACTAAGGTTTCACCGGCAGGCTAGAATCTCCAATTCTCCCACCTATGGGCTGTAAAAGCCCAAGAAAAGGGACTTGCAAAAACTTTTCTTCACCTCACAACACCACAGTTTTTATTGTGGACACCTTAGGAAATGTTGTGAAGAGCAAGTAACCTCCATCAAAAGAGTGATTAGAGGGGAAAGCCTTCACTTTCACAAAGTAGGGTTTCTACACATGAATATGAGAGGTTGAGCTCACCCCTAGAATTTAAAAAGTCTTGGGAAGGGTCAGTCCAAATTTCATGCAAATTCAACACTTTTTGAGGCACTTTTGGGTTATTTCAAAAAGAGGCCAATTTGAATGTAAATTCAAATTGCAGCAACATTCATCACCCAAATTCAAAAATTAGCTTCATATCTACACTCAGCACATTTTTCTGAGTAAACACACCAATTTTCACTCCATTTGGAGTTGATCTTGACATGAGCTAAGTGGGACGAATTCAAACTTTATTTGAATTCAAAACTGAACTTGTGCTGAAATTCACTCAAACCGAACCCAATTTGAATTATATTCAATTCAAATGGCTCAGGGGTGAATAATTTGAATCACCAGGGGTATTATGGGGCTCACTGTTTACAACAGTGATTAGGAGTAAATTTCAGAGGTTAAAACCCTGGGCGGGACCCACATGTCATAGAGGGGAGAAGGAGAAACTTGCACCCAAAGTCAGAGTCTCGGTGGGAAATTCCACCGAGCAGCTGTCGGCTGTGCCACCGAGCAGCTACCGGCGCCACCAGCTGCTTCCTTCTCCTCGCGCTGGCGCCCAGGGCGGCTGACTCGCGCCCCCACGCGACCGGCACCGCCTCAGCCGACCAGGAGTCGGCCGGCTTTA
This sequence comes from Neostapfia colusana, assembly GCA_030760725.1. Taxonomy (NCBI): domain Eukaryota; kingdom Viridiplantae; phylum Streptophyta; class Magnoliopsida; order Poales; family Poaceae; genus Neostapfia; species Neostapfia colusana. Next base: position 24,155,499 of record JASWHV010000020.1, read on the forward strand.
TCTTCTCGCGGGCAAACCCGAGCAGCGGCATTGTTTCTCGCCACAGCTCTCTGCTCAATCGGGAAAACCAGCAAAATCATCTCCTCCTTCGTCCCTGAGCTGCTAGACAGCCACCTGAGGTCGCACTCCACCTCCCCAACGCCAAAAACCCCGAGCTCCGAACTCTTTTTCCCGAAGACGATCGCCACCGCGGCGACCTAGCCTCAGCCGAGAGTCAGGCGCCCGTGGGCAGCGTTCCACAGGCGTTTTCACGGTCCAGCGAGAGAGGCAACAGGAGCGCGCGACCACTGTGCTGCTCTCCTCCATGTTTGGAAGCCAACCGTGAAGAATCTGCTGAGAATTTCTAGTTTTTGCTCCGGCGACCGTAAACCGAGCTTCTGGTACGGTTTCTTTAAATTCTCGCTCTATGATCTTTCGGAGGTCATCAAATCTTGCACGAAGACGCTGGACTAGCCGGCGATCAAGTTCTTTTCTGCATCCGTAGCGTGAAACTGTCTAGGAGTGACGAATTTCAAGCTCGATCGAGGGCGGTCATGGCGGGCACGGTCGGTCACACGGTGCCGACCGACTTGCCGCCATCCCTGAACCCTTTTGACACCTTGTCGAGCTTCCTAGAGGTACACTGATGCTGTAGGGCCGTTTGTTCGAGGTGTTGGCGGGTTTAGAAACCACGGTCGACGGTGTCGAACCTCAACCGAGGCCGCGGCACGTCGCCGAGCTATTTCCGGTCACCCCCAGCCCAACCTGTCACCACCGACGTGTTCCTCGATGTCGACAACCCCCTGGCGGCGATTTTCAGACCATGGAAGGTCCGGCAGCGGCGAGCCGGCGAGCCCCGAGTCTTCTCCGGCGAGGTCGGCGGCGCGGGCGCGAGAGAACGGCGGGAGGAAGACGAAGCCGTCTGGCCCACGTGTCAGCAGCTGAAGAATTTAGATCGGGATCGGGTGTGGCCGGGGATCGGCTGTGCTGGCGCGCAAATACCCTGTGAGCTCCGGTGTGCCGGACACCTCCGCGCTCGACACGTGTGGTATCCCCGGTGTGCTGGACACCTCCGCGCTCGACACGTGTCCCCACGGGCCCCGAGAGTTTAAACTTTTCCCCCGATTTTTAGAATTCTTCCAAACTTCAAATCCTCATAACTTTGGCTAGAAAGCTCCAAATCAAGTGAACCAAATTTTGTTGGATTTAGCTCTCTGAGCACTTTCCAACAATACCAAATTCAGCTCATGAAAGTGAATAGTTTTCTAGAATTAAATCCCTAAAATTTAAACCGTTGGGAATTTTATCTGGAGAACTACTTTATGAAAAATTCTGAAATTTGGCTGAGAGGTTCATTGGAAAATCCCTAAATCCCAGTAAAATTTTCAGACTCATCCAAGTTTATTTAGTTACCCTAATGGGGTGATTAAGAGAACTGCCCTGAGAAAATAGAAAAATGTACAGAAACATTTTTAAGATTTTCTCAAAGCTTAATTAGGGCATAACTTTCTGTAGAAATCTTCAAATGACATGAAACCAACTCCATTAGAACCATCTTAAAGTCTAGTTTCCAGAAAGTAATGGTTGGAGCCATGAAAACCCCTGGAATTATTCAGAGGCTCAAATATTGACCAAATGGGCTTTTATTTGTACAAGGTTCAAATGAACTTTGTTTCAAATAAAACATGGTCAAGACTCTGGTTTGGACCCTACCAATCCACAATAAAAATTTCAGAACCAAAGGGAAGGGCTAGCTAGAGTTATTAGCAATTGTGTATTCAAGTTCACACATTGCATTTAAATTAACATGTAGTATTTCATAAACGTGTAGTCACTGAAGAAGAGACTCCGGAAGTGCTGGACTTCCTCCTTCCGGAAGAAGAGCTAACTACTGACCAGCAGCAACAAGGCAAGCCCCGGTTTGCATTAACCTTTTACAAGTCTTACTTTGTTTACATGTGTCATATGAAGTATGTATGTGCATTAGGTATAGGATGAATGAAACCGCACTTGCATAACCAAAGGTTCCTAAAAGAGTGAGGGTAGTGTCAAGGACCTCGAGTAGACAGGCTATGCTTAATGAGTCATAGGACTTCGGTACAAGTCGAGTAGTTGGAATCTACTCGCGAGATAGGCATTGGGACACATGGGTTCGGTTGAGTGATGTGAGATCACTATAGTAATAAAAAAATGAGACTAGGCAGGGGCTAGGGCGCAGCAAGAGGAAGTCTTGTGTGCGCAGCCCTGCCCGTGTCGATTGAGGACCGATCCGTGTGTGGCCCTGCTGAACAAGTATTGAACGTACCGAAGGCATATCGGATATATGGGCCCCGATAAACCGATGTAGCCTAAACCTCCGGGCGTCGAGGCATAGCACACCGATTTATAGGTGTAGGTTGAGGGCAGCAAGGTGGAAATCTGCCAACGGGCATAGAGAGATGCTCCGTGTGGGGAACCTCCTGCTCGTTTCGGTGCGACCGGTTCGACGTTTGGGCTGTTGGGTGAAAGGTTGTCCCGTACGACATCGAGTGAGCGTGCTGTGCAGCTCCATGGGTGGGCGTACGTGACGTGCTCTTTGGGTTTTCCCTGCAGGTGTATATTGAGTCGATTCGCCGTCCCTCGCGGTGACGAGTACCGCTTGTTCACTGCATCGTAACGTAGATAATTTATGGAATGTTGTGATTCAATATTGCTGTCATGAGATAATTGTATTGCTACTGTAAAAGCCCAAGAAAAGGGACTTGCAAAAACTTTTCTGCACCTCACAACACAACAGTTTTGTTGTGGGTAGATGGAGAAATGTTGTGAAGAGTAAGTAACCTCCATCAAAAGAATGATTAGAGGGGAAAGACTTCACTTTCAAAAAGTATGGTTTCTACACTTAAACATGAGAGGTTGAACTCACCCCTAGAATTTAAAAAGTCTTGGGAAGGTTCAGTCCAAAGCTCATGCAAATTCAACACTTTTTGAGGCACTTTTGGGTTATTGCAAAAAGAGGCCAATTTGAATGTAAATTCAAATTGCAGCAACTTCCATCACCCAAATTCAAAAGTTAGCTCCATATCTATACTCAGCACATTTTTCTGAGTAAACCCACCAAGTTTCATCTCCATTGGAGCTCATCTTGTCAAGAGCTAAATTTGCTAGAATTCAAAACTGAATTTGAATTTCAGTTTAAACATGCAGCAAATTTAGCCAAACACAGTTCAAATTTGAGACTTCAAATTTAAACTAAGACTTGGTGACTAAGTCTCACATTAAATTGTGAGTAGCTGAGAATATTTGGCATAACAGAATTGGAAAAAAATTTGGAAAAAGAATTAGGGGGAGAGGGGGATCCCACCTGTCAGTAGACTTCACAGAGAAGTATACCTCTGATCTTTTCCTCTCTCGGCCGAGACAGCACACCGGGACGCCGGCGCCGGACCCCCCCTCGCGCTGCCACCTCCTGGTCTCCTGCCCGAGCTGGCGAGCTGCTCCCGGATCGATCAACCCCTAGGCGGTCGGTCGCCCACAGCACGAAACCACCGAGGCTCGGGTCCTTTACGCGTGAACAGAGAGCGCTACGCTCGCCGCCGTTTCCATTCGATCAAGAAACCGGAAATTCACCGCGAGCAGCGCCTCCCCTAGCCCAAAAACCACACCAACTACTCGCCCTCTACCTCCTCCGGCCGAAGACAACCGAGTTTAGCTGCCCAGAACCTAGCCTGGGGACTATCGGCGGTGACCGAGAAACACAGCCGGCACGGGCTCACCGTGGGCAGCTCGAACCCGAGGCTTTCCTGGCCAAGCTAGGCCACTCAGAGACGCGCCGGATAGTCACGCTGCTACTAGCCAAGCCACAGCCCCGACGGTGGACCATTGGGCGTCAATTTGACGTTTTCCTCCCGGCACATCCACTCGGACCTCCGGGTAAGAATCCATCGAATTTATCCTCAATCTTCGTTCTTAGGCCACCAAAGCGTGCACACAGGACCTAGACTGGCTAGCGTTCGATTTCTCTTCGCAACCCTAGCTAGAAAACCGACCCAGTTCGGGGTATTTCATGTCATTCCATGCTCAAACGCGCGGCAGGAGTCGGGCGCACGGTGAGAACTCCTCTGGAGGTGTTGCCATGCGCTGGCCTTTACTTGCCGAGTGTCCCTAGCACCCACTGGTGCTCTAGAACGGATGGGCTGAGTCGTGGGTAGGCTAGGACCACCGGGCGACGATGCCGATCGTTCCCCGAGGCCGCCGCACGCTGCCGACACCGTTCCGATCCTCTAGCGCCTAACCCGAGCCAACAGACATGTTTCCCGACCCCATAAACCCCCAGGCGGCGAGCCTCCGGCCGGGAGACGGCCGGAGACACTTAGCCGGTGAGGCGCCGCCTCGCTCCGGCGAGGTTAGCGCGCGCGCGGGAAGGGGGGGGCTCGGAGGAAGAAGAAGGGTGGGGCAGGCCCACCAGTCAGTGAGGGCGAGTTTAAAACGGGATCGAATATGGCCAGGATTCCGTGTGGCTGTGCACAGGAAAACCCAGTAACCCTGTGTGTCCTCGATTCTCACTGGCTGCGATTTAAAGAGTGGGCCCAGGTTATTTTCCAATAGTAAAACAATTCCAGTTTCCACTCAAACTTTAGAAATCCATAACTTCTGCTAGGAAGCTCCAAATTTAGTGATTCAAATTGGGTTGGATTCATCTTGCCTAGCTCTGTCCAGAGATACAACCCAATTTGTATGAAACCCATTAATTAATTCTGGAAAATTCTTTAAAGTTTCTGAGCAAAAGAATTTTAGAGGGAGTTTGGTCCATCCAAAAATCCCCAAATTTTGCCAGGATGTTCTTTAGGACATTAGTAAACCCCTGTAAAAGTTTCAGACCATTTGGAGTTGATTTGGTCAGAGCAATTCAAATTTGAAGGTGCTGTGTTCATTTGAATGCAGAAACATTTTCAGAGAATTTCCAAAACTTGGAAATTCAAATCTGGGCAAACCCTGACTCCAAAAATGCTAGGAAAATTCATGCAAACTCTATGAGCTATAATATAAATTGTAGTTCATTAAGTTGAGCATGAACAGGGGTATTACCTCAGAATTAATTCTTCCTTGCTGATTTGCCAAGAGAATTATTCTGAGCAAACCACTCCATGAAAAGTGCTAATGTTTGGTCCAGAGAGTTTTCTTGTGACAAGGAACTCACACAAAAATTCTCAGCTCCATTGGAGCTCTAGATCACCCCTGTCCTGTTTACCCACTTAAGGGATTAATATGGAAAAGGGGGGAAAACCACTTAGCATTTAACCATGTGATTAAGTCCAAGCCAAACCACCAACACCAGTTCATATTTAAATTCTTAAACAAAGTTCCAGGTGTTAGAGGCTGGTTATTAGAACCAATAGTATAAGTCTTACTCTAAACTCACTTTTGCATATAAATTAACATGTAGTATTTCATTAACGTGTAGCCGTTGAAGAAGAGACTCCGGAAGTGCTGGACTTCCTCCTTCCGGACGAAGAACTAACTCCTGACCAGCAGCAACAAGGCAAGCCCCGGTTTGCATTAACCCTTTTTAAAAGTTTTACTTTGTATACATGTGTCATATGAAGTATGTATGTGCATTAGGTATCGGATGAATGAAACCCCACTTGCATAACCAAAGTTTCCTAAAAGAGTGAGGGTAGTGTCAAGGACCTCGAGTAGACAGGCTATGCTTAATGAGTCATAGGACTTCGGTACAAGTCGAGTAGTTGGAATCTACTCGCGAGATAGGCTGGGGACACACGGGTTCGGTTGAGTGATGTGAGATCACTTTAGTAATGAAAATGAGACTAGGCAGGGGCTAGGGCGCAGCAAGAGAGAGTCTTGTGTGCGCAGCCCTGTCCGTGTCGATTGAGGACCGATCCGTGTGCGGCCCTGCTGAACAAGTATTGAACGTACCGAAGGCATATCGGATATATGGGCCCCGATAAACCGATGTAGCCTAAACCTCCGGGCGTCGAGGCATAGCACACCGATTTATAGGTGTAGGTTGAGGGCAGCAAGGTGGAAATCTGCCAACGGGCATAGAGAGATGCTCCGTGTGGAGAACCTCCTGCTCGTTTCGGTGCGACCGGTTCGACGTTTGGGCTGTTGGGTGAAAGGTTGTCCCGTACGACATCGAGTGAGCGTGCTGTGCAGCTCCACGGGTGGGCGTACGTGACGTGCTCTTTGGGTTTTCCCTGCAGGTGTATATCGAGTCGATTCGCCGTCCCTCGCGGTGACGAGTGCTGCTTGTTCACTGCGTCGTAACGTAGATTAATGGATGAAATATGTTGATTCAATGATGCTGATTGATATAATTGTATTGCTACATGTGTGCCACCAAATACTGCTTACTAAATTTCAGATTTCATGAACTGTTAACTTGTTGCTAAAAGATGAACTAAGGATGAACTTGTAGGCGTGTCGTTTTGCTGAAATGTTACTATCCTATGTCCATTGTACACCTCATGTAGAGTTTCATGCTTAGGTGAGTCGGTTAAGCCTTGCTGAGCCTTTGTGCTCACGGTTGCTGCTTAAGTGTTTTTCAGGTGAGGAGCCACCCACGGACTCGGAGTACGAGTCCACCGGCGAGGGTTACCCTCCGTCGGGGACCACGGCTGAGTGGGAGCCGTACACGCCGCGCTGAGCTGAGACGTGCAGCTAGTGTGGGTTGCCCTAGGGCTGGGCAACCGACTTTTGCTAAATAGGCGGGCGTGAGTTGTATAGTGTAGTCTTCCGCTGTGTAATAGAACAATAATTGTAACTGAAGTTTGTACTTATTTGTACAGTTTCAGCTGTTTTTCCCATGTAATATATTGTGTTCTTATGACGTGTGCTGTCGGGTGTCGCATCGCGCGGCATCACCCTCTGCGATCCTGGATGAGCGGATTCCGGTCCGCCACAGCCTGGTATCAGAGCTGCAGTGGGGATAGCACAGTACTAAAGGACTGCATTATGGGAAAAACTTAGGTATACGGTGAGGATTCGGTAGTTGCCCAAGTAAGGACTATATTAGCTTAGTTACTTAAAGTGGCAAAGACTAACTTATGTGTTATAATTCTGAATTTCAATTATGTAACGACGCACCTACGCTCTGGTAAGTATGGTAAGGAACGCCACCGAAAGCGGTTCAATTTCGGTTAGCTCTCCCTGACGAGGAACGTGGTTCAGGGATTGATCTCACAGCTCGGTGTGAGATGTCAATATGAAGCTCTTGGACTCTTCATGTCCCTGAGTTCATATGAAACGCTGATCCCTAGCGTGCATTAGGCAAGTAAGCGGAGACCCCATCGCGTGGTCAGTAACGCGAGAGTGTGTTCGTCTGGAAATAGCCCAGGAGGACATACGCAGCGCTTGCCATCGGCGTGCCCTGCAGGGCAGTAGGTGGTATCTGTTGGGTTGATAACATTCCCAACCGTGACGACCCGTTCATGACATACTCGGGTTCCCCGTCGTGTGGTGTTGAAACACGATCACGTGCCTTGAGACGTGACTTAGCTCAAGGACGGCCGTATGGAAATGATACGGGCGTTTGTATTTACTTTCAAATATGGAACTGCCTGAAATGAATAACCATTGAGTGCACCATTATTGTGTGGTTTTCTGCAGGTACTAACCACGTATGTATCCGTGTAGAAAACGTGTGCGAGAGACCGTTTAGTGCCACATTTGAGACGTATATGCCGGATGATCCGGTTAGGATTTTCTTTTGTGAGGAACGTAGTACCGAGACATTGTAGGCATATGCATGAGTATAATGATGACGAAGAATTAAAATCTATAGGTTCAACAGTTAGGACCCTGGTTGGGTATAAGAATGGGATGGTGATGAGTGTAGTTCCAAAAGAGACTGAAAAACAGAGTGCTCTGTTTTGGGCAGCATGTTTGCTGATCTTCAACAGGGCATAACTCACAGGTCTTTTAGCCCAGGGAGGTGTGCTATATAGTTCTGGGAAGGTATTCAAGTACTCTACAACTTTGTTGTAGACTTCCAGAGCTGAAACTCGCCTTAAGATGGCTAAAATCCCAGAGGGATGTAAACTATTCAGAATCAGGGCAGAGTAAACATCCTCTGAACTGATCTGTTTTTCAAATATAACTCCCAGTAGAAAAATCTAAAATTGTCATATAATCCATCCTTAGAAAGAGTAGAAGATGTTTGACATCTTAGCAATTCAAAGTTTCTGAAGTTTCAGCACAGAATTTAGTGGAAATCAGGATTGGAAACAGCCACTTCCAAGGGAGGTGCTGTTAAAATTCTTCCAGAAATTCTGCTAACTTTGAATTAACATAACTTTTTAATCAAAGCTGATCTGGGGGCAAATGAGTACTCGTTGGAAAGATACTGAAATTAACTTTAACTTTGGTATTCAACTTGAGTCATGAAAATGCCCATAACCGGATCAAAACTTGGAATAGGTAGAAACTGGTCATTCTGACAGAAGAATGACAGTTGAACTTATTGAAGGGTGTTGTACCCTAAGGGTGTTATACGTGATGACAACGCAATAATAATGTCTCGTAGAGACCAAACCCAGTTATGGTGAGCTTCCAAAGAGGGGGTTCATCAAGTTGGATTAAACTAACTTGTGTTTGGTCTGGTAATGGGGTAGCTTGTGCAAAGTTATTACATTATCTACTTACGAGATATTTTGCATGTTTGGTTGTCATGATGTTTTTACGCCCAGTTCTATTGGACTGCATGCAAAATGTTGCGGGACTGATGTTTAATGTCGTATGGTTGCAGATGGTTCGTACTAGGACCACGCACGAGGTTGGTGGCTCTAGCCAAGGTGGAGGCGATGACTCCCAGCCACCGGCCTACAACAGCACCCCGCAGCAGCAGCCACCACCGCCGCCTCCGCTTACTCTAGCGGATGTGATAGCGGCATTGGTGGGAGGTCGTGAGGAGCAGACCGACCTGCTCCGCACGATCGTGCAGAATACGTCCCAAGCGGGAGGACGTCAAGAGCGAGGGCCTCGTGAGCCCCGCGAAGTGTCGTACTCGGATTTCATGAGTACGCACCCTCCAGTGTTCACCGAAGCTGAAGAACCACTGGAGGCGGACAACTGGCTGCGGACTATCGAGTCCAAGTTCGGGCTGCTCCAGTGTACGGAGCGGCAGAAGACGCTGTTCGCAGCACAGCAGCTCCACGGTGCCGCTGGTGCGTGGTGGGCGAATTATGTCGCCTCACGTCCGGCTGGCCATGCCGTGGAATGGCAAGAGTTCCGGGAGGCGTTCCGCGCCTATCACATCCCTCCCGGAATAATGAAGAGGAAGTTCCAAGAATTTTTGGAACTGAAGCAGGGCGGGAGGAGTGCCCACGACTACTCCCGTGCCTTCAACCATCTGGCGCAGTATGCGTCAGACTACATCTCCACGGAGGAGAAGAAGAGGGAGCACTTCTATCGGGGGTTACATCCCGAAATGAAGACCCACCTCGTACAATGGAACCGCGGCACATTCAACGATCTAGTCAATGCCGCCATCATGCAAGAGGACGCTCAGCGGGAGTTAGCAGCTGAGCAGAGGAAGCGTAGCGCTCCACCTAGCAGTGGTGGGAGTGGCGCTCCCCAGAAGTACCGTATGGTGTATCGGACACCATCCGGGCAGCAGTGGCAACCACCGGCGCGACCGCAACGGTTCGGGGGACGTCCCTTTCAGGCACCTCCGTTCCGTCCGCCGATGCCACCACCAAGACAGCAGCAGCAGCAGACGGTACCCCGGGCGTTTCCACCGCCACAACGCGCCCCAGGTTTCCGTCCACCGATCAGCGGGGGACCGCCCCGTTTCACCTGCTTCACATGTGGCCAGGCGGGCCACTTTGCGAAGGACTGTCCCCAGGGGCAGCAGAGCAGCGGGCAAGCCCAGTTTCAGGGCGGTGCTCGAGGCCGACCTCCGGCGAAGAAGGTTGGTCAGCGGACTGGAGGCGTCCGCAACCTCGACAATGAGGACGCCCCAGAGGGAGACAACGTGCTGGCGGGTACGTTTACTCTCAACCATCAAGCCATAGTCATATTATTTGATTCGGGTGCAACCCACAGCTTTATAAGTGCATCCTATGTGGCTAAACATCAACTGCAAGTCTTCCCAACCGACTGCACTTATATGATATGCTCACCGGGAGGGAAGATTTCAGCTAATATGATGATTCCAAAGGCACCTCTGTGCTTAGGTGGGAAGCTATATCCCACCACCTTGATAATCCTTATGGGACAGAAGATTGATGCAATCTTAGGGATGTCATGGCTGCAATACCATGGCGCTGTCCTAGAGACTCGGACACGGACGATTCACTTAAATTCTCCATTCCACCGTCCGCATTCCATGGTGTTAGACATGCCAGTCCGGGAAGTTTTAGCAATTAATAGTGCTGAAGTTCTCAAGTTAGAAGACATCCCTGTAGTCCGGGAGTATCCCGACGTGTTCCCGGATGATCTTCCGGGCATGCCACCTGAGCGGGATGTCGAGTTCAAGATTGAACTTGCACCCGGAACTACGCCCATATCACGGAGACCATACAAGATGGCTCCCAATGAGCTGGCGGAACTGAAAGAACAGCTCAATGATCTGTTGAGCAAGGGTTTCATTAGGCCGAGTTCCTCGCCTTGGGGATGCTCGGCGCTATTCGTGAAGAAGAAGGATGAGACCCTGAGGCTGTGTGTGGATTACCGGCCGCTCAACGCCGTCACCATCAAGAATAAGTACCCACTGCCCCGTATTGACATCTTGTTTGATCAACTGGTGGGGGCAAGTGTATTCTCAAAGATGGACCTTCGCTCTGGATATCACCAGATCAAGATCCGGGCGGAGGATATCCCGAAGACGGCATTCTCGACGAGATACGGCTTATACGAATATCTTGTCATGTCCTTTGGTCTCACAAATGCTCCAGCTCATTTCATGTATCTCATGAACTCGGTGTTCATGCCGGAGCTGGACAAGTTCGTGGTAGTGTTCATCGACGATATCTTGGTTTACTCCAAGACAGAAGCCGAGCATGCCGAACACTTACGGATCGTTCTTCAACGATTGCGAGACCACAAGCTCTACGCCAAGTTCAGCAAGTGCGAATTTTGGATCAGCCAAGTGCCATTCTTGGGACATGTCATCTCAGCTGAAGGCATTGCGGTTGACCCAAGTAAAATAGAGCAAGTGTTGAAATGGAAAGCTCCCACTTCAGTCCATGAAGTCAGAAGCTTCCTCGGGTTAGCGGGGTACTATCGGAGATTCATTCCAAGTTTCTCCAAGCTCGCTAAGCCGATGACAGAGTTGCTGAAGAAAGGGACAAAATATGTTTGGAACACGGCGTGTGAAGGAGCGTTCCGAACACTGGTGAAGCATCTCACAACAGCCCCGGTATTAGCTCAGCCGGATACAACAAAGCCCTTCGACGTGTATTGTGACGCGTCCGGTATTGGGCTTGGCTGCGTGTTGATGCAGGAAGGACGTGTGGTCGCTTATGGCTCACGCCAACTCCGGAACCATGAGCAGCACTACCCGACTCACGATCTTGAACTTGCTGCCGTGGTGTTGGCGCTGAAAATGTGGAGGCACTATCTCCTGGGGAACTTGGTGCATCTCTACACCGACCACAAGAGCTTGAAATACATTTTCACCCAGAAGGAGCTGAACATGAGGCAGAGGAGGTGGTTAGAACTGATCAAAGATTATGAGATTGAGATCCATTACCACCCCGGCAAGGCGAATGTGGTTGCCGACGCGCTGAGTCGGAAATCACATGTCCATCACCTCACCATTACACCGGTGGAGGAGGAAGAGCCAAGTTTATACTTGGTTCCTTATGGATCACTGTACAACCTTGCCCTCATCCCTACTATTAGGGAGGACATCATTGCAGCTCAGAAAACAGATAAAGGCATGGCACATCTCCGGAGACGAATTGACGATGGGGAGATCAAATGTTTCCGGAAGGATGATGAGGGGACGCTGTGGTTCAATGACCGCATAGTCGTACCCCGAGATATGAAGTTGAGGAAAAAGATCCTCGATGAAGCTCACTTGTCCAAATACTCCATTCATCCGGGCAGCAACAAAATGTACCAAGATTTGAAAAAGAAATTTTGGTGGACACGGATGAAGCGGGAGGTAGCTAAGTACGTATCCGAGTGCGATACGTGTAGACGAGTGAAAGCTGATCACATGAAGAAATCAGGGCTGTTGCAACCCCTGAAGATCCCGGCATGGAAATGGGAAGATGTGAGCATGGATTTCATTGTAGGATTACCTCTAACAGCCAACAAGCATGATTCCATATGGGTAATCGTTGATCGGTTAACCAAGACGGCTCACTTCATTCCGGTGAATACACGTTACAATGCCGGCAAATATGCGGAGCTATACATAGCAAAGATTCTATGCCTATACGGGATACCCAAGACCATTGTCTCAGATCGAGGTGCATTATTTGTATCTCGCTTTTGGGAGCAGCTACACGCTGCATTGGGTACTAAGTTGATCAGGAGCTCCGCCTATCACCCTCAGACCGATGGTCAGACAGAAAGGGTGAATCAAGTCCTGGAAGACATGTTGAGAGCATGTGCCATCCACCATGGTAGGAACTGGGATGATCACCTACCCTTGGCGGAATTCTCGTACAACAACGGTTATCAGGCGAGTATCAAAATGGCACCTTACGAAGCTCTCTATGGTCGTAAATGCCGCACCCCACTAAATTGGTGCGAGTCCGGTGAAAGGGTCACATTCGGGGTTGATGTGGTGAACGACGCCGAGGAGCGCGTTCGGACAATTTAAGCCAATTTGAAGGCCGCTCAATCCCGACAGAAGAGCTACGCTGATAAGAGGCGTAGGCCGTTGCACTTTGACGTTGGGGAACACGTGTACCTCCGCGTGTCTCCAATGAAGGGCGTGCACCGATTCGGTGTGAAGGGAAAGCTCGCTCCCCGTTTCATTGGACCCTACGCTATCACCGAGAAGTGTGGACCAGCAGCGTATCGATTGGAGTTACCGGCATCTCTGACTGGTATCCATGATATTTTCCATGTTTCGCAACTGCGGAAATGCTTGAAGCATACAACTGCTGTTCCTACCGAAGACATCGGCGAGCTGAAACCGGATTTAACATATGATGAATATCCGGTGGGAATTCTTGATGAGAAAGCCAGGACCACGCGTAGCAGAACGTTGTGGTTCTACAAAATACTCTGGAGTAACCACACCGCCGAAGAAGCGACGTGGGAGAGCGAGGAGTTCCTTCGCTCAAATTACCCGGAGTTCATGGCTTCTCAACACGGGTAAGTCCCTATTACATCGCTATCTCTTCTTTTATAATCTCGGGACGAGATTCTTTTAAGGGGGGAGGGATGTAAAAGCCCAAGAAAAGGGACTTGCAAAAACTTTTCTGCACCTCACAACACAACAGTTTTGTTGTGGGTAGATGGAGAAATGTTGTGAAGAGTAAGTAACCTCCATCAAAAGAATGATTAGAGGGGAAAGACTTCACTTTCAAAAAGTATGGTTTCTACACTTAAACATGAGAGGTTGAACTCACCCCTAGAATTTAAAAAGTCTTGGGAAGGTTCAGTCCAAAGCTCATGCAAATTCAACACTTTTTGAGGCACTTTTGGGTTATTGCAAAAAGAGGCCAATTTGAATGTAAATTCAAATTGCAGCAACTTCCATCACCCAAATTCAAAAGTTCGCTCCATATCTATACTCAGCACATTTTTCTGAGTAAACCCACCAAGTTTCATCTCCATTGGAGCTCATCTTGTCAAGAGCTAAATTTGCTAGAATTCAAAACTGAATTTGAATTTCAGTTTAAACATGCAGCAAATTTAGCCAAACACAGTTCAAATTTGAGACTTCAAATTTAAACTAAGACTTGGTGACTAAGTCTCACATTAAATTGTGAGTAGCTGAGAATATTTGGCATAACAGAATTGGAAAAAAATTTGGAAAAAGAATTAGGGGGAGAGGGGGATCCCACCTGTCAGTAGACTTCACAGAGAAGTATACCTCTGATCTTTTCCTCTCTCGGCCGAGACAGCACACCGGGACGCCGGCGCCGGACCCCCCCTCGCGCTGCCACCTCCTGGTCTCCTGCCCGAGCTGGCGAGCTGCTCCCGGATCGATCAACCCCTAGGCGGTCGGTCGCCCACAGCACGAAACCACCGAGGCTCGGGTCCTTTACGCGTGAACAGAGAGCGCTACGCTCGCCGCCGTTTCCATTCGATCAAGAAACCGGAAATTCACCGCGAGCAGCGCCTCCCCTAGCCCAAAAACCACACCAACTACTCGCCCTCTACCTCCTCCGGCCGAAGACAACCGAGTTTAGCTGCCCAGAACCTAGCCTGGGGACTATCGGCGGTGACCGAGAAACACAGCCGGCACGGGCTCACCGTGGGCAGCTCGAACCCGAGGCTTTCCTGGCCAAGCTAGGCCACTCAGAGACGCGCCGGATAGTCACGCTGCTACTAGCCAAGCCACAGCCCCGACGGTGGACCATTGGGCGTCAATTTGACGTTTTCCTCCCGGCACATCCACTCGGACCTCCGGGTAAGAATCCATCGAATTTATCCTCAATCTTCGTTCTTAGGCCACCAAAGCGTGCACACAGGACCTAGACTGGCTAGCGTTCGATTTCTCTTCGCAACCCTAGCTAGAAAACCGACCCAGTTCGGGGTATTTCATGTCATTCCATGCTCAAACGCGCGGCAGGAGTCGGGCGCACGGTGAGAACTCCTCTGGAGGTGTTGCCATGCGCTGGCCTTTACTTGCCGAGTGTCCCTAGCACCCACTGGTGCTCTAGAACGGATGGGCTGAGTCGTGGGTAGGCTAGGACCACCGGGCGACGATGCCGATCGTTCCCCGAGGCCGCCGCACGCTGCCGACACCGTTCCGATCCTCTAGCGCCTAACCCGAGCCAACAGACATGTTTCCCGACCCCATAAACCCCCAGGCGGCGAGCCTCCGGCCGGGAGACGGCCGGAGACACTTAGCCGGTGAGGCGCCGCCTCGCTCCGGCGAGGTTAGCGCGCGCGCGGGAAGGGGGGGGGCTCGGAGGAAGAAGAAGGGTGGGGCAGGCCCACCAGTCAGTGAGGGCGAGTTTAAAACGGGATCGAATATGGCCAGGATTCCGTGTGGCTGTGCACAGGAAAACCCAGTAACCCTGTGTGTCCTCGATTCTCACTGGATGCGATTTAAAGAGTGGGCCCAGGTTATTTTCCAATAGTAAAACAATTCCAGTTTCCACTCAAACTTTAGAAATCCATAACTTCTGCTAGGAAGCTCCAAATTTAGTGATTCAAATTGGGTTGGATTCATCTTGCCTAGCTCTGTCCAGAGATACAACCCAATTTGTATGAAACCCATTAATTAATTCTGGAAAATTCTTTAAAGTTTCTGAGCAAAAGAATTTTAGAGGGAGTTTGGTCCATCCAAAAATCCCCAAATTTTGCCAGGATGTTCTTTAGGACATTAGTAAACCCCTGTAAAAGTTTCAGACCATTTGGAGTTGATTTGGTCAGAGCAATTCAAATTTGAAGGTGCTGTGTTCATTTGAATGCAGAAACATTTTCAGAGAATTTCCAAAACTTGGAAATTCAATTCTGGGCAAACCCTGACTCCAAAAATGCTAGGAAAATTCATGCAAACTCTATGAGCTATAATATAAATTGTAGTTCATTAAGTTGAGCATGAACAGGGGTATTACCTCAGAATTAATTCTTCCTTGCTGATTTGCCAAGAGAATTATTCTGAGCAAACCACTCCATGAAAAGTGCTAATGTTTGGTCCAGAGAGTTTTCTTGTGACAAGGAACTCACACAAAAATTCTCAGCTCCATTGGAGCTCTAGATCACCCCTGTCCTGTTTACCCACTTAAGGGATTAATATGGAAAAGGGGGGAAAACCACTTAGCATTTAACCATGTGATTAAGTCCAAGCCAAACCACCAACACCAGTTCATATTTAAATTCTTAAACAAAGTTCCAGGTGTTAGAGGCTGGTTATTAGAACCAATAGTATAAGTCTTACTCTAAACTCACTTTTGCATATAAATTAACATGTAGTATTTCATTAACGTGTAGCCGTTGAAGAAGAGACTCCGGAAGTGCTGGACTTCCTCCTTCCGGACGAAGAACTAACTCCTGACCAGCAGCAACAAGGCAAGCCCCGGTTTGCATTAACCCTTTTTAAAAGTTTTACTTTGTATACATGTGTCATATGAAGTATGTATGTGCATTAGGTATCGGATGAATGAAACCCCACTTGCATAACCAAAGTTTCCTAAAAGAGTGAGGGTAGTGTCAAGGACCTCGAGTAGACAGGCTATGCTTAATGAGTCATAGGACTTCGGTACAAGTCGAGTAGTTGGAATCTACTCGCGAGATAGGCTGGGGACACACGGGTTCGGTTGAGTGATGTGAGATCACTTTAGTAATGAAAATGAGACTAGGCAGGGGCTAGGGCGCAGCAAGAGAGAGTCTTGTGTGCGCAGCCCTGTCCGTGTCGATTGAGGACCGATCCGTGTGCGGCCCTGCTGAACAAGTATTGAACGTACCGAAGGCATATCGGATATATGGGCCCCGATAAACCGATGTAGCCTAAACCTCCGGGCGTCGAGGCATAGCACACCGATTTATAGGTGTAGGTTGAGGGCAGCAAGGTGGAAATCTGCCAACGGGCATAGAGAGATGCTCCGTGTGGAGAACCTCCTGCTCGTTTCGGTGCGACCGGTTCGACGTTTGGGCTGTTGGGTGAAAGGTTGTCCCGTACGACATCGAGTGAGCGTGCTGTGCAGCTCCACGGGTGGGCGTACGTGACGTGCTCTTTGGGTTTTCCCTGCAGGTGTATATCGAGTCGATTCGCCGTCCCTCGCGGTGACGAGTGCTGCTTGTTCACTGCGTCGTAACGTAGATTAATGGATGAAATATGTTGATTCAATGATGCTGATTGATATAATTGTATTGCTACATGTGTGCCACCAAATACTGCTTACTAAATTTCAGATTTCATGAACTGTTAACTTGTTGCTAAAAGATGAACTAAGGATGAACTTGTAGGCGTGTCGTTTTGCTGAAATGTTACTATCCTATGTCCATTGTACACCTCATGTAGAGTTTCATGCTTAGGTGAGTCGGTTAAGCCTTGCTGAGCCTTTGTGCTCACGGTTGCTGCTTAAGTGTTTTTCAGGTGAGGAGCCACCCACGGACTCGGAGTACGAGTCCACCGGCGAGGGTTACCCTCCGTCGGGGACCACGGCTGAGTGGGAGCCGTACACGCCGCGCTGAGCTGAGACGTGCAGCTAGTGTGGGTTGCCCTAGGGCTGGGCAACCGACTTTTGCTAAATAGGCGGGCGTGAGTTGTATAGTGTAGTCTTCCGCTGTGTAATAGAACAATAATTGTAACTGAAGTTTGTACTTATTTGTACAGTTTCAGCTGTTTTTCCCATGTAATATATTGTGTTCTTATGACGTGTGCTGTCGGGTGTCGCATCGCGCGGCATCACCCTCTGCGATCCTGGATGAGCGGATTCCGGTCCGCCACAGCTACATGTGTGCAACAAATATTGCTTACTAAATTTCAGCTTCATGAACTGTTAACTTGTTGCTAAAAGATGAACTAAGGATGAACTTGTAGGCGTGTCCATTTGCTGCAACATTGCTATCCTATGTCAGTGTACACCTCATGTAGAGTTTCATGCTTACGTGAGTCGGTTAAGCCTTGCTGAGCCTTCATGCTCATGGTTGCTGCTTAAGTGTTTTTCAGGTGAGGAGCCACCCACGGACTCGGAGTACGAGTCCACCGGCGAGGGTTACCCTCTGTCGGGGACCACGGCTGAGTGGGAGCCGTACACGCCACGCTGAGCTGACGAGTGCAGCTAGTGTGGGTTGCCCTAGGGCTGGGCAACCACTTTTGCTTGATAGGCGGGCGTGAGTTGTATTGTGTAGACTTCCGCTGTGTAATATAAACAATAGTTGTAACTGAAGTTTGTACCTGTTTGTACAGTTTCAGTTGTTTTCCCATGTAATATATTGTGTTCTTATGACGTGTGCTGTCAGGTGTCGCATCGCGCGGCACCACCCTCTGCGATCCTGGATGAGCGGATTCCGGTCCGCCACAGCCTGGTATCAGATCTGCATTGGGGATAGCACAGTACTTAAGGACTACATTATGGGAAAACTTAGGTTACGGTGAGGAATCGGTAGCTGCCCAAGTAAGGACTATATTAGTATAGTTACTTAAAGTGGCAAATACTAACCTATGTGTTATAATTCTGAATTTCAATTATGTAACGACGCACCTACGCTCTGGTAAGTATGGTAAGGAACGCCACCGAAAGCGGTTCAATTTCGGTTAGCTCTCCCTGACGAGGAACGTGGTTCAGGGATTGATCTCACAGCTTGGTGTGAGATGTCAATATGAAACTCTTGGACTCTTCATGTTCCTGAGTTCATATGAAACGCTGATCCCTAGCATGCATTAGGCAAGTAAGTGGAGACCCCATCGCGTGGTCAGTAACGCGAGAGTGTGTTCGTCTGGAAATAGCCCAGGAGAACATACGCAGCGCTTGCCATCGGCGTGCCCTGTAGGGCAGTAGGTGGTATCTGTTGGGTTGATAACATTCCCAACCGTGACGACCCGTTCATGACCTACTCGGGTTCCCCGTCGTGTGGTGTTGAAACACGATCACGTACCTTGAGACGTGACTTAGCTCAAGGACGGCCGTATGAAAATGATACGGGCGTTTGTATTTACTTTTAAATATGGAACTGCCTGGAATGAACAACCTTTGAGTGCACCATTATTGTGTGGTTTTCTGCAGGTACTAACCACGTATGTATCCGTTTAATAAACGTGTGCGAGAGACTGTTTAGTGCCACACTTGAGACGTATATGCCGGTATGATCCGGTTAGGATTTTCTTTTGTGAGGAACGTAGTACCGAGATATTGTAGGCATATGCATGAAAAGAATGATAACCAGGAATTAAAATCTATAGGTTCACAT
Organism: Neostapfia colusana; assembly: GCA_030760725.1. Classification (NCBI taxonomy): domain Eukaryota; kingdom Viridiplantae; phylum Streptophyta; class Magnoliopsida; order Poales; family Poaceae; genus Neostapfia; species Neostapfia colusana. Next base: position 24,174,471 of record JASWHV010000020.1, read on the forward strand.
TTAGGACCCTGGTTAGGCATAAGAATGGGATAGTGGTAAGTGTAGTTCCAAAAAAAAGACTGAAAAACAGAGTGCTCTGTTTTGGACAGCAAGTTTTCTGATGTTCCACAGGGCATAGCTCACAGGTCTTTTAGCCCAGAGAGGTGTGCTATATAGTTCTAGAAAGGTATTTAAGTACTCTACAACTTTTTTGTAGACTCCCAGAGCTGAAACACACCTTAAGATGGCTTAAATTCCAGAGGAATGTAAACTGTCCAGAACCAGGACAGAGTAAAACATTCTCGGAGCTGTTCTGTTTTTCAAACATAACTCCCAGGTGAAAAATCAAAATTAGTATATAATACGTCCTTAGAAAGAGTAGAAGATGTGTGACATCTTTCCAATTCGAAGTTTCTGAAATTTCAGCACAGATTTCCGTGGAAACCAGGGATGAAAACAGCCACTTCCAAGGGAGTTGCTGTTAAAATTCTTCCAGAAATTCTGTTGACTTTGAATTAGCATAACTTTTTAACCAAAGCTGATCTGAGGGCAAATGAGTATTCGTTGTAAAGATACTGAAGTTAACATTAACTTTGGTATTCAACTTGAGTCATGAAAATGCCCAGAACCAGATCAAAACTTGGAATAGGTAGAAACTGGTCATTCTGACGGAAGAATGACAGTTGAACTCCTTGGAGAGGGTGTTGTACCCTACAGGTGGATACGTGATGACAATGCGATAGTAATGTCTCGTAGTGACCAAACCTATTTATGGTGAGCTTCCAAAGAGGAGGTTCACCAAGTTGGATTAAACTAGCTTGTGTTTGGTCTGGTAATAGGGTAGCTTGTGCAAAGTTATTACATTATCTACTTACGAGATATATCGCATGTTTTTGTTGTCATAATGTTTTTACGCCCATTTAAATTGGACTGCATGCAAATGTTGCAGGACTGATGTTATTGTCGTATGGTTGCAGATGGTTCGCACTAGGACCACGCACGAGGTAGGTGGCTCTAGCCAACAGGGAGGTGATGACTCCCAGCCACCGGCCTACGACAGCACCCCGCAGCAGCAGCCACCACCGCCGCCTCCGCTTACTCTAGCGGATGTGATAGCGGCATTGGTGGGAGGTCGTGAGGAGCAGACCGACCTGCTCCGCACGATCGTGCAGAATACGTCCCAGGCGGGGGGACGTCAAGATAGAGGGCCTCGGGAGCCCCGTGATGTGTCGTACTCGGATTTCATGAGTACGCACCCTCCAGTGTTCACCGAAGCCGAAGAACCACTGGAGGCGGACAACTGGCTGCGGACTATCGAGTCCAAGTTCGGGCTGCTCCAATGTACGGAGCGGCAGAAGACCCTGTTCGCAGCACAGCAGCTCCACGGTGCCGCTGGTGCGTGGTGGGCGAACTATGTCGCCTCACGTCCGGCTGGCCATGCCGTGGAATGACAAGAATTCCGCGAGGCGTTCCGCGCCTACCACATTCCTCCCGGAATAATGAAGAGGAAGTTCCAAGAATTCTTGGAGCTGAAGCAGGGCGGGAGGAGTGCCCACGACTACTCCCGTGCCTTCAACCATCTGGCGCAGTATGCGTCAGACTATATCTCCACGGAGGAGAAGAAGAGGGAGCATTTCTATCGGGGGTTACACCCCGAAATGAAGACGCACCTCATTCAGTGGAATCGCGGCACATTCAACGACTTAGTCAATGCCACGATCATGCAAGAGGACACTCAGCGGGAGTTGGCAGCTGAGCAGAGGAAGCACAGCGCTCCACCTAGCAGCGGTGGTGGCGCGCCTCAGAAGTACCGTATGGTGTATCGGACACCATCCGGGCAGCAGTGGCGTCCACCGGCGCGACCTCAACAGTTCGGGGGACGTTCGTTCCAAGCACCCCCATTCCGTCCGCCGATGCCACCACCAAGACAGCAACAGCAGCAGTAGACGGTACCCCGGGCGTTTTCACCGCCACAACGCGCTCGGGATTCCGTCCACCGATCAGCGGGGGACCGCCCCGTTTCACCTGCTTCACGTGTGGCCAGGTGGGCCACTTTGCGAAGGACTGTCCCAGGTGCAGCAGAGCAGCGGGCAAGCCCAGTTCCAGGGCGGTGCTCGAGGCCGACCTCTGGTGAAGAAGGTTGGTCAGCGGACTGGAGGCGTCCGCAACCTCGACAATGAGGACGCCCCAGAGGGAGACAACGTGCTGGCGGGTACGTTTACTCTCAACAATCAAGCCATCGTCATATTATTTGATTCTGGTGCAACTCACAGCTTTATAAGTGCATCCTATGTGGCTAAACATCAATTGCATGTCTTCCCAACCGACTGCACTTATATGATCTGCTCACCGGGAGGGAAGATTTCAGCTAATATGATGATTCCAAAGGCACCTCTGTGCTTAGGTGGGAAACTATATCCCACCACCTTGATAATCCTTATGGGACAAAAGATTGATGCAATCTTATGGATGTCATGGCTACAATACCATGGCGCTGTCCTAGAGACTCGGACACGGACGGTTCACTTAAATTCTCCATTCCACCGTCCACATTCCATGGTGTTAGACACGCCAGTCCGGGAAGTTTTAGCGACTAATAACGCTGAAGCTCTCAAGTTAGAGGACATCCCCGTAGTCCGGGAGTATCCTGACGTGTTCACGCATGATCTTCCGGGCATGCCACCTGAGCGGGATGTCGAGTTCAAGATTGAAATTGCACCCGGGACTACGCCCATATCACGGAGACCATACAAAATGGCTCCCAATGAGCTGGCTGAACTGAAAGAACAGCTCAATGATCTGTTGAGCAAGGGTTTCATTAGGCCGAGTTCCTCGCCTTGGGGATGCTCGGCGCTGTTTGTAAAGAAGAAGGATGAAACCCTGAGGCTGTGTGTGGACTACCGGCCGCTCAACGCCGTCACCATCAAGAATAAGTACCCACTGCCCCGTATTGACATCTTGTTTGATCAACTTGTGGGGGCAAGTGTATTCTCAAAGATGGACCTTCGCTCTGGATATCACCAGATCAAGATCCGGGCGGAGGATATCCCGAAGACGGCGTTCTCAACGAGATACGGCTTATATGAATATCTCGTCATGTCCTTTGGTCTCACAAATGCTCCAGCCCATTTCATGTATCTCATGAACTCGGTGTTCATGCCGGAGCTGGACAAGTTCGTGGTAGTGTTCATCGACGATATCTTGGTTTACTCCAAGACAGAAGCCGAACATGCCGAACACTTGCGGATCGTTCTTCAACGATTGCGAGACCACAAGCTTTATGCCAAGTTCAGCAAATGCGAATTTTGGATCAGCCAAGTGCCATTCTTGGGACATATCATCTCAGCTGAAGGCATTGCGGTTGACCCAAGTAAAATAGAGCAAGTGTTGAAATGGAAAACTCCCACTTCAGTTCATGAAGTCAGAAGCTTCCTCGGGTTAGCGGGATACTACCGGAGATTTATTCCAAGCTTCTCCAAGCTCGCTAAGCCGATGACAGAGTTGCTGAAGAAAGGGAAGAAATATGTTTGGAACACGGCGTGTGAAGGAGCGTTCCGAACATTGGTGAAGCATCTCACAACAGCCCCGGTGTTAGCTCAGCCGGATACAACAAAGCCCTTCGACGTGTATTGTGACGCGTCCGGTATTGGGCTCGGCTGCGTGTTGATGCAGGAAGGACGTGTGGTCGCTTATGGCTCACGCCAACTTCGGAAACATGAGCAGCATTATCCCACTCATGACCTTGAGCTTGCTGCAGTGGTTTTGGCGTTGAAAATGTGGAGGCACTATCTCCTGGGGAATTTGGTGCATCTCTACACCGACCACAAGAGCTTGAAATACATTTTCACCCAGAAGGAGCTGAACATGAGGCAACGGAGGTGGTTAGAATTAATCAAGGACTATGAAATTGAGATTCACTACCACCCCGGCAAGGCGAATGTGGTTGCCGACGCGCTGAGTCGGAAATCACATGTCCATCACCTCACCATTACACCGGTGGAGGAGGAAGAGCCAAGTTTATACTTGGTTCCTTATGGATCGCTGTACAACCTTGCCCTCATCCCTACTATTAGGGAGGACATCATTGCAGCTCAGAACACGGATAAAGGCATGGCACAGCTCCGGAGACGGATAGACAATGGAGAGATCAAGTGTTTCCGGAAGGATGATGAGGGGACGCTATGGTTTAATGACCGCATAGTCATGCCCCGAGATATGGAGTTGAGGAAAAAGATCCTCGATGAAGCTCACTTGTCTAAATACTCCATTCATCTGGGCAGCAACAAGATGTACCAAGATTTGAAACAGAAATTTTGGTGGACACGGATGAAGCGGGAGGTAGCGAAGTACGTATCCGAGTGTGATACGTGCCGACGAGTGAAGGCTGATCACATGAAGAAATCAGGGCTGTTGCAACCCCTGAAGATTCCGGCATGGAAATGGGAAGATGTGAGCATGGATTTCATTGTGGGATTACCCCTAACATCCAACAAGAACGATTCCATATGGGTAATCGTTGATCGGTTAACCAAGACGGCTCACTTCATTCCGGTGAATACACGTTACAATGCCGGCAAATATGCGGAGCTATACATAGCGAAGATTCTATGCCTATACGGGGTACCCAAGACCATTATCTCAGATCGAGGTGCATTATTTGTATCTCGCTTTTGGGAGCAGCTACACGCTGCATTGGGTACTAAGTTGATCAGGAGCTCCGCTTATCACCCTCAAACAGATGGCCAGACAGAGAGGGTGAATCAAGTTCTGGAAGACATGTTGAGAGCATGTGCCATCCACCATGGTAGGAACTGGGATGATCACTTACCATTAGCGGAATTCTCATACAACAACGGCTATCAGGCGAGTATCAAGATGGCACCCTACGAAGCTCTCTACGGTCGCAAATGCCGCACCCCATTAAATTGGTGCGAGTCCGGTGAAAGGGTCACATTCGGGGTTGATGTGGTGAACGATGCCGAAGAGCGCGTTCGGGCGATTCAAGCTAACTTGAAGACCGCTCAATCCCGGCAGAAGAGCTACGCTGATAAGAGGCGTAGACCGTTGCACTTTGACGTTGGTGAACACGTGTACCTCCGCGTGTCTCCGATGAAGGGCGTGCACCGGTTCGGTGTGAAGGGGAAGCTCGCTCCCCGTTTCATTGGACCCTATGCTATCACCGAGAAGTGTGGACCAGCAGCGTATCGATTGGAACTACCGGCATCTCTCACTGGTGTCCATGATGTTTTCCATGTTTCGCAACTGCGAAAATGCTTGAAGCATACAGCTGCTGTTCCTACCGAAGACATCGGCGAGCTGAAACCGGATTTAACATATGAGGAGTATCCGGTGGGAATTCTTGATGAGAAAGCCCGAACCACGCATAGAAGAACGCTGTGGTTCTACAAAATACTCTGGAGCAACCACACCGCCGAAGAAGCGACGTGGGAGAGCGAGGACTTCCTTTGCTCAAAGTACCCGGAGTTCATGGCTTCTCAACACGGGTAAGTCCCTATTACATCGCTAGCTCTTCTTTTATAATCTCGGGACGAGATTCTTTTAAGGGGGGAGGGATGTAAAAGCCCAAGAAAAGGGACTTGCAAAAACTTTTCTTCACCTCACAACACCACAGTTTTTATTGTGGACACCTTAGGAAATGTTGTGAAGAGCAAGTAACCTCCATCAAAAGAGTGATTAGAGGGGAAAGCTTTCACTTTCACAAAGTAGGGTTTCTACACATGAATATGAGAGGTTGAGCTCACCCCTAGAATTTAAAAAGTCTTGGGAAGGGTCAGTCCAAATTTCATGCAAATTCAACACTTTTTGAGGCACTTTTGGGTTATTTCAAAAAGAGGCCAATTTGAATGTAAATTCAAATTGCAGCAACTTTCATCACCCAAATTCAAAAATTAGCTTCATATCTACACTCAGCACATTTTTCTGAGTAAACACACCAATTTTCACTCCATTTGGAGTTGATCTTGACATGAGCTAAGTGGGACGAATTCAAACTTTATTTGAATTCAAAACTGAACTTGTGCTGAAATTCACTCAAACCGAACCCAATTTGAATTCTATTCAATTCAAATGGCTCAGGGGTGAATAATTTGAATCACCAGGGGTATTATGGGGCTCACTGTTTACAACAGTGATTAGGAGTAAATTTCAGAGGTTAAAACCCTGGGCAGGACCCACATGTCATAGAGGGGAGAAGGAGAAACTTGCACCCAAAGTCAGAGTCTCGGTGGGAAATTCCACCGAGCAGCTGTCGGCTGTGCCACCGAGCAGCTACCGGCGCCACCAGCTGCTTCCCTCTCCACGGGCTGGCGCCCAGGGCGGCTGGCTCGCACCCCAACGCGACCAGCACCGCCTCAGCCGAGCAGGAGTCGGCCGGCTTTATCTTCTCGCGGGCAAACCCGAGCAGCGGCATTGTTTCTCGCCACAGCTCTCTGCTCAATCGGGAAAACCAGCAAAATCATCTCCTCCTTCGTCCCTGAGCTGCTAGACAGCCACCTGAGGTCGCACTCCACCTCCCCAACGCCAGAAACCCCGAGCTCCGACCTCCTTTGCCCGAAGACGATCGCCACCGAGGCGACCTAGCCTCAGCCGAGAGTCAGGCGCCCGTGGGCAGCGTTCCACAGGCGTTTTCACGGTCCAGCGAGAGAGGAAACAGGAGCGCAACCACTGTGCTGCTCTCCTCCATGTTTGGAAGCCAACCGTGAAGAATCCACAGAGAATTTCTAGTTTTTGCTCCGGCGACCGTAAACCGAGCTTCCGGTACGGTTTCTTTAAATTCTCGCTCTATGATCTTTCGGAGGTCATCAAATCTTGCACGTAGACGCCGGACTAGCCGGCGATCAAGATCTTTTCTGCATCCATAGCATGAAACTGTCTAGGAGTGACGAATTTCGAGCTCGATCGAGGGCGGTCATGGCGGGCACGGTCGGTCACACGGTGCCAACCGACTTGACGCCATCCCTGAACCCTTTTGACACCTTGTCGAGCTTCCTAGAGGTACACTGATGCTGTAGGGCCATTTGTTCGAGGTGTTGGCGGGTTTAGAAACCACGGTCGACGGTGTCGAACCTCAACCGAGGCCGCGGCACGTCGCCGAGCTATTTCCGGTCACCCCCAGCCCAACCTGTCACCACCGAAGTGTTCCTCGACGTCGACAACCCCCTGGCGGCGATTTTCAGACCATGGAAGGTCCGGCAGCGGCGAGCCGGCGAGCCCCGAGTCTGCTCCGGCGAGGTCGGCGGCGCGGGCGCAAGAGAACGGCGGGAGGAAGACGAAGCCGGCTGGCCCACATGTCAGCGGCTGAAGAATTTAGATCGGGATCGGGTGTGGCCGGGGATCGGCTGTGCTGGCGCGCAAATACCCTGTGAGCTCCGGTGTGCCGGACACCTCCGCGCTCGACACGTGTGGTGTCCCCGGTGTGCCGGACACCTCCGCGCTCGACACGTGTCCCCGCGGGCCCCGAGAGTTTAAACTTTTCCCCCGATTTTCAGAATTCTTCCAAACTTCAAATCCTCATAACATTGGCTAGAAAGCTCCAAATCGAGTGAACCAAATTTTGTTGGATTTAGCTCTCTGAGCACTTTCCAACAATGCCAAATTCAGCTCATTAAAGTGAATAGTTTTCCAGAATTAAATCCCTAAAGTTTAAACCGTTGGGAATTTTATCTGGAGAACTACTTTATGAAAAATTCTGAAATTTGGCTGAGAGGTTCATTGGAAAATCCCTAAATCCCAGTAAAATTTTCAGACTCATCCAAGTTCATTTAGTTACCCTAATGGGGTGATTAAGAGAACTGCCCTGAGAAAATAGAAAAATGTACAGAAACATTTTTCAGATTTTCTCAAAGCTTAATTAGGGCATAACTTTCTGTAGAATTCTTCAAATGACATGAAACCAACTCCATTAGAACCATCTTAAAGTCTAGTTTCCAAATGGGCTTTTATTTGTACAAGGTTCAAATGAACTTTGTTTCAAATAAAACTTGGTCAAGACTCTGGTTAGGACCCTACCAAGCCACAATAAAAATTTCAGAACCAAAGGGAAGGGCTAGCTAGAGTTATTAGCAATTGTGTATTAAAGTTCACACATTGCATTTAAATTAACATGTAGTATTTCATAAACGTGTAGTCACTGAAGAAGAGACTCCGGAAGTGCTGGACTTTCTCCTTCCGGAAGAAGAGCTAACTACTGACCAGCAGCAACAAGGCAAGCCCCGGTTTGCATTAACCTTTTACAAGTCTTACTTTGTTTACATGTGTCATATGAAGTATGTATGTGCATTAGGTATAGGATGAATGAAACCCCACTTGCATAACCAAAGGTTCCTAAAAGAGTGAGGGTAGTGTCAAGGACCTCGAGTAGACAGGCTATGCTTAATGAGTCATAGGACTTCGGTACAAGTCGAGTAGTTGGAATCTACTCGCGAGATAGGCATTGGGACACACGGGTTCGGTTGAGTGATGTGAGATCACTATAGTAATAAAAAAATGAGAATAGGCAGGGGCTAGGGCGCAGTAAGAGGAAGTCTTGTGTGTGCAGCCCTGCCCGTGTCGATTGAGGACCGATCCGTGTGCGGCCCTGCTGAACAAGTATTGAACGTACCGAAGGCATATCGGATATATGGGCCCCGATAAATCGATGTAGCCTAAACCTCCGGGCGTCGAGGCATAGCACACCGATTTATAGGTGTATATTGAGTCGATTCGCCGTCCCTCGCGGTGACGAGTACCGCTTGTTCACTGCATCATAACGTAGATAATTTATGGAATGTTGTGATTCAATATTGCTGTCATGAGATAATTATATTGCTACATGTGTGCCACCAAATATTGCTTACTAAATTTCAGCTTCATGAACTGTTAACTTGTTGCTAAAAGATGAACTAAGGATGAACTTGTAGGCGTATCCATTTGCTGCAACATTGCTATCCTATGTCAGTGTACACCTCATGTAGAGTTTCATGCTTAGGTGAGTCGGTTAAGCCTTGCTGAGCCTTCGTGCTCACGGTTGCTGCTTAAGTGTTTTTCAGGTGAGGAGCCACCCACGGACTCGGAGTACGAGTCCACCGGCGAGGGTTACCCTCCGTCGGGGACCACGGCTGAGTGGGAGCCGTACACGCCGCGCTGAGCTGAGGAGTGCAGCTAGTTTGGGTTGCCCTAGGGCTGGGCAACCACTTTTGCTTGATAGGCGGGCGTGAGTTGTATAGTGTTGACTTCCGCTATGTAATATAAACAATAGTTGTAACTGAAGTTTGTGCCTGTTTGTACAGTTTCAGTTGTTTTCCCATGTAATATATTGTGTTCTTATGACGTGTGCTGTAGGCTGTCGCATCGCGCGGCACCACCCTCTGCGATCCTGGATGAGCGGATTCCGGTCCGCCACATGGGCCCCCTCTTGTGCCATGCAGTTCCCAGGGCAGTCCTCACTCAACTCCCATTCCCCGCGCCTTCCATAGTCCATAACACTCTAGCAACTTACCTAATTACTCAGCTAAGCCGCACCCATACTTGGCCTTGTGGTGGCACTGTTATCCTGGCATGTGCATGCATGAACTGGTCCTTTGATCTACGGCAAGTAAACCACCATCTCATGCTACCTCATTCACAAACCCAGTCTTGCCTAGATCTCCCTCCGATCCATATCCATTAACCTCATCAGTGACTTATTATCAGTACGAGTGCAGTTAGCTAGACACATCTATCTCGCTTCCCAATCCCATAGACTCGGCAAAGCATAAAGCAAAAACCATACCCGACTCATAAACTTCCCAGGCGACAAGGGTGGTTTATCCAAAACTAGTAAACTCCTATAAAAGGGCTTCCCATCATGTTTGACTCAGTACACACACCTTTTCGCAAAACAAAACAGTTTTACCCAAAACATAGGATCAATATGGTCAAGGAGCAGTTGCCTTGTTCTTGCGGTTCCGGTTGTTCTTGATTCTCAAAACCTGGTTGCTGCAGTTCGTCGTAGACAGCTCCCTGAGCTTGTCCTGCTAGGTAGGATCACGTGCATACAGGATTCACAGCAATCAATATTTATGCACAAACCTTAAACTAGATGCGATGATGCATATGCATGCTATCTCATGATTAGTTTTACTAGACTGATCTGTACGTGTTCTTGCATGGCTTTGTATGGACAGAGGTGTTCGGATCAAAGGTGGACGTGGCGATGATCTTGTCTTTAGATCAAACTGATCATCAAGTGATCGGCCCACGAGAAGGCTTCTGTTCGAAAGGAACTGAAGAACAGATGCAAAGAGATGAACACAATGATGTCGTAAGGCTGTATTGGGGCCTACCTTATGTTCCTCCTGGTCTTCGAGGTCCTCCTCAGACCGCTGGGCTTTCCTACGGCGATCTTCCTTGCAGCGCTCCGGCGATGGCTTTCTCGGCGAGTTGGGGCGAGGGCTCTAAGTCGTCGTCTCAGGAGTTGAAAGAGAAGTTTGTGGTTTCGGCCAGAGGTTTTGGTTTCTATTTATAATCGAGAAGAGAAGAGTCCTAATCTGATTGTATCCCGAATAAGAGTCTTATTCAGATCTTTGTTGGATCCTAACGTCTTATCTTTAGTAACATCGTAGAATTTAGATCGGTTTTTGTTGCGTACCGGTATCATTACACGTAAAAACCGCTCCAGAACTCGTTACCTCCGCGAGGATGAGCTCCGGAAGCTCCACGTGTCCTCCGGGGCCTGGTGTCTCCTTTCCTGCAGAGACGAGCTCCGGTTGTGCCGCGTGTCAAACGAGCGAGACCTCCCTCTTCTTCGGAGGTGAGCTCCGTGCACGCCACGTGTTGACGCCGGTCTTCCCTCTCTTCTTTCCTCAGGGACGGCTCCGAGGTCGACACGTGTTTAGCTGCGACGGACCTCCCGGAGATGCTCCGGTGGCGACACGTGTTCGATGGATCCGGACTTCTCGGAGATGGGTTCCGAGATCGACACGCATCCCGCGCGACTGGTCCTCTGATTTTCGCGAGGACTAGCTCCGAGGATGACACGTGTCTTGCGGAAATGCCTTTGCTTCTTCTGCAGAGGCTAGCTCCGTGGGCAACACGTGTCCCACAGGGTCGTACCTCTTTCCAATTGCGGAGACGAGCCCGTGCCACGTAGCCAGCTCGGCGACGGTCTCTCCCCACTTTGCAGGGATGAGCTCCGAACACGCCACGTGGCCTGCTGGCCGCGGCAATTGCCTTCGGCGCTCTCTGAGGGCTTTATTGGCTATTCTTTTGATAATTCTCTTTGTTCCTATTTTTTAATGTTTCCTCTTCATAGAACATGAACATATGCTCACACCCGGGGCGAGGGTGTCACAAGAGACCTCTTGCTCGGGACGATGGGACCGGTTCAATATTTGGCTGACGGGTGAAAGGTGGTTGTGTACGGCGTCCGTGATGGTTGTTGTAGGCAACATCGACTACGGGCATACGTTACGGGTTGTTCGGGTAACCCTGCAGGTGTAAATCGATTATAATCGCCGTCCCTCGCGGTCAGTGAATACCACTTGTTCACTGTACCGTGACGTAGAAAGAACAGGCTAGTTACATGTAAAATGTTGGTGATTGAAAGATGAACTTCGCTTGTTAATGGTTTGTTGTAGCTTAGAGCTAACTAAAGTTCCTTTCAACTTTGGGCAAAGTACATGAGAGAAATGCGTTTCTTGTTTGATTGCGGCTCTCTCATGTGCCTTAGCGCAAGGTTCTCCACAACCTGCTGCTAAAACTTGAAAGTAAGGTTCTACTAATTAGGCAAGTCCTTGCAAATGATTTTTACCTCATGTAACCCATCACCCCTCATGTAGAAGTTCCATGTTTAGGTGAGACGGGTCAGACTTGCTGAGCCATCGTGCTCACTGCTTGTGTTTGAAGCTTTTGCAGGGTTCTATGAGGAAGGGACTCCCGAAGAGGAGACAGAACCCCAGGAGGGGAACACCGTCGAGTGGGAGTCGTGCACGCCGCAGAGTTAGTGTGCGTGTGTGCTAGCAAGGACACGTTCAAGGGCTCAACGTGGAATTGATGCGTAGTCTACGCCCGTTCGTGTAGACTGGAACTATTTTGATGTAAACATGTTCATATACTTGTTTATGTAACAAAATTTCGCTTCCGCTTTGTACCTTTGACGTGTGTTATCCGGTGCTGTGCAACGCAGCACCCCTCAGCGTGATCCTGGCTCGACAAGACCGTTGGGGTCATGTCAGCGTTGGTATCAGAGCTCGCTTGAGGTTTAACGCACTACAAAGGTCATCTTTTTCAAAAATCCAGTGAGGAACGAGTTAGTAGCCCGTATAAGGATGTTATTAGCATATAGAAAGTGGCATACTAACCTAATTGTTTATGTCGGAAAAATCGTATATCTCGGGACGTTTATGTCTTGGGGGGTACACGTAAGCGCTGTCCACCAGTGCGCACAAGCTGAAGGGTGGAGCCCCACGGGTGGCAGGTAACCCGACCTGCTTTGATATCCTCTACGACTTTTCATGTCGTTTGGGGTATTCGAGCAACGTCTGTCCCTGGCGTGCATGGTGCAACTTGGGAGACCCCGTCACGTGGTCTGAAATGTGAACACGTAACTCAAGGCGTGTTTGGCTTGAGAACATCCGGGCTAGTGATGACGGCCGGGTGTACGAACTGTATGGATTCCGGGCTCGGTGTGCAGCCGAGTCTGACGATTGTTTGAGTTTCTGCTGGTAGCCTGACCACGAAACGGTAGACGTGTAGCATCCGTGTGCGAGTTACGTTTAGTGCCACTAAAATAACGAAGCCGGCTAAGTCCGGTATAGGTTTTTCTTTGTGAGGACGTAGTACCGACATAATCTGGTGACGCATCGACGTCACACCCCAACTAAATGAACAACTTCATTTAAAACTTGAAGGTTTTGATCCAAAGCAGTAAAACTTGATGTAACTCCTTCCCTTGAACAAGATATTCAAAGTTAACAAGTTTTCAACTTATAGGTTGTTAAGGACAGAGCACTGTGTTTTCAGCTGAATCATGGCTGAAGTTGATCAGAGGTTAGAGGTTGAGTTCTTTCGAGGTTGGGGTCATATGATACATTTATGGAAATCTTTCGAAGAGCTTTACAACTCTTCTGTTGAGGTCCAGAGGTGTTTCATCCCTTAACCACTTGAAAAATTCAGTAGAGTTGAAACTGTCCAAAAAACAGGGCAGAGCAAACACTCTCTGTAAACTCTCTGTAAATTGAACATAACTTCCTGCATAAAAATCCAAAAATAGAAAGTGAGGTAGTTCTGGAAATCTTATGATATGGGTTACAACTTTGTAACAGAAAGTTTTGTCAGATTAGGAACAGAATTAACTGGAATTCTTGGATCAGATCAGTACCTATAGCAGGGAGGTGCTGTCCAATTGTTTCCAGAAATTCGGCTAACTTTGACGTCACATAACTTTTGAACTAAGACAGGTCTTAGGCCAAGCAAATACTTTCTGGAAAGCTATTGAAGTTAGCTTTAACTTTTATGTTGAGCTCCAGAATTGGTTTTGCCTTCAACATGGCCTAAATCAGGTTGAAATGGAAACTGGTCAGGGCTGTCATCGGAACAGCAGATCAGCAGTCAAATTTGTTTAAAATTTGAACTATGTTTCCAAGTTTTATGGGTTCAATGACATGTCTTATGTCATAACTCAGAGGTTTAATGTTTAAATAAATATTTGACATTTCTCAAATATATTTTTACAGATGACAGCAGATAAGCAATTGGAGAACGGGTGGGTGGTGTCCCACTGTTCTCACCGTAGCGGCTACCCGGAAGCATTGTGGCAAATGCTCCGATATTTCGGGTACAACCAGATGCCGCAGTACTTCGCCAAGGAAGAAGGCGAAGAGGGGAACAAGACGTGGACGATCCATGTCGAGGTCCCTGCAGGACATATGCCACCCGGTTGGGTGCCGTTCACCGTCACGGTGAGAGGAAGACAACCGGAAGGGATGTGGCAAATGGCAGCCCGTGACACCATGTCACGTTTCTGCCAACTACACGTGCAGGCTATGGAGGGCACTCCATACGCGCTCATTCTGGTGGAGGGACGGGCTCAGCATGTGTGGGAAGAGAGGTACCGGGAGGCAACAGATCTGAGTTGCCCAAGGTACAACCCCGCGGAGGCAAACCTTAGCCTCCAGATGAGGGCGGGAAACGCCGTGATGGACAGCCAAGCTGTTCATACGGAGCATCTCGCCACAAAGCTCAAGGAGAGCACGAGCCGTGGATACCATTTCGAGAGTGCTCACAGCGCACTCCGCAATGTGTTCCTTCCGACGATCAAGCGACTGAATGAACAACATAATCAGTTGCATCATCTGAAGAAGGCAAAGAGAAAAAGCCGTGTCGACATCACGGCGTTGCAAGAACTGGTACAAAATCTGACCCAGCAGAACGAGGAACTTACTCAAGAGAGGGACGATGCTATTGAGGAAGGGCAAGGCTGGGAAGAAGATTACAACCAGGCCATGGACGAGGTGCATGCATTGCAAGACCTCGTACCTCCGGTGTTAGGAGTACCGGTGGTCTTGCAGGACCTCGTACCTCCGGTATTGGGCATACCGGTGGTCTTGGGTCTTCCAGCAATGGGAGAACCCGGGATGGGAGAAGAGGTGGTAGATCCAGAGCCATCAGCAGAGGTACCGGAGGAGGACGACCCACAGGAGGTCGAGTTCTACTCCGAGTAGGGGGTTACAGTTGCCATGTAGGGCAGGTAGTGTAGTGTAGCCCAAATTTTGTAATCGGTAACATGTCGTGTAGACAGTAGCGTATGTATAGGTAGTGACGACATGAGCACGACTTCTCGGAGACCCGAGAATAACGTATCTTGTATAAAGTTTATGCTTTATCAATATATGTGAATGTTGTGCAAAATTATTCATGTGTCACTTCAATACCTACTGTTACATATGGAATTTTAAGTAAGACATGTGCTAATCGCTGCTGTTTTGAATTTCAGAATGACGCGTACTCGTGCCAACCCTGATGTTGGGGGTACTAGCCAAGGGGGAGAGACCTCCCAACAGCCTCCCGATGACTCCTCGGGACAACAGCAGCAGCAAACACCGTCACCGCCACTGCCAACGGTTACATTGGCCGACATCGTCGCGGCAATGGCGGGTTCACATCAGCAGCACACGGAGTTGCTGCAAACGCTTATCGCCAATACGTCTCACCCAGAGAGACGTCAAGACCGTGAGGAGCGTCAACAGGGCTCCTACTCCGACTTCCTGGTGACTCATCCCCCAGTATTCTCAAGGGCGGATGAACCTCTTGACGCGGACAACTGGCTCCGCGCCATAGAGATGAAGTTCGGGCTGCTCCAGATAGGCGAGCAGCGCAAGACTCAGTTCGCGGTCCAGCAGCTCCAAGGATCCGCGAGCGCGTGGTGGGCCAACTTCTGTGCTTCACAGCGCACCGACCGAGTGATGACCTGGACGAAATTCCGGACGGCCTTCAGGGCCTATCATATACAGCCAGGCTTGATGAAGAGGAAGACGCAGGAGTTCTTACACCTGCAGCAAGGGAGCCGGAACGTGCTAGAATACTCCAGGGCGTTTAACGATCTCGCGCTCTACGCGTCGTATCACGCAGATACTGACGAGAAGCGGCGGGACCATTTTTACCAGGGGCTTAACCCGCTCCTGAAGGACAAGTTGGCGATGTTCAATCGCGGCAGCCTCAACGACATCATTGATGCTGCGATTGTTCAGGAGGACTCCGGCAAGGAGTTAGCAACGGCGGAGCGAAAGCGAAGCGCACCACAAAGCAGCGGAGAAGGAGGTGGTCCTTCTCAGAAGTTTCGGATGGTGAATCGCCCACCATCAGGTCCACGCTGGCAGCCACCCCAGAGGTCGATGCCTTTCCGTAGTCGGCCGTACTCTTCACCGGCATTCAGGCCGGCACTGCCAGTACCACCTCCGCAACAACAGCAGCAGCGGGCGATGCCGCGTGCGTATGCACCTCAGCAACGCATGCCGGGCTTTCGTCCCCCGAGCACTACACCAGCAGCGGCCACATGTTACAAGTGTGGTCGTCCAGGACACTTCGCCAGCAGTTGTCAAGAGAGGCAAGGCGGCGGAGTTGCACCACCGTTTCCGGGGAGGAATCAACCCCGGAACCCTACTAATGCGTGGAGGGCAAACCCTAGGCCCAGCACCGTCCACCAGCTTGCCATTGAGGACGTGCCGGAGGGCGAGCCAATCCTTGCGGGTATGTTCCAACTCCACCAGCATCCCGCTATAGTACTATTTGATTCAGGCGCCATGCATAGCTTCATTAGCCAAGCTTTTATTGATAAGTATAGCTTGCAAATACTACCCACCGATAGTCCTTACGTGATCTGTTCGCCGGGTGGGAAAATTTCAGCAAGCATGATGGTCCCAAAAGCGCCATTGTGCTTAGAGGGTAGAGTCTACCCTACGTCTCTCATAATCTTAGAGGGACAAAAGGTCGATGTCATCTTAGGGATGTCGTGGTTAACCCGCCACGGCGCTGTTTTAGACACCGTCCTTCGAGTTGTGCACTTGAACTCAGAAGTGCACGAGTCTCACTCATTATTTCTGGACAGTCCAAAAATAAAACTTCCAAGTGTCTATCAAGCCACAGCCATCAGATTGGAAGATATTCCCGTGGTCCGAGAGTTCCCTGACGTATTCCCGGACGATTTGCCGGGGATGCCACCCGATAGAGAGGTGGAGTTCAAGATTGAACTTGCACCGGGAACCATGCCAATATCCCGAAGACCGTACAAGATGGCGCCCAAGGAGTTGGCTGAACTGAAGACTCAGCTCACGGACCTTCTGGAGAAGGGTTTTATTAGGCCGAGCTCCTCGCCATGGGGCTGTTCAGCATTATTTGTCAAGAAGAAGGATGAGACGTTACGGCTTTGCGTGGACTATCGTCCATTAAATGCCGTAACCATCAAGAACAAGTACCCGTTGCAACGGATCGACGTGTTGTTTGATCAGTTGGTCGAAGCAAAAATCTTTTCCAAGATGGATTTAAGATCCGGGTACCATCAGATTAAAATAAGGGCTGAGGACATTCCAAAGACAGCTTTCTCGACAAGGTACGGACTTTATGAGTACCTGGTCATGTCCTTCGGCCTCACCAATGCTCCAGCTCACTTCATGTACTTAATGAACTCGGTATTCATGCCGAAACAGGACAAGTTTGTCGTGGTCTTCATCGACGACATACTGGTATATTCTAAGTCGGAGGAAGATCACAAGAAGCATATGTGTATAGTCTTGCAACGGCTGTGGGACCACAAGTTATACGCGAAATTCAGCAAATGCGAGTTTTGGATATCGCAAGTGCCTTTTCTCTGGCATATCATCTCAGCGGAGGGTATCACTGTGGATCCGAGCAAGATCACTCAAGTGCTGAATTGGAAATGCCCGAGAACTGTTCACGAGGTACGGAGTTTCCTCGGATTCGCGGGATATTATCGGAGGTTCATTCCGAACTTCTCGAAGATTCCCAAGTCAATGACAGAGCTGCTGAAGAAGGCTACCAAATATGTTTGGAGTCCAGCGTGTGAAGCAGCATTCAAGGCTTTAGTCAAGCACCTGACATCAGCACCGGTTTTGGCGCAGCCAGACACAACAAAACCGTTCGATGTGTACTGCGATGCATCTGGCATTGGGCTCGGATGTGTGCTGATGCAAGACCAAAGGGTGGTCGCGTATGGATCACGGCAGCTTAGAAACCATGAGCAGAATTATCCAACCCACGACTTGGAGCTCGCTGCCGTGGTACTTGCACTAAAAATGTGGAGGCACTACCTACTCGGTAACCTCGTAAATTTATATACCGACCACAAAAGCCTCAAGTACATATTCACTCAGAAAGAGCTGAACATGAGGCAAAGAAGATGGTTATAACTGATAATGGATTACAAAGTAGAGATTCATTATCATCCGGGCAAGGCAAACATAGTGGCAGATGCGCTGAGCCGCAAGTCACACGTCAATAATCTGACCATCACACCGTTGGAAGAGAGTGAACCACTACTACATGTGATTCCCCACGGAGCTCTCTACAACCTAGCTTTGATCCCCACCATCCGTGAAGAAATAGCAGCAGGCTAGAAGAACGACAAGGGCATGTCACATTTGCGGAGACGTGTAGACAGTGGGGAGCTGAAATGTTTCTGGAAGGACGGAGACGGCGTCCTATGGTTCATGGACCGGATCGTCGTACCCCGTAACCCGGAATTACGGAAGAAAATCTTTGATGAGGCTCACTTATCAAAGTTTTCTATTCACCCCGGCAGCAACAAGATGTATCAAGAACTCAGAAGCAAGTTTTGGTGGACACGGATGAAGCGAGAGACTGCAAAATACGTGTCCGAGTGTGATACATGTCGAAGGGTGAAGGCAGACCACATGCCGAAACCGGAACTGCTGTAACCACTGGGCATTCCTGCCTGGAACTGGGAGGATGTGAGCATGGACTTCGTCGTCGGTTTACCCACCACCTTGCAGAAACATGATTCTGTGTGGGTGATCGTCGATCGGCTCACCAAAGTTGCCCATTTCATCCCGGTCAACACCAACTACAACGCCAAGAAGTAAGCTAAACTGTACATCTCACGGATCCTATGCTTGTACTGTGTACCCTGTACTATCGTATCGGATCGAGGCACTTTATTTGTGTCCCGTTTTTGGGAGCAGCTACACGCTTCCTTGGGGACGCAGCTGATCCGTAGTTCAGCATACCATCCGCAGACGGATGGACAAACCGAGCGGTTGAATCAGATCTTAGAAGACATGCTACGAGCTTGCACTATCAACCATGGCAAGAATTGGGATGATCACTTGCCGTTAGCCGAGTTCTCGTACAATAATGGGTACCAAGCCAGCATCAAGATGGCACCTTACGAGGCGCTATACAGTAGAAAGTGCCGCACACCATTGAACTGGTGTGAGTCTGGCGAAAGGGTTACCTTCGGGATTGACCTTGTCAACAATGCGGAAGAAAAGGTTCGACTGATTCAAGCGAACCTAAAAGCCGCTCAATCCCGTCAGAAACAGTATGCGGACCAGAGAAGGCGCCCGTTACAATTCGAAGTTGGAGATCACGTATACCTACGGGTGTCTCCAATAAAGGGCGTAAACAGATTTGGGGTGAGAGGAAAGTTAGCACCCCGATTCATCGGTCCATTCCAGATTACCGAAAGATGTGGATCGGTGGCATACCGGCTGAAATTACCAGAAGCACTTTCCGGTGTGCACGACGTCTTTCACATTGCCCAGCTGAGGAAGTGTCTTAAGCTATCAACTACCATTCAGCTGGAAGACATTGAAGAACTGCAACCGGATCTCACCTATCAGGAGGAACCGGTGCAGATTATCGACGAAAAGGCCCGAACCACACGCAACCATACGTTGTGGTTCTACAAGATTCTATGGAGTAATCACTCCATGGACGAAGCGACATGGGAGAGCGAAGAATTTTTTCGCGCTAACTATCCCGACTTTTTCACGTCGCATATCCGGTAATTTTCCACCGTCCTCTCTCTCATTTTCACCTTATAATCTCGGGACGAGATTCTTTTAAGGGGGGAGGAATGTAAGGGCCTCAGTTTTTGACACACAATTGAAGTGTTCATCACCACACCACACACCTCATTTGAGGAAAGTTGATGAACACAAATGAAGAGCAAGTAACCACCATCAACATGCTCATTAGAGAACAAACTCACATATTGCAAAAGGGGTATTTCCCACATGTGATATAGAGGGGCTGAACATATGAAAACTCCTATACATTGCTAAGGATGTCCATGCCAAGTTTCATCCAAATTCAAAACCTTTTTAAGGTCATTTTGGGTATAACTAGAAAGAGGGCAGTTTGAAACCACATTCAAATTCAAACTGTTTTTATCCCATGAATTTAAAAGTGGGAGGCATATTCTTACTCAGCACATTTTTGTGAGCTCACACACCAATTTTCACTCCATTTGGAGTTGATCTTGACATGAGCTAAGTGGGACAAATTCAAACTTTATTTGAATTCAAAACTGCACTTGTGCTGAAATTCATTCAAACCAAACCCAATTTGAACTTTGATCAATTCAAATGGCTCATGGGTGAATAATTTGAATTACCAGGGGTACTATGGGGCTTACTGTTTACAACAGTGATTGGGAGTAAATTTCAGAGGTTAAAACTGGAAGTGGGACCCACATGTCAGACACTACTCCAACTCAAACCGACTGAGACTTTCTCACTCGGTTAACCGAGCCGCCGCTGCGATCGCCACCGAGGGGAGCCGCCGCGCCAGCAGCTGCTTGCCCACGCGCGGGCATGACGCGGTGCAGAGCCTTCTTAAGGCGCCTCCCCCCTCCTCGGCCGAAGCATCACCCGTTTCTTCCCCCGCAAGAACTCAGCGCCGGCAAACACTTTCCGCAGCTCGGAATCGATCGGAGAGCGCCGATCACAGCTTCCTCCGTCCCCTATAGAGCCACGGCAAGGTACTAGAGACCTTCCTCCGTCTTCCCCGCTGCTAGAATTCAGTTGAGACCGATTGAAATCGGTTATGCCGAAAGATCAATTCGGTGACTTAGAACCGCCGCACCTCGGGCTCCCATGGACAGCCCAACCAGGGCGTTGTCATGCCCGAGCCAAGGCACCCTTGGACGCACTGGTGACCGGTGCTGCTCACCCCCGAGCCACAGCCCGAGTGATTGCTCACCGACGGCGAATTTCCAGTTTTCCCCTTTCTGTGTGCAGAACGACCTTCGGGTGCGATTCCATCGAATTCGTGCTCTAGAAAGGATTAGAGGGCCGCAATCTGCTCTCACACAAACTAGACACGGTAACGCACAAGTTGCCTTCACAACCCTTGGCCGGAGAACCTCTGTACCCGGCGTAATTCGAGGTTTACCAACGGCGGAACAAAAGGGAGGCATCGGGCGCACAGTGAGGACCTACTTCGGGCCTTCCCCGAGCTGCCTCAAGCTCATGTCGACCTTCTTTGAGGTCCACTGATGCTTCCCGACCGGTTCCTCGAGTAGTTGAGGTGCTAGGGAAGTCAGCCGACATGGCCGAAGTCTTTCCGAGGTGGCGGCTCGTCGCCGACCATGCACCGGCCATTGTCATGAGTAGCTGACCCCAGAATCCTGTTACCCGAGTGAAAGTAGGCAGGGGCGGCCAAAATCGTGAAGTTTGGAGCTGTACAGAAGCCGGCGGCGAGCTCTCCGGCGAGGTCACTCGGCGGTGGAGCGCGGGCGTCGCGAGGTTGAAGAAAGGGGTGGACCCAGCTGTCAGCGGCCGATATTTTGAATCGGGATCAGGCTGCGGCTGGGATCGGGTGTGCTGGCACGCAAAATCCTTGTGGGCCGCGGTGTGCTGTCGCCTCGGCGTGCGACGCGTGTCCCCGGGGCCCACGCGCGAGTTTACACTTTTCCCCCGATTTTCAGATTTCATTCAAACTTCAAATCCTCATAACTTTGGCTAGAAGGCTCCAAATCGAGTGAACCAAATTTTGCTGGATTCAGCTCTCTGAGTACTTTCCAGCAAATCAAGTTTCACTTCATGAAATTCCTTATTTTTCCAGAATTAATTCCTCAAAATTTAAACTGTTTGGAATTTTAACTGGAGAATCCTGTGGAGGAAAATCCAGAAATTTTGCTGGGATGTTCACCAAAATATCGCTGAACTACCATAAAAATTTCAGATCCATTTGAGCTAATTTGATCCACTTAAAGGTGTGATTAGTGGAACTGTTCCAAAGAAAATAGAAAATGTTCATAAACATTTTCAGAAGTTTCTCTGAAATGGTTTAGCTCATATCTTTAGCTAGGAACCTTCAAATTAAGTGAGACCAACTCCATTAGAAACCTCTGAAAATCTAATTTTCATAAAGTCATAGTTTGTTTCATGAAAATCCTTAGAGCACCCTAAGAGTTCCAATTAAGGTCAAGGACATAATTAATTGTGGAGGGCTCAAATGAGCTTTTCTGCAACTAAAACTTGACCAAGTCTCGGTTTAGGTTGTAACCAAGCCACAGTAAAAGTTTCACAGTCATTAAGTCTGTCTAGTGGGACTTACAAGCTTCACAAGTTCAAACTTAATACAAATGCATTCAAATTAATACATGTACCTCTCTTATCATGTAGTCGCTAAGGTCGAGGAGGAACCCGAAGTCCTAGACTTCATTACTCCGGAGGAACAGCTAGCCTACGACCAAGAGCAGCAAGGAAAGCTCCGGTTTGCATTACCCTTTCTACAAATATTTATTGTTTTGAGCACATCTTTGAATAACTTTGATTCTTTGCATTAGAGTCTTGATTGGAAACCCAACTGCATAGCCAAGAAAACCATGGGTTGGGTTTAGGATTGCAAAACCCCGTTAGCTACTGCAATGCTAAGGTAGTGTAGGATTCGGTACAAGTCGAGTAGTTGGAACTACTCGCGAGCATAGGCTAGAGGCACTCGACTCGGGTAGTGATAGCACATGAAACGCATGGCAAGAAAATGAGACCAAGCGGAGGGTAAGGGCAGCAGGACTTGGGGCCTGTGTGCTGTAGCTCCGCTTGTGTCGATTGAGGACTGAGCCGTGTGCGGGCCTGTTGAACAAGCTAGAACAGTACCGAAGACCTACCGGCTATATGGGAACCGGGAAACTGATGTAACTCGGGTAGCTGGGTGTTGAGGCATAGCTGGTCGTTCAGAGGGTAGGTTGAGAGCTCGAGGTTTAAATCGGCAGGCAGCACTGAGATGCGCGTGCAGAGACCTCTTGCTCGGGATGATTGGACCGGTTCAACATTTGGCTAACGGGTGAAAGGTAGTCACGTACGGCGTCCGTGAGGGTTGTTGTAGGCAACATCGATTACAGGCGTACGTGACGGGTTGTTCGGGTAACCCTGCAGGTGTAAATCGATTATAATCGCCGTCCCTCACGGTCAGTGAGTACCACTTGTTCACTGTACCGTGACGTAGAAAGAACAGGCTAGTTACATGTTAAAATGTTGCTGATTGAAAGATGAACTTCGCTTGTTAATGGTTTGTTGTAGTTTAGAGCTAACTAAAGTTCCTTTCAACTTTGGGCAAAGTACATGAGAGAAATGCGTTTCTTGTTTGATTGCGGCTCTCTCATGTGCCTTAGCGTAAGGTTCTCCAGAACCTGCTGCTAAAACTTGAAAGTAAGGTTCTACTAATTAGGCGAGTCCTTGCAAATGATTTTTACCTCATGTAACCCATCACCCCTCATGTAGAAGTTCCATGTTTTGGTGAGACGGGTCAGACTTGCTGAGCCTTCGTGCTCACTGCTTGTGTTTGAAGCTTTTGCAGGGTTCTATGAGGAAGGGACCCCCGAAGAGGAGACGGAACCCCAGGAGGGGAACCCCGTCGAGTGGGAGTCGTGCACGCCGCAGAGTTAGTGTGCGTGTGTGCTAGCAAGGACACGTTCAAGGGCTGAACGTGGACTTGATGCGTAGTCTACGCCCGTGAGTGTAGACTGTAACTATTTTGATGTAAACATGTTCATAAACTTGTTTATGTAATAAAATTTCGCTTCCGCTTTGTACCTTTGACGTGTGTTATCCGGTGCTGTTCAACGCAGCACCCCTCAGCATGATCCTGGCTCGACAAGACCGTTGGGGTCGTGTCACGTGCATCTCGGGATGTTCATGTCTTGGGGGGTGCACGTAAGCGCTGTCCACCAGGGCGCACAAGCTGAAGGGTGGAGCCCCACGGGTGGCAGGTAACCCGACCCGCTTGATATCCTCTACGACTCTTCATGTCGTTTGGGGTATACGAGCAACGTCTGTCCCAGGCATGCGTGGTGCAACTTGGGAGACCCCGTCATGTGGTCTGAAACGTGAACACGTAACTCAAGGCGTGTTTGGCTTGAGAACATCCGGGCGAGTGATGACGGCCGGTTGTACGAACTGTATGGATTCCGGGCTCGGTGTGCAGCCGAGTCTGATGATTGCTTGAGTTTCCTGCAGGTAGCCTGACCACGAAACGGTAGACGTGTAGCATCCGTGTGCGAGTGACGTTTAGTGCCACTGAATTAACGAAGCCGGCTAAGTCCGGTATAGGTTTTTCTTTGTGAGGACGTAGTACCGACATGATCTGGTGACGCATCGACGTCACACCCCACTAAATGGACAACTTCATTGTAAAAACTTGGAAGTTTTGATCCAAAGCAGTAAAAATTGATGTAACTCCTTCCCTTAATCAGGATATTCAAAGTTAACAAGTTTTCAACTCATAGGTTGTTAAGGACAGAGCACTCTGTTTTCAGCTGAATTAGGGCTGAAGTTGATCAGAGGTTAGAGGTTGAGTTCTTTCGAGGTTGGGGTCATATGATACATTTATGGAAATCTTTGGAAGAGCTTTACAACTCTTCTGTTGAGGTCCAGAGGTGTTTCATCACTTAACCACTCGAAAAATGCAGTAGAGTTGAAACTGTCCAGAAAACAGGACAGAGTAAAGACTCTCTGTAAACTCTCTGTAAATTAAGCATAACGTCCTGCATAAAAATCCAAAAATAGAAAATGAGGTAGTTCTGGAAAGCTTATGAGATGGGTTACAACTTTGTAACAGAAAGTTTTGTTAGATTAGGAAAGGAATTAACTGGGATTCTTGGATCAAATCAGTACCTAAACAAGGGAGGTGCTGTCCAATTGTTTCCAGAAATTCTGTTAACTTTGACATCTCATAACTTTTGAACCAGGACAGATCTTAGGCCAAGCAAATACTTTATGGAAATCTATTGAAGTTAGCTTTAACTTTGATGTTGAGCTCCAGAACTAGTTTTTCATTAACATGGCCTAAATCAGGTTGAAATGGAAACTGGTCAGGGCTGTCATGGGAACAGCAGATCAGCAGTCAAATTTGTTTAAAATTTGAACTATGTTTCCAAGTTTTATGGGTTCAATGACATGTCTTATGTTATAACTCAGCGGTTTACTGTTTAAATAAATATTTTACATTTCTCAAATATATTTTTACAGATGACAGCAGATAAACAGTTGGAGAACGGGTGGGTGGTGTCCCACTGTTCTCACCGTAGAGGCTACCCGGAAGCATTGTGGCAAATGCTCCAATATTTCGGGTACAACCAGATGCCGCAGTACTTCGCCAAGGAAGAAGGCGAAGAGGGGAACAAGACATGGACAATCCATGTCGAGGTCCCTGCAGGACCTACGCCACCCGGTTGGGTGCCGTTCACCATCACGGTGAGAGGAAGACAACCGGAAGGGATGTGGCATGTGGCAGCCCGTGACACCATGTCACGTTTCTGCCAATTACACGTGCTATGGAGGGCACTCCATACGCGCTCGTTCCAGTGGAGGGACGGGCTCAGCATGTGTGGGAAGAGAGGTACCTGGAGGCAACGGACCCGAGTTGCCCAAGGTACAACCCCGCGGAGGCAAATCTCAGCCTCCAGATGAGGGCGGGAAATGTCGTGATGGACAGCCAAACTGTTCATACGGAGCATCACACCACGAATCTCAAGGAGAGCACGAGCCGTGGAGACCATTTCGAGAGTGCTCACAGCGCACTCCGAAATGTGCTCCTTCCGACGATCAAGCGACTGAATGAACAACATAATCAGTTGCATCGTCTGAAGAAGGCGAAGAGGAAAAGCCGTGTTGACATCACGGCGTTGCAAGAACTGGTACAGAATCTGACCCAGCAGAACGAGGAACTTACTCAAGAGCTGGACGACGCTATTGAGGAAGGGCAAGTCTGGGAAGAAGATTACAACCAAGCCATGGACGAGGTGCATGCATTGCAGTACCTCGTACCTCCGGTATTGGGCATACCGGTGGTCTTGGGTCTTCCAGCAATGGGAGAACCCGGGATGGGAGAAGAGGTGGTAGATCCAGAGCCACCAGCAGAAGTACCGGAGGAGGACAACCCGCAGGAGGTCGAGTTCTACTCTTAGTAGGGGGTTGCAGTTGCCAAGTAGGGCAGCTAGGGTAGTGTAACCCAACTTTTGTAATCGGTGACATGTCGTGTAGACAGTAGCGTATGTATAGGTAGTGACGACATGAGCACGACTTCTCGGAGACCCGAGAATAATGTATCTTGTATAAAGTTTATGCTTTATCAATATATGTGAATGTTGTGCAAATTAATCATGTGTCACTTCAATACCTACTGTTGCATATGGAACTTTAAGTAAGACATGTCCTAATCGCTGCTGTTTTGAATTTCAGAATGACGCGTACTCGTGCCAACCCGGACGTTGGGGGTACCAGTCAAGGGGGAGAGACCTCCCAACAACCTCCCGAGGACTCCTCGGGACAGCAGCAGGAACAGCAACAGCAAACACCGCCACCGCCACTACCGACAGTTACATTGGCCGACATCGTCGCGGCAATGGCGGGTTCACATCATCAGCACACAGAGTTGCTGCAGACCCTCATCGCTAATACGTCTCGCCCAGAGAGACGTCAAGACCGTGAGGAGCGTCAACAGAGCTCCTACTCCGACTTCCTGGTGACTCATCCCACGGTATTCTCAAGGGCGGATGAACCTCTTGACGCGGACAACTGGCTCCGCGCAATAGAGATGAAGTTCGGGCTGCTCCAGATAAGTGAGCAGCGCAAGACTTAGTTCGCAGTCCAGCAGCTCCAAGGATCCGCGAGCGCGTGGTGGCAAACTTCTGTGCTTCACAGCCCACCGATCGAGTTATGACCTGGACGGAGTTCCGGACGGCCTTCAGGGCCTATCACATACCGCCAGGTCTAATGAAGAGGAAGATACAGGAATTCTTACACCTGCAACAAGGGAGCCGGAACGTGCTGGAATACTCCAGGGCGTTCAACGATCTCGCGCTCTACGCATCGTATCAGGCAGGTACTGACAAGAAGCGGCGGGACAACTTTTACCAGGGGCTTAACCCGCTCCTGAAGGACAAGTTGGCGATGTTCAATCGCGGCAGCCTCAACGACATCATTGATGCTGTGATTGTTCAGGAGGACTCCGGCAAGGAGTTAGCGGCGGTGGAGAGAAAGGAAAGCGCGCCGCAGAGCAGCGGAGAAGGAGAAGGTCCTTCTCAAAAGTTTTGGATGGTGAATCGCCCACCATCAGGTTCACGCTGGCAACCACCCCAGAGGTCGATGCCTTTCCGCAGTCGGCCGTACTCTGCACCGGCATTCAGGCCGGCACTGCCAGTACCACCTCCGCAACAACAACAGCAGCGGGTGATGCCGCGTGCGTATGCACCTCAGCAGCGCATGCCGGGCTTTTGTCCCCCGAGCACTACACCAGCAGCGGCCACATGTTACAAGTGTGGTCGTCCAGGACACTTCGCGAGCAGTTGCCCGGAGAGGCAAGGCGGCGGAGTGGCACCGCAGTTTCCGGGGAGGAATCAACCCCGGAACCCTACTAATGCGCGGCGGGCAAACCCTAGGCCCGGCACCGTCCACCAGTTTGCCATAGAGGACGTGCCGGAGGGCGAGCCAATCCTTGCGGGTATGTTCCAACTCCACCAGCATCCCGCTATAGTACTGTTTGATTCAGGCGCCACGCATAATTTTATTAGCCAAGCTTTCATTGCTAAACACAGTTTGCCAATACTACCCACAGATAGTCCATATTTAATTTGTTCACCAGGTGGGAAGATTTCAGCAAGCATAATGGTTTCCAAAGCACCATTATGCTTAGCGGGTAGAGTCTACCCTACGTCTCTCATAATCTTAGAGGGACAAAAGGTCGATGCCATCCTAGGGATGTCGTGGTTAACCCGCCACGGCGCTGTTATGGACACCGTCCTTCGAGTCGTGCACTTAAACTCAGAAGTGCACGGGTCTCACTCTTTATTTCTGGACAGTCCAGAAATAAAACTTCCAAGTGTCTATCAGTCTACAACTATCAGATTGGAAGATATTCCAGTGGTCCGAGAGTTCCCTGACGTGTTCCCGGATGATTTACCAGGGATGCCGCCAGATAGAGAGGTGGAGTTCAAGATTGAACTTGCACAGGGAACCATGCCAATATCCCGAAGGCCGTACAAGATGACGCCCAAGGAGTTGGCTGAACTGAAGACTCAGCTCACGGACCTCCTGGAAAAGGGTTTTATTAGGCCGAGCTCCTCGCCATGGGGCTGTTCGGCATTATTCGTAAAGAAGAAGGATGATACGTTACGGCTTTGCGTGGACTATCGTCCATTAAATGCCGTAACCATCCAGAACAAGTACCCGTTGCCACGGATCGACATGTTGTTTGATCAGTTGGCCGAAGCAAAGATCTTTTCCAAGATGGACTTAAGATCCGGGTACCATCAGATTAAGATACGAGCGGAGGACATTCCAAAGACAGCTTTCTCGACAAGGTACGGACTTTATATGAGTACCTGGTCATGTCCTTCGGCCTCACCAATGCTCCAGCTCACTTCATGTACTTAATGAACTCGGTATTCATGCCGGAGTTGGACAAGTTTATCGTGGTCTTCATCGACGACATACTGGTATATTCCAAGTCAGAGGAAGATCACAAGAAACATCTGCGTATAGTCTTGCAACGGCTGCGGGATCACAAGTTATACGCGAAATTCAGCAAATGCGGTTTTGGATATCGCAAGTGCCTTTTGTCGGGCATATCATCTCAGCGGAGGGTATCGCTGTGGACCCGAGCAAGATCACTCAAGTGCTGAATTGGAAATCCCCGAAAACTGTTCACGAGGTACGGAGTTTCCTCGGACTCGCGGGATATTATCGGAGGTTCATTCCGAACTTCTCGAAGATTGCCAAGCCTATGACAGAGCTGCTGAAGAAGGCTACCAAATATGTTTGAAGTCCAGCATGTGAAGCAGCATTCAAGGCTTTAGTCAAGCACCTGACATCAGCACCGGTTTTGGCGAAGCCAGACACAACAAAACCATTCGATGTGTACTGCGATGCATCCGGCATTGGGCTTGGATGTGTGCTGATGCAAGACCGAAAAGTGGTCGCGTATGGATCACGGCAGCTTAGAAACCATGAGCAGAATTATCCAACCCACGACTTGGAGCTCGCTGCCGTGGTACTTGCACTAAAAATGTGGAGGCACTACCTACTCGGTAACCTCGTACATTTGTATATCGACCACAAAAGCCTCAAGTACATATTCACTCAGAAGGAGCTGAACATGAGGCAACGAAGATGGTTAGAACTGATAAAGGATTACGAAATAGAGATCCATTATCATCCGGGCAAGGCAAACGTAGTGGCAGATGCGCTGAGCCGCAAGTCACACGTCAACAAGCTGACCATCACACCGTTGGAAGAGAGCGAACAACCGCTACATGTGATTCCACATGGAGCTCTCTACAACTTAGCTTTGATCCCCACCATCCGTGAAGAGAAAGCGGCAGCCCAGAAGAATGACACCGGCATGTCACATTTGCGGAGACGTGTAGACAGTGGGGAGCTGAAATGTTTCCGGAAGGACGGAGACGGCGTCCTTTGGTTCAAGGACCGGATCGTCGTACCCCGTAACCTGGAATTACGGAAGAAGATCTTTGATGAGGCTTACTTGTCAAAGTTTTCTATTCACCCCGGCAGCAACAAAATGTATCAAGAACTAAGAAGCAAGTTTTGGTGGACACGGATGAAGTGTGAGACTGCAAAATATGTGTCCGAATGTGATACATGTCGAAGGGTGAAGGCAGACCATATGCGGAAACCGGGACTGCTGCAACCACTGGGCATTCCTGCCTGGAAGTGGGAGGATGTGAGCATGGACTTCATCGTCGGTTTACCCACCACCTTTCAAAAACATGATTCTGTGTGGGTGATTGTCGATCGGCTCACCAAGGTTGCCCATTTCATCCCGGTCAACACCAATTACAACGCCAAGAAGTACGCTGAACTGTACATCTCACGGATCCTATGCTTGTACGGCGTACCCCGTACCATCATATCGGATCGGGGCACTTTATTTGTGTCCCGTTTTTGGGAGCAGCTGCACGCTGCCTTGGGGACAAAGCTGATCCGTAGTTCAGCATACCACCCGCAGACGGATGGGCAAACCGAGCGGGTAAATCAGATCCTAGAAGACATGCTACGAGCTTGCGCTATCAGCCACGGCAAGAATTGGGATGATCACTTTCCGATAGCCGAGTTCTCGTACAATAATGGGTACCAAGCCAGCAAAAAGATGGCACCTTATGAGGCGCTATACGGACGGAAATGCCGCACACCACTGAATTGGTGTGAGTCTGGCGAAAGGGTTACCTTCAGGATTGATTTTGTCAACAACGCGGAAGAAAAGGTTCGACTGATTCAAGCGAACCTAAAAGCCTCCCAATCCCGTCAGAAACAGTATGCGGACCGGAGAAGACGCCCATTACAATTCGAAGTGGGGGATCACGTATACCTACGTGTGTCTCCAATGAAGGGTGTAAACAGATTCGGGGTGAGAGGAAAGTTGGCACCCCGATTCATCGGTCCATTCCGGATTACCGAAAGATGTGGATCAGTGGCATACCGGCTGAAATTACCAGAAGCACTTTCTGGTGTGCACGACGTCTTTCTCATTTCCCAGCTGAAGAAGTGTCTCAAGCTATCAATTACTATTCAGCTGGAAGATATTGAAGAACTGCAACCGGATCTCACCTATTGGGAGGAACCGGTGCAAATTATCGATGAAAAGGCCCGAACCACACGCAACCGTACGTTGTGGTTCTACAAGGTTCTATGGAGTAATCACTCCATGGATGAAGCGACATGGGAGAGCGAAGAATTTCTTCGCGCTAACTACCCCGACTTTTTCACGTCGCATATCCGGTAATTTTCCACCGTCCTCTCTCTCATTTTTACCTTATAATCTCGGGGCGAGATTCTTTTAAGGGGGGAGGAATGTAAGGGCCTCAGTTTTTGACACATATTTGAAGTGTTCATCACCATACACACACACCTCATTTGAGGAAAGTTGATGAACACAAATAAAGAGCAAGTAACCACCATCAACATGCTCATTAGAGAACAAACTCACATATTGCAAAAGTGGTATTTCCCACATGTGATATAGAGGGGCTGGGCATATGAAAACTCCTACACATTGCTAAGGATGTCATGCCAAGTTTCACCCAAATTAAAAACCTTTTTGAGGTCATTTTGGGTATAGCTAGAAAGAGGGCAGTTTGAAACCATATTCAAATTCAAACTGTTTTTATCCCATGAATTCAAAAGTGGGAGGCATATTCTTATTCAGCACATTTTTGTGAGCCCACACACCAATTTTCACTCCATTTGGAGTTGATCTTGACATAAGCTAAGTAGGACAAATTCAAACTTTATTTGAATTCAAAACTGAACTTGTGCTGAAATTCATTCAAACCAAACCCAATTTGAATTCTAATCAATTCAAATGGCTCATGGGTGGATAATTTGAATCACCAGGGGTATTATGGGGCTCACTGTTTACAACAGTGATTAGGAGTAAATTTCAGAGGTTAAAACCCCGGGTGGGACCCACATGTCATAGAGAGAAGAAGGCAAAACTTGCACACAAAGTCACAGCCTCGGTGGGGAATTCCACCGAGCAGCTGTCGGCTGTGCCACCGAGCAGCCACCGGCCACCAGCTGCTTCCCCTCTACACGCGCTGGCGCCCAGGCGGCCTGCTCGCGCCCCCACGTGACCGTCACCGCCTCAGCAGAGTGAAGACCGGGTGCCTTCTTATCCCCGTGAGCGACACCGGGCGGCGCCATTCTTTTTTCTCCCCGAGCTCTCGGTCAATCGGGAAAACACAGCAAACAATCGTATCCTCGCCTCCCCGAGTTGCCAGGCAACATCCTGAGCTCGAGCACCACCCTCCCAACGCCTGAACCACCGGGTTCTGGCCCCTGTTCCCGTGATCAACGACGACCGCCGCGGTTTAGCTGAAGAACGGCGATCGGTCTCACGTGGGCAGCACACTACAGCCACTTCCATGACCGAGCAAGGGCGGCAAAAGGAGCGCACGGACTCCACGCTGCTTCCACCTGAAGCTCAAGCCACGCCGTGAACCCTTGCCGGCGAATTCTCAGTTTTTGATGTGGCGACCTTAAACTGAGCTTCCGGTACGGATTCTTCAAATTCTCATCTAAGATCCTTCTCTAGCTATCAAATCTTGCACATAGACGCTGGACTAGCCGGCGATCAAGTTTCTTTCTGCATCCGTGGTGTGAAACTGTCTAGGAGTGACGAATTTCGAGCTCGATCAAGAGTGGTCATGGCGGGCACGATCGCTCACATGGTGCCGACCGACTTGCCGCCATCTTTGCACCCTTTTGACACCTTGTCGAGCTTCCTAGAGGTACACTGATGCTGTAGGACCGTTTGTTCGAGGTGTTGGCGGGTTAGAACCCACGGTCGACGGCGCCGAACCGCAACCGAGGCCGCGGCACGTCGCCGGGCTATTTCCGGTCACCACCAGCCCGAACTGACACCACCGACGTGTTCCTCGACGTCGACAACCCCCTGGCGGCGAGTTTCAGACCATGGGAGGTCCGGCAGCGGCGAGCCGGCGAGCTCCGGGTCTGCTCCGGCGAGGGCGGCGGCGCGGGCGCACGGGCGCGACTGGAGGAAGACGAAGGCGGCTGGCCCATGCGTCAGCGGCTGAAAGAATTAAATTGGGATCGGGGTGTGGCCGGGATCGAGTGTGCTGGCGCGCAAAGACCCTGTGGGCCGCAGTGTGCGGTCGCCTCGGCGTGCGACGCGTGTCCCCGGGGCCCATCCGCAAGTTTAAACTTTTCCCCGAGTTTCAGATTTCCTTCAAACTTCAAATCCTCATTACTATAGCTAGAAAGCTCCAAATTGAGTGAACCAAATTTTGTTGGATTCAGCTCTCTGAGCACTTTCCAGCAAATCAAGTTTCACTTCATGAAAATCCTTAATTCCCCAGAATTAATTCCTCAAAATTTAAAATGTTTGGAATTTTAACTGGAGAATCCTTTGGAGGAAAATCCTGAAATTTTGCTGGGATGTTCACCAAAATATCCCTGAACTACCATAAAAATTTCAGATCCATTTGATCTTATTTGATCCACCTAATGGTGTGATTAGTGGAACTGTTCCAAAGAAAATAGAAAATGTTCAGAAACATTTTCAGAATTTTCTCTGAAATTGTTTAGCTCATATCATTAGTTAGGAGCCTTCAAATTAAGTGAGACCAACTCCATTAGAACCCTCTGAAAATCTAGTTTTCAGAAAGTCATAGTTTGTTACATGAAAATCCTTAGAACACCCTAAAAGCCTTCAATCAAGGTCAAGTTCATAATTAATTGTGGAGGGCTCAAATGAGCTTTGCTGCAATTAAAACTTGACCAAGTCTCTGTTTAGGTTGTAACCAAGCCACAGTAAAAGTTTCATCGTCATTGGTTCTGTATAGTGAGAGTTATAGACTTCACAACTTCAAAGTTAGTACAAATGCATTTAAATTGATACATGTACCTCTTCTATCATGTAGTCGCTAAGGTCGAGGAGGAACCCGAAGTCCTAGACTTCGTTACTCCGGAGGAACAGCTAGCCTACGACCAAGAGCAGCAAGGCAAGCTCTGGTTTGCATTATCCTTTTTACATATTTTTATTGTTTTGAGCACATACTTGAATACTATTGTTCATTGCATTAGAGTCTTGTTTGGAAACCCAAGTGCATAGCCAAGAAAACCATGGGTTGGTTTTAGGATTGCAAAACCCCGTTAGCTACTGCAAAGCTAAGATAGAGTAGGATTCGGTACAAGTCGAGTAGTTGGAACCACTCGCGAGCATAGGCTAGAGGCACTCGACTCGGGTAGAGATAGCACATGATACACATGGCAAGAAAAATGAGACCGAGCGGAGGGTAAGGGCAGAAGGACTTTGGGGCCTGTGTGCTGTAGCTCCGCTTGTGTCGATTGAGGACCGAGCCGTGTGCGGGCCTGTTGAACAAGCTAGAACAGTACCGAAGACCTACCGGCTATATGGGAACCGGGAAACTGATGTAACTCGGGTAGCTGGGTATTGAGGCATTGGCCGTCGTTCAGAGGGTAGGTTGAGAGCTTGAGGTGTAAATCGGCTGGCGGCACTGAGATGCGCGTGCAGAGACCTCTTGACGATGGGACCGGTTCAATATTTGGCTGACTGGTGAAAGGTGGTTGCGTACGGCGTCCATGATGGTTGTGTAGGCAACATCGAGTACGGGCGTACGTGACGGGTTATTCGGGTAACCCTGCAGGTGTAAATCGATTATAATCGCCGTCCCTCACGGTCAGTGAGTACCACTTGTTCACTGTACCGTGACGTAGAAAGAACAGGCTAGTTACATGTTAAAATGTTGCTGATTGAAAGATGGACTTGATTGTTAATGATTGTTGTAGTTTAGAGCTAATTAAAGTTCATTTCAACTTTTGGCAAAGTACATGAGAGAAATGCGTTTCTTGTTTGATTGCGGCTCTCTCATGTGCCCTAGCGTAAGGTTCTCCACAACCTGCTGCTAAAACTTGAAAGTAAGCAACAACAACAACAACAACAACAACCAAGCCTTTATCCCAAGCCTGTTGGGGTCGGCTAGACATGAAACCCAATATCAATGAAGTAAAAGAGAGGAAGAGTTATAAGAACAAGGAAAAAAGAAAAAAAAGGAAAAAGAAAAAAGAAAAAAAAAAGAAAAAAAGAAAAGAAAAAAAAGAAAAAAGAAAGAAAAATAGAAAAGAGAAAAGAAAAAAGAAAAAGAAAAAAAAGAAAAGAGAACAGAGAAAAGAAAAAAGAAAAAAAAACAAAACTACGATTCTGGCACATGGATTGCTACTTTCCATGCGGTCCTATCATGAGCTAAGTCTGTGGATACATTTCAATCTCTCAAATCTCGTTTTACCGCCTCCTCCCAGGTCAACCTTGGTCGTCCTCTACCCCTCCTAATATTTTCTCTACCTCTTAAAATCCCACTGTTAACCGGTGCTTCTGGAGGTCTCCGTTGGATATGTCCAAACCACCTAAGTCGATGTTGGACTAACTTCTCTTCAATCGGCGCCACCCCTACCTTATCTCGAATCACCTCATTCCTTATTCGGTCTCTTCTCGTGTGCCCGCACATCCACCGTAGCATGCGCATCTCTGCGACACTCACTTGTTGGACATGTTGCCGTTTAGTTGGCCAACATTCCGCCCCATAGAGCATCGCGGGTCTGATCACCGTCCTATAGAACTTCCCTTTTAGCTTTTGTGGGACTTTCCTATCACATAGGATTCCAGAGGCTTGTCGCCATTTCATCCACCCTACCTTGATCCTGTGGCAAACATCCTCATCAATATCGCCATTGCTTTGTAACATTGATCCTAAGTATCGGAAAGAGTCCCTTCTAGGTACTATTTGTCCTTGTAGACTAACATTTCCCTCTTCAGGACCAACACCACTAAAGTCACACCTCATATACTCGGTTTTGGTTCTACTAAGTCTAAACCCCTTGGACTCTAAGGTTTGTCTACATAACTCTAATTTCTTATCAACACCATCTCTAGTTCCATCTACCAGCACTACATCATCAGCAAAGAGCATGCACCAAGGGATATCCCCTTGTATATCCTTCGACACCTCATCCATCACCAAGGAAAAGATGTATGGGCTCAAAGCTGATCCTTGATGTAGTCCTACCGTGATAGGAAATGCATCAGTCTCACTATCACATACGCGCACACTTGTCCTAACATTATTGTACATATCCTTGATAAGGGTAATGTACTTTGTTGGCACTTTATGTTTCTCTAGTGCCCACCACATGACTGACCTTGGTATCTTGTCGTACGCCTTCTCCAAGTCGATGAACACTATATGCAAGTCCTTCTTCTGCTCCCTATATCTCTCCATAAGCTGACGAAGCAAGAAAATCGCCTCCATTGTAGACCTCCCAGGCATAAAACCAAACTGGTTTTTAGTGACATTGGTCACTTTCCTCAGGCGGTGTTCAATCACTCTCTCCCAAAGCTTCATAGTATGACTCATAAGCTTAATGCCTCGATAATTAGTACAACTTTGAATATCTCCTTTATTTTTGAAGATAGGTACTAATATACTTTTCCTCCATTCTTCAGGCATCTTGTTTGACCGAAAAATTGTGGTTGAATAGCTTTGTGAGCCATACTATTGCCACGTCCCCAAGACATCTCCACACCTCAATAGGGACATCGTCAGGGCCGAGGGCCTTTCCTCCTTTCATCCTTTTTAAGGCCTCCTTAACCTCAAACTCTTGTATCCTCCGCACGAACCGCCTGTTGGAGTCATCAAAGGAGTCATCCAACTCAACCATAGTGCTCTCATTCCCATCATTGAATAGCCCATTAAAGTAATCACGCCATCTATTCTTAATCTCTTCATCCTTCACTAGAATGCGGTCAGTCTCATCTTTGATGCATTTAACTTGATTGAGATCCCTCATCTTTCTCTCGCGGATTTTTGCTACCTTGTATATGTCCTTTTCACCTTTTTTTGTCTCTAGTCTCTCATATAATTTATCATAGGCCTGTCCTCTTGCCTTACTCACAGCCAGCTTTGCATTCTTCTTCGCCTCTTTGTACTTAAGCATGTTGCTTGCGCTTCTATCATTATGCCAACTCTTGTAACACTCCTTCTTCTCCTTAATGGACTTTTGTACATCCTCATTCCACCACCAAGTGTCTTTATCTACAAGTTTCTTTCCCTTTGTCACACCGAACACCTCACTAGCTACCTTCCTAATGCAAGTTACCATCTTCATCCACATACTATCTGCATCTCCATTTTCTGCCCAGGGTCCTTCTGTGATCACCCTATTTTTAAAGGATTCTTGTGATTCTCCCTTCAACTTCCACCACTTTGTTCTTGTGATTTTGACACCTTTGTCCCGCAAAGAGCATGTATGGAAGCGAAAGTCAGCTACCACAAGCTTATGTTGTGTCACAACACACTCCCCCGGGATCACCTTACAATCAATACACTCCCGTCTATCCTTTCTCCTAGTGAGGACAAAGTAAATCTGGCTAGAGTGTTGGGCACTACTAAAGGTCACTAGGTGAGATTGCCTCTTCCTAAAGAGGGTGTTAGCTATCAACAGATCATAGGCTACGGTAAAGTCTAGGATGTCCTTACCCTCTTGATTTCTATCGCCGCATCCAAAACCTCCATGTACTCCCTCAAATCCTAAATTAGTTGCACCCACATGACCATTGAGATCTCCCCCTATGAGGAGTTTCTCGGTTATCGGTACACTACTAACCATATCCTCCAAGTCCTCCCAAAATTGCCTCTTGGCACTCATGTTGAGCCCAACTTGTGGGGCATAAGCACTAATGACGTTCAAGACAATGTCCCCAATTACTATCTTGATTAAGATGATCCTATCCCCTCGTCTTCGAACATCCACTACTCCATCCTTAAGACTCTTGTCTATTAGAACACCTACGCCATTCCTAGTCCCAGCCGAAACAGAATACCAAAGCTTGAAACCGGTATTATCGACTTCTCTCGCCTTTTGACCCGCCCATCTAGTCTCTTGTACACAAAGGATATTTACTCGTCTCCTAATGGCAACATCTACTAACTCACGTAGCTTCCCCGTCAAGGATCCTACATTCCAACTACCCACCCGAAATCTATGTTCCTCGGCTAGCTTCCTTACGCTTTGCACCCGTCGAGTAAGATGCAAAGACCCTTGCTCACTTATCACTACATCCGGGCGATGATGTAGCGCGCCACTAAGGTGGTGGCGATCCGGCCCTTGCTCATTTAACACCATATCCGGGTTCCGATATGGCGCGCCACTAAGGCGGTGGCGACCCGGCCCTTGCCCACTTAACACCATACCCGGGTTCCGATATGGCGCGTCGCTAAGAGGGTTACGCCCCAACGAATTTCTATTGTGTTTCATTTCCATGAGAATGGCTAAGTGTAAGTTGTTGGCTCGCCAAGCCTATCACAACCCCCTCCTCCTTTACCCGGGCTTGGGACCGGCTATGTCATTACAACATAGGCGGAGTTAAAAAAAAAAACTTGAAAGTAAGGTTCTACTAATTAGGCGAGTCCTTGCAAATGCTTTTTACCTCATGTAACTCATCACCCCTCATGTAGAAGTTCCATGTTTAGGTGAGACGGGTCAGACATGCTGAGCCTTCGTGCTCACTACTTGTGTTTGAAGCTTTTGCAGGGTTCTATGAGGAAGGGACTCCCGAAGAAGAGACGGAACCCCAGGAGGGGAACCCCATCGAATGGGAGTCGTGCACGCCACAGAGTTAGTATGCGTGTGTGCTAGCAAGGACACGTTCAAGGTCTGAACGTGGACTTGATGCATAGTCTACGCCCGCGAGTGTAGACTGAACTTATTTTGATGTAAACATGTTCCTAAACTTGTTTATGTAATAAAATTTTGCTTCCGCTTTGTACCTTTGACGTGTGTTATCCGGTGCTGTGCAACGCAGCACCCCTCAGCGTGATCCTGGCTCGACAAGACCGTGGGGTCGTGTCAGATCAGCCAAGTGCCATTTTTGGGACATATCATCTCAGCGGAAGGCATTGTGGTTGACCCAAGCAAAATCGAACAAGTGCTGAAATAGAAAGCTCCCACTTCAGTCCATGAAGTCAGAAGTTTCCTCGGTTTAGCGGGATACTATCAGAGATTCATTCCAAGCTTCTCCAAGCTTGCTAAGCCGATGACGGAATTGCTGAAGAAGGGAACAAAATATGTTTGGAACACGGCGTGTGAAGGAGCATTCCAAGCATTGGTGAAGCATCTCACAACAGCCCCGGTCTTAGCTCAACCGGATACAACCGAGCCCTTCGACGTGTATTGTGACACGTACGGTATTGGGCTCGGCTGCGTGTTGATGCAGGAAGGATGTGTGGTCGCATATGGCTCACGCCAACTTCAGAACCATGAGCAGCACTATCCGACTCATGATCTTGAGCTTGCTGCTGTGGTGTTGGCGCTGAAAATGTGGAGGCACTATCTCCTGGGGAATTTGGTGCATCTCTACACCGACCACAAGATCTTGAAGTACATTTTCACCCAGAAGGAGCTGAATATGAGGCAAAGGAGGTGGTTAGAACTAATAAAAAACTATGAGATTGAGATTCATTACAACCCCGGCAAGGCGAATGTAGTTGCCGGCGCGCTGAGTCGGAAATCACATGTCCATAACCTCACAATTACACCGGTGGAGGAGGAAGAGCCGAGTTTATACTTGGTTCCTTATGGACTGCTCTACAACCTTGCCCTCATCCCTACTATTAGGGAGGACATCATTGCAGCTCAGAAAGTTGATAAGGGCATGGCACATCTCCGGAGACGGATAGACAATAGGGAGATCAAGTGTTTCCGGAAAGATGATAAGGGGACGCTATGGTTCAATGACCGCATAGTCGTACCCCGCGTTATGGAGCTGAGGAGAAAGATCCTCGATGAAGCTCACTTGTCTAAATACTCCATTCATCCAGGCAGCAACAAAATGTACCAAGATTTGAAAAAGAAATTTTGGTGGACGCGGATGAAGCGGGAGGTAGCGCAGTACGTATCCGAGTGTGATACGTGTAGACGAGTGAAGGCTGATCATATGAGAAAATCAAGGCTGTTGCAACCCCTGAAGATCCCAGCATGGAAATGGGAAGATGTGAGCATGGATTTCATTGTCACATTACACCTGACGTACAACAAGCATGATTCCATTTGGGTAATCGTTGACCGGTTGACCAAGACGGCTCACTTCATCCCGGTGCATACACATTACAATGCCGTCAAATACGCGGAGCTGTACATAGCGAAGATTTTGTGCTTATATGGTGTACCCAAGACCATCGTCTCAGATCGAGGTACATTATTTGTATCTCGCTTTTGGGAGCAGTTACACGCTGCATTGGGTACCAAGCTAATTAGGAGCTCTGCCTATCACCCTCAGACAGATGGGCAAACAGAGAGGGTGAATCAAGTACTAGAAGACATGTTGAGGGCGTGTGCCATCCACCATGGTAGGAACTGGGATGCTCACCTACCGTTGGTGGAATTCTCGTACAACAACGGCTATCAGGCGAGTATCAAGATGGCATCCTACGAAGCTCTCTACGGTCGCAAATGCCGCACCCCATTAAACTGATGCGAGTCAGGTGAAAGGGTCACATTCGGGGTTGATGTGGTGAACGACACCGAAGAGCGCGTTCGGACGATTCAAGCCAACTTGAAAGCCGCTCAATCCCGGCAGAAAAGCTACGCTGATAAGAGGCGTAGACCACTGCACTTTCACGTCGTAGAGCACGGGTACCTCCGTGTGTCTCCGATGAAGGGCGTTCACAGGTTCGGTGTGGAGGGGAAGCTCGCTCCCCGTTTCATTGGACCCTATGCCATCACCGAGAAGTGTGGACCAGCAGCGTATAGACTGGAGCTATTGGCATCTCTTGTTGGTGTTCATGACGTTTTCCATGTTTCCTGACTACGAAAATGTCTGAAGCATACCGCTGCTGTTCCTACCGAAGACATCGTCAAGTTGCAACCGGATTTGACATATGATGAATATCCGGTGGCAATTCTTGACGAGAAAGCCCGGACCACGCATAGCCGAACGTTGTGGTTCTACAAGATACTCTGGAGTAACCACACCGCCGAAGAAGCGACATGGGAGAGCGAGGAGTTCCTTCGCTCAAATTACCCGGAGTTCATGGCGTCTCAGCATGGGTAAGTCCCTATTACATCGCAGTCTCTTCTTTTGTAATCTCGGGACGATATTCTTTTAAGGGGGGAGGGATGTAAAAGCCCAAGAAAAGGGACTTGCAAAAACTTTTCATCACCTCACAACACCACAGCTTTTGTTGTGGATATTTTGTGAAGAATTGTGAAGAGCAAGTAACCTCCATCAAAAGGGTGATTAGGATGGGAAATCCCTAACTTTCACAAAGTAGGATTTATACACATAAACATGAGAGGTTGAGCTCACCCCTAGAACTTGAAAAGTTTTGGGAAGGTTCAGGCCGAATTTCATGCAAATCCAACACTTTTTGAGGCACTTTTGGGGGCATTTGAAAAAGAGGCCAATTTGAATGTAAATCCAAATTTCAGCAACTTTCATCACTTAAATTCAAAAGTTAGCTTCATATTCAAACTCAGCACATTTTTCTGAGTTAGTCCACCAATTTTCATCCCCATTGGACTTCATCTTGTCGGGAGCTAAATTTGCAAGAATTCAAAACTGAATTTGAATTTCAGTTTAATTGTGAAGCAAATTTAGCCAAACAAAAGTTCAAATTTGAGAACTTAAATTCAAACCAAGACTTGAGGGCTAAGTCTCTCACTCAATGGTGAGTAGCTGGGGATATATTCAGCAAAAACAGAAATGAAAAAGTGGAAAAAGAAATTATAGGGGAGGCCCACATGTCAGCTGCACACATGAGTTTCTCAGTCGGTTCCCTGCAACCGGGCTCTGCTTCGGGCGTAAGGCACGGGAGAGGCGGGCTGGCCACCGATGCATCGACGTGCCACCCCTACGCTCGACGTTTCTCGCGTGTAACATCTCAGTCGAGCAAACCGAACGCTCCACGTCGGTCTTCTCCCTGTTTTCCCCGAGAGCAGCCGCCCGAGCCGGATATTTCTTGCCGCCCGACCACTCTTCGCGCCCAATTGTCACTCGGCACCCCTAGGACCTTCCATGACCACCGGTGATCATGAGAGTGTGCGCAAGACTCCACTGGACCTCACCGAGCTGCCAAGCCGGTCCCTCACCCTCTGTGTGTGGCGCACAGCAAGAACTTTCGTCGGAAGTTCTAGTTTGAGCCGCCGCCGGGCCTCCTCAACGTCCCGGCGATACAGAGCACGTCACACCCTGTGTTGAACAGCAAAAAGGTGCGCCTACTCCTCCTCTTCACGCTGCCGAAAACCCTAGTCCATTCCTCCACGGGAGCCACGGGAATGTGGAAAATGCCGACGACATGTTCCTAGGCCGTGGGGGTAGATTCTTCCAAAATCTGTGACCCATATGGGTTCTCTGGCCATTCTGGTCATAGGTTAGGCTACAGACCTCCGTGCGAGTTGCCGAGGCCGGAAAGAAATGAGAGTCGTTGAGCCACAACGGTGTTCTTCAAGTTTTATCCTCTGCCACCGGTTTTTCAGCCTAGGGCGCACGGTGACATGGTGTTTGGAGGCGTTTCCAAGCCCTCCGGCATACATGACGTCCTTTTCCATGAGCCACTGATGCTCTAGAACAAATAAGCCGCGAGTTTGAGTCGACAGAGAGGACGGCCAACGTCGCCGGACTTGATCCGAAGCCGCCGCCCGTCGCCCGACCTCTGCGGACCTTTAGAGGTCACACCAACCCCAGAAACGTCTTCCCCGTCCCTCAAAACC
This sequence comes from Neostapfia colusana, assembly GCA_030760725.1. Taxonomy (NCBI): domain Eukaryota; kingdom Viridiplantae; phylum Streptophyta; class Magnoliopsida; order Poales; family Poaceae; genus Neostapfia; species Neostapfia colusana. Next base: position 24,216,728 of record JASWHV010000020.1, read on the forward strand.
CCTAGGCGGCAAAAATCGGGCCGAGAGATGGCCTAGGAGGGAGGGGCCGAGGGGGAGAAGAAACTGCCGGCGAGGAGAGCGTGCGCGCGGGAAGAAGCGGGCTGGAGGTTGAAGAAGAGGTGTCGGTCCCACCTGTCAGCCACTCGGCAGTTGAACTGAGATCCTCTGTGGCTGCTGATCTTTTGTGGCTACACCGTGGGAACTCAATAACCCCGTGTGTCCTCGGTTTTCACTGGCTGGGATTTAAAGCGTGGGCCCAGGTTCTTTTCCAATAGCAAAACAATTCCAGTTTCAGCTCAAACTTTAGAAATTCATAACTTTGTGTAGGAAGCTCCAAATTTAGTGAACCAAATTTTTCTGAACTCAGAATTTTTAGTACTTTCCAGCAATACCAATTTCAGCTCATGAAACTTAACAAATTTCCAGAATTAAATCCATAAATTTAAACTGTTGGGAATTTTTTTCTGGAGAATTACTTCATAAAAATTCTGAAATTTAGCTGAGAGGTTCATTGGAAAACCCTTGAGTCACAGTAAAATTTTCAGACTCATCCGAGTTCATTTATTCCCCCTAGTGGGGTGATTAAGAGGACTGCCCTGAGAAAATAGAAAAATGTACAGAAACATTTTTCAGATTTTCTCAAATCTTGTTTAGGGCATAACTTCCTCTAGAATTCTTCAAATTACATGAAACCAATTCCATTAGAACCATATTAAATTCTAGTTTAAAGAAAGTAATGGTTGGAGACATGAAAACCCCTGGAATTACTTAGAGGCTCAAGTATTGACCAAATAGGCTTTTATTTGTATAAAACTCAAATGAACTTTGTTTCAAATGAAACTTGGTCAAGACTCTGGTTAGGACCCTACCAAGCCACCATAAAAATTTCAGAACCAAAAGGGAGGGTTACCTAGAGTTATAGTAGTTACTTATTCAAGTTTACACACTGCATTTGAATTGACATGTAGTGTCTTGTTAACGTGTAGTCGTTGAAGGCGAGGAGACTCCGGAAGTGCTCGACTTTCTCCTTCTGGACGAATACCTAACCACTGACCAGCAGAAACAAGGCAAGCCCCAGTTTGCATTAACCCTTTTTATAAAGTTTTGCTTTGTTTACATGTCTAGTGTGAAGTATGAATGTGCATTAGGTGTAGGATGGATGAAACCCCAACTGCATAACCAGATGTTTCCCATAAGAGTGAGGGTAGTGTCTAAGGCCTCGAGTAGACAGGCTATGCTTAATGATTCATAGAACTTTGGTACAAGCCGAGTAGTTGGAATCTACTCACGAGTTAGGCTTGGGACACACGGGATTGGTTCGAGTGATGTGAGATCACTTTAGTAATGAAAATGAGACTAGGCAGGGGCTAGGGCGCAGCAAGAGGAAGTCTTGTGTGCGCAGCCCTGTCCGTGTCGATTGAGGACCGATCCGTGTGCGTCCCTGCTGAACAAGTATTGAACGTACCGAAGGCATATCGGATATATGGGCCCCGATAAACCGATGTAACCTATACCTCCGGACGTCAAGGCATAACGCACCGATTTATAGGTGTAGGCTGAGGGCAGCAAGGTGGAAATCTGCTAATGGGCATAGAGAGATGCTCCGTGTAGGGAACCTCCTGCTTGTTTCGGTGCGACCGGTTTGACATTTGGGCTATTGGGTGAAAGGTTGTCCCGTACGACATCGAGTGAGCGTGCTGTGCAGCTCCATGGGTGGGCGTACGTGACGTGCTCTTCGGGTATCCCTGCAGGTGTATATCGAGTCGATTCGCCGTCCCTCGCAGTGACGAGTACCGCTTGTTCACTGAGTCGTGACGTAGGCTAATATATGAAATGTGATGGTTAAATACTGCTGTTATGGTATAAATGTATTATTACATGTGTGCCACCAAATATTGCTCATTAAAATTTCTGATTCTTGAACTGTTAACTTGTGGCTAAAGGATGAACTAAGGACGAACTTGTAGGCGTGTCCGTTTGCTGCAACTGTACCATCCCATGTTCATTATACATTACATGTAGAGTTTCATGCCTAGGCGAGTCGGTTAAGTCTTGTTGAGCCAACGTGCTCACGGTTTCTGCTTAAGTGTTTTTCAGGTGAGGAGCCACCCACGGACTCGGGTTACGAGTCCACCGGCGAAGGTTACCCTCCATCGGTGTGACTCTCTCAATTCTGTGGGAGAACCACGGAATCGAGAACTAATGCATATGTGTGCCCAGGATGTTCATCACACATACACATACGTTCCACAAACTGAATTCAGATATATATAACCACGAATAACAGAGTTTATTACAACGTCTCATGAGTCTTGGACTCATGCTTACAGCGGAAGTCTTATTTCTATGCAGTGGAAATCTCTACTTTATTTCGGAAGCAAAACTACTGCGGAAGCAAAACTAAGCAGAAGTGGCTCCATCTCTACTCCCTCCACAGGCAAGGTTGAGAATAGATCACACGCCATAATGCTCCACTTGATCTTCATAGTAGGCTTCTCCTGCTGCTGAGGATGAAGTAATAATGCAAGGTTGAGTACAATGATGTACTCAGCAAGTGCGGGAAACACATGATATGCAGCTCATAAACAAGGTAGGCATAAAAGGCTTATTTGCAGAAAAGCAGATTTGTAAAATTATGATAAACAACAATTTAACTTTAGATGTAATCCCAGCATATATTAAATTACCAACATACCTCCATCACTTCCCGTGTTCCATCCGAACATTAATCAATCCTTTATTCATACTCACGAATACCTCCTCGTATTCGCTACCATCTCATCTCACAAATCAAGCTCGTCTCACACCGAGACCAATCTCATGTCATGACCCAACAGTCATGCAAACATCTCATCATCCAGACTCAACAGTTCCAAACCAATAACCATAACCAAGAACCTTCCCAATAACCATCCCGAAAAACCATCCCAACTAATCATGGCAGTTTAGCCAGGTGCTCGTGACCGTAAGCTCGGCTATCATGATAATTTTAGTAACTCTGCAGAGTTTGCACCTCTTTACCCACAAGTTTGTGATTTCGTCACCCGTCGGTGACTGCAGAACCTCCACTATACCAGTACACAACCGTCGGTGTATGGTCAAGAGATCACAAAATAGCCTTTACAAAGGGGTTACCAGATGTATGGACTCACTAAGGTTTCACCGGCAGGCTAGAATCTCCAATTCTCCCACCCACGGGCCCCCTCTTGTGCCATGCAGTTCCCAGGGCAGTCCTCACTCGACTCCCATTCCCCGTGCCTTCCACAGTCCATAACACTCTAGCAACTTACCTAATTACTCAGCTAAGCCACACCCATACTTGGCCTTGTGGTGGCACTGTTATCCTGGCATGTGCATGCATGAACCGGTCCTTAGATCTACGGCAAGTAAAACCACCATCTCATGCTACCACATTCACAAACCCAGGCTTGCCTAGATCTCCCTCCGATCCATGTTCATTATCATTAGTTTTCTCATTATCATTACGAGTGCAGTTAGCTAGACACATCTATCTCGCTTCCCAATCCCATAGACTCAGCGAAGCATAAAGCAAAAACCATACCCGACTCATAAACTTCCCAGGCGACAAGGGTGGTTTAATCAAAACTAGTAAACTCCTATATAAAAGGGTTTCCCATCTTGTTTGACTCAGTACGCACACCTTTTTCGCAAACAAACAGTTTTTCCCAAAATATAGGATCAATATGGTCAAGGAGCACTTGCCTTGTACTTGCGGTTCCGGTTGTTCTTGATTCTCAAAACCTGGTTGCTGTAGTTCGTCGTAGACAGCTTCCTGAACCTGTCCTGCTATGTACAATTCACGTGCATACAAGATTCACAGCAATCATTATCATGCGCAAACCTTAAACTAGATGCGATGATGCACATGCATAATATCCTATGATTTTTATTAGATTGGCTTGCATGGGCAGAGGTGTTCGGATTAAAGGTGGATGTGGCGATGATCTTGTCTTTAGATCAAACTGATCATCGAGTGATCTGCCCACGAGAAGGCTTCTGTTCGAAAGGAATTGAAGAACAGATGCAAGAGATGAACAATGATGTCGTAAGGTGGTATTGAAGTCCTACCTCACGCTCTTCTTGTCTTCGAGGTCCTCCTCAGACCGCTTGGTTCTTCTCCGATGATCTCCCTTGTTGCGCTTCGGCGATGTTTTGCTCGGTGAGTTAGGGCTAGGGCTCTAAGTCATCGGCTTAGGAGTTGAAAGAGAAGTTTGTGGTTTCGGCCAGAGGTTTTGGGGTTCTATTTATAATCGGGAAGAGAAGAGTCCTAATCTGATTGGATCCCGAATAAGAGTCTTATTCAGATCTTTGTTGGATCCTAACGTCTTATCTTTAGTAACATCGTGGAAATTTAGATCGGTTTCTGTTTCGTACTGGTATCTTTACGCGTAAAAACCGCTCCAGACTCGTTACCATCGTGGTGATGAGCTCCAGAGGCTCCACGTGTCCTCCCGGGGCCTAGTATCTACTTCTCCGCAGAGACGAGCTCTGGTTGGGCCACGTGTCAATCGACCAAGACCTCCCCCTCTTTTGGAGGTGAGCTCCGCGCACGCCACGTGTTGGCGCCGGTCTTCCCTCTCTTCCCTCCTCAGGAACATGCTCCGAGGTCGACACGTGTCTATCAACGAAAGACCTCCCGGAGATAAGCTCCGGTGGCGACACGTGTTCGATAGATCCGGATTCCTCTGAGATGAGCTCCGAGATGGACACATATCCCGGTGACGGGTCCTCTGATTTCCGCGAGGACTAGCTCCGGGGATGACATGTGTCCTACGAAAAATGCCTTTGCTTCTTCCGCAGGGGCTAGCTCCGTGGGCAACACGTGTCCCACAGGGTCGAACCATTTTTTCCAATTGCGGAGGTGACCCCCGAGCGTTCCGCGTAGCCAGTTTAGCGGCGAACCTCTCTTCACCTCACAGGGGCGAGCTCCAAACACGCCACGTGGCCTGCTGGCTGCGGAGGTTGCCTTCGGTGCTCTCTGAGGGCTTTATTGGCTATCCTTTTGATATTTGTCATTGTTCCATCTTTTCTTAAAATGTTTTTCTTCTTCATAACACATGAACATATGCTGACACCCGAGATGAGGGTGTCACAAATCTACCCCCCTTAAATTGAATCTCGTCCTCGAGATTCGTTAGTAGCAAATAGATGGGGAAATTCTGCCTTAATATCCTATTCACGCTCCCATGTGGCTTCAGCTTCAGTGTGATGGTTCCATTGTACCTTGCACCATCGAATCACCTTGTTTCGGGTGACCCTTTCCTTTACGTCCAAGATTCGGACAGGGTGTTCTGCGTAAGTCAGGTCCTCTTGAAGTTCAAGTTCTCCCATTGACACTTGTTCCTCTGGTACTCTCAAGCACTTCTTTAGCTGGGATACATGAAACACGTCATGTACGTCGGAGAGGTGGTTTGGGAGCTCTAGTCGATAGGCTACTTCTCCTCGCTTGTCCAAAATTTTAAAGGGTCCGATGTAGCGAGGTGCTAGCTTGCCTTTGATGTTGAAACGTCATTGGCCTCGGATAGGCGATACCTTAAGGTATACTGTAAAAGGCTCAGATACCACGCTGAGACGGCCCCACTGGACCTCGTCGGGTGGTGCCGTGTTATGCGGCACCCAACAGCACACGGGTCGATGAACACACATCATATTACATAAATAGTTTGTGGAAGCGTACAAGATTCTTTTACAAATAAATATATATCAGAGTAAACTACAGCGGAAGACTATCACTCTCACGATTCATATCTAAACTAGCAACAAAGAAACAGTCCATCCCGCGGACGTTTCTTACTAGCAATACGAAGATCAATCTGCAGCGGCGAGGATGCTCTTTGAGTAAACACTCGGAGGTTCCCGAGTCTCATCAGCATCCCTTCTCATAATCATCGAGTCAAATACCTGCAAAACAACTCGGATAGCATCCGTGAGCATAACGCTCAGCAAGACTTAACCGTCACCCTAAACATGAAACTCTAAGTGAGGTTATGAACCTAACATAGGATGGCATAAGCATAATTAAACTCGCCTAACAGTGAATCCTTACTTTCAGGTATTAATTGCAGCATTTTAAGTAACCTTGGGCACGCCACATCGGGAGTCCACAATCAAACAAGAAACGCTTTCCCCCGATGTAAATTGCTCATGGCATAAAAGAATCGAGTTTGCACTAGCCTATTCATCAAGCTTCAATACAAGGTAGAAGAATACTTCACATCAAAATGATTAGTTCCTTTCTCATGCAAGTTCTTACTACGTCACGACTGTGAGAACAAGTATGCTCAGTCCATTCCGCGAGCGACGGTGATTCGAATCAATAACACCCGGACTACACGACACGTACGCCCGTACTCGACGTTGCCTACAACAACCATCACTGACGTCATACGTGGCAGGTTTTCCCCCGTTTCACCCCCGCTGAATCGATCAAGTCGCCCCGTACAGTAGCTACTCTCATGGTGCACCTTCCGACGTGAGATGTCATGAGAATATTCCCCACATACTGCACACCGGGCGTCCGCCTGAGGCGACCCGAAAAGTCCCAACGACAGCTTCCCGAGGTACATCGGTTTACTGGGTCCCATATAGCCAGCATGAGTCCGGTACACAACTCAAACTTGTTCAACAGGGCCGCATACGGATCGGTCCTTGACCTACATGGACAGGTCTACATCACTCTGGCCCCTATGTCCTGCTGCTCCTACAACCTTCCGGTCTCAACTTTAACTTGCTAATTCAATTACGAACCAATCCCGTATGCCCTTGTTGTTCCTAAATCTGCGAGTAGCATCTCACCACACGACTTCTACCGAACCGTACTTAAGCATGGCAGTTCTACATGGTGAAAGACACCTACCCAATACTCCATGGGTCATCTGGCTATGCAAGAGGAGTATCAATCACTAGACCTAATGCACAGTTCATATCTTGACCGAAAGTGAGTACAAAGTAAAAACTTAACAGCTGTTAAATGCAAACCGGAGCTTGCCTGTTTTGCATGGTAGTCGTATATAACAGTTAGTGTCCTTGCAGATCCACCCTTGACTCTCCGGAGCTTGATCCACTTTGATGAATCACTCCTTTGAGTCCCCTTCGTTGTGGTTCCTATTGAAATGCATATGCACATATTTTATAGAATGTAATGGAAAGAAGTTATAGAATTACTTTCTTAAGAACAGAGGTTGTGTGGAAAAGCCAAGCATGGCTTGGTTTTCCTCTGTTGTGCAAAGAACAGAATTAAACTAATTTGACCTTAAGGCCCTTAGCTATACACTAACCCTTTTCTCTAATGAACATAATAGATAAGCTGAAAAGATTTGAGTGCAACTGAAGAACAAGAACTCCAATGGCCTCAAAACTTTTACAGCAGGTTCCATACTACCTAAGGATTTAGCTTGCTAAATTGCAGCTAATGTGGAGTCATATTGTGTCCTCCATAATTCTCACAATATCTCTTATATATTTTTCCCTTATACATAAGTATGGAGAATAAGAACAGGGAGTTCCAGGACTCATCTTGGGCTGATAATTTACATGTGAGTTCTTGATCACATGAGAGTCATCTGGTCCAAAATTCAGCCCTTTTACTTGGGTAGTTCTCCCAGAACAATTCTTTAAGCATTTATACGCAATAGAATTAATTCTGTAGTAATGTGCATTTTCATGCCGAACTAAGTGAACTACAATTCCAAGTATGTCCCATAGAGATTGCCTAAATTTTCCTATGATTTTTGGAGCTACGGATTGCTCAGAACAGATTTTTGAAGTGGGAAACATTTTCTGAAAATGTTTCTGGACTCTTATGAACACAGCAAATTGTTTTTTTAGCAAATTCCTACTCAAATGATCTTCAAATGAGCTGAAAAATTGCTATAAGGTCAAAAATATGCTAAAGAATATTCTGGCAAAATTTGGGTATTTTTGGACAAACCAAACTCCCTCAATAATTCTTTTTAAGAAAAATTTCCAAGAATTTTCCAGAACTAAATAATTCGTTTCATACAAATTGGGTTGTAGATTTGGACAGAGCTATTCAATATGAATCCAACCCAATTTGAATCACTAAATTTGGGGATTCCTAGCAAGAGTTATGAGGTTCTAAAGTTTGGGGAAAAATTCTGAAATTGACCTCTGTTTATTTTCCCATTTTCAGAGACATAAGGAATTAACACCACAATTGGCCAAGCAAATGAGGTCCAATGCTTCTGAAAATTTAACTGGAGTTCAAGTATTTTTGGAAGACTCTCCTGCCCAAATTTGGGGATTTTCCAATATATAGAACTCCTGGAAAAATTCCCACAAGCTTTTCCTTCTATGAATTAATGAGCAAAAACAATGGGTTTTCATAATTATTGGGTTGTTCCTCTCGATAGTACTCTCTTAAAGGAATCCAACAAAATTTATCTCACTATTTTTGGAGCTTCCTACACCAAGTTTTGCATTTTACAAGTTTGCACAACTCTCTGTTTGATTTTAAACAGCACAGTCGCGCGTGGGGCCCACGGGTCAGGTGCTTCTTCAACCTCCCGCCAGAGCCCGCGGGTGCACACCGGCAGAAAACTTGGCATGGCTCGTTCTCTCTCATTTCTCCACCAAATGAGCTCCGGTTTCGCCCTACATGCTCCTGGGAACGTGGCGCAGCTGCCGGGCAAGGTTTCCCCGCGTGAAAACGGCTGTAGGTGGGTCGGCACCGGCGGGGCGGCTCGGGAGCTTGACATGGACGCGTTCCAGCGTGTCCAAGGCATCTCCTGGCGAGTTACGATGTCCTAAAGCATCCCTATGGTTGTAGGAACATGGAACGGAGATCAGATCGTGCAGGAAGTGGCTGCAACCTAGTCGTCACCGTGGACCGTGACAGTTTTGACCGCCGGCGATGATTTCTCGTCGCCCGGGGCACAAGAGGGTCGGTTTCCTTTGGTTTTCGGCGTGGGAGGGCGCTAGGGCATCTAGTTGCTGTGGTTTGAATTGTAGGAGGTACGATCAATCGGTTTGGGAGAATTTCCCGAATTAAACACAGGTTGTTCTATATGTGCGCCGGTGCCAAAAATTGAATTCCGGCGAGCCGGCTTCGGGGGAGAGCAAGAGGACGACGGGATGAGGATCAGTACCTCCTGGCGCACCTCTGCGACCTCTTGAGCCTGCCGGAGAGGCGCTGGGCTGGCCGGGAGACAGGGGCAGTGGAGCAGCGCCGATGAGGTGCTCTGCTCTCGGTTTGTTTGCGAGGAGGAGAAAGCAATTGTGCCTTGCTTTGGCCGGGGGGGCACGTGATCACGTTGGGGGTGCGGCCAGGACCGACCCCAGGGCGCCAGCACGTGGAGACCGGCAGCAGGAGCTGTCACCGGCAAGCTGCTCGGTGGCGCTCGCAAGCTGCTCGGGAAAAGTTCCCACCGAGAGCAAAACTTGGGGAGTAAGTCTCCTCCTTTAGCTCTATGACCTGTGGGTCCCACCCCCCATTTCTTCACCAAATATCTTCTCAACCTGATCTTTTCACTCCCCAAAATTCTAAGTTTTAAAAAGGTGGGCTAGAATTTGAATTCTTCAAATTCAGTTTGAATTTGCAAGACTAAATCAGAATTTGGTTTAGAATTTGCAATTTCTTCTCTTTAGCTCTCCTTTGAGCCCACCCTACAATTGAAAAGTTGGTGATAACCTTTTCCCTAAAAACTCAACTATATGGCTGCATGTTAATTCAAAGTTTTTCGGTCACCATATGTGTGAACTTTGAATTTTCAAATCTGAATTTTAAACTCACATGCAAAGAGGTATTTAACTCCTTATTGGTCCAACACTTTTAAGTAAAAAGGTGAACCTCATGTTGGACGTTCATCCATGTATTACCTTGCATGAAGAAAAGTTTCAGCAAGTCCCATTTTTCATGTCTTTGCCACACATATGAACTCAAACTTTAGTTTTTATTCATACACATTTTTGGGACTTTTACATATACGAAGTCTCCTATTTCAAAGGTCAATTTCCTACGCCTATTATCCGCATAGCCTTTCTGTCGTGACTGAGCAGCCTTTAAGTTCTCCCGTATCGCTTGGACCTGCTTTTCAGCTTCTTGTAGTACTTCGGGTCCAAACACCTGGTTCTCTCCAGTCTCGTTCCAAAACAGTGGCGTTCTACACCGTCTACCATATAAGGCTCCGAAAGGCGACATCTTCAAACTAGCTTGATAGTTGTTGTTATTGAAGAACTCGGCATACGGTAAACTCCTATCCCAACTACGCCCATGTTTCAAGGCGCAAGCTCTCAACATGTCCTCCAAAATTTGGTTCGTCCTTTCGGTTTGTCCATCTGTTTGTGGGTGATAGGCGGAGCTAAAATCCAGTCGTGTACCCATGGCTTTCTGCAGCTTCCTCCAGAATCTAGAGGTAAAATGAGAACCTCGATCTGAGACTATCCTCTTCGGAACTCCGCGACGGCACACGATCTGCTCCATGTACAATTCTGCCAATTGTGCAACGTTGTAACTGGTCTTTACCGGAAGAAAATGGGCGGTTTTCGTCAACCGGTCCACAATGACAAAGATGGAGTTGTATCCTGACTGAGTACGTGGTAATCTGACGATGAAGTCCATACTGATGTCCTCCCATTTCCATTCGGGTATTCTCAAGGGTTGCAGCAATCCAGCGGGTTTTTGATGTTCGGCTTTTACCCGTTGGCATGTGTCGCATAGGGCAACGTATTCGGCTATATCCCTCTTCATACCATCCCACCAATAGCAAGTTTTCAAATACTTATACATTTTGGTGCTCCCTGGATGTATGGAATAGGGTGAATCATGTGCCTCCTTCAATATCATGTCGCGAAGGTGTCTTATGTTTGGCACACAAATCCTTTTTCCTAGCCAAAGCGTACCCTTTTCATCCTCCTTGAAATCCTTCTCTATCCCTCGTTGGATTCTTTCCTTGATCTCCTTGATCCCCTCGTCCGTTGCTTGGCCCTCTCTTATTTCTTGCTCCAATGGGGAGTGGATCTCTATTATCTCCATGTTATTCAAGAATCCGAGGTGTAACCGTTCGAACTCCTTCTGTAGTTCGGGTGGTAGCTCCTGAACTGTGAGTTGGTGACATGCTCCCTTTATGCTCAATGCGTCCGCTACTACATTGGCCTTCCCGGGGTGGTAGTTGATTCCCACATCATAATCCTTGATGAGTTCTAACCATCGACGTTGCCTCAAATTCAAGTCCGTTTGTGTAAATATGTAATTGAGGCTTTTATGATCCGTATAGATCTCACATCGATGTCCAAGGATATAATGTCTCCAAATCTTTAATGCATGCACCACTGCTGCTAGCTCCAAGTCGTGCGTAGGATAGTTAAGCTCGTGCTTCTTTAATTGTCGTGAGGCATAGGCTACCACTTGTCCTTTCTGCATGAGTACACACCCGATCCCTTGTCTGGATGCATCACAATATATGTCAAAGTTCTTGCTTACGTCTGGCAATACCAGAACCGGTGCTGTGGTTAGCCTTTTCTTGAGTTCCTCAAAACTTTCTTGGCAGGCGTGTGTCCATTGAAAGACTTTTACCTTTATTAACAACTCCGTCATAGGTTTTGCTATCTTAGAGAAGTCTTTAATGAAGCGCCGATAGTATCCTGCCATTCCAAGGAAACTTCGAATATCCCTCACGCTCTTCGGTTGGTCCCACTTCATAACATCTCTCACCTTTCCAGGATCAGCCGATACCCCTTCCTTGGAGATGATGTGACCTAGGAAAGATATTTCCTTTAGCCAAAATTGACACTTGTTGAGCTTGGCATACAACTGATGCTCGCGCAACTTCTGCAAGGTCAATCTCAGATGTTTTTCATGCTCCTCCTTACTTTTTGAATACACCATAATGTCGTCGATGAAAACCACGACGAACTTGTCCAGGTACTCCATGAAAACCTTGTTCATAAGGTACATGAAGTATGCGGGTGCATTCATCAATCCAAAAGACATAACGGTATATTCATATGAACCATACCGTGTCCGAAAGGCTGTCTTAGGTATATCGGAGGGCTTAATCTTCAGCTGGAAATATCCCGACCGAAGATCAATCTTGGAGAATACTTGGGCTCCTTTCATTTGATCGAACAGGTCCTCTATACGGGGAAGAGGGTATTTATTCTTGATTGTCACCTCGTTGAGAGACCTGTAGTCCACGCATATTCTTTGGGTTCCGTCCTTCTTGTCCACGAAGAGTACCGGAGCTCCCCATGGTGACGAGCTTGGACGGATAAAACCCTTCTCCAACTGTTCTTGAATTTGCTTCTTGAGTTCAACTAACTCGTTGACGGGCATCCTATATGGTCTCTTAGCTATAGGTGCAGTTCCGGGTACCAAATCTATGGCAAACTCAATATCCCGGTCAGGTGGCATTCCCGGGAGCTCTTCCGGGAACACGTCCAAAAATTCCTGAACCACTGGAATGCTGTCCAATATTGTTCCTTCGGCGTGGTTCAAATCTGCCTGTTTGGTTGTTTGCTGGGCTGACTCAAACTCGACACGGATACCGTGTTCATTTGTCAACCGCACGCTTCTTTCAGCACATTGGATTACTCCATTGTGCTTGCTTAACCAATCCATTCTGAGTATGATGTCAATCCCGTGGGAGTCCAAAACAATAAGGTTGGCAAGGAAGTCTACCCCCCTTATTTTAAGGCTTACTTTAGGGCATACTAAATCAGTCCTCATTTCTCCTCCGGGAGAATTAACTAACATAGCACATTCTAAGTGGGATACGGGTAGATGATGTTTGGCAACATATTTGGATGATATGAAGGAATGCGATGCTCCGGAGTCAAATAAAATGGTGGCTGGGTTGGAGTTGGCAAGGAACATACCAATGGCGACGTCCTCAGCCTGTTGTGCTTCCTCAGCAGTGACATGGTTAACGTGGCCACGAGCATAGTTCTGCGGTCCACGGTTCCCTTGGTGGTCCCCTCCGTTTGGTCGCTGGTTCTGCTTGGGCACGTTACCTTGCTGTCCAGGGCCTCTCCTCGGGCACTGGTTAGCGAAGTGGCCTACTTCCCCACATGCAAAGCATGTCCTGTTGCCTACGGCAGCAGGTACGTTGGGGCGGGGGTGTTGAACAGGAGCGCCATTGTTAGGCCGGGGTGCGGGAGGCATGGGCACACGAGGTGCCGGTGCAACGAACCGTTGCTGTGGTGGCTGACCAGGGCGGTACGTGGGAGTGGTCGATCCACACTGCGGTGCAGGAGGCATGTACCTAGGTCGTACGTTGCTCCCTGGGGGCTGGTATGGCATCTTCCTTTTGCACTCTCGCTCGATCTCTCGGATCTTGTTTTCCACCACAATAGCCTTATCATCTAGCTTCTGGAAGCTTACGTAGTCATTGTTGAGGAGCTGAACTTGGATCTCATTGTTCAACCCTCTCATGAACAGGTACTGCTTCCTTTGATCTGAGTTGACATCTTCGGGGGCATACCGGGACAGTTGTATGAACTTGTTAAGATATTCATTCACACTTTTCTGTCCTTGGCGGAGACCTTCAAACTCCTGCCTCTTGAGCATCATTACACCAACAGGGATGTAGTGGGTGCGGAAACTTTCCTTGAATTCAGTCCAAGTGATTGTCTCTGGGTTGGCATGGGCGTTGCTCAAGGCATCCCACCAGTCAGCGGCAGCTCCCATAAGTTGGTGCGACGCAAAGAGAACCTTCTCTCGGTCGTTGCACTGAACAATGGCGAGCTTCGTCTCCATGGATTTCAACCAATCATCGGCCTCCATGGGGTCACTAGTTTGAGCAAAGGTGGGTGGTCGAGTCCTCATGAACTCTCCCAACCTGTTATGAGCCGGCGGTGGTGGTGGCGGTGGTGCCGGAACGGGGTTTTGGTTGGCCTGCAACTGACCTAAAGTTTGGATCATGGTTTGCATAAGCTGGTTTTGCATGGCCATCAACCTTTCCAGATAGTTTTCACCAGCTCCGGAGTTAGCAGGAACTTCCTCGTGGTCATTTTCCTGGACATTCCTTCGGCTGGTGTTTCCCCTCACCATCTGTGAGAGAGATCAAAATAGAATAGAAGGTTAGAAGGTTAGGTGGGTCCCCTCAACTATATGCATCAAGGTGAGTTGGACTATATATATTAGTCCTTATGAGGATGTGATCAAGTGCCGAAGCATTTCACACCTCTTTCTTCTTACGTATAGATATGGACAACGTTTTTGAGACGTCCCACAACTTCATACTAAACACATATTCACAGATAATCATCACAAGGGCCCACACAACTCCTATTCAAGGAGGGCTTCCTATGTCAAGGTGGTTTCTAAAGGCCAATCTAAGCTATTCACCCTACGACGCTTGTGACTCCTATTTAGGGGTTAACCCGTAGCTCTGTTATCTATCTAAGGTTTTCTATCTAGGCGTGTAACCTACTGTCAACCCGTGGCTCTGATACCAATCTATGACGCCCTCAATTCTGTGGGAGAAACACGGAATCGAGAACTAATGCATATGTGTGCCCAGGATGTTCATCACACATACACATACGTTCCACAAACTGAATTCAGATATATATAACCACGAATAACAGAGTTTATTACAACGTCTCATGAGTCTTGGACTCATGCTTACAGCGGAAGTCTTATTTCTATGCAGCGGAAATCTCTACTTTATTTCAGAAGCAAAACTACTGCGGAAGCAAAACTAAGCAGAAGTGGCTCCATCTCTACTCCCTCCACAGGCAAGGTTGAGAATAGATCACACGCCATAATGCTCCACTTGATCTTCATAGTAGGCTTCTCCTGCTGCTGAGGATGAAGTAATAATGCAAGGTTGAGTACAATGATGTACTCAGCAAGTGCGGGAAAACACATGATATGCAGCTCATAAACAAGGTAGGCATAAAAGGCTTATTTGCAGAAAAGCAGATTTGTAAAATTATGATAAACAGCAATTTAACTTTAGATGTAATCCCAGCATATATTAAATTACCAACATACCTCCATCACTTCCTGTGTTCCATCCGAACATTAATCAATCCTTTATTCATACTCACGAATACCTCCTCGTATTCTCTACCATCTCATCTCACAAATCAATCTCGTCTCACACCGAGACCAATCTCATGTCATGACCCAACAGTCATGCAAACATCTCATCATCCAGACTCAACAGTTCCAAACCAATAACCATAACTAAGAACCTTCCCAATAACCACCCCGAAAAACCATCCCAACTAATCATGGCAGTTTAGCCAGGTGCTCATGACCGTAAGCTCGGCTGTCATGATAGTTTTAGTAACTCTGCAGAGTTTGCACCTCTTTACCCACAAGTTTGTGATTTCGTCACCTGTCGGTGACTGCAGAACCTCCATTATACCAGTTCACAACCGTCGGTGTATGGTCAAGAGATCAAAAAATAGCCTTTACAAAGGGGTTACTAGATGTATGGACTCACTAAGGTTTCACCGGCAGGCTAGAATCTCCAATTCTCCCACCCACGGGCCCCCTCTTGTGCCATGCAGTTCCCAGGGCAGTCCTCACTCGACTCCCATTCTCCGCGCCTTCCACAGTCCATAACACTCTAGCAACTTACCTAATTACTCAGCTAAGCCGCACCCATACTTGGCCTTGTGGTGGCACTGTTATCCTGGCATGTGCATGCATGAACCGGTCCTTAGATCTACGGCAAGTAAAACCACCATCTCATGCTACCACATTCACAAACCCAGGCTTGCATAGATCTCCCTCCGATCCATGTTCATTATCATTAGTTTTCTCATTATCATTATGAGTGCAGTTAGCTAGACACATCTATCTCGCTTCCCAATCCCATAGACTCAGCGAAGCATAAAGCAAAAACCATACCCGACTCATAAACTTCCCAGGCGACAACGGTGGTTTAATCAAAACTAGTAAACTCCTATATAAAAGGGTTTCCCATCATGTTTGACTCAGTACGCACACCTTTTTCGCAAACAAACAGTTTTTCCCAAAATATAGGATCAATATGGTCAAGGAGCACTTGCCTTGTACTTGCGGTTCCGGTTGTTCTTGATTCTCAAAACCTGGTTGCTGTAGTTCATCGTAGACAGCTTCCTGAACCTGTCCTGCTATGTAGGATTCACGTGCATACAAGATTCACAGCAATCAATATCATGCGCAAACCTTAAACTAGATGCGATGATGCACATGCATAATATCTTATGATTTTTATTAGATTGGCTTGCATGGGCAGAGGTGTTCGGATTAAAGGTGGATGTGGCGATGATCTTGTCTTTAGATCAAACTGATCATCGAGTGATCTGCCCACGAGAAGGCTTCTGTTCGAAAGGAATTGAAGAACAGATGCAAGAGATGAACAATGATGTCGTAAGGTGGTATTGAAGTCCTACCTCACGCTCTTCTTGTCTTCGAGGTCCTCCTCAGACCGCTTGGTTCTTCTCCGATGATCTCCCTTGCTGCGCTTCGGCGATGTTTTGCTCGGCGAGTTAGGGCTAGGGCTCTAAGTCGTCGGCTTAGGAGTTGAAAGAGAAGTTTGTGGTTTCGGCCAGAGGTTTTGGGGTTCGATTTATAATCGGGAAGAGAAGAGTCCTAATCTGATTAGATCCCGAATAAGAGTCTTATTCAGATCTTTGTTGATCCTAACGTCTTATCTTTAGTAACATCGTGGAAATTTAGATCGGTTTCTGTTTTGTACTGGTATCTTTACGCGTAAAAACCGCTCCAGACTCGTTACCTTCGTTGTGATGAGCTCCGGAGGCTCCACATGTCCTCCCGGGGCCTGGTATCTACTTCTCCGCAGAGACGAGCTCTGGTTGGGCCACGTGTCAATCGACCGAGACCTCCCCCTCTTTTGGAGGTGAGCTCCGCGCACGCCACGTGTTGGCACCGGTCTTCCCTCTCTTCCCTCCTCAGGAACATGCTCCGAGGTCGACACGTGTCTATCAACGAAAGACCTCCCGGAGATAAGCTCCGGTGGCGACACGTGTTCGATAGATCCGGATTCCTCTGAGATGAGCTCCGAGATCGACACATATCCCGGCGACGGGTCCTCTGATTTCCGCAAGGACTAGCTCCGGGGATGACATGTGTCCTACGAAAAATGCCTTTGCTTCTTCCGCAGGGGCTAGCTCCGTGGGCAACACGTCCCACAGGGTCGAACCTTTTTTTCCAATTGCGGAGGTGACCCCCGAGCCTTCCGCGTAGCCAGTTTAGCGGCGAACCTCTCTTCACCTCACAGGGGCGAGCTCCGAACGCGCCACGTGGCCTGCTGGCTGCGGAGGTTGCCTTCGGTGCTCTCTGAGGGCTTTATTGGCTATCCTTTTGATATTTGTCATTGTTCCATCTTTTCTTAAAATGTTTTTCTTCTTCATAACACATGAACATATGCTGACACCCGAGATGAGGGTGTCACAATCGGGGACAACGGCTGAGTGGGAGCCGTACACGCCGCGCTGAGCTGAGGAGTGCAGCTAGTGTGGGTTGCCCTAGGGCTGGTCAACCGACTTTTGCTAGATAGGCGGGCGTGAGTTGTATAAAAGAAACTTCCGCTGTGTAATATAGACATTAGTTGTAACTGAGTAGTGTACTACTTTGTACATTTCAGTTGGTTTTTAACGTAATACAATGTATCTTTATGATGTGTGCTGTCGGGTGTCGCATCATGCGGCACCACCCTCTGCGATCCTGGATGAGCGGATCCCGGTCCGCCACACCCGGTCAGGTGGCATACCTAGAAGCTCTTCTGGAAACATGTCCGAGAATTTTTGAACCACTGGAATGCTGTCCAATGTTGCTCCTTCGACATGGTTCAAACTTTCCTTATTGGTTGTTTGTTGGGCTGACTAAAACTCAATACGAATACCGTGCTCGTTTGTCAACTGCACGCTCCTCTCAGCACATTGGATTACTCTGTCGTGCTTGCTTAACCAATCCATCCCGAGTATTATGTCAAGCCCTTGGGAATCCAAGACAATGAGGTTGGCAAGGAAGTCTACCCCCCTTATTTTAAGGCTTACTTTTGGACATACTATATTAGTCCTCATCTGTCCACCGGGAGAATTAACTAACGTAGCATATTTTAAGTGTGATATGGGTAGATTATGCTTGGGGACATACTTGGATGATATGAAGGAATGTGATGCTCCAGAATCAAATTAAATGGTGGCTGGGTTGGAATTGGCAAGGAACATACCAATTACGACATCCTCAGCCTGTTGTGCTTCCTCAGCAGAGACATGGTTCACGTTGCCGCGAGCGTAGTACTGCTGTCTACGGTTTCCTTGATTGTCTCCTCCGTTCGGTCGCCGGTTCTGCTTGGTCACGTTGCCTTGCTGTCCAGGACCTCTCCTCGGGCACTGACTCACGAAGTGTCCTGTTTCCCCGCATGCAAAGCATGCCCTGTTGCCCATGGCAGCAGGTACGTTGGGGCGGGGGTTTTGAACAGGAGCGCCCATGTTTGGTCGGGGCACAGGAGGCAAGGGCACACGAGGTTTTTGTGGAATGGGTCATTGCTGTGATGGCTGACTAGGGCGGTATGCAGGAGTGGTCGATCCATACTGTGGTGCAGATGGGGGCATGTACCGAGGTCGTACATTGCTCCCTTGTGGCTGGTATGGCATCTTCCTATTGCCCTCTTGCTCGATCTCTCGGATCTTGCTTTCAACCACTATAGCCTTGTCAACGAGCTTCTGGAAGCTCGCGTAGTCATTGTTGAGGAGCGAAACATGGATCTCATTGTTCAACCCTCTCATGAACAGGTATTGCTTCCTATGGTGTGAGTTGACATCTTCGAGGGCATACCGGGACAGTTGTGTGAACTTGTTTAGGTACTCATTCACGCTTCTCTGTCCTTGGCGGAGACCTTCGAACTCCTGTATCTTGAGCATCATTACACCAGCAGGGATGTAATGAGAGCGGAAAATGTCCTTAAACTCAGTCCAAGTGATCGTCTCCGGGTCGACATGAGCGTTGCATAGGGCATCCCACGAGTCAGCGGCAGCTCCCATGAGTTGGTGCGACACAAAAAGAACCTTCTCTCGGTCATTGCACTGCACTATGGCAAGCTTCTTCTCCATGGATTTCAACCAGTCGTCGGCCTCCATGGGGTCGTTAGCTTGGGCAAAGATGGGTGGTCGAGTCCTCATGAACTCCCCCAGTCTGTTATGAGCCGGTGGTGGTGGTGGCGGTGGTGCCGGAATGGGGTTGTTGTTGTTGGCCTGCAACTGACCCAAAGTTTGGATCATGGTTTGCATAAGTTGATTCTGCATGGCCATCAACCGTTCCAGGTTGTTCTCACCAGCTCCGGGGTTAACAGGAACTTCATCGTGGCCATCCTCTTGGTTGCCACGGACGTTCCTTCCTTGGCGGCCAGCGTTTCCTCTCACCATCTGTGAGAGAGAACGAGATAGAATAGAGGTTAGAAGATTAGATGGATCCCCTAACTATATGCATCAAGGTGGATTGGACTATATGTATTAGCCCATATGAGGATGTGAACAAGTGCCGAGGCATCTCACACCTCCTTTCTACTTATGTGTGGGTATGGACAACGCTTGAGACGTCCCACAACGCACACTCAACATACAATCACAACAATCATCACAAGGGCTCACACAACTCCAATTCATGGCTTTATTCAATGGGGGTCCTATATGGTTTTAGGGTGATGCCAATCTGTGATTCAACTACGGCTTCTCCTAGGTTTGTATCCTATATCAAGGTAGTTCCAATGCCAATCTATGCATCCTAGGTTTGCATCCTATGGTCAGCATGGCTCAACTACCAATCTATGATCATTCTAGGTTGTGTGATCTACGATCATCCCGTGGCAGATTGATACCAATCTGTGCCTGATACCAACTTGTGACTTCTATCTAAGCGTGTAACCTACCGTCAACCCGTGGCTCTGATACTAATCTGTGACGCCCTCAATTCTGTGGAAAACCATGGAACCGAGAACTGATGCATATGTGTGCCCATGATGTTCATTACACATACACATATGTTCCACAAACTGAATTCAGAATATATATTACCACGAATAACAGGGTTTATTACATTGTCTCATGAGTCTTGGACTCATGCTAACAGCGGAAGTCTTAATCTAACAGCGGAAGTCTTTATTCTAGCAGCGGAAGTCTTGTAACCACTGTGGAAGCAATCTAAGCAGCAGCGGCGGCTCCATCTCTACTCCATCCCCCACAGGCAAGGTTGAGGACAGATTACACCCCTATTGCTCCACCTGGTCTTCATAGTAATCTTCTCCTGTTGCTGATGATGAAATAATAATGCAAGTTTCAGTACAATGATGTACTCAGCAAGTGTGGGAAAAATGATATGTAGCTCACAACAAGGTAGGTATAAAAAGGCTCATTGCAGGAAACAAAGTTATTTATCAAAACCACGATAAAACAGCATCTTAACTTTAAGTGAACGTAATCCCAACATGTATTAAATTACCAATCGTACCTCCATTATGTTCATCACTTTCCATGTCCCAATCAGACATTAATCAACATCATTCTTGCTCACGAATACCTTCTCGTATTCGCTACGATATCACGAATACTATCTCGTATTCGCTACCATTTCATCTCATAAACAATTCTGTCTTACACCGAGACCAATCTCGTTGCCATGACTCAACGGTCATGCAACCAATCTTATCACCCGGACTCAACAGTCCCAAAAACCAAACCAAAATCAAACCATATCCAAAACCATCCGAAACCATACCAAAATAACCATCCAACTAATCATGGAAGTTGGACAGGCGCTCGTGACCGTAACCTCGGCTATCATGATACTTTTAGACTCTACAGAGTTTGCACCTCTTTACCCACAAGTTTGTGATTTCGTCACCCGTCGACGACTGCAGAACCTCCATTATACCAGCACACAACTGTCGGTGTATGGCCAAGAGATCACAAAATAGCCTTTACAAAGGGGCTACTAGATGTATGGACTCACTAAGGTTTCACCGACAGGCTAGAATCTCCAATTCTCCCACCCACGGGCCCCCTCTTGTGCCATTCAGTTCCCAGGGCAGTCCTCACTCAACCCCCATTCGCCGCGCCTTCCACGGTCCATAACAATCTAGCAACTTACCTAATTACTCAGCTAAGCCGCACCCA
The DNA here is from genome assembly GCA_030760725.1 of Neostapfia colusana. Lineage (NCBI taxonomy): Eukaryota > Viridiplantae > Streptophyta > Magnoliopsida > Poales > Poaceae > Neostapfia > Neostapfia colusana. Next base: position 24,237,842 of record JASWHV010000020.1, read on the forward strand.
TACTTGGCCTTGTGGTGGCACTATTATCCTGGCATGTGCTCACATGAACCGGTCCTTAGATCTACGGCAAGTAAACCACCATCTCATTCTACCTCATTCATAAACCCGGCTTGCCTAATCTCCCTCCGATCCATGTTCATTAACAACATCAGTTCCTCAATATTCTTACGAGAGCAGTTAGCTAGACACATCTATCTCGCTTTCCGTAATCCCATGGACTCAGCGAAGCCTAAAAGTGAAAACTATACCCGACTCATAAACTTCCCTGGCGACAAGGGTGGTTTAACCAAAACTAGTAAACTCCTATAAAAGGGTTTCCCATCATGTTTGACTCAGCACACACACCTTTTCGCAAAAACAAAATAGTTTCCCAAAATATAGGATCAATATGGTCAAGGGGCTGTTCTGGCTGTTCCGGTTGCTCAAAATCTTGTTGTTGTAGCCCGTCGTAGATAGTTCCCTGAGCTTATCCTTCTATACATGATCACACACATACAAGATTCACAACAATCAATATCATGCACAAACTTTAACTATATGCGATGATGCACGCAATCCTATGATGCAGTTTAGTTTGTACGTGTTCTTGCATGGCTTGCATGGGTTTTACGATGTACAGAGTTGTCGAGATCAATTGTGGACGTGGCGATGATCTTGACTTTAGATCAAATCGATCAACAAGTGATCTGTCCATGAAAAACCTTCTGTTCGAAAGGAATCGAAGAACAGATGCAAAGAAAACGCGATGATGTCGTAAGGTAGTATTGGAGACCTACCTTACGTTCTTTCTTGGTCTCGGGGTCCTTCTCCTAGCAAGAAAGATCGTTGGGGCTCTCTTCCGGCGATCTCCCTTGACTGTACTCCGGCAAAGGGTTTATTCGGCGAGTTGGGGCTAGGGCTCTAAGTCGTCGACTCAGGAGTTGGAAAAGAAGTTCATGGTTTCGGCCAAAGGTTATGGGTTCTATTTATAATCAGGAAGAAAGAGTTCTAATCTGATTGAACTTCGAATAAGAGTCCTATTCAAATTGTCGTTGAATCTTAACAACTTATCTTTAGTTGATTTGGTGCGGTAACATTTTGGAATTCATGTCGGTTTCCTCCCGTACCGGTATTCCCACACGTACAGAAGCAAAAACTGCTCCAGAACTCGTTACCTCCGCGGTGATGAGCTACGGAAGCTCTACGTGTCCATCGGGGCCTGGTAATGTGGACATCACTCCTGCAGATATACACAACACTCACATGGTAGACATGCAAGGTCCAATTACTAGAGCTCGAGCACGACAATCGAATTTAGAGTTGAGCTCGTTCCTGAACAATTCTTTATATGTGAATTTTGAGAGTATGTTGCTACCTAATGGATTAATTATGATTAGTAACCATGGAGAGGACATGAAGATACATGGAGAGGGGTTTGGAGGCGTGGAGGACCAGAAAATATGCCAACAAGAAGTTAGAGACCGAGCCCAACTCATACTCGAGTCCAACTCGGGCCCAGGAGCAGTCCACCTTAAAATGGATGCACCGGAGGCATACGGACTCCGTTTTTGACGTTCTACATATGCACGGAAAGCTGAGAGGATAAAAATTCCAATGGAACTGGCCCCACGTCAAAATTCCCTCGGAGTCGAGAGGAAACATCGAAACAATATAAAGTTTAGAGTCTGTCAGGGTGTTGCATCACCTAGTTGGGCCATTGGGCCTTGTATCGAGTCCAAGTCCATTATGTACGTGTCTTAGGGTTAGGTCACGACCCCAGCACCCCCTGGTCATCCTCCACCTCCTTTATACCCCCTAGCCGCCATCACAAACAGCGTGGTTTTGCTTAGATTATTCTGTCAAGAACAGTTTCGCCGTTCATCGGTTTGTGAGGCCCCAACTTGAGTGCTTCATATCTTTCAGCAATTTGGTTGCATTCTTTCTTGTTCTTGATTGTGTTCTTCGATTCGAAGGCAATGATTAGCCTTCTTGGCGAGGTCAACCGTGCAATATCGGTTGATAACCTGAGGAGGCGTGGTGCTGCGATTGCAGGGTTCAGAACGTGTTGTTCGGAAGCCGGATCGATTTGTGTCAAGTCTCCACCAAATCGAGAGTTATCAGAACCTTTCGGAAGATCGGGACCCCTGTACACATCAAGTGGTATCAGAGCTTTAGGTGCACCGTCAGGTTCGCCTTTCCCTAGTTTTGTTTATCTTGAACTCGTCCTATCGTCCATGAAAAGGCCAAAAAAATTATAGTCATAGGTTTCCCCATCCCAGACCAGGTTTAGCCTTTTGCACAATTCTGTTTCGGAGTCTGTAGTGTTGAATTTGTGTCCTAGTTCATGTTTTGTTGCTGGTTTAATCGTTTTTGTTCCTACTTTGTTATTCCATCCGCTGAATTCCATCGAAACCCTAGCTGCCACAATCGTTATCAAATCGATCACCATAACTATTCATTGTGCTAGGATTATCCTTGTTCTTTAGTTTTCATCACATATTACGTGAGTTTATCCTACTTGATATACGCACACCATCCCACACGTTGTCACCATCATATCCAATTTTTTTCTCACCACCGTTTCCAATTCAGCTCCACCAAAAACATAATCTTGTGGTGCTGTCTTAAAACAGCCATAAGCTTGGCATTGGGTTAAATTACATTGCCCAGATTGACTTTGGAAGATTGATTATTTGGCATATAAAGGCTCAACAATAATCATAAAGAAACATATTGAATTTCTGTTGTCCACATCTTCTTTTTTCAAGTGAGCTGAAAATTTGTGCGACGTGTATATTAGTGCTCCTGATTTCACGGCAGATATAAAAAAATCAAAGAAAAAATACAGAAAAGAAAATTTGTGAAGAGGAGCACAAATATCAAAACTTGGGTGTGTTATTTTGCCTTGTGGTGCAATTGTTCCTGCTCAATTATTGTCTTTATCATTCATACTTCTTGCTGTCTTGTTCATAACATCTAGGATAAGACACTAGTAGGCCAGCAACTAGGACAAGTGTTTGGACATCTATTCAGCATTACTATCTGTTATTGAATTGTGTGCTACTCACATATATTTGGCCATCCAAACTCCACATTCATCCTTTCGGAGAGCGCATGTTTTTTACCCTTGCAATCGCTGAATCACGTCGTCCAGGTATCCTTTGCCTTGTTGTGGTAAGAAACTTGTAAGAGCTTGGTAAGACTCGACCCATTGCTTTGTGAGTTCCACCATCATTGCGTAGTAGTTAATAGGGATAATCTTGTTTTTTTCCATATTATTCTTGCTAACAATGTCAGATCATGTTGATCCTACGGAGTGTGTTTTGAAAAGTGAGATGAAGGGTTACATAGAACAAATGATGAAGTCTGTCAAGGAAGCAATCGCACAAGGGGTAAAAGATTATCTTGCTGAACAGAAAATACCCCACACCCTTGAGAGGTTGGACAAACGCTTAAGCTTGCTAGTTGGAAGGATTGATGATATGGAGACCCACCTACCATTCAGCCATGATGCTACCCACCACAACAACTTTGAAGAAGAAGAAGACGTGTTGTGTGATGTCAATGGAGAGGTGGATACACGTGCTGTGCATAATGTACATCTACGTCAACGCCTTCGTCAAAACACTCATGGTATGGTAGGAAACAACATGCATGGTTACAATAACCGCCCTTTTGATGACCCTTTTGCTAAAGTTAAATTTTCCATACCTTCATTTTCTGGTGCTTATGATGCTGAGGCATATCTTGATTGGGAAATGATGGTTGAGCAGAAATTTAATTCCCACCTTGTTCCTGAACAACATAGAGTTCGACAAGCCACTAGTGAGTTTATGGATTTTGCTATAATATGGTGGAATGAACTAGGTACCACACGCTTACAACCTGATACATGGGAACGTTTAAAAGAAGCTATGCGTAATCGTTTTGTTCCTCCATCCTACCAACGTGATTTACGAAAGAAATTGCAGCGCTTAGAGCAGGGAAATAATTCTGTCCAAGATTATTATGCGGAGCTTCAAAAGGGTATGATACGATGTGGGGTAGTAGAGGACACTGAAGATAAAATTTGTCGTTTCTATGGGGGTTGAGATGTGATATACAGGATATTGTTGATTATAAGGAATTTAATACTGTCAACCAGTTGTTCCAACTTGCTATGCTTGCAGAAAAGGAGTTACAGGGTCGTCAATAAAAGAACAAGAGCAGCAGCGGTGCCTCCTACACTCCACGCACGACAACATCTTCGGGGACGTCCAAGTCATTCCGTTTTGATGCCCTTTCACCAAAACCAGCAGCCAAGCTTCCTTCTGGCAGCAACAACGTTTCAGCAGCACCGAAACCACCACCTGCACGACCTGCGGATTCGGGTAAAATTCCATGCAGGTACCCGCCAAAAGTGCTTCATCCGTTGCTTCAACAGGACGCACTTCTGGCGTTCAGTGCCACCGCTGCCATGGTCTTGGTCATGTGCAAAAAGATTGTCCTAGTCAGCGGGCATACGTGGCTACAGAAGAGGGAGGATACATCAGCACCTCCGATGTCGAAGACAACAATGATGATGAATCTGCCATGGACAATGATGAGGGACATGTTTTTGGGAGTGAAGACACATCAGCCTACATGAACATCATTGTGCAGCGGGTGCTGAACACACAGGTACAACGACTTGATAGATTACAATGCCATAATTTGTTTCAGATTTTCTTTGTCATCAAGAACCGGCGAGCACGTGTCATCATTGATGGAGGAAGCTGCAACAACTTGGTGAGTTCTGAATTGGTCAAGAAGCTTAGCTTGAATACACGACCACACCCACATCCGTACTATATTCAATGGTTGAATGATTCTGGAAGAGCTAAGGTAACACAAACTTGCAGAATTCCGTTTTCCATTGATACATATGTTGATTCCGTTGATTGTGATGTGGTACCCATGCAAGCGTGTTCACTTTTATTGGGTCGACCTTGGGAACATGATAAGGATGCTTTGCACCATGGTAGAAGTAATAAATATACTTTTATGCATAAAGGAAAGAAAATTACTTTGATACCTTTGACTCCTGCTGAAATTGTACAAGCTGATAGGGAGAGAGCTGGAATTTCTAGTAGTTCTAAATCAGAAAATCAACAAGTCATTAATTCTATGTCACCACCAAATAATGAGACATCTACACCTAGTTCTTAGACTAAGGGAATTAAATTGAAGGGTCGTGTAATGCTTGCTACAAAATCAGACCTTGCTGAAATTTCTGATCATGATATTTTCTGTGCATTGGTGTGCAAACAAGTTTTGTTCTTCATTGATGATATTGCTAGGTCTTTGCCTCCAGCAGTTACTAACTTGTTGCAAGAGTATGAGGATATTTTTCCAGCTGAGATACCCCCAGGACTTCTACCTTTGAGAGGGATTGAACATCAAATTGATTTGATTCCAGGTGCAATTTTGCCAAACCGTGCTGCATATAGGACCAACCCCGAGGAGACTAAGGAAATTCAGCGGCAAGTCCAAGACCTTTTGGACCGTGGGTATGTACGTGAAAGCCTTAGTCCTTGTGTTGTTCCTGTACTTATGGTTCCTAAGAAAGATGGTACTTGGCGTATGTGTGTTGATTGTAGAGCCATTAACAAAATTACTATAAGGTATCGTCATCCTATTCCTAGGCTAGACGACATGCTTGATGAGTTGTGTGGTTCTATAATTTTCACTAAGATTGACTTACGTAGTGGTTACCACCAAATAAGAATGAAACTGGGAGACAAATGGAAAACAGCTTTCAAAACCAAATTTGGGTTGTATGAGTGGTTATTAATGCCTTTTGGTTTAACTAATGCACCAAGTACATTCATGCGTCTGATGAATGGGGTTTTGAGAGCTTTTATTGGAAAATTTGTGGTGGTTTACTTTGATGATATCTTGATTTATGGCAAGTCATTGGATGAACATATGGATCATTTACGTGCTGTTTTTAATGCTCTGAGAGATGCACATTTATTTGGTAACCTTGAGAAGTGCATCTTTTGTACGAATTGAGTTTCCTTTCTTGGCTATGCTGTGACTCCATAGGGAATTGAGGTGGATGAGATGAAAATTCAAGCGATCAAGAGCTCGTCAATACCTCAAGCCATCACACAGGAGGCACATGGTGGAGGCTTGATGGGCCATTTTGGCGCAAAGAAGACGGAGGATGTTCTGGCCACACATTTCTTTTGGCCAAAGATGAGGAGAGATGTAGAGCAGTTTGTGGCTCGGTGCACCACATGTCAGAAAGCTAAGTCCCGTTTGAATCCACATGGTTTATACATGCCTCTTCCCACTCCTTCCATTCCTTGGGCGGATATCTCTATGGACTTTGTTTTGGGATTGCCTAGGACTAAGAGGGGGAGGGACAGCATTTTTGTTGTGGTGGACCGTTTTTCTAAGATGGCACATTTTATACCGTGTCAGAAAAGTGATAATGATGTACATATTGCCGACCTTTTTTTTAAAGAGATTGTTCGCTTGCATGGTATGCCTTCTACTACATGTCACCCACAAACTGATGGGCCAACAGAAGTAGTGAACCGCACTTTGGGCACCATGTTGAGAGCTGTTTTGAAGAAAAATTTAAAGATGTGGGAAGAATGTTTTTTGCACATGTGGAGTTTGCATATAATCGGGCAACACATTCTACCACCAAGGTAAGTCCTTTTCGGGTAGTGTATGGATTCAATCCTCGTGCTCCTATTAATATCTTGCATTTACCTACTAGTGAGAGAACTCATAATTATGCAAAAGAATGTGCTGATTTTATTTTAAAAATTCATGAGACCACTAAACACAATATTGAAAAGATGAATGAAAAATATAGAATTCCTGGTAGTAAAGGTAGGCATGAAGGTAGACTTGAACCGGGTGATTTAGTTTGGTTACACTTGAGAAAGGATAGATTTCCAGAACTGAGAAAGTCTAAATTGATGCCTAGAGCTGATGGTCCTTTTAAAATACTTGAGAAGATTAATGATAATGCATATAAACTTGAGTTGCCTCCCGAGTTTGGGGTTAGTCCCACCTTTAACATTTCAGATTTGAGGCCATATTTGGGAGAAGAAGATGAGCTTCAGTCGAGGACGACTCTAATGCAAGAGGGGGAGGATGATGTGGACATCACTCCTGCAGATATACACAACACTCACATGGTAGACATGCAAGGTCCAATTACTAGAGCTCGAGCATGGCAATTGAATTTAGAGGTGAGCTCGTTCCTGAACAATTCTTTATATGTGAATTTTGAGAGTGTGTTGCTACCTAATGGATTAATTATGATTAGGAACCATGGAGAGGACATGGAGATACATGGAGAGGGGTTTGGAGGCGTGGAGGACCAGAAAATACGCCAACAAGAAGTTAGAGACCGAGCCCAACTCAAACTCGAGTCCAACTCGGGCCCAGGAGCAGTCCACCTTAAAATGGATGCACAGGAGTCATACGGACTCCGTTTTTGACGTTCTACATATGCACAGAAAGCGGAGAGGATAAACTTTCCAATGCAACTAGCCCCACGTAAAAATTCCATCGGAGTCAACGGGAAACTTTGAAACAATATAAAGTTTAGAGTCTGTCAGGGTGTTGCATCACCTTGTTGGGCCATTGGGCCTTGTATCGAGTCCAAGTCCATTATGTACGTGTCTTAGGGTTAGGTCACGACCCCAGCACCCCCCTGGTCTTCCTCCACCTCCTTTATACCCCCTAGCCGCCGTCACAAACAGCGGGGTTTTGCTTAGATTATTCTGTCAAGAACAATTTCGCCGTTCATTGGTTTGTGAGACCCCAACTTGAGTGCTTCATATCTTTCAGAAATTTGGTTGCATTCTTTCTTGTTCTTGCTTGTGTTCTTCGATTCGCAGGCATGGATTAGCCTTCTTGGCAAGGTCAACCGCGCAATATCGGTTGATAACCTGAGGAGACGTGGTGCTGCGATTGCAGGGTTCAGAACGCGTTGTTCGGTAGCCGGATCGATTTGTGTCAAGTCTCCACCAAATTGAGAGTTATCAGAACCTTTCGGAAGATCGTGACCCTTGTACACATCACCTGGTCTCCCCCTTTCTGCAGAGACAAGCTCCGGTTGTGTCGCGTGTCAAGCGAGCGAGACCTCCCTCTTCTTCAGAGGTGAGCTCCGCGTGCACCACGTATCCTGGCGGGTCGGGACCTCCCCTCTCAACAGAGGCGAGCTCCGTGAACTCCACATGTCAGTGCCGGACCTCCCTTCTCAACAGAGGCGAGCTCCGATATTGCCACATGTCCTAGCTGCTCGAGACTTCCTTTCTCCTCGGAGGCGAGCTCCGAGGTCAACACGTGTCCAGTAGTGTCGGACCTCCCGGAGGTGAGCTCCGCGAGCAATACGTGTCCCGCGTGGCTGGTCCTCTCTTTTCCGTGGTGACTAGCTCCGCAGTCGACACGTGTCCTTTGGGACTGGCCTCGCTCCTCTGCAGAGGCTAGCTCCGGGGCAACATGTGTCCCACGGGGTCGGACCACTCCCCCTTTGCGGAGATGAGCCCCGAGCCTGCCAGGTAGCCAGTTTAGCGGCGGGAGTTGTCTTTGGTGCTCTCTGTGAACTAGATTTGGCTCCTTTTAGCTATCCTTTTGATATTTTCTCTATTTCAGCTTATTTTAAAACGTTGTTCTACATGAAACATGAATACATGCACAAACCAAAAATGAGGGTGTCACACAGGTGGAAATCTGCTAACGGGCATAGAGAGATGCTCCTATAGGGAACCTCTTGCTCGTTTCGGTGCGACCGGTTCGACATTTTGGCTGTTGGGTGAAAGGTTGTCACGTATGATACGGGGTGAGCGTGCTGTGTGCAGCTCCGCGTGTGGGCGTACATGACGTGCTATTCCGGTATCCCTGCAGGTGTATATCGAGTCTATTCACCGTCTCTCGCGGTTATGAGTACCGCTTGTTCACTGAGTCGTGACGTAGGTTAATATATGAAATAATGTGATTCAATATGGCTGTTATGATTAACGTGTATTGCTACATGTGTGCCACCAAATAATGCTCACTAAATTTCAGATTTCATGAACTGTTAACTTGTGGCTAAAAGATGAATTAAGGATGAACTTGTAGGCGTCTCCTTTGCTACAATATGCCATCCCATGTTAGTTATGAACTGTATGTAGAGTTTCATATTTTGGTGAGTCGGTTAGGACTTGCTCAGCCATCATGCTCACGGTTGCTGCTATTGAGTGTTTGCAGGTGATGACTACTTCACGAACTTGTGGTACGAGTCCACCGGTGAGGGCTACCCTCCATCGGGGACCACGGTTGAGTGGGAGCCATACACGCCGCGCTGAGCTAAGAATTGGAGCTAGTGTGGGTTGTCCATAGGGCTGGACAACCAACTTTTGCTAGTTAGGTGGGAGTGAGTTGTAAAAATTAAGCTTCCGCAGTTGTAGACTCTGTATTTAGATGTAAACTAAAGGCTTGTACTACTTTGTACAAATTCAGTTTGTTTCTCTATGTAATACAATGTTTTCCTTATGATGTGCGCTGTGGGATGTCGCATCGTGCGGCACCACCTGAAATCCTGGACGTACGGATTCCGGTCCGTCACAGGCTGGCACCAGAGCTGCTTAGGGGATAGCACACTAATTAAGGACTGTATTACGGGAAAACTTAGGATTACGGTGAGCATTCGCTAGTATGCCCAAATAAGGACTATATTAGCATAGTTACTTAAAGTGCATGAATAACATATGTGTTATAATTTTGAATTTTGATTATGTAACGACGCGCCTACGCTCAGGTCAAAATAGTAAGGAACGCCACCGAAAGCGGTTCAATTTCGGTTTGCTTCCCTGACGAGGAAAGTGGTTCAAGGATAGGTCTCACAGCTTGGTGTGAGATGTCAATATGAAACTATTGAACTCTTCCTGTTCTTGAGTTCATATGAAACGCTGGTCCCTGGCGTGCTTTAGGCAAGAAAGTGGAAACCCCATCGTGTTCTTCTGGAAATAGCCTAGGAGGACATACGCAGTGCTTGCCATCGGAGTGCCCTGCAGGGCAGTAGGTGGTATCTATTGGGGTGATAAAATTCCAAACGTGACAACCCGTTCGCGCTCTACTCGGGTTCCCCGTCGTATGGTGTGAAAACACGATCACGTACCTTGAGACGTGGCTTAACTCAAGGACGGCCGTATGACAATGATACGGGCGTATGTATTTACTTTCAAATATGGACCTGCCTGAAATGACAACAGCCTTAGAGTGCATCACTATTGAGTGTTCTTATGCAGGTACTAACCACGTAGTATCCCGTGTAGTACATGTGTGCGAGAGACCGTTTAGGGCCACAATTGAGACGTATTTGCCGGTATAATCCGGTTAGGATTTTCCTTTTTGTGAGGAACATAGTACCGACATGTAATAAGTATTTGCATTAAATATAATGGTAACAATGCACTAAAATAACCAGGTTTCAATATTTAGGGCCCTAGTTGGGTAGAGAAGTTCAACAGTTGATTAGTTTAGTTCAAAGGGATTGAAAAACAGAGTGCTCTGTTGTGGCAGCAAGTTTGCTGAACTTGAACAGGGCACAACTCACAGATTACTTAGCCAATGGAGGTGTGGGATATAGTTATGGAAAGGAGTTTAAGGGCTCTACAACTTTGTTGTAGATTTCCAGAGCAGAATCACATCTTAAACTGGTTGAAACTCCAGATAATTGTAAACTGTCCAGAACCAGGACAGATTCAGAAACTCTCTGGACTGTTCTGTTTTTCAAGTATAACTTCCTGTAGAAAAATCTAAAATTGTAATATGATACATTTTTTTAAAGGGTAGGAGATGTGTTACATCTTTTTAATTCAAAGTTTCTGCAATTGCGGCACGGAATTCAGTGGAATTTAGGGTGGAAAACAGCAACTTCCAAAGGAGGTGCTGTTGAAATTCTTCCAGAAATTCTGTTGACTTTGAATTATCATAACTTTTAAACCAGAACTGATCTGGGGACAAATAAATACTCATTGGAAAGCTACTGAAGTTAACTTTAACTTTGGTATGAAACTTGAGTCATGAAAATGCCCAGTACCAGATAAAAATCTGGGATATGTAGAAACTGGTCATTCTGGGAAGAGGGATGGAAAGTTGAACTCATTTGAGAGATTGTTGTACCCAAGGGGGTTGGATTACTTCCAATGGGGTAGCACATGATGGGATACCGCTGTCCCGCTCAGTCACGGGGACGGGGCACCTTGCACGGGAATCGCACTGGGTGGTGCCGTGTTATGCGGCACCCAACAGCACACATATAAGGAACAATGTATTACATAAATCAAGCGGAAGCTTACAACTGCTCTTTGTAAATACTTTACATAAAGTAGCTACAGCGGAAGTCTATAACAGCTCACGTCGAATATCTAAGAAGCACTCGAGAAGAGGTCCAGCCAGCGGGCTCCTCTCGCTAGCAACACGAAGACATGGCAGCGGCTAGGTTCTCCAAGTGTGACATGACTCGGAAGTTCCCGAGTCTCACCAGACAACCTTCTTTATAGCATCGAAGTTTACCTGCAAAACCACTTATATAGCAAGAGTGAGCACAAGGCTCAGCAAGACTTAACCGTCTCTCCTAAAGCATGAAACTCTAGATGGAAGTAACTTAAGACTTTAACCTGTCATTTGCAAAAAGACTCGCCTACGAGTTTATCCTTAACTTTCAGATTTTAGCCATAATAGTAGTGACCTTGCGCCCAGCAACATTGGAACTCCACAATCAAACAAGAAACGCTTCATTCCAATGTTACTTGTCTCAAGGTGGAAAATAACTTTAGTTTGCTCTATCTCTACTTCAAACATGGTTTTCATGCAACTTACAATTAGCATAACAGCATTTAAAATTTTGCAAACTATTTCCACACAACTTGATTACTACGTCACAACACAGGGAGCAAGCGGTAATCAATAACTGCGATGGACGGTGATTTGAATCAAACACTACCCGGATAACTCGGCACATACGCCCGCCTCTGAAGATCCAAATCTGGCGTCCTTCATTACGTCGTATGTGGCAACCTTTCTCAGGACACTAGAATGTAGAACCGGTCGCGCCGTCTCGGGCTCATAGGTCTAACGAGACGATGTGGTATGCCTCTACAATCCAGTGAACCTGGTACATCGGTTTCCTGGTTCCCATATGTCAGTAAGCATCCGGTACACAACTCAATACCTGCTCCTGGGTGCCCGCACACGCATCGGTCCTTAACCGACACAGACAGAGCTACTCGACTGTCACACCCGGTTTTTCCGAAGAACAACCAAGTGAATATCACATGTATGCCAGGATCATTTTCTCATACATGTGATGACAAATAGTGAAGCATCATTTATTACAAGCCAGGTGTCGAATATAAATAAGTCTTACATCACAAATGTCTCAATGGACACTAATGCTTCATCACAAGTAAATAAACTAGCAGCGGAATATTATTCTTTAGGGCTCCATCACAGGCGTTGCCCGGGGTCTTCATGAACCTAAAAACCTTCCTCGGGTCCAAAATCTTGGTCATTATACACCACCTCATTATCTTGACCTGAGCAGCAATATAAACCAACAAATATGCAAGGTTGAGTACCAATGGTACTCAGCAAGTGTGGGAAAATTTTATCATGCATGGCTAGAACAAGGAGAGGTTGAACTCATGGTTAAAGCACTACGCAATTAATACCTATCACCTTAGCTTATTAAGCACCTACATTCCTACACAGGTGAAATGGTCCCAATCTCCCATCCCATCATCATAATCCAATAACCATAACATTATTTCCAATGTTAAGCTCCCCGCTTAACTTCCAAAACCATCAATCCTCTAATCATGAATAAGTCCAAGCCGTTCTTAACCGTGAGCACGGCTGTCAAGACAGTTTTAACTCTGCAGAGTTTGTACCACTGTACCCACAAGTAGTGATTTCATCCCCCGTTGCCGGGTGGACTAAAAGAACCTCCATTATGCCAGTGGCTACGATCCACATTCACACTTCCCAGGTGTGTGGCCAAGAGATCACTACGAAGCCTTTACAAAGGGATTCCCGACGAGCATGGGCCCACTGAGGTTTCACCCCTAACAGCATACAAGAGGCTCCAACCCCGCTGCAGTGGCCCCCTCTTGAGCCTTGCGGTTCATATGGTAGTCCAGCTGACACCCACTCCCCGCACCATCCAACACACCCATACTACGCCGGGGATACACCTAATTAATTGGCCAAGCTGCCCCATCTCAGCATGTGGTTGGCACTGTAAAGCCGGGTTACATGCTCCATGAACCGGTCCTTAGGATCCAGGCAAGTACTAAACACAAACCCAAGTCTCGTGCACCCAGCACACAACCAAAACATCCAACTTGCCTTGATCCCTACCTCTACATAACTCACAATGTCTCATTCAAGAGTATGGTAATATAAACTGATGATCTCATATCCCAAATATCCCATTCTAAGCATGGCTAAGCATATGCATGTAAATAAATGACATGACAAAATAAATCCCAACCCAAGCTACAAGGAAACAAGGTAATGCAATTCTAGGGAAACTTTCCTAGCATGGGTTTTCATATTTCATTTGACAATGCAAATAATTCTATCTACACATCCTAGCATAGGATCAAAGTGGTCAAGGACACTTGCCTCCTTCTTGCTACTCTTGAAATGGGTAGTCCTGATCTTGGAAAGGAATAACTTGCTCTTGAACAGGTTCTACTTCATACCATCACACATAGCAAAAGAAAAACAACAATCATAAGACATAGTTCACACTTCTACTCCATACAAACCACACATTCATATTTATAAAAGTTCTTTACCATTATATGTGTTGTGGTTACTTTATGTGTGTTAAGTTGTGGCTTGCATGCACTTTTAACCATGTATATATGATTCCTACTTTTGTGTCCACATTTATACTTACATACTATTTATATGGGTTTCCAATAAATTTCTTATATTCAACTACTACACCTTTTTACTACCAGGTGTGTATGAAAAGTATTTTTCTTCCCCATATGTGCCTTCATAATTTCTACCAACCCTAAACTGAACCCTTTGGATTTTAAAAACTCCATTTATCATTTTTATACTCCTATGCATAATTGTGTATTTTATTATGAAATTAGTAATACACATCACCTAAACAGTATAGGTTCTGGTCCTAAATAATTTAATAACATATTTTGACCTTGGCTTCTGATGTATACTATTTCATAATTATTTTCCCTATTTTTCTATAGCTATTCTTTACTTTAAAAATGTGTCCCTATACTAATAAATGTGAATAATAGATGAAACAGATTTATTCCAGCCCAAAAATATATTTTTATCTCACTCCAAAGTTTTCTAAGTACTGAGAAAGTTTTTAATTAATTTTGACAATTATGTTTGTCCCACTTTTTAATTTTTAAACACTAGTTACATATTCAATTTTCTAAATTAATTACTAAACAGGGTTAAAATAATGAATTCACCCCATTACAGGGTCTATAATATTATTTTCATAATTTCCAGGGGTCTAGCTACACTCATCAGAGGTGTTTTTCCTAATTTTTATTAAGTCCAGGGGCTAAAACTGATTTTTAAATGAATTCACATGATTTTCTGGAGTTCCAGGGGCTAGATCTGAAGTTTCCGGGGCTAGCTCTCAATTCCAGAGAACCCCAGGGGGTAGCACGTAAGAATTCCAGTCTTTATAATGCGGGGTTGACGTGGACCGTCCGATTTTAAACCGACGACTGAGATTATAACATCGAACCGGTACGCGGGGTTTTAAAGTCTACCGTGCGATTTAAAATAAACGGCGCAGAAGCGGCCACGTCGCTCTGATCGAGCGCGCGCGGCGCTGCCGGTGGCGCACGGCGGCGGGAAGCGGCGATCTCGCCGGAAAGTTTCGGATCCTCGAGAATTCTGCCTAGAACTGTGATCTGATGGCATAGATCGGTAGAGGGGAGGTCAGGGATCTCACCTCGGGGGTTTTCTCGAGCTCGGGGGTCCTGGAAAGTGCTCGGCGGCGAGGTCCGAGGCAAAACCACGGCGAAGCTCGTCGGCGCTGGGTTTACACCGTAACTCTCCGAGTTTTCTGCACCTGCAAAGTTCCCCGGAGGCGGTGGATCAAGAGCAGCGAGTTAGATCAGAGTTTCCGAGCTTAGATCGGCCAGAATTCACCGGCGAAGTCTCGGTGCTCACCGGAGTAAAAATCGGCGATCACGTGGGAAAAACCGATCGGGGCTGGGGTTTTTATAGCCGGGGGAGGGCGGTGGGTCTGTTGCGATCGAGTTTGAGTCGTTTGGGACCAGAATTCGGGCTGCGGGACGCGGAAATCCGGTCGGTTGCGATCGTGCGCGCGGGAGAGAGTCCGGGGTCGCGGGGTTAGGGATGACAGGCGGGTCCCACCTGTCTGTGAGAGACAGCGCGGCGCGCGCGGGGGCGGGCTGGCGCGGGGAAACTGGGCCGGCTGGCGGGTTTCGGCCCACTGGCCGGTTTTTTTCCCGTTTCTCTTTTTCTTTTTCCATTTCTTTTCTGTTTTGAGTATAATTTGAATTCCAGTTTGAATTTGAATTTTTGCAAAACATGCAACACGTCCAAAAATTTTTAAATTCCCCTCTGAACATGGTTTAGAGTTTTGAATCAAAATTTGGGGTGTTACAGCTCTACCCCCCTTAAAAGAAATCTCGTCCTCGAGATTGGTGTTTCTAAGAAAACAATTCCGGAAATTGTGCCTTGAGCTCATCTTCCCGTTCCCAGGTAGCTTCCTCTTCTGAGTGATGCTTCCACTGCACCTTGCACATCCGGGTTCTCTTGTTTCTGGTGAGGCGTTCCATCATCTCCAAAATCTTGTATGGTTGCTCGGCATAAGACAAATCCTCAGCTACATCCACTTCATTCATGGGTAACACCTCTTCAGGCGTCCTCAGGCATTTCTTGAGTTGTGACACATGAAATACATCGTGCACGTCTGATAGATGAACCGGTAACTCTAGTTGGTACGCCACTTCGCCTTTTCTTTCCAAAACTTGAAAGGGTCCGATGTATCGAGGTGACAACTTCCCTTTCACTTTGAACCGACGAAGTCCTCTGATAGGGGACACCTTGAGATAAACATAGTCTCCCACGTTGAAAACGAGCTCTCTTCTTCGTACATCAGCATAACTCTTCTGGCGTGTTTGTGCTATCCTCAAGTTGTTGCGAATCTCCCTCACCTTCGCCTCGGCTTCTTGTAGCACTTCTGGACCAAACACTTTACTTTCTCCTGTTTGGTTCCAAAATAGAGGAGTTCTGCACTTCCTTCCATACAAAGCTTCAAACGGTGACATTTTCATACTAGCTTGATAGCTGTTGTTATAGGAAAATTCCGCATACGGTAAGTTCTTGTCCCAACTCCTATTGTTTTTGAGTGCACATGCCCTTAACATATCTTCAAGGATCTGATTGGTTCTCTCTGTCTGCCCGTCAGTTTGGGGATGATAGGCAGAACTAAAGTTCAGATGGGTTCCCATGGTTTCATGCAACTTCTGCCAGAACCTTGAGGTGAACTGTGTCCCTCGATCCGACACAATCTTCTTTGGCACTCCATGGTAACACACGATCCTTGACATGTACAATTCTGCCAATTTGGATCCGCTGTAGCTTTCTTTCACAGGGATGAAATGAGCTACCTTGGTTAGCCTATCAATAATGACCCATATTGAATCATACCCGGATTGGGTCCTAGGCAATCCCACGACAAAATCCATGCTGATTTTTTCCCACTTCCATTCAGGCACTTTGAGTGGTTGCAATAATCCCGCGGGTCGTTGATGTTCTGCTTTCACCAACTGACATGTGTCACATAGGGCAACATGTTCCGCGACATCTCGCTTCATGCCATACCACCAATACCTGCTCTTGAGGTCCTGGTACATCTTCGTACTCCAAGGATGAATGGAATAGTCGGAATCGTGAGCCTCCTTCAAAATTAATTCACGGATCTCTTTTACTTCTGGCACACAGATCCTTTTCCCGTGCCACACCGTTCCCTGTTCATCCTCTCTAAAACCAGGAGCTTTATTTTCCTTAATGAGCTGTCTGATCTCTTGTATCTTGTCATCATTCTTTTGGCCCTCGCGTATGTCTTGCTCGAGTGTGGAGTCCACTTCCATGGCGATGGCTTCACCACTATTTACTAGACATAGATTGAGTCTTATATCCTCGTCCTTCAATTCTGCAGGCATGTCCTTCAAACTCAACTTATTGACCTGCACTTTCCGACTCAAAGCATCGGCCACGATGTTTGCTTTCCCGGGATGATAGTTGATGCCCACATCAAAGTCATTGATTAGCTCTAACCATCTCCTTTGTCGGAGATTGAGATCTCGCTGTGTGAATATGTACTTCAAACTCTTATGATCCGTATATATCTCTGTCCTCTTCCCCATCAAATAGTGCCGCCAAATTTTCAACGCGTGTACCACTGCAGCTAGTTCTAGGTCATGTGTAGGATAGTTCTTCTCGTGCTTCCGAAGCTGCCGGGATGCATATGCCACGACATGTCCTTCTTGCATGAGAACACATCCCAACCCATTTCCAGAGGCATCGCAGTACACTGTGAAATTCTTCTGCATATCTGGCATAACCAACACAGGGGCTGTTGTCAATCTCTTCTTTAGCTCTTGAAAGCTCGTCTCGCACTATGGCGTCCAGGTGAATGTGATTCCCTTCTCCAACAGTTTGGTGAGAGGTCTCGAGATCTTGGAGAATCCCTCAATAAACCGTCGATAGTATCCAGCCAATCCCAAAAAGCTTCGAACTTCCCCGACATTTTCAGGGGTTTTCCACTTCTGGATATCCTTGATTTTGGCGGGATCTACGGAGATTCCTCCCTCCGAGATTATATGTCCTAAAAAGGGAACTTTCTTCAGCCAAAACTCACACTTGCTCAACTTGGCATATAGTTGGTGTTCTCTCAGCCTCTATAACACCAACCTTAGATGTTTCTCATGTTCTTCTTCATCTTTGGAGAAGACGAGAATATCATCTATGAAAACCACCACACATTTGTCCAGATATTCCATGAATACCTTGTTCATGAGGTACATGAAATATGCCGGGGCATTGGTTAGCCCAAAAGGCATGACAGTGTATTCATACAGTCCGTACCGAGATACGAAAGCTGTCTTGGGAATATCTGATTGCCTTATCTTGAGTTGGTGGTACCCCGACCTGAGATCAATTTTTGAGAACACACAAGCTCCCCTTAACTGATCAAACAAGTCTTCAATGCGGGGTAATGGGTACTTGTTCTTAATGGTTACCTCATTCAAGGCACGGTAATCCACGCATAACCTTTGGGTTCCGTCTTTCTTGGGCACAAATATCACCGGAGCTCCCCATGGTGAGGAACTAGGGCGAACATACCCCTTCTCCGTCAATTCTCTCAAATGATCCTTGAGCTCTTCTAGCTGCTTGGAGTCCATTCGATAAGGTCTCTTGTATATCGGGGCTGTTCCCGGTACTAGCTCAATTGCGAATTCCACGTCACGGTCGGGAGGCATACCTGGCAATTCCTCTGGAAAAACATCTGGATATTCCCTGATAGTCCTGATTTCCTCAACTTTCACCTCCACTTGATTTAATTTAATGTCCCTCCTAGGCTCGTGTATCGTTATGAACTTTACTCTTGTGCCATTGGGGTGAGTTAGTTCCACCGTTCTGGTCGAACAATGGATGATTCCTTTATGTTTGGTCAACCAATCCATACCCAAAATAATATCTATCCCTTGTGAATCTATCACTATGAGGTTAGCCGTAAATACTACCCCATTAATGTCTAGGTTCACTTTGGGACACACTTGTCTTGTCCTTATTTCTCCACCTGGAGAGTTTACCGCTAGCATATGGTTCATTTGTGTGGTTGCTAGGTCATGTTTCTTAACAAACCCTTGAGCAATGAACGAGTGGGTAGCACCAGAATCAAACAGCAGAGTTGCAAGGTGTAAATTGGCAGGAAACTTACCAACTACCACGTCGGGTGCCTCTTGTGCTTCCTCCATAGTGACGTGGTTCACCCGTCCTCTCATTACATTCTGCTGCTGTGGCTGCGTGGGCTTCTTCTTTGGACACTTATGGGCGTAGTGCCCCACTTCACCACAGCTGAAACATTGCACCCCAATCTTAGATGCTTGGCCCTTGTTGTCTTGGGGTTGGTTTGGGGGTCCTTGTACTGCTGGTCGAGGTGGGTATGCGGGGCGAGGCTGCTGCACAAACTGACGTGGCGGCTGTGCTGGTGCCGCGGGTGGCCTGTAGTTTGGGTTGTACCCTCTTGGTGCTGAATAGGGTACCGCAGCACGGCTTGTCTGCCCCGTAGGTTGCTGCATCATACGTGGGCGGGTGTTGCTCCCTGAGGCCTGATGTGACCACCCCGCCTTCCTCTTATTCTCATTTTCCAGGGCCTTTAGCTTCCTTTCCACCACAAACGCTCTGTCTACCATCTTTTGAAAACTTTCATACTCATTGGAGGACATGGCACACTGCATCTCTGCGGTAAGTCCTTCCACGAAACAATCTTGTTTCTGCTCATCAGTCTCTATGTCTCATGGAGCATAACGGGATAGTTGAGTAAATTTAGTGAGGTATTCCATCACCGTCATGCTTCCCTGCTGCAGTCCCAAAAACTCCTTCCTCTTGTTTTTGAGTTCACCTCTTGGGATGTAGTGGTTGCGGAAGCTACGCTTGAACTCTTCCCAAGTGATGTTCTCAGGGTCATGATGGGCGGCCACGTAGGCGGTCCACCAATCAGCAGCAGGTCCATGCAATTGATGAGAGGCAAACAGCACCCTCTCATACCCTTGGCACTGTATGATCCTCATCTTACTTTCAATGGTCTTCAGCCAATCATCTGCCTCCAGAGGTTCAGCAGCACTTGCAAACTTTCGAGGTTGAGTTCCTAGAAACTCACTCAACCTTGGTTGGCGTGGTGCAGCTTGTGGAGGTGGAACTTGATGCAAGTTGGCCACCACTTGAGTCAAGTTCTGGATAAGCTGATTTTGATTCTCCAGCATTTGGTGGAGAGGATCAACTTCTTCACAGCGACCACCCCTGTCCTGGCCTCCAGAAAGATGAGGGTTGCATGCCTCATCATTGTTGTTGGCGGGGTTGGCAGCACGTCCTTTTCCACTTCCGGCCATCTGGCAGAATCAACAAATGTTAATTTGATATCATTTAGTATCATCTTACTACTTTCATTTGTTGGTGCTTTGAGGTTTTGAGGCTTTGTTAAAATTTTACGAGGGTTTATATCTCACACCAAATAAATGCACTATTATTTCCTGTGGGTTCACACACCAAAGCAAAACAATCTGAAGACGAGGCTGTGGACAATTGCTCATGGCTTCCACAACTCACGTCACACACCAAGCATTATCACACCATTAACTACGTAACGACTCGACTACTCGACCTCTTGCTATCTAGGGGAAAGACTCTACACTACTCGTCCTCTTGAGCTGGCTCCTCGGGATCTTCCTCCTCATTTCGGCTACCTTCTGACTCTGCTTTGGGTGGAGAGGCTGCTGGTGGAGAAGTGCGACGACGCCTGATTGTTCGGCGATCCGGGGAGTCAGGAGTCCATGGATCACTCACGGTGACACACAGTTCATTCCCATCTCCTCTTTCTCTCGCCTTTAAGCAAGCTCGCAGCAACGCCTCCATTTCCTTCAGGGTGTCTCGGACATCCTGAAGCTCTTGTTGACACTCCTGCAATCGAGTGCTGAGCATAGCAGCATCCTCCAAGCACAAGTCCATGTGCTCATGGGAAGTCCCTTGCTGCACCGGTGGGTACTTGTACTCCGTGGTACCACTCTCACGTTGGAGGACATACATGTACTCAGTTTTGTCCAAGTGGCGACGATAGATGTGACTCTGGCAGGTGATGGCCTCCCAGGTGACACCTTTCTCCGCGTCAACTTGTGTCGCTCGACAAGCTGGAGAGTGGTGAATCTTAAGCAGTTGATTCTCGTGTATAATCCTCATCTCCGAACTCCATTCTTTCCTCTTCTCACGGATGGTCCTGGTGGAGTTATAGTGGATGATTAGCTTGCCCGTATTGCCGGCGGCTTCGAGCATACGCCGAAGTCGGCGCAACAAGTCTCCTACTGCCAATCCGTAGGAAAGGTACGTCACTGGACGACTCTCCTCTCTTTCGGCAAGGGCAACTACGGGAACTCTCCCTCCTGTGGATTTACGAGCGGTGCGAATCATGCGAACCATCTAAAACAAAAGAATTTAAAATTAGGTTAGATAAATTCTCAAACAAAAATCCTATTTTGAATGAAAGTTGGGGTAAGATGAAGAAAATGACTCCTTTAATAACACTTTTCCACCCACACCTTGGAAAATAGTTTTTAAGAAAATAGGGCCCTTAAATACGTCCATTTCTACCTAGGTCCACGTTCCTACGGGCAACCTTGGCTCTGATACCACCTCTGTCACACCCGGTTTTTCCGAAGAACAACCAAGTGAATATCACATGTATGCCAGGATCATTTTCTCATACATGTGATGACAAATAGTGAAGCATCATTTATTACAAGCCAGGTGTCGAATATAAATAAGTCTTACATCACAAATGTCTCAATGGACACTAATGCTTCATCACAAGTAAATAAACTAGCAGCGGAATATTATTCTTTAGGGCTCCATCACAGGCGTTGCCCGGGGTCTTCATGAACCTAAAAACCTTCCTCGGGTCCAAAATCTTGGTCATTATACACCACCTCATTATCTTGACCTGAGCAGCAATATAAACCAACAAATATGCAAGGTTGAGTACCAATGGTACTCAGCAAGTGTGGGAAAATTTTATCATGCATGGCTAGAACAAGGAGAGGTTGAACTCATGGTTAAAGCACTACGCAATTAATACCTATCACCTTAGCTTATTAAGCACCTACATTCCTACACAGGTGAAATGGTCCCAATCTTCCATCCCATCATCATAATCCAATAACCATAACATTATTTCCAATGTTAAGCTCCCCACTTAACTTCCAAAACCATCAATCCTCTAATCATGAATAAGTCCAGGCCGCTCTTAACCGTGAGCACGGCTGTCAAGACAGTTTTAACTCTGCAGAGTTTGTACCACTGTACCCACAAGTAGTGATTTCATCCCCCGTTGCCGGGTGGACTAAAAGAACCTCCATTATGCCAGTGGCTACGATCCACATTCACACTTCCCAGGTGTGTGGCCAAGAGATCACTACGAAGCCTTTACAAAGGGATTCCCGACGAGCGTGGGCCCACTGAGGTTTCACCCCTAACAGCATACAAGAGGCTCCAACCCCGCTGCAGTGGCCCCCTCTTGAGCCTTGCGGTTCATATGGTAGTCAAGCTGACACCCACTCCCCGCACCATCCAACACACCCATACTACGCCGGGGATACACCTAATTAATTGGCCAAGCTGCCCCATCTCAGCATGTGGTTGGCACTGTAAAGCCGGGTTACATGCTCCATGAACCGGTCCTTAGGATCCAGGCAAGTACTAAACACAAACCCAAGTCTCGTGCACCCAGCACACAACCAAAACATCCAACTTGCCTTGATCCCTACCTCTACATAACCCACAATGTCTCATTCAAGAGTATGGTAATATAAACTGATGATCTCATATCCCAAATATCCCATTCTAAGCATGGCTAAGCATATGCATGTAAATAAATGACATGACAAAATAAATCCCAACCCAAGCTACAAGGAAACAAGGTAATGCAATTCTAGGGAAACTTTCCTAGCATGGGTTTTCATATTTCATTTGACAATGCAAATAATTCTATCTACACATCCTAGCATAGGATCAAAGTGGTCAAGGACACTTGCCTCCTTCTTGCTGCTCTTGAAATGGGTAGTCCTGATCTTGGAAAGGAATAACTTGCTCTTGAACAGGTTCTACTTCATACCATCACACATAGCAAAAGAAAAACAACAATCATAAGACATAGTTCACACTTCTACTCCATACAAACCACACATTCATATTTATAAAAGTTCTTTACCATTATATGTGTTGTGGTTACTTTATGTGTGTTAAGTTGTGGCTTGCATGCACTTTTAACCATGTATATATGATTCCTACTTTTGTGTCCACATTTATACTTACATACTATTTATATGGGTTTCCAATAAATTTCTTATATTCAACTACTACACCTTTTTACTACCAGGTGTGTATGAAAAGTATTTTTCTTCCCCATATGTGCCTTCATAATTTCTACCAACCCTAAACTGAACCCTTTGGATTTTAAAAACTCCATTTATCATTTTTTATACTCCTATGCATAATTATGTATTTTATTATGAAATTAGTAATACACATCACCTAAACAGTATAGGTTCTGGTCCTAAATAATTTAATAACATATTTTGACCTTGGCTTCTGATGTATACTATTTCATAATTATTTTCCCTATTTTTCTATAGCTATTCTTTACTTTAAAAATGTGTCCCTATACTAATAAATGTGAATAATAGATGAAACAGATTTATTCCAGCCCAAAAATAAATTTTTATCTCACTCCAAAGTTTTCTAAGTACTGAGAAAGTTTTTAATTAATTTTGACAATTATGTTTGTCCCACTTTTTAATTTTTAAACACTAGTTACATATTCAATTTTCTAAATTAATTACAAAACAGGGTTAAAATAATGAATTCACCCCATTACAGGGTCTATAATATTATTTTCATAATTTCCAGGGGTCTAGCTACACTCATCAGAGGTGTTTTTCCTAATTTTTATTAAGTCCAGGGGCTAAAACTGATTTTTAAATGAATTCACATGATTTTCTAGAGTTCCAGGGGCTAGATCTGAAGTTTCCGGGGCTAGCTCTCAATTCCAGAGAACCCCAGGGGGTAGCACGTAAGAATTCCAGTCTTTATAATGCGAGGCTGACGTGGACCGTCCGATTTTAAACCGACGACTGAGATTATAACATCGAACCGGTACGCGGGGTTTTAAAGTCTACCGTGCGATTTAAAATAAACGGCGCACAAGCGGCCACGTCGCTCTGATCGAGCGCGCGCGGCGCTGCCGGCGGCGCACGACGGCGGGAAGCGGCGATCTCGCCGGAAAGTTTCGGATCCTCGAGAGTTCTGCCTAGAACTGTGATCTGATGGCATAGATCGGTAGAGGGGAGGTCAGGGATCTCTCCTCGGGGGTTTTCTCGAGCTCGGGGTCCTGGAAAGTGCTCGGCGGCGAGGTCCGAGGCAAAACCACGGCGAAGCTCGTCGGCGCTGGGTTTACACCGTAACTCTCCGAGTTTTCTGCACCTGCAAAGTTCCCCGGAGGCGGTGGATCAAGAGCAGCGAGTTAGATCAGAGTTTCCGAGCTTAGATCGGCCAGAATTCACCGGCGAAGTCTCGGTGCTCACCGGAGTAAAAATCGGCGATCGCGTGGGAAAAACCGATCGGGGCTGGGGTTTTTATAGCCGGGGGAGGGCGGTGGGTCTGTTGCGATCGAGTTTGAGTCGTTTGGGACCAGAATTCGGGCTGCGGGACGCGGAAATCCGGTCGGTTGCGATTGCGCGCGCGGGAGAGAGTCCGGGGTCGCGGGGTTAGGGATGACAGGCGGGTCCCACCTGTCTGTGAGAGACAGCGCGGCGCGCGCGGGGTCGGGCTGGCGCGGGGAAACTGGGCCGGCTGGCGGGTTTCGGCCCACTGGCCGGTTTTTTTCCCGTTTCTCTTTTTCTTTTTCCATTTCTTTTCTGTTTTGAGTATAATTTGAATTCCAGTTTGAATTTGAATTTTTGCAAAACATGCAACACGTCCAAAAATTTTTAAATTCCCCTCTGAACATGGTTTAGAGTTTTGAATCAAAATTTGGGGTGTTACATCGACCAAGACCTCGTCTTGTCGCTGCCTAACCATCCTGCCCGGTCTCATCTTTAGAAATGTAAACTTTAGTTTGCCTCATTTCCAACTACACCCGTGTAATCCCGTCTATAACTCGCGAGTAGATTCCAACTACTCGACTTCTACCGGATGTCCTAAGATATTTAGCACGGCATTATTCTACAATGGTGTCCCTTTCTACCCTTAAAGCCAAGGTTCATTTGGTCATGCATTTAGAGTGTAAAACATCCTTGACCTAATGCACATACAACTTAGACCCATAGTAGTGAACAAAGTAAAAACTTGAGGAAACAACTTAAATGCAAACCGGGGCTTGCCTTGGTTTTGCAGGTGACTAAAGTCAGAGAAGTTTGAAGTTAGTTGCTGATGACTTGAAGTTCAATTCCTGCCCTTCTTGCTCCTTGATCCAAGCTTAATTTCTCCTTCTTCACTTTCC
This sequence comes from Neostapfia colusana, assembly GCA_030760725.1. Classification (NCBI taxonomy): domain Eukaryota; kingdom Viridiplantae; phylum Streptophyta; class Magnoliopsida; order Poales; family Poaceae; genus Neostapfia; species Neostapfia colusana. The sequence continues at coordinate 24,263,163 of JASWHV010000020.1, forward strand.
ACGTTTAATCACTACACTTTATTAATATGCATACATGTTTAATTATAAAACTTTTGCTAACAAGTGCTAAAGCAAAATTTAAAACTAGAACTCTGTTTAAGAATTTAAAATGATACTGGCGCTAGTGGTTTGGGTGTGTGTTTAAGCACTATCATCAAGTGAGAAGTGAGGTTCATCACTTGGGTGGTGATCACCTAATTGGTTGAACAGAACACTACTGATCCAAGGCTCTAATGGAGCTGGAAATTTTCTTGTGAGTTCCTTGTCACAAGAAAGTCCTCTGGACCAAAATTCAGAATATTTCACTAAGTAGATCACCCAGAACAATTCCCTAAGCATTTAGGCAAAAAGGAATTAATTCTAAATAAATTTGCACTTTCATGCAAATTCAAGTGCAATACAATTTCAAACATAGCTCAGAGAGTATGCCTGAATTTTCATAGGATTTTTGGAGCTAAGGAATGCCCAGAACTGAATTTCCAAGTTTTGGAAATTCTCTGAAAATGTTTCTGTATTCATTTGAATACAGAAATTTGAAATCAGAATTACCCTAACTAAATAGACTCCAAATGAGCTGAAACATTTACAGGAGTCTCCTAACATCCTAAAGAATATTCTGGAAAAATTTGAGGATTTCTGGATGAACCAAACTCCCTCAAAAATTCTTTTGCTGAAAAGATTTAAATGATTTTCTAGAATGTTCTATTGGTTTTCATGCAAATTGGGCTGCATATTTCGATAGAGCTTTTCATCCTGAATCCAACCCAATTTGAATCACTAAATTTGGAGCTTCCTAGTGAAAGTTATGAGCTTCTAAAGTTTGAACTAAATCTGGAATCCAAATAAACCGGGGAAAAGTTTAAATCCTGACAGTGGACCCGTCGCACACGTGTCAGCTGCTGGAACTGAGCCACACGGGGTCACAGACCCTTTCCCGCGTTGTCACACTGGATCCCGGGGCCGCAGCGGATCAACGATTTAAAATTTTGTCACTGACATGCGGGGCCCGTCCGACCTTCTTCCTCCTCGGGCCGTTTTCTTTTCCCGCGCCGCCCCCTCGTCGGCACTTCACTGGAGCTCGCCGGAGTCGACTTCCTGGCCGCTTCTCGGCCCGGTACTCGCCGTCTGGGGGTTTCTAGCTATGAGGAATTCATTGGTGCGGTGCTCTCGGGCTGCCGGTGGCCGGAAGTAGGCCGGCGACGTGCAGCGGCCTCGGGAGAGGTTCGACACCGTCGCCCGGCGGTCCTAGCACGCCAAGCTCTCGAGTTTTTGGCTCTACAGCATCCTGGGAGGCTAGGGAAGCTCGGCGAAAGCTCAACAAAACATGAAAATGGCGGCTACCCGGCTTTCACCGTGCGCCTGAATGGTAGTGCCGGTTTTGTGCTCGGAGAACATCAAAATACGTCGCCTCTCGTCGGCTTCCAGCTAGGTTTGAAAAGAGGAGATCACCACCATCTAGCTTAGCTCCTCTGTGCCTAATTTCGTGACCAAAGATTGATGACAGAGGGAGAATTTCTAGATTTCGTACCGGAAGGTCGGGTTGCGCCCTCCAAAAGTAAAAACTTCAAATTGGCGCTCGGTGGTCCACGGTTCGCCGTGGGGGTTGAGGATGAGCAGCACGGGTCAACAGCACGTCCAGGGGCGCCGGTACTTGGCCGTCACAAGCGCTAGACTCAGCTGTCCATGGGAGCCTTCTCCGCGGATCTCTTTCGGCCGCCATGCGGGCATGGCGCCCTGGGGTTAGGGAGGCCAAACCTCGGTCTGTGACGCCACCAATTCGGTGGAAAACCACGGAACCGAGAACTAATGCATATGTGTGCCCAGGATGTTCATCACACATACACATACGTTCCACAAACTGAATTCAGATTATATATTACCACGAATAACAGGGTTTATTACAATATCTCATGAGTCTTGGACTCATGCTTACAGCGGAAGTCTTATTTCTATGCAGCGGAAGTCCTTATTCAAATGCGGAAGCAAAACTAATGCGGAAGCAAAACTAAGCAGAAGTGGCTCCATCTTTAATCCTTCCACAGGCAAGGTTGAGAACAGATCACACGCCATAATGCTCTACTCGGTCTTCATAGTAGTCTTCTCTTGCTGTTGATGAAGAAATAATAATGCAAGTTTGAGCACAATGATGTACTCAGCAAGTGCGGGAATAACACATGATATGCAGCTCATAAACAAGGTAGGTATAAAAGGGCTTATTTGCAGAAAAGCAATCTTGTAAAACCATGATAAAATGGCAACTTTACTTTAGATGAATGTAATCCCAGCATGTATTAAATTACCAACATACCTTCATCACTTCCCGTGTTCCATCCAAACATTAACCAATCCTTTACCCATACTCACGAATACCTCATCGTATTCGCTACCATCTCACCTCATATAACAACCACATCTCACACCGAGACCAATCTCATATCATGACCCATCAGTCATGCAACCATCTCATCTCCCGGACTCCACAGTCCAAACCAAACCATAATCAATAACCATAGCCAAGAACCTTTCCAATGACCATTCCAATAACCATTCCAATAACCATTCCGATAACCATCCCATCTAATCATGGCAGTTTAGCCAGGTGCTCATGACCGTAAGCTCGGCTATCATGATAGTTTTTGACAACTCTGCAGAGTTTGTACCTCTTTACCCACAAGTTTGTGATTTCGTCACCCGTCGGCGACTGCAGAACCTCCATTTTACCAGTACACAGCCGTCGGTGTATGGTCAAGAGATCACAAAATAGCCTTTACAAAGGGGTTACTAGATGTATGGACTCACTAAGGTTTCACCGGCAGGCTAGAATCTCCAATTCTCCCACCCACGGGCCCCCTCTTGTGCCATGCAGTTCACAGGGCAGTCCTCACTCGACTCCCATTCCCCGCGCCTTCCACAGTCCATAACATCCTAGCAACTTACCTAATTACTCAGCTAAGCCGCACCCATACTTGGCCTTGTGGTGGCACTGTTATCCTGGCATGTGCATGCATGAACCGGTCCTTAGATCTACGGCAAGTAAAACCACCATCTCATGCTACCTCATTCACAAACCCAGGCTTGCCTAGATCTCCCTCCGATCCATGTTCATTAACCTCATCAGTTACTTATTATCAGTACAAGTGCAGTTAGCTAGACACATCTATCTCGCTTCCCGATCCCAGAGACTCAGCGAAGCATAAAGCAAAAACCATACCCGACTCATAAACTTCCCAAGCGACAAGGATGGTTTAATCAAAACTAGTAAACTCCTATAAAAAGGGTTTCCCATCATGTTTGACTCAGCACACACACATGTTCGCAAAACAAAATAGTTTTACCCAAAACATAGGATCAACATGGTCAAGGAGCACTTGCCTTGTACTTGCGGTTCCGGTTGTTCTTGATTCTCAAAACCTTGTTGCTGCAGCTCGTTGTAGACAGCTTCCTGAGTTTGTCCTGCTTGTAGGATTCACGTGCATACAATATTCACAGCAATCAATATCATGCACAAAACCCTAAACTAGATGTGATGATGCACATGCATGCTATCCTATGATTAGTTTTATTAGATTGATCTGATGTTCTTGCATGGCTTGCATGGTCAGAGGTGTTCGGATCAAAGATGAACGTGACGATGATCTTGTTTTTAGATCAAACTGATCATCGAGTGTTCTGCCCACGAAAACTCTTCTGTTCGAAAGGAATCAATGAACAGATGTAAAGAGATGAACAACATGATGTCGTAAGGTGGTATTGAAGTCCTACCTCACGCTTTTCTTGACTTCGAGGTCCTCCTCAGACCACTCGGTTCTTCTCCGATGATCTCCCTTGTTGTGCTTCGGCGATGTTTTGCTCGGCGAGTTAGGGCTAGAGCGCTAAGTCGTCGGCTCAGGAGTTGAACGAGGAGTTTGTGGTTTCGGCCGGAGGTTTTGGGTTCTATTTATAATCGGGAAGAGAAGAGTCCTAATCTGATTGGATCCCGAATAAGAGTCTTATTCAGATCTTTGTTAGATCCTGACGTCTTATCTTCGGTAACCATCGTGGATTTTAGATCGGTTTCCGTTGCGCACCGGTATCTTTACACGTAAGAACCGCTTCAGACTCGTTACCTCCGCGGTAATGAGCTCCGGAAGCTCCACGTGTCCTTCCGAGCCTGGTATCTCTTCTCCCGCAGAGACGAGCTCCGGTTGTGCCACGTGTCACGAGCGAGACCTCCCTCTTCTTTGGAGACGAGCTCCGCGCACGCCACATGTTTTGCAACGGACCTTCCGGTGATAAGCTCCGGTGGTGACACGTGTTTGATAGACCCGGACTTCTCTCTGAGATGAGCTCCGAGATTGACATGTATCCCGCGCAGATGGTCCTCTGATTTCCGCGAGGACTAGCTCCGTGGACGACACGTGTCTTATGAAAAATGCCTTTGCTTCTTCCGCAGAGGCTAGCTCTGCGGGCAGCACATGTCCCACAGGGTCGGACCTCTTTCCAATTGCGGAGGTGACCCCCGGTCCTGCCACGTAGCCTAGTTTAGCGTCAGACCTCTCCCAATCTCTCGGGGATGAGCTCCGAACGCGCCACGTGGTCTGCTGGCCATGGAAGTTGCGTTTCGGTGTTCTCGGAGAGCTTTATTGGCCATCCTTTTGATACTTGTCTCTGTTCCTTCTTTTCTTAAAATGTTTTTCTTCTTCATATGCTGACACCCGAGATGAGGGTGTCACAAATCTACCCCCCTTAAATTGAATCTCGTCCTCGAGATTCGTTAGTAGAAAATAGATGGGGAAATTCTGCCTTGATATCCTCTTCTCGCTCCCATGTGGCTTCAGCTTCAGTGTGATGGCTCCATTGTACCTTGCACCATTGAATCACCTTGTTTCGGGTGACCCTTTCCTTCACATCCAAGATTCGGACAGGGTGTTCTGCGTAAGTCAGGTCCTCTTGAAGGTTAAGTTCTCCCATTGATACTTGTTCCTCTGGTATTCTCAAGCACTTCCTGAGCTGGGATACATGAAACACGTCATGTACGTCGCAGAGGTGGTTTGGGAGCTCTAGTTGGTAGGCTACTTCCCCTCGCTTACCCAAAATCTTAAATGGTCCGATGTAGCGAGGCGCTAGTTTGCCTTTGACGTTAAAACGTCGTTGGCCTCGGATAGGCGATACCTTAAGGTATACGAAGTCTCCAACTTCAAAGGTCAACTTTCTACGCCTATTGTCCGCATAGCCTTTCTGTCGTGACTGAGCAGCCTTTAAGTTTTCCTGTATTGTTTGGACTTGCTTTTCAGCCTCTTGTAGTACTTCGGGTCCAAACACCTGGTTCTATCCAGTCTCGTTCCAGAACAGCGGCGTTCTACACCGTCTACCATATAAGGCTTCGAAAGGCGTCATCTTCAAGCTAGCTTGATAACTGTTGTTATAGGAGAACTCGGCATACGGTAAACTCCTATCCCAACTACACCCACGTTTCAAGGCGCAAGCTCTCAACATGTCTTCCAAAATTTGGTTCGTCCTTTCGGTTTGTCCATCTGTTTGTGGGTGGTAGGCAGAGCTAAAATCCAGTCGTGTACCCATGGCTTTCTGCAGCTTCCTCCAGAATCTAGAGGTAAACTGAGAACCTCGATCTGAGATTATCCTCTTTGGAACTACATGACGGCACACGATCTGCTCCATGTACAATTCTGCCAACTGTGTAACGTTGTAACTTGTTTTTACCGGAAGAAAATGGGCGGTCTTCGTCAACCGGTCCACAATGACCCAGATGGAGTCGTATCCTGACTGAGTTCGTGGCAATCCGACAATGAAGTCCATACTGATGTCCTCCCATTTCCATTCAGGTATTTTCAAGGGTTGCAACAATCCAGCGGGTTTTTGATGTTCGGCTTTTACCCGTTGGCATGTGTCGCATAGGGCAACATATTCGGCTATATCCCTCTTCATACCATCCCACCAATAGCTAGTTTTCAAATCCTTGTGCATTTTGGTGCTCCCTGTGTGTATGGAATAGGGTGAATCATGTGCCTCATTCAATATTACGTCGCGAAGGTGTTTTATGTTTGGTACACAAATCCTTTTTCCTAGCCAAAGCGTACCCTTTTTATCCTCCTTGAAATCCTTTTCTATCCCTTGTCGGATTCTTTCTTTGATCTCCTTAATCCCCTCGTCCGTTGCTTGTCCCTTTCTTATTTCTTGCTCCAATGAGGAGTGGATCTCCATTATTTCCATATTGTTCAAGAATCCGAGGTGTAACCGTTCGAACTCCTTACGTAGTTCGGGTGGTAGCTCCCGAACCGTGAGTTGGTGGCATGCTCCCTTTCTGCTCAATGCGTCAGCGACCACATTGGCCTTCCCAGGGTGGTAGTTGATTCCCACATCATAATCCTTGATGAGTTCTAACCATCGACGTTGCCTCAAATTCAAGTCTGTTTGTGTAAATATGTACTTGAGGCTTTTATGATCCGTATAGATCTCACATCGATGACCAAGGATATAATGTCTCCAAATCTTCAATGCATGCACCACTGCTGCTAACTCCAAATCATGAGTAGGATAGTTAAGCTCATGCTTCTTTAATTGTCGTGAGGCATAGGCTACCACTTGCCCTTCCTGCATGAGCACACATCCGAGCCCTTGTCTGGATGCGTCACAATATATGTCGAAGCTCTTGCTTACGTCTGGCAATACCAGAACTGGTGCTGTGGTTAGCCTTTTCTTGAGTTCCTCAAAACTTTCTTGGCAGGCTTGTGTCCATTGAAAGACTTTTCCCTTCATTAGCAACTCTGTCATAGGTTTTGCTATTTTAGAGAAGTCTTTAATGAAGCGCCGATAGTATCCTGCCATCCCGAGGAAACTCCGAATATCCCTCACGCTCTTCGGTTGGTCCCACTTCAAAATATCTCTCACCTTTCCAGGATCAACCGATACCCCTTCCTTGGAGATGATGTGGCCTAGGAAGGATATTTCCCTTAGCCAAAATTGACACTTGTTGAGCTTGGCATACAACTGATGCTCGCGCAACTTCTGCAAGGTCAATTTCAGATGTTCTTCATGCTCCTCCTTACTTTTTGAATACACCATAATGTCGTCGATGAAAACTACGACGAACTTGTCCAAGTACTCCATGAAAACCTTATTCATAAGGTACATGAAGTATGCGGGTGTATTCATCAATCCAAAAGACATAACGGTATATTCATATGAACCATACCGCGTCCGAAAGGCTGTCTTAGGTATATCGGAGGGCTTAATCTTCAGCTGGAAATATCCCGACCGAAGATCAATCTTGGAGAACACTTGGGCTCCTTTCATTTGATCGAACAGGTCCTCTATACGGGGCAGAGGGTATTTATTCTTGATTGTTACCTCGTTGAGAGACCTGTAGTCCACGCACATTCTTTGGGTTCCGTCCTTCTTGTCTACGAAGAGTACCGGGGCTCCCCATGGTGACGAACTTGGACGGATAAAACCCTTTTCCAACTGTTCTTGAATTTGCTTCTTGAGTTCAACTAACTCGTTGACGAGCATCCTATATGGTCTCTTAGCTATGGGTGCAGTTCCAGGTGCCAAATCTATGGCAAACTCAATGTCCCGGTCAGGTGGCATACCTGGAAGTTCTTCCGGGAACACATCCGAAAATTCCTGAACCACTGGAATTTTTGTCCAATGCTACTCCTTCAACATGGTTCAGGTCCGCCCGTTTGATTGCTTGCTGGGCTGACTTAAACTTGACACGTATACCGTGTTCGTTCGTCAACTGCACGCTTCTCTCAGCACATTGGATTACCCCATTGTGCTTGCTTAACCAGTCCATTCCGAGTATGATGTCAATTCCGTGGGAGTCCAGAACAATAAGGTTGGCAAGGAAGTCTACCCCCCTTATTTTAAGGCTTACTTTAGGACATACTATATTAGTCCTCATTTCTCCTCCGGGAGAATTAACTAACATAGCACCTTCTAAGTGGGATACGGGTAGATGATGCTTGGCAACATATTTGGATGATATGAAGGAATGCGATGCTCCAGAATCAAATAAAATGGTGGCTGGGTTGGAGTTGGCAAGGAACATACCGATTGCGACGTCCTCAGCCTGTTGTGCTTCCTCAGCAGTGACATGGTTAACGTGGCCACGAGCATAGTTCTGCGGTCCACGGTTTCCTTGGTTGTCCCCTCTGTTTGGTCGCTGGTTCTGCTTGGGCACGTTACCTTGCTGTCCAGGGTCTTGCTTCGGGCACTGGTTAGCAAAGTGGCCTACTTCCCCGCATGCAAAGCATGCCCTGTTGCCTACGGCAGCAGGTACGTTGGGGCGGGGGTTTTGAACAGGAGCGCCATTGTTAGGCCGGGGCGCAGGAGGCATGGGCACACGAGGTGCCGGTGCAACGAGCCGTTGCTGTGGTGGCTGACCGGGGCGGTACGTAGGAGCGGTCGATCCATACTGCGGTGCAGGGGGCATGTATCTAGGTCGTACGTTGCTCCCTTGGGGTTGGTATGGGATCTTCCTTTTGCACTTGCGCTCGATCTCTTGGATCTTGTTTTCCACCACAATAGCCTTATCAACCAGCTTCTGGAAGCTCACGTAGTCATTGTTGAGGAGCTGAACTTGGATCTCATTGTTCAACCATCTCATGAACAGGTACTGCTTCCTCTGATCTGAGTTGACATCTTCAGGGGCATACCGGTACAGTTGTATGAACTTGTTGAGGTATTCGTTCACACTTTTCTGCCCTTGGCGGAGACCCTCAAACTCCTGCCTCTTGAGCATCATTACGCCAACAGGGATGTAGTGGGAGCGGAAACTTTCCTTGAACTCAGTCCAAGTGATTGTCTCCGGGTTGGCATGGGCGTTGTTCAAGGCATCCCACCAGTCAGCAGCTGCTCCCATCAGTTGGTGCGACGCAAAGAGAACCTTCTCTCGGTTGTTGCACTGAACAATGGCAAGCTTTTTCTCCATGGATTTCAACCAATCATGGGCCTCCATTGGATCGCTTGCTTGAGCAAAGGTGGGTGGTCGAGTCCTCATGAACTCTCCCAACTTGTTATGAGCCGGCGGTGGTGGTGGCGGTGGTGCCGGAATGGGGTGTTGGTTGGCCTGCAACTGACCCAAGGTTTGGATCATGGTTTGCATAAGCTGGTTTTGCATGGCCATCAACCTTTCTAGGTTGTTTTCGCCAGCTCCAGGGTTAGCAGGAACTTCTTCGTGGTTACTTTCCTGGACGTTCCTTCGGCTGGCGTTTCCTCTCACCATCTGTGAGAGAGAACGAAATAGAATAGAAGGTTAGATAGGTCCCTTCAACTATATGCATCAAGGGGAGTTGGACTATATATATTAGTCCTTATGAGGATGGGATCAAGTGCCGAAGCATTTCACTCCTTCTTCTTCTTACGTGTGGATATGGACAACGTTTTTAAGACGTCCCACAACTCACACTAAGCACATATTCACAAATAATCATTACAAGGGCCCACTCAACTCCTATTCAAGGATGGTTTCCTATGCCAAGGTGGTTTCAAGGCCAATCTAAGCTATTCATCCTAGGATGCTTCCTTCGGTCCGCGTAGCTTCTATTTAGGGGTATAACTTGCTGTTAACCCGTGGCCCTAATACCAATCTAAGGTTTCTGTCTAGGCGTGTAACCTACTGTCAATCCGTGGCTCTGATATCAATCTGTGACGCCCTCAATTCTGTGGAAAACCACGGAACCGCGAACTAATGCATATGTGTGCCCAGGATGTTCATCACACATACACATACGTTCCACAAACTGAATTCAGATTATATATTACCACAAATAACAGGGTTTATTACAATATCTCATGAGTCTTGGACTCATGCTTACAGCGGAAGTCTTATTTCTATGCAGCGGAAGTCCTTATTGAAATGCGGAAGCAAAACTAATGCGGAAGCAAAACTAAGCAGAAGTGGCTCCATCTTTAATCCTTCCACAGGCAAGGTTGAGAACAGATCACACGACATAATGCTCTACTCGGTCTTCATAGTAGTCTTCTCTTGCTGTTGATGAAGAAATAATAATGCAAGTTTGAGCACAATGATGTACTCAGCAAGTGCGGGAATAACACATGATATGCAGCTCATAAACAAGGTAGGTATAAAAGGGCTTATTTGCAGAAAATCAATCTTGTAAAACCATGATAAAACGGCAACTTTACTTTAGATGAATGTAATCCCAGCATGTATTAAAATACCAACATACCTTCATCACTTCCCGTGTTCCATCCAAACATTAACCAATCCTTTACCCATACTCACGAATACCTCCTCGTATTCGCTACCATCTCACCTCATATAACAACCACATCTCACACCGAGACCAATCTCATATCATGACCCATCAGTCATGCAACCATCTCATCTCCCGGACTCCACAGTCCAAACCAAACCATAATCAATAACCATAGCCAAGAACCTTTCCAATGACCATTGCAATAACTATCCCAATAACCATTCCAATAACCATTCCAATAACCATTCCAATAACCATTCCAATAACCATCCCATCTAATCATGGCAGTTTAGCCAGGTGCTCATGACCGTAAGCTCGGCTATCATGATAGTTTTTGACAACTCTGCAGAGTTTGTACCTCTTTACCCACAAGTTTGTGATTTCGTCACCCGTCGGCGACTGCAGAACCTCCATTTTACCAGTACACAGTCGTCAGTGTATGGTCAAGAGATCACAAAATAGCCTTTACAAAGGGGTTACTAGATGTATGGACTCACTAAGGTTTCACCGGCAGGCTAGAATCTCCAATTCTCCCACCCACGGGCCCCCTCTTGTGCCATGCAGTTCCCAGGGCAGTCCTCACTCGACTCCCATTCCCCGCGCCTTCCACAGTCCATAACATCCTAGCAACTTACCTAATTACTCAGCTAAGCCGCACCCATACTTGGCCTTGTGGTGGCACTGTTATCCTGGCATGTGCATGCATGAACCGGTCCTTAGATCTACGGCAAGTAAAACCACCATCTCATGCTACCTCATTCACAAACCAAGGCTTGCCTAGATCTCCCTCCGATCCATGTTCATTAACCTCATCAGTTACTTATTATCAGTACAAGTGCAGTTAGCTAGACACATCTATCTCGCTTCCCGATCCCAGAGACTCAGCGAAGCATAAAGCAAAAACCATACCCGACTCATAAACTTCCCAAGCGACAAGGATGGTTTAATCAAAACTAGTAAACTCCTATAAAAAGGGTTTCCCATCATGTTTGACTCAGCACACACACATTTTCGCAAAACAAAATAGTTTTACCCAAAACATAGTATCAACATGGTCAAGGAGCACTTGCCTTGTACTTGCGGTTCCGGTTGTTCTTGATTCTCAAAACCTTGTTGCTGCAGCTCGTTGTAGACAGCTTCCTGAGTTTGTCCTGCTTGTAGGATTCACGTGCATACAATATTCACAGCAATCAATATCATGCACAAAACCCTAAACTAGATGTGATGATGCACATGCATGCTATCCTATGATTAGTTTTATTAGATTGATCTGATGTTCTTGCATGGCTTTCATGGTCAGAGGTGTTCGGATCAAAGATGAACGTGGCGATGATCTTGTTTTTAGATCAAACTGATCATTGAGTGTTCTGCCCACGAAAACGCTTCTGTTCGAAAGGAATCGAAGAACAGATGCAAAGAGATGAACAACATGATGTCGTAAGGTGGTATTGAAGTCCTACCTCACGCTTTTCTTGACTTTGAGGTCCTCCTCAGACCACTCGGTTCTTCTCCGATGATCTCCCTTGTTGTGCTTCGGCGATGTTTTGCTCGGCGAGTTAGGGCTAGAGCGCTAAGTCGTCGGCTCAGGAGTTGAACGAGGAGTTTGTGGTTTCGGCCGGAGGTTTTGGGTTCTATTTATAATCGGGAAGAGAAGAGTCCTAATCTGATTGGATCCTGAATAAGAGTCTTATTCAGATCTTTGTTAGATCCTGACGTCTTATCTTCGGTAACCATCGTGGATTTTAGATTGGTTTCCGTTGCGCACCGGTATCTTTACACGTAAGAACCGCTTCAGACTCGTTACCTCCGCGGTAATGAGCTCCGGAAGCTCCACGTGTCCTTCCGAGCCTGGTATCTCTTCTCCCGCAGAGACGAGCTCCGGTTGTGCCACGTGTCACGAGCGAGACCTCCCTCTTCTTTGGAGACGAGCTCCGCGCACGCCACGTGTTTTGCGACGGACCTTCCGGTGATAAGCTCCGGTGGTGACACGTGTTTGATAGACCCGGACTTCTCTCTGAGATGAGCTCCGAGATTGACACGTATCCCGCGCGGATGGTCCTCTGATTTCCACGAGGACTAGCTCCGTGGACGACACGTGTCTTATGAAAAATGCCTTTGCTTCTTCCGCAGAGGCTAGCTCTGCGGGCAGCACGTGTCCCACAGGGTCGGACCTCTTTCCAATTGCGGAGGTGACCCCCGGTCCTGCCACGTAGCCTAGTTTAGCGTCGGACCTCTCCCAATCTCTTGGGGATGAGCTCCGAACGCGCCACGTGGTCTGCTGGCCGTGGAAGTTGCGTTTCGGTGTTCTCGGAGAGCTTTATTGGCCATCCTTTTGATACTTGTCTCTGTTCCTTCTTTTCTTAAAATGTTTTTCTTCTTCATATGCTGACACCCGAGATGAGGGTGTCACACGGTCGCTTTTGTGTTGGGGGAGGTGAAGGTGAGCACGCGGTGCTGTCCAGCAGCTCGGAGGAAAGTTGTGCACGGGCTTTTTCTGGGTTCCGATGGGACACCAAGGAGCGGCGGCTTTTCTGCTCGGTTCTGGCATGAGGGTCACAGGGCCTCGGGGTGGCGGTTGTGTGAACGGATGAGGGCGCGAGTGGACGCCGAGCAGGTCGCCAGCGCAAGAAATTCCCACGAGGAGGTGGCTTCCAGGTTCTCGGTCGGCAGAACGGTGGCAGCTCGCGATGGCTCGGTTCGAGCTCGTGTGTGTGAACCGAGAACACAGTTGACTTAGGCAGTAAGTCATTTCCCTCACTCAATGACAATTGGGGCCCACAGCTCCTCTTCTTATCCCCCAAATTCTCACAAATATCTCCAATCTTGGCATATTGCAAATTCAGATACGAAGAGCTCAAATTCAAAGGCCAATTGGCAATTTGACAAGTTGTGCCTCAGTTTCAAATTTGACTTCAAATTCCAATGAAAATTCTCAAGTATCTTTGATACCCATATCAAAGTACTTCCAAATTTTCTCAAAATTTGCCTTCTCCTTAATTTGAACCTGGAGAGTTTGAATATGCCCTCTGATCTTTGAGTTGGCCACTGCAAATACAAATTTTCAAAGAACAGTTTGAATTCCTTTTTTGGAAAGGGCCTTCTTTGCCTTGAAGTAAACCATTTAATTCAAACTGAATAATTAAGTCCTCTTTGGTGATGACCCATCTGAATTTGGGTGAAAAACTTTGGTTTGCTCCTAGCCCATGCTTGATCAATCTTGGTCCCAAGCTGAACCTCACAAGTTCAGTTTGACCATGCCCCTCAAATTGAATTCGAAGGTGATCTCAAACAATGCTTTGAACAAATGGTATAGGAGCTCAGAATTTCTCCAAATTTAGATCTTAAACTCTTTTATACCTAAGGACTGCAAAGGTCATCTCACATATAGACCTTTGGACCATCTGAACATGAATGCTTTGCAAGGGTTCAAAAATGGCGTTTAAACTTCCCTCCCCTCTGCTCATAGAGAATGTGCCTATGAGTTAGGTTTTTGGGAGTGAAATTCTTCCCTAGGTTAACATGTGTTCAGTATGAGCTAAAGAACATTTTAGATCTCCCCACATGTCCATGTTTGAGTTTATCATTTCATGTGACATAACTCAAGTCATTCCCTTGCCTTAACATGTTTCGAATTCAGCATGAACTCAACATGATCATAATCCATTCCTTTTTAGCTCACCCTCAAATCAGAAGGTTGCCACCATTATCTCCTCAATTTCAAATGTATGAGGCTCCATGTGTGTTAAAAATTTTGGCGGCAGTTTGAGCTGAGCCCTTAGGTCTAAAGACCTTATCTTTATTCTTCCTCATCCACATGTATGATTACACATGAGTTTAACTTCACCTTGGTCCAACACATTCAAAGGCATGCTTGAACCCATGTGGTTGCACCTCATGTATACCATCCCATGTAAGAAAGTTTTTGTAAGTCCCATTTTTCATGAACCAGAAACATAATGACGTTCAATCATCCGTTTCTTTGAATTCACGTTTTTGGGACTTTTACATTCCTTCCCCCTTAAAAAGAATCTCGTCCCGAGATTCCAAAGAAAAACGAGATGGGAGAGGTAATTTCAATCTGCATGATGATAGAAGTTCCGGATCGTTTAATCGATAGTCTGAACTGGTCGCTCAGTGTAGGCATGATCCGGCTCTAACTCGTCGATTTCTTTGCTGCAGACGGCAATGGTAGCTTTAAGGCACTTCTGTAGCCGTGACATATGAAATACGTCATGAACACCAGTAACGCTTGCCGGTCGTTCTAGCCGGTACGCTACGGGTCCACACATCTCTGTGATAGCAAATGGATCTAAGGCTCGGGGAGCAAAATCTCCCCTTTACATCGGACCGGTAAATTCCTTTCATCGGAGACACGCAAAGACAACGTGTTCTCCTCTGTCGAAATGCAACGGTCTTTGCCTTTGACCATCGTGACTTTTCTGTCGGGGTTGCACAGTCTCCAAGTCCGCTTCTACCGCCCGAACTCGGTCATCGGCTTCGTTGACAAATCCACCCTGAACAGTACTCTTGCACCGTACTCACAACACTTCCGCGGTTGCGACATTTCTGGCTGTAGAGCTTCCTCTTACGAGGTATAACTGTACGGTCCTTAAACCATAGAGTACCCTCATTGTCCTTCCTGAACCACCTCATCTCTCCGTTGTCTATTCCCATCTGTAGGTGAGACCTACCTTTGTCTCTCCTCCGCACTTCAGCAATCTTTTCCCAGATTGTTGGAATGGGAGCAGTGTTACAAAGTACTCCCTATGGAATGACACGGAGACTTGGTTCCTCTTCTTCCAACTCAGCAATCGCCAAGTTATGAACGTGGTTTCTTCCAACTAACACATCGGCAACCACTTTTACTTTTCCTGGATGGCAATGGATCTTGATGTCATAATGTCTTCTGAGCTCCAACCATCTTCGAGAGTACCCTGGCATCAACTACTTGATCAGTTAAACCATCGATGCGGGGTAGGGTCCTTATTCTTTATAATGACGGCATTGAGCGAATGATAATCAACACTTAATCTTAGTGTCTCGTCATTCTTCTTAACAAACAGCGCAGAGCAACCCCAAGGTGATAAGCTTGGTTGTGTAAAACCGTTGCTCATAAGTGCACTTAGTTGCTCCTTCAACTCCGCTAGTTCATTGGGTGCCATCTTATACGGCCTTCGTGAAATCAGTGTTGTTTCCGGCGTCAGTTCAATCTTGAACTTGACGTCCCGTTAGCCGGCATTTCCCGGTAACTTATCGGAACACATTGGATATTCACGTCCCACCGGACTATCCTCGAATTTAATCACTTTCGTGGGATAGGCCTAGCCAGTCCTCTTTTCTGTACATAATGGATTCTTCTGTCTTTACCAAGATTTTGATCAGTTTAGAAGCATTTTCATAACTCAAGTCGAATACCAAGTTAAAGTTAACTTCAGTATCTTTCCAACGAGTACTCAAATGCTTCCAGATCATCTCTGGATCAAAAGTTATGATTTCTCAAAGTTGACAGAATTCCTGGATAAAATTTGCCAGCATCTCCTTTGTATGTGGCTACTTTATCACAGTTGTATATGAAATACAATAAGAATCTGAGCAAACTCTGAACTACCACAATGTTGCAAATTTCATAACCTTTGCAACGGTGTATTATAGGCTCCTTAAGGATTTTTCTACAGGAAATTATGGCTTAAAAACAGAAAGGTCCAGAGAGGTTTTTGCTACTGTCCTGGTTTTGAACAGTTTGCCTTCAACTGGACTTTTCACCCACTTAACGTGTGATTTTGCTCTGGAGGTCTACAAGGAAGCTGTAGATCGCTTAAAGATCTTTCCAGAACTGTATCATACACCATAATTGGTTAAAGCTACTCAGAGTTATGCTCTGTTAAAGCCCAGTAAGAATTTCTGCCAGAAACAGAGCACTCTGTTTTTGAAAACTTTGACGCCTAGTTATACTCTCATTTGAATCTTAGCTCAAAATAAGAGTTCAGTAACTAATATTTGTTTCAAACTTCAATTTTTAGTTGAAAGTTAGTTCATGAATCATTTCTTCATAGGGAAGAGGTTATTAAGTGTAGTACAGTGTCGATGCACCATAAGAAACATGTCGGTACTACGTTGCCTTACCAAAAAAAACTCCTAACCGGATTATACCGGCATATACATACTTATCAGTGGCACTAAGACGGTCTCTCGCACACGTGTACTACACGGGATATGTACGTGGTTAGTACATGCAGAAGAACACTCAATAGTGGTGCACTCAAAGGTTGTTTCATCTCAGGCAGTTCCATATATGAAAGTAAATACAAACGCCCGTATCATTGTCATACGGCCGTCCTTGAGTTAAGCCAGTCTCAAGGTACGTGATCGTGTTTTTACACCACACGACGGGGAACCCGAGTATATCATGAATGGGTCGTCACGGTTGGGAATGTTATCAACCCAACGGATACCACCTACTGCCCTGCAGGCACGCCGATGGCAAGCGCTGCGTATGTCCTCCTGGGCTATTTCCAGACGAACACACTATGGCGTTACTGACCACACGATGGGGTCTCCACTTACTTGCCTAATGCACGCTAGGGATCAGCGTTTCATATGAACTCAGGAACATGAAGAGTCCAAGAGTTTCATATTGACGTCTCACACCAAGCTGTGATACCTATCACTGAACCACTTTCCTCGTCAGGGGAGCTAACCAAAATTGAACCGCTTTCGGTGGCGTTCCTTACCATTCTTACCAGAACGTAGGTGCGTCGTTACATAATCAAAATTCATAATTAAAACACATATGTTAGTCTTGTCACTTTAAGTAACTACACTACTATAGTCCTTATGTGCGCCTAATATCGTTTCCTCACCGTATCCTAAGTTTTTGTCGTAATACCATCCTTATTCCGTGCGCTATTACCAATGCGGCTCTGATACCATGCTGACGGGACCCCGTGCCCCGTCCCCGTGACGTGATCGGGGCGGCGGGGTCCCATCAGCACATGCTCATGAGTTGTTATCTTCAACTAGTGAAAGGTTTGGGTATATTTCCTACTCAAGTTTCTTTTGCTAGAGACCATGTTTGTGTCGTATTGAAGATAAAAGGGTAGTATACGTGATGACAAAGCGATATTAACGTCTCGTAGTGACCAAATCTAGTTGAGATGAACTTCCAAAGAGGAAGTTCATCAAGTTGGATTTAACTAGTTTGTATTTGGTCTGGTAATGGTGTAGCTTGTGCAAAGTTATTACATTATCTATTTACGAGATGGATTGTATGTTTATTGTCATTATGTCTTTACGCCTATTTTATTGGACTGCATGAAGTATGTTGCAGGACTGATTTTATTGTCGTATGGTTGCAGATAGTTCGTACTCGGGCCACGCATGAGGTCAGTGGCTCTAGTCAGCAAGGGGGCGATGACTCCCAGCCACCTGCTACGACAACATCCCGCAGCAACAACCACCACCGCCGCCTCCGCTTACACTTGAGGATGTGATCGCGGTGCTGGTGGGCAATCGTGAGGAGCGGACCGATCTGCTCTGCACGATTGTGCAGAATACGTCCCAGGCGGGGGGGGGGGGCGTCAAAAGAGGGGGCCTCGTGAGCCCCACACTACGACGTACTCGGATTTCATGAGTATGCATCCTCCGGTGTTCACCGAAGCGGCAGAACCACTGGAGGCCGACAACTGGTTGAAGACGATCGAGTCCAAGTTCGGGATGCTCCAATGCACGGAGCGGCAGAAGACTCTTTTCGTGGCTCAGCAGCTTCACGGTGCCGCCGGTGCGGGGTGGGCGAACTATGTCTCCTCACTACCTGCTGTCCACACTGTGGAATGGGAAGAATTACGGGAGGCGTTCCACGCCTATCATATACCTCCCGGGATAATGAAGAGGAAGTTCCAAGAATTCTTGGAGCTGAAGCAGGGCGGGAGGAGTGCCCACGACTACTCCCATGCATTCAACCATCTGGCGCAGTATGCGTCGGGTTACGTCTCCACCGAGGAGAGGAAGCGAGAGCAGTTCTATCGGGGGTTAAATCCCGAGATGAAGACGCATCTCGTGCAATGCAATCACGGCACGTTCAATGACCTTGTCAATGCCGCAATCATGCAAGAAGATGCTCAGCGAGAATTGGCGGCTGAGCAGCTAAAGCGAAGTGCTCCACCAAGCAGCGGGGGTGGAGCTCCTAAAAAATACCGCATGGTGTATCGGACACCATCCGGTCAGCAGTGGCATCCACCGGCGCGACCTCAGCAGTTCGAGGGTCGTTCTTTTCAGCCACCTCCGTTCCGACCGCCGATGCCACCACCGCGACCGCAACAGCAGCAGAAGATGGTACCCCGGGCGTTTCCACCACCACAACGCGCCTGGGGCTTCTGTCCGCCGATAAGCAGAGGACCGCCTCGCTACACCTGCTACACGTGTGTCCAGGCAGGCCATTTCTCGAAGGACTGTCCCCAGGGGCAGCAGAGCAGCGGGAAGCCCAATACCAGGGCGGTGCTCGAGACCGACCTCCGGTCAAGAAAGGAGGTCACCGAACTGGGGGCGTTCGCAACCTCGACAATGAGGACGCCCCGGAGGGAGAAAACGTGATGGCGGATACGTTCACTCTCAACGATCAAGCAATCATCATATTATTTTATTTGGGTGCAACCCACAGTTTCATAAGTGCATCCTATGTGGCTAAGCATCAACTGCAAGTCTTTCCAACCGAGTGCTCATATATGATCTGCTCACCGGGAGGGAAGATTTCAGCAAATATGATGATTCCAAAAGCACCACTGTGCTTAGGTGGGAAGATATATCTCACCACCTTGATAATCCTTACGGGACAGAAGATTGATGCAATCTTAGGGATGTCATGGTTACGCTACCATGGCACTGTCCTGGAAACTCTATCACAGACGGTTCATTTGAATTTTCCATTCCACCGTCTGCATTCAATGGTGTTAGACAACCCTGTCCCGGAAGTTTCAGCAAATTATAGCACTGAAGCTGTCAAGTTAGAGGGCATCCCCATAGTCCAGGAATACCCCGACGTGTTTGCGGATGATCTTCTGGGCATGCCACCTGAACAGGATGTGGAGTTCAAGATAGAACTTGCACACGGGACTACTCCCATATCACGGAGACCGTACAAAATGGCTCCGAACAAGCTGGCTGAGTTCAAAGAACAGCTCAATGATTTGTTGAGCAAAGGTTTCATTAGGCCGACTTCCTCGCCTTGGGGATGCTCGGCGCTGTTCGTTAAGAAGAAGGATGAAACCTTGAGACTGTGTGTGGATTACAGGCCGCTCAACGTCGTCACCAACAAACAACAACAACAACAACCAATCCTTTATCCCAAGCCTGTTGGGGTCGGCTAGACATGAAACCCAATATCAATGAAGTAAAAGAGAGGAAGAGATATAAGAACAAGGAAAAAAGAAAAAAGGGGAAAAAAGAAAAAAGAAGAAAAAAAAGAAAAAGAGAAAAAGAGAAAAGAAAAAAGAAAAAGAAAAAGAAAAAGAAAAAAAACAAGACTACGATTCTGGCACATGAATTGCTACTTTCCATGCGGTCCTATATGAGCTAAGTCTCTGGATACATTCCAATCTCTCAAATCTCGTTTTACCGCCTCCTCCCAGGTCAACCTTGGTCGTCCTCTACCCCTCCTAATATTTTCTCTACCTCTTAAAATCCCACTGTTAACCGGTGCTTCTGGAGGTCTCCGTTGGATATGTCCAAACCACCTAAGTCGATGTTGGACTAACTTCTCTTCAATCGGCGCCACCCCTACCTTATCACAAATCGCCTCATTCCTTCTTTGGTCTCTTCTCGTGTGCCCGCACATCCACCGTAGCATGCGCATCTCTGCGACACTCATTTGTTGGACATGTTGCCATTTAGTTGGACAACATTCCGCCCCATAGAGCATCACGAGTCTGATCACCGTCCTATAGAACTTCTGTTTTAGCTTTTGTGGGACTTTCCTATCACATAGGATTCCAGAGGCTTGTCGCCATTTCATCCACCCTACCTTGATCCTGTGGCAAACATCCTCATCAATATTGCCATTGCTTTGTAACATTGATCCTAAGTATCGGAAAGAGTCCCTTCTAGGTACTATTTGTCCTTGTAGACTAACATTTCCCTCTTCACGACCAACACAACTAAAGTCACACCTCATATACTCGGTTTTG
Source organism: Neostapfia colusana (assembly GCA_030760725.1). Taxonomy (NCBI): domain Eukaryota; kingdom Viridiplantae; phylum Streptophyta; class Magnoliopsida; order Poales; family Poaceae; genus Neostapfia; species Neostapfia colusana. The sequence continues at coordinate 24,283,564 of JASWHV010000020.1, forward strand.
TTCCTACTAAGTCTAAACCCCTTGGACTATACGGTTTGTCTCCATAACTCTAATTTCTTATCAACACCATCTCTAGTTTCATCTACCAGCACTACATCATCAGCAAAGAGCATGCACCAAGGGATATCCCCTTGTATATCCTTCGACACCTCATCCATCACCAAGGAAAAGATGTATGGGCTCAAAGCTGATCCTTGATGTAGTCCTACCGTGATAGGAAATGCATCAGTCTCACTATCACTTACGCGCACACTTGTCCAAACATTATACTACATATCCTTGATAAGGGTAATGTACTTTGTTGGCACTTTATGTTTCTCTAGTGCCCACCACATGACTGACCTTGGTATCTTGTCGTACGCCTTCTCCAAATCGATGAACACCATATGCAAGTCCTTCTTCTGCTCCCTATATCTCTCCATAAGCTGACGAAGCAAGAAAATCGCCTCCATTGTAGACCTCCCAGGCATAAAACCAAACTGGTTTTTAGTGACATTGGTCACTTTCCTCAGGCGGTGTTCAATCACTCTCTCCCAAAGCTTCATAGTATGACTCATAAGCTTAATACCTCGATAATTAGTACAACTTTGAATATCTCCATTATTTTTGAAGATAGGTACTAATATACTTTTTCTCCATTCTTCAGGCATCTTGTTTGACCGAAAAATGTGGTTGAATAGCTTTGTGAGCCATACTATTGCCACGTCCCCAAGACATCTCCACACCTCAATAGGGACATCATCAGGGCCGAGGGCCTTTCCTCCTTTCATCCTTTTTAAGGCCTCCTTAACCTCAAACTCTTGTATCCTCCGCATGAACCGCCTGTTGGAGTCATCAAAGGAGTCATCCAACTCAACCATAGTGCTCCCATTCCCATCATTGAATAGCCCATTAAAGTAATCACGCCATCTATTCTTAATCTCTTCATCCTTCACTAGAATGCGGTCAGTCTCATCTTTGATGCATTTAACTTGATTGAGATCCCTCATCTTTCTCTCGCGGATTTTTTCTACCTTGTATATGTCCTTTTCACCTTCTTTTGTCTCTAGTCTCTCATATAACTTATCATAGGCCTGTCCTCTTTCCTTACTCACAACCCGCCTTGCATTCTTCTTAGCCTCTTTGTACTTAAGCATGTTGCTTGCGCTTCTATCATTATGCCAACTCTTGTAACACTCCTTCTCCTTAATGGCCTTTTGTACATCCTCATTCCACAACCAAGTGCCTTTATCTACAAGTTTCTTTCCCTTTGTCACACCGAACACCTCACTAGCTACCTTCCTAATGCAAGTTGCCATCTTCATCCACATACTATCTGCATCTCCATTTTCTGCCCAGGGTCCTTCTGTGATCACCCTATTTTTAAAGGATTCTTGTGATTCTCCCTTCAACTTCCACCACTTTGTTCTTGTGATTTTGACACCGTTGTCCCGCAAAGAACATGTATGGAAGCGAAAGTCAGCTACCATGTAAAGGTCCCAAAATATGCATACAAAGAAACTCTTGTTTGCACAAAGTTGGTTTCACATGTATGAAAAATGGGACTTGTTAAAACTTTTTCCACATGTGATAATACACATGAGAGCCTTCTTCACACAAGTTCAAATATTTATTTGAAGACTTGGAACCCAAGAGGGCTCTAAAACTAAGGTGGGAAGTTCCCATATGGGTGAGGAAGCTAAAGTTAGATTTTGAGAACAAATTGTTCCACTCAAAAATTCAAATGAGTAACACAATGGTTTTCAAACTGTTGTATTAAAAACCTCATTTGAAGCAGCCAAATCAAATATCAGAGTTCATATTTGAATTCCTTAGGTCCAAATTAGGGGGTAGACAAAGTCTCATGAATTTTTGAAGACGTTTGCTACCCATTTTCCAAATGGACTTAAATTTGCAATGAATTCAAATATACATTGGAATTTGGATGAAACTTGTCCAAATGTCCACAAACATTTCAGATTTTAATTCTCACCAGTTGATTTCCAGCATTTGCCAAAGTATGGAGATATTTGTGAGAAAAATGAGAGGGGATAAGAAGGGGCAGTGGGACCCACATGTCATAGGTCAGTTGTGACTTGCACACTAAGTTTATGTGATGTTTTCACTCCATCGAGAGGTCCTGCCATGTGACACCGAGGGGCACCGCAAGCCACCTCCTGCTCCTCACCACGCGCTGGCATTAGGGTGTAAGCTTCCTCTCGACGTTACCCTCTCTCCGAGACTGAACCAAACAAAGTTTTCTTCATCCTCGCTCACAAAACGCAGTGAACAGAGCCACCACATCTTCCACCCTCGGCTGATCACGCTGTGCACTTCCCACAAGTTGGACGCCCGGCTGAGGCACCAAGAAGCTGCGCCCATCTCTCCTCGACGTGTTACACCGATCCCCAGCTCATCTCCAGCCTTCCTCTGCTGTGACCGAGCCAGTTTTCTCCCGGCAGAACCGAGCAACGACACACTTCCGCTGCTACACATCGACTGGCTGCCACAGCGCCTCTCCGGCAAGCTTAAGAGGCCACAGAGGTGCGCCAGAAGGTACTGATCCTCATCCCGTCATTCCCCTGCTCTCCCCCGACGCCGGCTCGCCGAAATTTGATTTTTGGCACCGGCGCACGTATAGAACAGACCGTGTTTAATTCTTGAAATTCTCCCAGACCGATGGATCATACCTCCTACAATTTAAAACACAGCAGCTAGATGTCCCAGCGCCCTCCCACGCCGAAGCACGAAGCAAACCGACCACCCTATGCCCCGGGCGACGAGAAATCATCGCCGGCGGCCAAAACTGCCACGGTCCACGGTGAAGACTAGTTTGCAGCCACTTTCTGCACGATTTGATCTCTGTTCCATGTTCCTAGAACCATAGGAATGCTGTAGGGAATCGTAGCTCGCTGGGAGATGCCTTGGACACGCGGGAACGCGTCCATGCCGAGCTCTCGAGCCGCCCCCACCGGTGCCAACCTGTTTTCGGCCGTTTTCATGCATGGAAACCTTGCCCGGCAGCTGCGCCATGTTCCAAGGAGCATGTAGGGCGAAACCGGAGCTCATTTGGTGGAAAAATGAGGGAGAACGAGTCATGCCACGCTTTCTGCCGGTGTGCACCCGTGGGCTCTGGCGGGAGGTTGAAGAAGCACCTGACCCATGGGCCCCACGTGTGACTGTTCTGTTTAAAATCAAACACAGATTTGTTCAAACTTGTAAAATGCATAACTTCGTGTAGGAAGCTCCAAAAATAGTGAGATAAATTTTGTTGGATTCCTCTAAGAGAGTACTATCCAGGGGTACAGCCCAATATTTATGAAAATCCCTGGTTTTGGCACATTAATTCATATAAGGAAAATCTTGTAGGAATTGTTCCAGGAGCTCTGTGTATTGGAAAAGGGCAGGAGATTCCTCCAAAAATCCCTGAACCGCAGTAAAGTTTTCAGAAGCATTGGACCTCATTTGCTTGGCCAAATGTGGGGTTGATTCCTTATGACTCTGAAAATTGGAAAATAAACAGAGTTCAATTTCAGAATTTTTCCCCAAACTTTAGAACCTCATAACTCTTGCTAGGAAGCCCCAAATTTAGTGATTCAAATTGGGTTGGATTCATATTGAATATCTCTGTCCAAATCTACAACCCAATTTGTATGAAACTCACTAAATAATTCTGGAAAATTCTTTAAAGCTTTTCAGCAAAAGAATTTTAGAGGGAGTTTTGTTAATCCAAAAATCCTCACACTTTGCCAGAATAGTTCTTAGGGTGTTAGTGAACCCCTGTAAAAGTTTCAGCTCAATTGGAGTTGATTTGTTCAGGGCAATTCAGATTTGAAGATGCTGTGTTCAATTGAATACAGAAACATTTTCAGAGAATTCCCAAAACTTTGAAATTCAGTTCTGGGCAAATCTTAGCTCCAAAAATGCTATGAAAATTCATTCAAACTCTATGAGATATAATTGAAATTTTAGTTCACTAAGTTTGGCATGAACATGGGTGTGATCTCAGAATTAATTCTTCCTTGCTTAATTGCTTAGAAAATTATTCTGAACAAACCACTCAATAAAAAGTGCTAATTTTTGGTCCAGAGGGTTTTCTTGGGACAAGGAACTCACATGAAAACTCTCAGCTCCATTGGAGCTCTGGATCACCCCTATTCTGTTTAACCTCTTAAGGTGATCAATATAGAGGAGGGGAAAACATTTAGCACTTGATCATGTTAATTGGACCCGAACCCAAACCACTAGCAGCAGTGTCATTTTAAATTCTTAAACAGGTTTCAGTTTTTGAAAACTTTTTATTAGAACTTGTAGCAAAGTATTTACAATTAAACAATTGTGCACATGCATTACGTGTAGCATCTAGGTGAAGGACTTCTAGTCATTGGAGTGGAGATTAAAGGAGGGAGGCAAGAGATCAAGCCAAGTGATCTTCACTAACTGAGTTATATATATTAGCCCCTGCAAAACAAAGGCAAGCCCCAATTTGCATCAAATTTACAAGTTTTTATTTGTATTCACTTCATACGTCTAGCATTTTATTTATTGCATTACGTCTACATGGTATGAAACTCCAAATGCATGACCAGAAAACCCTGGAGTCTAATGTAGGATATGTTATCAATTAGTTATAACTTCTGATCTCAACAAAAGTGGATTAAAAGAGGCATAACTCGAGTGGGCAGATTCCTACTCGTGAAACGGGGTTAAGGGGGGGTCAATCGGAAGAGTTGGGAATTGATCCTCATAGTTGGGAATGGAGACCGGGCAGCGGATGGAAGGGTCAAGGACGTGGTCCTGTGAACCTAGTCTATGTCTGAGTCGATTAAGGCCCATTCTCGTGTGCGGCCGTTGGACAAGTTTGAGTTGTGTACCGGATGCATACTGGCTATATGGGACCCAGGAAACCGATGTAACATGTTAACTTGGGTGTCGAGGCACACCTCACCGTCTGATGCCGATGCTGAAAGGATAGAGAAGTCGGCTCTACGAGGGTTTGCCGTAGAGGGACTTAATCCCAGTCGGTGGGACCGGTTCGACATTTGGGTGTCGTGTGAAAGGTGGCCACGTACGACGTCAGTGACGGTTGCTGTGTGCAACGTCGAGTACAGGCGTAAGTGTCGTGTCAGCCGGGTGTTTTTGATTGCAATCCCCGTCGCTCGTGGAATGGACCGAGCATACTTGTTCTCTGTGTCGTGACGTAGTAATAAACCGGGAAAAGTTAATAATGCTTCGTGAGTAATCCTCATAATGGAGATGAGGAAGGATCAACACATTCACTAAATTTATTTTCCACCTTGGGCTAGTAGCGTCGAGGCAAAGCGTTTCTTGTTTGATTGTGGAGTCTCGACGTTGATAGCGCAAGGTCAGTATGAGTCTAGGATAGCTCACTAAAGTTACTTTCACCTCAGGCAAGTGGCATCGAGATGAAGCGTTTCTTGTTTGATTGTGGAGTCTCGATGTAAGTTGCGCGAGGGCTATAAAAGTTGCCTAAAACTTGAAGTAAGGACTCTCTTTTAGCTCAAATTCATCGTTTGTGCAAACTTCTATAATCAGCCCTCAAATTTCATCATGTAGAGTTTCATGACTAGGGTGACGGGTCAGTTTTGCTGAGCTTCGTGCTCACAGATACTGCACAAGTTGTTTTGCAGGTAATAACTGTACGCTGAGATGTACGGTGCCTGATGAGACTCGGAGCTCTCCGAGTGGTGAACTCATGGCAACCCCTGCCGCTGCTATTGTGATAGTGTGGCTAGCGAGAAGGGTCCGCGGGCTGGAAACCTTCTCTGTTGCTTAGCATAGGTATGATGCGTGAGTTGTAATAGCCTTCCGCTGTAGATTATTTTGATAAGTATTTGTAAAATCAACACTTTGTAAGCTTCCGCTTGTTTTATGTAATATGATGCTTTATTATGTGTGCTGTTGGGTGCCGCATCGCACGGCACCACCCAATGCGATTCCCGGGCGAGGTGCCCCGTCCCCGTGAGTGATCGGGACGGCGGGGTCCTCACAGCATGGTATCAGAGCCGACCCTCGCAGTTTCACGGGTGCGTAGGGGTCAGTGACAAGGATACGGTAGCGTACGGGTTAGGGACGCAGGTACATAGGCATGACGCGTGGGTCCTTTATGTGGGACACGATATGGTACTTATGCTGCTAACCGGACGTACGGTATGCGTATGCCAATACTGAATGTACGGACGTGGCTTAGAGGGGACGTTCCTGTCTTGGTGTTGACCGACGAGGACGTCGGTCTTCTAAGGGGGGTGGATTGTGTGATATCCTGACTCCCGGCTTAATAGGATTGATAGAGTACTCATACCACCAAGGTATACCTTCTTTTCCGAGAGCCCACCTGCAAAGGACTCCGGGGTTAAGCGTCCTTGGCCCGGAGGAATTTGGGGATGGGTGACCGACTGGGATGTTTTCCCGGGTGCCCACGAGTGAGGACAAAGTGCACAGAAAAGACGAGCGGTGGTATGTGGGGACAGTCTATGATCCTTGAGAGCCATCACATACCACAAGCTTATGTTGTGTCACAACACACTCCCCCGGGATCACCTTACAATCTTGACACTCCCGTCTATCCTTTCTCCTAGTGAGAACAAAGTCAATCTGGCTAGAGTGTTGGGCACTACTAAAGGTCACTAGGTGAGATTGCCTCTTCCTAAAGAGGGTGTTAGCTATCAACAGATCATAGGCTCCGACAAAGTCTAGGATGTCCTTACCCTCTTGATTTCTATCGCCGCATCCAAAACCTCCATGTACTCCCTCAAATCCTAGGTTAGTTGCACCCACATGACCATTGAGATCTCCCCCTATGAGGAGTTTCTAGGTTATCGGTACACTACTAACCATATCCTCCAAGTCCTCCCAAAATTGCCTCTTAGCACTCATGTTGAGCCCAACTTGTGGGGCATAAGCTCTAATGACGTTCAAGACAATGTCCCCAATTACTATCTTGATTAAGATGATCCTATCCCCTCGTCTTTGAACATCCACTACTCCATCCTTAAGACTCTTATCTATTAGAACACCTACGCCATTCCTAGTCCCAGCCGAACCAGAATACCAAAGCTTGAAATCGGTATTCTTAACTTCTCTCGCCTTTTGACCCGCCCATCTAGTCTCTTGTGCACAAAGGATATTTACTCGTCTCCTAATGGCAACATCTACTAACTCACGTAGCTTCCCCATCAAGGATCCTACATTCCAACTACCCACCCGAAATCTATGTTCCTCAGCTAGCTTCCTTACGCTTTGCACCCGTCAAGTAAGATGCAAAGACCCTTGCTCACTTATCACTACATCCGGGCGATGATGTAGCGCGCCACTAAGGTGGTGGCGATCCGGCCCTTGCTCATTTAACACCATATCCGGGTTCCGATATGGCGCGCCACTAAGGCGGTGGCGACCCGGCCCTTGCCCACTGAACACCATACTCAGGTTCCGATATGGCGCGTCGCTAAGAGGGTTACGCCCCAACGAATTTCTATTGGGTTTCATTTCCATGAGAATGGCTAAGTGTAGTTGTTAGCTCGCCAAGCCTATCACAACCACCTCTTCCTTTACCCGGGCTTGGGACCGGCTATGTCATTACAGCATAGGCGGAGTTGCTCAACGTCGTCACCATGAAGAACAAATATCCACTTCCCCGCATTGACATCCTGTTTGATCAGCTTGTGGGTGCAAGTGTGTTCTCAAAGATGGACCTTCGCTCCGGGTATCATCAAATAAAAATCCGGGCGGAGGATATCCTGAAGACGACATTATCGACGAGATATGGACTATACAAATATCTCGTCATGTCTTTTGGTCTCACTAATGCTCCGGCACATTTCATGTATCTCATGAACTCGGTGTTCATGCCGGAGCGGGACAAGTTCGTTGTGGTGTTCATTGATGATATCTTGGTTTACTCCAAGACAGAAGCAGAACACGCTGAACACTTGAGAATCTTTCTCCAACGACTGCGGGACCATAAGCTGTATGCCAAGTTAAGCAAATGTGAGTTTTGGATCAGCCAAGTGCATTTTTTGGGACATATCATCTCAGAGGAAGGCATTGCGGTTGACCCAAGCAAAATTGAGCAAGTGCTGAAATGGAAAGCCCCCACTTCTGCCCATGAAGTCAGAAGCTTCCTCGGTTTAGCGGGATATTACCGGAGATTCATTCCAAGCTTCTCCAAGCTTGCTAAGCCGATGACAGAATTATTGAAGAAAGGAACAAAATATGTTTGGAACTCAGCATGTGAAGGAGTTTTCCAAGCATTGGTAAAGCATCTCACAACAGCCCCGGTCTTAGCTCAATCGGACACGACCAAGCCCTTCGACGTGTATTGTGATGCGTCTAGTATCGGGCTTGGCTGTGTGTTGATGCAAGAAGGACGTGTAGTCGCGTATGGCTCACGCCAACTTCGAAACCATGAGCAGCACTATCTGACTCATGATCTTGAGCTCGCTGCTGTGGTATTGGCGCAAAAAATGTGGAGACACTATCTCCTGAGGAATTTGGTGCATCTCTACACCGACCACAAGAGCTTGAAATATATCTTCACCCAGAAGGAGCTGAATACGAGGCAAAGGAGGTGGTTATAACTAATCAAAGACTATGAGATTGAGATTCATTACCACCCCGGCAAGGCGAATGTGGTTGCCGACGCACTGAGTCAGAAATCACATGTCCATAACCTCACCATTACACCGGTGGATGAGGAAGAACCAAGTTTATACTTGGTTCCTTATGGATCACTCTACAATATTTCCCTCATCCCTAATATTAGGGATGATACCATTGCAGATCAGAAGGTTGACTAGGGCATGGCACATCTCCGGAGACAGATAGACAGCAGAGATATCAAATGTTTCAGGAAAGATGACGAGGGGACGCTGTGGTTCAATGACCGCATAGTCGTACCCCGGAATATGGAGCTGAGGAGGAAGATCCTTGATGAAGCTCACTTGTCTAAATTCTCCATTCATCTGGGCAGCCACAAAATGTACCAAGATTTGAAAAGAAAATTTTGGTGGACACGGATGAAGCGGGAAGTGGCTAAATACGTATCCGAGTGTGATACGTGTAGACGAGTGAAAGCGGATCACATGAGAAAATCAGGGCTGTTGCAACCCCTGAAAATCCCGGCATGGAAGTGGGAAGATGTGAGCATGGATTTCATTGTGTTATTACCCATGACTTCTAACAAGCATGATTCCATTTGGATAATCATCGACCGGTTAACCAAGTCGGCTCGGTTCATTCCCGTGCATACACATTGCCATGCCAGCAAGTATGCGGAGTTGTACATTGCAAGAATCCTATGCTTGCATGGGGTACCCAAGACCATAATCTCAGATCGAGGGGCACTATTTGTATCTCGTTTTTGGGAGCAGTTGCACGCTGCATTGGGTACCAAACTGATTCGAAGCTCCACCTATCACCCTCAGACAGATGGGCAAACTGAGAGGGTGAATCAAGTATTAGAAGATATGTTGAGGGCGTGTGCCATCCACAACGGTAGAAATTGGGATGATCATCTACCGTTGGCGGAATTTTTGTACAACAATGGCTATCAAGCGAATATCAAGATGGCGCCATATGAGGCTCTCTGCGGTCGCAAATGCCGCACCCCATTGAACTGGTGCGAGTCCGGTGAAAGGGTCACGTTCGGGGTTGATGTGGTGAACGACACCGAAGAGCGCGTTCGGATGGTTCAAGCCAACTTGAAGGCCGCTCAATCCCGGCAGAAAACTTACGCTGATAAGAGGCATAGGCCGCTACAATTTGCTGTCGGGGAACACGTGTACCTCGTGTATCTCCGATGGAAGGCGTGCACCGATTCGGCATGAAGGGGAAGCTCGCTCCCCGATTTATTGGACCCTATGCTATCACCGAGAATTGTGGACCAGTGGCGTATAGACTGGAGCAACCGGCATCTCTCGCTGGTGTTCACGATGTTTTCCATGTTTCACAACTACGGAAATGTCTAAAGCATACGGCTGCTGTGCCCACCGAAGACATTGGCGAGCTGCAACCGGATTTGACGTATGCTGAATATCCGGTGGCGATTATTGACGAGAAGGCTCGGACCACGCGTAACCAAACGCTGTGGTTCTACAAGATACTGTGGAGCAACCACACCGCCGAGGAAGTGACGTGGGAGAGTGAGGAGTTCCTTTGCTCAAACTACCCGGACTTCATGGCGTCTCATCACGGGTTAGTTCCTATTACATTGTCGCCTCTTCCTTTATAATCTCGGGACGAGATTCTTTTAAGGGGGGAGGGATGTAAAAGCCCAAGAATTGACTTGCTAAAATGTTCATTACATCACCACACCACAGCTCATTCGGTGGGTAGCTCATAAACATTTGTGAAGAGCAAGTAAACACAATCAAGAGGGTGATTAGAGGAAAAATCCATAACTCCAAAAAGTAGGAGTTCATACACATAAACATGAGAGGCTGAGCCCACCCCTAGATCTTAAATATTCTTGGAAAGGCTCAGGACAAGTTTCATGCAAATCCAAGCCTTTTTGAGGCACTTTTGGAGACATGTGTAAAAAGGGCTATTTTAATGCAAATTCAAATTTCAGCTAGTTTTCCTCACTTGAATTCAAAAGTTGAATTAATATTCAAACTCAGCACATTTGTCTGAGTTAGTCCATCGATTTTTATCCTCATTGGAGTTTATCTTGTCGGGAGCTAAATTTGCATTAATTCAAAACTGAATTTGAATTTCAAATTCAAATGTGCAGCAAATTTAGCCAAACCAATTTCAAATTGAGGAAATCAAATTCAACCCATGACTTTCTGGCTAAGTCTCCCATTCAATTGTGAGTAGCTGAGATCTTTTCAGTGAAAACAAGAATGAAAAAGAGAAAAGGAATTAGAGTGGAGGGGGACCCACTGGTCAGAGGCTGAAAGAGGAGAGGGAACCGCCTCTGTTCTTCGGGTTGCTGCCGAACTGAGCCAGCACAAGCTGCAGCGTCTACTGAGCAGCGGTGGAGGCGCCACATCGTGCTAAAAACCGAGTGGAAGTCGTGCTCAGCCGTTCTACTGCCCACATGAACCATTTCTTCGACTCTTCACGTCCTCTCTCTCACAACCGACGCAAACGCAGCTGCCGGCCGATCCTCTCTGCTCACCGGCGCCCGGGTGACACAAGGCTCGTCAAGCCCGACGATCAACACAAGAAACCACCGCCCTAAGGTGCTTGTCATGCTAGTCCAAACTGCTCATCGTTTCATGCATCAGCGTGGGAGAATTTCTCCGGTTAAGGTTTGGTGTTCATAGAACCGAGCTGCTCCAAACTCCAAAATTCACGGTGATTAGCTCACCACCGCGTATTCCAAGCTAACCACATGTTCTACACGTTTCCATGGACATCTAGGATAAAAAACCATCAGAAACCGTTGAGCGTTGGCGTTGCTATTCGAGTTTTTCGAGTATCTGCCGTTTTAGCCCTAGGTCGACGGTGAGGTCCTAGCTCCGGCCATTACCGTGCCAACCCGAGTCCAAGATCATGCTCCGCAGGTCACCACGGAGCTGTAGGAGGAAACCGTTCCAAAAATAGGGCCCTGGGTAGCTCGGGCGACGTCACCGAAGTAGGGGTCGCGCTGTCACCGTCGCAAGCATGGTTCCGGCCATCGCCGAGCTTCTGTGAGTGCACCAACGTGTTCTCCGATCAAAGTTGGGCACAGGCAGCGAGTGTAATCGAAGGTCGTGCAGTAGATCGACCGGCGGCGAGCTCTCCCTACTTGTTTAGGTGAGTTGGTTAGGACTTGCTGAGCCATCGTGCTCACGGTTGCTGCTATTGCGTGTTTGCAGGTGATGACTACCCCATGGACTCAGGGTACGAGTCCACCGGCGAGGGCTACCCTCCGTCAGAGACCACGGCTGAGTGGGAGCCATACACGCTGCGCTGAGCTGAGGAGTGGAGCTAGTGTGGGTTGTCCTAGGGCTGGACAACTGACTTTTGCTAGTTAGGTGGGCGTGAGTTGTAAAAAATAAGCTTCCGCAGTTGTAGACTCTGTATTTAGATGTAAACTGAAGGTTTATACTACTTTGTACATATTCAGTTTGTTTCTCTATGTAATACAATGTTTTCCTTATGATGTGTGCTGTCGGGTGTCGCATCGTGCGACACCACCCTCTGAGATCCTGGACGTACAGATTCCGGTCCATCACAGGCAGAGAGCTCGCCGCCGGTCGATCTACTGCATGACCCTTGATGATACTTGCCGCCTGTGCCCAGCTTTGATCGGAGAACACGTTGGTGCACTCACCGAAGCTCGGCGATGGCCGGAACCATGCTTGCGACCGTGACAGCGGTGACCCCTACTCCGGTGATGTTGCCCGAGCTACCCAGGTCCCAATTTTTGGAACGGTTTCCACCTACATATCCGTGGTGACCTGCGGAGCACGAACTTGGACTCGGGTTGCCACGGAAATGACCGGAGCTAGGACCTCACCATCGACCTAGGGCTAAAACGGCGGATACTCAAAAAACTCGAATAGCAGCGCCAACGCTCAACGGTTTCTGATGTTTTTTATCATAGATGGCTGTGGAAACGTGTAGAACATGTGGTTAGCTTGGCATACGCGGTGGTGAGCTAATCACCGTGAATTTTGGAGTTTGGAGCAGCTTGGTTCTATGAACACCGAACCTTAACCGGAGAAATTCTCCCACACTGATGCATGAAACGATGAGCGGTTTGGACTAGCATGACAAGCACCTTAGGGTGGTGGTTTTTTGTGTTGATCATCGGGCACGACGAGCCTTGTGTCGCCCGGGCGCCGGTGAGCAGAGACGATCGGCCGGCTGCTGCGTTTGCGTCGGTTGTGAGCGAGAGGACAGTGAAGAGTCGAAGAAATGGTTCACGTGGGCAGTAGAACGGCTGAGCACGACTTCCACTCGGTTTTTAGCACGAGGTGGCGCCTCCACCGCTGCACAGTATCCGCTGCAGCTCGCGCTGGCTCGGTTCGGCAGCAACCCGAAGAACCGAGGCGGTTTCCTCTCCTCTTTCAGCCTCTGACCAGTGGGTCCCCCTCCCCTCTAATTCCTTTTCTCTTTTTCATTCTTGTTTTCACTGAAAAGGTCTCAGCTACTCACAATTGAATGGGAGACTTAGCCACAAAGTCATGGGTTGAATTTGATTTCCTCAATTTGAAATTGGTTTGGCTAAATTTGCTGCACATTTAAATTTGAAATTGAAATTCAGTTTTGAATTAATGCAAATTTAGCTCCGGATAATATGAACTGCAATGAGGATGAAAATTGGTGGACTAACTCAGAAAAATGTGCTGAGTTTGAATATGAAGTCAAATTTTGAATTCAAGTGATGAAAACTAGCTGAAATTTGAATTTGCATTCAAATAGCCCTTTTTACACATGTCTCCAAAAGTGCCTCAAAAAGGCTTGTATTTGCATAAAACTTGTCCTAAGCCTTTCCAAGAATATGTAAGGTCTAGGGGTGTGCTCAGCCTCTCATGTTTATGTGTATGAACTCCTACTTTTTGGAGTTATGGGTTTTTCCTCTAATCACCCTCTTGATTGTGTTTACTTGCTCTTCACAAATGTTCATGAGCTACCCACCAAATGAGCTGTGGTGTGGTGATGTGATGAACATTTTTAGCAAGTCAATTCTTGGGATTTTACAAAAACTTCAGATTTGAGATCAAAATTCAGAGGAGCCATATACTTGTGGGAATTTTGGAGACCACAAGCTTCCATGTAACTTCCTTAAATTTTGCTCAGATCGTTCTCACAGAATATAGTCTCCACTGGAAAAGTTCCAAAGCCAATTAAGAACCCTTAACAGCAGTAACTATTAGTAGAAGCTTGCTTCCTGTAAATCATTATTATTTATACGTATATTTTGTTACATATCATATAGTGACCGAAGTCGACGACGCTCCGGTGGCCTTGGAGATCCTCCCTCCAGACGTTAACTTTCCCTTTGACTCGCAACCAGGCAAGCCCCGGTTTGCATTTAATTACTTTTGCAAAGTTTTCACTTGTATCATTTATGTCTAGGATGAAATGTTTGCATTAGAGTTAAGGTTATTGGAACCCCCCACTTGCATAACCCCAAATCCCATAGAGTGTTGGGTAGTCTAAAGCTCGATAATTAGAAAAAGCTATGCTAATGTTCTTAGGATATTGGTAGAAGTCGAATAGTTAGAATCTACTCGCGAAATAGGAGTTTATCACACGGGATAGAAGAAAACAATGAATGGCTTATGAATGTGAAATTGAGAACCAGCAAGGGGATAGGATGCAGTGAGCGGAGGTCTCACGTGCGTAGCCCTGTTGGTGTCGGTTGAGGACCGATCCGTGTGCGGCACTGCTGGACAAGTTTAAACAGTGCCGGATGCATACTGGCTATATGGGAATCAGGAAACAGATGTAATTGGTTAACCTGGGTACCGAGGCTTAACCAACCGTTTTATAGGAGTGGGTTGAGGGTAGCAAGGTGTAAATCTGTCGGCGGGCACAAACACGCTCCGCGCGGGGACCTCCCACCCGTTACGGATGGACCAGTTCGCCATTTGGGTTTCCTTTGAAAGGTTGCTGCATACAACAGTAGGAAGGTGTGAGTTACCACACTTCTGAATTGGGTGTATGTGACGTGTTATCCGGATGTCTATTGATTGCAATCACCATCCCTCACGGTTATTTGAGTATCACTTGTTCACTGCACTGTGACGTAGTAAGAATGGAAAGAGGCTAGAAGAATATGATGTATTAAACTAATATTGTCTTGCAACCATGTATGCTGTAGATATAGAGCTCACTAAGTTTATACTCCCCTTTGGGCAATACCACATTGGAAGGATGTGTTTCTTGTTTGATTGTGGAATTCTGATGTGAGTTCTGCGCAAGGCATCTGAACTTGCTGCTATAAAACTGAAAGTAAGGATCAACATGTAGGCGAGTCTTTATTGCAACATCATCTCCTATGTTGGTATCCCTACATGTAGAGTTTCATGTTTAGGAGTGTTGGATAAGTCATGGTGAGCCATCGTGCTCACGGTTGCTATATTTGAGATGTTGCAGGTGAGACTTATGAGGAAGGGTCCGAGGATGAGGCGATGCCCCCGTTGGGGTACATGGCCGAGTTGGAGCCCTGAACGCCGCCGTGATCTCTGAATGTGTGTAGCTAGTGTGTAGCGTCCCCGGGCTGGACGGCTACACTTTTGCATAGCTAGGCTGAGAGTTTAGCTATGAATAATACTTCCACTGTAATTAAGTTTGTAAAAGACTTCTGATGTTTTATGTAAATAAAAGTTTGTATGTTTATCGTAATCTTTTCTTGTATGCTGTTGGGTGCCGCATCGCACGGCACCACCCTCTGCGATCCCGGAGTGGGAGGACCATGGGGTGGCTCCCCACAGACGTGGTATTAGAGCCGCATTGGGAATATCACGCTCGAAAAGAGCCTATTTTAAAAATTTAGAAGTAGACGAGTGAGGATTAGTCACTCTACCGACATAAGGTCTATTATAGTAGTAGATACTAAGGTGGAAAAGCTAACATATGTGCTATTAATTGGTAACGATGCTCCGACGTCAGGTAAGAGGTAAGGTACGCCACCACAGGCGGATTAATTGTGGTAAGCTCTCTATACGAGCAATGGTATGGAATGGTTTGCCGTGGCTTGGCACGGTAGTGAATATGAGTCTCTAAACTTTCTTATGGTTCTGAGAGCATATGAAAATGCTTTTCCCCAGCATGCTTTAGGCAAAAGCTAAGATAGCTCACCATGTGGTAAGAAACACGATAATGTGCAACTCTTGAACGTTCAATGTTCAAAGGGCCATACGCAGCGCTCGCCATCGGCATGCCTCAATGGTTATGAGGCAGTAGGTGGTATCCGTTGTGTTGATAAAATTCCTAACCGTGACGACCTGTTCATGCTCTACTTGGGTTCTCCGTCGTGTGGTGTGAAAACACGACCATGTACCTTGAGACGTGACATGTCTCAAGGATGATCCATGTGGAAATGATACAGACCGTATGTTTTTACTATGATATGGACATGCCTGAATTGATCAACCGTTGTGTGCCACGTTATTGTGTAGTTTTCTGCAGGTATATTGACCACGTTAGAACATGATGCATAGAAATCGTTTGTGAGTGACGTCTCTAGTTCCACCAATTGATACGAATATTCTGGAATACTGGCTTAGGATTTTCTTTGGTGAGGGCGTAGTACCAGCATTGCATTCCAGTTTCCTTGGGCATGTTGATGACCATATCCGTGCCGGAGGTGCTGTCAATTTTTTTTTTCAGAAAAACTGTCAACTTGTAAAAATCATTACTCCTAAATAAGAAAAGCTATGGAGGAAAATAAATACATTCTAGATTCCTCATTGAGTTTACTACAACTTTGTTGTTGAACTCTAGTCCAGATTTTGCCTCCAAACTGTTCAAACCATTTAAATTTTCCAAACTGGTAGCTGGATCAGAATCTGAACAGGGCACTCGTGTTTGAATTTCTAATTTCAAATGACTTGGTTTCACATTTTGATATCCAGCGGCTGTTTTGAAAACAGTGGGTTGGATTCGAGTATAATGTGCATTCAACATATCATTTCGAGCGAGGACATGTTTGAATCTTGTACAATAACGAGGATATACGCATGCTAACGCACTTAACATCCCGTGGTGACCAACGATGGTCGAAATGAACTTTTAATCCATGAAGTTCATTGCTTTGGAAATCGATTGTGGTGACATGGTCTATGGATGTCTATGTTGTATAAAGTGTATACTTTATCTATATGTGTGAATGTTATGCGTATCATTTGTTTCATTCTCGCACTAATATTGTCTAGACTGGATGAAAGGATCAACATGTGCTGATCGTTTGAATGGTGTGAATGCAGAATGGTGCATACACATTCGACCCACGAGGAGGGAGGCCCAAGTCAGGTTTGTGGTGACGAGTCTCCACCGCCGGAGCAAACCACGACGCAGAAACAACCACCTCCTTCACCACCACCAGAACTTCCAAGAAATCTCGGGGAGGTTCTTGCCGCAGTGCTCGGATCGCGCGACAAGCAAACCGAGTTTTTGCGGATGCTGGTGCAGCAGAATACGTCCCATCAAGGAGGACGCTAAGACAATGGGCAACGCCAGCCCCAACAGATTTCGTATTCGGACTTCTTGGCGACCCATCCACCGGTCTTTATGGAGACCTAGGAGACTCTGGAGGCGGAAAGCTTTATCCGCACCCTCAAGGCGAAGTTCGGTCTACTTCGGTGCACCGAATATCAGAAGGCGCTGTTTGCAGCGCAACAGCTTCAAGGAGACGCCAGTACATGGTGGGCAACTATATCACCTCATTACCGACTGGCCATGCCGTCACTTGGGTGGAGTTCCGGGAGGCGTCAGTACATGGTGGGCATATACCTCCCGGAATTATGAAGAGGAAGCTTCAGGAGTTCCTGGAGCTGAAACAAGGCGAGAGGAGTGCTCATGAGTACTCCCGAGCATTCAACCAGCTGGCGCAATATGCGCCAGAATATGTGGGGATGGAAGACCAGAAGCGGACACATTATTCCGGGGCCTGAATCCATAAATGAAGGTCCATCTCGCCCAAAGCAACCGCGACACATTCAATGACCTTGTCAATGCCGCGATTGTACAAGAAGATGCTCAGCGCGAGCTCGTTTATGATAAGAGGAAACGCAGCATGCTGTAGAGCAGCAGTGGTGGGGCTTCACAAAAGTACCATGTGGTGTATCGCTCACCATCCAGTCAGAGGTGGCAGCCACAGGCGCGACCACCGCAGTTTCGCGGGCGTCAATTCAATGCGCCTAGATTTCGACCGCCGTATCCACCACAGCAACAGCAGCAGCAACGGATGGTCCCGTGTGCAACTCTGTTTCCACCGCGTGCACCGGGATTCCGTCCACAGTTCGGAGGGAATCCAACACAATACACGTGCTTCACGTGTGGCCGTGTCGGGCATCTTGCCAAGGACTGCCCCGAGCATCGACAGGGAAGGGGCCCAGCACCGCATCAGGGTGCAAATTAACCCTGCAACCAGTCCAAGAAACCAGCACCAAAACCCGGCAACGTTCACCACCTAACTATCGAAGACGTGCCGGGAGGCGAACCCATCCTTGCGGGCACGTTTTCTTTATTAGATCATTCCATAGTCATACTTTTTGACTCCGGTGCCACCCATAATTTCATAAGTCACTCTTATGTTATTAGATACCAATTGCCTATCATTCTCACAAAGATTTCATATTTGATTTGCTCTCCAGGTTGGAAAATAACAGCTGGTAGGATTTCTATAGAGCACCATTGCAATTGGGTGGGAATCTATATCCGACTTCTCTAATTATATTAGAAAGTCAAAAACTCGATGTCATTTTAGGAATATCATGGCTACATCGCCATGGTGCTGTTCTTGACATCGTTCCACGAGTAGTTCAATTAAACTCTTCATGAACCACATACTCTCATTCTCGACCGTTTGGTCCAAGAGATTCCAACCACATACAACACAGAAGCCACAAACCTTGAGGATATTTGTGTGGCCCGTGAATATCTGGACGTGTTTCTAGATGATCTCCCGGGCATGCCACCCGAAAGAGATGTCGAATTCAAGATCGAACTTATCCCCGAGACGACACCAATATCACGGAGGCCGTACAAGATGGCTCCAAGTGAGCTGGCTAAATAGAAAGAGCAGCTCAATGATTTGATGAGTAAGGGTTTCATTCGACCGAGTTCCTTGCCATGGGGATGCTCGGCGCTGTTCGTGAAGAAGAAGGATGAAACTTTGAGGTTCTGTGTGGATTACCGACCTATTAATGCCATCACCATCAAAAACAAATATACACTGCCCCACATCGATCTTATTTGATCAATTTGTGGGTGCATGTGTATTTTTGAAGATGGACCTTCGCTCCGGATATCACTTGGTAAAGAACCGAGCAGAGGATATTCCGAAGATGGCTTTCTCGACGATATATGGGTTGTATGAATATCTCGTCGTGTCTTTTGGTCTCACCAACGACCAGGCACATTTCATGTATCTCATGAACTCAGTGTTCATGACGGAGTTGGACAAGTTTGTGGTGGTGTTCATAGACGACATCTTGGTTTATTCCAAGTCGGAAGAAGAACACGCCGAACACTTGCATATCGTTCTTCAACGAATGGGAGATCATAAGCTTTATGCCAAGTTCAGAAAATGCAAGTTTTGGATCAGCCAAGTGCCATTTCTTGGTCATATTATCTCCGGAAGGCATTGCGGTTGATCCAAGTAAAATTGAGCAACTGCTGAAATGGAAGTCCCCCACCTCTGTCCATGAAGTCCGAAGTTTCCTCGATTTAATGGGATATTATCGGAGATTCATCCCGAGTTTCTCCAGCTTGCTAAACCGATGACTGAGTTGTTGAAGAAAATGGTTAAATATGTTTGGAGCTCAGCATGTGAAGGAGCTTTCAAAGCATTGGTGAAGCATCTCACAACAGCCCCGGTCTTAGCTCAACCGAATACAACCAAGTCCTTCAACGTATATTGTGATGCGTCTGGTATCGGGCTTGGCTGTGTATTGATGCAAGATGGAAGAGTTGTCACCTATGCCTCACGTCAACTTCGTAACCACGAGCAGCACTATCCGACTCATGATCTTGAGCTCACTGCTGTGGTATTGGCGTTGAAAATGTGGAGGCACTACTTACATGGAAACCTAGTGCATCTCTACACCGACCACAAGAGCTTGAAATATATATTCACTCATAAGGAGTTGAATATGCAGCAGCGGAGATGGCTAGAGCTGATCAAAGATTACGAGTTTGAGATCCACTACCATCCTGGCAAGGCAAACATGGTTGTCGATGCCTTAAGCCGCAAATCTCACGTCAACAACCTATCCATCACTTCGATGGAAGAGGAGGAGCCGAGTTTATACTTGGTCTGGTATGGAGCACTATACAATCTTACCCTCGTTCCTACCATACGAGACGAGATTATGGAAGCTCAGAAGAAAGATGTTGGAATGTCGCACATTCGGAGAAGAATGAAGAATGGCGATATGAAATACTTCTGAAGGGTTGAACACGGTATCCAATGGTTCAAATACCATATAGTGGTACCCCGTGATATGGAACTTTGGAAGAAAATCTTGGACGAAGCTAACTTGTCCAATTACTCCATTCATCCGGGCAGCAACAAGATGTATCAAGATCTAAAACCTAGATTTTTGGTGGACACAGATGAAGAGAGAAATTGCAAAGTACGTATCCGACTGTGATACGTGTCGGCGGGTGAAGGCCGACCACATGCGCAATGCCGGACAGCTGTAACTATTGAACATTCCGGCGTGGAAGTGGGAGGATATTAGTATGAACTTCATAGTTGGATTACCTCTCACGTCCCACAAGCGTGATTCGATTTGGGTGATAGTCGATCGGCTAACCAAATCGGCTCATTTTATTCCCGTACATACAAAGTACGTTGCCAAGCAATATGTGGAGTCGTATAATGCATGGATTTTATTGTGGCGGACCGGAATCCGCTCATCCAGGATCGTAGAGGGTGGTGCCGCACGATGCGACACCTGACAGCACACATCATAAGAATGATATTGTATTACATAGAAAACCAACTGAAATGTATAAAGTAGTACAATACTTCAGTTACAAACTATTGTTTATATTACAGCAGCCGAAACTATGTTTGTACAACTCACGCCCTGTCACACCCGGTTTTTCCGAAGAAACAACCAAGTGAATATCACATGTATGCCAGGATCATTTTCTCATACATGTGATGACAAATAGTGAAGCATCATTTATTACAAGCCAGGTGTCGAATATAAATAAGTCTTACATAGCAAATGTCTCGATGGACAATAATAAGTTCATCACAAGTAAATAAACTAGCAGCAGAATATTATTCTTGAGGGCTCCATCACAGGCGTTGCCCGGGGGTCTCCATGAACCTAGAAACCTTCTTCGGGTCCAAAGTCTTGGTCATTATACACCACCTCATTATCTTGACCTGAGGAGCAATATAAACCAACAAATATGCAAGGTTGAGTACCGATGGTACTCAGCAAGTGTGGGAAAGTTATGTCATGCATGGCTAGAACAAGGGGAGGTTGAACTCATGGTTAAAGCACTACGCAATTAATACCTACCACCTTAGCTTATTAAGCACCTACATGACTACACAGGTGAAATGGTCCCAATCTCCCATCCCATCATCAAAATCAAATAACCATAACATCATTTCCAATGTTAAGCTCCCCGCTTAACACTCACACCCTCCGAGGTCATCATACTCTAATCATGAATAAGTCCAAGCCGCTCTTGACCGTGAGCACGGCTGTCATGACAGTTTTGACTCTGCAGAGTTCGTACCACTGTACCCACATGTAGTGATTTCATCCCCCGTTGACGGGTGGACTAAAAGAACCTCCATTATGCCAGTGGCTACGAACCACATTCACACTTCCCAGGTGTGTAGCCAGGAGATCACTACGAAGCCTTTACAAAGGGAATCCCGACGAGCGTGGGCCCACTGAGGTTTCACCCCTAACAGCATACAAGAGGCTCCAACCCCGCTCCAGTGGCCCCCTCTTGAGCCTTGCGGTTCATATGGTAGTCCAGCTGACACCTATTCCCCGCACCATCCAACACACCCATACTACGCCGGGGATACACCTAATTAATTGGCCAAGCTGCCCCATCTCAGCATGTGGTTGGCACTGTAAAGCCAGGTTACATGCTCCATGAACCGGTCCTTAGGATCAAGGCAAGTACTAAACACAAACCCAAGTCTCGTGCACCCAGCACACAACCAAAACATCCAACTTGCCTTGATCCCTACCTCCACATAACTCACAATATCTCATTCAAGAGTATGGTAAAATAAACTGATGATCTCATGTCCCAAATATCCCATTCTAAGCATGGCTAAGCATATGCATAATAATAAATGACATGGTAAAATAAGTCCCAACCCAAGCTACAAGGAAAACAAGGTAATGCAATTCTAGGGAAACTTCCTATCATGGGTTTCATATTTAAATTGACAATGCAAATAATTCTAGCTACACATCCTAGCATAGGATCAAAGTGGTCAAGGACACTTGCCTCCTTCTTGCTGCTCTTGAAATGGGTAGTCCTGATCTTGGAAAGGAATAACTTGCTCTTGAGCAGGTTCTACATCATACCATCACACATAGCAAAAGAAAAACAACAATCCATAAGACATAGTTTACACTTCCACTTCATACAAACCACACATTCATATTTATGAAAGTCATTCACCATTATATGTGTTGTGGTTACTCTATGTGTGTTGATTTGTGTCTTGCATACACTTTTAATCATATGTATATGATTCCTACTTTTGTATTCACATTTATGCTTGCATACTTTATATATGAGTTTCCAATTTAAATACATTTCTTATATTCAATTACTACACCTTTTAGCTAGCAAATAAGCATGAAAGGTATTTTTCCTTCTCCATATGTGTCTTCATAATTTCTACCAACCCTAAACTGAACTCTTTGGATTTTAGAAACTCCATTTATCATTTACTAGTTGCTATATTTTCAGATTTATTTTCTTATGCATAAATGTGTACTTTATTATGAAAATAGTAAGACACATCACCTAAACAGAATAGGTTCTGGTCCTAAATAATTTAATAACATATTTTGACCTTTGCCTCTGATATAAACTATTTCACCATTATTTTCCCTATTTTCTAAAACTATTCCTTACTTAAAAATGTGCCCCTAAATGTGGATAATAAATTTAACAGATTCAATTCAGCCCAAAATATGTTTTTATCTCACTCCAAAGTTTCCTAAACACTGAGAAAGTCTTTAATTAAATTTTGACAATTTGTTTGTCCCACTTTTTAATTTTTAAACACTAGCCACATATTCAATTTCCTAAATTAAATACTAAACAGGGCTAAAAAGGTAAACTCACCCCATTACAGGGTCTATAATATTATTTTCAGAATTCCCAGGGGTCTAGCTACACTTATCAGAGGTGTTTTTCCTAATTTTTATTAAGTCCAGGGGCTAAAACTGATTTTTAAATGAATTTACATGATTTTCTGGAGTTCCAGGGGCTAGATCAGAAGTTTCCGGGGCTAGCTCTTATTTCCCGAGAACCCCAGGGGGTAGCACGTAAGAATTCCAGTCTTTATAACGCGGTGCTGACGTGGACCGTCAGATTTTAAACCGACGGCTGAGATTATAACGCCGAACCGGTACGCGGGGGTTTAAACCTTACCGTGCGATTTAAAATAAACGGCGCACAAGCGGCCACGTCGCTCTGATCGAGCGCGGGCGGCGCTGCCGGCGGCGCACGGCGGCGGGAAGCGGCGATCTCGCCGGAGACTTTCGGATCTTCGAGAATTCTTCCTAGAACTGTGATTTTATGGCATAGATCGGTGGAGGGGAGGTCAGGGATCTCACCTCGGGGGTTTTCTTGAGCTCGGAGGTCCTGGAAGGTGATCGGCGACGAGGTCCGAGGCGAAACTACGGCGAAGCTCGTCGGCGCTGTGTTTACACCGCAAGTCACCGAGTTTTCTGCACCTGCAAGGTTCCCCGGAGCCGGTGGATCAAGACCAGCGAGTTAGATCGGAATTTCCGAGCTTAGATCAGCTAGAATTCGCCGGAGAAGTCTCGGTTCTCACCGGAGGAAAAATCGGCGATCGCGTGGGAAAAACAGAACGAGGCCGGGGTTTTTATAGACGGGGGAGGGCGGTGGGTTTGTTTAGATCGAGTGGGAGTCCTCCGGAACCAGAATTCGGCCAGAAATCCGGTCGGTTGCGATCGCGCGCCCGCGGGTGAACAGTCCGAGTTTCGGACGATCAGGGGTTAGGGATGACAGGTGGGTCCCGCCTGTCTGAGAGAGAGAGCGCGGGCGCGCGGCTGCGGGCTGGCGCGGGGCAGGGTGGGCCGGCTGGTGGGTTTAGGCCCACTGGCCGGTTTTTTTCTGTTTTCACTTTTTCTTTTTCTATTTCTTTTTCTGATTTGTGTTTAATTTGAATTCTAGTTTGAATTTGAATTGTTGCAAAACATGCAACACGTCCAAAAATTTTTAAATCCCCCTCTTAACATGATTTAGGGTTTTGAATCAAAATTTTGGGGTGTTACACGCCCGTCTACCTAGCAAAAGTCGGTTGCCCAGCCCTAGGGCAACCCGCACTAGCTGCACTCCTCAACTCAGCGCGGCGTGTATGGCTCCCACTCAGCCGTGGTCCCCGACAGAGGGTAGCCCTTGCCGGTGGACTCGTAACCCGAGTCCTTGGGATGCTCCTCACCTGAAAAACACTTATAGCAGCAACCGTGAGCACGAGGCCTCAACAAGACTTAACCGACTCTCCTAGGCATGAAACTCTACATGTAGTGTACAACGGACATGGGGTGGTAATTAGCAGCAAATGGACATGCCTACAAGTTCATCCTTATTTCATCTTTTGGCCACAAGTTAACAGTTCATGAATTTGAAATTTAGTAAGCAATATTTGGTGGCACACATGTAGCAATACAATTATACATATCAGCAGAATTGAATCATACCATTCCATAGTTTATCTACGTTACAACTCAGTGAACAAGCGGTACTCGTCACCGTGAGGGACGGCGAATCGACTCGATATACACCTGCAGGGATACCCAAAGAGCACGTCACGTACGCCCACCCGTGGAGCTGCACAGCACGCTCACTCGATGCCGTACGGGACAACCTTTCACCCAACAGCCCAAACATCAAACCGGTCGCACCGAAACATACAGGAGGTTCCCTACACGGAGCATCTCTCTATGCCTGTTAGCAGATTTCCACCTCGCTGCCCTCAACCTACACCTATGAATTGGTGTGTTATGCCTCGACGCCCAGAGGTTTAGGTTACATCGGTTTATCGGGGCCCATATATCCGATATGCCTTCGGTACGTTCAATACTTGTTCAGCAGGGCTGCACACGGATCGGTCCTCAATCGACCCGGACAGGGCCGCGCACACAATACTTCCTCTTGCTGCGCCCTAGCCCCTGCCTAGTCTCATTTTCATTACTAAAGTGATCTCACATCACTCGAACCAATCACGTGTGTCCCAAGCCTAAACTCACGAGTAGATTCCAACTACTCGACTTGTACCAAAGTTCTAGGAATCATTAAGCATAGTCTGTCTACTCGAGGTCTTAGACACTACCTCACTCTTATAGGAAAGTCTGGTTATGCATTTGGGGTCTCATCCAACCTACACCTAATATATATATACACCTCATACTAAGTATGTAAACAAAGCAAAACTTTATAAAATGGGTTAATGCAAACCGGGGCTTGCCTTGTTGCTGCTTGTCAGATGTTAAGGCCTCGTCCAGAAGAAGGAAGTCAAGCACTTCCGGAGTTTCCTCGCCTTCAGCGACTACACGTCAACGAGATACTATATGTCAATTCAAATGCAATGTTTAGAACTGAATAAGTAATTACTGTAACTCGAGCTATCCCTCCCCTTAGGTTCTGAAATTTTTATGGTGACTTGGTAGGGTCCTAACCAGATTCTTGACCAAGTTTCATTTGAAACAAAGTTCATTTGAGCTTTGTACAAATAAAAGACTATTTGGTCAGTATTGGAGCCTCTAAGGAATTCCACGGGTTTTCATGGCTCCATCCATTACTTTATGGAAACTAGAATTTGAGATGGTTCTAATGGAATCGGTTTCATATCATTTGAAGAATTCTAGATAAAGTTATGCCCTAAACAAGTTTTGAGAAAATCTGAAAAATGTTTCTGTACATTTTTCTGTTTTCTCAGGGCAGTTCAATTAATCACACCATTAGGGGGACTAAATGAACTTGGATGGGTCTGAAAATTTTACTGTGACTCAAGGATTTTCCAATGAACCACCCAGCCAAATTTCAGAATTTTTCATAAAGTAATTCTCTAGATAAAACTCCCAACATTTTAAATTTTAGGGAATTAATTCTAGAAAATTATTAAGTTTCATGAGCTGAAACTTGTTTTTCTGGATAGTACTCAAAGAGATGAATCCAACAAAATTTGGTTCACTGGATTTGGACACTTCTAACCAAAGTTATGAATTTCTAAATTTTGGGCTGATCCCTGAATTATTTTTCTACAGAAAATCGCCTCCCACACTTAACCAGAGACTGACAGCGGGACCCTCCCGTTTAATATAAACTAACCGTGCTCTCGCGTGCGCTTAAGTCAGCGGCTGATACGTGGGACCCATGCCTTCGTCTTCCTCCCGACGCCGCCGCCCTCGAGCCGCCGGAGCTCCGGTGAGGTCGGCGTTCCCGGCGACCTAGCTCGCCGGAGACGGTGAGACTTGCCGCCCCCATATAACTTTGGACGTTGAACACGTTGGACATCATGCCACCGTCGGCTAACCTCCGTAGCTCGCCGGCGACGAGCGCTATGTCTCTATGCAACATCGGCAACGTGTTCACGTCCTCCTGACCACCCCTTTCGCGCGGTAATCGCGTCACCACGTCCAGGGAAGTCTTGGGAAACTCAGCATGACTTTGGTTGGGACCTAAACGGCCGGCAACCCAGACCTCACCGGTGACCCTCTCTTCCACTGGACTGTTATCGGTGAAACTACGGTTTGGGATGGTTGTTCCTGCGGGTTCTTGCTTGGAGAGACGCGCACGGGTGTCTAGAACATGTGTGAGCTGCAGCTCGACCAGCGGTTGCTTCTGTGCAACGAATTTCCCTGATGACCAATTGCTATCCCTAAGGTACACCGTGGGGGAAAACTCGGAATTCTCGCTCTACCCTGCATGAAACGGTGAAAGGTTTCCTCCTACAGCTTCCTCACACGCGGGCGCACCTTTTCTTCTCTGGTGGTGGCGCGTGATGCAGCCGGGATCGGCTGATCGCCGGTGATCAGAGAACGGCGGCAACAGCTTGCGAGCGGAAACAGTCTTTATCGCGCGGTGGGAGCCGGGTTCACTCAGGAACGAAAAGAATGGATGGAGTAGCTCGTGTGCTGGACTTTGGAGCCGCGTTTTTCACCGTGAGGTGGCATCAACCGATCGAGCTGTCGGCCCTCCGAGCGCCCGACGGTCGCAGTGGCGATTTCCCTCGGGTTGAGTCGGTTTAGTGGAGCTGAGATACTGACAAGTGGGCCCCATCTCTCCCTCTAATTCTTTTCCAAATTTTTACTGGAAAGTTCCCATCTACTCACCATTGAATGAGAGACTTAGCCTCCAAGTCATTGTTTGAATTTGATTTCCTAAATTTGAAACTGGTTTGGCTAAATTTGCTGCACATTTGAACTGAAATTCAAATTCAGTTTTGAATTAATGCAAATTTAGCTCCCTACAAGATGAAGTCCAACGGGGATGAAAATTGGTGGACTAACTAAGAAAAATGTGCCGAGTTTGAATATGAAGTCAACTTTTGAATTCAAGTGATGAAAATTGCTGCAATTTGAATTTGCATTCAAATTGGCCCAATTTACAAATGTCTCCAAAAGTGCCTCAAAAAGTATTGGATTTGCATGAAATTTGGCCTGAGCCTTTCCAAGACTATTTAAGGTCTAGGGGTGAGCTAAACCTTCTATGCTTATGTGTAGACACCCTACTTTTTGGAATTTAGGGCTTTCCCCTCTAATCACCCTTTTGATTGAGTTTACTTGCTCTTCACAAGTTTTTATGAGATATCCATCACAAGAGCTGTTGTGTTGTGTGGTGATGAACATTTCTTTGCACTTCACTTTCTTGGGCTTTTACATCCCTCCCCCCTTAAAAGAATCTCGTCCCGAAATTATAAAGGAAGAGACAGCGCTGTAACAAGAACTCACCCGTGATGAGACGCCTGGAACTGCGGGTAGTTTGAGCGAAGGAATTCCTCGCTCTCCCACGTCGCTTCTTCAGCGGTGCGGTTGCTCCACAGTATCTTATAGAACCACAGTGTTTGGCTATGTGTGGTCCGATCCTTCTCATCAATAATTGCCACCGGATATTCATCATACGTCAAATCCGGTTGCAGCTCGCCGATGTCTTCGGTGGGAAGAACAGCTGTATACTTCAGACATTTTCGCAGTTGTGAAACATGGAAAACGTCGTGAACACCAGAAAGAGATGCCGGTAGCTCCAGTCTATACGCCACCGGTCCACACTTCTCGGTGATGGCATAAGGTCCAATGAATCTGGGAGCGAGTTTCCCCTTCACGCCGAACCGGTGCATGCCTTTCATCGGAGATTCACGGAGGTACATGTGTTCACCGACGTCAAAGTGCAGCGGCCTATGCCTCGTATCAGCGTAGCTTTCTGCCGGGATATAGCGGCCTTCAAGTTGGCTTGAATCATCCGAACACGCTCTTCGGTGTCGTTCACCACATCAACCCAGAATGTGACCCTTTCACCGGACTCACACCAGTTTAATGGGGTGCGGCATTTGTGACCGTAGAGAGCCTCGTAGGGTTCCATCTTGATACTCGGTTGATAGCCATTGTTATACAAGAATTCCGCCAACGGTAGATGATCATCCCAGTTTCTACCATGGTGGATGGCACACGCTCTCAACATGTCTTCTAGTACTTGGTTCACCCTCTCGGTCTGTCCATTTGTCTGAGGGTGATAGGCGGAGCTCCTAATCAGCTTAGTACCCAATGCAGCGTGCAACTGCTCCCAAAAAATGAGACACGAATAATGCACCTCGATCTGAGACTATGGTCTTGGGTACCCCATATTGAATGTAGCCTAGAGTGGGGGTGAATAGGCTTTTCGACGCTTTGTTGATCCCTGAAACACTTAGTAGGTTTATCAAATACAGGGAAATCGGACTAGTCCGGTAGAGTGCGGACTAGTCCGTTTTCTACTCAGAGAGAAATCGGACTAGTCCGGTACTGTGCGGACTAGTCCGGTATTCGTGGACTAGAGATATCAAATTGATCAATTTTCTCACTTATAGTACTTTATGCGGCGGAAAGTAATTTGATACTTAGATTTATTGCAAAGTGGAACAATGAATGACAGAGATCAACTTTTGTTTCAATGCTTCAATGTAAATTTCACAAGATTAATTAAACACTAGAATATGATAAACAATAAGTGAGCAAGAGTAGGAGACAAGTGTTTATCCTGAGGTTCAATTCTACGAAGGAAATCTACGTCCCCGTTGAGGAGTCCACTAAGGACCGGGTCTTCACCAACCCTACCCTTGTCGACTCGCCGTGGAGGCCGATTCTCTTCCACTAATCACAAAGGGCAAATAAATCGTTCAAGGGGACTTCTCACAAGTTGAGGGCTCCCCAAGAATTACAATGAATGAACACAACCAAACACACTCAAAAGATGAACAATTACCGAACAAGAGTGTGCGAGAGATCAAACCCAAGAGCTCAAGGTGTGTAGAACAAGTCCCTCTTTTGATCAATTGCCAATCCCCAATGATTTGATTCTTTTTGGGTTAGAATGTGTGGAGAGATGTGAATTTTGGGCTCTTGGGAGGTGTGGCGGCGCAGGGGGTCAAAGTTCTTTGTTGGTATGGCCGTACACCTCTTTTTGTAGTAGAGTTTCCAATGGTTACGTTAGGGTTTGCGATGTCCGGACTAGTCCGGTGTGTAGAAAACGCTAAGTGTTGTGAGATACCGGACTAGTCCGTAGGAGTGCGGACTAGTCCGTTGTCTATCCAGAGACAAAATCGGACTGTCCGGATGATATCGGACTAGTCCGTTTTCTGGTCAGAAAGAAAATCAGACGAGTCCGGTTGATATCGGACTAGTCCGCACATGCTGAATTTTTGTAGTTAGTGTGATTTCTTCCACTTGAGCTCTTGGGGTGTGTTTCTCCAACATACTCTATACTAAGTGATATAATATTTTAAGCTCCTGAGCTCTTATCAATTTGGATCCTCCTTCTCCTTTCTTTTTGCGCTTTGTTCCTAATTTCTTTGAGAACCTGCGCTCATCTAAACAATTTTGTTAGTGTGACGCCCTCAATTCTTTGGAAAACCACGCAACCGAGAACTGATGCATATGTGTGCCCAGGATGTTCATCACACATATACATATCATCCACAAAATGAATTTCAGAATATATATATATATATATATATTACCACGAATATCAGGGTTTATTACAAGTCTCATGAGTCTTGGACTCATGCTAACAGCGGAAGTCTTATCTAAGCAGTGGAAGTCTTATTTCTATGCAGCGGAAGTCTTCTAACTAGTGCGGAAGCAATCTACACAGCAGCAGCGGCTCCATCTTTACTCCATCCCCACAGGAAAGGTTGAGGACAGATTACACGTCTAAGGCTCCACTTGGTCTTCATAGTAATCTTGTTCTATTGCTGATTATGAAATAATAATGCAAGTTTGAGTAAAATGATGTACTCAGCAAGTGCGGAAAAATATGATATGTAGCTCACAACAAGAAAGATATAAAAAGGCTCATTGCAGAAAGCAAAATTATTTCTCAAAACCACGATAAAAACAGTAACTCAGCTTTAAGTGAATGTAATCCCAACATGTATTAAAATACCAACATACCTCCATTATGTCTCATCACTTTCCATGTCTCAACCAGACATTAATCTTTCTCAATTTTGCTCCTGAATACCTTCCTTGTATTCCCTACCATCTCACGAATACCATCTCGTATTCGCTACCATTTCATCTCATAAACAGTTCCGTCTCACACCGAGACCCATCTTGTTGCCATGACTCAACAGTTATGCAACCAAATCTTATCACCCGGACTCATCAGTGCCAAAAACCAAACCAAACCAAAACCAAACCATAACCAAAACCATAACCATCCCAAAATCCATCCCAACTAACCATGAAAGTTGACCAGGCGCTCGTGACCATAAGCTCGGCTATCATGATAGTTTTAGACTCTGCAGAGTTTGCATCTCTTTACCCACAAGTTTGTGATTGTAACACCCCAAAACCTGTTAAGAGGGGAATTTAAAAAATTTTGGATGTATTGCATGTGGTGCAGAAATTCAAATTTGAATTGGAATTCAAATTCAACTCAAAACAGAAAAGAAAAAGAAAAAAAACAAAACCCCCGGCCAGTGCGCCGAAACCCACCAGCCGGCCCACCCGCCCCCGCGCCAACCCGCAGCCGCGTGCTCCCCTCTCCCTCTCACTGACATGCAGGGCCCGTGTGTCATCCCTCACCTCCCGCTCGCGCCAACTACCCGGACTCCTCCGCGCGCGCCCGATCGCAACTAACCCGGAAACCCGCACTTTCCCAGCCGACTCCTGGTCCCGGACGACTCCGACTCGATCACAACCGACACGCCGCCCTCCCCCATCTATATATACGCCGGCATCGTCCCGTTTTTCCCCCACGATCGGCTGTTTTTCCTCCCGGTGAGAACCGAAGCTCCGATCGCCGTTTTCTCTCGATCCCTGCTCGGATTTTCCGATCTAACGGACCGATCGTGTTCCACCGCCTCCGGGGAATCACGCAGGTGCAGAAGACTCGGTGGTTTGCGCTCTAGGCACAGCTCCGACGAGCACCGCAGCGATTCCATCTCGGACCTCGTCGCCGACCGTCTTCCAGAACCTCCGAGCTCAAGAAAAACCCCGAGGTGAGATCCCCGACCTCCCCTCTACCGATCTATGCCATAAAATCCCAGTTTTAGGAGGTATAGACGAAGATCCGAAGTTCTCCGGCGAGATCGCCGCCTCCCGCCGCCGCGCGCCGCCAGGCAGCGCCGTCCGCGCACGGTCCGAGCGACGTGGCCGCTTATGCTACGTCTATTTTAAATCGCACGGTAGAATTAAAACCCGCGCATAAAGGTTCGGCGTTCTAATCTCAGCTGTCTATTTTAAATCGAACGGTCCACATCAGCCCCGAATTATAAAGGCCGGGATTCTTACGCGCTACCCCCTGGGATCTCGGAAAATACGAGCTAGCCCCGAAAACTTCTGATCTAGCCCCTGGAACTTCAGAAATTCATGTAAATTCATTTAAAATTTAGTTTTAGCCCCTGGACTTAATAAAAATTAGGAAAACACCTCTGTTATGTGTAGTTAGACCCCTGGAAATTTATAAAATAATATAATAGACCCTGTAGTGGGGTGAGTTTACCTTTTTAACCCTATATGATATTAAATTTAGGAATTTGAATATGTGATTAGGATTTAAAATTTAAAAGGTGAGACAAACACAGTGTAAATTCAAATTTAAACTCTCCTAGTACTTGGAAAACTTTAGAATGAGTTAAAAGTAGATTTTAGTGGAAATGAATCTGTTTAATTAATTGTTCACATTTATTAGTTATAGGGACACATTTTTAGGTTAGGAAATAATTCTGAAAATCAGTAAAATAAATTTAAATTAGTTCACATCAGAGGAGAAGTTCCAAAATATATTATTTAATATTTTAGATCAAAACCTATTCTGTTTAGATGATATGCCCTACTATTTAATATTAAAACTCACTTTTAGGCATAGGAAATAAATCTGGAAAATATAGGAAAATAGGTATGCATAACTAGAAAATGATAAGTAAAGTCTCCAAATCCAAAGACTTCAGTTTAGAATTTGGTAGAAGATCTGAAAACCCAATTGAAGTAGGAAATTACCTTCCATGCAAACTTGGTAGCTAAAGAGTGTGTTAAAGAATTTGTTTAAATTGGAAATTCATATATAGTGTGCAAATAGAAATCTGAAGACAAAAGTTAGAAATAATATACATATGTTTAAAAGTGCATGTAGGCTAAAAATCAACATGTCTAGAGTAACCACAACACTTAGAAATGTGAATCACTATCATATGTATGTATGTGTGGAGTGAAAGTGTGAACTATGTCTTATGGATTGTTGTTTTCTTTTGCTATGTGTGTTGGCATGAGTAGAACCTGCCCCAGAGCAAGTTCTTCCCTTCCAAGATCTGGACTATCCATTCCCAGAGCAGCAGGAAGAAGGCAAGTGTCCTTGACCACTTTGATCCTATACTAGGATGTGTAGATAGAATTATTTGCATTGTCAATTGAAACATGAAACCCATGCTAGGAAGTTTCCCTAGAATTGCATTACCTTGTTTCCTTGTAGCTTGGGTTAGGATTTATTTTATAATACCATTTATTTATATGCTTATGCTTAGCCATGCTTAGAATGGGATAATTGGGATATGAGATCATCAATTTATTTACCATACTCTTGAATGAGATATTATTAGTTATGTAGAGGTAGGGATCAAGGCAAGTTGGATGATTTGGTTGGTGCTGGGTGCACGAGACTCGGATTTGTGTTTAGTACTTGCCTGGATCCTAAGGACCGGTTCATGGAGCATGTAACCTGGCTTTACCGTGCCAACCACATGCTGAGATGGGGCAGCTTGGCCAATTAATTAGGTGTATCCCCGGCGTAGTATGGGTGTGTTGGATGGTGCAGGGAATAGGTGTCAGCTCGACTACCATATGAACCGCAAGGCTCAAGAGGGGGCCACTGCAGCGGGGTTGGAGCCTCTTGTATGCTGTTAGGGGGTGAAACCTCAGTGGGCCCACGCTCGTCGGGAATCCCTTTGTAAAGGCTTCGTAGTGATCTCCTGGCTACACACCTGGGAAGTGTGAATGTGGTTCGTAGCCACTGACATAATGGAGGTTCTTTTAGTCCACCCGGCAATGGGGGATGAAATCACTACATGTGGTTACAGTGGTGCAAACTCTGCAGAGTCAAAACTGTCATGACATCCGTGCTCACGGTCAAGAGCGGCTTGGACTTATTCATGATTAGAAGATGATGACTTTGGAAGTTGTGGATGTTAAGCGGGGAGCTTAACATTGGAAATGATGTTATGGTTATTTGATTATGATGATGGGATGGGAGATTGGGACCATTTCACCTGTGTAGTAATGTAGGTGCTTAATAAGCTAAGGTGGTAGGTAATAATTGTGTAGTGCTTTAACCATTAGTTTAACCTCTCCTTGTTCTAGCCATGCATGACATAATTTTCCCACACTTGCTGAGTACCAACGGTACTCAAACTTGCATATTTGTTGGTTTAAATTGCTGCTCAGGTCAAGGGGATGATGTGGTGTTCAATGACCAAGACTTCGGACCCGAAGAAGGATTTTAGGTTCATGGAGTCCCCCGGGCAACGCCTGTGATGGAGCCCACAAGAATAATATTCCGCTGCTAGTTTATCTACATGTTATGAACTTATTAATCGTCCATCGAGACGTATGTTTTGTAAGACATATTTATATTCGACACCTGGCTTGTAATAAATGATGCTTCACTATTTGTCATCACATGTATGAGAAAATGATCCTGGCATACATGTCATATTTACTCGGTTGTTCTTCGGAGAAACCGGGTGTGACAGAAGTGGTATCAGAGCCAATGTTGTCCATAGGAACGTGGACCTAGGTAGAAATGGACGTATTTAAGGACACTATTTTTTTAAAAACTATTTTACAAAAGTGTGGGTTGAAGGTGTTATTTAATGAGGTCACTTTATTCATCTTACCCCAACTTTTACTCAAAATAGGATTTTTGTTTAAAATCTTATCTAACTTAATTTTAAATGCTTTATGTTTTAGATGGTTCGCATGATCCATACCGCCCGCAAGTCCACCGGAGGGAGAGTTCCCGTAGTTGCCCTTGCCCTGAGAGAGGAGGACCGTCCGGTGACGTATCTCTCCTATGGATTGGCAGTAGGAGGCTTGTTGCGCCGTCTTCGACGCATGCTCCAAGCCGCCGGCAATACGGGCAAGCTAATCATACACTACAGCTCCACCCGAACCATCCGTGAGAAGCGGAAATAGTGGAGTTCAGAAATGAGGATTATCCACAAAAATCAGCTGCTCAAGATCCACCACTCTCCAGCTTGTCAAGCAACACAGGTCGATGCGGAGAAGGATGTCCCCTGGGAGGCAATCACCTGTCAGAGTCACATCTATCGTCGCCACCTGGACCGGACTGAGTACATGTATGTCCTCCAGCGTGAGAGTGGTACGACGGAGTACAAGTACCCGCCAGTGCGGCAAGGGACTTCCCATGAGCACATGGACCTGTGCTTGGAGGATGCTGCTATGCTCAGCACTCGACTGCAGGAGTGTCTGCAGGAGCTTCAGGATGTACGTGACACCCTGAAGGAGACTGAGGCGTTGCTTCGAGCCAGCTTGAGGGCGAGAGAAGGAGGAGATGGGAATGAACTGTGTGTCACCGTGAATGACACATGGACTCCTGACTCCCCAGATCGCCGGGCAAGCAGGCGTCGCCGCACTTCTCCACCAGCAGCTTCCCCATCCAAAGCGGAGTCAGAGGCAGCCGCAATAACGAGGAAGATCCCGAGGAGCCAGCTCAGTGATACAAGTAGTGTAGAGTTCTTTCCATTAGTTTAGCAGGTTGTCGAGTAGTCGAGTCGTTACCTTATCTAATGGTGTGTTAATGCTTGGTGTGTGACGTGAGTTGTGGAAGCCATGGGCGTTTGTCCACAACCTCGTCTTCAGGATTGTTTTGCTTTGGTGTGTGAACCCATATGAATTAAGAGTGCATTTATGTTCGCGTAAGACATGAAACTCTCAGAAAATATAAATGAAATAAGGTCTCAAAATTTTAAAGTCTAAACAAGCAAATTGGGAAGTTAATACATAATGCTTTAAGTTAACATCTGGTTGATCATGATAGATGGCCGGAATAGGAAAGGGTCGTGCTGCCAACCCCGCCAACAACAACGATGAGGCCGGAACCCTCATCTTTTTGGAGGACAAGACAGGGATGGTCGTCGGGAAGGAGTTGATCCCATCTACCAAATGCTGGAAAATCAGAATCAGCTCATCCAGAGCCTGACTCAAGTGGTGGCCAACTTGCACCAAGCTCCACCTCCACAAGCTGCACCACGCCAACCAAGGTTGAGTGAGTTTCTAGGGACTCAACCTCCAAAGTTTGCAAGTGCTGCTGAACCTCTGGAGGCAGATGATTGGCTAAAGACCATTGAGAGCAAGATGAGGATCATACAATGCCAAGGGTATGAGAGGGTGCTGTTTGCCTCTCACCAATTGCATGGACCTGCTGCTGATTGGTGGACCGCTTACGTGGCCGCCCATCATGACCCTGAGAACATCACTTGGGAAGAGTTCAAGCGTAGCTTCCGCAACCATTACATACCAAGGGGTGAACTTAAAAACAAGAGAAAGGAGTTCTTGGGGCTGCAGCAAGGAAACATGACGGTGAGGGAATACCTCACTAAATTCACCCAACTATCCCGTTATGCACCACGGGACATAGAGACTGATGAGCAGAAACAGGACTGCTTTGTAGAAGGACTTACAGCAGAAATGCAGTGTGCAATGTCCTCTAACGAGTATGAAAGCTTCCAAAAGATGGTGGACAGAGCATTTGTTGTGGAAAGGAAGCTGAAGGCCTTGAAAAATGAAAACAAGAGGAAGGCGGGATGGTCACACCAAGCCTCGGGTAGCAACACATGCCCACGTCTGATGCAGCAACCCGCAGGGCAGACGAGCCGTGCTGCGGTACCCTATTCAGCACCCAGAGGGTACAACCCGAACTTTAGGCCTCCATCAGCACCAGCACAGCCACAACATCAGTTTGTACAGCAGCCTCGCCCCACATATCAACCTCGACCA
Source organism: Neostapfia colusana (assembly GCA_030760725.1). Lineage (NCBI taxonomy): Eukaryota > Viridiplantae > Streptophyta > Magnoliopsida > Poales > Poaceae > Neostapfia > Neostapfia colusana. The sequence continues at coordinate 24,320,130 of JASWHV010000020.1, forward strand.
GCAGTACAAGGACCCCCAAATCAACCCCAAGACAACAAAGGCCAGGCACCTAAGGTAGGGGTACAATGCTTTAACTATGGTGAAGTGGGGCACTACGCCCATAAGTGCCCAAAGAAGAAGCCCGTGCAGCCGCAACAGCAGAATGTGATGCGAGGACGGGTGAACCACGTGACCATGGAGGAAGCGCAAGAGGCACCTGACGTGGTAGTTGATAAGTTTCCTGCCAATTTACACATTGCAACCCTGTTGTTCGATTCTGGTGCTACCCACTCGTTCATTGCCCAAGGGTTTGTTAAGAAGCATGATTTAGCAACAACACAAATGAACCATATGATAGCCGTAAACTCTCCAGGGGGAGAAATAAGGACAAGACAAGTGTGTCCCAAGGTGAATCTAGACATTAATGGGGTAATATTTACTGCCAACCTCATAGTGATAGATTCACAAGGGATAGATATTATTTTGGGCATGGATTGGTTGACCAAACATAAAGGAATCATCCATTGTTCGACCAGAACGGTGGAACTAACTCACCCTAGTGGCACAAGAGTAAAGTTCATAACAATCCAAGAGCCTAGGAGGGACATTAAATTAAATCAAGTTGAGGTGGAAGTGGAGGAGATCAGGATCATCAGGGAATATCCAGATGTTTTTCTAGAGGAGTTGCCAGGTATGCCCCCCGATCGAGAAGTGGAATTCGCGATTGAGCTAGTGCCTGGAACAGCTCCGATATACAAGAGACCTTATCGGATGGACTCCAAGCAGCTCGAAGAACTCAAGGATCATTTAAGAGAATTGACAGGGAAGGGGTACATTCGTCCTAGTTCCTCACCATGGGGAGCTCCAGTGATATTTGTGCCCAAGAAGGACGGAACCCAAAGGTTATGCGTAGACTACCGTGCGTTGAATGAAGTAACCATCAAGAACAAGTATCCATTACCCCGCATTGAAGACTTGTTTGATCAGTTGAGGGGAGCTTGTGTGTTCTCGAAAATTGATCTCAGGTTGGGATACCACCAACTTAAGATAAGGCAAACTGATATTCCAAAGACAGCTTTTGTATCGCGGTACGGACTGTATGAATACACCGTCATGCCTTTCGGGCTAACTAATGCCCCGGCATACTTTATGTATCTCATGAACAAGGTATTCATGGAATATCTGGACAAATTTGTGGTGGTTTTCATAGATGACATTCTCGTCTTCTCCAAAGACGAAGAAGAACATGAGAAACATCTAAGGTTGGTGTTCCAAAATCTGAGAGAATACCAACTATATGCCAAGTTGAGCAAATGTGAGTTTTGGCTGAAGAGAGTTCCCTTCTTAGGACATATAATCTCGGAGGGAGGAATATCCGTAGATCCCGCCAAGATCGAGGATGTACAGAAGTGGAAGACCCCTGAGAATGTCGGGGAAGTTCGAAGCTTCTTAGGATTGGCTGGGTATTATAGACGGTTTATTGAGGGTTTCTCCAAGATCTCGAGACCCCTCACCAAACTGTTGGAGAAAGGAATCGCATTCACATGGACGCCACAGTGCGAGACGAGTTTTCAAGAGCTAAAGAAAAGATTGACAACAGCCCCAGTGCTAGTTATGTCAGACATGCAGAAAAACTTTTCGGTGTACTGCGATGCCTCTGGATACGGGTTGGGATGTGTTCTCGTGCAAGAAGGGCATGTCGTGGCTTATGCGTCCCGGCAGCTCCGGAAACACGAGAAGAACTATCCTACACATGACCTAGAGCTAGCTGCAGTAGTACACGCGTTGAAGATTTGGCGGCATTACTTGATGGGGAAGAGGACAGAGGTATATACGGATCATAAGAGCTTAATGTACATTTTCACACAGCCAGATCTCAACCTCAGACAAAGGAGATGGTTAGAGCTAATCAACGACTTTTATGTGGGCATAAACTATCATCCTGGGAAAGTGAACGTCGTGGCAGATGCTTTAAGCCGGAAGGTGCAGGTCAATAGGTTGAGCTTGAAGGACATGCCTACAGAATTGAAGGAAGAGGTTATAAAACTCAATCTATGTCTGGTGAATAGTGGTGAAGCCATCGCCATGGAAGTGGACTCCACATTAGAGCAAGACATACGCGAGGGTCAAAAGAATGATGAGAAGATACAAGAGATTAGAGAACTCATCAAGGAAAATAAAGCCCCTGGTTTCAGAGAGGATGAACAAGGTACGGTGTGGCACGGGAAAAGAATCTGTGTGCCTAAAGTGAAGGAGATCCGTGAATTGATTTTGAAGGAGGCTCATGACTCCGACTATTTCATTCATCCTGGGAGTGCGAAGATGTACCATGACCTCAGGAGCAGGTATTGGTGGTATGGCATGAAGCGAGATGTCGCGGAACATGTTGCCCTATGTGACACATGTCAGTTGGTGAAAGCCGAACATCAACGACCCGCGGGATTATTGCAACCACTCAAAGTGCCTGAATGGAAATGGGAAGAAATCGGTATGGATTTCATAGTGGGACTACCCAGGACCCAATCAGGATATGATTCGATATGGATCATTATCGACAGGCTAACCAAGGTAGCTCATTTCATTCCCGTGAAAGAAAGCTACAGTGGATCCAAATTGGCAGAATTATACATGTCAAGGATCGTGTGTTTCCATGTAGTGCCAAAGAAGATAGTGTCAGATTGAGGGACACAGTTCACCTCAAGGTTCTGGCAGAAGCTGCATGAAACCATGGGAACTCATCTGAATTTTAGTTCTGCCTATCATCCCCAAACTGACGGGCAGACGGAAAGAACCAATCAGATCCTTGAGGATATGCTGAGAGCGTGTGCACTAAAAAACAATCGGAGTTGGGATAAGAACTTACCGTATGCGGAGTTCTCCTATAACAACAGCTATCAGGCTAGTATGAAGATGTCACCATTTGAGGCTTTGTATGGGAGGAAGTGCAGAACTCCACTATTTTGGAACCAAACAGGGGAAAGTAAAGTGTTTGGACCCGAAGTACTACAAGAAGGCGAGGCGAAAGTGAGGGAAATCCGCAACAACTTGAGGATAGCACAGACACGACAAAAAAGCTATGCCGATGTACGAAGAAGAGAGCTCGTTTTCAACGTGGGGGACTATGTCTACCTCAAGGTGTCCCCTATTTGAGGCCTTCGTCGGTTCAAGGTGAAAGGGAAGTTATCACCCCGATACATCGGACCCTTTCAAGTTCTGGAGAGGAAAGGCGAAGTGGCATATCAGCTAGAACTACCGGCTCGCCTATCAGATGTGCATGACTTATTCCATGTGTCACAGCTCAAGAAATGTCTGAGGACGCCTGAAGAGATGTTACCCATGAATGAGGTTGACGTAGCTGAGGATCTGTCTTATGCCGAGAAACCGTTCAAGATTTTGGAGACAATGGAACACCTCACAAGAAATAAAAGAATCCAGATGTGCAAGATGCAGTGGAAGCATCACTCGGAAGAGGAAGCCACATGGGAGCGAGAAGACGAGCTTAAGGCACAGTTTCCGGAATTGTTTTCCTAGGACCACCAATCTCGAGGACGAGATTTCTTTTAAGGGGGGTAGAGCTGTAACACCCCAAAACCTGTTAAGAGGGGAATTTAAAAATTTTTGGACGTATTGCATGTGGTGTAGAAATTCAAATTTGAATTGGAATTCAAATTCAACTCAAAACAGAAAAGAAAACAAAAAAGAAAAAGAAAAAAACAAAACACCCGGCCAGTGGGCCGAAACCCACCAGCCGGCCCACCCGCCCCCACGCCAGCCCGCAGCCGCGCGCTCCCCTCTCCCTCTCATTGACACGCGGGGCCCGCGTAGCATCCCTCACCTCCCGCTCGCGCCAACTACCGGACTCCTCCGCGCGCGCCAGATCGCAACTAACATGGAAACCCGCGCTTTCCCAGCCGACTCCCGGTCCCGGACGACTCCGACTCGATCACAACCGACGCGCCGCCCTCCCCCGTCTATATAAACGCCGGCATCGTCCCGTTATTCCCCCACGATCGGCTATTTTTCCTCCCGGTGAGAGACGAAGCTCCGATCACCGTTTTCTCTCGATCCCTGCTCGGATTTTCCGATCTAACGCGCCGATCGTGTTCCACCGCCTCCGGGGAATCACGCAGGTGCAGAAGACTCGGTGGTTTGCGCTCTAGGCACAGCTCTGACGAGCACCGCAGCGATTCCATCTCGGACCTCGTCGCCGACCATCTTCCAGGACCTCCGAGCTCAAGAAAAACCCCAAGGTGAGATCCCCGACGTCCCCTCTACCGATCTATGCCATAAAATCCCAGTTTTAGGAGGTATAGACAAAGATCCGAAGTTCTCCGGCGAGATCGCCGCCTCCCGCCGCCGCGCGCCGCCGGGCAGCGCCGCCCGCGCACGGTCCGAGCGACGTGGCCGCTTATGCGCCGTCTATTTTAAATCACACGGTAGAATTAAAACACGCGCGTACCGGTTCGGCGTTCTAATCTCAGCTGTCTATTTTAAATCGGACGGTCCACATCAGCCCCGCATTATAAAGGCCGGGATTCTTATGCGCTACCCCCTGGGGATCTCGAAAAATACGAGCTAGCCCCGGAAACTTCTGATCTAGCCCCTGGAACTTTAGAAATTCATGTAAATTCATTTAAAAATCAATTTTAGCCCCTGGACTTAATAAAAATTAGGAAAACCCCTCTGTTATGTGTAGTTAGACCCCTGGAAATTTATAAAATAATATAATAGACCCTGTAGTGGGGTGAGTTTACCTTTTTAACCCTATATGATATTAAATTTAGGAATTTGAATATGTGATTAGGATTTAAAATTTAAAAGGTGAGACAAACACAGGGTAAATTCAAATTTAAACTCTCCTAGCACTTGGAAAACTTTAGAATGAGTTAAAAGTATATTTTAGTCGAAATGAATCTGTTTAATTAATTGTTCACATTTATTAGTTATAGGGACACATTTTTAGGTTAGGAAATAATTCTGAAAATGAGTAAAATAAATTTAAATTAGTTCACATCAGAGGAGAAGTTCCAAATATATTATTTTATATTTTAGATCAAAACCTATTCTGTTTAGATGATATGCCCTACTATTTAATATTAAAACTCACTTTTAGGCATAGGAAATAAGTCTGGAAAATATAGGAAAATAGGTATGCATAACTAGAAAATGATAAATAAAGTCTCCAAATCCAAAGACTTCAGTTTAGGATTTGGTAGAAGATCTGAAAACCCAATTGAAGTAGGAAATTACCTTCCATGCAAACTTGGTAGCTAAAGAGTGTGTTAAAGAATTTGTTTAAATTGGAAATTCATATATAGTCTGCAAATAGAAATCCGAATACAAAAGTTAGATATAATATACATATGTTTAAAAGTGCATGTAGGCTAAAAATCAACATATCTAGAGTAACCACAACACTTAGAAATGTGAATCACTATCATATGTATGTATGTGTGTTGTGAAAGTGTGAACTATGTCTTATGGATTGTTGTTTTCTTTTGCTATGTGTGTTGGCATGAGTAGAACCTGCCTCAGAGCAAGTTCTTCCCTTCCAAGATCAGGACTATCCATTCCCAGAGCAGCAGGAAGAAGGCAAGTGTCCTTGACCACTTTGATCCTATACTAGGATGTGTAGATAGAATTATTTGCATTGTCAATTGAAACATGAAACCCATGCTAGGAAGTTTCCCTAGAATTGCATTACCTTGTTTCCTTGTAGCTTGGGTTGGGATTTATTTTATCATATCATTTATTTATATGCTTATGCTTAGCCATGCTTAGAATGGGATAATTGGGATATGAGATTATCAATTTATTTACCATACTCTTGAATGAGATATTATGAGTTATGTAGAGGTAGGGATCAAGGCAAGTTGGATGATTTGGTTGGTGCTGGGTGCACGAGACTCGAGTTTGTGTTTAGTACTTGCCTGGATCCTAAGGACCGGTTCATGGAGCATGTAACCTGGCTTTACCGTGCCAACCACATGCTGAGATGGGGCAGCTTGGCCAATTAATTAGGTGTATCCCCGACGTAGTATGGGTGTGTTGGATGGTGCGGGGAATAGGTGTCAGCTGGACTACCATATGAACAGCAAGGCTCAAGAGGGGGCCACTGCAGCGGAGTTGGAGCCTCTTGTATGCTGTTAGGGGTGAAACCTCAGTGGGCCTACGCTCGTCGGGAATCCCTTTGTAAAGGCTTCATAGTGATCTCCTGGCTACACACCAGGGAAGTGTGAATCTGGTTCGTAGCCACTGGCATAATGGAGGTTCTTTTAGTCCACCCGGAAACGGGGGATGAAATCACTACATGTGGGTACAGTGGTGCAAACTCTGCAGAGTCAAAACTGTCATGACAGCCGTGCTCACGGTCAAGAGCGGCTTGGACTTATTCATGATTAGAGGATGATGACTTTGGAAGTTGTGGATGTTAAGCGGGGAGCTTAACATTGGAAATGATGTTATGGTTATTTGATTATCATGATGGGATGGGAGATTGGGACCATTTCACCTGTGTAGTAATGTAGGTGCTTAATAAGCTAAGGTGGTAGGTAATAATTGCGTAGTGCATTAACCATGAGTTTAACCTCTCCTTGTTCTAGCCATGCATGACATAACTTTCCCACACTTGCTGAGTACCAACGGTACTCAAACTTGCATATTTGTTGGTTTAAATTGCTGCTCAGGTCAAGGGGATGATGTGGTGTTCAATGACCAAGACTTCGGACCCGAAGAAGGATTTTAGGTTCATGGAGTCCCCCGAGCAACGCCTGTGACGGAGCCCACAAGAATAATATTCCGCTGCTAGTTTATTTACATGTTATGAACTTATTAATCGTCCATCGAGACGTATGTTTTGTAAGACGTATTTATATTCTACACCTGGCTTGTAATAAATGATGCTTCACTATTTGTCATCACATGTATGAGAAAATGATCCTGGCATACATGTGATATTCACTCGGTTGTTCTTCGGAGAAACCGGGTGTGACAGTGATTTTGTCACCCGTTGGTGACTATAGAACCTCTATTATACCAGTACACAAACATCGGTGTATGGTCAAGAGATCACAAAATAGCCTTTACAAAGGGGTTACTAGATGTATGGACTCACTAAGGTTTCACCAGCAGGCTAGAATCTCCAATTCTCCCACCCACGGGCCCCATCTTGTGCCATGCAGTTCCCAGGGCAGTCCACACTCGACTCCCATTCCCCGCGCCTTCCACGGTCCATAAAAATCTAGTAACTTACCTAATTACTCAGCTAAGCCGCACCCATACTTGGCCTTGTGGTGGAACTGTTATCCTGGCATGTGCTCGCATGAACCGGTCCTTAGATCTACGGCAAGTACAACCACCATCTCATTCTACCTCATTCACAAACCCAGGCTTGCCTAGATCTCCCTCCGATCCATGTTCATTAACAACATAAGTTTCTCATTATTCTTATGAGTGCAGTTAGCTAGACACATCAATCTCGCTTCCCAATCCCATGGACTCAGCGAAGCATAAAAGCAAAAACCATACCCGACTCAATAACTTTCCCGGTGACAAGGGTGATTTAAACAAAACTAGTAAACTCCTACCAAAGGGTTTCCCATCATATTGACTCAAGCACACACACCTTTTCACAAACAAAATAGTTTTCCAAAATATGGGATCAATATGGTCAAGGGCACTTGCCTTGTTCTTGCGGTTCCGGTTGCTCTTGGATCTCGAAACCTTGTTGTTGCAGCTCGTCGTAAACAGCTCCATGAGCTTGTCCTTCTATACACGATCACGCACATACAAGATTCATAGCAATCAATATCATGCACAAACTCTAATCAAGATGTGATGATGCATATGCATGTTAATCCTATGATGTAGTTTTTCTTAGATCTGTTCACACGTGTTCTTTCATGTTTGCATGGCTTTTACGATGATCAAAGGTATTCGGATCAAATGTGGACGTGGTGATGATCTTGACTTTAGATCAAACCGATCAACACGTGATCTGTCCACAAAAAAGCTTCTGTTCGAAAGGAACCAAAGAACAGATGCAAAGAAAATGCAATGATGTCGTAAGGTGGTATTGGAAACCTACCTTACTCTCTTCGGTCCTCCCTCCTACCAAAACAGATTGTTGGGGCTCCTCCGGTGATGTCGATCGTGATCCAGGCTCGTCAGCGGTCTATTCCGGCGGTTGTACTCTGGCGAAGAGGTTTACTCGGCGAGCTAGAGGCTAGGGCTCTAAGTTGTCTGCTCGAGAGTTGGAAAAGAAGTTCGTGGTTGCGGCTAAAGGTTTTCGGTTCTATTTAAAACTGGGAAGAAAGAGTTCTAATCTGATTGGATTTCAAATAAGAGTCCTATTCAAACTGTTTTTAAATCTTAACAACTTATCTTTAGTTGATTTGGTTCGGTAACATTGTGGAAATCGGGTCGGTTTCCTTAGTACCGGGAATTCCCACGCGTACAGAAGAAAACCGCTTCAGAATCGTGTTACCTTCGCGGCGGTGAGCTCCTGAGGGTCCACGTGTCCTGCAGGAACCTGGCTCCCTTTTCCGCAGAGACAAGCTCTGGTTGTGCCGCGTGTCAGGCGGGCGAGACCTCCCCCTTACTCAGAGGTGAGCTCCGCATGCGCCACGCGTCCTGGCGGGCGGGACCTCCCTTTTCCTCAGAGGCGAGCTCTGCGTGCGCCACGTGTCTGGTGGGTCGGGACCTCTCCTTTCAACAGAGGCAAGCTCCGCGAACACCACATGTCAGTTCTGGACCTCCCCTCTCTTTGGAGGTTATCTCCGAGAATGCCACGTGTCAAGTAACACCAGACTTCCTTTCTCCTCAGAGACAAGCTCCGAGGTTGACACGTGTCCAACAGTGACGGATCTCCCGGAGATGAGCCCCGAAGGTGACACGCGTCCGAAAGTGTCGGACCTCCTGAAGGTGAGCTCCGGAGGTGACACGTGTCCAATAGGACCGGACCTCTCGGAGGTGAGCTCCGAGAGCGACATGTGTCTAGCGGGGCCGTACCTCTCGGGGGTGAGCTCCGAGAGCGATACGTGAACCGCGCGGCGGGTCCTCTCTTTTCCACGGTGACTAGCTTCGTAGCTGACACATGTCCTGCGGGACTGGCATTTCTTCTCCGCAGAGGCTAGCTCCGGGGGCTACACGTGTCCCACGGGGTCGGACCTCTCCCCCTTTGCGGGGATGAGCCCCGAGCCTGCCACGTAGCCAGTTTAGCGGCAGACCTCTCCCCCTTTGCGGAGATGAGCTCCGAACAAGCCACGTGGCCAGCGATTCGCGGGAGTTGTCTTCGGCGCTCTCTGTACACTGGAATTTGCTCTTTTTGGCTAACTTTTTGATTCTTTCTCGGTTTCAACTTATTTTAAAAGTGTTTTTCCACATGAAACATGAATACATGCAGAACCCAAAAATGAGGGTGTCACAAATCTACCCCCCTTAAATTGAATCTCACCCTCGAGATTCATTGGTAGAGAATAGGTGAGGGAATTCTGCCTTGATGTCTTCCTCTCGCTCCCATGTAGCTTTAGCTTCTGTGTGATAGTTCCATTGTACCTTGCAACAACGGATCACTTCGTTCCTCGTGACCCTTTCCTTTACGTCCAAAATTCAGATAGGATGCTCTGCATAGGTCAGGTCCTCTTGAAGTTCAAGTTCATCCATCGGTACTTGCTCCTCCGGTACTCTCAAGCACTTCTTGAGCTGGGATACATGAAACACGTCATGTACATCGGAGAGGTGCGTTGGGAGCTCTAGTTGATAGGCTACCTCCCCTCGCTTGTCCAAAATCTTAAATGGTCCGATGTAGCGAGGTGCTAACTTGCCTTTGACTTTGAAACGTCATTGGCCACGGATAGGTGATACCTTAAGGTATACGAAGTCTCCTACTTCGAAAGTCAACTTCCTTCGCCTATTGTCCGCATAGCCTTTCTGGCGCGACTATGCAGCCTTCAAGTTCTCTCGTATTGTTTGGACTTGCTTTTCAGCCTCTTGTAGCACTTCCGGTCCAAACACTTGGTTCTCTCCGGTCTCGTTCCAAAACAACGGCGTTCTACACCGTCTACCGTACAATGCTTTGAAAGGCGACATCTTCAAGCTAGCTTGATAGCTGTTGTTATAGGAGAATTCAGCGTACGGTAAACTCCTATCCCAACTACACCCATGTTTCAAGGCACAAGCTCTCAACATGTCCTCCAAAATTTGGTTTGTCCATCAGTTTGCGGGTGGTTGGCGGAGCTAAAATCCAGTCGTGTACCCATAGCTTTCTGCAGCTTCCTCCAAAATCTAGAGATAAACTGAGAACCCCAACCTGAGACTATCCTCTTCGGGACTCCATGGCGGCACACGATTTGCTCCATGTACAACTCGGCTAGTTGTGCAACGTTGTACTTGATCTTTATGGGAAGAAAATGGGCGGTTTTCGTCAACTGGTCCACGATAACCCAGATTAAGTCGTAACCCGACTGAGTACGTGGCAATCCGACGATGAACTCCATACTGATGTCTTCCCACTTCCACTCGGGCACTTTCAAGGGTTGCAACAGTCCAGCGGGTCTTTGATGTTCGGCTTTCACCCGTTGGCATGTGTCACATACGGAAACATACTCAGCTATGTCCCTCTTCAAACCATCCCACCAATAACAAGTCTTCAGGTCCTTGTACATCTTGGTACTTCCGGGATGTATGGAATAAAGTGAGTCATGCGCCTCTTTTAATATAATGTCACGGATGTGCTTCACGTTAGGCACACAAATCCTTTTTCCTAGCTAAAGTGTACCATTTTCGTCTTCCTTGAAGTCCTTCTCTATTCCTTGTTGGATCCTTTCCTTGATCTCCTTGATCTCCTCATCCGTAGCTTGGCCGTCTCTTATTTCTTGTTCCAATGAAGAATGGAGTTCCATCACTTCCATCTCGTTTAAGAATCCAAGATGTAATCGTTCGAACTCCTTTCGTAGCTCGGGTGGTAGCTCCCAAACCGTAAGTTGGTGACATGCTCCCTTCCGGCTCAATGCATCGGCTACTACATTGGCCTTTCTGGGGTTATAGTTGATTCCAACATCATAATCCTTGATAAGCTCCAACCATCGACGTTGCCTCAAATTCAAATCCTTTTGAGTGAATATGTACTTGAGGCTTTTATGATCCGTATAGATCTCACATCGATGACCAAGGATATAATGTCTCCAAATCTTCAATGCATGCACCATGGCTGCGAGTTCTAAGTCATGTGTAGGGTAATTGAGCTCGTGCTTCTTGAGTTGTCTTGAGGCATAGTCTATCACTTGTCCTTCTTGCATGAGCACACATCCAAGCCCTTGTCTGGATGCGTCACAATATATGTCAAAGCTCTTGCTTACGTCCGGCAATACCAAAACCGGCGCTGTGGTTAGCCTCTTCTTGAGCTCCTCAAAACTTTCTTGGCACGCTGGGGTCCATTGGAAGGCTTTTCCCTTCGTTAGCAACTCCGTCATAGGCTTTGCTATCTTAGAGAAGTCCTTGATGAACCGGCGATAGTATCCAGCCATCCCAAGAAAACTCCGAATATCCCTCACGTTTTGCGGTTGGTTCCACTTCAGAACATCTCCCACTTTTCCGGGATCAACCGATACTCCTTCCTCGGAGATGATGTGGCCTAGGAACGATATCTCCTTTAGCCAAAATTAACATTTGCTAAACTTGGCATACAGCTGATGCTTTCGCAGCTTCTGTAATGTCAATCTCAAGTGTTCTTCATGTTCCTCCTCACTTTTTGAATACACCATGATATCATCAATGAAAACAACGACGAACTTGTCTAAGTACTCGTTTAAACCTTGTTCATGAGGTACATTAAGTATGCAGGTGCATTCGTTTACCCAAAAGACATCACGGTATATTCATACGAACCATACCGTGTTTGAAAGGCAGTCTTGGGTATATCGGAGGGCTTAATCTTCAGTTGGAAGTATCCCAACTGAAGATCAATCTTGGAGAACACTTGGGCTCCCTTCATCTGGTCGAACAGGTCCTCTATACGGGGCAGAGGGTACATGTTCTTGATCGTCACCTCGTTGAGAGACCTATATTCCACGCACATCCTTTGGGTTCCATCCTTCTTGTCTACGAAGAGCACGGGGGCTCCCCATGGTGACGAGCTTGGACGTATAAAACCCTTCTCTTGCTGCTCCTGGATTTGCTTCTTCAGTTCCACTAGCTCGTTGACGGGCATCCTATATGGTCTATTTGCTATGGGTGCAGTTCCGGGTACTAGGCCAATGGAAGACTCGATGTCCCGGTCAGGTGGCATACTGGGAAGTTCTTCCGGGAACACGTCCAAAAATTCTTGAACCACCGGAATGCTGTCTAGGGTTGCTTCTTAGACGTGGTTCAATGTTGCCTTCTCGGTTGCCGGTTGGGCTGACTCAAACTCGATACGGGTACCGTGCTCATTGGTCAACTGCACGCTCATTTCAGCACATTGAATTACCCCGTTGTGCTTACTTAGCCAATCCATTCCGAGTATTATGTCAAGCCCTTGGGAATCCAAGACAATGAGGTTGGCAAGGAAGTCTACCCCCCTTATATTAAGGTGTACTTTCAGACATACTATATTAGTCCTCATCTCTCCACCGGGAGAATTAACCAACATAGTACATTTCAAGTGTGATATGGGTAGATTATACTTGGCAACATACTTGGATGATATGAAGGAATGTGATGCTCCAAAATCAAATAAGATGGTGGATAGGTTGGAGTTGGCAAGGAGCATACCAATCACGACGTCCTCAGCCTGTTGCACTTCCTCAGCAGAGACATGGTTCACGTTGCCGCGAGCATAGTTCTGCTGTCCACGGTTGCCTTGATTGGCTCCTCCATTCGGCCGTGGGTTCTGCTTGGGGACGTTGCCTTGCTGTCCAGGACCTCTCCTCAGGCACTGGCTCATGAAGTGTCCAGTCTCCCCGCATGCAAAGCATGCTCTGTTGCCCATAGCAGCAGGTACGTTGGGGCAGGGGTTTTGAGCAGGAGCACCCATGTTGGGACGGGGCGCAGGAGGCAAAGGCACACGAGGTGCTTGTGCAACGGGTCGTTGCTGTGGTGTCTGATTAGGGCGATATGCAGGAGCGGTCGATCCATACTGCAGTGCAGCTGGGGGCATGTACTGAGGTCGTACGTTGCTCCCTTGTGGCTGGTATGGCATCTTACACTTGCCCTCTCGCTTGATCTCTCGGATCTTGCTTTAAACCATGATAGCCTTGTCAACCAGCTTCTGGAAGCTTGCGTAGTCATTGTTGAGGAGCTGAACCTGGATCTCATTGTTCGACCCTCTCATGAATAGATACTGCTTCCTCTGATCTGAGTTGACATCTTCGGGGGCATACCGGGACAGTTGTGTGAACTTGTTTAGATACTCATTCACACTTTTCTGTCCTTGGCGGAGACCTTCGAACTCCTGTCTCTTGAGCATCATTACAGCAGCAGGGATGTAATGAGATCGTAAACTCTCCGTGAACTCAGTCCAAGTGATCGTCTCCGGGTTGATGTTAGCGTTACAAAGGGCATCCCACCAGTCAGCGGAAGCTCCCATAAGTTGGTGCGATGCAAAGAGAACTTTCTCTCTGTTGTTGCACTGGACGATAGCAAGCTTCTTCTCCATGGATTTCAACCAATCGTCGGCCTCCATGGGGTCATTAGCTTGAGAAAAGGTGGGCGGTCGAGTCCTCATGAACTCTCCCAGCCTGTTGTGAGCCGGCGGTGGTGGAGGTGGTGGCGGTGGTGCTGGAACAGGGTTGTTGTTGTTGGCCCACAGTTGACCCAAAATTTGGGTTTGCATAAGCTGGTTCTGCATGGCCATCAACCGTTCCAAGTTGTTCTCACCTGCTCCGGGGTTAACAGGAACTTCATCGTGGCCATCCTCTTGGTTGCCACGGACGTTCCTTCCTTGGCGGACGGTGTTTCCTCTCACCATCTGTGAGAGAGAATGGAATAGGATAGAGGTTAGAAGGTTAGGATCCCTGTCTATCTATATGCATCAAGGTGGATCGGACTATATATATATTAGACCATATGAGGATGTGAACAAGTGCCAAAGCATCTCACACCTCTTTCTACTTATGTGTGCATATGGACAACGCTTGAGACGTCCCACAACTTATACTAAGCACACAAGCACAGGCAATCATCACAAAGGCTCACACAACTCCTATTCAAGGCTTTTTCGATGGGAGTCCTATGGGGTTTTAGGGTGATATCGATCTGTGACTTCACCCTATGTCAAGGTGGTTTGGGGCGACACCAATCTGTGATCCAACTATGGCTTCTCATAGGCTTGCATCCTATGTCAAGGTGGTTCCAATGCCAATCTATTCATCCTAGGCTTGCATCCTATGGTCAGTGTGGCTTCCAACACCAATCTATTACTAGGGTGCATCCTACAGTTAACGTGGCAGCTACCAATCTGTGATCATTCTAAGTTTGTGTCCTACAGTCAACCGTGGTAGCTTGGCACCAATCTGTGGATCGTACCAATTCTGTGACTAGGCATGGCAGCTTTAATATTGATCTGTGATCTATCTAGGTTGTGTGATCTACGATCAACCCGTGGCAGGTTGATACCAATCTGTGTCTGATACCAATCTGTGTTTTTTATCTAGGCTTGTGTGATCTATGATCACTGTGGTTGTATCTAGGTGTGTAATCTACCCTCAACCGTGGCTCTGATACCAATATGTGACGCCCTCAATTCTGTGGAAAACCACGGAACCGAGAACTGATGCATATGTGTGCCCAGGATGTTCATCACACATATACATATCATCCACAAACTAAATTTCAGAATACATATATTACCATGAATAACAGGGTTTATTACAAGTCTCATGAGTCTTAGACTCATGCTAACAGCGGAAGTCTTATCTAAGCAGCGAAAGTCTATTCTTATAGCGGAAGTCTTATTTCTATGCAGTGGAAGTCTTCTAACTAGTGCGGAAGCAATCTATGCAGCAGCAGTGGCTCCATCTTTACTCCATCCCCACAGGCAAGGTAGAGGACAGATTACACGCCTAAGGCTCCACTTGGTCTTCATAGTAATCTTCTTCTGTTGCTGATGATGAAATAATAATGCAAGTTTGAGTACAATAATGTACTCAGCAAGTGCGGGAAAATATGATATGTAGCTAAAAACAAGAAAGGTATAAAAAGGCTCAATGCAGAAAGCAAAGTTATTTCTCAAAACCATGATAAAAACAGTAACTCAGCTTTAAGTGAATGTAATCCCAACATGTATTAAAATACCAACATACCTCCATTATGTATCATCACTTTCCATGTATCAACCAGACATTAATCTTTCTCAATTTTGCTCACGAATACCTTCCTCGTATTCGCTACCATCTCACAAATATCATCTCGTATTCACTACCATTTCATCTCATAAACAGTTCCGTCTCACACCGAGACCCATCTCGTTGCCATGACTCAATAGTCATGCAACCAAATCTTATCACCCGGACTCATCAGTCCCAAAAACCAAACCAAAACCATAACCATCCTGAAATCCATCCCAACTAATCATGGAAGTTGGCCAGACGCTCGTGATCGTAAGCTCGGCTATCATGATAGTTTTAGACTCTGTAGAGTTTGCACCACTTTACCCACAAGTTTGTGATTTCGTCACCCGGCGGCGACTGCAGAACCTCCATTATACCAGTACACAACCGTCGGTGTATGGTCAAGAGATCACAAAATAGTCTTTACAAAGGGGTTACTAGATGTATGGACTCACTAAGGTTTCACCGGCAGGCTAGAATCTCCAATTCTCCCACTCACAGGCCCCCTCTTGTGCCATGCAGTTCCCAGGGCAGTCCTCACTCGACTCCATTCCCCGCGCCTTCCACGGTCCATAACAATCTAGTAACTTACCTAATTACTCAGCTAAGCCGCACCCATACTTGGCCTTGTGGTGGCACTGTTATCCTGGCATGTGCTCGCATGAACCGGTCCTTAGATCTACGGCAAGTGCAACCACCATCTCATTCTACCTCATTCACAAACCCAGGCTTGTCTAGATCTCCCTCCGATCCATGTTCATTTACAACATCAGTTTCTCATTATTCTTACGAGTGCAGTTAGCTAGACACATCTATCTCGCTTCCCAATCATATGGACTAATCGAAGCATAAAAGCAAAAACCATACCCGACTCAATAACTTTCCCGGTGACAAGGGTGGTTTAAACAAAACTAGTAAACTCCTACGAAAGGGTTTCCCATCATATTGACTCAAGCACACACACCTTTTAACAAACAAAACAGTTTTCCAAAATATGGGATCAATATGGTCAAGGGCACTTGCCTTGTTCTTGCGGTTCCGGTTGCTCTTGGATCTCGAAACCTTGTTGTTGCAGCTTGTCGTAAACAGCTCCCTGAGCTTGTCCTTCTATACACGATCATGCACATACACGATTCATAGCAATCAATATCATGCACAAACTATAATCAAGATGCGATGATGCATATGCATGTTAATCCTATGATGTAGTTTTTATTATATCTGTTCACATGTGTTCTTGCATGTTTGCATGGCTTTTACGATGAACAAAGGTATTCGGATCAAATGTGGACGTGGTGATGATCTTGACTTTAGATCAAACCGATCAACACGTGATCTGTCCATGAAAAAGCTTTTGTTCAAAAGGAATCGAAGAACAGATGCAAAGAAAACGCAATGATGTCGTAAGGTGGTATTGGAAACCTACCTTACTCTCTTTGGTCCTCCCTCCTAGCAAAACAGATCGTCGGGGCTCCTCCGGTGATGTCGATCGTGATCCAGGCTCATCGGTGGTCTCTTCCAGTGGTTGTACTCTGGCGAAGGGGTTTACTCGGCGAGCTAGGGGCTAGGGCTCTAAGTTGTCTGCTCGAGAGTTAGAAAAGAAGTTCGTAGTTGCAGTCAAAGGTTTTCGGTTCTCTTTATAACTGGGAAGAAAGAGTTCTAATCTGATTGGATTTCGAATAAGAGTCCTATTCAAACTGTTTTTAAATCTTAACAACTTATCTTTAGTTGATTTGGTTCGGTAACATTATGGAAATCGGCTCGGTTTCCTCAGTACCGGATATTCCCACACGTACAGAAGAAAACCGCTTCAGAATCACGTTACCTTTGCGGCGGTGAGCTCCGGAATTTGCTCTTTTTGGCTAACTTTTTGATTCTTTCTTGGTTTCAACTTATTTTAAAAGTGTTTTTCTACATGAAACATGAACACATGCAAAACCCGAAAATGAGGGTGTCACAGTTAGGGTCTCATTTGTTTATCATAAATCAACCAAAACCCACAAGGGATGCCTAGATGCACTTTCAATCTCCCCCTTTTTGGTGATTGATGAAAATCAATTGAGATCACATAAATATGACAATAAGAATTCAGATTTTCATAAAGTGTTCACATATGAGCTTTTGGATAAAATAGGCAAAGTAGACATAAGACATATGTGCACTCTTTATGGTGGGGTGCAGAACTATGTGTGTGAGCAATAATTTTGATGTGAATATCATAATGAGCATAATCATAACATCATCAAGAGTCTCAATCCTACATAGCAGTTTTAAACATACACCATTAATCATAAGCATAACATAGTCATCTCACAAAAAGCATAATGATAACATAAGTCTTACAAAAGCATAATGGTAGCATAAGTCTTACAACAACATAATGATAGCATAGGTCTTACAAAAGCTCATTTCTTAAGCTAGGACATAAAAAAAGAGCCTACGATGAGCCTACGACTTAAGACTTCCCCTCAATCTCTCCCCCTTTGGCATCAAGGCACCAAAAAGAAGGAGAGGAGATATCTACTTGTCGTCGCCGACTCACTCCTCGCAGTCTGTCCTTTCTTCATCTTCATCATCAGGCTGAGGAGGAGGAGGAGGAGGAGGGGGAGGAGGAGGAGGAGGAGGAGGAGGAGGAGGAGGAGGAGGAGGAGGAGGAGGAGGAGGAGGAGGAGGAGGAGGAGGAGGAGGAGGAGGAGGAGGAGGAGGAGGAGGAGGAGGAGGAGAGGAACCACTCGTCGTGCCAAAGTAGGCACGCTCTGATGGAGAGAGAGGAGGAAGCTCTATGAAGTCAGATGCAGAGTCCTCTGAGATGACTGGAGATCCAATGGGCTCAATCTCTAGTTTTTGGCATATAGCTTTGACATTTGCCTTCATATATCTCAATTCTTCTTTTCTTGCCTTGATCTTATGAAGATTCACCTCAGTTTTTTGGCAAGAACTAAAAATAGCAGTCAAAAACTTCTTAATCCCACTAGGCGACCATTTGTGAGGAGGAGCCCTAGTCTTGGATGGAGGCCTTTCATCTTCTCGAGCTCTCTCTGGATGTTCTTCAGGTGATCCAGGTGAGGGAGCAGCTGGGAGGGAGGCCTGAGGAGGCTTCTGAGGCCTTAGAGCAGTGTGCTCCACATCCTTCACAAACTCAATTCCTGTGACTTTTTCAATCATGAACATCAAGTAAGGTGCATAGCCACAGGAACGGTTTGGTGTGCAAGATATGTTTACCATGTCATTCCAAATGTAATCGAAGATATCAAAAGTTCTCCTCTTGTGGATTACTTTCATCAAGGTTCTCAAGTAACCTTGGACACTCCCTGCATCTCCATCCTTTGGAGCTATGGTCTTCCGGAGCACTTTGTTGAGAAAAATGAAGAAGGGCTTCATGTTCTTGGTTGAGGGGGGATTGTATGGAGTCCAGTATCATAGAGAAAATCCATCTTGTCCTTCTCCACAACTCCAAGATTGTGAATCACAATCTCATCATTGCCGGTGTCCTCAAGGTGCAGCAGTCTGGCAAACTCAGTGTAGAAAATTGTGTACTTGGATCCATGTGTCATCCAAGTCACTTTGTCTTCTCCATCATGGGCAAAGTGGCAAGTTGCATAGAACTGGGCAATGATCTCATCATTCCAGTTGTATCTAAAGGAGAGCAAGTCCTTGAGTCCATGTCTCTCTGCAGCCTCTATTACCTCCTCAAAGGCTTCACAGCTCTTCCTTTCAAAGTATATCCAGTCGATCCATTGACTGCGGACCACTAGAGTCTTCATTTGGAGGTACACCGAACTGTAGTAGTACGAGTGAAAGTTGCTCCAAAATCTTTTGTCTGCTGCCTTTTTGACAGAGCTATAGGCATCAACCTTCCTCAAGTTCCATGCCGCATCACTCCCCTTGCCATTGAACTTCTGCTCCGAGGGGTCCCTATTTCCCTGCCTTGGAGCTGTCATCTTGCGGGGACCAATCAGGCCGGAAGCAAGCCCCTTACCCTTGCCCTTGGTTTGGCGTTGAGCCGCCGAGCTAGAACCAGCCACATTTGCTTTTGAGGCTGGTCTCTTGATTGTAACCTTTCGACACATCCTAGGTGGAGTGAGCGAAGGCTCGGCAGCACGCTCTTGTCTCTTGTTGGAGCAAGACTCCGGAAGATGAGATATCACATCTTGATGATGATCCATCTCGGCCTCAAAGTCAGAGAGACTCTCATTTGATCCCGACATGATTTCTGACAAGGAAGATATAGAGGGTATGAATAATCAAGGATGACAAGGGATTACATTGAATTGACATAAGCTAGGACTAGTCCGGTGTTGAGGGTCAGACTAGTCCGGAGTACCGGACTTGTCCGCCCTAATAATGGACTAGTCCGTTATGAGGCTGCTCAAGCCCTAACTTGTTGAAATTTGAGATTATTCAATGCAAATATGATCTAGGGTACATGGAATACATCAATAGAGCATATATTGACTAGAGGAGCTAAGCTAATTGAGCAAGAGCAAGGAAAATCGAAGGTTCTAGGGTTTGGATAGTAGTTTACCAAATCCTTCGTTTTGAGGCGTTGAAGGTGTTCTTAATGAGGACTAGTCCATGGTCTTTGATCCCTTCGCGATGGAGATCGATTCCCACGGAAATTTGGGTGGTTTTGATGGAGAACATGCAAATCCGCCTTGGGAGCACTTGAGTGAGGAGAGAGAGTGGGAAGGGTTGTGAGGATGAAGAAGATTAGGTTTGAGACGGCCTTAGGGTTATGGAGTTGAAATATCGGACTAGTCCGGACCATATCGGACTAGTCCATTATCTGGTCAGAGAGAATATCGGACAAGTCCGGACTAATGGACCTAGTGTGGACCAGTCTGCAAGTGCGGACTAGTCCGGGGTGACCATAGACTAGTCTGTGGTCCCTTGTACAGAAGTGTACAAAACACACACACACACACACACACACACACACACACACACACACACACAGATATTCTTGTTAAGGAGTAAGGGACAAAGGCACACATATATTCTTGATGAATATGATCAGTAAACATACAACAATCAAGCTATGACCATGATTCACCAAGATCAAGTAACTAACATAGTTTTTAGGAGAAAAATAGGGAGAGATGATTTTTCAACACAATTAACATGATTTTGAGGATGGCATACAGGTATGCAAGTTCTCAAGCCACGTTTCGAGCATCAAGGATATTTAGTTCATTTCGGAGCTCACAAAAGCGTTTTTCATCAAGTGGCTTGGTAAAGATATCGGCTAGTTGTTTTGCAGTGTTGATATGAGAAATGGCTATGTCTCCTTTCATTGAGTGATCTCTCAAAAAATGATGCCGGATATCTATGTGTTTGGTTCTAGAGTGCTCAATAGGGTTATGGGCAATTTTAATTGCACTCTCATTGTCACAAAGGAGTGGAATACGGCTCATATTGTAACCGTAATCCCTTAGAGTTTGTCACATCCAAAGGAGTTGTGCACAGCAACTCCTAGTTGCAACATACTTCACTTCAGCCGTGGATAAGGCAATTGAATTTTGTTTCTTGGAGGACCAAGAAACTAAGGATCTACCTAGAAATTAGCAAGTGCCGGAAGTACTTTTTCTATCTACCTTGCATCTGTCATAATCTGCATCGGAGTATCCAATGAGATTGAATTTTGAACCATAGGGATACCAA
This sequence comes from Neostapfia colusana, assembly GCA_030760725.1. Lineage (NCBI taxonomy): Eukaryota > Viridiplantae > Streptophyta > Magnoliopsida > Poales > Poaceae > Neostapfia > Neostapfia colusana. The sequence goes on from JASWHV010000020.1 coordinate 24,341,075, forward strand.
AGGCCTAGGTTGGGTGTATGAACTAAATATCTCAAGATCCTTTTAACGGCTGTCAAATGGCATTCCTTAGGATTGGCTTGAAACCTTGCACACAAACATACACTCAACATGATATTGGGCCTAGATGCACATAAATAAAGTAAGGAGCCAATCATTGAACAATATACCTTTTGATCCACATTTGGTCCGTCTTCATTGGGATCCAAGTGTCCATTTGTCGCCATGGTAGTCTTTATGGGCTTTTCTCTGTCCATTCCAAACTTCTTGAGAATGTCTTGAGTGTACTTTGTTTGGCTTATGAACATACCGTCCTTTTGTTGCTTCACTTGGAATCCCAAAAAGTACCTCAACTCTCCCATCATGGACATCTCAAATCCATCTGTCATAATCTTACTAAACTCTTGACAAAAGGATTTGTTAGTTGAACCAAATATTATATCGTCAACATAGATTTGGCAAATGAAGAGATCATCATCAAAGTGTTTAATGAACAAGGTGTAATCAGCTTTTCCAATTTTGAAGTCATTTTCAATCAAAAAATCTCTAAGGCACTCATACCAAGATCTAGGAGCTTGTTTGAGGTCATAGAGAGCCTTACGCAGTTTGAACACATAGTCGGGGTGCTTTTGATCTTCAAAACCGGGTGGTTGCTCCACGTACACCTCCTCCTTGATCGGTCCGTTGAGAAAGGCGTTTTTTATGTCCATTTGATATAGCTTGAAATCATGGTGAGTAGCATATGCAAGTAATATACGAATCGATTCAAGCCTAGCTACGGGAGCAAAAGTGTCGTCGAAATTCAAACCTTCGACTTGTGAGTACCCTTTTGCCACAAGTCGTGCCTTGTTCCTTGTCACCACTCCATGTTCATCTTGCTTGTTGCGGAAGACCCATTTAGTGTCGACGACGTTGGACTTGGGTCTTTCAACAAGCTCCCACATTTCGTTCCTTTTGAAGTTGTTCAATTCTTCTTGCATCGCCATCACCAAATCCGGATCTTTTAATGCATCTTCAACCCTGTATGGTTCCAAAGAAGATACAAAAGAATAGTGTTCACAAAAATTGGCTATGCGAGGTCGAGTTATTACTCCCTTTTGGATGTCACCGATTATGTTGTCAACGGGGTGATCTCTTTGGATGCTTTGGTGTACTCTTGGATGTGGCACTTGTGGTCTTGAATCTTCATTATCATCTTCTTCTCCCCCTGGATAGTTGTCCTCATTGATGTTTTGACCTTCTTGATTTTCTTGGGGTTGATCTTGTATGGAAGGTCCCCCTTGATCATTTTCCTCCACCTGTGGTTCATTTTCTTCATTCGCATTTGAAGGTGGCACTTGTGGTCGAACATCGCCCAGTGCCATCCTTCTTAATGCTTGACATGGAGTTTCTTCTTGATCTAGCACACACTGATCAACTTGCTCTTCTTGAGAGCTGTTAGTTTCATCGAACACTACGTCACGTTATACTTGAACAAGTCTGGAGGTTTTGTTGAAGACACGATAAGCATAGGAGTTTGAATCATAGCCAAGTAAGAAATCTTCATCGGACTTCGAAGCCCTTGGCTTCTTGTTTAAATATAACATTTCGAACAAAAAACTCGAAAATATGAAATATTTCGCTTGTTACCCGTGAGTAGTTCATATGAGGTTTTCTTGAGCAACCAATGAAGATATAGTCGGTTTATGGCTTGACAAGCAGTGTTAACCGCTTCAGCCAAAAACCTGTCCGAAGTCTTGTATTCATCGAGCATTGTCCTCGACATCTCAATGAGAGTTCTGTTCTTCCTTTCGGCTACTCCTTTTTGTTGAGGCGTATATGGTGAAAATTCATGTGTTATTCCTTCTTCATCTAGATACTCCTCAACTTGGGTGTTCTTGAATTCTGTCCCATTGTCACTTCGTATGTTCTTGATCTTCAATGAGAATTTATTTTGGGCACGCTTGATGAACTTCTTGAGGGTTCCTTGAGTTTCTGTCTTATCATGCAAAAAGAAAACCCACGTGAAGCGTGAAAAATCATCAACAATGACTAGACCGTATTTGTTACCGCCGATGCTTATGTAAGCAATTGGACCAAATAGATCCATGTGGAGGAGCTCAAGCGGTCTTGTTGTAGTCATGACATTGTTCGCGGGGTGGGGTGTTCCTACTTGCTTCTCTGCTTGGCACGCTCTACACAACCTGTCTTTCTCAAAAACAACATCCTTTAAACCTCGGATGTGATAGACTTTGAGGAGTTTTTGAAGATTCCTCATACCAACATGTGCTAGCCATCTATGCCATAGCCAACCCATGTTGGTCTTTGCAATCAAGCATGTGTCAAGTTCGGCTTTATCTTTGTTGAAGTCAACTAGATAAAGTTTTCCCTTCAACACACCCTTAAATGCAATTATCACTGCTTCTAAAGACAGTCACACCCTCATTAGTAAATAAGCAATTATAACCCTTGCCACATAATTGAGATATGGACAAAAGGTTATAATCCAAGGAGTCAACGTGTAAAACATGAGAGAGAGTATGTTGTGATGAAATTGCAATTTTACCGGTACCAAGCACTCTTCCTTGACTACTATCACCAAAGTAAATGTCTTCGCTTGGGTCTTCATTTTCATCATATTCCACGAATATTCTTCTTTCTCCGGTCATGTGATTTGTGCATCCACTATTTAGCACCCATTTTGCTCCACCGGATGAATAAGTCTGCAAAAACAATTTATGCCTTGGTCTTAGGTACCCAATCTTGCTTGGGTCCTTTGAGGTTAGTCACAAGTGATTTGGGCACCCACACATGAGACTTGGTGTTCCCATGGTGTGGCCCAACATATTTAGCATAAACTCTTCCAAGATTACTTTTCATAAGTACATATGAAGCATCAAAAGTTCTAAATAGAAGTTGTTGTTCATATGTGTTCACAGTGTTAGATTTATCAACATTATTAAGTTTTCCAACTTGAGAAGGGTTTCCCTTGACAAAGGCAATGCACCCCTTGTTATTCTTGTGGCTTCTAGCGTTTTGCTTTTCACCATTAGAATATCCAATGCCATATTTGACATTAGGAGGTCTTGTGACCGAGTATGCACTGGGTGCATACTTGATCTTCTCCTTGTCAAATATGCCACTTTGATAAGATTGCTTGTCCTTTGTAAAGTTTGACTTTTTCTTCAAGTTAGTGTCACTTTTGGCACAAGCACAAGTAACACTAGTTTCAGATTTTATATGTTGAGAAGGTGAGCTTGAAGTGGATGAAGAACCATTTTGCTTGAGTGACTCAACTTGTACCTCAAGGATCTCGTTAACTTTGGTTAAGTTAGCAAGTTCATCCTTGATGATGGTGTTTGAGTCTTTTGACTTCAAGCAAGCTTCCTTGCTTGAAGCTAACTCAAGCTCTAGTGATTTATTTTGTTCCTTTTCAAGTTCAAGAAGCTTTTCAATCTCAAGATATTCCTCCTTTTGGGAGATGATCATATCTTCCTGACGATTGACTAACTTCTCCATATCAACAAGCTTATCAAGTAGAAATTTCATTTTAGCAGCTGTCTTTTTGTCTAAACCCCTAAGCATATAATCATTTTCATCACTGCTATCATCCTCACTAGAATTATCACTATCACTAGTAAAAGAATGCGAGAAGGAAGTTTTAGTTAGTACCTTTCGCTTACCTTCCTTTTCCATTAAACAAGTGTTGTCGGTGTCCTTCCATGCGCCCATGGTTGGGAAGAGAGTGGATTTCTTGGTAGTCTTCTTTATGGCTATGGTGGCCATCTCCTCTTCTTCTTCGGATGAGGATTCATCATTGGAGTCCCACTCCTTCCCTAGATGCGCTTGGCCATATTCCTTCTTCTTCTTGAACATTTTCTTTGGTTGAGGCTTGTTGTCTTTAGTCTTCTTCTTGTCTTCTTCATATGGACAATCTACTATGAAGTGATCGTATTCTCCGCAGTTATAGCATGCCCGTCTCATCTTGGGTCTTTGTTTGTCTCTTTGTCTTCCTTCGTTTGAGCTGCTACCCTTTATTCTTCTCATCATTTTCTTGAACTTCTTCATGAACAAGATCATGTCTTCTTCATCGATATCACTACTTTCATCATCACTGTTGTCTTTTCCGTGAGCTTCTCGGGCTTCCTTTGATACGGGTTTACAGGTTGACTTCAAAGCAACTCCTTTCTTCTTTGTCGAGGTGAGATCGGCAATTTCCTTGACATCCTTGGCTTGCTTCTCCATCATCTCAAAGTTGATGATCTTGCCAAGAAGTTCGTCTGGGGTCATTTTCCGGTACCCGGGGCTTTCTCTAATCATAGAGCAAAGAGTCACGTTGCGAGGCATGAATGCTCTGAGAATCAACTTCACGACCGCATGATCATTCCACTTCTTGCTGCCATAAGCTTGGACTTTGTTGATAAGATTCTTCAGTCTATTGTACATATCTTGTGGTGATTCATCTTCTTCAATCGCGAATCTTCCCAATTCACCTTCAATCATTTCTATCTTGGCTTCGCGTACTTGACGGTCACCTTCATGTGCGTTTTGTAGTGTGTCCCATATCTCCTTGGTAATTTCGAGTCCATCCACCTTGGTGAACTCGTCTCGGCTCAATGATGACGTGATCACAGCTTTGAAATCTTGGTTCAACTCCTTGAATACCGGATCCAAGATAATCTTTCATACTTAAAAATGACGCGAGATCCTTCAAAAAAAAGAACTACTTAACAGTGGGGGCCCCCGTTAAATTTCACAGTGGGGGCTACAAAATTTATAGCGGGATAGAAGTAGGCGAAAGCCACGGTAAGACAGGGGGGCAAGTGTTCTTCGGAATGACTGGGCGTAAAGGGCACGTAGGCGGTGAATCGGGTTGAAAGTGAAAGTCGCCAAAAAGTGGCGGAATGCTCTCGAAACCAATTCACTTGAGTGAGACAGAGGGGAGTGGAATTTCGTGTGTAGGGGTGAAATCCGTAGATCTACGAAGGAACGCCAAAAGCGAAGGCAGCTCTCTAGGTCCCTACCGACGCTGGGGTGCGAAAGCATGGGGAGCGAACAGGATTAGATACCTTGGTAGTCCATGCCGTAAACGATGAGTGTACAGCTTGAGCATTCTGATGAACAGCTTGTTCTTGACTTGGGGTCAGCTCTTAATCATTATCCGGGATATCTATCCCTGTACACACTATATGCCACAAGCTTGGGTAAGAGATATAAGGTGCATTTTCATGTTTGTCTCCACATTGAATAGTCATTGCCATAAAAGTAAGGTGCTTTCCCTAGGGGAAGACAAGTAATGATTATTGTTAGAATTCAAACGCTCATAATCAAAAGGATATCGGGAGTAGTCTGTGTCACTACGCCCTTTCTTCTTCTTTTCATCATCGGTGTTCTTATTCCCTTTTGGGGAGATTGCCTTCTTCCGTAGAAGAGCGTTGAGTTGGAGCACCTCCTCATCACCGTCCTCACTATCTTGAATGGCGTCGAGTAGCTTCTTTAGCTTTTGAGTTCTTTCATCATCACCCTTTTCATCGTCGATCTTCTTGTGTACATCTTTGATGTCTGACATCGTCTCTTCGAGCGATGAGTCTCTTTTGAAGAGTTTGGCTTTGATACCAATTGAATGTAGCATAGAGGGGGGGTGAATAGGCTTTTCGACGCTTTGTTGATCCCTGAAACACTTAGTAGGTTTATCAAATACAGAGAAATCGGACTAGTCCGGTAGAGTGCGGACTAGTCCATTTTCTACTAAGAGAGAAATCAGACTAGTCCGGTACTTTGCGGACTAGTCCGGTATTCGTGGACTAGAGATATCAGAATTGATCAATATTCTCACTTCTAGTACTTTATGCAGCGGAAATTAATTTGATACTTAGATGTATTGCAAAGTGGAACAATGAATGACAGAGATCAACTTTTGTTTCAATGCTTCAATGTAAATTTCACAAGATTAATTAAACACTAGAATATGATAAACAATAAGTGAACAAGAGTAGGAGACAAGTATTTATCCTGAGGTTCGATTCCATGAAGGAAATCTACGTCCCCATTGAGGAGTCCACTAAGGACCGTGTCTTCACCAACCCTACCCTCGTCGAATCGCCACGGAGGCTGATTCTCTTCCACTAATCACAAAGGGCAAATAAATCGTTCAAGGGGCCTTCTCACAAGTTGAGGGCTCCCCAAGAATTACAATGAATGAACACAACCAAACACATTCAAAATATGAACAATTACCGAACAAGAGTGTGCGAGAGATCAAACCCAAGAGCTCAAGGTGTGTAGAACAAGTCCCTCCTTTGATCAATTGCTAATCCCCAAAGATTTGATTCTTTTTGGGTTAGAATGTGTGGAGAGATGTGAATTTTGGGCTCTTGGGAGGTGTGACGGCGCAAGGGGGTCGAAGTTCTTTGTTGGTATGGCCGTACACCTCTTTTTATAGTAGGGTTTCCAATGGTTACGTTAGGGTTTGTGATGTCGGTACTAGTCCGTGGTTGACTCCAGACTAGTCCGGTGTGTAGAAAACCCTAAGTGTTGTGAGATACCAGACTAGTCCGTGGGAGTGCTGACTAGTCCGTTGTCTACCCAGAGACAAAATTGGACTTGTCCGGCTAATATCGGACTAGTCCGTTTTCTGGTCAGAAAGAAAATCGGACTAGTCCGGTTGATATTGGACTAGTCCGCACATGCTGAATTTTTGCAGTTAGTGTGATTTCTTCCACTTGAGCTCTTGGGGTGTGTTTCTCCAACACACTCTATACTAAGTGATATAATCTTTTCAGCTCTTGAGCTCTTATCAAATTGGATCCTCCTTCTCCTTTCTTTTTGCGCTTTCTTCCTAATTTCTTTGAGAACCTGCGCTCATCTCAACAATTTTGTTAGGGTCTCATTTGTTTGTCATAAATCAACCAAAACCCACAAGGGATGCCTAGATGCACTTTCACATATAAGCATAGAATTCTCGCTATGTACAGCTCCGCATACTTGCCGGTATTGTAACGTGTATGCACAGGAATGAAGTGAGCTGACTTGGTTAATCGGTCAACGATCACCCAAATGGAATCATGCTTGTTGGAAGTAAGGGTTAATCCCACAATGAAATCCATGCTCACATCTTCCCACTTTCATGCCGGGATTTTCATGGGTTGCAGCAGCCCTGATTTCCTCATATGATCAGCTTTCACTCGTCTACACGTATCACACTCGGATACGTACTTAGCCACTTCTCGCTTCATCCTGTCCACCAAAATTTCTTTTTCAAATCTTGGTACATTTTGTTGCTGCCTCGATGAATGGAGTATTTAGACAACTGAGCTTCATCAAGAATCTTCTTTTTCAGCTCCATATTGTGGGGTACGACTATGCGGTTATTGAACCACAGCGTCCCCTCATCATCCACAATGCCTTCCGCTGAGATGATATGTCCCAAAAATGGCACTTGGCTTATCCAAAACTCACATTTGCTGAAATTGGCATATAGCTTATGGTCCCGCAGTCGTTGAAGAATGATCCTCAAGTGTTCGGCGTGTTCTGCTTCTGTCTTGGAGTAAACCAAGATATCATCAATGAACACCACAACGAACTTGTCCAGCTCCGGCATGAACACCAAGTTCATGAGGTACATGAAATGTGCCAGAGCATTAGTGAGACCAAAAGACATGACGAGATACTCATATAAGCCATATCTCGTCGAGAAGGCCGTCTTTGGGATATCCTCCGCCCGGATTTTTATTTGATGATATCCAGAGCGAAGGTCCATCTTGGAGAACACACTTGCACCCACAAGCTGATCAAACAGGATGTCAATGGGGGGCAGTGGGTATTTGTTCTTGATGGTGACAGCGTTGAGTGGCCGGTAGTCCACACACAGCCTCAAGGTTTCATCCTTCTTCTTTACGAACAGCGCCGAGCATCCCCAAGGCGAGGAACTCGGCCTAATGAAACCTTTGCTCAACAGATCATTGAGCTGTTCTTTTAGTTCAGCCAGCTCGTTTGGAGCCATTTTGTATGGTCTCCGTGATCTGGGCGTAGTCCCGGGTGCAAGCTCAATCTTGAACTCGACATTCCGCTCAGGTGGCATGCCCGGAAGATCATCCGAAAACACGTCAGGGTACTCCCGGACTACGGGGATGTCCTCTAACTTGAGAGCTTCAGTATTATTAATTGCTGAAACCTCCTGGACAGGACTGTCTAACACCATGGAATGTGGACGGTGGAATGGAGAATTCAAATGAACCGTCCGTGTAAGATTGCATCAATCTTTTGCCCCGTAAGGATTATCAAGGTGGTGGGATATATCTTCCCACCTAAGCACAGAGGTGCTTTTGGAATCATCATATTTGCTGAAATCTTCCCTCCAGGTGAGCAGATCATATATGAGCAGTCGGTTGGGAAGACTTGCATTTGATGCTTAGCCACATAGGATGCACTTATGAAACTGTGGGTTGCACCCGAATCAAATAATATGATGATTGCATGATCGTTGAGAGTGAACGTACCCGCCAGCACGTTGTCTCCCTCTGGAGCGTCCTCATTGTCGAGGTTGCGAACGCCCCCAGTTCGCTGACCAACCTTCTTGACCGGAGGTCGGCCTCGAGCACCGCCCTGGAACTGGGCTTGCCCGCTGCTCTGCTGCCCGTGGGGACAGTCCTTCGAGAAATGGCCCGCCTGGCCACACGTAAAGCAGGTGTAGTGAGGCGGTCCTCCGCTGATCGGCAGACGGAAACCCAGGGCGTGTTGTGGCGGTGGAAACGCCCGGGGTACCATCTGCTGCTGCTTTTGCGGCCGTGGTGGTGGCATCGGCGATCGGAACGGGGTGACTAGAAGGAACAACCCCCGAACTGTTGAGGTCTCGCCGGTGGATGCCACTGCTGACCAGATGGTGTCTGATACACCATGCGGTATTTCTGGGGAGCTCCACCCCACTGCTGGGTGGAGTGCTGCGCTTCCGCTGCTCAGCCGCTAACTCTCGCTGAGCGTCTTCTTGCATGATCACGGCATTAACGAGATCGTTGAAGGTGCCGTGATTGCATTGGACGAGATGCGTCTTCATCTCAGGGTATAACCCCCGATAGAAGTGCTCTCGCTTCTTCTCCTCGGTGGAGACGTAATCCGACGCATATTGCGCCAGATGGTTGAAGGCACGGGAGTAGTCGTGGGCACTCCTCCCGCCCTGCTTCAGCTCCAAGAACTCTTGGAACTTCCGCTTCATTATCCTTGGAGGGATATGGTAGGCGCGGAACGCCTCCCGGAATTCTTCCCACTCCACGGCATGGCCAGCCGGCCGTGAGGCAACATAATTCGCCCACCACGCACCAGCGGCACCTTGAAGCTGCTGCACCGCGAACAAAGTCTTCTGCCGCTCCGTACATTGGAGCAGCCCGAATTTGGACTCAATTGTATGCAGCCAGTTGTCGGCCTCCAGGGGTTCTGCTGCTTCAGTGAACACCGGAGGGTGCGTACTCATGAAATCCGAGTACGTCACAACATGGGGCTCACGAAGCCCCGTCTCTTGACGCCCCCGCCCCCCCGCCTGGGACGTATTCTGCACGATCGTGCGGAGCAGGTCGGTCTGCTCCTCACAATTACCATCCAGGGCCGCGATCACATCTGCTAGCGTAAGCGGAGGCGGCGGTGGTGGTTGTTGCTGCGGGGTGCTGTCGTAGGCAGGTGGCTGGGAGTCATCATCCCCCTGCTGGCTAGAGCCACCAATCTCATGCGTGGTCCGAGTGCGAACCATCTGCAACCATACGACAATAAACATCAGTCCTGCAACATACTTTATGCAGTCCAATAGGCATAAAACATAATGACAGTAAAACATGCGATACATCTCGTATACAGATAATGTAATAACTTTGCACAAGCTACACCATTACAAGACCAAATACAAGCTAGTTAAATCCACGGACATCCTCTTTGGAAGTTCATCACAACTAGGTTTGGTCACTACGAGACGTTACATCGCTTTGTCATCATGTATACTACCATTTTATCTTCAATACGACACAAACATGGTCTCTAGCAAAAGGACTTGAGCAAGACATATAATCAAATCTTTCACTAGTTTAAGATAACCACTCATGAGTATGTTCTACCCCATTGGAAGTACTTAAACCCCCTAGGGTACAACCATCTCTCAAACGAGTGCAACTGTCATCCCTCTGACAGAATGACCAGTTTCTACATATTCCAGATTTTGATCTGGTGCTTTGCATTTTCTTGAATCAAGCTGAATACCAAAGTTCAAGTTAACTTCAGTATATTTCCAATGAGTATTTATTTGCCCTCAGATCAACTCTGGTTAAAAAGTTATGATAATTCAAAGTCAACAGAGTTTCTGGAAGAATTTTAACAGCACCTCCTTTGGAAGTTGCTGTTTTCAACTCTAATTTCCACTGAGTTCTGTGCTGAAATTTCAGAAACTTTGAATTACAAAGATGTAACACATATCCTACGCTTTCCAAAACTGTATCATATGACAATTTTAGAATTTTCTACAAGAAGTTATACTTGAAAACCAGAACAGTCCAGAGAGTATTTTAAATCTGTCCTGGTTCTGGACAGTTTTCAATCATCTGGAATTTCAGCCAGTTTAAGTATGACTCAGCTCTGGGAGTCTACAATAAGGCTGTAGAGCACTTAAACACCTTTCCAGAACTATATCCCACACCTCCATTGGCTGAATGATTTGTGAGTTATACCCTGTCAAGGTTCAGCAAACTTGCTGCCCAAAACAGAGCACTCTGTTTTTCAGTCCCTTGGAGCTATGCTGATCAACTATAGCATTTTTCTACCCAACCAGGGCCCTAAATGTTGAAACTTGGTGATTTTAGTTCCTTATTATCATTATCTTTCATGCACATGCCTATGATATATCGGTACTACGTTTCTCACAAAAAGAAAATCCTAACCGGATTATACTGGCATATACGTCTCAATTGTGGAACTAAACGGGCTCTCGCACACGTATACTACACGGATATATACATGGTTAGTACCTGCAGAAGAATACCCAATAATTATGCACTCAAAGGTTATTCTCATTTCAGGCAGGTCCATATTTGAAAGTAAATACAAACGCCCGTATCGTTGCCATACGGCCGTCCTTGAGTTAAGACACGTGTCAAGGTACGTGATCGTGTTTTAACACCAAACGACGGGGAACCCGAGTAGAGCGCGAACGGGTCGTCATGGTTGGGAATTTTTATCACCACAACAGATACCACCTACTGCCCTGCAGGGCACGCCGATGGCAAGCGCTGCGTATGTCCTCCTGGGCTATTTCCAGACGAACACACTATCGCGTTACTGACCACACGATGGGGTCTCCACTTGCTTGTCTAATGCACGCTAGGGATCAGCGTTTCATATGAACTCAGGAACATGAAGAGTCCAAGAGTTTCATATTGACGTCTCACACCAAGCTGTGAGACCTACCCCTGAACCACATTCCTCGTCAGGGGAGCTAACCGAAATTGAACCGCTTTCGGTGGTGTTCCTTACCATTTTTACCTGGGAGTAGGTGCGTCGTTACATAATTAAAATTCAGAATTATAACACATATGTTAGTCTTGCCACTTTAAGTAACTATGCTAATATAGTCCTTACTTGGGCAAACTAGCGAATCCTCACCGTAAACCTAAGTTTTCCCGTAATACAGTCCTTAATTAGCGTGCTATCCCAAATGCGGCTCTGATACCAGCCTGTGGCGGACCGGAATCCGCTCATCCAGGATCGCAGAGGGTGGTGCCGCATGATGCGACACCCGACATCGCACATCATAAGAACGATATTTTATTACATCGAAAACCAACTGAAATGTACAAAGTAGTACAATACTTCAGTTACAAACTACTGTTTATATTACAGAAGCGGAAACTATGTTTGTACAACTCACGCCCGTCTACCTAGCAAAAGTCGGCTGCCCAGCCCTAGGGCAACCCACACTAGCTGCACTCCTCAGCTCAGCGCGGCGTGTACGGCTCCCACTCAGCCGTGGTCCCCAACGGACGGTAGCCCTCGCCGGTGGACTCGTAACCCGAGTCCATGGGATGCTCCTCACCTGAAAAACACTTAAAGCAGCAACCGTGAGCACGAGGGCTCATCAAGACTTAACCGACTCATCTAGGCATGAAACTCTACATGTAGTGTACAACGGACATGGGTGGTAATTAGTAGCAAATGGACACGCCTACAAGTTCATCCTTATTTCATCTTTTAGCCACAAGTTAACAGTTCATGAATTTGAAATTTAGTAAGCAATATTTTGTGGCACACATATAGCAATACAATTATACATATCAGCAGAATTGAGTCATAACATTCCATATCTATGTTACGACGCAGTGAACAAGCGGTACTCATCACCGCGAGGGATGGCGAATCGACTCGATATACACCTGCAGGGATACCCAAAGAGCACGTCACGTACGCCCACCCATGGAGCTGCACAGCACGCTCACCCGATGCCGTACAGGACAACCTTTCACCCAACAGCCCAAACGTCAAACAGGTCGCACCGAAACAGACAGGAGGTTCCCTACACGGAGCATCTCTCTATGCCCGTTAGCAGATTTCCACCTTGCTGCCCTCAATCTACACCTATAAATTGGTGTGCTATGCCTCGACGCCCGGAGGTTTAGGTTACATTGGTTTATCGGGGCCCATATATCCGATATGCCTTTGGTACGTTCAATACTTGTTCAGCAGGGCCGCACACGGATCAGTCCTCAATCGACATGGATAGGGCCGCGCACACAATACTTCCTCTTGCTGCACCCTAGCCCCTGCCTAGTCTCATTTTCATTACTAAAGTGATCTCACATCACTCGAACCAATCCCATGTGTCCCAAGCCTAAACTCGCGAGTAGACTCCAACTACTCGACTTGTACTGAAGTTCTAGGAATCATTAAGCATAGCCTGTCTACTCGAGGTCTTAGACACTACCCTCACTCTTATAGGAAAGTCTGGTTATGCATTTGGGGTCTCATCCATCCTACACCTAATGCACATATACCCTCATACTAAGTATGTAAACAAAGCAAAACTTTATAAAATGGGTTAATGCAAACCGGGGCTTGCCTTGTTGCTGCTGGTCAGATGTTAAGGCTTCATCCGGAAGAAGGAAGTCGAGCACTTCCGGAGTTTCCTCGCCTTCCGCGACTACACGTCAACGAGATACTATATGTCAATTCAAATGCAATGTTTAGAACTGAATAAGTAATTACTATAACTATATCTAGCCCTCCCCTTTGGTTCTGAAATTTTTATGGTGTCTTGGTAGGGTCCTAACCAGGTCTTGACCAAGTTTCATTTGAAACAAAGTTCATTTGAGCTTTGTACAAATAAAAGCCTATTTGGTCAGTATTGGATCCTCTAAGGAATTCCAGGGGTTTTAATGGCTCCAACCATTACTTTCTGGAAACTATAATTTGAGATGGTTCTAATGGAATTGATTTCATGTCATTTGAAGAATTCTAGATGAAGATATGCCTTAAACAAGTTTTGAGAAAATCTGAAAAATGTTTCTGTACATTTTTTATTTTCTCAGGGAAGTTCACTTAATCACACCATTAGGGGGACTAAATGAACTTGGATGGGTCTGAAAACTTTACTGTGACTCGAGGATTTTCCAATGAACCTCCTAGCCAAATTTCAGAATTTTTCAGAAAGTAATTCTCCAGATAAAATTCCCAACAGTTTAAACTTTAGGGAATTAATTCTAGAAAACTATTAGGTTTCATGAGCTGAAACTTGTTTTTCTGGATAGTACTCAAAGAGATGAATCCAACAAAATTTGGTTCACAGGATTTGGACACTTCTAACCAAAGTTAATGAATTTATAAAGTTTGGCTGATCCCTGAATTATTTTCTACAGAAAGTCACCTCCCACGCTTAACCAGAGACTGACAGCGGGACCCGCCCGTTTAATTTAAACTAACCGCACTCTTGCGCGCACTTAACTCAGCGGCTGACGCATGGGACCCATGCCTTCGTCTTCCTCCCGACGCTGCCGCCCCGAGCCGCCGGAGCTCCGGTGAGGTCGGTGTTCCCGGCGACCTAGCTCGCCGGCGACGGTGAGACTTGCCGCCCCCACGTAACTTTGGACGCTGAACATGTTGGACATCATGCCGCCGTCGGCTAACCGCCGTAGCTCGCCGGCGACGAGCGCTATGTCTCTGTGCAACATCGGCAACGTGTTCCCGTCCTCCTGACCACCCCCTTCACGCGCTAATCGCGTCACCACGTCCAGGGAAGCCTCGGGAAACTCGGCATGACCTTGTTTGGGACCTAAACGGCTGGCAACACAGACCTCACCAGCGACCCTCTCTTCCGCTGGACTGTTACCGGTGAAACTAGGGTTTGGGATGGTTGTTCCTGCGGGTTCTTGCTCGGAGAGACGTGCACGGGTGTCTAGAACGTGTGTGAGCTGCAGCTCGACCGGCGGTTTCTTCTGTGCAACGAATTTTGCCGATGACCGATTGCTAACCGTAAGGTGCACCGTGGGGGAAAACTCGGAATTCTCGCTCTACCCTGCATGAAACGGTGAAAGGTTTCCTCCTACAGCTTCCTCACACGCAGGCGCACCATTTCTTCTCTGGTGTTGGCGCGTGATGCAGCCGGGATCGGCTGATCGCCGGTGATCAGAGAACGGCAGCAACAGCTTGCGAGCAGAAACAGTCTTTATCGTGCGGTGGGAGCTGGATTCACTCGGGAACGAAAAGAACGGATGGAGTAGCTCGTGTGCTGGACTTTGGGGCCGCGTTTTTCACCGTGAGGTGGCGTCAACCGATCGAGCTGTCGGCCCTCCGAGTGCCCGACGGTCGCCGTGGCGATTTCCCTCGGGTTGAGTCGGTTTAGTGGAGCTGAGACACTGACCAGTGGGCCCCATCTCTCCCTCTAATTCTTTTCCAAATTTTTACTGCAAAGATCCCAGCTACTCACCATTGAATGAGATACTTAGCCTCCAATTCGTTATTTGAATTTGATTTCCTAAATTTGAAACTGGTTTGGCTAAATTTGCTGCACATTTGAACTGAAATTCAAATTCAGTTTTGAATTAATGCAAATTTAGCTCCCGACAAGATAAAGTCCAATGGGGATGAAAATCGGTGGACTAACTCAGAAAAATGTGCTGAATTTGAATATGAAGTCAACTTTTGAATTCAAGTGATGAAAATTGCTGCAATTTGAATTTGCATTCAAATTGGCCCAATTTACAAATGTCTCCAAAAGTGCCTCAAGAAGTATTGAATTTGCATGAAATTTGGCCTGAGCCTTCCCAAGACTATTTAAGGTATAGGGGTGAGCTAAACCTTTCATGCTTATGTGTATACACCCTACTTTTTGGAAGTTAGGGCTTTCCCCTCTAATCACCCTTTTGATGGTGTTTACTAGCTCTTCACAAGTTTTCATGAGATATACATCACAAGGGCTGTGGTGTTGTGAGGTGATGAACATTTCTTTGCACTTCACTTTCTTGGGCTTTTACATTTATGCTTGCACGATGTTCCCTGCATAATTATTTCAGATCGTGGTGCGCTGTTCGTTGCTCAATTTTGGGAGCAGCTGCACGCGTCATTGGGGACTAAACTGATCCGAAGCTCCGCATATCACCCGCAGACGGATGGTCAAACTGAGCGAGTGAATCAAGTGCTTGAAGATATGCTACACGCTTGTGCCATCCACGACGGTAAAAACTGGGACGATCATCTACCGTTGGCAGAGTTTTCATATAACAATGGCTATCAAGCTAGCATCAAAATGGCGCCGTATGAAGCTCTCTACGGCTGGAAATGTCGCACACCACTCAATTGGTGTGAGTCTGGCGAGTGAGTCATATACGACATTGAGCTTGTGAATGAAGCTGAGGAATGAGTACGAGTAATACAAGCATATCTAAAGGCTGCTCAATCTTGTCAGAAGACACTACTACAACAAGCTTCATCTCAAGCGGCTCTAAACATATTATCACACACAGTTTTCAAAACCACTTGAAACAAAGAGCCTGTGATAATCAGCAATTTTCACAGAAGGAAACTTAAACACCTATGAAAAAGTTTATCACAGGCGGTTCTATACCTACGACTAGCCGCCTCTGAAGACTCTTTATCAGAGGCGGTTTGTAATGTAAGAATATCTGCCTATGATAACTCCATTATCGCAGGCGGTTCAATACCTACTACTAGCCGCCTAAGAAGAATCTTTATCACAAGTGGTTTGTAACGTAAAGAGTATCCACCTGTGTAACTCGATTATCACAGGCGGTTCTATACCTACGACTAGCCGCCTGTGAAGACTCTTTATCACAGGCGGTTTGTAGCGTAAGAGTATCCGCCTGTGATAACTCCATTATCGCAAGAGGTTCAATACCTACTACTAGCCGCCTGTGAAGAATCTTTATCACAGGTGATTTGTAACGCAAACAGTATCCGCCTGTGATAACTCCATTATCACAGGCGGTTCAATACCTACTACTAGTCGCCTGTGAAGAATCTTTATCACAGACGGTTTGTAACGTTCAATACCTACTACCAGCTACGCGGATAAAAGGCGTCATCCTCGCCACTTCGACATTGGGGACCATGTTTATGTCAGGGTGTGTCTGATGAAAGGAGTTCATCGTTTCAGAGTGAAGGGAAAACTTGCTCCACAATTCATTGATCCGTTCGCAGTCATTGAAAATGTGGACCCGTGGTCTATCGCTTGGAGTTACCAACGTCACTCGCGAGAATTCACAATGTATTTCACATTTCTCAGTTGAGGAAATGCCTCAAGCCCTCAGTTGAAATCCGCAAGGAAGACATCAAAGTTCTTCAATCGAACCTCACATATTCAGAGTATCCGATCCGGATTATCGATGAAAACACTTGCGCCACAAAAAAACCGGACTTTATGGTTTTATAAAGTCTTGTGGAGTAACCATATCGCTGATGAATCGGCATGGGAAAGCGAGGACTATTTACAAGCAAATTATCCAGACTTGCTATCATCGTATAACCGGTAAATTTTTCCTCAACTTTGCTTTTCTTTTGGAATCTCGGGACGAGATTCTTTTTAAGGGGGGAGGGATGTAAAATCCCCAAAATTCTAGCAAGTGGCTCAGCTAATTCTTACTTATGAAAAATGAGGGGAATTAAAACGTTGGATTATAACGGTGTGAGTTTAAAGGGCTGAGTCGAATTTGCAGAAACTACCAAACATGGGGAGCTAAACTGAAAATTTAGTTCTCCAAGTTGAAATATTAAGCCTACCGAATTTCAGCTCATTTGGAATGGGGTTAATTATTTGTTTGGAATTAAGAGGGGAAGACTCAAATCTGAATTCAAATTTCAGTTCCAAAATTCAAACTTGTCCAAAATGGCAAATTGGGTCACAAATGTGTTCTCCACATTTGAAATACTATCCATTCAGATTATGTGGGCTTAGTTTGCTAGGGTTTTGAATCAATAAAAGGGGAGAAATTCAAATGTTGATTCAAATTCAAAAATCCAATTGCAATTCAAACTTTCCAACTGAAATAGAATTCAGTGGAATTCAAATTCAAACCATTACTTTGTGAGGAAGCAAATCTTTTAATTTGGAGGAAGTTAGAAAAATATCGGTAGCTTTATTAGGGGGTGGGACCCACAAGTCAGCTGGCCAGTGCATCAAAGTCGGTTCTCTGTTTTGTTCACAGATGCCTCCGAGCTGCTTGGCATGCGTGGCTGGCTGAGCGACATGCTGACATACCCTCCACCTCACCCACGCCTCCCCCACGTCTTAAAAAACAGGGCCGGCCACAGAACTATCCCTTCACGCGCTTCCTCGTTTCACCGAGCCATCGCACATTGAGCGAGCGAAAACACCTCCCACCGCCAGACAGAACTCGTGCCACCTCGGACCTTGGACATGAACCGGTGGTCTTCTGAGCAGCAAAACGGAACCGGGAGATCATCCTCGACATCCCCAGCGCGAGAATAGTCGACCATCAGCGTGTGAGAGCCCGAGCACAGGAAAAATCCTTCGGTGGATCGTAGTTTGGCACCTCCTCGGTTCACCGTCGACCTGGCAACTTACAGACTCTCCCGACCAAGCAACGACGCCGAGAGGTTGGTAGCTCAGTGCAGTTGCTCTCCCCGCACCAGCTCGTAGCCTCTTGCGCCCTAGCTGACGAATTTTGAATTGCGGATGGTGCAGTTCTATAGAAAACCGAAGGTTCTTGTCACACCCGGTTTTTCCGAAGAAACAACCAAGTGAATATCACATGTATGCCAGGATCATTTTCTCATACATGTGATGACAAATAGTGAAGCATCATTTATTACAAGCCAGGTGTCGAATATAAATAAGTCTTACATCGCAAATGTCTCAATAGACACTAATGCTTCATCACAAGTAAATAAACTAGCAGCGGAATATTATTCTTTAGGGCTCCATCACAGGCGTTGCCCGGGGGTCTTCATGAACCTAAAAGCCTTCCTCGGGTCCAAAATCTTGGTCATTATACACCACCTCATTATCTTGACCTGAGCAGCAATATAAACCAACAAATATGCAAGGTTGAGTACCAATGGTACTCAGCAAGTGTGGGAAAATTATATCATGCATGGCTAGAACAAAGAGAGGTTGAACTCATGGTTAAAGCACTACGCAATTAATACCTATCACCTTAGCTTATTAAGCACCTACATTACTACACAGGTGAAATGGTCCCAATCTCCCATCCCATCATCATAATCCAATAACCATAACATCATTTCCAATGTTAAGCTCCCCGCTTAACTTCCAAAACCATCAATCCTCTAATGATGAATAAGTCCAGGCCGCTCTTAACCGTGAGCACGGCTGTCAAGACAGTTTTGACTCTGCAGAGTTTGTACCACTGTACCCACAAGTAGTGATTTCATCCCCCGTTGCCGGGTGGACTAAAAGAACCTCCATTATGCCAGTGGCTACGATCCACATTCACACTTCCCAGGTGTGCAGCCAGGAGATCACTACGAAGCCTTTACAAAGGGATTCCCGACGAGCGTGGGCCCACTGAGGTTTCACCCCTAACAGCATACAAGAGGCTCCAACCCCGCTGCAGTGGCCCCCTCTTGAGCCTTGCGGTTCATATGGTAGTCCAGCTGACACCTACTCCCCGCACCATCCAACACACCCATACTACGCCGGGGATACACCTAATTAATTGGCCAAGCTGCCCCATCTCAGCATGTGGTTGGCACTGTAAAGCCGGGTTACATGCTCCATGAACCGGTCCTTAGGATCCAGGCAAGTACTAAACACAAACCCAAGTCTCGTGCACCCAGCACACAACCAAAACATCCAACTTGCCTTGATCCCTACCTCTACATAACTCACAATGTCTCATTCAAGAGTATGGTAATATAAACTGATGATTTCATATCCCAAATATCCCATTCTAAGCATGGCTAAGCATATGCATGGAAATAAATGACATGACAAAATAAATCCCAACCCAAGCTTCAAGGAAACAAGGTGATGCAATTCTAGGGAAACTTCCTAGCATGGGTTTCATAATTAACTTGACAATGCAAATAATTCTATCTACACATCCTAGCATAGGATCAAAGTGGTCAAGGACACTTGCCTCCTTCTTGCTGCTCTTGAAATGGGTAGTCCTGATCTTGGAAAAGAATAACTTGCTCTTGAACAGGTTCTACTTCATACCATCACACATAGCAAAAGAAAAACAACAATCATAAGACATAGTTCACACTTCTACTTTATACAAACCACACATTCATATTTATAAAAGTTCTTTACCATTATATGTGTTGTGGTTACTTTATGTGTGTTAAGTTGTGGCTTGCATGCACTTTTAACCATGTATATATGATTCCTACTTTTGTGTCCACATTTATACCTACATACTATTTATATGGGTTTCCAATAAATTTCTTATATTCAACCACTACACCTTTTTACTACCAAGTGTGTATGAAAGGTATTTTTCTTCCCCATATGTGCCTTCATAATTTCTACCAACCCTAAACTGAACCCTTTGGATTTTAAAAACTCCATTTATCATTTACTAGTTGCTATATTTTCAGATTTATATTCCTATGCATAATGGTGTATTTTATTATGAAATTGGTAATACACATCACCTAAACAGTATAGGTTCTGGTCCTAAATAATTTAATAACATATTTTGACCTTGGCTTCTGATGTATACTATTTCATAATTATTTTCCCTATTTTTCTATAGCTATTCTTTACTAAAAAATGTGTCCCTATACTAATAAATGTGAATAATAGATGAAACAGATTTATTTCAGCCAAAAATATATTTTTATCTCACTCCAAAGTTTTCTAAGTACTGAGAAAGTTTTTAATTAATTTTGACAATTATGTTTGTCCCACTTTTTAATTTTTAAACACTAGTTACATATTCAATTTTCTAAATTAAATACTAAACAGGGCTAAAAATAATGAATTCACCCCATTACAGGGTCTATAATATTATTTTCATAATTTCCAGGGGTCTAGCTGCACTTATCAGAGGTGTTTTTCCTAATTTCTATTAAGTCCAGGGGTTAAAACTGATTTTTAAATGAATTTACATGATTTTCTGGAGTTCCAGGGGCTAGATCTGAAGTTTCCGGGGCTAGCTCTCAATTTCCAGAGAACCCCAGGGGGTAGCACGTAAGAATTCCAGTCTTTATAATGCGGGGCTGACGTGGACCGTCCGATTTTAAAACGACGGCTGAGATTATAACATCGAACCGGTACGCGGGGTTTTAAAGTCTACCGTGCGATTTAAAATAAACGGCGCACAAGCGGCCACGTCGCTCTGATCGAGCGCGGGCGGCGTTGCCGGCGGCGCACGGCGGCGGGAAGCGGCGATCTCGCCAGAAAGTTTTGGATCCTCGAGAATTCTGCCTAAAACTGTGATCTTATGGCATAGATCGGTAGAGGGGAGGTCAGGGATCTCACCTCGGGGGTTTTCTCGAGCTCGGGGGTCCTGAAAAATGATCGGCGGCGAGGTCCGAGGCAAAACCACGGCGAAGCTCGTCGGCGCTGGGTTTACACCGTAAGTCTTCGGGTTTTCTGCACCTGCAAAGTTCCCCGGAGGCGGTGGATCAAGACCAGCGAGTTAGATCAGAGTTTCCGAGCTTAGATCGGCCAGAATTCACCGGCGAAGTCTCGGTGCTCACCGGAGTGAAAATCAGCGATCGCGTGAGAAAAACCGATCGGGGCTGGGGTTTTTATAGCCGGGGGAGGGCGGTGGGTCAGTTGTGATCGAGTTGGATTCTTCTGGGACCGGAATTCGGGCTGCGGGACGGGTTTTCCGATCGGTTAAGATCGCGCGCGCTCGGGGAAAAGTCCGGGGTCGCGGGGTTAGGGATGACAGGCGGGTCCCACCCGTCTGTGAGAGGCAGCGCGGCGCGCGCGGGGGCGGGCTGGCGCGGGGAAGCTGGGCCGGCTGGCGGGTTTCGGCCCACTGGCCGGTTTTTTCCCGTTTCTCTTTTTCTTTTTTCCATTTCTTTTCTGTTTTGAGTATAATTTGAATTCCAGTTTGAATTTGAATTTTTGCAAAACATGCAACACGTCCAAAAATTTTTAAATTCCCCTCTGAACATGGTTTAGTGTTTTGAATCAAAATTTTGGGGTGTTACAGTTCTTCGGGGAAATTTGGTGTGATTCGTGTAGCTCGACGGTAGATGAGCCTAGGTTAGCTTCTCCATACTCTTGTGAACCTCTCCGAAGACCTAGCCGTTCCAATGATCGCATAGAGGTACCGGAAACCGAGTTTTTGTCGCCGCCACTGTTTTCGGGTTAGGGTCGCCGGTGAGGTCCCACCTCCGGCGGTTTTCATGGAGGTCAGGATACAGGTCGAGGTTGGCCATGCCTCACTGGTACTTTTGGAGCAAACCCTAGCCCAAATGACTACCCTGCCATCATGTTCAGCGTGGTGGAAAACTCACAGGCTGTGAATTTGGTGAATCTTGGAGCATGGGAACCCAGCCCCGGCGAGCTCTCCGATGAGGGTAGCCACAGGGGAGCGCGGGCAGCACGAGGTAGATGAAGGGGGGCGGTCCCACCAGTCAGTCTTTGTATTCGGCGCGGGGATCAGTTTGCGGCCCAGATCAGATGTGGCTTCGCGGGTAAGACCCTGTGGGCTTCGGTGTGGCTGCGATGTCAGTGGCCTAATTCAAACAATGGGGCCTGTGGCAAGGGTTTAAACTTTTTCTCGAAGTTCAGATTTAGGCCAAACTTCAAACCTCCATAACTTTCAGCAGGAATGTCCAAAATTTGTTTCACAAATTTCGTTGGATTCCACTCATTCAGTACTTTGCAGAAATGCAAATAAATTGGTCGGTCCTTGGAATTTGCTCCAAAATTCATCAAATTTAAAATTTTGGGAATTAATTCCAGGAGATCCCTGTTATGGAATTTGCTCAAATTTGGCTAGAGGATCCTTCATAACTCTAGTGATCTCCTGTAAAAATTTGATCATCATTGGACTATTTTTACAAGGGCAAAATCGGTTCCAATTCTCAGCCTTCATTGAAAATTTCAAAATAAACAGAAACTTTTTTCAGCTTTCCCTACCAACTTCAAAAATCCATTTCTCCCTGTAGGTAGCTCGAAAAATTATGAAACAAATTTTGCTAGGACCAGGTTGACCTCTTTTATTTAGATATTCCACTTTGATCTATGTCAAAACTTCAGATTTGAGATCAAAATTCAGAGGAGCCATATATCTGTGGGAATTTTGGAGACCACAAGCTTCCATGAAACTTCCTCAAGTGTTGCTCAGATAATTATCATAGAATCTAGTCTCCACTGGAAAAGTTCCAAAACCAATTAAGAAACCTTAATAGCAGTAACTATTAGTAGAAGCTTGCTTCCAATAAATCATTACCACTTTACATATATTTTGTTGCATATCATATAGTGACCGAAGTCGACGACGCTCTGGAGGCCTTGCGGATCCTCCCTCCAGACGTTAACTTTCCCTTTGACTCGCAACCAGGAAAGCCCCGGTTTGCATTTAATTACTTTTGCAAAGTTTTCAGTTGTATCATTTATGTCGAGGATGAAATGTTTGCATTAGAGTTAAGGTGATTGGGACCCCACTTGCTTAACCCCAAACCCTATGGAGTGTTGGGGAGTCTAAAGCTCGATAATTAGAAAAGGATATGCTAATGTTCTTAGGATATCGGTAGAAGTCGAGTAGTTGGGATCTACTCGCAAGATAGGAGTTTATCACACGGGATAGAAGGAAACAAAGAATGACTTATGAATGTGAAATTGAGACCCAGCGGTTTGGCATTTGGGTTTCCTTTGAAAGGTTGCTACATACAACAGAGTAGGAAGGTGTGAGGCACCACATTTATGAATTTGATGTATGTGACGTGTTATCCGGGTGTCTATTGATTGCAATCACCATCCCTCGCTGTTATTTGAGTACCGCTTGTTCACTGTGCTGTGACGTAGTAAAAATGGAAAGAGGTCAGAAGAATATGATGTATTGAACTATTATTGTCTTGCAACCATGTATGTTGTAGATGTAGAGATCACTAAATTTATATTCCCCTTTGGGCAATACCACATCAGAAGGAAGTGCTTCTTGTCTGATTGTGGAATTCCGAGGTGAGTGTTGCGCAAGGCATCTGAAGTTGCTGCTATAAAACTGAAAGTAAGGATCAACATGTAGGCGAGTCTTTATTGCAATTTCATCTCCTATGTTAGTATCCCTACATGTAGAGTTTTATGTTTAGGAGTGTCTGATAAGTCTTGCTAAGCCATCGTGCTCACGGTTGCTATATTTGAGATGTTGCAGGTGAGACTTATGAGGAAGGATCCAAGGACGAGGTGATGCCTCAGTTGGGTTACACGGCCAAGTTGGAGCCCTGCACGCCGCCGTGATTCTGGGTGTGTGTGGCTAGTGTGTAGCATCCCCGGGCTGGACAGCTACACTTTTGCATAGTGACACGACACCATTGGTCCTGTCGAGCCAGGATCACGCTGAGGGGTGCTGCGTTGCACAGCACCGTATAACACACGTCAAAGGTACAAAGCGGAAGCGGAAATTTTATTACATAAACAAGTTTATGAACATGTTTACATCAAAATAAGTTCAGTCTACACTCGCGGGCGTAGACTAAGCATCAAGTGCACGTTCAGCCCTCGAACGTGTCCTTGCTAGCACACACGCATACTAACTCTGTGGCGTGCACGACTCCCACTCGACGGGGTTCCCCTCCTGGGGTTCCGTCTCCTCTTCGGTAGTCCCTTCCTCATAGAACCCTGCAAAAGCTTCAAACACAAGCAGTGAGCACGAAGGCTCAGCAAGTCTGACCCGTCTCACCTAAACATGGAACTTCTACATGAGGGTAATGGGTTATATGAGGTAAAAATCATTTGCAAGGACTCGCCTAATTAGTAGAACCTTACTTTCAAGTTTTAGCAGTAGGTTGTGGAGAACCTTACGCGAAGGTACATGAGAGAGCCGCAATCAAACAAGAAACGCATTTCTCTCATGTTCTTTGCCAAAAGTCGAAATGAACTTTAATTAGCTCTAAACTACAACAAACCATTAACAAGCAAAGTCCATCTTTCAATCAGCAGCATTTTAACATGTAACTAGCCTGTTCTTTCTACGTCACGGTACAGTGAACAAGTGGTACTCACTGACCGCGAGGGACGGCGATTATAATCGATTTACACCTGCAGGGTTACCCGAACAACCCGTCACGTACGCCCGTACTCGATGTTGCCTACAACAACCATCACGGACGCCGTACGCGACTACCTTTCACCCGTTAGCCAAATGTTGAACCGGTCCAATCGTCCCGAGCAAGAGGTCTCTGCACGCGCATCTCAGTGCCGCCAGCCGATTTACACCTCGAGCTCTCAACCTACCCTCTGAACGACCAGCTATGCCTCAACAACCAGCTACCCGAGTTACATCAGTTTCCCGGTTCCCATATAGCCGGTAGGTCTTCGGTACTGTTCTAGCTTGTTCAACAGGCCCGCACACGGCTCGGTCCTCAATCGACACAAGTGGAGCTACAGCACACAGGCCCCAAAGTCCTGCTGCCCTTAACCTCCGCTTGGTCTTATTTTCTTGCCATGTGTTTCATGTGCTATCACTACCCGAGTCGAGTGTCTCTAGCCTATGCTCGCGAGTAGTTCCGACTACTCGACTTGTACCGAATCCTACTCTATCTTAGCAATGCAGTGGCTAACGAGGTTTTCAATCCTAACCCCAACCCATGGTTTTCTTGGCTATGCAGTTGGGTTTCCAATCAAGACTCTAATGCAAAGAATCACCACAATATTCAAAGATGTGCTCAAAACAATAAACATTTGTAAAAAGGTTAATGCAAACCGGAGCTTGCCTTGCTGCTCTTTGTCGTAGGCTAGCTGTTCCTCTGGAGTGACGAAGTCTAGGACTTCGGGTTCCTCCTCGATCTTAGCGACTACATGATAAAAGAAACATATGTATCAATTTAAATGTGTTTGTATTAAGTTTTAAACTTGGGAAGCTTATAAGTCCCACTAGACAGACTCTATGACCGTGAAACTTTTACTGTGGCTTGGTTACAACCTAAATGGAGACTTGGTCAAGTTTTAATTGCAGTAAAGCTCATTTGAGCCCTCCACAATTAATTATGTCCTTGACATTAATTGGAACTCTTAGGGTGTTCTAAGTATTTTCATGAAGCAAACTATGACTTTCTGAAAACTAGATTTTCAGAGGGTTTTAATGGAGTTGGTCTCACTTAATTTGGAAGTTCCTAACTAAAGATATGAGCGAAACAATTTCAGAGAAAATTCTGAAAATGTTTCTGAACATTTTCTATTTTCTCTGGAACAGTTTCACTAATCACACTATTAGGTGGATCATATGAGCTCAAATGGATCTGAAATTTTTATGGTAGTTCAGGGATATTTTGGTGAACATCCCAGCAAAATTTCAGGATTTTCCTCCAAAGGATTCTCCAGTTAAAATTCCTAACAGTTTAAACTTTGAGGAATTAATTTTGGAGAATTAAGGGTTTTCATGAAGTGAAACTGGATTTTCTGGAAAGTACTCGGAGAGCTGAATCCAGTAAAATTTGGTTCACTCAATTTAGAGCTTTCTAGCCAAAGTTATGAGGATTTGAAGTTTGAAGGAAATCTGAAAATTGGGGAAAAGTTTAAACTCTCGGGGCCCGCGGGGACACGCGTCGAGCGCGGAGGTGTACGGCACACCGGAGATACCACACGTGTCGAGCGCGGAGGTGTCCGGCACACCGGAGCTCACAGGGTATTTGCGCGCCAGCACAGCCGATCCCCGGCCACACCCGATCCCGATTTAAATTCTTCAGCCGCTGACACGTGGGCCAGCCGACTTCTTCTTCCTCCCGCCGACCTCGCCGGAGCAGACTCGGGGCTCGCCGGCTCGCCGCTGCCGGACCTCCCAGGGGCTGAAACTCGCCGCCAGGGGGGTTGTCGACGTCGAGGAACACGTCGGTGGTGTCAGGTTGGGCTGGGGGTGACCAGAAATAGCTCGGCGACGTGCCGCGGCCTCGGTTGAGGTTCGGCACCGTCGACCGTGGTTTCTAAACCCACCAACACCTCGAACAAACGGCCTTATTGCATCAGCGTACCTCTAGGAAGCTCGACAAGGTGTCAAAAGGGTTCAGGGATGGCGGTAAGTCGGTCGGCACCGTGTGACCGATCGTGCCCGCCATGACCGCCCTCGATCGAGCTCGAAATTCGTCACTCCTAGACAGTTTCACGCTACGGATGCAGAAAAGAACTTGATCGCCGGTTAGTCCAGTGTCTATGTGCAAGATTTGATGACCTCCGAAAGATCATAGAGCGAGAATTTAAAGAAGCCGTACCGGAAGCTCGGGTTACGGTCGCCGGAGCAAAAACTAGAAATTCTCTGCGGATTCTTCACGGTTGGCTTCCAAACTTGGAGAAGAGCAGCACGGTGGTCACGCGCTCCTATTGCCTCTCTTGCTGGACCGTGTAAACGCCTGGGGAACGCTGTCCACGGGCGCCTGACTCTCGGCTGAGGCTAGGTCGCCGCGGCGGCGATCGTTCTTGGGCAAAGGAGGTCGGAACTCGGGGTTTCTGGTGTTGGGGAGGTGAAGTGCGACCTCAGGTGGCTGTCTAGCAGCTCAAGGACGAAGGAGGAGATGGTTTTGCTGATTTTCCTGATTGAGCAGAGAGCTGCGGCGAGAGACAATGCCGCTGCTCGGGTTTGCCCGCGAGAAGATAAAGCCGGCCGACTCCTGCTCGGCTGAGGCGGTGCCGATCGCGTGGGGGGCGCGAGCAAGCCACCCTGGGCGCCAGCACGCGGAGAGGGAAGCAGCTGGTGGTGCCGGTAGCTGCTCCGTGGCACAGCCAACAGCTGCTCGGTGGAATTTACCACCGAGACTCTGACTTTGGTTGCAAGTTTCTCCTTCTTGCCTCTATGACATGTGGGTCCCACCCGGGGTTTTAACCTCTGAAATTTACTCCTAATCACTGTAGTGAACAGTGAACCCCATAATACCCCTGGTGGTTCAGATTATTCACCCTTGAGCCATTCGAATTGCATAGGATTCGAATTGGGTTTAGTTGAGTGAATTTCAGCACAAGTGCAGTTTTGAATTCAAATGAAGTTTGAATTTGCCCTACTTAGTTCACGTCAAGATCAACTCCAAATGGAGTGAAACTTGGTGTGTGGGCTCACAAAAATGTGCTGAGTAAGAATATGCCTCCCACTTTAAACTCATGGGATAAAAACAGTTTGAATTTGAATATGGTTTCAAACTGCCCTCTTCCTAATTATACCAAACATGACCTCAAAAAGGTTTGGAATTTGGGTGAAACTTGGCCGGGACATCCTTAGCAAAGTGTAGGAGTTTTCATATGTCCAGCCCCCTTATATCTCATGTGGGAAATACCACTTTGGCAATGTGTGAGTTTGTTCTCTAATGAGCATGTCGATAATTGTTACTTGCTCTTCATTTGTGTTCATCATCCTGCCTCAAATGAGGTGTGTGGTGTGGTGATGAACACTGCAAATGTGTGTCAAAAACTGAGGCCCTTACATTCCTCCCCCCTTAAAAGAATCTCGTCCCGAGATTATAAGGTGAAAATGAGAGAGAGGACGGTGGAAAATTACCGGATATGCGACGTGAAAAATTCGGGGTAGTTAGTGCGAAGGAATTCTTCGCTCTCCCATGTCGCTTCGTCCATGGAGTGATTACTCCATAGAACCTTGTAGAACCACAACGTACGGTTGCGTGTGGTTTGGGCCTTTTCATCAATAATCTGCACCGGTTCCTCCCGATAGGTAAGATCCGGTTGCAGTTCTTCAATGTCTTCCGGCTGAATGGTAGTTGATAGCTTGAGACACTTCCTCAGCTGTGAAATGTGAAAGATGTCATGCACACCGGAAAGTGCTTCTGGTAATGTCAGCCGGTATGCCACTGACCCACATCTTTCTGTAATCTGGAATGGACCGATGAATCGGGGTGCCAACTTTCCTCTCACCCCAAATCTGTTTACGCCCTTCATTGGAGACACCCGTAGATATACGTGATCTCCAACTTCGAATTGTAATGGCCGCCTTCTCCGGTCCGCATATTGTTTCTGACGGGATTGAGCGGCTTTTAGGTTCGCTTGAATTAGTCGAACCTTTTCTTCCGCGTTGTTGACAAGGTCAATCCCAAAGGTAACCCTTTCGCCAGACTCACACCAGTTCAATGGTGTGCAGCATTTTCTTCCGTATAGCGCCTCGTAGGGCGCCATCTTGATGCTGGCTTGGTACCCATTGTTGTACGAGAACTCGGCTAACGGCAAGTGATCATCCCAATTCTTGCCGTGGTTGATAGCGCAAGCTCGTAGCATGTCTTCTAAGATTTGATTTACCCGCTCCGTTTGCCCATCCGTCTGCGGGTGGTAGGCTGAACTACGGATCAGCTTCGTCCCCAAGGCAGCGTGTAGCTGCTCCCCAAAACGGGACACAAATAAAGTGCCCCGATCCGATATGATAGTACGGGGTACGCCGTATAAGCATAGGATCCGTGAGATGTACAGTTCAGCGTATTTCTTGGCGTTGTAGTTGGTGTTGACCGGGATGAAATGGGCAACTTTGGTGAGCCGATCGACGATCACCCACACCGAATCATATTTCTGTAAGGTGGTGGGTAAACCGACGACGAAATCCATGCTCACGTCCTCCCACTTCCATGCAGGAATGCCCAGTGGTTGCAGCAGTCCCGGTTTCCGCATATGATCTGCCTTCACCCTTCGACATGTATCACACTCGGACACGTATTTTGCAACCTCGCGCTTCATCCGTGTCCACCAAAACTTTCTTCTGAGTGCTTGATACATTTTGTTGCTGCCGGGGTGAATAGAAAACTTTGATAAGTGAGCCTCATCAAAGATTTTCTTCCGTAATTCCGGTTTACGGGGTACGACGATCCGGTCCTTGAACCACAGAACGCCGTCTCCGTCCTTCCGGAAACATTTCAACTCCCCACTGTCTACACGTCTCCGCAAATGTGACATGCCCTTGTCATTCTTCTGGGCTGCCGCTATCTCTTCACGGATGGTGGGGATCAAAGCTAGGTTGTAGAGAGCTCCGTGTGGAATCACATGTAGTGGTGGTTCGCTCTCTTCCAACGGTGTGATGGTCAGAGTATTGACGTGTGACTTGCGGCTCAGCGCATCTGCCACTATGTTTGCCTTACCCGGATGATAATGGATTTCTATCTCGTAATCCTTTATCAGTTCTAACCATCTTCGTTGCCTCATGTTCAGCTCTTTCTGAGTGAATATGTACTTGAGGCTTTTGTGGTCGGTATATAAATGTACGAGGTTACCGAGTAGGTAGTGCCTCCACATCTTCAGTGCAAGTACCACGGCGGCGAGCTCCAAGTCATGAGTTGGATAATTTTGCTCATGGTTTCTAAGCTGCCATGATCCATACGCGACCACTCTTCGGTGTTGCATCAGCACACACCCGAGCCCAATGCCGGATGCATCGCAGTACACATCGAACGGTTTTGTTGTGTCTGGCTGCGCCAAAACCGGTGCTGATGTCAGGTGCTTGACTAAAGGCTTGAATGCTGCTTCACATGTTGGACTCCAAACATATTTGGTAGCCTTCTTCAGCAGCTCTGTCATTGGCTTGGCAATCTTCGAGAAGTTCGGAATGAACCTCCGATAATATCCCGCGAGTCCGAGGAAACTCCGTACCTCGTGAACAGTTCTCGGGGATTTCCAATTCAGCACTTGAGTGATCTTGCTCGGGTCCACAGCGATACCCTCCGCTGAGATGATATGCCCGAGGAAAGGCACTTGAGATATCCAAAACTCGCATTTGCTGAATTTTGCGTATAACTTGTGATCCCGCAGCCGTTGCAAGACTATACGCAGATGTTTCTTGTGATCTTCCTCCGACTTGGAATATACTAGGATGTCGTCGATGAAGACCACGACAAACTTGTCCAGCTCCGGCATGAATACCGAGTTCATCAAGTACATGAAGTGAGCTGGAGCATTGGTGAGGCCGAAGGACATGACCAGGTACTCATAAAGTCCGTACCTCGTCGAGAAAGCCGTCTTCGGAATGTCCTCAGCCCTTATCTTAATCTGATGGTACCCGGATCTTAAATCCATCTTGGAAAAGATCTTTGCTTCGACCAACTGATCAAACAGCATGTCGATCCGTGGCAGCGGGTACTTGTTCTTGATGGTTACGGCATTTAATGGACGATAGTCCACGCAAAGCCGCAACGTCTCATCCTTCTTCTTGAAAAATAATGCCGAACAGCCCCATGGCGAGGAGCTCGGCCTAATAAAACCCTTCTCCAGAAGGTCCGTGAGCTGAGTCTTTAGTTCAGCCAACTCCTTGGGCGCCATCTTGTACGGCCTTCGGGATATTGGCATGGTTCCCAGTGCAAGTTCAATCTTGAACTCCACCTCTCTATCGGGTGGCATCCCAGGCAAATCGTCTGGGAATACGTCAGGGAACTCTCGGACCACCGGAATATCTTCCAATCTGATGGTTGTGGCTTGATAGACACTTGGAAGTTTTATTTCTGGACTGTCCAGAAATAATGAGTGAGACTCGTGCACTTCGGAGTTCAAGTGCACGACTCGGAGGACGGTGTCTAAAACAGCGCCGTGGCGGGTTAACCACGACATCCCTAAGATGACATCGACCTTTTGTCCCTCTAAAATTATGAGAGACGTAGGGTAAACTCTACCCTCTAAGCACAATGGCGCTTTTGGGACCATCATGCTTGCTGAAATCTTCCCACCCGGTGAACAGATCACATAAGGACTATCGGTGGGTAGTATTTGCAAGCTATACTTATCAATGAAAGCTTGGCTAATGAAGCTATGCGTGGCGCCTGAATCAAATAGTACTATAGCGGGATGCTGGTGGAGTTAGAACATACCCGCAAGGATTGGCTCGCCCTCCGGCACGTCCTCAATGGCAAGCTGGTGGACGGTGCCGGGCCTAGGGTTTGCCCGCCGCGCATTAGTAGGGTTCCGGGGTTGATTCCTCCCCGGAAACTGTGGTGCCACTCCGCCGCCTTGCCTCTCCAGGCAACTGCTCGCGAAGTGCCCTGGACGACCACACTTGTAACATGTGGCCGCTGTTGGTGGAGTGCTTGGTGGACGAAAGCCCGGCATGCGTTGCTGAGGTGCAAACGCACGCGGCATCGCCCGCTGCTGTTGTTGTTGTTGCGGTGGTGCTGGCAGTGTCGGCCGAAATGCCGGTGAAGAGTACGGCCGACTGCGGAACGGCATCGACCGCTGTGGTGGCTGCCAGCGTGGTCCTGATGGTGGGCGATTCACCATCCGAAACTTCTGAGAAGGACCGCCTCCTTCTCCGCTGCTCTGCGGCGCGCTTCGCTTTCGCTCTGCCGCCGCCAACTCCTTGCCGGAGTCCTCCTGAACAATCGCAGCATCAATGATGTCGTTGAGGCTGCCGCGATTGAACATCGCCAACTTGTCCTTCAGGAGCGGGTTAAGCCCCTGGTAAAAATGGTCTCGCCGCTTCTCGTCTGTATCTGCGTGATACGACGCGTAGAGCGCGAGATCGTTGAACGCTCTGGAGTATTCCAGCGTGTTCCGGATCCCTTGCTACAGGTGCAAGAACTCCTGCATCTTCCTCTTCATTAGACCTGGCGGTATATGATAGGCGCTGAAGGCCGTCCGGAACTCCGCCCAGGTCATCACTCGGTCGGTGGGCTGTGAAGCACAGAAGTTGGCCCACCACGCGCTCGCGGATCCTTGGAGCTGCTGGACCGCGAACTGAGTCTTGCGCTGCTCGCTGATTTGGAGCAGCCCGAACTTCATTTCTATGGCGCGGAGCCAGTTGTCCGCGTCTAGTGGTTCATCCGCCCTTGAGAATACCAGGGGATGAGTTGCCAGGAAGTCGGAGTAGGAGCTCTGTTGACGCTCCTCACGGTCCTGACGTCTCTCTGGGCGAGACGTATTCGCAATTAAAGTTTGCAGCAGCTCCGTGTGCTGCTGATGTGAACCCGCCATTGCCGCGACAATGTCGGCCAATGTAACCGTCGGCAGTGGCGGTGGTGGTGTTTGCTGTTGCTGTTGCTGCTGTTGCTGTTGTTGTCCCGGGGAGTCCTCGGGAGGTGGTTGGGAGGTCTCCCCCCCTTGACTGGTACCCCCAACGTCCGGGTTGGCACGAGTACGCGTCATTCTGAAATTCAAAACAGCAGCGATTAGCACATGTCTTACTTAAAATTCCATAAGCAACAGTAGGTATTGAAGTGACACATGATTAATTTGCACAACGTTCACATATATTGATAAATCATAAACTTTATACAAGATACATTATTCTCGGATCTCCGAGAAGTCGTGCTCATGTCGTCACTACCTACACATACGCTACTGTCTACACGACACGTCACCGATTACAAAAGTGGGGTTACGCTACCCTGGCTGCCCTACTTGGCAACCGTAACCCCCCTACTCGGAGTAGAACTCGACCTCCTGGGGGTCGTCCTCCTCCGGTACCTCTGCTGGTGGCTCTGGGTCTACCACCTCTTCTCCCATCCCGGGTTCTCCCATTGCTGGAAGACCCAAGACCACCAGTACGCCTAACACCGGGGGCACGAGGTCCTGCAAAGCATGCACCTCGTCCATAGCTTGGTTGTAGTCCTCTTCCCAGCCTTGTCCTTCCTCAATAGCATCGTCCCGCTCTTGAGCAAGTTCCTCATTCTGCTGGGTTAGGGTCTGCACCAGCTCTTGCAACGCCGCGATGTCAACACGGCTCTTCTTCCTCGCCTTCTTCAGACGACGCAACTGATTGTGTTGTTCATTCAGTCGCTTGATCGTCGGAAGGAGCACATTGCGGAGTGCGCTATGAGCACCCTCGAAATGATCTTCACGGCTTGTGCTCTCCTTGAGCTTTGTGGCGAGATGCTCCGTATGAACAGCTTGGCTGTCCATCACGGCGTTTCCCGCCCTCATCTGGAGGCTGAGATTTGCCTCCGCGGGGTTGTACCTTGGGCAACTCGGGTCCGTTGCTTCCCGGTACCTCTCTTCCCACACATGCTGGGCTCGTCCCTCCACCGGAACGAGTGTGTATGGAGTACCCTCCATAGCC